>OZ035984.1:27626434-29120967 GCA_964035005.1 Erebia palarica | reverse complement strand
GTAAAGTGATAACGCCTTTTTTGAGATTTCCATGAATTTCCCGATAATTTTCTGCTGTTACTATACGACTTTTTGACCACTTTTTTTAATTACGTCATACTCCATTTATCTGAGTAGCGAATGGTATTTATTTGGTAATGAAATTTTAATTTTTACTATCCTAAAAAGTGGTAGAAGAAAACCATGTTTTGAGTACATCCAGCCTTAACAACTAATAAATGCTTGTTTTTAAAAATCGCTTATCACTTGTCCTCTAAGACACAAATAATAGATAAATATGGGTATTTATGGAATATATATATGAGTTTGCTATTGCTCCATCAAGCTTTCAAACCTGGCACTGGTCAAACTGGCCATCCAGTGGTGAGCGCTGTGGCCATATAATAGGGAGGTCACGGGTTCGATCCCCGGCAGATACTTTTTTTACGCCTGCTTTTACATTATTCTTCTCCATTGTAACGTTGAAGTATCCACAGTATAATAATTAATCATAATTGATAATATCAAGGATCTATCGTTAAGTCATACGAATTTCAGTTAAGTATAGGAGAACAGAATCATAGAACTTGGTTATTTTTCTCAGATTTATATTCATTTTCCTCAATGTTTTAAAGAGCTCTTTAGTTTTGGGGTTTTTTCCGAAAAAGTGTTTATTGAATCGTTAAATTTAATGACTGGTCAGACACAAACAAGCCACAAAGGGCTTACGAATTATTAAAAAAGAAAATTTCTAGGGAAGCTTTAATGGCTTGCTCCTAGTTATAGCTAGACTTGTTTTATTAGATTCTGAGGTCTATCCCAAACGGATTTTAGCGGGTTTTTCAAACTAAGGTTGGCCTTACCACGCCTTGCATGAGTGATTATATCGAGTAGCTACCTACTATTACCTACGTTTATACTGAAATCAGCCAAACAGTTATCCACGCGGACGAAGGTTTTTTGCTCCTTCTCTGGCAGTTTATAAGGATTCTTTTTAGTAAGAACTGAAAAAATATAGATAGGTATATATATATACAAATATATATATATAGGTACATAATAAGATGAGACTGGCTTCATTTTTACCCGACTACGCGACTGCAAAGAAAGGGCTAGGTAGGTTAGTTTTTTCACGCGCATCTGGGTATGTAAGTAGGATTCTATATTCCTTAAGTATATTATGTGGATTAAGTTTTTTACTCCCGCCTTCTTAATTTTCCGATAGTATTAAATCAGTCAATGTCCTTCCCTGCTATGCAATCTATCTCTGTACTTAATTTTCAAGTTCAAATTCAAAATCGGTTACAATAATGGGCCGAGAAAATGAAGCAGACATGAAGACAGGCAGGCAGACACACTTTTGTATAAATATAGTATTAGTATGGATTTGATCTGTGATGCACACTCAACTTTTTGATAACTTCAACCAATTTCCAGCTCCGTATTTTTTTTATTTTTCTGATAATAGGTATTAAAGGTTATTTTCAAGTATTACCTATCTACAGGTCTTGAAGCAGGTAAACGGCAGCTGTTATTCTCTAATTAGTAAGTATAATATTTCTCTTTATTCGCTCCATATCTATGCTCATCACGAAAGCACCATTTTTATATAATTATTGTAACCGCTACTTCATGATTGCGTCGCTCGCTCTTAATTATTGCTTGGCGCCTGATGAGATCGTTGGGGCTATAAAAGGAATTCGTCACTATTTTTAAACAATATTTCTTAATTATTTTGTTATAGTGTTACTAGATGATGCCCGCAACTTCATTCACGTCGATTTACGTTTTTTATTCCCCCGGGAACTCCCTAATATTCCGGAATAAAAGTAGCTTATGTTACTCTCCAGGTATACCCATGCAAAATTCACGTGGTTTCGCTCTGTTGCGGCGTGATTGAATAACAAAACAACAAACAAATATACTTTCGGATTTATAATTTCGGGATAAAAGTTGCCTATTGTGCTTCCCCGCCATGCAACCATGGATTGTACCAAATTTCTGATAGATCTAGACAGGTAAGCAAACACACTTTCGCATTTATAATATTAGTATTTATGATATCATTCATTATTCTTTACTAATCATGATGCCCGCTACTTCGCCCGGATTAAGATTTTTTTATATCCAAGGAAACTCCTTATTTTTCTGCGTTTAAAATTTTAAAAGGGTATGTCCTTCCCCGGGTTATAAGCTACCTCTATAGTCTATACCAAATTTCATCAAAATTGGTTGAAAAGATGGGCCGTTAAAGCATAGCAGACACACACTTTCGCATTTATAATATCTCTATCGATTAGTAAGTATGGATTGCAGCCTGACATTAAATATTTTATGAAAGAAAGTTTAGCAGCATGCGTTTGAGTGGGTACATAACAATATTTAATTCATTGTAAGTGTATGAGTACAAATGTTCTTAGTTAAAGCCAGTTAAAGAAGTATTTAAATGGCTTTACTTTACTTTAATTTGGGTGGTTGGTCACTTTCACTTGACTAACCACCCAAATTAAGTATACCTTTATAATGTGTCCGTAAAAGCAGTCCGTAGCAATGTTTTCGAGGCATAAATTTTCGTAAAATTAAAATTAATTATACTCCGAAGAGTAGGTAAATATATAAATGGAGAAGATTTCAATTAAAGCATCCTTAAGTTGACCGAGCATAAACAAAAGTTGACGAAATTTCTCATTATACAGCGTGGCCCAAATAGTGACGTCCAAAGAAAAAATTAGATTCCTCGTACCAGACCTATCAAAAAATACCCCATGTATGTTCAGCGCTTTTGGTAGTTTTCGAATTATAATTTTTTTCGTGAGATTTCTGAGGGATTGAGTCTTATATTTTTTCTTTTTATTTAGTGTTTTTTCCGAACATTTTTTTTGTGGACATGCTTGATATAATGTTTGCTACTTTGCGTAAAATAATTACTATCATAACATTAACCTAAATTGGAAAATTTTTGGTCGAAAGTTTATGTTAGTCAGAAGTAGAGACAATACTTAAACATGTCTACGTCACTTCCGACTAATTTCAAAAACTTTTGAGGTTCCTAAGCTTCTTGTATTAGTTAAAAAATTTGGTACTTTAGGGGGCATTATTGTAAGAAATCGGACTTCAAATGTGGTAGTGGTAAGTATAGGCGGTAATTTCTGAACTTTAAATTTGCTTCTTAAAATTGAGTTTTGCCTATTTTCGACAATTTGATGGCTTATTGCAGTATAGTAAATTTCAATTTAAGTATTTTCTACAAAAATAATCGATATTTTTCGATTAAGTGACCTCAAGGTTACGTAAAAGTCATGTGGTTTTTTTTTTGTTTTTTACAGTCAGTAGGCCAAAAAAAAACCGAATTGCACCCGGTGAGGTACTAAAATAGCTTTATCTTAATAACCTTCTGTCAATAAAGTAATAATTTTGGCCAGCAATACTTTACAATGTTGCCGACAAAAACAGGAAAAAAAGCTTGATGTTGGTGTATAATTTTAGTACCTGCTCGCATGGTTAATTTAAATTTAGAACGAACGTAATTTAGAGGAACATTTTTAAGTATAATCGTTTAATTTAACATCTTAGTGGTGTTTTCAGCTACAACTTATATCATTGAGAAATGAAGTAAAAACAAATCGGATTGTATCAGGTCAGCGGTAGAATTATTATTGTAAAATAATCTGCTTCATAAAAGTAAGTAATTAAAAAAAATATTTCTGAACCCTTTAATTAAGACTTTTTGCGATTAATGCCTACAAGGTTGTAATTTATGTGCCATCATTAGCTGTGTTGTCGGTTTTACAACCCTCGACCTCCATTGATCATATTCGTATGAAAAATCTGACACCTATTATTATTATTTACGAGAAGTGGAAAATAGCTCATTTTGTACTCGTTATGTTGGTGGTAGCATTCCAGTACGATGTGCGTTGAAATCAGAAATCTTCTCTGGTTTACCCGATTTGGGGTATGAATCCAAAAAAACTGCTGAAGGTTAGGTTCATTGATTTATCCACTGCTGCACAGACTAGTGCGACAAGACGAAACTAGTTTCCTATGTGACGCCGAAGTAACACGTGAATTTCCTGTCTTGTCCATAGTTGTTCCCGCCCTGATTGTGATGACGTCATCTCCATTCGCCATGGTTATCAAATATTTTTTTCTCTTCAACGGCAAGTTCATCAACAAAAAGTTTCATGACGAACTGCCGCTAAGCGTATTGTTAGAGTTGATCCCATTATCTAGAGTGCTCTTGAGATTTAATAACCACACTTGACACGAAGTGCGATACAATCTGTGATCCATTCGACTGGTATGTGCCACCGAATGATGTCATGGGCACTATTACGTCAATGGATAGCCACTAGCCAGCCTGATAGCTGGAGAAAATTTCCTATCATCACTAAAATTATAAATGCGAAAGTTTGAATGTATGGATGGATGGGTGTTTGATACTTAATCACGCCAGAACGGTTGAACGGATCTGGATGAAATTGAGTACGGAGATAGATAATAGTCTAGAATATCACATAGGCTACTTTTTATCCCGGAAAATTTAAGAGTTCGCGGGAACCAACAAACCTCAATCCACGCGGACGAAGTCGCGGGCATCAGCTAGTCCATTACTAAAATATAAAACATGTTAACTTAACTACTAAGTAACTTATGTTATTAGTTCCTGTGAATGAGTTAAAACCGCTTCTACTATATAAAAATATGTTCTACTCATGTCTATAGTAGGTATATGGAATGATCTTCCGCTTTTAATATTGGTGCCTTCAAATCAAGAATGAATGAGGCCTCTTCTAGACAAAGACTTAAGTAAGTAGAAAACTACAAGATTAAATGTGAGGTATCAAAAAATTGGCATAGAAATAAAAAATACGACGTCCATCGCCCTCATTCTAGGTTCAGGCGTCTAGTATTATTTAATAACAAGCTTATCGTTTTAGCCTAGAAGAAATGCGGGTAGAATTCTTGTTGCAGGAACCATGAACAAGCTTACTTTGTATTGCACTGTATAAAATATTATCTCTTTCTTGAGGATAAAGTAACGTAAGCTCAAGTAAAGTACTTCATGGGAGCAAGCTTAAGAATTACATCATACGGCAAAGTTACGCTTGTACTCGTACCAATATCAAAAAAATAACTTTAACATTCACATCACAACGCTTTAATATTATAAATGCCAAAGTTTGGATGAATGGATGGATGTTTGTTACTCAATCACACCAGAACGGCTGAACGGATATGAATGAAATTTGGAACAGAGATAGATTATAGTCTGGAATAAAACATTATTACTTTTTAGCCTGAAAAATTAACGAGTTCCCGCGGGAACCAAAAAACCTCAATCCACACGGACGAAGTCGCGGGCATTAGCTAGTAATATCACAGATTAGATACGTTGTATAACTACGGTTCGCGCGCAACACCCGACTAAAACGAGTGCCGCCAGCCGTCCACGCAGCAGTAGTATTAATATATATTCTCAGATCACATGACAAGTGAGCCAGGCCTGGTAATATAATAAAACTAGCTTATGCACGCGACTTCATCCGCGTGGTTTAAATTTTTTTCACCACAGGCACTCCTTAATTTTTCGGGATAAAAAGTAGCTTATGTCTCTCACAGGTCCTCTCGTCCTCAACTATACGCATGCCAAAAATCACGTTGATCCGTTGCTCTGTTGCGGCGTGATTGTAGAATAAACTCTCGATTTAACATCCTTGGAGCAAAAATTTTCAAAAACTATGAATCACATATTTTTTCATTACAAACCGAAATTCCAAATACCAAGTTTCATGGCTACAACTTGAAAAATAACAGACTTTCATATAAACTTTCATCCAATATTTCACCCCTTTGAGGGTAGGATTTTGAAAAACTGTGACACACGTACTTCTTTTTTTCCCGAAAGCCAAAATACCAAGTTTCGTTGATATATCTAGAGAAATGAAGGACTTTCATACATACTTTCATCCCTTATTGCAACCCTTCGGGGGTAGAATTTTCAAAAACTGTGAAATATGTATTTCTTCATTTTAAACCGGTAGCTCATGTACCAAGTTTCATGGATATAACATGAGAAATGACGGACTTTCATACAAACTTTCACCCTATATTTTACCCACTCATGCGTGGAATTCTGAAAAATCCTTCCTTAGTGAGCGCCTACGTCACAAAAGGAACCTAATGTCAAAATTTCTAGTTTTTAATCTCAGCGATTTAGGCTGTGCGTTGATATATAAGTCAGTCAGTCAGTCAGTCCGTCAGTCAATCGGTGAGTCAGGACTTTGAATTTTATTTATATATATAGTGTTAAGGAAAAGGGAAGACGGTCATTATATCGCGCCACCTGCACCCGACTTCTTTCGAGCCCATATAGCCAAGCGAACGCTCGCAAGGTCTCTTTCTGCATCTCGTCGTTACGTCGATAACACCTCTCGAAACGAGTTGTGTCCTATTTTTCGATATTTGTTTAATTACTGGTTACTTTGGGTGTAATAATACTCCTTTCGTGATAATTGTGTTTACTTTTATTAAAAATAGTAAGAATCCGCTTACTATAGATAAATGTGGAAGTGTGTCGCTTCTGTCACCGTAAGATTGTAATTGTTAGATTATAATATAACTCGTGAAATCGCAAAGTGTCGAAAGATTACAATTTAACGCATTATTTTCCGGTAGATTGTAATCTGTTAGGTTTATTAGCCCGATAAAACCTAACATAAATAATCAAGTAGTGCCTACTTGATTATTTATGTCGAACCCTAACCTAACCTACATGAAAGAGATAAGAAAACGTAAATACAATGAATATTTCAAAAATTTATACTCAGAAAATTGAACGGTTCACAATCTTTCGACAGTTTACAATTTCGCGAGTTAGATTATAATCTAACGGTTTTTATAATCTTACGATGACACTTCCACTGCCCCTCTGAAAATAACCATGACGAAATATGGTACAGAAATGGAGATATAAAACGAATTCGCGGGAATTATAATATATCTCTAGTGTCTATTAAAATAAATTATAATCTTCCGCTAAATTTTATAAAACGTTACTTTGTACGTTGCTTTACGTACTTACCTATTCGCAAACTCGTTCGTGTCTTTCAATGCAGTTTTTTCCATAATTTAAGAAAAGGATACATACGAATGCTTTTACTTACCTACTAGATGATTCCACGACTTCATCCGTATGGACTAAGTTTTTAGCCTATTTGCTATTCCAGAATCTAATCTATCTCTGAGCCAAATTTCATCCAGATCCGTTCAGCCGTTCTGGCGTGATTGAGTAACAAACTTCCATCCATCCAAACTTTTGCATTTATAATATTATAGTCTAAGTATATAGAATATGTATGTATAAGAATAAGATTGATCGAGCATTAGCTGTCAAGTGCTTGAGAATTCCATATAAATCGTACTCCACGATCGAATAGGAAGAAAAACTCCCACTAGGCACCCAGATGATCTTTGTGCCATTCAAAAGCAGCTTTTACAGATTGGCCGAACGAAAACTTGTATTAATTACACAGAAATTTACTTAATCTGTCAAAAACCTTTCAGTGATACCATTGGTATTAAAACAAGCGAAATAAAGTTCATATTTCTAGCAGACTGTTTAGTGCCCATAAAATGGCTGACCTTCGTAAAACATGAGTCCAATTATATGAGTGGACTAATATTAAAGACTGAATTTTATTTTTGATATTATATTAAGATTAGATTGTAGTCTGGAATAGCACTTAGTTAGTTTTTATCCCGGAAAATTAAGGATTTCCCGCTAGAACCAAAAATCCTCAATCCACACGGACGAAATCAGCTAGTATTATATAATAATAGGATACATTTTGCATCAGTGCATTTCCAAACATCAGTTTATCGGTTGCAATCATTCTCTGATAGCTAACACTTTCACTATTGGCCAAAATCCATTCATTATCGCAGTAAAAAAAAATGTGAATCTACAATTGAGACTGTAGAATGCTTGTAGCAGGTTTCTTACAGGGCTACTTATTTTTGCTATGTATATATCATCAAATAATCACTTTTTTATGTTATAGATACTTAAAATAATTAGCTTCATTTTCACCTTTGTTAAATAAAATTTGCAATTTGACCACCGAGCCGTATCTACTGTAGTACTGGTAGTAATACGATTACTTCAAATTTATTCAGGTACTGGAGGTGAAGAAAGGGTAGGCCATATTATGTCCGCTTAGCGCGAAAACACACTACGGGCGGACATGAGCAGGACAAAACAACCGCGTTAAACGCCCGCGTTGTTTGGCAAACACGTGTTGTCCTGTCGCAGTAGTCTGTGCGCTCCAAATAAAGTACGCACATCGAGTTTCAGTCCAACAGTTTTTTCGTCCGTGGAGTGTTTTCACCCTAAGCCTAAATTAAAACAAGTCACACGTGTGGCTCCGTCACCGCATTGAGACAAAGTTCGCTCTCAAACTCAGACTTGAACAATTAATGAAACTCAAATGAGTCAAATTCCGTTCCAACTTTACACACCTTCTCCCTTTAGAACTGATTAAACTCCTTCTTACACTCATTTCAAATTGTAAATTGGTACACTACTAGGTAGGTATATCGTATCCCAAATGTGATAGAAGAATTATTCACCGATAATTGATATTGAGATACTGATCCAATACTCTTGGATGCTAATGGATTTGGATTTTGGATGACAGAATGTTTTAAACATGTCATTAAATCCAAATCCATACTACAGAGTACAGACGGACAAACGGACGGGCGGATGGACGTACGCATGGAAAGACAGACAGACAATCTTTTAAAAAAAAAGTTTTTTGCGCCCTGTATAGAAAACGAAGCTTACTCGAATCAAAATTTTCTTTAAATATTTAAAGTACAGAAATCATCCAGCTACCTACAGTATTTTGGAACAAAAAGCTTGCATACCGCGGAGACTGATATTTAAGGTGGAAAGCAAAAGAGTTCCTAAGATATTTCTAAGAAACCTAAATCTTTGCGAAAGGAAATCATAGTTAAAATAATAATTTGTAAACCTAACTTATCCTAGAAATAAGACATTTTCAGAAACGATCTCAACGCTCAATAAATTAATTCGAGATCTACTGATTTGAAAATTGGAAAAGTTGATTAATGAGTTCCCTTTGTCGGTGGTACGAGACGGTGGAACGGATCGTGGATGACACGGTTCGAGGCGCGAGGTACCGATGAAAGCGACGTGACACCGAAAATTTATCAGTCGCTGTGCATACTTAATTTTGGGGTAAGATTACCAACAGGATTCGTTTGAGCTCATAAACAAAATTTTCACAAAAACGGAATTCGCTTCGAGCATTTAAAAATGCTATAGTTTTCAATAGGAGTAGGAATTCAAGTGCCCGGATGGAATTATCAGGCGCTTGACAGCTGGCGCTCGAACAATTCCATATTATTAGTTATCGTTGTCGCGATCGAATGCATAAAACTCTTACTCGACCTGTTGTCTACGATTTTGACTAGGAAGAGGATCCTTATAATAATATGTCTAATTTAAGTAATGACGAAACCAATTTTCAATTACCCTATGTGGGTCCTGTCATTAGGTACAGGTTGAGCATTAACGCTAATAGGTCAAAAAGAGACAAAAAGATCATAGATCTCGAAAAATCTTAGAACTATCTTCTATCCTCTAACTATGCTGCAAAATTACAAAAATATTATAAAGCATATCAATAAATTTATTGAATTAAAATTTATAACACGATAAGTAGGTACAATATTGTGTCCATATTCTAAGAATTGCTATTTAAATTACACTACATTTTTTGTCACATCTACAGCAAATACTTCCATCTAAGTACTACCATGTGCCTATAGTACGAGTAATTAGGTAGTATCAGTCAGAGTAAGGCCATGCTAATGCGAATCTGCCGGTCAAAGGCCTCTTGTAGCTGCTTGTTCACGTTCATTATGAATCATACATTGAAATTCTTAAGCGTTATCTCTACTTTCTAAATTGTGTAGGAGTGCAAAATAACCTTCTGAAACATTCAGAGGGTAGGGTAGCTATGAGGTGTGTTTTCGTACGTTTTAATCCTTCGAAAATATTCATGAGATCTTGCGTTTGGTGGTTTTGAGATCCAGATGTGGAGCAGTTACTCATTACGTGTTCGCAGGATCTTTTGGTAGCGAAATCTTGAATTGCAGTAAAACTATGAGGTATATTGCAATCATGCTAACTGCCTGCAAAATAAAGCGTGCTTTTTTCATCATTTTCCATCATTTACCAAAACGTTTTGTATGGTATTTTGTCATGAACAAAGTAAAACTCAAACAGATAAAATACAGCACAAAAACACAAGGGACAAAACAGTTTACCTGGCGGACAAAAAATCCGCGTTATTTGAGCGAAAACAATAGATTGCACAGGCCAAAACGTCTGCACGAAACGTCTGCGTCCTAGGGGAATGACGGTTTTCTTTGGTTGCCTAGTTTCGATCATCTATATAGTATGTATAACAAGAGGTTGCCTAGTGTGTCCGCTCCATACCAAATTTCCATACAAACCTTTTTTGTCCTTAGATCCGTTATGATAGTACTTTTTCGGCCTTATATACTTATGTAACTAGCTATACCATCCTTTCAGTTCATCATCATCATCATCATCATCGTTTCAAACTATTACACTGGAGTCTCTTCTCGGAATGAGAAGCTTTTGACCATAGTCCACCACGCTGGCCAATTGTGCATTGGTAGGCTTCACACACCTTTCAGAATATTACGGAAACCTCTCGGGCTTGCAGGCTTCCTCACGTGTTTTCCTTCACGGTTTGAAGCAAGTGATATTTAATTTCTTAAAACGTACATTACGACGTAACTCCAAAATAAAAGTTAGAGATACGTGCGTGCGTGATTGAACCCGCGACCACCCTAATAGGGTGTCTAAACGACCCTTCGAATTCACTTAATCCACCACCACCATTAGAGACTATTAACGTCCCACTGCTGGGCACAGGCCTCCACTCTCATAGGAGAGAGGGAATTAGACCCCCAACTTAACATTCAAGTGAGTTAAGTTGGGGGTCAAATCAAATCCATATCCATACTAATATTATAAATGCGAAAGTGTGTCTGTCTGTCTACTACGCTTTCACGGCCCATCTGTTCAACCGATTTTGATGAAATTTACGAGGGCTAGGTTGTATCCAAGGAAAGGAAATCCAAGGCTACTTTTATCCCGGAAAATTAAGGAGTTCCCGCGGGAATTTTAAAAACCTAATCCTAACCTACGCGGATGAATTGGCGAGCATCATCTAGTATCGTATAGTTATAGGTAGATTTAGGTAATCCTTATCAGTTAAGTTTCAGGTTTCACTTAAAAGTATTATTTTACAGCAAATAACGTGAACTTCGAAAACAATTTGGCAACGAATTATCATAAGAAAGGTTTGGCGTCGGGTATCGCCGCACTTCGGTATTCTGTTTCACTTTATTAGGAGGTATCCGTTGACGGGTATGACACCTTGGAGTATAATTTAGTAACAGTATAAACCGAGCTTTATAATGTACTTGCTAAGCCACATTAATCCACCTATCTATACTAATATTATACTTGCGAAAGTTTGGATGAATGGATGGTATTTTGTTACTCGATCATGCTAGAACAGCTGAACGGATCTGGATGAAATTAGACACAGAGATAGATTGTACTCTGAAATAACACATATGTTACTTTTTATCCCGGAAAATTAAAGAGTTCCTGCGGGAACCAAAAATCCTCAATCCTCGCGGACGGTCTCGGGCATCATATAGCTATAGGAATAGTTTGGTTATTTAGGACATATATATCTAAATATTTAATATGAAAGAAAGAAATAATCAGAATGCTTTGGAGAGATTTGGGAGAGGCCTACGCCGTAGAGGCGATTTTTACGTAAATGCATGTAAATGTGATAAATTTTAAGCTAATTTTATTGTATCTGTATGTTTTTTATAAACTATCTATATCCATACTAATATTATAAATGCGAAAGTGTGTCTGCCTGCCTGCTACGCTTTCACGGCTTATCTGTTCAACTGATTTTGATGAAATTTGGTACAGGGACACGTGGTATCCCGGGGAAGATCATAGGCTATTTTTTATCCTGTTAAATGCAAGAGTTCCCGCGGGAATAAAAATACCTCAACCCACACGGACTAAGTCGCGGCCATCATGTAGTGTAACTATAATTATTGTAATGAACTAATATGACATTAACGTAATAGTAAATAAAGACTTTTTTATTTATTTATACTTCTACCATACCTTTACTACTGTTTTAATCATACTTTTGCTGGTCTAAAGTCAGTCTTCGTGCCCTAGGGCCGTTATCTAGTCGATCGATCGCCCAACTAGTTGACCAACCCCATACTGTAAATATGCACAACAGAGTCTAGGCTCCAGACTGGTCGACCAAACGATCGTACCATTTGACATAAAAGTTTTTAAACCAAGGAGTATGTGTACCTGCATAAACACTGGCAGCATGAAAAGCAAAAAGTTTGAATATCAAAGCAGCAGCTTAATATGTCTTTTCTTTTTATTATTTACTAGACCTATGTATCCTACTTACTATGATTTGCAATAAATATCTAACCGTTACAGTTTGTTTTACTGTTAGGGTAGAAGTATAAAGTAGAGTATACACCACCGGGATAAAGCAGTTTTTTTCTTGGGCGCTTGAATCCCTCACTGCACTCAGGACTCAATCTTAATTCCCTCCCTTTGGTCGGGAATTAACTTATAACACCCTCGCTGCGCTCGGGAGTTAAATTTGGAGTCCTTCGTTACGTTCAGGATTCAATGTAGCGCCCATGACATAAAACAGTGCTTTATCCCCTTGGTGTATAATCTACTATAATTTACTAGCTGATGACTTCGTCCGCGTGGTTAAAGGTTGTTTGGCTCCCGCGGGACCTCTTTAATTTTCCGGGATAAAACATATGTGTGTAAGCTTATGTGTTATTCCAAACTTTCGCATTTATAATATTAGTATAGATTAATCTATATAATAAGCGGTGATAGCCTGGTAAGGACGAAATCCTTTGCCTCGTAATTGGGTGATGCAGAGTTTAAATCTCGAGCACGTATATGTAACTTTCCAGAGTTATTTGTGCTGTATGCAATTAAAATAAATATCTCTTGCATTGGTAGAAGAAGGAAGAGAAACATGCATCTTTGACAATAGGCATGATGACTGATTTTGAGAAATGGTCAGATTATGTTCGGAAGTATCTACTATTTCGAAAAAATATAATATTTCTGCAGAAAAATAAGGTTTGGTAGATAAAGTTGGTATTTGAAATTTAAATTTTAAAATTCGCGCCAAAACGCCCGCCGGTGTCATGGCGCCGTTTGTGACGTCACTATTGTTTTTACCAATGTACTCTGTGCAGTGTGCCGTAAACATTAGTGCGATTGTCAAAGCTCGAAAACAAACAATTGTGACGTCATTCGCTTCTTGGTGTTTAATCCAATATGGCGGATTGCTGTATTTTATAGTTTTATTCGAAATAGAAAAATAAACACGTTTTTTATGATCCATGAATCCTATTTCATTAGATAAATTCATAATTTCATTGATTCTTGGTAACTGTCATCATGCCTATTCTTCATAATATAATGTTCACAAAGGTGTGTGATTATTTAGTGAACTCTGACAATCCGCACTTGGCCAGAGTGGTGGACTTCAGCTACACTATTCTCATTCTGAAGGGCTCTGCCCAATAGTGAGCTTGAAATGATGGTAATTTGATGATGATGCTCTTAGACCCGTATTATTAAACCGACATCAATTAAAAACTGGGGCCATACTGCCAATGCATCGAAGCAATACCTAAGCAATATTACTCAAAATAACAGTTTGATGTCACATACCTTGAAGTTCCTAAAATAAGGATAATAATTTTAAAACACAAAACTCAACCATAATGAAACAATATGGTTTGACTTAAATTGGCAGTATGGCATCAGGTTCTCAAATATCGGTCAGTCTATAGTAAAACCGGTATTAAGCGTAGATTGACCAATACTTACTTGACTATTCTTAGTTGATATCGGTAATCGGTATTCGGTTTATTATTACAGTATTACTACCCTATACTTCCCTAAAGGGAACTGTAAGTGCAACGGAACGGACCGCCTTTGCGTTTAACGTTTTCCGGATCCTAAATACTAACCGACGTAAGAAGTTCTCGATTTACATGTGCGTAACCTTTCAGGCTTACGACAGCGGGGTTCATCTCAATTGCTTGAATGAAGTGATCGATCTGCAACAAATTCATCACGTGATTAGCAGAAATAAAGGCAAATAAAGATCCTTCAGGATAATAATAATGTTGATAACTTTAGTTTACTATACTTTGATAAGTTTTTTACTTGTTACTCTGGATCACAGTTGAGTGTGTGTGTGAGTTAGCACCTAATGATGCAATTTCTATAAGTAGAAGTAGACAATGATGATTTGTGCTACGCTAAATAGGTAGTAGTAAATAGTATGCTAAGTAGTCTAGTAAGTAGACCGCTACAAATACCAACAAAGAGAACATCAACAAGTAGAACAAATATACCGAGTTCGTTTGGTATAGCAATAAACAGAGTTTGAACATGAATACTCCAAAGTGTACTAAGTGTGCTGAAGCAGGCCCCTTTCTATTACAAGTTTATTTGTTTCTTCTAGATTTTTAAATTACTTCAAAGAACTTACCTCTTTCTGAGTTGGTCGATCTACGGAGAGCACATCAATCGAAAGCAATGTGTCCTGAACACCAGCTGCAACCTAGTTTAACATACAAGTCATAATTAACAAAATTAAAAAATACGACTGCCCTGCCAAACAAAAAAATAATCTAGTTAAATAGAATCTTATTCACATTTTTATTAAATGCTTTTTTTTTGTGAACCACTGGATATTGAACTACAGTGTTATATATATTTGGAATCTACTCATCATTTTCTAGATGATGATTATATGTATAGTTAATCTTATTTTCGAATATTTTTTTTCAACTTTGGTCTTTCATGCGGGACCATGGTCACCCCATCAATTTTTTTTAAAATTTTACTAGCCTATGTCACCCGGCTAGGGATTCTAACGATACCTCATTTATCAAAATCGGTTTAGGCGTATAGAAGTTATGGTGGAATATACAAACTCACATACATACATACATACATACATACTTACATTACATACATACATATATACATGAACCCTGAAAACAATATACTCCTTTTTTCAGGCAGTCGTATAAAAAAGATTTGATTTTATTTTCATTTTCTAAATATTGGAGCTCAAAAGTAATTAATACGTCATGCGTGAAAAAAAATTCGCTTTGCACAGCCTTACAAATGATCAGGTTGGGTAGAGCAAGGAAGGATACATGGTTAACTAAAAAGGTAATACTGGTGGTATAAAAAGGTCAAGCTAAAATGCTAGGAAATATAATAATAATCCAACTATAGATAAGCACATCAGCTCTCTTCGTGTCGTATTCCTCATTACTGAGGGACGTGACCCATTTCCATTAATCACATAATGGTAGGAGTTTTGTTGGGATAATAATTCGGTGGGTTCCTCCTCCCTCCGCATAGATAGGTACATATACTAAGTACATAAATAGGATGTGTACCTGAAGCGTAGATTTATGGGAGCAATCAGCAAAAATAAAGAGCAGTGTTGAGCAGTAGGCTGCGTCCACAAACAGGCCCATTTCCTTGAAACTGAATCTGAACCCATGGTCCACGATTTCTGACAGCGCGCCGTACACAGCTATAGTTATATTGAAGAACCTAAATATATAAGGAAAATCTTTTTTCTAGCTTGCCAAAGTAGAGACGTATAATAGGTATATCGTGGTGTGATGGGCTTGAAAAGCACAGGAAAAATTCTCGAAAAAACGAGCAAGTGAATATTATAAGTAGTATAAGTACCTAGGTCATGAATTGCAAAAAGAAAAGCTTGAAAACGTCAATTACTTATACCTATATAGAGCTTGCTTGTTATTTCGGTTAGCTGCTTAATATATAGGTGGAATACCAATTTATAGCCTCTAATACTCCAAGCTAATTGGAGTTCTGAGCAAAGAAGTGTAAGTAGGTAAGTTAAAACATTTTTAATTAAAAATATAGATTTACTTAAGATCAATATACAGTTCAGACGGATGGAACTAGAAACATAGACTTTAGCCTGTAGTAAGTAAGAAAGAATTTAGAAATATGTTTTTAACCCGATGAATAAATCTTACTAATACCTACTAATATTATAAATAAAAACGAAAGGTCACTCACTGATTCAACACGAGATCTCAGAAACTATAAGGCATACAGACTTGAAATTTGGAAGTTAGATTCTGACGTTTAAGGTAGGTTTCTATGGTGTAGACGGCCGCTAAGAAACGGTTTTGAGAAAATTCACCTCTAAGGGGTTTAAATGGGGGTTGGAAGTTTGTAAGAAAGTCCTTTGTTTTTGAAGTTAGAGACATGAAAATTGGCAATTAAGTTAATAGCTATAAATAATAAAAAGCTGTATAAGCAATTTTACGAAAATCTACCCCAATAGGGGTGAAATGGGCGTTGGAAGCCTACATAAGGGTTCCCAAGTTTTTGAAGTTAGAGACTTAAAAATCGGGATTTAGGTTATTAGTTTTGAGTTATACTAAACTGTATAAACAATTTTAGGAAAATCTACCCCACAGAGGGTGAAATGGGGGTTGTAACTTTGTGTGAAAGTCCTGTACCTATTTGTGAAGTTAGAGACTTGAAAATCGGGATTTAGGTTATTCGATTTAAATAATAATAATTTGAATGAGCAGTTTTACGAATATTCACCCCATAGGGGGTGAAATGGGGGTTGGAAGCTTAAATGAGGTTTTTAAGTTTTTGAAGTTAGATACTTGAAAATCGGCATAAAAGTAATTCGTTTTAAGTAATAATAAACTGCATAAGAAAATTTACGAAAATCTACCCCACAGAGGGTGAAATGAGGGTTAAAAACTTTTATGCAAGTCCTATGTTTTTGTAGTTAGAGACTTAAAGGATTAATTGGGTTATTAGTTTTAAGTGATAATAAACTGCATAAGCAATTTTACGATTATCCACCCGAAAGGGCGTGAAATAGGGGTTGAAAGCTTGCATGAAGGTTATAAGTTTTTGAGGTCAGCATTAAGGACTAATTAGTCTTAAATAATAAAACCTGCCGATGCTATATAGCTGCTATAAGTAGACCTTTTGCAGCGGGAAACTCTCATAGGAAATCAGAAATTGAACGCGGATGAAGTCGCGGGCGACCGCTAGTAATATTATAAATGCGAAAGTTTGGATGGATGAAATTTGGCACAGAGTTTTGGAATAGCACATAGGCTCCTTTTTATCCCGGAAAATTAAGGAACGGGAACGGTTCCCGCGGGAACCAAAAAACCGCAAACTACGCATACGAAGTCGCGGGCAATCGCTAGTTATATTATAAAAGATTTATTTACCTAATCGTGTCTTAACAAGACACGATTAGGTGAAGGAGATGAAGATTGGTGAAGGAATTTTATTTACTGGGAGTTCTTTAAAAATTGTAGAAAAAGAAGAAAATACATTATTTTACACGCAAGTAACAAGATACAATATAGAGAGATAAAAAAGACCAGTATTTCTTACATGAATAGGCAGTATGTAGAGTAAGTTCGTGCGTACGCATTTCCTAGTGATTGCAATTGCTCGGATAAGTTGAGCCAAAGATAACGATAGCTCGATATCAGGCTGGCCGTACACTCCACTCTCACATCCTGACAAAAAAGTCACAGTATTAAATTTCTACTACAGTTTTAGCTCTTATCTAACTAAAAAGCTATACTTTGCAGCTTTTTATACCCCTGTATTCGTTTCTAGGCGCGCGGCGTTCATACCAGACTTTTACCCTTATAAAATAAGAGCATTTTCTAAGCAAACGCATTCAATCTTCTGCACCACATCACTCTATCGGATGAAATTGTGGCTTCGCCAAAGATATTACGGTATATTAAACTGAATTAACATAAATAAGGCTATAAAGTTTAAAAGACACTTATTTCCCCCAACCTGATTAATTGAAACTGAAATGACCGGATTTCTAGTTCTTTCAAAAGACATTTTAAAGATATATTTAGTCAGATAAAAGTGGAATCTGCGGAATCTGCTTTTTTGTTTACTTTAACATCGGCCATAATATTACGTATGTATATGTCACCGTAAGATTGTAAAAACCGTTAGACTATAATCTAACTCGCGAAATTGTAAACTGTCCGAAACCGTGAGATTGTGAACCGTTCAATATTCTGAGTGTTAATTTTTATTCATTTTATTTACGTTTTCTTGTCTGTTTCTTGTAGGTAAGGTTAGGGTTCGACATAAATAATCAGGCAGGCCGGGCACTTAGGTTTTATCGGATTAATATACCTAACAGATTACAATCTACCGAAACATAATGCGTTAAATTGTAATCTTTTTGTTTACAATTTCGCGAGTCAGATTATAATCTAACGGTTTTTACAATCTTACGGTGACATATATAATATGATTGCTATAGAGTAACAATCGCGATCACCTCCAATTCAGAGGTGTTATAACACATCGCTAAACGGTTAAACTGTTAACGGCTAATGGTTGAAAATATTAGTAAACAATCTTTACTCCTGTGCACTAGCGAGTGAAAAAAAACATTGTCCTTTTTACTACCGTTTGTTAAACGGTTAGCGGTTAACGGTAGTAAACGATCTTTACACCTGTGAAAAAAAACACATTGTTTTTACTACCGTTTACAGCCGTTAACCGTTTAGCGATATGTTGACACCTCTACTCCGGTTGGCTAACACTATATTGGGCAAAATCCGACGCAGTAAAAAATTCAGCTAATCACAACAGTTGAGATGTTTTTTATCCACTACAAGTTAGCTGTGATCTCATCTGATGATAAGTGATAGTGCAGTCTAAGACGGTTGCGGGCTTACTTGATTGAAACAATGAATGATGCAGGTAGGAATTCAGAATCAGGCCGAAATTGTAAAGTTTTTAAGTGTATTTAAAACTTAAATTTAACTTAGTTACTTATGTACATAACTTACATTTGCAAGCGATACGTGACTTACAAGACTGATTACATTTCGTAAGCTACTCATATAGGTAAGCGACTTACGCGGGTAAAAACTATAAGTGGCGTTGCGGCCTTAGCCACAATATTTGCTTAAAATGGGCCAGTGCAGATCAGGCGTATCGAGAAATGGAGTCAAGTAGAGAATTAGCGCGCGAGTGGTACTTTTGGTAAACTAAGTATTGAGCATATTTGTATAATATCAGCCTTCCTAGTTATTGTTCATTTTTGGTAACCATAACACGACTTTGAGCGGCGATAAGTAGTCAGTTGTCTAACCGCAAGCGGGCAGACCGTCACTATTCTCACCAGACCAGAGCCCTACACTCACCAAATACTGAATCAGCCTTCCTAGCGATATAACCACGTACGGCTATCTCCTATAATAATAGTACGCGGTTGTATGGGCGAGAGTCGGCTAGCAACTTACGCGGCGCGCCTCTGTGACCCGCGCGGAGCTGATAGATCAAGCTCATTTCCATTGTAACAATTTAAATCATATTTCAACCTAAATAAGCTGAGTTTTATGTTGGTAAATCAGGCAATCCCACCTCGGCGCCACTCCACCCCGTCTGTGGGCGTTGTGCCTACGTTTGAATACGTTACCCTGTGGAAGCATTTCGAAAGGCTCTGCGATGCGATCTTGATTCCTCTGCAGTTAATGTACCAAAGTGCACAGTTCATATTAATCATCGTTATAATATGATAGTATGCCATAGTGTGACGCAACAGGAACCCGTCCAATAAGGCACAGAGGCTGAGTAGAAAGCCCACTGCTAGCAGTAAACAACCGGCGCTAATGATGACTATGGTAGTTTTTAAGTTCGGAAACTGTAAATTTTCGCCCGTAATACGATAATATCTTACCTGAAATAAAAATTATTTAAGTATAATAATAAAGTCGAACAAAGGCATACCTTTAAATGCTTTAATTGTGCTGTAAGCGTGTCTGTATGTTTTAACTTTTTAGGTAGTTATACTATAGGGTGTATATGTCACCGTAAGATTGTGAAAACCGTTATATTGTAATCTATCTAGCGAATTGGAAACTTTTTTTGTAACATTATTTTTCGGTAGATTGTAATCTGCTAGATGTTTTAACCCGATAGAACCTAAGGGCACTACCTGATTAATTATTTATGTCGAACCTTAACCTAACCTACAAGAAAGAGACAAGAAAACGTAAATACAAGGAATATTTCAAAAAAGCCGGCCAAGTGCGAGTCGGACTTGTGCACCAAGGGCTCCGTACAAACCTGTAGTAAGTTTAAAATTTACAAAATATTTTTAATATATGATTTAACTAAAAATGTATGCTTTTCGCAATTTTTCCTTTATCTGTGCTATAAGATGTTGCTTCGTACCAAAATTTAAGATTCTTAGTTCACGGGAAGTACCCTGTAGGTTTTGATTGCGTTGGCTTAGAAGTTTCATTTTTTCACAGCCCCAAGGGACAGTAGTTCTCAGTATTTGATATGAATTTCAGCTTGATACCTCCATGCGTTCCTGAGAAAAAGCGTCTTGACAGACAGACAGACGGACAACAAAGTGATCCTATAATCCGTTTTTTCCTTTTGAGGTAGGGAACCCTAAATGTTGATACTCACGATATTGAACGGTTCTCAATTTTTTCCTTTCCCCATGGATAAAATCTCCCCGCCCATGCTCGCCCTGCTGTGGACAGTTTACAACCTATCGAGATAAAAAGCGTTAGATTGCAATCTGAAGGTTTTTGCAATTTTAGGGTGACTTTTATAATACTCTAAGTACCTACTTAAAACATTAAAAAAAATACGCGCTACATGCCTCGATTAAAATATATTTTATTTTGTACATAGATAGTTATTTATACCTAAGCCTTTTTTTATTATATAGGCCAGCGTTGGCTGCAATCAGACTTGCTTGCAAGTGGTGATGCAGCCGAAGGTGGAGCGCGCTTGCCTAGAAGATGCCTATTCACTCTTGATTTGAAGGTACTATATTAAAGAAGGAGGGGAAAACGGAAGCCGGAAGGGCATTCCATATCCTAGCGGTTCTAATTAGAAACGAGGAAGCAAATCGCTTCGTACGAGCCCGTACGAGCCTCTACGATTATTTAAGACTTGTGTCTCCAAAAAGTTTATAGAAGTTAGCTTAGGTCCGAAGGGCAAACACACATTGACACATTGAGTCACGTTTATTTCTCGTTATCTAAGTTCTAGGCGCAAGAACGGAGTAACTTAGTCTAAGGGAGTAACTATGTTAAAAAATAGCCCCTTACTTGAAACTTTCCCCAATTCGTTTTATAAATGGCCACTTGGTGTGCTACACCCCACCCGACGAATGGTATCCAAAAGTGTGGGACGAGAAAAGCGACGAATAGTATGGAATAAATGTAGTCGTCGAATCTTTTCGTCGAACGCAGAATCATTAAACGTTCGTACCCAACCACTAGAACGATTACCGTGGTAAAGATGTAAAAGAATATAGCGTACACTGTAGCTCTAGATTTCCAACTGAATGTGATTGTTCCTGAAGAAATTAGAAATAAATCATTAAAATTTAAATATAAGGTAATAGTATTTATTTATATATTTAGTACCAAACTTAAAAACTAAACATACAAATTTAAAGGACATGTACAAGGACAACTTATCTCTTGAAGAGATTTCTTCCAGCAGCAGCATAAGCAGTATATTGTTCATCAAGGGACTAAAATGAGATGCATTGATTCATCGTATATCTAATATACTTACCTACCTAATGTTTTTGTCGACCTGCCCACTTTTGGAGATAATAGTTTATATTTTATTGTACATTGTACAAGTATATTAATTTATTGTGTGTAGGTATAATTTATTCGTATTACTATACTAGAGTATAATATGATAGGTTCCGATTGTCAACGGTAGCGGCGACGCATGGTGTGCGGTAAAACTTACAAAGTTTATGTTCACCTTCACACCATGTTAACTACAAGTTAACTACTACACACTACTATTGTATTATTGTAATGTCTAAATCCATACTAATATTATAAATGCGAAAGTATGCCTGTCTGTCTGTCTGCTATGCTTTCACGGCCCATCTGTTCAACCGATTTGAACTTTGGATTGATGAAATTTGGTACAGGGATAGGTTGTGTCCCGGGGAAGGACAAAGGCTAACTTTTATCCCGGAGTTTCCGCGGGAATCAAAAAACTTAGTCCACGCGGACGAAGTCGCGGGCATCATCTACTAAATAAATAAAAATCTTGTCTTCATCTAGGACTAAACATAGAATATGCGACTTACGAGTAGAGTACATTACTTGTCTAGTGAAAGCAGAGATATGGTGGGAAATCAACAAAAAATTGATCGGGTATCCCCTCAAGACTTATCGTAAGTCGTAACTCTATAGATATCCCATTGTAGGTATTGTTTTGGTTAAGCCTTGGGCCTCGTTTACGCTGTCTTGTTTTGTATAAATACCTACGCCAGAGCTACCCTTGTGCTGTAAGTATCTTAAAATCGACTCTCAGCTTTCAATAGTCCGTCATACTTATCTGGCCCGGTGGCCAAAATTGGAACTAGTTTTAATGCCTGTTATTTTTAGTTTTTATTTTATTTTTAATAGATACTAGCGACGCTGTCATCGGGTCAGAAAAGTTTGCCGGTCTATACTTACCAGGCCGCGATCGTGTGATTGGCATTACAGCCAACGCTCGGAACAGAACCAGGAGAAGCTTGTGGTCTCTATAAAACTGATCGTGAATTTCACAAGTGTCGCCATCTTGGGATGAAAGTAGATTACGCTGCTCACGCTCCTAGAAGTAAAATTATTTAGGTACCTACCTAAATCTTTTTCGCAACCTAGTGTATCATGTTGAACTATCACACAAGGTTCTTTAAATCCTTATAACATAGAGTATAGTACTATATTATACATCTATGCCTTATAAAAACCACCCATGAAAATCGGCCTGAAAATTATCTAATTGACGGGTTTTATCTTAAAACTGTCACTGTTCTCAGACCATCACTGTTGGAACCCTCGTAGCTTTAATTTTAAGTTACCGTAACTGATTATCAACATCATGTTTTATAAATAATTGAATTCAATAAGTGTACAGTGTACCTAATTTGAATAAATTAATATTGAATTGAATTGAATTAACCATTTACCTAATATCATTTAAAAATACTATAATCACCTCTCAAGAGTCGCTTAGCAATCGCATTCGAGAGAAATAAGCTGCTTTGTAAAATAAGTCTGTTCACTTACGTAATCCCTCTGTGATTTATCATAAACTATCCTATTTAGCTGTACATGCTTCATGTCCCTCCTCAGTAAAGAATAATTTATGCCCTCCTCAAACAAATGGTCTGGAATCATTTTTGATACTACCACGATACCACACCTCCGAGTACTATCTCCAAAGTAAAACGTAAAAAATAATGCTAGCAACCGCTTCTACAACCTGTCATAACTCTAGGAATGCACGGCTCTAAAGACAAACAAGAGGTGGCAATATAGGTGAAAATTGAGAATTACTTACTAGGCTATTTTATTAAATTTGAAAGCAAACGACGGTAAGCGCTTTGAATTTTAATGCTAACGAACGTGCCTGGCTAACGAGTAGGTATTAGGGCGTTTTGATCGAACACAAACAACTTGATGGATTTCGTTGCGTGACGAAGTCACGGTCATCATCTAGTAAATTGATATTTGTATCATTGTTTTATTAAATAGAAGAAATTCAGAAGTTATGGACCAAAATATTAGGTACCTAATTATTTAGTAAAGTGTAAAAAATCTCAAATAATAATTATGGAGGTATACATGCAAGTAGGTATTTTGACGTATAATATGAATGAATTCAGGATTCGATCACTGATGTATTTAAGTACCTATGGTCCGATAAATAAAATTCCGTGTTATGAATTATAGATACCATTTATTCAAGATAATAAAGATATCACAGTTTACATTAATTAAATTAGGTAGGTATATTTTTGTGATTTAACAATAAAAACTCAGTAAAGGTGAATTATAACATCAACGAATATAAAACATAGACATCCTAAAATAAAGTTGTAGTGAAATGAATATATATTAACAATAATTTTCAAATAAAATCATTATCCAATACAAATTTATGAAATATTCCAAGGTTCATAAGATGTATGGATACCAGTCATATATATGTCACCGTAAGATTGTAAAAACCGTTAGACTATAATCTAACTCACGTAATTGCAAACTGTCGAAAGATTACAATTTAACGCATTATTTTCCAGTATATTGTAATCTGATAGGTATTTAACCCAGATAAAACCTAAGTGCCCGGCCTGCGGCTGCGGCCGGGCACTACTTGATTAATATGACGAACCCTAACCTTACCTACAAGAAAAAGACAAGAAAACGTAAATACAATGAATATTTAAAAAATTGACACTCAGAACATTGAACAGTTCACAATCTTTCGACAGTTTACAATTTCGCGAGTTAGTTAGATTATTATCTAACAGTTTTTACAATCTTACGGTGACATATATATATATAAACACGTTATTAACGGGCAGATGGTTCTCTAAAACTCTACAAATCATTATTTTATATACTTACTTTTATATAAAGGAGCTTAGCTTGCCGTGAATTGCAATTAGAGGGGCAACAAAAAATCTGCCAAGTCCTAATGGACGGATTTAAATGCAATTTCATCATCTTTTGGATGTTTGTTTCGGAACATTTGTATTTTCCTAAAGAAAAGTGAAAACCCGACAAGATTTATTACTGAAATCGAGAGAAACCTGTTAAATATTAATTAGTAGAAAATTATCTATGAAAAACGAAATCTTTTAAAACGTATACGTTCAAATTCCGGTTAAAATCATTTAACCGGAATTTGAAGCCAAACTTTATAAATGCTTCATAGAAAACAACCCTTATTGGTCTTTATATAAATAACAATAACTGTATCGATGTAAAACTTATATTACGGCCATGTTCAAATTAAACCTACGACTTGAGTTTCGTCAACTGTGCCATTAGTTCTTTATCAATATCTGAAGTTGATTCGCCGACTTTGTTGCGGGCGACCGAAGGGGCTTTTGCCATCTAAAAATAGAAATAAATTGTTAAAAAACGCACAAACACACACGATCTCCAATGCCAGACGCATAATATATGATATATTATATACCGCCACCATCGTAGATTGAAAAGGATGGATGGAAAACAAAATAAATTAAGCAAGAATGATTCTTGGTATAAATGGTAGGTTTTATGATCGTAAAACGCATGACATGATAAATCACTCAGGAGTAGTACATGATAAGAGTATACATCCCGACTGTTGCGAAAAATTCGTATTATTTCTTGACAAATTAAAACCTGAAAATGTATTTATCAAGTTCTCGACGTAGAACGCAAACAGTGGGAAGCGCTTAATTCTACTTGACAGTTGGTAAGTGAGGATGCAGCCCAAGATGTACTTATGCTCCTTCTTTTCAGGGTGTGACATATCTAGTATCACATGGAATAAAATTGAAAACTAACATTTTTTTTCCTCTTTCTTTCCTCCATCTGCAATCAGTCCCTATAAACCCCCTATAACTCCCTATAAACAGATCTGTGTTCATTAATTTTGAAGTTAAGGCTTTGCAGATCCAATAATGTGACATCCTTTCAAGGTGAAGTATAACAAGTTATACTATATGTTGGCCAGTCTTGTCCTTTTAAGGCGGAATGTGCTGTCACTGGCATCCAGAAGCTCAAGTCTTTATTTGTGGGCCTCGAGAGATTTGTCTATTTCTTCTTTAACTGTGGGGATTTCTGTGTATTCATGCACTTCCGATTTTTTTGTAAGCCATGGTGTTTTGCATAGAACCTTCAAAACATTGTTCTGGAAGCGCTGGAATATCACAGTATTTGAGTGGCTTGCTGAGCCCCAGAGTTTAATGCCTTAGGTCCACACAGGTTTCATGATGCTTTTATAAAACAGAAGCTTGTTTTCAAAACTTAAGGAGGACTGTCTGCCTATCAGCCAATATAGTTCCCGGAACTTTATGTTGGCCTGATCTGAAAAGAAACATGATACAACAATATTTTCCTACCTTGCCACTAACTTCAATGCCGATTTCATCCAAGACCTGGTTGACAATGTCGTCTGACTCCTCTTCGTCGCCAGATTCAGTCATTATGTCATCTAGTGTATCTGAAACTAAACATTGTAAATGTTAAAATGAGCTTCCACCACCGTCGGCCGCAGTCGAACATGCTAACCACTAGACCAACGAGGCAGTCTGGCAGTAAAATAAGCTAAATATATCTATCTATCTAGCGAAATTGTAAACTGTCGAAAGATTACAATTTAACGCATTATTTTTCGGTAGATTGTAATCTGTTAATTGCCAACCTACAAGAAAGAGACAAGAAAACGTAAATACAATGAATATTTCAAAAATTGACACTCAGAACATTGAACGGTTGACAATCTGTCGACAGTTTACAATCTATCGAGAGAAAAAAGCGTTAGATTGCAATCTGACGGTTTTTGCAATTTTACGGTGACATATACACACAGAATACATAGATAGCCTTTAATTTTTTGGGACAAAAATTAGCCTGTCACTCTCCATACCTATACCCATACAAAAAATTACGTTGCACCGTTGCAGCGTGATTGAAGGCCAAACCAACCAACAAATACCCTTTCGCATTAATAATAATAATAATAGTATAATGTACTAGCTGATGCCCGCGACTTCGTCCGCGTGGATTGAGGTTTTTTGGTTCTGGGAACTCTTTAATTTTCCCCTCGCAATTTTTGCATATTTTCTCACCGTTTAAACCTTCCCTGGACTACGATAAACATTTCAAAACCAATATCAGCTAAATCGGCCCAGCCGTTCTCGAGTTTTAGCGAGACAAACGAGCAGCAATTGATTTTCATATACAATAATATAGAAGATTGTAGGTTTCTTTTTATACAAAAAAATTCTTGTTTAATGTTCTACCTGGCATTACTTTTGCAATATATGCACCTGATAATGAATTTGTAAAATCTTAATTTTCATTTAGCTTCTATTTCAGCACCAAAAATTTCATTCATAATTTTTTAGAAAACATTAATAAAGAAATATAAGCCTGATTGTAGTAGCAACAATTTGCTACTAAACAGTTAGTAAAACTAACAGTTACAGAAATATAAGTTTCTGTAATTAGTTGTATGATTCCATTATTTTAAGCCATAACCAGAAAGCACTTACTCATGTCATCGGTCATGTCCATTTTCATGCTGGCCTGTTTAAAGGCTTCCATGTCCTTAGAGATCTGTTGTGGGTTCATGATCTTGTTCATAGTGCCCATAGTCTTAGCTGTGGTGCCCATTGCGCCTGCTATCGCTATGTTCGCTCCCATTGCTTTGTTGTGAATTTGTACACTTGATATCTAGAAAACCAAAAATTACCTTTGGCGGGAGTCAAGCCTAAGACCACCATTGCACAGCATAAGTCATAACTTATTTGTAACTCGTCAGTAAAATTGGTCTTTCTTTAGTGACTATTACTATTACACAGTCTCTACCAGTAATTTCAGACCCGGGCGTCAAGCATTGATGTGCAATGCTGTGGAGTGATAGAGATAATATGACGGAAGAAACAGGCTGAAAGGTCACATTGGCAGAACTTACAATACAATCTCTATTGTCAAATTTGTATGCAGTTTCCTACCTCTGTCTCTATCCTCAATTTTTTTCCATTTCATCTATCTGCCATCGGCTTTCTAGCCATAATCAGATCAGGTCTTTGTACTACAATTATCACAGACCACATTAGCCAGGTCTGTCATTTGTATGGGCATCAACCCACTTTCCAAAACTCAGTATCTATTGGGAAGAAACAACAAAAAGCTGAACAACTAGATAACATTAATCACAATCATTATCAGATTTTGATGGGATCATAATCCAATCATGACTGGCTTGATTGGAATGGTTGGATTATGATTACATAATCCAGTGAATGATTGGATTATAATTGTAGTAGCTTTTGCCTACAGCTTCGCTCATGTTAAGTTTGATTTTCATACAAATCTCAAAACCCTATTTCACCCCCATAGGGGTGGAATTTTAAATAATCCTTTCTTAACGGACACCTACATCATAAAAGCTATCTGTATGCCAAATTTCAGCCAGATCTGTCTAGCAGTTTGAGCTGTGTGTAGATAGATCATAACATAATGATTACATGATCTAATCATAATCTATTCTTATTGCTGTTGCTAAAGCTTCTCATGCAGATCTTGGTATAGATGGGTGAAGTTATAACATTAAGTAGTTCTTCAAATCAATTGTGAAATTATGAGATTGTTTCATATAATATGTACAAGTACTATACTGATGCAGGTTTGTCTCTCTAACTTGGTCCCTACACATAATTCTAGGACTTACTGTTATATTATAATAATAATAGTAACATATACCATCTCCATCTCGTCACTGTAAAAATAGGGTAATGTTAACATTTTAATTTTCTTACCTTACTGTTAGCGTTGTATAACCTTGTTTTTTGTTTTCTCATTTGTACCAGTTGCTTTGCTAGTATTTTACAACCTTCATTATTCCCTTCCTTTGCCATCTTTTTTATCTCCATCTCCTAAAAGGTAAAATAATTACAATTGAATAACAAGAGGCCTGCAATTTAAGTATTTAAAAATATATAAGTAACTCTTCAATTTCCCAGAATGTAAAAGCCTATGTGCATCTTTAGAAATATAATATGTAATCTCTGCCAGTCTGTGTAGACCATAAGAGTTAACTGCACTGTATCAGATAGAAACACTTTAGCATTTTGTGGATTTTCTAGGTTTGTTGTCCTAGTATTTCAAAGGCCAAGGATCTTAATGGGTTAAGGCAGTCAAAACAATGTTATTTGAGAGACATGCATGCTGCGTAGTGCACTGGCCGATCAAGGGATCGGAAGGCTAGCTATCACATCTGGCAATGAGGTGATGTGTCAGCTAACCAACCTTTTTCCTTCCGCACCGTAGTGAATGCGATAGTGAATGCAGTTTTCAGACAAGACAGAAAATACATCTTCTAGCGTTGAGCTAACTTATACATAAAAATAAAATGCATCTGGCCTGCTAACACCAATTTATGCACCTTAGTTTGACACCCCTGGGTTGAGGGTTTTAATAAATATTAAGTAATGATTTACTTAAATAATATTAAACATATTTATAATATAACAAACCAATTTCTTCTCTTCTCTCTCTAATGCCAACTTGTCCCTCTCCAAATCTCTTCCTGCCTTACGTAGCTCCCGATCATTTTCTCTCTGTTGCTCTGAATTGATTGAAAAAGCTTGTTTATTATTTAATTTAGGGTTGTTTACTTAAGAATGGTGTTTTACCAACTAAATAGTAGTGGAGGACAGTTTGTCTAATTGCTATGCAATGCTGGATAGTATAATAATTATATATTATATCTACATTATTATAGATTGAGTACGTAATGTAAAATTTAGATCATTAGAGGAACGTTTTATATTAGTAGTATATACCTATTTGATAAAAAAATAATTAAGCAGAAATTATCATGGGAATATCATAATTAATGCTATGACAATGAGTAATAGATGAAGTCACATATTGACGTTATATTCAATTTTAAACAGAACACTTAGAACCTTGATGGAAATGATTTACTTATTTTGCTGAAGTTACTCAAGAACTACAAAGTATTTATTTATACAACTTACAAAGTAAGCATATAATTACCTTTTACAGTAGGCTCTTTTCTGAAGAAATTCATACTGTTATTATAGAGGAGGTAACAATAACTGTTATTAAACTAAAATATTAAAATTTTAATGAAGCGAAAACGATGTCCGATGACTAATTCAGAGACAAGTTTTTTCTAATTTTTTTGTATTTTTTTTATATATTTTTTCAAGTTTTGACATTGACAGTTTTTTTTAATTATTAGGTGTACGGCTCTGGGTTCCAGTTTTCCTGTTTCCCGATCACGAATCTAGGTAAAGAATGGAGTCCTTACTCATCTTGGCTTTTGCTGTTTAGTCAAAAGCACGTCAAAGGTTTAACTACTTGAAGCAAAATTACTCATCGCTATCACACTTCAGAGACAAGCGAATGCGGTAAGAAAAATATTCGTACGAATATTTTGTCTTTGATTTTATATTTATGAGAGGATAATATGTTGCATTGTACTCAATTAAAGCTATACGATGCATTTTGTTATTAAAAGATGTAAAACTATGATTTGACTTTTCTTACTTACTAAAAGCTACGTTATTAGAACGAGACAGGTGTATTAGTCATATGACGTCATCAAATTTAGCTATTGAAGCCAATTTTTTGTCAATGGCGTCTGTTGTGCTTCCGGTGTGTCAGTCGTGAATAATTACCTGTTTTTTGAATATTTTCATGTGTTTTTGCTTAGTTTTATGTTATCAACTATGGTGAAGTGCTCAGTTGTAACTTGTAGGGTGTCGTAATAATAATATTGTAAAACGCCCAGGAATTTCATTTCATAGGTGAGTAACAAAGTCGTCTAGTTTTTCATTTTGTGGCTACTATTTTAAGTTGTTTCGACTAATTATAGCTTAGTTTCTTCTTTACTGAATCCATATCACGTAAATTATTGGATAATTTGGATTATTTCATTAGTTTTTGTATAGATTGTATATATAGTGCGGGAATTGTATTGTTTGAATATCGATAAAATTAAAATTTCATATAACTCTTACTATTTCTCACTCTGAGGGGTAGAGAGATGAAATTGAACAGTCAGATTCTACTTATTGCCAAACTCATTTTAGACTGTAGCGATGATAATCTAGTGATTAAGACACCCGATCTCCAATCCCCGATACGTCAATATTAAAAATCAATAACTGATTTACTACTATAAAGTACTAGTATATTTCTTCGCTGCGCAGACCACTAAAATGGCCCGGGGATATGCACAGGTTTTTTTCAAATGCAACTATTGTCTTTTTAGGCATTCTTTCTTGATTTTCGCATTTAATCGGCTCTATCACACCATTTTTGTACCCACGACGGAACGGAGAAGGTATAATATGTGTTTGCCCTAAAAGTTGTGCGTTAGTTTGTGCACTTTGTTGTTACCATTTTCCTGGAAAACTACTGGACCGATAATTATGCGGTTTTTTGCATTAGATATGCATGACTTCTGAGAAGATTCTCAGATATGTAGGACCATAGTCCATCAAGTTGAGCTGCAATCGTGATTTTTATTCTTCAATGTTACCATTTTTCTCAAAAAGTTCTGGGTCGATTGAGATGCGGTTTTTGCATTTGATATTCGATATTCGACGCTGCGCTGCAATCGTGATTTTTTTACTGTCTGTATGGAAATGTATGTAAATTTTTAAAATAAATCAATTTTAAAATCTGTCTACTTTTATTACATTCAGTAACATTTTTTCCATAATATCTAGGAACTCCAATTTATATTATGAAACAGTATTGTTTGTAAGGTTCACATGAACTAATAATATAAATCTATACCAACACATATTATAAACGCGAAGTTGGGATGTATGGATGTCGTTGTTAATCATGCCTAAACTGATCTGTATGAAATTTGGGACAAAGATAGATTATAGTCTGGAGTAACATGCCGGCTAGTTTTTATTCCGGAAAATTCAAGAGTTACCGAGGGAACCAAAAAGCCTAAATTCACGCGGACGTAATCGCGGGCATCAGCTAGTTCATTAGAAAATACGAATATAAAATATAAATATTCGTAATTTATTTAAACTAGTGTGTTTTCAAAATATTATGTTTAATTATTTATTAATTTTATTTGTGATAATTTTATATCGATTATACCAGCCCTAACCCCCAGCTTAAGCTCCGCCCATACGCCATTTTTACTTACCGGAAGCTTCAATTTAAATATGATGTTTCATATCCTCTCTATTTATAAAATCAAATTATTTTGTTCCCTACGGAGTTGTATTACGCTATTTTTTGTAGTGCGAACATACCCTCAAACAGTCCACACTATTATCTAACTGAGTATGTCTGAATGTTACGCTTTCACTTCACGGTCCATCTTTTCAACCGATTTTGATGAAAGTTACTGAGATATTGCATCCCGGTGAAGGAAATGGCTTTTTAACCCGGAAAACAAAAAGTTGCCGCCGAAAGTATGACAAAGCCATAATTAAGTTTTATAAGGTTCTGTCACTGTCTTCTGCGCAACTGCCTCGTTGGTCTAGTGGTTAGCATGTTTGACTGCGGAAGACGACGTCCTGGGTTCGATTCCCGGGTCGGGCCATAATTAAGTATCGTTTTTTTCTGATTAGAAATTCTCAGTACTAGCCCGGAGTTAGGAAATTGGCGGTGTATCACCCCCGTGCCTCGGAGAACACGTTAAGCCGTCGGTCCCGGTTATTATCACTAACATGATAATAGTCGTTAAAGCCAACCCGCATTGGAGCAGCGTGGTGGGTATAAGCTCTAATTCCCTCTCTCCTATGAGACTGGAGCCTTGTGCCCAGCAGTGGGACGTTAATGGGCTGTAGCGTTAAAACGGATTATTTTAAAGCAGTGTATCTATCAAACGGTGACATTATTGTCCAGGAAAATTAGTCAAATAATAGCAAGAATCTCGGAATGAGAGATAGTCAGATAAAAACTTTAGAGTACATTTAGAGTATCATTTCAAGTTTTAGGGTGCCAAAATAAAGGTTTATACAAGTTTAAAGCGGACTATCTCTCATTCCGAGGTGAAACCCCTAATTTGCCTGGACTATAACATAGATAATAATAGTATGCTCGAAAAATAGTATGTGTTGTTTTCCCACCATTTTCCCACGGTGTTTTCCAGACTTCTGTGCAACCATTGCCCTTTACCTTTCAAAGCAATTGTCTCTCCATAATGAAACTAATAATTTACTCTAAAATATTACCTAGGTACTTACTTAGAAATTCAATGTCTAAATCAAATACAAATTGTCGGATTAATTTTTCATTTTTGCGACACGCGCTTGCACGATTTCACGCCTCTCTTGACTCTTCATCGACTTCGGGCATTTTATAAACATCTACTAAGAAGTTAAAACATAAAAATATAGAATATTAATATTGTACCTACCTATATGATACGTCGGCCCAAAATACCGCTTTTCAATAGGTACCTAATAATAATTTTTTAAAGGTTTATTGCAAGTATTATCTACACAATATGTCCTTTGATTATATACATAACCAAAGAATGTCTACAGAATATTAAAATAAAAACACGATTGCTTAAATGAAACTTTTATTTTCGAGAGCAAAATCGAAATCCATATTTCATATTATTAGTCACTTCATTTTTATTATATACCCCATATGTCAGCATAATAAAAATATAAATCTTTACAATAACATTATTACTTAAGTATATTCCTAAAGTTTTGTGTAAACACAACACAAAAGTGCTAAGTAGTCAAAATATTATACTATATATTTCTTTATACAGCCAGATGAAAATTTAAACATTCTGATTAAAAAAACACTAAGTAGGTATTAAAACCATCGTAAAACATGTTTAGGACAATACAAACAAAATATTAATAAATAGGTAGGTACCTAAGTAAGTACCTAATTAAGCAAATAATAATTGCATCCAATTTAAAATAAGTAAATCCATCATTAAAAATTAAGTAGATAGAGTAGACTGTGTAAAATAGAAATAAATTACTTAATTAAAATATTTTTTTGTGGGTTTTGGTTTTCGAAGATTGTTCCTTTGCAATTAGGCAATAGGTAATTATTATTAATACCTAACTACGAGAGACAAAAATACACAAATCAATTTTTACGGACGGACATTCAGTTTTCATAAATAAATAAAATTCTAATTAGCTAAGAGGAACATGGAACTTTTGAAACGGTCAAAGCAATAAAATAATTTAACCGATTAATCCGATTGGGATAAAACTTTAAAAATAGGTACGAGTAATTTATTTATATTTGTATGTGTATAAAATTATGCGGTTAATCTGCAGCCCGCGTCCACAGTCCACACCCAGTATTTGCAGCACAATAATAATTATGTTTCTTACGCATGGAGTGTGGAGGACGTAGGTACCTATATGCGTAGAAAAAGATCTATTGAAACGATAACATTACTAGTGCCTACCGCCGCGTGGAGCATTCTAAACACGACTGGTGTCTACACGGATTCACCCTTTTTTTTATCGTATGTGACGAAAAATACTCGTGACTGTCAGGAAATGTAGATTCACCAAGACCAAGTTGGTCTTAATGGGCCAAAATTCCATAAATCTGGAAGACCTTCGTGTCCTTCGTCTTTAAAATCGCTTTCGGACCATTGAAATGGCTGTATGACATCCCTATTCAGTAGTTCCAATGACTCCTTTTCAGCTTCTTCATGTTGATGTTTCACTAGATCCCTTATTTCTAGACCATTTAACATTGGCACGTCATCGAATTGATCTGTGTAAATGGATGCTACATTTCCTTTGTTTATTTTGGTGATGTTAAGTTCAGCAGGTTCTGTGAACGGTGGACTGGATATCGCAACGAAATCTAATGTTGTATCTTCAATAGAGCCTGGAAAAACAATAATTTTAAAGATTACTGTGAAAATATTAATTCTACAATATATCTAAACTAGATCATGCTCGCGACTTCGTCCACGTGGATTGAGGTTTTTTAGTTTCCGTGGGAACTCTTTAATTTTCCGGGATAAAAAGTAGCCGATGTGTTACTCCGGACTTTATCTCTGTGCCAAATGTCATCCAGATCCGTTCAGCCGTTTTGGCGTGAATGAGTAACACACATCCATCCATCCAAACTTTCGCATATTTATAATATATATATTAGTATAGATAGGTAGAAGTCCGCGACTTCATCCGCCTAATTTAATTCTGTGTGTAATCTTATTTTTTACTGTAGTTGAATCCATACTAATATTATAAATGCTAAAGAGTAGGTATTTGCCTGTGTGTCTCCTATTTTTATCGATACTGACATTACTTTCCGGAATGCGAGCTAGTAGTACCTTGCATCCCGGAGACTAACATACTTAAATAAGCAAACTTTTTATTCCGGAAAAATATGTCGATATCGATAAAAATAAGAGACACACAGACAGACACACTTTCGCATTTCTTATATAGATTCAACGACAATAAGCTGAATTCAGAATGCACAATTAAGGCCAAAGTAGGACAGTTTTGTCAATTCGTATTAGGTACATCATTAACGTAACGTAAAGAACTTGCATGACACTACTTGTACTTACCGCCAACAACTTTAGTGTCTATAATTCCGTAAGCCTTTCTATTATCTTGGACAATATCTCCGCGGTATCCGAGAGCAGACCATAATTCAGCTTTTAGTATGTTACAGTTTTCAGCATTCTTGCAATTGTTATCATTAGCTCGATTAACTGCAGTCAAGTTGTTTGATCTCATTAATTTGAGTATACTGTCAACGGTTGTGGCGTTCTTGTAACCTCGTTGGAAGATAACGGCTCGGGGTGATTCGGACTCTGAGAATATTTTTCCATGTACTTCTTCCATTTTTGTGACGTGTGTAATGTTAGCTATATCCTGTAATAGGAAAATGAGAATCATTTACAATAATTTATATCTTGTGTTTGTTAATAAAAGGGTAACTTTGGATTATTTCGCACTAAAAAGATTTGAGAAAATGTAACTTTAACCAAATCCTGTAAGTATATGTGGGATTTATGGGATACCTACCCATAAAAAAATCAAAAAATAAATCCTCGCAAAGATGACCCGCGACACTCAGTCGACCAACTAGCTTTTACCTATACAGACTATGCGCCGCCTTTAGGGAACTTCTTTCGTGAGTCGTGACTCAGTGACTCGGACTATAATATTTATGATACACTACCCTCAGTTTCAGCTGTCTCCGCGTTAAATATGAATTGTATTAGAATCTGATAAAGATTTTAATGACATAAGATTATTTGTCTCAGAAAGAAAAACCAAACTAATATAGTAATAGAGAAGAGTCTAGTTGAGGTACTTAGTAAGTTTTAAAAAAACGTGTGGTGTCGTGGGACACCAGCTAGGAACGAAGTTTCTTATTACATAAATATTAATTTCAAGTTCTAGTCGAGGTAAAAAGTAAATAATTATACATAATATTAACTTTTTTAATACGATTTTTGAAGTGAAAACTTCTTTAGGCGCGTTGAGCACTTTTTGGTAGGGGGTAAAAATGTGGATTCGCGGCTTCATCGACATGCTCGCGCTCGCGTTGTTACAAAGACAAAAGGTCTTAAATATAAATATACTACATTCAAACTAAAACTTAGGTCTTGTTTTAGTGTTTAGGTTGAATTTCGAATAAACTATATATAAAAATCTTACTCCACGCATTTTCGTTACGGACGTTTTTTGCCGGCTAGGGTACCCCTCCGCATCGTCCCATAAGGAACTTCGTTCCAAAAATATATACTTACAACAAAGAACGGCAGACCGTAAGTAGCCCAGTATTTCTTCTCTATGAAAGCGTCAGAGATATCAGCGGAATGTGTTCTGCCAGGGATTTGTTCGATCAGCCAGAGGAGACCTTTCGCCCGACCACTGCCCGCACGATGGACTATCGTGTGCTTTGTATCACTGGAAAAAAATATAAGTCCTTGAAATTTTTTTAATGTTTAAGGGCAAAACACACAGGGAACGGGCGCGGGTCGGGCGCGTGTGAAACTCCCTGTGTGTTTTGCGCTTTAAGGGGCTTGTTTATTTTTCTTGTCAGCCAATATAATATCGTCTTATTGTTTAACTTACTTAATCTAGATTATGAAAGGACCTTTTTTCATGAAAGGACGTAGTGGTTTATGGTCCCAAGTCCCAGCTCCTAAGCCCTCCCCCGATTGGTCACGTTTATTACTGTCACTAAAATCAGGTAATAGTTCCTGCCTTATAGTCAAAATAATACATGTACTGCGCTACATCCTCCCATATCACTACAGCCCACTAACGTCCCACTGCTGGGCACAGGCCTCCACTCTCAAAGAAGAGAGGGAGCTTAGACCCACCACGCTGTTCTTATGCAGGTTGGCGGGCTTTAACGACTATTATCTAGTTAGCGATAATAACCGGGACCGAGAGCTTAACGTGCTCTACCAGGCACGGGGGTGGAACACCACCAACTTCCTAACTCCGGGCTAGTACTGAAAATTTTTAGTCAGAAAACCCCAATACTTAATTATGGTCTGACCCGGGACTCGAATCCATGACCTCGTCGGCCGCAGTCGAACATGCTAACCGCTAGACTGACGAGGCAGCTACTAATCAATGTAATAACTAATAAACTACTAATCAGTCAACTACTAAGCTACTTATCAATGTATTAACTAATAGCTTAATCAATGCCAAATTTCATCAGTTATTTTGTATCACAAACAGTAAACACATTATCGCATTGAATAATTAATTGTAAGTAGGTAGGTGCTGAATACTTAGAAGTAGAAACTAAAACAGGACAGATATAGTGCATACAAATTGCCACTATAAACGCACCCGTCAAAACATCATACATTATTATTATCAACGCATGTGAAGTTCCAATGGATGAAAGGCCATTGTTCAGTGATATATATGTCACCGTAAGATTGTAAAACCCGTTAGATTATAATCTAACTCGCAAAATTGTAAACTGTCGAAAGATTGTAAACTGTTCAATGTTCTGAGTGTCAGTTTTTGAAATATTCATTGTATTTACATAATCTTGTCTCTTTCTTGTAGGTTAGGTTAGGGTTCGACTTAAATAATCAAGTAGGGCACTTAGGTTTTATCGGGTTTAAATACCTATCAGATTACAATCTACCGGAAAATAATGCGTTAAATTGTAATCTTTCGACAGTTTGCAATTACGCGAGTTAGATTATAAACTAACGGTTTTTACAATTTTACGGTGACATATACATATACGCAATCGTGCGCTGTTATGACAACAGAAATGATTATGATTGATAACGCGACGTTAACTTGCCATTTGCACTGGTGACTGTTGAACATGTTGACGATGATTGGAGAGAAAGTAACGTTTTAGAAAATTTCCGCGTATAATAGTAATTACGCGTAGGTAGGTGCTTCGATGAAATGGAAAGAAACCAAAGTCCTAGATAGATGTGACAAATCTCAAAACTTCTGCAAATACAGATCCAGGCGTCTCAGAGCTAATAGGGAAATTGCAGGAGATACTTGGTATTAACCGGCCCTTCAAAACTTTTAAAAGCCGTTCTTACTATAGGTAGAACCTACTGATATTTGCCTGCATCGAATGGTGGGCAAATTTACGCGCTGGACAGCCAAACTGATAATTTTCGTAAAAAAAAATATTATTTAAGCCCTTCTGTCATCAGATGAGACAGCTACTTACAAGACATTTGCCCCAATTACCTGGGTGAAATGTCTCGTAAGATTTTTTGCACAAAAATGCCAAGGCTCATATTATATTCTGAGTCCAAGGATCATTTTCCCAAGGCATCTACGAAAAACTGCATAGGTAAATAATTTAGTAGCGGATCACTCGTTCATAAGAACAAACCATACAAATGGAAGTTTTCATAGGTCGTTCAGTCTGTAAACGTGTGTGACTGTTATTAATTAAAGCGTCGCGCATCATTTCCGGTCTTAATATGAATTCTCTTTCGGTTTTTAAATACGACTTTCAAAATGTATTAGGACACTCACTTGGTGACCATGCTCTCCGTAACAATTTCCTTCCTCTCTGTGTTATGCACGATTTCTTCGCTAGAGTTCATGAGTTGGTTGAACTTGTTGTAGTCTACAACCAGCCACTGCTTACAGCCGGTCCCAGAGTTGCTGCGAGCGAGGGTGTGGCCCCAGCTGCTGACGTTGGACGCAAGATGGTTGGCTGCTGATATTCGGGGCCCGAGGGGAACCTAAAATATAATTTAATTTAATTTATTTTTTTCCTTTTTTTTCAGATCCACCACTACAGCCTATTAACGTCCCACTGCTAGGCATAGGCCTCCACTCTCATAGGAGAGAGGGAATTAGAGCTTAGACCCACCACGCTGCTCCAATGCAGGTTGACGGGCTTTGACAACTATTATCATGTTAGTGAATAGTTGTCAACACTAATACTCTAATAGATGAATACAATAATCGTGTAATCCAAAGCGGACGAATAAAATGTAGGTACTCAAAGAAAATAGATATATAATATACCTCCTCAAACGATATTGGTTTTAGAAGAAAACGATTGCACATAGTTTTCCAATCTATGCCCATTTTGTATAGGAAGGAGCATAATTAATTTGACCTGTATTCTGTTTATGTATTTAGTGCTATTAGGTATGTACGTAACAAGTAAGTACTTATTAATTAAGTACCTATACACACAACAAGATATTCAGGTGTTCTTTTTTGGTTCTAGTTTGTGTCCGTTTGTCCGCGTACACGTTTTTTTAGTGTGCGCACTGCGCAGTCGAGAGTCGAGACTGAGCTCTCTTGAGCAGTGACTGAAAAACAGATTCATAAAGATTACAGAAATATAAGTGTTACAGAATGAAAGTGTAAGAGAATTGAAGCTGTAACCCTTTTGAATGTGTTTTTAATTCTGTTAACCCGAAATACTTATATTTCTGTAACCGAAACGAATCTGTACCAGAAATGAAAGTGTAGGCCGAAATAGCGACGTTGCCAAATTTACTGTTGACGCGTATTCAAATTTGAGCCTAAGGTGAAAGCACCCATTGTTGCAATTGATTTAAAAAAAATATGGCCATGTTGTGTCAGTGTGTGTAAAGTCCAATGAAGTGAGAAGAACGCGTTGTTACACCATGCAGTTTATTAGGGCATGTATCTAATAGGGTTACAGATAAACACTTATTCACAGAAATAAACGGTTACAGTTTGATTGGGTTACAGTATCGTTTATGTTTCCGTTTTAAGTGTTTCTGTTTTATAACAGATTCAAAAAACAGTGTTTAAATCCCTTATTTCGGTTACTGTTTCAGTCCTTACTCTTGAATTTACTTCTTCTACTTGTTCTAGAGTGCAATAAATAATTGCATTCATGATCAAATGTACTTCGTGAAATAGAATATCTGTAACTACTTGGACATTGGTACGAAAGTAATATTCGCTTATTAAATGCACTTTTGAAATCTCTACTCAACAGGTATAATAAATTACATATTTATATGAGGTTATATGCAGTTCGTGCAAATATTTATAAGGCAACTAAATACACTAAGCATGTATTATGCTACATAAGTATATTGGGTTTGCTTATCATATCAATGTATCAATGAATATTAATTGACTTTAAGTGTAAGATATTGCCAGCCCATATAAACCTACCTGTTCTGTAATGTTGACATTCTTCCAGAGTTTGTCATTATAAATCCTTAGCGCGGTACCAGTAATCGCTAGTCGATGGTTTTCTCCCCTCACTACATAGAACTCGTCCTGACTGGTGATGGAGCCTGGGTAACTAGCGAATTCCACGGAAGCTCCTGGCGCAGATTTACTGTCCTTCGATGTTCGGTGATAGTTGAGTTTGTATCGTTTCAAGATTCGCGTCATTGATGAGTAGCTAGAAGAAGAAAGGTAGAGAATCATGTATACAGGCAAATACTTCTTTAGTTTAAGAATTTCTGTTTTTGAGAATATAAATATCATATATATACTTATCTTTATATACTTAAATGAATCTTAAATGTTTAGTGAGTGTCTTTGCCTAAGGTGAAATACCTAAATCCTGCTTTGTCATCCTTCAGAAAAATTAAGAATCTGGAGTACTTAGTAAAGAAAAAATAAGACTGAGTAGGATTTTCAGTGATACCAAAAAATCTCGTACATATTGTATCCTATATAGATACTAAGGAGGAATATAAGGAAAATCGGCTTTCTTCTGTTTAATTCAAAATTGTCTTTCCTTAAAGTTCATTTTGCATTTACGTTTACGCATGCATTACTAGTACCTACCCAATAAACAATCAGAGCGAGTGGACGCGTTTCACTGCTATAAAACCCGAAGTGAATCATATACAACCCAAAGTGAACCTTATTACTCCAACATCTTCCTTTTCAGTTTAGAACGCTTACTTAATTTCTATACATGATTTCATCGTATCTTGCCAATTCAGAGTCATTCTATACTATAATATTATAAAGAGCTAAAGTTTTTATCGATATAGGGGGTAATCTCTGGATCTACAGAAACAATTTTGAAAATTCTTATACCAATAGAAAGCTACATTATTTGAGAGTGTCATAGGCTATATTATCCCGAAAAATAATGGAGTTCCCGTGGGAATTTAAAAAACTTATTTTACGCGGACGAAGTCGGGGCTATGTGCTAGTTTAATTTTATAATCATCGAATAAAAAAAATGTCTTATGATGGATGGTATTCAAATGAAACTGCAGTACCTGCATGACTAAAATCAATGCCAAACCATTCGTCCTAACCTATTGTTCTATTGTTCGCTAGTATGCTAGGTAGTGGGTACGTCTCGCTTACCTTCCAGCCCCATTCTGCGCCATAAACAGCTTCTTAGTTTCATTCCCATCTGCTGAAGTTTCATTAACGATCCTCAAGAAAGCGCTGGACAATCCCGGAATGGTGCTAAATTCCGGATCTTCCACGGAGATGTTCAATTTGTGCTGTATTTCAACAACTTCTGCTACCGAGTTCAACCAGTACAGATCGGATATGTCGGTTTCATATTCATTATTGCTGCGGACTACACCGTGATTCCATCCTGTGTATATTCCACAGATCTGTGTGTAATGTAATGAAACCTGTTGACGAAATTTAATATTAGTCCGTATTGTATAGTAAAAGTTCTTCCTTTAATTAATTAGTTGCGGTCTTGAGGGATTTCCTTTATGATTATACTTAGGTGAAAGGAAAGAGCAGGTATTTCGTACGACTTCGACATCAAACTTTGCTTTGAGCTTATTAAAATTAACTTATAAACACAGGGTATCATGTAAAGTGCTCATCGACTTACATAATATTGTATTTTGGACTGTGACTCAGTTTTATTTCTTATTTATTAAATATCTAGTTGAAGCCCGCGATTCGTACGCGTGGATTGTAGTTTTTTAGCCTATGTCCAGACTATAATCTATCGCTGTACCAAATTTCATCCAGATCCGTTCAGCCGTTCTGGCGTGATTAAATAACATACATCCATCCAAACTTTCGCATGTATAATATTAGTACTTATAGAAATAATTTGACTATTTGAGTTAACATTCTGCTCCGATTTTTCTGCCTAGTAGGTAATTTGGGACGTCTATAAAAATGATACTTTTTACTGTTGTTTGTGACCTAATTGGGTAACATCAAGCGAAACCCTTGCTTGACGGAAAGCGAAAAATAGCGCTCTAAAATAAACCGTTATAGCACATTCCAGTAAAGTAAGGTTAGAGCTATTGATACCGTGACCCTAAATAACACCATTTACATACTTCATACATTTTCCAAGGAATTTAAACTAACTTACATGGTGCCAAAATGGGTCAGTTGCTTCTCGTTCAGCGGCGTAAGTCTTCCAAATGTTAACGGATTTGTCCAAAGCATCCCTTAGTTTATCACATTGCTTCTCCAAGGGTTGGTCTTCGCATTTCGCTCGGATGGTGTTCTCTAGATGCGTATGGATCAGATACCAAGTTAGTGCGCCTTCTACTATACCCGCTGCGTAAGCCTGTATCTCGTCGGGATACGAACTGTCCGTTTCTATTTCTAAGAGCGACCATCTACAAAATGACAAAATTATTATTATTCAAGGTTCATCTACCTTACGGAGAGAAAGAGTGACAAGTGGGGACAGAAGTAGGTGGGATAGAAGTAGGTGATGTCAAATATCCTCCAAGAAAAATCCTTCTCGAAATGGAGATAAACGAATCTCTAGGTAAGGCAAGTGCAAGTGCACGCCACAGCGAGTTAATGATTTGAAATAAGCACGAAGACTGAACACGGAAAATAAGGGGTTTTAGAAGCAAAATTCACCGTCAAAAAAATTATGAGCCAATACATACCTACTTTAGCTAAACCTTGCAGGACGGATATGAGTATACTCAATACTCAATATCATTTATTCACTGTAGGTACACTTATTGACGTTAAAAATTACTTATAAAACATGCTTGTAATAATTAGTTACGGTACATCTTAAAACTAAAGCTACGAGGGTTCCAAACGCGCCCTGGTCTGAGAAGAGCCCACAACAAACTCAGCCGGGGTTTTTTTGTCATTATCACCATCTCACGAATCATCTTAACTAAGGAACTATCAGAGCCATAGAACAAATTATTGCCAATTTTCCTTGTCGTTTAAGCAGTCCTTTACATGTGTGTCCTTTACATGAGTGGCAATGAAAGATGAAGTTATCCGAGTGAGGACAAGGGGTGCCTGTACGGTATTATACTTATGTACCTATCAACTATCAAGCTCAAGAATGTTGCAGTGTAGGAAAAGGGAAACTTTAAAGTCCTGTTAAGGTACACGTTATTTGTTGTTAGTAGAGCAATCAAAGTAACTGACCCGGTAGTTTGGATGCCTTCTTTGAAGTAGGCCCGAGCCACTCCCCTAGCGATATCCTTTAGATCGTTGCTTTGACCCCAATACTCTATGCGGTATCCGGTTTTCTCTGAATAGAACACAGTTGCTGCGTAGTTGCCGTCTTCCTGGATTCTACAACAAATGAGAATTGTATTTAAATAACAATTGGTTTACTTAGTATAAAAATCCGGTTCAATCGCTACTCAAGTACCTATACTGAAATTATTTACCTACTTAGAAACGTAACGGCATAAATAAATATCTACCATGTTTATTAACATGTATTGTGCCATGATTGGAGCATAACCGGTTAATAAATATGAATAGTAAATCTAAGTAGTGAAATAGCTGATGCTCGCGACTTCGTCCGAGCGGAATATGTTTTTTTATTTTCCAGGAAACTTGATTTTTTTTATTAAAAGCAGCCTATGTACTTAACTCTCCAGATCCGCAACTTTACCCAAAAAATCTCGTCAATCCGTTGCTCAGTTGCGGCGTGATTGTAGGACAACAAAATTATCCAACAAACCGACATACACGCCTTTATAATATAAATATGATACTGTTCACAAAAGTCCTATGTCCGTTTTCGGGATTCAAGCTATCTCTGTTCCAAATTTCTTAAGATCGTTTCTGCGGCTGAGCAGTGAAAAGTGAAAAGATAATAAAAAATTATCTTTCAGTTACTTTGGCGTTTTAATGGAAAACGAGTAGAAGAAAACTTTACGACTTTACGCACTTAGAATGACAATTAATGACGTAAAAAGTATTATTTAGTTCCAATAACGACGTAATCAATAGCTGTTATTATCTTTACCTCCATTTTTCAGAAAATAATATTTCGTCATCGCAATGAATCTCGTACGATATAAAAGCTTACCCGTATACAAAATAAAATAAGGGATAAAAATAGCTAAAAATTCAAATCAAAATTTATTTTCAAAAATCGTGAGACTTCGCGTCCGTCGGTTTCAACTAGTATGATATCAGACTGAACGCACACATATTCAAAAGAGACTGTGAAACACGTCACACACGCTAGAGTCGGGCAGTCCATCATGCAGGGCCTTCATCGAGACAGACAAAATAAGGATGCATATGCTGGTGGAGTGACCGGACGTTACAAGTTGTTCTACGAGTTGTGACTTACAACTCATAGAACAACGCGGACGCCACCTTGGTTCCCTTTAGCCTAGCTCCGGGAAGCAAAACGTGGCCTACAACCGGCGGTCTTCTGTAAATCTTCCGGAGCCAGCTTTGATAGCTTTAAACGAGACGAGTGGGGAGGGGCCCAAGGCATCCGTCTGCTATAATCATTATAAGCATTATGTCCAACCCTGACTCATGCAATAAAAGCAAATAGTTTGCTCAACTGTAATGTAGATATTCGAAAATAGCATCATACGTTTCAGTTCAAAACCGTCATAAATATTTGACCCTGCGCGTTCTTCATAAGATCTCTCAAAGTCGATCTCTCAAAGTCTCTCTTCTATTTACAATACAAAATAAAAGGGGGATTGTTATGATATCAATCATAGAAACAACGAACGACCGTGTTCAATTTTATTCGAAAAATATAAGTTTGAATACTGAATATGTTGAAAAGTTGAAAAAAAGCTGAGTTACTAAGCAAAACCAATCCAGTCTGTTTCTCTACCTAGAAATATTATTAATTGGGTAAAGAACGAAGAGTATTTTACGAGTTTCATTCTTAGGTTTACGATCAGAATGTTAGTGACAAGTAAATAATAATCGGAACCAATACTAAAATGTTATGCAAACAGCTAAGTTTGATCTACAGTCTTATTTCAGTAACCATTTCGAGTAGTCCGAGTAGCGTTTACAATTCTATTGATACATGCCGGCCGCCCTATGATTTTAGCGCCATTAAACATTAAATCAATATTATAAATGCGAAAGTTTGGATGCATGGATGGATGTTTGTTACCCAATCACGCCCGAACGGCTTAGCGGATCTAAATGAAATTTGGCATAGAGATAGATTAAAGTCTCGAATAACATATAGGCTACTTTTTATCCCGGAAAACTAAGGAGTTCCCGCGGGAACCAAAGAACCTCAATCCACGCGGACGTAGTCGCGGGCATCAGCTAGTAAATGATATATGATAGCCTTATTAATTTACTTTTAGTTTCTAATTTATATAATAATTGATTTCTGTTTTTGGATTTTCTTTATCTATACTAATTTTATAAATGCGAAAGTTTGGATGGATGTATCGATGGATGGATGTTCGTTACTCATTCATGCCAGAACGACTGAACGGATCTGGATGAAAGGACTTGACCGGTGGAACTATAGCAGCTTGCCTAGGTGTCAAGAATCAATGTTCAGCAATGAGATCTTTATTATTGTAATTGTAATATTTCACTGTTTTCAGATAAAAAAGTTTCAGGAGTCTGAAGGCTCGGAAAACTGCGAAAATGAACAAAAAAAGTTTCACGAAAAGACTGCTTTCCCACACTAGATGGCGCTATTTATTGTGTTGAGCGAGTCTAAAAAAATATTTTCAAGTATTATTTCTTTATTATTGTAATTGTAATATTTTATAGTTTTCAGATAAAAAAGTTTCAGGAGTCTGAAGGCTCTGAAAACTGAGAAAATAAATAAAAAAAAGTTTCACCAAAAACTGCTTTCACACACTAGATGGCGCTATGTATTGTGGTGAGTCTAGAAAATATTTTTAAGTTGCTCACTACTTTTGGTTAACAAGTTCAACTATTCGACCACAGATGACAGCATGTGCAATATGAAAGGGCGTTCCAGTTTAACTATTCGACCACAGATGGCGGCATATGCAATGTGAAATGGCGTTCCTTTAAACGCAGTATTTCAAAATGCTTTGTTCGATCTATTAGTTTGAGACTTGTCAAAAAATAAAAATAATTATAAACAAAACATACATTTCCTTTTCATTACTATTTAATTGATCAAAAATAAATCATTCATAATATAATGACTAAGGTACTTAAATGGTATTCATATAGGGTTACAAGATTATTATTAGGCATGGATATAATGGAACGTCAAAATGGAGTAGTGCTTAAAGAGGAAAGTGGACGCTCAAGATTTAAACAATAAACGTACTGTTTTTTTTTGTCATTTGAACCCTGACCTTATTTGGAATAATAAATCCATAATAATTTCGTTTTGAATTTTTAAACCTTACTGTAAAAACGGAAATCCTGTGCATTGTCCCGAATCGGAGGGCAATTACTGGTCATGTCCTTTGGTACAGAGATAGTGATCTGTCTCTGTCTGGAATAACAAATAAATAGGCTACTTTTTATCCCGGAAAATTAAAGAGTTCTCGCGGGAACCAAACCAGAACCTCAATCCACACCCATGAAGTTGCGGACATGAGGTAGTGTTTTCTCAGATAAAAGTCTACAAGATAAAAACTTCATAAGACCGAGCAAGCTTTTGATTTTAATGGCGCATTTCCGTAGATATATTATCTAATAAAATAAGTATTCATCTGAATTTGTTGATAAACTTTGTTGTATTTGGAATCTAAATACCTTCTCATGTTATAAACGCGCAGTAACTGTTAATTCATCCGAGAGATCCTTAAATGTCCCAAAAAGAGCTTGAAACATGGAGACAGACATAGGAATACTTTTTATCAAACAATCTCAACGATGATTTTAACACAATCTAAAACCATATTGTTATAATAATTACTAATTACCCACCTTTCTATTTGTCCAACGAAGAGCGCCAAAATTGCAAGGACTCCAAGAAAACCCAAGATGTAGGAGCTTATTTTTGTTTGCATCCAGGATGCGCCGACTACTTTCAGAATTTTGGTCATTTTGCCTTTCTTATATCAAAGAAGTAAATAAATTAAATTATAATATGAAGAAGATGTTAAGGAATTTAATAATAATGAAGTGACAGTGCGTGTAGATGACTTTTTCCAATGGCAGAGCGATCATCAAAGATGTTGTATCGCCCGGTGTTCACGGTGCTACTTGCTCCCCCAATTCGTTTTGCGTCGGCATTGGAGTATGTTGCTACACTTTGGTGTATCTTCACACCAGATTTAAAACTTTTATCCGTCAACCCTGGAACAAAAGAGAGATTTTCAGTATACGCATTGGTAGGTATTCATATTTTTTAAATTTGTTGGGAAATCTATATCCTTAAATGGAGCTTGCGTTGAAAATAAACGTAATAAAATAATCGCTTTCTAAGGTTTGTCTAGCGATTATAGCGTATAGCGACACACACATATGCATGTTAATGATAAAGTTTCATGGATCATTCAGCGCGTTTACAAATCAGTAAATAAAAACCGGCCAAGTGCGAGTCGGACTCGCGCACCGAGGGTTCCGTACAAACGTGTAGTAAGTTTAAAATTATTAAAAATATTTTTATTATTTGATGTAACTCAAAATTTATGCTTTTTCCTTTATCTGTGCTATAAGACGGTGCTTTGTACCAAATTTCAAGATTCTGAGTTCACGAGTTCACCCTGTAGGTTTTGATTCCCTTCCAAGTGTCGAAAATTTGCAGCATAATCGGATGTATCTTTTGATTGCGTTGGCTTAGAAGTTTGATTTTTTCACAGCTTCAAGGGACAGTAGACCTGAGTATTTGATATGAATTTCAGCTTGATACCTCCATGCGTTCCTGAGAAAAAGGGTCTTGACAGACAGACGGACAACAAAGCGATCCTATAAGGGTTCCGTATTTTCCTTTTAAGGTACGGAACCCTAAAATTGGTACGCTGTATGCCACGTAAATATTTTCAGTATTTTCCGCGTAAAGACGTCATACTCAAAGTGCGTCGACGCAAGTTTTTTGCCGACTGGCGCATAATGTAATTTTTATCAGTGTGGACTGTGGAGTGTGGACGCGTCAACAAATTACACAAAACAGCAAAACAAGATTACCCTCAATAAGTTTTATAAATATATAAGGCAGGATCACTGTTATTGTAGTTTAAACATTTTTTTAAAATAAAAATCTTCCTAAAATATTCGCAAAAATATACATATGTACGTATAGGAATTTCATGTGTCGTGGTCGCGTAAATCAAAATCGACCTTATTAATTGATAACATACATATGTGGACATTAGAGGTCGAAAAAGTACCTGACAAAATAATTATAAATAGGCTTCTTTTTAAATATCTAACAGCAACTTAAAAAACCGGTCAAGTGCGAGTCAGACTCGCGCACAAATGGTTGCGTGTTTTAGTAAATACTTAACAAGAAAGATATCATACCGACACGTTAACAACTATGAAATAACTGGCTTGCATATGGCGCTAAACTAGTAGCACCTGACAAACATTTCGACATTTCCGAACTCATAGGGTACGGAACCCTAATTAACGATTTTCGGAGTATTTTTCCTATATTTGTGCTGCGAGACCTCGCTTTTTGCCTGATTCTAGGTCATCGGTAATTAGGATTTGATTTAAATTGGCGAATGTCAAAATATGCGGCATAAAATTGGTATCTTTTGATTTCGTTGACTGTAGACCTAAGTATTTTTGATATTAATTTCAACTTAATATAGAGTAACTAATTAATTTATACTTATTTCTCGTTCCTGACAAAAAAGTGGTTGTCAGACCGACGGACAACGAAGTGATCCTATAATGGTTCCATTTTTCCTCTTGAGGTACGGAAACCTAAAAGTAGTAATAAAATGGTGTTCTAAAGCTCAAGAGACTGCAAGAGTTATATTAGATAAATTACTTAGGTCTTTACCTATGAAATTGCCTTTCTTCAGTACTGGTCATTTTAAATTAAAAAAAGTTTGTAATGGCTCTGTATTCTAAATTCAAATCAATTTTGTTTTAAAACCATGACATTCTTTTTACAAACTCAGTCTTTTGTTTTTTGATTAGCGTTGTAATTTCATTAAGTACATTTCAAAATTTTTCGTCATAATGGATACTTTAAAAATTCGTGTAATTATGGAATATGAGTTCCGTCGTGGCACCAACGCATCACAAACGGCCCGTAACATCAAAAACGTTTACGGAGAGAACTGTAGGCAAACGAACGCACAACCCGTTATTGGTTTTCCCGGTTCCGTTCTGGAAATTTTGACTTGAAAAATGAAGCTCGTTGTCGTCCGGAGACTTCAATTTCAATAAGAACTTTCTGTGTTGTTGATATCTTCAGAGTTGTTTATATTAGAAATAGATGGCGCTGCCCGTCGATGACTCGCGGTATTGCCTGCCACCTTTTAAAAGTGTATATGTTTGAATAATGATCAGAATAAATGCTCATACGTTCAGGGTTGATGCTTTTCATTACACCCACGGCTATCAGTGTCCTGAACAAGGTTCTTCAAAGTCGGAGCGTTTTTTGACCAATATCGGTACATTGTCATATATTTTAGTGCTCATGTAATAATTAGTTTTGTGGTAAATAATAAGTGTCAAAATCAACGCAGTGACAGCTGTCAGTGTCAAGTTGACAGTCATAAATAGCATTGACAACTGACGTCTTCAAGAAAGGTGACACAAGATCCAGTGGCGCCACCTGGTGGCCATTCCTGACAACAGCAGCTCCAAACTACAACAAGCGGGAACTTCGTATATTACGTGAAGTGGTAAAGTGCAACAGAGTTGTGAGTACACAAATTTAAACTCTATTAACAGTGAGAGAAAAACTTAGAAAATTAATGCATCATTTGTTGACTTGTAAAATTTGCAAAAGTGTTAGCTAGGACTTAGAAAAATTCGTTGAAAAACGACCAGACGGGGAACCTATGTCCAAATTTACCTTGATAATTAACGTTTCAAAAACTTAGAAAAATATTTGGACTTGTACGATTTGTGAAGAGTTGAAAACACATAGAATAAAATTTGGACTTAGAAATTTTCAACTAAGCTAACAAGAAAGAGTTTGAAAGTTAGAAAAATTTTGGACTTCATACAATTTTAGAAAATATTATTTAACAATAGTCAAATTAAAAGGGGTTAAAATGGAAGCTGATTTAAGAGTTATGCAAGATTTAAAAAATCAAATAGAAAAGGCTAGAAACAATTTTAAAAATTCCCCTAAGGAACGAATCACAGAATCATACGTCACGGCAAGATTAGAAGGAATAGAGGAGATAATCAAACGATTCTCTAACAAACATGAGAGCATCATTTCCAGTTATGAGATTGAGGCATTGGACAAAAGTGGTTACTTCAAAAGTGATATCTTTAATTTAGGTTACGAAAGTTACTTAGTCTATAAGAGTGAGTTGATGACGTTATTAAACTCAACAACTAGATCTAGTACAAACCTTGACACTTTTTCATTTAATGTGGCTAAGGATTCTCTTGTGCGGTTGCCGAAGATATCTATACCTGTGTTTAGTGGTAACTATGCAGAGTGGTCGTCATTTAAAGATCTTTTTATCTCTTTGATACATAATAACGCTACTTTAGATGACGTCCAACGCTTACATTATTTGAAAACTCAACTCAAAGGAGAAGCTGAACAGTTAATAAAGCATATTCCCATAACTCAAGCTAATTACACAAAATGTTGGAACTTATTGCAGAATAGGTATAACAATAAGCGGTTTATGTCAAATTGCATCCTTAAACGGTTATTCAGTCAACGACCCATAGCGAATGAATGCTCTAACGGTCTCAAGGACCTCCTAGATACCACATCTGACTGTCTGCACGAGTTGTCTAATCTAGGTATTAAGGTAGATTCTTGGGATATACTTATTATCTATATTGTAAGCTTGAAGTTGGATACTGAGACGCGTAAACAGTGGGAATTACATGTGAATAGTTTGGGTGAAGACTTACCGACCTTTACCTATTTAAAAGAATTTTTAGAATGCCGCTTCCGAGCTTTAGAATTTGTTGAACCTATTAAAATTAAACCTAAATTTACATCTAGTATTTCAAAACCATTGCATGCTATTCCAAACGTAACTTGTCCTCACTGCACTGAAAATCATCGACTATTCTCATGTAGCAAATTTATCGAAGAAGATGTGAACTGTCGACAAGATCTAGTGAAATCATTAGGACTTTGCTGGAACTGCTTAGGCCCTAATCACACAGAAAAAACCTGCCGTGTACCTACTAGTTGCCGTATTTGTAATAAGCGTCACCACACTCTCCTCCACGGAAAGCCCCCTTTGTATACCGTCGCAATTGCCACAGAGGCCATAGAGACTAACCAAGATTATGAACAAACCCAAAATAACGAAGTAGAAATTAATCCGACGTATGAGGCCAATCATATTGCGTCCCATTTTGCCAAGAGGCAAATGCATAGCCAAACCTTATTGCCCACTGCTTTAGTAAATGTTGAATCCCAAACCAGCCAATTTCATGAACTAAGAGCTCTACTAGACCAAGGATCGCAAGCGTCTTTCATCTCAGAAGCTACTGTTCAACTTTTAGGTTTAGTTAAGATTACTGAAAAAAGCTGCGTTTCAGGTTTAAATGGAGGTGACATTATTTCTAAGCATGTTGTGATGATAAACATGCAGTCACTTCATGATCCAAATTTCAAAATAAAACTTAAAGCTCATGTATTAAATCATATCACCTCGGTCTTGCCAGAAAGAAAATTTGTTCTGCCGTATTGGACAGATTTAAATCAAATTGGACTAGCTGATCAACAGTATAATATACCCAATAAGGTCGACCTTTTGTTGGGTGCCGAAGTATATGGCAGTATTCTGAAACAAGGATTGATTAAACAATCCAATGGATCATTAATTGCACAGGATACTTACCTCGGATGGATACTGTCGGGTCAGGTAGATTTCGATGAAAACGCAAAACACCAATGTCACAACGGAATTAGTGATATGCATTTCACGCATGAATCAGATCGTAACAGGATAGAAAAAAATGTTACCAATGCTGAAAGACAAGCAGGTGATAACAAAAGAGCAGGTACGAGCGGAGACCAGTCTTATAGTTATGTTTTCGAAATGCCATTTCGCCACTATGCTAACTCACGGATATTTGGAGATAAAGCCCGAACAAAGAGAACCAAGTCAAGTACGTCTAAGGTGCCGCTCAGTGAAACAGTTTGGCCCCGAATCTTACGCTGGCATCTACATGCCATATTGCTTATTACATACGTCTTAAAAATCTGTAAGCAAATGGTGTGGCGAGATAATAGCGATTCTGAAATAAAAGATTATAAAATATTAAGATTGTCGTATGTAACATCATGGGGCCATTACTTAGCTGTCGAGAATCCAAAACCGATCGTCACGAATGAAGGATGGCTCGCTCTAGATTATTATAGGAACGACTTTTTATCAGGTTGCCAATCTGAAACTGAAGTTGGTGAACAATTAAATTTTGTATATAATAAAAATAAAAAAAAAAAAGGTTTCGTATTGCAAAAAGGGGTTAGGAATCGCAAAAAGTCAGTAGGATGGTTAAAAGGAAATACGTTAAAGAATATGGAAGAAAAAGAAAGGGCGATAGCGAAAATAGATGGTAACACTTACCTGGAACCACCAGTCCGATGCTCTTGATGACACGGTGAAGCTACTCGTCGAATCATCGGCACCTGAAACTAAAATTGTTATTAAAAATTATTACTAAACCATTAGAAATCGAAAAGTCACTTAAAGCTGTATTCAAAGGCATTAAACGTAGGTCGTAGATATTTATTCAGCAAAGGAAAATCTTCTCAAGATGGAAATGCGATCCTAAGAAGAACCGATCGATCGCCCTTAACTTCTTTCTGGAAAAAGTGGATTATTGCGACTCAGCGAATAGTTATTAACGTTAATTATCGATTATAATTAGGAAAAACCCAAACAAGAAATGCGCGTCCATGGCAACTGAAGTTGTACCGTACTTAATCAAAGAATTCAACTAGAATGTTTAGCTTCGGTATTGAAAACAGAATAATGTGAGTTAAGTGCAAGAGGACAGCTTACCTTAAATAGTCTTGCTACAAGTTAGTAGATGCCCATACTCCATCTCCGGCAGAATAAAACCACGCGTGCTGGCACTCTTCGTTATAGAGGAGTTAAAGAATCCTTAATTCAGTGTCCAAATTCAAAGTTTCGGCACTTCCCAGTAATTCTGTCCAATCCTAATGCAATTTTCAAAGTGTTACATTTTGTTCTTTAGTTTTAATTAAATAGTGTTTTGCATGTTCACATTTTGTTTGTCTTTCGAAATAAGTTTCATTTATATAATTCCTTTCTTTTAGCACGAAGTTTCTATTAGGTATTAAAATGTATTATTTACCCATATAACCACGTCTTTGTTACATTCAAAGGAAAAATTAATTTCCCCGAATCTTGTGTACTTTTAGCCTTTGTATGATAACTTACCTAACCCTCGCGTCGTTAGCAATGTAATTGTTTAGATACCTGAGTTGGTTATAATCATTTTGTAAATTCACCAAATTGCATATTATTATGAAGGACTATTTAGTCCTTGGTGGGCGGTATGTTCAATTTCAATAAGAACTTTCTGTGTTGTTGATATCTTCAGAGTTGTTTATATTAGAAATAGATGGCGCTGCCCGTCGATGACTCGCGGTATTGCCTGCCACCTTTTAAAAGTGTATATGTTTGAATAATGATCAGAATAAATGCTCATACGTTCAGGGTTGATGCTTTTCATTACACCCACGGCTATCAGTGTCCTGAACAACAATAATGAATTAAAGGCGATTGTGGAAGCTGACGAAACTACAGCTGAGCTAGCAGCAGCTTTTGATGTAAGCATCGAAACAAGATTGATCGATTTGCGACAAATTGGCACGGTAAAAAAGCTTGATAGATGGGTGCCCCACGACCTTAACGATCGCCAGCGCAACGTACGCGTCGAGACCTGCCTTGCGCTGCTCAACAGGCAAAGAAATGAAGGAATTTTGAAACGAATTGTTACGTGCGACGAAAGCGCTCAGCAAGTTGGTTAGATCCTGGTTCAGCACCAAAGCAATGCCCTAAACCAAAAATGACCCCTAAAAAGGTGATGGTTACTGTTTGGTGGTTTAGTGCGGGTGTGATTCACCACAGCTTTTTACAAAACTGTATGAGCATTACTGCAGATGTGTACTGTGAAGAACTAGAGAGAATGATGGAGAAGCTTGCACATCTGCAACCAGCTTTGGTCAATCGGTCGTCCCCACTGCTCCTTCACGACAACGCGCGACCCCATACTGCGCAACAGACAGTCTCCAAGCTGCAAGAGCTGGGGTTGGAAGCTCGCCCTCATCCGCCATACTCACCAGACCTTGCACCTACCGACTATTACTTTTTCCAAAATTTAGACAACTTTTTAGTGGGTAAAAAATTCAATTCCCGAGAGGCAGTACAAAATGCCTTTGAAGAGTTTGTTGCCTCCCGTCCAGCTGATTTTTACAAGAAGGGCATCAATAAACTGCCAATGCGTTGGCAAATATGCGTCGATTGCATGGGTGATTACTTCGAATAACAGAAATAAAAAAGTTTGAAAAAATAAGTACTTTCACTTATTCCATACAAAACGGCAATTTCATAGGTAATAGTACATTATTGCAAAGGCTGGGAAATAGGCAATTGCAGGTCGAGTATGAGTTTGAAGGCCGAGCCGTAGGCGAGGAATTCACTAATACGAGACAGGCAATTACCATTTCCGCCGAGGCATATATAGTGCTTTTCTCAAAAGAATGCAGGGAAATAAAACATACTTTTTTACCTTTGTCGCTAAATATATATCATCTGGGGCTTTAATTAAAAATTGCTTTATGTTTTCGCCAGAAAAAAATTTCGATTTCTTGCTTTTGAATCCGGTCTATTGTCGTTTAAAAAAAGTAGTTAAGTTCCCATAACTTTTCAAGTTAATGCCGTTTTTAACATGAACTGTACATTTCAGCATGGAATAAATTGACCATAATGTAGATGGCTTTTTAGTTTTAGCAACCTCATTAAAATACGCCAAAAATACTGTTTCGGAGAAAATGTTCACTTTTTTCTCGTTTTTCCAACTCATAAAATTTTCTTATACTTTCATGTATTTTTCTTTGGACTTCGCTGGCAGCAGGTTTTCCATTGCCAATTTGGCTTCTGATCTTAAATCTGGTGGAGTACAATCAATCTCCATTTCACTCTCTGAACCGTTGGAACTCATTTTACTTATATTATTAAGTATGTAAATAACAAATCAAGACGAATTTTCAGCTTTGCCGCCAATTTTTTTTTATCATCTGTGCCGACAGGCAAACGCATTTATGGCTATACAGCCACCAATTTGTACTAAGCAAAGAGACTATGGTATGCCAAGAACGACAAAAGAGATCCGATCAAAGAGTATTTAATAACCCCCGCACGCCGTTTCATACAACATTGCAGGACCGTTGTAATGTTCCAAATTCAAAAAACGCTCCTGCAATTGATTTGATTTTCTTTGTCCGAAAATTCGATACTTCGCGTGTTCATTTTTCGAAAATAATGACAATATTTCCATGCATGTTTGAGAAAAGACCTATTATTATAAATTGTGCGGGACGATTAAACGTTAAATTACTAGTGGTTCGCCCCGAACTGAGACCTCGTGGTATTTTGTTATTCGACGTAAGATGGTGCTAACGTCTATTATTAACGTCTATTAAGCGTAAACGAATAAACTTTTACAGAGCGCCATCTATTGACATAATTGTGAAGTTCTGTTAAAAATACTGTAGCTCATTAAAAATTAAATAATTTTGTTTCCTTATAATATTTATCAAATACAGGATTTAATTCAAATAATTGATCAAGTTTCAGGCTCAACCTTTCAGAAAATTGAGAGTTCTGACGTCAACTTTGGACGTTAGAAAATCTCCACTTTAAAAGCCTCCCATTTCGTCAATTTTAGGGGAAAAATTGAAAAACAATATTTTTGGACTTTACTCCTAATTATCTTTAAAATGATTTACCGCAAACCCTATGTAACGCTATAAAAAATATTTTACTTCGCATTCGCTTCTATGAGAGCCCCCCTGAAATAAAGATTTTTATAACTTTTAAAGCCCTATTCGACTTGAAGCCATCGGTTTACATATTATACTTATTTAAATTTAAAGTAATTACGTTCAGTGATTCAGAAGTTATAAGGCTCTGACAGACGGACGGACGAACGGACAAGTGCAAATTCACTCAAGTAGACTCAGAGACTCGCTTCGCTCGGTCAAAAATAGTTAAATTATAGGTAACTGTCTAATGAGTTATATAGTAAAGTTATTAACTGCACGCTTATTACCCATATAGGTAATAAGTTGGATATAATAATATAATTATTATCTTCGATGAAACCACATTTTTTAAATTTACACCTACATTTAAGTTGAATTCTCTTACAGAACGGTTTGAATGCTAGCAGCAAAAGCTTTGCGCCCGCAAATAATATGAAACGTCGGTTAAATAGAAAATAATACCGATTTAAGAGCAGGTAAATCTAAATAACAAATACTGAAATCCTTCAACACCACTTGATTTATCAAACTTAAGGCCACACTCGCGTAAATTTAAGAATCATACACAATTTTAAACTCATGAACAATAAAACTAATAATTACCCTTATAGAGGTTATTATTATTACACACTTTTTTATTTGCTTTTAATCGTTTGAGTGTTATATTCGTTTGTTCTCGCGTTTACAACTAACTCCTAAACGGTAGCGATATTTTCGTTATCATAGTATCAATAAAAGATACTCTCGAGGATTGCGTCTCTTATCAATTAAATGTAACTAAAATAGGAATTAAATAAATAAATTATTACCAGGTAGCTCTACCTACGTAGCCTTTCTAACAATGTTTTATTTTAGACATCGATAAAAAGGTTTACTCTGTATCATGTGAATGGTTCTCTATATATAAGAATAAATCTTCCGTATCACGATGTTTATTTACAATTTAAGAAACAAAGAAAGGCTACTTAATCACAATTATAATTATTATGTACCGTGCAACATTAAACTCAGAATGAAATAAGTGGGCAGATAATGTATTCCAGTTAATTTCAATCATTAATTTTATTAAGACGTATTCAGAGATAGCCTCGAGTACCCATGGGAAGTTAGCATGTTTATTTTATTTGATTTTTTAAAATATTGCTTATTTTGAAGAATATTACTTATGTGGACATTTCTATGCATCTTTTCAATCAGAATATCAGAAATTCTATTTTAAAATTAATTCTTTTTCAAACAGTCAATCATTGAAGTAGCAAAACATCATTGCAGTCAATTTATAATATAAGTTAAAACCTACCTGCGCAGCTACATTTCCATAAACTGTCAACAAATATCAATTAATAAAATAACATTCTTTTTTTTAAATCGCTTAAAATTCAACAAAATTATTTTCTATCAGCCCCGATTCACATTGTCACAGCATTTTTTATGAGACCAAGTTTGAGCACCGGCGGTAATGCGGCTGACCTAGAGGAAGCCTAACGTATGCGGTCTATTCTAGTTTCAGATCCCGTAGCTGAAATCGTACACTACCTACGATTTGACACGTGTAACTAAAACAATCACCTAACACTGACTACCCCGTTACCAACTGGCGATATAAGGGGGTATATATCGTAGTGGATAAGTATATATCGTGTAATAGGTATATTGCATAAAGGATGCATGGGATTTGTATTGCTTTTCAGCTCTGAATTTAAACAAAACTTTATAGAATCTTTTAACAGTGAGATTTTCAGTTGCTTACCTACTTGCTTCAAAATCACGGATTTCAATAATTTTACTATTATCACATTTTCGATTTCATAGCGAAAACAAATGTGTAGTTTAAGAGTATCTATGACGTTCCAAATCTATGTTTTACGTATTTTTTTAAATGTACGTTTTTAAATGGATCGATCGATTTCTTCATAGTATCTTACATGTGCACTACTTTGCACTAAGGATTTTATGCTGACATTAATAATTAATTATGTCAGCATTAAATATCTAGGTAAATAGTGGTGCACGTGCAACACGACAATAATATTTATTGGCTTGATGCAACAGCAAAAAGCAATTAAAATGTAAACAAAATGTTCTAAATAGGAAGCTCTCGTAACCTCAAAACTTTATGTATAATGCTTACCTATTCATTCATTTCACATTTGTAAATCCAAACAGAAAATCAAAGTACGTAAATTCTTGAAAGACTTCAAAAAAGGAGAGGAGAAGGAGTAGGAGGACGTTCTCAATTCGACTGTATGTTTTTTTTGTATGTGTGTTACGCGATCATTCCGCCAATTATGAATCAATTTTGATGATTCTTATTTCGTTTGGTAGATAGGTAAATACTTCAGAGGTGGGCCCATATAAATTTTATTCAAGTTGATTAAGCGCTTTTTGAGCAAATCAACAAAAGCAAAATATATACCCAGATAATGTTTTTTACTTATTAGTTTAAGTTGGTACTTAAGGGTTTTGGTCGGTTTTTGTTTTAGATGAAAGCGAAAAATTATTATTGCTACGTATGCGAAAGTGTGTATTTACTGTCTTTCTGCCTTAGGTAGATACTTAGGTTCTAGTATCCCGAGGAAGGACCAAGGAAAATAAAAATTTATCCCGAAAAATTTGAAGGAATCCTCTTTCAATAATAACTACCTATTACCCATAAAAATTTAAATATACTCAGCCGATAAGCCGAGTACCTACGCTTCTTCGTCCGCGTGGGATAAGGTTTTTAGTTCTCATAGAAATTCCTTAATTTTCCGGGATAAAAAATTGAGGTCCTCTACTATATCCATGAAAAAAATCACGTCGATTGGTTGCTCTGTTGCGGGCTGCGTGATTGAAACGCAAACCAACAAAGTATCAAACAAACACACTTTCGCATCAAACTAATATTATAAATGCGAAAGTTTGGATGGATGTATGGATGTCTGAATGTATGGATGTCTGGATGTTTGTTACTCAATGACGGTTGAACGGATCTGGCTGAAATAGATTATACAGATTATACTCTTTGGCTAGTTGGTCGCAAATGACGACATTAATAATAGTCTCAATTCTAAATGTTCCGTTATTTACTTGTTTAAAATTTTTAAAATTTTTACACCTATTCGACAACGACAATATTATGTACGAGAAAGCACTAACATAATCCGACACAAATCCTTGCTTACTTGAAGTACACATAAGTACTAATTCAAACTTCAACTTCTTCACTACCTCACCAAATAAGTAGTTGCATTATGCATACAATGTGCCTTCAAATGGCCTACAAGAACAATACATTGTGGAAATTCAACGAGCTCCTATTATTATGATGAAAAATCAAAACAAACCCTGTTCTTGGGTCTAAGACGTGACTTATCACACGTTTTTGTATTGGTAGTAGAAAACTCAAATATAATATTTAACCACTCGTATTGTTTAAAATAAAATATTTAATTTACTACCAACCAACGTAGTAGGTATATGTGGTGATGGTGACGCTAGAGCAGCTTCCAGAAATCTCGAATTTTGCATGTATCTTCCCGTTAAATATGCCAACTAAAACCTGGATAGGATAAAAATAATTTACAATAAGTAAATCAGTAACGCATACTTTCCATCCAACAATATTTTATTTTTTATCAGAGATGTAGCTACAAATAAATAAAGAAGGAAAAAAAATATCTGTTCTGTTTAGTTTCAAGATTAAGTAATTATTACTTTCGAACTTTTACTATTCAATCATAAATAAACGGATAAATAAATAAATAAATAGACAGGATAAGAAAATTTATCAAAAATTAACCTACCATATGTTACCTATTTCACTACTACGTAAGTGGAGCTCAGCGCTCAAGATTCGTGGCGATTATTATACTATACTTATTACTCTAATATATATCCTGTGCTATACTGTGGTACCATAATATTCTTCTTCTTCGTCGTAACACTCTTGACAGAGAGGTCGTGGTCAGCACGAAGTGACGGCTTTAGTGGCAGATGTAATGCGCCTCTCGAGCATCCGCCGCTTCTCCCTGCTTGCCGACAGACTGGTGCACTCGTGCAATGAACCGCCAACAGCCAACTTAATTTGGTCGGTCTATTACATGGGCGACCTTTCTCGCCCTCTGGTGCCCTTCTTCTTGCCCAGCACGACGAGGCACTCAATGGAGTCATTCTCAAAAAAAAATATGCGACTCTGTGCCAGCGATGACAGCCGTTGCTTAATTCCGAGTTCTTGAAGAATAGAGACGTTGGTGTGGAATTCGGTCCACGAAACTCCTAACATTCGCCTCCAGCACCATTATATTATGTATATATAATTTCCCGTTAAAAGTTAAGAACGAGTTACCTTAAAATAATAATGAGACGCGAAAAGCCGTAATATCCTTATCATTTAGTGCAATTGCACTTGCGCGGGTGCTAGGTGCAAGCTGATGCGGTCTTTGTGAAGCCGATACTTACTACTTACTAGGCGCCATGGCAACGAGGACGAGTAGGTATCCGGTTGCAAACTTCCTATTACACTAAATAGATAAAAATAAATCGTTCTCATTAAGGCTGTACCTACACACAATTGTATTGAACACTCTTAATTAATTAATAGCGGTAGAAATAGTTGTGTTCTGTAACGTAGCTAAAAGTACTATTTATTTGATTATACACTGATGTAAGTAATGGCAGATAGATTATAGTCTGGAATAGCACATAGGCTACTCTTTATCCCGGAAAATTAAGTAGTTTCCGCGAGAACCAAAAAACCACAATCTATGCGTACGTAGTCGCGGGCATCAGCTAGTACATAATATAAAAGACAGGCAACTTTGATTTCAATAAAAAGCTGGATGTTTCCTTGGATTTTACTGAGTTTGGCATACATGATACAATGCAGGAACGAAAAATGGGGTTTTAATAAGAAAGCGTTTAAGTTAATTCGTCAAGCTTCCATTATTATATTAGTTGTAACTCGTACCTACTACCTACCTACTTACTTAACTTTGAAGAAGACGAGAGATTATTATTAGATAAAGGCTTAACCGACAATCGCTTTAATGAAGCCTTTTCTTGACTCGTCTATCTTTGTCTCAGATTTTTGCCGTTACGACAAGAAAAATTATCTTCTAGTGAGACTCACCTTACAGATAAGATAATATTAAATTCTGTACGGGACTTAAATCGCACTATCAAATGTAATACGTAAGACCATATCTAAATATACATCACGTATAAAGGAATCCATATTTTCAATTATTATTATTATAAAAGCCAATGTATAAGGTACCTTTATGTAATCGAGATATAATATAGCTATGTCTCTATTAAAATACATATTAACCTCATTGTTGTTACATTTCAATCTTAATAATCTTACTTATTTTATTAATTACAACTTTAATGTTACTCTCGACTTACTGCGTAGTCCGTGTGGATTTAGACATTCAAAATCCTTTTGGAAGGGAACTATAATATTTTCTAGAATAAAAATGCTTGCACTTGGTACGCAACTAAACCTAATACAAAAACTCACGTTGCGTCGCCAAGATTGACAGAAAATCCAACGGCAAAATACTCTTCAGCATTTATATCTAATATTAGTAGCATTATTAATCATTTTTGAAAAGAAAATCCGTTACGGGGTTTCCGGCAATTTTTAAATAAGTACCGTATATGTAGGTAAGTGCCATAAGTTGGCCTAAATTAAATCATTTCTTAGTCTCACCTTGGTGAACAATTTAGGTTCAATATAGCCATTTTTATAGCTATATTGAACCTAGGTACGTATAATATAATATACGTAAATGTACGCAAGAAACGCTTTATTCATGAAGGCAATGGCGAACACACAGACAGTTTGTAAATAAAATGGGATTGAAAAACATTCATCTAAATGGCCATACCTACTGAAAACATAGCGGCCTAGTCTACACATATACTTTAGAATCTCGTTTATTCACCCTTACTCAGTTTAAATCCATGGAAAGGTAGAAAACTTAAAATTAAAGGCGCTTATATTTATTATTGAACTCCGATATATTATGTACCAGCTAGTGCCCGCGACTTCGTCTGCGTGGATCGAGGTTTTTGGTTCCCGCGGGAACTCCTTAATTTTCTGGGATAAAAAGTAGCCTTTGCGCTATTCCAGACTGTAATCTATCTAGTGCCAAATTTCAGCCAGATCCGTTCAGCTGTTGGGGCGTGATTGAGTAACAAACATTCATACATCCATCCAAACTTTCGCATTTATAATATTAGTAAGATTAAGCTAAATTGTGTTACAATCACAAACGTGTTATCAATTATCATAACCAAAGATACCTACCTAGATAATTGGTAATTTTTTTTACAAATAAACTTGCCATCTGCCCGTAGCGCCGCCCGGTCCGTGTTTACACTTAAAAATTGTTACATAAATTATATGGATGTATATTTTAAAAAAAGAAATTTCAGAGGACGTCCGTCGAATGCGTAAACATTTCTGAAGTAAATCAATTCGCTCGTAGCCAGATCATACATTTGATTTTACAAATTTTATGATGATGTTCTCGTGGTAATGTATATTTTTGCAGACTACGTGTAAAGTACAAACGTGCTGGAGTACTGCTGGAGATGTACCTAAATAAATAAATCCGTAGAATCATTGATGTAGAATTTTAGTACCTGAGTATTTCTATTTCAATGTTTAGAATCTATTGAGAATACGGGGAAACCTTCCTAAAGTAAGTAATATCTCTTTATTATCTTGGCACTCGACTCGACCGCTATTTGATTCTAAAGCTGTACATTGTCAAAAATATCTTTCGACTTGGAACAGTTAGAAGACTAGAACTGCAGGTAGAACAACGACTTTCGGGTTATTAAACAGCGGATTTTTGGGACCTGAAGAATAGACATCAGGTAGCGAATTTCAATCCAAAAATAATTGTGTTTTTACCCGACTGCGGAACGCACAGGGTTATGTGTTCATCAGTCTATATATGTTTGTTTGTTCCTTGCAGGACAGCTACAGCCTAAACGCGTGTACCGATTTTGATGATTCTTGCACCAGATTATGCCGAGTATATCATTAGAGTGTCACTGTGGAAGCCGAATTTGCGACAAAACAAAGTGGCGCCCTCTAGGAGCCATAATTTAACAAATTTAAAAAATAAAGTCGATAAGACTATGGCGAGTGGGGTATCAATGAATAGGTTTTGCAAAATCATAGTTAGGTTCCCTTGACCATTTTCTCATTTTAACGATCATTTAGGATTTACGAGGTTTCAAAGGTTCATTTTTAGTGTATTCCTTTGTGTCGCACTACAGACAAAACGGCTGAACCGATTTTGATAATACAGTGGTACAAGTATTATCAAAATCGGTTCAGCTTTATCTTAATCTTCCGAGTGTCATAACGGAAGCCGAATTTGAGAAAAAACAAAATGGCGGCCTCTAGAAGCCATAACGTAACAAATAAAATATTAAAGTCGATAGAATACGGCAAGTGGGGTATCGATGAATAGGGCTTGCAAAATCATAGTTAGGTTCCCTTGATCATTTTCTCATTTTAACGATCATTTAGGATTTACGAGGTTTTTAAGGTTCATTTTTAGTGTATTCCTTTGTGGCGCACTACAGACGAAACGGCTGAACCGGTTTTGATAATACTTGTACCACTAGCTTTACCTAAATCTTCCGAGTGTCATAACGGAAGCCGAATTTGAGACAAAACAAAATGGCGGCCTCTAGAAGCCATAATGTAACAAATTAAAAAATAAAAGTCGATAGAATATGGCAAATGGGGTATCGATGAATAGGTCTTGCAAAATCATAGTTAGGTTTCCTTGATCATTTTCTCATTTTAATGATCATTTAGGATTTACGAGGTTTCAAAGGTTCATTTTTAGTGTATTCCTTTGTGGCGCACTACAGACGAAACGGCTGAACCGGTTTTGATAATACTTGTACCACTAGCTTTACCTAAATCTTCCGAGTGTCATAACGGAAGCCGAATTTGAGAAAAAACAAAATGGCGGCCTCTAGAAGCCATAATGTAACAAATTAAAAAATAAAAGTCGATAGAATATGGCAAATGGGGTATCGATGAATAGGTCTTGCAAAATCATAGTTAGGTTTCCTTGATCATTTTCTCATTTTAATGATCATTTAGGATTTACGAGGTTTCAAAGGTTCATTTTTAGTGTATTCCTTTGTGTCGCACTACAGACAAGATTTTGATAGTACTTGCACCACTAGATTTATCTTAATCTTCCGAGTGTCACTACGGAGGCCGAATTTGAGAAAAACAAAATGGCGTCCACTAGAAGCCAATTAATAAATGAAAGTCGATACTCGATAAGTTATAGGAAAGTGGGGTATCGTTAGATAGGTCTTTTAAAATCACACCTAGGTTCCATAAACTATTTTTACGTTTAAATGATAATTTAGGATTTACGAGGTTTCAAAGGAAATGTTTAAAGTTCCTACTCATATCATCTATATCTATCAAACTAGGTGGATTATCAAAAACCACTCAACCGATTTTAGCAATTATATCACTTATAGAAAGCTACATTAATAATAAGTAAAATAGGCTATATTTTATTTCCACAAAAATTGGAGATCCTTACGAAAATTGCAAATTATCAAGGCGCAGTCGCGCGTTAATGTTAGCTAATGGACGAAGACGAAGCGATACCCCACTTGCCTATAACCTATCGAGTTCGACTTTCATTTAATTGGCTTCTAGTGGACGCCATTTTGTTTTTGCCAAATTCGGCCTCCGTAGTGACACGATTAACGTGCGACGCGCCTTGATAATTCGTAATAATTACAAAATAATTTATGTGAGAAAAAATATTATTATAATACGTGAGCTGTGAGAATACTGAATTGGCTATATTATTATTTTGTTCATTATTTCATTACAAGTATTATACTATGTAAATTGATGATAATGAAATTCACATCTTGTTTTATACTTTTTGGTAGGTATCCAAGCAGTCGGGTTTTTTGTTTTTTAAATTACTTTTTTATTACCTATTACACTGCACTTTTCACAGGGACCCTTTACCCTGAAGCAGAGTAGTGTAATAAATCTCAGGCAGGAAGAGTCCCTCATTAGGGAGAGCGGGTGGTCCCGGTCTGCCTACGTGCCTAAGCGCTCTGCAGACCGAGTAGTGTAATAGCATTCAGGGGATTAGGGAGCTCAGTCGTCGCACGACCAGTCTAGACAGTAGTTGTCTCTATGGCTCGCGCGTGCATTTTGTCAATATTACGTGTGCTAAAGAAAAAGTAGTTTTGTTGTTCTGATAGACATGTACAAAGAAATGCCTTATTTATAGAGAAAAGAGCATAAAGACTATATGAACTACACTATAGAATAGTAAAGTAATTTACTATAATACATGAACTACTAGCTAATGCCCGTGACTTCGCCCGCATGTATTGAGGTTTTTTGGTTCCCGCAGGAACTCTTTAATTTTCCGCAATAAAAAGTAGCCTATGTCCTTCTCCGGGACGTAACTTACCGCTGTACCAAATTTCATCAAAATAGCAGACAGACACATACACTTTCGCATCCATACTAATATTATAAACGCAATCCCCGCGGACGAAGTCGCCGAAATCATCTAGTTTATAATATTAGTATAGATACTACTTTTTTCGCTTCGATAGCATGGGTGCCATAATCAGTAGGTAAACGAAATATATCTAATCTAATATATATATATATATATATATAAAATCGTTAAGGGATCAACGCACAGCCTAAACCGCTGGGGTTAGAAACTTGAAATTTTGACAGTAGGTTCCTTTTGTGACGTAGGCGCTCACTAAGGAAGGATTTTTCAAAATTCCACCCCTAAGGGGGAGAAATAGGGGGTGAAAGTTTGTATGAAAGTCCTTCATTTCTCAATTTATATCCATGAAACTTGGTACATGAGCTACTGGTTGAAAATGAAGAAATACGTCTTTCAGTTTTTAAAAATTCTAACCCCGAAGAGTTGAAATAGGGGATGAGAGTTTGCATGAAAGTCCTTCATTTCTCAACATATTCTCAAGGTATATAAACGAAACTTGGTATTTCGGCTTGCGATAAAAATTAAAGAATTACGTGTGTCGCAGTTTTTCAAAATTCAACCCCTAAAGTTTTAAAATAGGGGTTGAATTTTTTTATGACAGCTATAGCCATGAAACTTGGTATATGAGCTGCGAGTTGAAAATCAAGAAATATGTATTTCACAGTTTTTGAAAATTCGACCCCCATAGGGGTGAAATAGGGGATGAAAGTTGGTATGAAATGCCTTCATTTCTTAAGATATATTACATGTTATATCAACGAAACTTGGTATTTTGGCTTACAGTAAAAAATAAAGAAGTACGTGTGTCACAGTTTCTCAAAATTTTACCCCCGAAGGGTTAAAATAGGGGTTGAAATTTTGTATGAATGTCCTTCATTTCTCAAGAAATGAAGCCTTTCACAGTTTTTGAAAATTTGACCCCCATAGGGGTGAAATAGGGGATGAAAGTTGGTATGTAACTCCTTAATTTCACAGGATATTGCTCAAGTTATATCAACGAAGCTTAGTGTTTCGGCTTTTGGTAAAAAATAAAGAAGTACGTGTGTCACAGTTTTTCCAAAATTTAACCCCCAAAAGTATAAAATAGGGGTTGAAAATTTGAATGAAAGTCCATCATTTCTCAAGTTGTAGCCATGAGACTTGGTAAATAAACTGCGGGTTAAAAATGAAGAGTTACATGTTTCACAGTTTTTGAAAATTCGATCCCTAAAGGGGTAAAATAGGGGATGAAATTTGGTATGTAAGGCCTTCATTTCACAGGATATTGCTCAAGTTATATCAACGAAGATTAGTATTTTGGCTTTTGGTAAAAAATAAAGAAGTTCGTGTGTCATAGTTTTTCAAAATTCAACCCCCGAAAGGGAAAAATAGGGGTTGAAATATTGTACGTAAGTCCGTCATTTCTCAAGTTATATCCATGAAACTTGGTACATGAGCTACTGGTTGAAAATAAAGAAATACGTCTTTCACAGTTTTTAAAAATTCTAACCCCGAAGGGTTGAAATAGGGGATGAGAGTTTGCATGAAAGTCCTTAATTTCTCAACATATTCTCAAGGTATATAATCGAAACTTGGTATTTCGGCTTTCGATAAAAATTAAAGAATTGCGTGTGTCGCAGTTTTTCAAAATTCAAACCCTAAAGTTTTAAAATAGGGGTTGAATTTTTTTATGACAGCTATAGCCATGAAACTTGGTATATGAGCTGCGAGTTAAAAATCAAGAAATATGTATTTCACAGTTTTTGAAAATTCGACCCCCATAGGGGTCAAATAGGGGATGAAAGTTGGTATGTAAGGCCTTCATTTCACAGGATATTGCTCAAGTTATATCAACGAAGCTTAGTGTTTTGGCTTTCGGTAAAAAATAAAGAAGTACATATGTCACAGTTTTTCAAAATTCAACCCCCAAAAGGATAAAATAGGGGTTGAAAGTTTGAATAAAAGTCCTTCATTTCTCAAGTTATAGCTATGTAACTTGGTATATAAACTGCGGTTTAAAAATGAAGAAATATGTGTTTCACAGTTTTTGAAAATTCGATCCTTAAAGGGGTGAAATAGGTGATGAAAGTTGGTATGTAAGGCGTTCATTTCACAGGATATTGTTCAAGTTATAGCAACGAAGCTTAGTGTTTTGGCTTCCGGTAAAAAATAAAGAAGTACGTATGTCACAGTTTTTCAAAATTCAACCCCCAAAAGAGTAAAATATTGGTTGAAAGTTTTTGAAAGTCCTTCATTTCTCAAGTTATAGCCATGAAACTTGGTAAGTATATAAACTGCTAATTAAAAATGAAGACATAAATTTTTAAATGAAAGTTGGTATGAAATGCCTGCATTTCTCACAATATTTTACAAGTTATATCAACGAAACTTGGTATTTTGACTTGCGGTAAAAAATAAAGAAGTACGTGTCAGTTTTTCAAAACTTTACCCCCGAAGGATTAAAGTAGGGGTTGAAATTTTGTATGAATGTTCTTCATTTCTCAAGATATTGCTCAAGTTACATCTACGAAGCTTAATATTTCGGCTTTTGGTAAAAAATAATGAAGTACGTGTGTCATAGTTTTTCAAAATTCAACCCCAAAAAGGGTAAAATAGGGGTTGAAAGTTTTTTATGAAAGTCCTAAATTTCTCAAGTTATAGCCATGAAACTTGGTATATAAACTGCGAGTTAAAAATAAAGAAATAGATGTATTACAATTTTTCAAAATTCAACCCGCAAAAGGGTAAAATAGGGGTTGAAAGTTTGTATATGAAAGTCCTTCATTTCTCAAAATATTGCTCAAGTTAGATCAACGAAGCTTAGTGTTTTGCCTTTCGGTAAAAAATAAAGTACGTGTCTCACAGTTCTTCAAAATTCAACTCCCAAAAGTGTAAAATAGGGGTTGAAAGTTGGTAGGAAAGTCCGTCATTAATTTTTAAGTTAAGAGCCATTAAACTAGGTATTTTTTGGTAACTTGGCGGGGTTTTTTGGAATTTTGGTTTGAAATGGAGAAATACCTGATTCACTTTTTTTGTAAATTTTATCCCCAAGGACGTGTAATAGATAGTCAGTCCTCCACTCACGCCGCAACAGATTAACGTATTTTTTTGCATGGGTATAGTTAAGGATCTGGATAGTGGCATAGGCTACTATTCATCCCGGAAAATAATGAAGTGGTGTGGGAATTGAAAAAAAACTTATGCCACACGAACGAGTGACGTTCAATCACACCTGAACGGCTGAACGGATTGATTTGATGAAATTTGGCACAGATATAGATCGTAGTCTGAAAGAACACGTAGGCTTTTTTTTATCCCGAAAAATTTAAGAAGTCATGCGGGAACCAAAAAAACCTCAAATGAATGTTTGTTACTCAATCACGCCAGAACGGCTGAACGGATCTGGATGAACTTTGATACAAAGATAGAATAACACATAGGCTACTTTTTATCGCGGAAAATTAAAGAGTTACCGCGGGAACTGAAAAATCTCAAATGGATGTTTGTTACTCAATCACGCCATTACGGCTAAATGGACCTAGATGAACTTTGCACAGAGATAGATTATAGTCTGCAATAGCCAATAACACATAGGCTACTTTCTATCCCGTATAATTAAAAACAATTCAATCCACGCGGACGAAGTCGCGGGCATCAGCTAGTTAAGAACAAGATACATGTCAAACTGTCTTGACTTTCTCGTTCAGACTGATGTAGGGCCCGAAATTTAGTGCAGTGTAATAGCGACGCCAAAACTAGAGGCCACGCCAACCTTTCCACAAGGCCTAGTAAAAAGTGCGGTGTAATAGGCCTATAAGTAGATGCTGAATTCCAATCAGAATATTGCTTGGTTTTACTTTATGTCATGTCAATTAGAAAATGTATTTTGCAATTGGTTATTTATTGCAGTGGCGAAACCTCTATAAATGTTAAAAAGCCTGGCTTGCCCAAAACAAACACCCAAACATACAAACTCAATATTAACTCAGTAATTAATTGATCCGTTTAAATTACGTGTTGAAATTTCGCGCGTTCTACAATCTGTCATTTCAATTACTGCTAAGCCGACCGGTGGGCGCCGAGCGCTTGCGAACGTTTTACGAACAACCTAGTTGAGTGAGTGAGAGGGGTTGTGGCTTTGATTTCCATACATATTTTCTGTATAATCCGCTATAGATTACTATAAATAGTATAGCGGTTTCTATGGCTGTAATATGCTTGGATTATCTAATACGTCTGATTTAAGAAGTCGCACGCTGCCTCTAATAAACGGACTAGATACGGACTAAACCTTCATAATTTAGTCGTTTGCTTTTTTGTAACAGTGTTTATTGAAATAATAATATCCCATCAAAAACATAAATGTAAAATGAGAGCCAAGTTCAAAATTGTAATATATAAGCCTTGGTTGTTGACTTCAGCGACAAAAGAAGTGAGATCTAAATGGGTGCCAAGTTCAATGGTCAGTCCTGCAATTTATATATCCCATCAAAAACATAAATGTGAAATGAGAGCCAAATTCAAAATTGTGATATATATGCCTCGGTTGTTGACTTCAGCGACAAAAGAAGTGAGATCTAAATGGGTGCCAAGTTCAATGGTCAGTCCTGAAATTTATTTATAACAACATATAATATTTTATAACAACTTAAAATATCATTTCTTCTTATAACTTAGTATAAAATGTTGAAGACTAAGGCTTTGGCTTGGCTAGTTTTCATATACGAATTATAGCGTTCACAAGTTGTAAAGCTGTAAGTTCTTATTTTATTCTTCCGAAAATTTGGCTTGCTGGTAGAAACTGTACTTTTAGGTACCTACTTAATAATAATTCGTATATGGAAACTAGCCAAGCCAAAGCCTTAGTCTTCAACATTTTATACTAAGTTATAAGAAGAAATGATATTTTAAGTTGTTATAAAATATTATATGTTGTTATAAATAAATTTCAGGACTGACCATTAAACTTGGCACCCATTTAGATCTCACTTCTTTTGTCGCTGAAGTCAACAACCAAGGCATATATATCACAATTTTGAATTTGGCTCTCATTTCACATTTATGTTTTTGATGGGATATATAAATTGCAGGACTGACCATTGAACTTGGCACCCATTTAGATCTCACTTCTTTTGTCGCTGAAGTCAACAACCAAGGCTTATATATTACAATTTTGAACTTGGCTCTCATTTTACATTTATGTTTTTGATGGGATATCATTACTTTTTGTACAGAAATTATTGAACTCAATCTCAAACTCAAAACATATTTATTCAAAATATGTACCTACAAAGTACACCTTCTGAACGTCATGCTTACAGAGCATAAGACGTGACGGTGATAATTAACTACGATATCTTAAAACTAAAGCTACGAGGGTTCCAAACGTGCCCTGGTCTGAGAAGAGCCCGCAAATAACTCCGCTTTTTTTTTATTATCACCATCTCACAAATATTTGAAATTATATATATGTACTTATAATATAACATTACATAATCAGCCGTTGTAACAATTCATACCCATGCCTTGCTATCATTCAAATAATCCTTTACACTGTAATAGGACTTTTCTATTAGTTTAGTTTACGTTTTACATTAGTAGGTACTTATTATTTGGTGTAAGGTCAGTGTGTAACCCACCAGTAATTCTATTGTACGACTCATTGTACAAGATAATTATAAAGACGAGAATTCTCAAGAAAAATATATAGTGTACCTAGAGTTACACTGACATTGACAGATTACATCTATGGTCAGACTACCTCTACAGCACATTTCTACATCTCATCAATTTTGATTGCAAAAGTTCAAAATCAAAAGTTTTTTGTGAAACATTGAAAACAAGCACGGTAAACAGTCGATATCACTAAAACCACTATAAACAATGAATACAAATCACAATGACTGACAGCTTGAACTGACGACTTCAAATACGTTTCTTCTTCTTTTCTGTCAATGACGTTTCGTTGCACAAAATGTATGAATACGAAGGTAAGGTTTTAATGCAACTATATTATTATTCATTATTATTTACATTAAAATAATAATTATGTGTCATTTTCAATAGTTAAGGAGTTACTACCACCGCTTAAAGCAGTATTGTTTCAAACTAACGGTTGAATGTCACGTACTTTGACGTCCTTAAAATAATGATTATAACACTACAACATAAACGTCAACAATATTAAAATAATACGGCTTTAAGCAATGGTAGCATGCCTCGTGTCAGAGTTTTGATCTATACCTTTGATCATAAAAATGACGATTTTTGTACGTTTATATCTAAATAACCATTTGAGGTGTGCTTATGAAATTTGGAGCACATATGTATCTCACGAGTCTCAATATATGCGCCAAATTTGACATGTTTATGTGAAATAGTTTTTGAGTTATGAGGGGGTCAAAAGTGGCTCCAAATGGTTCGTGTAATATTACACACGGTGCTGCTCGCCAGTTTTTTTGAACTTTGGCTGGACACGCTTCCGCGTGTCTTGATTATTCGTGAATTAATAGTTAATTTTGTACAAAATGAGTTCAGATTTAATTAATATTGTTCCTTGTTACTATTTAAAGTGTGTGCAAATATTGATTGACGAGAATAAGGTAAAATATATAACTTTTGAACAATAATTCTTGTAAATTCACCAAAATCTACTCCAGGCCTGTGAATTATAGCGTTCACAAGTTGTAAAGCTGTAAGTTCTTATTTTATTCTTCCGAAAATTTGGCTTGCTGGTAGAAACTGTACTTTTAGGTACCTACTTAATAATAATTCGTATATGGAAACTAGCCAAGCCAAAGCCTTAGTCTTCAACATTTTATACTAAGTTATAAGAAGAAATGATATTTTAAGTTGTTATAAAATATTATATGTTGTTATAAATAAATTTCAGGACTGACCATTAAACTTGGCACCCATTTAGATCTCACTTCTTTTGTCGCTGAAGTCAACAACCAAGGCATATATATCACAATTTTGAATTTGGCTCTCATTTCACATTTATGTTTTTGATGGGATATATAAATTGCAGGACTGACCATTGAACTTGGCACCCATTTAGATCTCACTTCTTTTGTCGCTGAAGTCAACAACCAAGGCTTATATATTACAATTTTGAACTTGGCTCTCATTTTACATTTATGTTTTTGATGGGATATCATTACTTTTTGTACAGAAATTATTGAACTCAATCTCAAACTCAAAACATATTTATTCAAAATATGTACCTACAAAGTACACCTTCTGAACGTCATGCTTACAGAGCATAAGACGTGACGGTGATAATTAACTACGATATCTTAAAACTAAAGCTACGAGGGTTCCAAACGTGCCCTGGTCTGAGAAGAGCCCGCAAATAACTCCGCTTTTTTTTTATTATCACCATCTCACAAATATTTGAAATTATATATATGTACTTATAATATAACATTACATAATCAGCCGTTGTAACAATTCATACCCATGCCTTGCTATCATTCAAATAATCCTTTACACTGTAATAGGACTTTTCTATTAGTTTAGTTTACGTTTTACATTAGTAGGTACTTATTATTTGGTGTAAGGTCAGTGTGTAACCCACCAGTAATTCTATTGTACGACTCATTGTACAAGATAATTATAAAGACGAGAATTCTCAAGAAAAATATATAGTGTACCTAGAGTTACACTGACATTGACAGATTACATCTATGGTCAGACTACCTCTACAGCACATTTCTACATCTCATCAATTTTGATTGCAAAAGTTCAAAATCAAAAGTTTTTTGTGAAACATTGAAAACAAGCACGGTAAACAGTCGATATCACTAAAACCACTATAAACAATGAATACAAATCACAATGACTGACAGCTTGAACTGACGACTTCAAATACGTTTCTTCTTCTTTTCTGTCAATGACGTTTCGTTGCACAAAATGTATGAATACGAAGGTAAGGTTTTAATGCAACTATATTATTATTCATTATTATTTACATTAAAATAATAATTATGTGTCATTTTCAATAGTTAAGGAGTTACTACCACCGCTTAAAGCAGTATTGTTTCAAACTAACGGTTGAATGTCACGTACTTTGACGTCCTTAAAATAATGATTATAACACTACAACATAAACGTCAACAATATTAAAATAATACGGCTTTAAGCAATGGTAGCATGCCTCGTGTCAGAGTTTTGATCTATACCTTTGATCATAAAAATGACGATTTTTGTACGTTTATATCTAAATAACCATTTGAGGTGTGCTTATGAAATTTGGAGCACATATGTATCTCACGAGTCTCAATATATGCGCCAAATTTGACATGTTTATGTGAAATAGTTTTTGAGTTATGAGGGGGTCAAAAGTGGCTCCAAATGGTTCGTGTAATATTACACACGGTGCTGCTCGCCAGTTTTTTTGAACTTTGGCTGGACACGCTTCCGCGTGTCTTGATTATTCGTGAATTAATAGTTAATTTTGTACAAAATGAGTTCAGATTTAATTAATATTGTTCCTTGTTACTATTTAAAGTGTGTGCAAATATTGATTGACGAGAATAAGGTAAAATATATAACTTTTGAACAATAATTCTTGTAAATTCACCAAAATCTACTCCAGGCCTGTGTATTTCACAAACTTGTAAAAGTAGAAAAAGGCAATTTAACAGATCCGGGTATAAAACTAAATGGATTTTTGGTTGTTCTCATACTAATAAGCTAATTGTTAGTGTTGCATACGTTTTTATTCGTACAGTAAGTCAATGTACAGTCGTATTCCAAGCTTCTTTTCGTTAGAAATTATGATATAAATGATTAAACTGGTGCTATAAAAATGCATCAAGTTTCCCAAAAACATATGATTTCCGTTATTTATTTTTGTAATTTCGGGAAACAACGCATAGAAACTTCCAATTATTGGCAAATGAAATTTCAAATCATATAAGTGACCTAGATCACACTGGTAGTGTACCACTGCTGACTTAATTCTGTCTAGTAGTTAACTTATGCCTTCTGTGTGCTTTGTTGAGCTCGTCAAGACATGAGTAAAAAAGTAGACGGAAGATTACGATGGGCAGCGGCTGGCTTGCCTACGTTTGAACCCTACGGCACGCCACTGATTTATTGTATATGGTTATCAGTTTTATTGATAGCAACAAACAACAATTTATTTTAGCAGCATAACACAGTACAAGATCTTTAGAATTAAAATTAAAAGACGTCAATGCGAACTCTTCAAATATTTACTCGTGCAAATAGTTCCCAGGAAAAAATTTCACATTTTATTATAAAATATAAGCGTGTATAATTAGTGAATACAAACTATGCTTTAGAATGATTACGTCCAATGATCTTTTATAAATATAGTGAATACGTCAAACAAAAACATAAATCGACTGATCTAAGTACCTAGTCAATAATATCGAGCGATTGGTGAATCGATGATATTCACTGCCGGTGTTATTTCAGTAACAGATAAGTCCTTAGTACTTTAAGTTTGTGCAAGCTCTTCTGGCTCCGGCGCCGTCTGCCAAGGCAAAGAACATTAGTAATTGAAAATTTACATAAGTGTAACTACTTAGCTATAGGTATCTGTGGAATAAACGATGTATTATCATCATATTTACTTACCACATGGCAAATAAAGCTTGGTGGGTATATGCCTGAAATGTAATGTACCTATATAATGACACAGCTCGTGGGGAAATGATTAAATCAGTAATTCCGCGAATTCCCAAGGTACCTACTTACAACGCCAAATACCAACATTTCCTTACGGCATACTATTATTATTTATAAGATGGTGCCGGTAAATATTAAAAAAGAAGATCAACATGAATGTGTAAAATATTGGTTAGTTTTGTGCTAAAAAAAATATCTGAGTTCTCTTTTAACAGTTATCTTGAAAGGCGAGTTTATTCGAAGAAGGGCTCAGGTAGGAACATACCGACATTCCTTTTTAATTAGGTTTTCTTTAATGTATTATGTAGAGATTGATTTATGATTGTAACTTTAGAGTCAGTTGTGAATTGGGGTAGGTATATGATGCTTTGATAATATGAATATGTGTGAAGACATTAATTATAACAAAGATGCTGCAAAGAACTAAGCTAAGTATTTATTTTCATTTATGTATACGAAGCTTATACAATAAGACTAATATACAATAAGACTAAACATTTATTAATATACCTAGTAGGTATATTTTTAAAACGTTTATTTTGAATTTGGACCTTTTTATTAGTAGGTAGTCAAGTTTGAATTCCTGCTATCGATCTCGACCGACATGATGCCCGACATACCTTAGCCGTATTGTTACAATTTATAAAGTGGTCAATGGCGTTGACCGTGATATTGGAACGACGAAAATGCTCTTGACCATTTGTTATTTTTATTTGACTTACTTATAAAATATTATCAGAGATATTTGTTATATCAAAAACAAGAACTTGATTTAAATTTTAGAGGCAATATTGAAAAAATGTTCTGTAGCTAGTCTGTAAGTTGGTTATAGGTAGTTTTTTTACCCGACTGCGGAACGCACAGGGTTATGTGTTCATCAGTCTATACATATATGTTTGTTTGTTCCTGGCAGGACAGCTACAGCCTTAACGCGTGGACCGATTTTGATGATTCTTGCACCGGATTTGGCCGAGTATATCATTAGAGTGTCACTGTGGAAGCCGAAATTGAGAAAAAACAAAATGGCGCCCTCTAGAAGCCATAATGTAACAAATTAAAAATATAAAGTCGATAGAATATGGCAAATGGGGTATCGATGAATAGGTCTTGCAAAATCATAGTCAGGTTTCCTTGATCATTTTCCCATTTTAACGATCATTTACGATTTACGAGGTTTCAAAGGTTCATTTTTAGTGTATTCCTTTTTGTCGCACTACAGACAAAACGGATGAACCGATTTTGATAATACTTGTACCACTAGCTTTATCTTAATCTTCCGAGTGTCATAACGGAAGCCGAATTTGAGAAAAAGCAAAATGGCGGCCTCTAGAAGCCATAATGTAACAAATTAAAAATTATAAGTCGATAGACTTTGGCAAGTGGGGTACGATGAATAGGTCTTGCAAAATTATAGTTAAGTTTCCTTGATCATATTCTCATTTTAATGATCATTTAGGATTTACGAGGTTTCAAAGGTTCATTTTTAGTGTATTCCTTTGTGGCGCACTACAGACAAAACGGCTGAACCGATTTTGATAATACTTGCACCACTAGATTTATCTTAATGTTCCGAGTGTCACTACGGAGGCCGAATTTGGGAAAAACAAAATGGCGGACAAAATCCTAGTGGACGCCATTTTGTTTTTCCCAAAAAGCCAATTAATAAATGAAAGTCGAACTCGATAGGTTATAGGCAAGTGGGGTATCGTTTCGTCGTCGTCCATTAGCTAATATTAACGTGCGACTGCGCCTAGATAATTTGTAATAATTACAAAATTATTTATGAGGGTAAATATTATTATAAAACGTGAGCTGTGAGAATACTGAATTGTTATATTATTTTGTTCATTATTTCATTAACAGTATTATACTATGTAAATTGATAATATTCTTCTTTTATACTTTTTGGTATCCAAGCAGTCGGGTTTTTTGTTTTTTTTTTAATTATTTAAGCATAATATGAAAGGCATTTATGATTAAAAACTTGGTACGACGAACGAAGGATAGTCAATACATAAATTAAAAAAAGTTGCATAGGTGAATGGACTTGAATGTGCATGAATGCAGCGAATGTCTCATCGGTGTACGGGACGCCATCGCGGGTCAATGACCCAAAGTTGGATCCCTCTCCATAAATAATAATTACAAGTTCATCGCTGAGAAAGGGACAAGATTTAAAAGGAATGTGTATCGTGACTCGTGAGAACTATTTCAATCTATACTAATATTATGGTTCACTAATGTTTCACAAAAAACATTTCAAAAACTATTCTGGTGACAAACAACGTATTCCGCAAAAATGTAATTTTATAAAAGATCATTTGACAAATATTCAATTCGAAAATGTTTTCCTTTGCAAAATTGCTGAATGTTAAAGTATCGTTTACAAATTTACTATTTCACCAAATAATTTATTTGTCAAATTCGCGATTTAATAAAATGTCGGTACATTTTACAAACTTTAGTGCTTCTTAAAATACATTTTATTTAACTTATAGTAACTACTTATCAAACGTTTTAATGATATGTATTTATTAAATAATTAATGAGAATAATAAATGATTTATATGACAAATAATGTTTTGTGAAATTAAAATTTGTCATTTGTTTTTTAATATTAAATGATACGTCACCTAATATTAGGTCCTTACATATGAAATTGGCGTTTTGTGGTACCTACTGGCCACTTTGATCTCAAATATCTCCGCTTTGGTTAGGAATTTCAATTTCAAATTTATACAGCTACTAGATGATCCCCGCGACTTCGTCTGCGTCGATTAAGGCTATAAATTAAGATGTAAGCTATCCTATCTTTCAAGTTGGATCAAACTGCAACGGTGTGCAAATTTAATTTAAAATCGGTTAAGTAAATAGTTTAGGAGTCCATCGCGGACAAACAACGTGACACGTGATTTATATATTAGGTCCTTACATATGAAATGGCCGTTTTGTCGTACTGGCCACTTTGATCTCAATTATCTCCTCTTTGGTTAGGAATTTCAATTTCAAATTTATGCAGCTACTTACTCATGCTTTTGTGTTTTCAAAACCCATATTAATTTGTTTTTCCTCTATTGGTTTTTCCTTTGCGTCACTCAGTTTACAAAATGGAAAACTTAAAATATCGCGTTATTTACGAGTACTAGTTCCATCGTGGTACCAGTGCTGCGGCTCGAAGGATTAATGATGTGTATGGCGGCGGTGTCGCAAAACAAAAACAACGTGCGTTTTTGATTGTAACGTTTTCGTTCTGGAAATTTCGAACAAGCCCCGTGGACGGCCGGAGACCAAAGTTGATAATGAAGAATTGAAGGCTATTGTGGAAGCGGATCCATCGCAAACCACGTCCGAGCTAGCTGCAGGTTGCTGTGTTAGTGATAAAACTGTTTTAATCCACTTGAAGCAAATTGGGAAGGTGAAAAAGCTTGAAAGGTGGGTACCTCATGAATTGAGTGCAGCAAACCGACAAACGCGCGTCGACTGTTGCGTTACATTACTCAACCGGCACAATAATGAACGGATTTTAAATCGAATTATTACCTGTGATGAAAGTGGATCCTGTACGATAATCGGAAACGTTAATCGCAATGACTGAACCCTGGCGAACCAGCCAAATCCTGCCCCAAGCGAAAATTGACTCAAAACAAATTACTTGTGAGCGTTTGGTAGACTAGTGCCGGTGTCGTTCACTACAGCTTTCTTAAATCTGGCCAGACGATTACGTTTAGTAGGCGCTACGGTGGAACACACATAAATACAAACATACATACATACTTAGGCTGCAAAATCATAAGTCATAACCCTTCCTTTTGGCTTTGCCGTAGTCGGGTAAACATACCTACTGGTTAAAGATATAAAGTTTCTCCACGTTACACATACAAATACAAACATTTTCCAATGTGAAATTGGAGAAAAGAATGATGTAGCCTAAGCAAACAATAATTGATTTAATATTGATTTTGCAAGCAAATAATATAAAACCGATGCAGGACGAGCGTTGGTAGAGTTCAATACAAGTTATATTTAATATGGAGTATGGCAAAGAAAATATATCCCAGAACATCTTTAAAGAATTTGTTTGTACTGCTTTGATGTTTGAACAAATCAATTTTTGTATCGTTTGGCAATTAACAATACTTATAGAGTCAAATTAACCTTAATTGATAGAGTGGCTCTTTCGATTGGTCTCAATAGATATGACTGCAGAAATCAATAATAACTAACGATGAATATTAAAATAAATACTTGAAAGTTAACATGACACATAAATGTAGGTACCTATATAAAATTCCCTGTTTTCAAAAGATTAGGTAGGTAGTAGGTACCTTGAATGAGAAGAGATTAAAGTTCGACTGTAATATTATTTTTATGTCCGCGTGGATTGAATTTTTTTGGTTCACGCGGGAAATCTTTAAGTAGCCTTTATTGGCTATTGCGGACTATAATCTATCTCTGTGCACAGTTCATCCAGATCCATTCAGCCGTAATGGCGTGATTGAGTAACAAACATCCATTTGAGATTTTTTGGTTCTCGCGGGAACTCTTAAATTTTTCGGGATAAAAAGAAGTCTACGTGTTATTTCAGACTACAATATATCTCTGTGCCAAATTTCACCAAATCAATCCGTTCAGCCGTTCTGGTGTGATTGAGCGTCACTCGTTCGTGTGGCATAAGCTTTTTTCAATTCCTACAGCACTTCATTATTTTCCGGGATAAAAAGTAGCCTATGTCACTATCCAGATATTATCAACTATAAGCATGCAAAAAATTACGTTGATCTGTTGCAGCGTGATTGAAGGACAAACTATCTATTAAACGTCCTTGGGGATAAAATTTACAAAAAAATGTGAATCAGGTATTTCTTAATTTCAAACCAAAATTACAAAAAAAACCCAACCAAATTACCAAAAAATACCAAGTTTTATGGATCTTAAAAATTAATGACAGACTTTAATACAAACTTTCAACCCCTATTTCACCCTTTTGGAAGTGGAATTTTGAAAAACCGTGACACGCGTACTTCTTTAATTTTTAATAAAGCCGGAAACACTAAGCTTCCTTGATATATATATGTCACCGTAAGATTGTAAAAACCGTTAGATAATAATCTAACTCGCGAAATTCTAAACTGTCGTAAGATTAGAATTTAACGCATTATTTTCCGGTAGATTGTAATCTGATAGGTATTTAAACCCGATAAAACCTAGATAAATAATCAAGTACTACTTGATTATTTATGTCGAACCCTAACCTAACCTACAAGAAAGAGACAAGAAAACGTAAATAAATTGAATATTTCAAAAATTGACACTCCGAACATTGAACAGTTTACAATCTTTCGACAGTTTAGAATTTCGCGAGTTAGATTATAATCTAACGGTTCTTACAATCTTACGGTGACATATACACCTTGAGCGATTTCTTGAGAAATGGAGGACTTTCATTTCAGTTTCAACCCCTATTTTACCCTTTGAGGGTTGAATTTTGAAAAACTGTGACACACGTACTTCTTTATTTTTTACCAAAAGCCGAAACTTTCACCCCCTATTTCATCCCTTTAGGGATGGAATTTTGAAAAATCCTTCCTTAGTGAGCGCCTACGTCATAAAAGGAACCTATTGTCAAAATTTCAATTTCAAGTTATTAACCCCAGCGGTTCAAGCTGTGCGTTGATCCCTTAACGATTTTATATATAAGTATATATATATATATATATATATATATATTAGATTAGATTTAAAAAGATAGAATAAGTATCAATTTTGATATAAAAAACCTAAGTATTACCTAATAACCTAATATTATAATCTTCCACCCTTTTGTATTTTGGACTAGTACTTAATCATTAAATTCGGGTTGACATTTATTTACCGGATTAAGATTATAAAAGTATATAGTACCTGCTCAATCACTGAAAAGTACAATATTCTAATGCCCATAAGAAGAATTTGTTTCATACTTACAGCGTCAGTGGTGTGCCCACAAACACAGAATGTCGGCGTTCTCAACCCATCGGGATGGACCTGGCGACAGCGGTCTGTACGGTCGATCGAGTGATTTAGACCGCAACTGATCTGCTAACAATAAAAAATATTGAATTTTAAGATATAAAAAAGTGTGTGTGTGTGTGCAATTCACACACGGTAGCTCGGTAGCTAAGTAGACAAGTAGACAAAGAAAAGTAGACAAGACAAGACTTCAGACAAGTAGCCTACAAGATAATAAGATAAACATAACTCCTATTCTATCTCATTCTCTTGCAGACTAAATCCTATTACGAATATATTTGTCTCTTTTGGTTTCGCTTTTTCGTTTCGTTTTTCGATTCATCGAAATTTCAAATGATTCTAAAGAAATTTTGAACTTCAATAATTAATTGTGATAACAATGCGTCACAAAAGTTGATTAATTTCATTATGGGCAAGGTCTGAAAATGCCTGAAGAAAAGCGTGATATAACTATCTGTCTCTAAAACTGTTACTGTTCAACAAACTATGACGCATGTGAGCTTTATAATAATAACTAGTTGATCCTAGTTATTAGGCTGCTTATAAATATATTTTATTTAGTTATTTCCCTCGACTTCTTTCTCGTGGATTTATTAAGACCGTAAATTCATAGAGGTTTTAAAATATGCTTTTGTAATTTCTCAAAATCCATTCCTACCCTATGTGTTACAAATCACAATCCTTGTGGGAAAAACAAAACGTATCATAATCCAACAGGACAGGCTCTCCGTCTGTTGTGCGACTATAGTGACTACGTAACCTGATAACATCACTGTGAAAAACTGAAAATCTACATGCGAAAACTCAAGTTTCAATAGATAAAGCGGTTTGAGCTGTAGGTAAGTTGATAATATGCTCTTTTTTATTTTTCGCACCTATCAGATTATTTAAACTGTGCCTCTAGGTACCTACTGCATAGTGCATACCTACCATATGGTTACAAGGGCAGACAAAATATCGTTAATTAGTACCTGTATCAATATTTATTATAGATTGTTTCCAAAATAATCAAATGTTATTAATTTGGGTTTTAAGAATCCCGGGGACCTCTTTAACTGGGATAAACTCTCTGTCTCAGAGTAAGGATAGTCTGCTATCCGGCCCTACTCTGTGCTCTTGCCCCGGGTTGCAAGTTGCAACCGATCTCTGTTCGCAGACAGACAGACACTTTCGCATTTACATCTAAAAATATTTAATTTATGATATGAGTTGGTACTTGGAAGTAGAGCATAAAATTATAGTTTAATATTCGTAAAGATTGACCTCGTTGATATAAAATACAAAAACAAGGCTTTCTAGATCAATGATTTACCAGTCTGACCGAATTCGATTGTTTGCATGCTCCCGTTTATTCAATAGAAAAAATATATTAGGGGTCTATAAACTGAGCAAGGTTACTTTCAAAAACCGCATTTTAATATCGCAAATATTTAATAGAAATAGTGTTACCGAGATAAATCTGTCTAACGAAGACGATCCGTAGGTAAAGACAGGTAACAACAAAAATATAATGTACCTATTTCCAGTGCGAAACACAATATTGCTCCTTCATTAAGTTTGTCTGCACTCAGTGATGGTCATAAAGATATACCTAAAGCCTCGATCACATCAAATCTTCGCATTGATAAATAAAGCGAGAAGTCAAAGTTTGAAAAGTGAAGTTTACATACCTATGTTTTGTAGAAATCGTTAAGTGGTCATAGAGTTCCTACCTATGTCAATAATCAGTTTAATCACTTATCAGTGCTAATTAGCTTAATACCTAGCTCAGAATTCAAATTACAAAATCTAAGTGGGTACCTTATTAATCACTTTTTGATTTAAGTGTTGTATGGATATATTTAAAAGATAATTTTTTGTTTTTTTACATTTAGTAAAAACCCTTCATCGCATCAAGTTCAAGTATAGGTATTCGTTTGAATAATAATGCTAGATCAATTATTACTGTTGGATTCATAGATAACAGAAGGTATGACAGATATCCATCGTAATCCGTTCGTATCTGTCAGTGGAAATACGCCCGTAACCGGGTTCAATCGGTCACCCGAAACCTTATCACCTAATAATGTGTAAGATCGCGGCGGACGTCTGTAAACAAACCGGATTACCGGCGCGGGCGCTCCGAGGTGGTCATTTCTTTTGGTTCAAAGGTTGTCTGGTCTGTCTGGTTTTTTTCTATTTCATTCTGCTTCTTATAAGGTAAATCGTAATACTCGACCTCTAAACAATTATTTTTAGGAATTAGGAATATGGAATGTGCTGTGCTTGTGTCCTTATAACTGACAGTCATATCGATAAATTACAAAAATAACCAGTGGTTGTATTATTTTAAAAACATTTAAAATATTGATTGTAACACAATAATAAAGTCCAAAATTTACTTCATTTCTTAAGTAAAGAAAATAAAATCATTCGGACAAGTGGGGACGATTGTTTTAGTCAGATAACAGTCTTCTATAGGTAGTTCTGTGAATTACAATACGATTGAAACCATATTTTTTATGAAGAACGAAGAGGTAAGGACCTCTTCGTTCTTCGTAAGATTCTTTTTGTATTACAGATAATGTTCTTTTTAATACTCTGGTACTCGGTCTGCCGTTAAAGTCAAGGTCAAAAAGTTATTTTGCTTTTCTTCAGTACACATATCCAAAGCTTTTTTCGCCATTTCGCGTGCTTGACGATAAATAAAAAAGCTTTTTTGTTACTGAACCTCTTAAATCAGCCATTTTTAAAAATTTACACGGAAAGCAACTTGATTATTAAGCGACAAACAAGCAACAAGCGATCAAAGAGTATACGTATGTATCAGCATTTCCTAGGAAATGACGACATAAACGGTTTCGATTCGTTAGAGCTCAAAATTCGTCAAAGAGGTGATTTAAAAATTTTATCTAGGAATAGTAAATATTAACAGTCCCTTCACTGTTAAATCGCGAAATCATATAGCTGAATTGATCATTTCATGAAATAATCACTGATCATGACTGGCTCGTTGGTCTAATGGTTGGCATGACTGCGGCCGACGAGGTCCCGGTTTCGAGTCCCGGGTCGGGCCATAATTGAGTATTGGGTTTTTCTGACTTGAAATTTTCAGTACTAGCCCGGAGTTAGGAAGATGGCGGTGTTTCACCCCCGTGCCTCGGAGAGCACGTTAAGCCGTCGGTCCCGGCTATTATCACTAACAATGTTAATAGTCGTTAAAGCCCGCCAACCCGCATTGGAGCAGCGTGGTGGGTCTAAGCTCTAATTCCCTCTCTCCTATGAGAGTGAAGGCCTGTGCCCAGCAGTGGGACGTTAATGGGCTGTAGTGGTGGATGAAATAATCAAGTATATCATTGAATGGTCATTTCATCAAGAATGATCACCTAATTAATTGATTATACATATTATGATGAAACGTCTAATGTTGGGTGTCCATAAAAATGTAGAAGTAAAAAGGATGGGCTACACCAGAAGACTCGTTCAGCTTCACCTCGCTTCATTCAGGACCTCTTTCGCGAGCTTCTGGGTTCACAAGACTAAGTTGAGTCAAGCTATGCTGATTCGGTTTTGGGACAGTCCACCATTGCCACCACTGACACCACTACCATCAACTCAAGCTATTTTCTCAACTCTAACGAATGCTTGGCCGTTTGACAAAAATTCCCGTACTCCGTATTAGCCGTATCTGTTTACTCTATATTATCTAGGAAATGTGAACTTACATAACCAAGGTAGTATGAGCAAGAAAACAATTATTCCAACTCTAACAGATTTGATACGTTAATGATGACATCACAGCGTTAATGTGAACATTTAACAACTGTAACATATAAATCACTCCGTATACGTATGTATATCGTACGATAGATGTCAAAGACAGCACTTGACAACACTATCAGCGGGTGTAAGGGCGGACGGGGGAGTAACATGTTCCCGCCCGTCACCTCTGGCCCCGACTGCATTCAAATCGAGTGCGTACTTATAGATTAGCTAGGTGCTGTGATAGCGTTTCTAATATGGAGGCATTTTAGGGGGACGTGAAAGTGGTTTTATCTTTGCAGTTTTTATTAAACTAACTAAAGTAGACAAGCTAGGAACTAGTTTAACCAAAGAACTGCCCATTAAGTAGATAGGTAGCATACGATTAGATAAAAATAGTCCAATAGAGTGAATTCCACTTAAAGCTAATGATAATCTACTTAGGTATCATGCAAATCTAGTTCAAAGAAAAAAAATAGGACAGGTAGAATTTTAACGAGATAACTATATTGTATTGATTCGTAGAAGACGGTCATTTATCTTGAGTTTACCCAGATCCATTAATCTTATGTAAGTTTATCATGTCGTAAGAATTGCTTGCAAAGATAGTACCTATCCTAGACACATATAAAAACCTGTTACGAAAATAGACCACAAACACATCGTTCAAAGTCGTCACTTATCACATAGCTGATAATTTGATAAATAGCTGCTGAATGCCAATCATTATCATCATCATCGTCAGCCAATATGCATCCACTGTTGGACATAGGCCTCTTTAAGATTGCGCCAACTTTGCCTATCCCTGGCTGTTAGCATCCACTTGATGCCAGCCACTCTCCGGATGTCGTCGCTCCACCTAGCCGGGGGGCGCCCCACACTCCGTTTGCCGAGACGCGGTCTCCACTCTAGGACCTTGCGACTCCAGCGGCCGTCGTTCCTACGACAAACGTGACCAGCCCACTGCCACTTCAACATGCTAGCCTTGAGAGCTATGTCGATTACTTTGGTTCTTTGGCGAATTACTTCGTTTCGGATTTTATCCCTCAAAGAAATTCCGAGCATAGCTCTTTCCATAGCGCGTTGAGCAACTTGAAGTTTGTGGACTAGTCTCGATGTCAGTGTCCACGTTTCGGCACCGTAAGTCATAACTGGCAGGACGCACTGATTGAAGACTTTGGTCTTCAGGCATTGCGGTATAGGTGACGAAAAGACTCGACGGAGTTTGCCATATGCTGCCCAGCCCAGCTGTATTCTCCGTTCAATCTCTTTCTCGAAACTGTTACTTCCTACTTGCAAAATTTGCCCAAGGTATGTGCATTCTCAGACAGTTTCGAGAATAGATCCGTTGACAGTAATCGGCCCCGGAACGACCATTTCATTGAACATGACCTTGGTCTTGTCTAAGTTCATCCGGAGACCGACACATCGGGAGGCAGCGTGAAGGCTATCGAGCATCATCTGCAGCTCTTGCAGCGAACTTGCGATGATGACGATACGATGACATCGGCGAAGCGGAGGTGTGAAATGTGCTCTCCGTTCACGTTGATGCCTTGTCCGTTCCAGTCAAGCGTATTAAAGACATCTTCCAAAGCATTAGAAAACAGTTTCGGGGACAGAACATCCCCCTGTCTTACCCCGCGATGCAATTGGATAGGTCTTGTAGACGCACTCTGTACTTGGACAGACATAAATGCCGAGCTATATGTATAAGCAAGCATTTCAAAACTTCAATGTATCGCCAAACAACTTGGGATCGCTGCAAGGATTCCAGAACAGCCCAGGTCTCGATGGAGTCAAAGGCCTTCTCATAGTCCACGAAAGCGAGATACAGAGGCTGTTTGTACTCATAGGACTTCTGCACAATCTGCCTCAATGTCTGTATGTGGTCTATGGTGCCGTAACCACTTCGAAACCCAGACTTGGCGACCCAGGCTGGAACTCGTCAAGTCTTCGTGAGAGACGATTAGTGATGACCCTGGAAAACAGCTTATATATGTGGCTAAGGTGTGAAATGGGAAGGTAGTTCTTCAACAGTGTTTTGTCACCCTTTTTATGGAACAAAACAACAACACTCCTATTCCACGCCTTTGGAGTTCTCCCGTTCTGAATAACCGAGTCAAAGAGCCTCTGTAGCTCTTGAAGTAAGGGCATACCCCCTGCCTTCAAGAGCTCAGAGGTGACTTCGTCTTCTCCCGGGGCTTTTCCATTTTTCTGTTGTTTCAGGGCCAACACTATTTCGTCTACACTTACATCCGGAAGATCGTCTGTATAGTGGGGTGTTAATTTAGCTCTGGGGTCTGATTCGAAGGATTCGGGTTGTGGGACTTGAGTCTTATACAACTGGCCGTAAAAGTCCTCGATCTCAGCAAGGATCTCTGACTTGGTGCTTACAGTTCTACCGCTCAAGGTCTTAAGTTTGCTTATACGGCTATTTTCAAGCTTTTGTGAGAACACTTTAGACCCCCGGTTATCTTCAATAGGCTTAAGTATTTGTTGTGTACTTAGACGCCGGAGGTCTGGCCGTATGTATCGTTTGATCTTTTTATTTAGGTCCTGACTGTCCGTCGGGTTAGACTGTACGTTCTCCCGCCTTTCTTTCATAAGTTGCAGAGTCTCGTCTGAGAGTTAGACTTCCTGCCCGCTTGCCTTGTACCACAAAACCTGTGCCCTTCATCCCGCATGATGCTTGTCACGTTTTCGTAGACCTCGTCGATATCGATTGTGGGCTCCAGAGCATCGAATCTGTTTTTCAGTTCCAATTGGAAGCGATCAGAGCCAGCTTGGGTCTGAAACATAGTAGGCCGAAGAGTTGACCTCATCATGCGACACCTCTCCAGCTTGTAATTGATATTTAGAGTGCCTCGGACAAGACGGTGATCACTTCCTGTATTGAACCTGTTGATCACAGAGACATCTCTAAATATGTAGCGTTTGTCTGTCATGATGAAGTCTATCTCATTTTTTGTAGTGTTATCGGGGCTTTTCCAAGTCCACTTCCTGTGGGGCTTTTTCTTGAAGAACGAATTCATCAAGTAAAAACCCCTCATCTCGAGGAAGTTGATAAGCATTTGGCCTCGGTGGTTTCTGTTTCCATACCCATGCCGCCCTAACGCAGACTCGGAACCACTCTGCATGCCCACTTTCGCGTTGAAGTCTCCCATGATAACGTTGAAGTGAGCCTTACTGGTGTTGTTTAAGGCGTTATTGATGTCATCGTACATCATTTCGACCTCAGCATCGGAATGTGTCGATGTTGGTGCATACACTTGAATGACAATCTTATTATAAGATATGCAACCCGTGAAGATACGCTCGATCTCTGCAACGCTATCAGTGAGGACCCTGTGGACGAGGAATCCGACGCCAATACATAATAATAACTATATACTAATTATCAGAACTCATACTTATCCTGATACTCCGTCTACATCGGCCAGTATTCGCTATTATACATAATATAGAAAATGATATTAGATCATAGCAAAGAATGAGTGCTAATTTGCAACTCAACTATACCTACTTGTTGAACTAATTTAAATATTAATAATGTATGAAATACCTACCTACCTACTTTAAAAAGGAAAAATAAATAGGAAATACCTAGGTACCTACTCTTGCAGATGAGACGTATTATGAAGTTACAACTACAACGGTGATCATAGTTGAATCTAAAACTTTTTGGATTAAAATATGTATACTACTATATGCAAGTACTGAAAAACCGATTCATAAAGGTTACAGAAACATACCTAAGTGTTACAGAAATTATTTTATTATATAATCCTGAGTATATTTTCTATGTTTTACCGTTAATTTCATTAAGACGCAATAACAGACCACTTTTGGTCATTCATTCTCCTTTGAATACGCGTCAACAGTAAATTTGGCAACGTCGCTATTTCGGTTACACTTTAAAACCCTTTATTTCTGCTACAGATTCGTTTCTGTTACACAAATATAAGTGTTTCGGGTTAACAGAATTAAAAACACATCCAAAAGGGCTACATCTGCGATTCTGTTAGACTATAGATAATTATTTTATTCTTAGCTAATCACAGTGGAAGTCTAGTTGATGACGATATAATTTAGGTAATTACTTAGATAATATTCAAGAAAAAATATTTACGGTAGGTATTGTGCATTATTCAAGAAATACTTGATAAAAAGACTAAATCTACCATTATTCTAGACTAATGGTCAAAGTTCAAGTAAAAGGAATAGCTACCTCCTAACAAAATGAGACACCAATGGGGATGCCTTTTTTTAAACTAACTAACGCTAAATCGCTTAACAGCACTTGGCTTTGCCGGTAGGGTTATAGATAGCCATGACCGAAGGCCCCAAGCAGACCAGAACTCATGTACCTATAGTTCTGAACTAGGTAGAGTCTAGAATAATGGTAGATTTAGCCTTTTTATCAAGTATTTCTTGAATAATGCACAATACCTACCGTAAATATTTTTTCTTGAATATTATCTAAGTACCTACATAAATTATACCGCCATCGACGAGACTTCCACTGTGATTAGCGAACAATAAAATAATTATCTATATTAACTAAGTATATTTATTTACGTATTTCGGAACCCTGCATGTCGATAAATATATTATTATTAGCTAAATGGCTAAAGTATACCTAATAATTGCCAAACTTAACCTCAACCTTAAAAGTCAGATTACTCCAAACTCCAATTGATTATCTTAATGATTTTTTTACTATATAATCCTGAGTATATTTCCAATGTTTTACCGTTAGTTTGGTTCAGACGCAAGAACAGCCCCAATCTCATACAAAAATGGTCAAGATCCTTTAAACCTAAGGTGCAAGCACCGATGGTTGCAATTGTTTTATGAAAAACGGGGCCATGTTGTTGTGTCAGTGTATATAAAGTCCAATGAACCTATTAGGGTTACAGATAATAACATTTATTAACAGAAATAGACGGTTACAGGTTGATTGGGTTACAGTATCGTTTCTGTTTTTGTTATAAGTGTTTCTGTTTAGGTATAACAGTTTAAGAAAATAGAGCTCGTTGTTTTAACTTGCCATGTTAAAATAACTGTCATAAATATGGAACCCGGAAAATCATCTATCACATGTAATTATTATGATAAATTGCTTAACGTCAGTTTGATTTATAGGTAGGTATATAATATTTACCCTAGCAACCATACTAAATTACCATAATGATGTAGGTAGTTGGTGGTTAACCAGAAAAATTTATTAAATCTATTTTATTTTTTTATAAAATTATATCATTAATTAAATTATTGTTCCAGATTGGGCACTTTAAATTTATTTCTGCAAATTACATGCAAAACTACTCCTCAATCTACCTACTTGAAATAGACTTTTTTTTTGTCAACTACAAGTTAGCCCTTGACTGCAATCTCAACTGATGGTAAGTGATGATGCAGTCTAAGATGGTAGCGGGCTAACCTGTTAGGAGCATGGTAGTTATATATGAAACCCATGCCCCTAGTCGGTTTCTACACGGCATTATCACAGTAGCATTATACCGAAACGCTAAATCGCTTGGCGGTATGTCTTTGCCGGTAGGGTGGTAACTAGCCACTGCCGAAGCCTTCTACCAGACCGGACCAGGGAAAATTCAGAAATTATAAATTCCCAAATTGATTCTGCCGGGAATCGAACCCGAGACCTACCACGTGAAATCAACAGCGCTTAACACTGCACCGGAGGTCGTCAATCGTCGACTACTTCCTACAATAGATCCTACTTAAATTTGAGTTAGGTACCTACCACGTACTTTTCTACCGACTGTACAAAAGTACGTGCTAACTTGTTCATCTACACTAATATTATAAAGAGGAAAGATTTGTATTTTTGTATGTAACGAATAAACTCAAAAAGTACTGGACCGATTTTAATAATTCTTTTTTCATTAGAAAGCTACATTATCACTGAGTAACATAGGCTATATTTAGTATTAGATTACTATAGAAATCTTTAGAAATTCCTATTAAAACCAACCGAAGGTGTAAAAAAATTAGCCATAAAATGTCTTTCATCGCATACGCTGCGAAGAGTATTAATGATAGGACAAAAAAATGTTCGACAATATTATAGAAGATATCAATATCTACAAAAAACTTCGCGAGACCATGTGTCTAAGTATTGTAGTTACGTCACTATAACTACTTTTTTACATTTAACAAATTGATAGAAATGCCGATCAAAATCTGACCGTGTTATCCATACCATTTATAAATTTTTATCGAAATAAATAATTTAATATTCAAGACTGTCTCAATACCTGATGATTACTTTTTGAATTATTGAAATCGGACATTCCATTCAAAAGATATCATGAAATTAAAATAAAAATACATGCCGGCGGCGGCCGCCACGCAGCGCATCGAGTAACTAACTCTTCGTGAGAGGAGCAGTGCGGGAGATGGGGGTGCACCATCAAGGAACATATTTACTACGGGGAGGTGCACCATTATGAACTAGCCACTAGGTAGCCGCGCGGCTCCTTACGCAGTGGATGCAAGCGACATTGAATATTTCGAGTTTTTTTAACACATTTTTATGCTTCACTTAAAAAGTTCTTTTCAGAGCTACTTAGTTTTAGTATTAGGAATCACACTTTTTCATAATTAATAATAAATGCGAAAGTGTGTTTGTTGGTTTATTGGTTTGTCCTTCAATCACGCCGCAACGGGGCAACGGATCGACGTGATTTTTGGCATGGGTATAGTTGAGGACCTGGAGGTGACATAGGCTACTTTTTATCCCGGAAAATTAAGCAGTTCCCGCGGGAATTAAAAAAACATTCACCACGCGGACGAAGTCGCGGGCATCAGCTAGTTTATAATAATTTGGTGCCAACTTTGTTAAAGTTACCGAAAACAAAAGGAAAACGATTAGGTAATTAAAGTAAATTAATACAATGTCTTTAAGTAAAGCTCTTCCATGTACCTACATGTTTTTCTTGTTATGATAGTCTCATACATCTTGCAACGTGCTCATGTGACAAATGCCCTGAGTTTGATGAGTAGGTATGATACGGGTACTACGTCACCTTGTCACATGATTGATATCATCTGGAAAACCCTATTAGCAAGAAAAATATTTTTGCCCTTGTTGCTAGCAAGCTAGATTTGCCCTCATCTTATTTTTCAGTCACATCAAACCTTCCACAGATATTTCACAGACGCCCATAGCTCGGACTCCAAGCTACGACGGGAGCTCCAAGTGATGTAGAAGAGCATTTTTCACTGTTTACACCATTCTGCTGTCGTCAGTAAGCAATTCACTTCACTTCTTACAGTTGAAAATGAGTTTCTGTTCTTACACCTCTAGCAGATCTACTCAGCCTTAGACTAATAACGCCAGTCGCCAAGACCGATAGTTTCATACAACAGGTCCTGTTGTATGAAACTATCGGTCTTGGCGACTGTTGACTTGGAGGTCCTGTTGAACAGGACCTCCCTAACGCGTAACACTTTTTCGCACTATGTGTGCGTGAGCTTCGTGTATTTACGCTCGACGACACGCACACAAGCGTGCGAATAATGTTGCAAGTAATTTGCATTTTCCCCAAAAAGTAGGGAAATAGGATAGGTAAAAGCTACGTTGTATTTAGAATTATGAAAGGAATTAATAAGTGACAGATAATCATGTTGGTTGTCTTTTTCATTAGTCATTGATTACTAGGTGATGCCCACAACTACGTCCGGTTGAAATAGGGTTTCTTGATTCCTATGGGAACTCGTTATATTTCGATGTACTCAGCAGGTATTCACTATCAGACAATGCGGAATCTCTTTTAAATGATAAAAACCTGCATAGGTAGGTAACCCTATATAAAGCCTCTATAGATAGGCTTTTTGGAGCGAGAAAATTTCATAATCTCATAGGAAATCAGAAATTGTACGCGGACGAAATCGTGGGCGACCTCTATAGGTACCTATGTAGAAAACCGAATTTTCCATAACAATTTATGAAATTGTAACAATTAAAATTTATCCATTGAATGCGACATATAGGTCGATACGATGTTATCTAATCTGTCTGCAATGCATATTATGATTAGGCACAAATTAGGTAATAGGTAGGATGGCAGTAGGTAACAACGACTCCATAAAGCCACAGTAAACAGATACAACCAGTATGGAAACTAAGCCAAGTTGATAAAATAATTACCTACGCTCCATTGAAGCAATAGGGCTGTTACTTTTAATGTTTTATGGTTTAATTTTGTTTTTGTTAATTAAAACATTCTATGTTCTGTAGTGATCAATTAATCGAATTGAAATAGCTAGTTTACGAATAAAAATTAAATAAGTATCTCATGGCGTCGGTTAATCTCGATAGTTTAAAATACGGAAAACAGTTTAATCGGTTCAATAACAAAGAATTTCAAAATGGCGCTGACTTTTTAAATTTTGGTACCGGTTTCCTGTTTTGTGATCCTAGGGATCGTCAGATATCGATTTTGAACCGAATCGGTTCAATAACAAAGAATTTCAAAATGGCGCTGATTTTTAAAAAATTTGGTAACAGTTTCCTGTTTTGTGATCCTAGGGATCCTCAGATATCGATTTTGAACGAAATCGGTTCAATAACAAAGAATTTCAAAAAGGCGCTGACTTTTTTAAATTTTGGTACCAGTTTCCTGATTTGTGATCCTAGGGATCATCAGATATCGATTTTGAACGAAATCGGTTCAATAACAAAGAATTTGAAAATGGCCTTTTAAAATTTTTTAAATTTTGGTACTAGTTTCCCGTTTTCTGACCCGGGAGCCCCCAAATATCGATTTTGAACGAATTTAAAAAACGATAGTTCAGACAGAGTTCAAACAGCCGTATACTACGCAATACACTCCCGGCATTTTTTAAAAAATTGCAGAAATAGACTTAAAACTGACCACTCGTCATGACAGCTCACTCACACAAACATGCGAATCGACAACGTCGATGCGCATGTTTGTGTGAGTGAGCTGTTTCGAACGTTTCTAGGTAGTTTCACTACTGTTTGTATCTGTTTACTGTGATAAAACATTATCATGGCTTAGTAACTATGCTAATTATCAAGTCGACTTTAAACGCGAGAATTACTTGAAACAACATGAACATATCGACCGCAATTTGTACAATTTGATAAAATTCGAGCAATTCAAGGCAGACTACAAAAGATAATTTCCTGAAGTTAGCGAAATGTTGGTAGAGATACCGACCTAGGTACCTACCATCTCGAGGTTAATTAAAATAACGAAGTGAAGATACTTACCTACCTATGCACCTATATTCCGCAGAAGGGAGGTGAAGCAAATGGGCTGAAATTACAACTTTACCATACCTACTTAGTCCTACGAATTCTCACAGTAAACAGATACAAACTGTTTACTAAGGGATTTTCAGAAGTTTCTAGAGATTTCCAGTAGGTAGGTAGGTATTCTTTTTGACTAATCATTTTGTTAATTATGAGTTCATCTTAGTTAAGTAATAGACCTACCTAAGTGGAAGTAATTACCTGCAAATTAAGACTTTTCTGACAAAACATTTCTGGGAACCGAAATATTAATACTTACCTAGTAAAATTAGGTACATTTTAAGTTACAAAAACTAGGATACCTATACCTAACTACAATATCTTTATGATACACCTAGCTGATAGGTACAATATTATGATGAATCATTTATAGGAATAATTTTTTATTTATTTATTTGGACAATCAAAAATTGTTACATTAAAAAAAACCTTAACAACTAGACACATTTAGGAAACTTGTTAAATGAACAATTTATCAAAGGCGCCACATCGTACGTTAGTACATTATACTTCAATGGCCACATCATTTAATTTTTGCGTTAAAAATGACAAGTTACTGAATAATTGCTTAGGTATATCCCGCCTCGCAACGTTCTAAATATACAAACCACGTGTTCCCTAACCGAATGAGGGGACATTGTTCGGTTCACAACCCGATTGAGGTCAAGTGCCCCACGTCTAGACGAACCCCGTCGAATTAAATCAAAAAAAATTGTAAGTAGGTACTACGTTTCGTGATATAGATGTCATTTTGCGTAAAATCTCTCATAGCTTAGTACATATTATACAATTTCACAGAATATTTACTATAGCGCCATTATACACAAGCATAATTATGAACAGTACATTTAACATTATATATTACGTTACTTTCTACTTTATGAGAAATCTGCGTTGGGAACTCGATGAGATCACGGATTTGCTACAGCAACCTAAGAGAAAGTGTACCAAATGAGAACGTTTAACCTAGTTATAATACAAATGAGAATATAACAGGTATCGAGCATAAGACAAATTCTCAAATCGATATTTTTCAGGAAAAACCTTTTCATTGTACCATAGTTGTGCAATATGTCAATGAGTAATGAAAATTCGTAGAAAAAAACTTACGTTTGCATCGATTTTCCTCTCGAATTTCAGGTGGCCTATGATGTGGGACACACAGAAGGGACTACATTTGAATTGGCACTAAAAAGGGCTTTCCAGCGAACTACAATGAGCCCTACAAAGACACGACCGCACTTGGTTACATCGAAATGACGATTAGTAGTCGTCGCAAGCGCACGGTGACTCTACTGATAGAGCGGCAGTCAGCGACACAAATTACGCTTTTTAGCGATAAAAACCAAATGATGTATTGTTAATTGTTAACAAAAGTTATAGGCATTTTTAAAAGAACTTAAAATAAATATAAGTACCTAACTAGCACTAATTATTTCTGAACATAATTATGTATGTTGGATTAGAAAATCATATTTTATAATAAACTCAATTTACGTATGGTAAAAAAAGAACACAAGGTAAAGTTCCTACTCATCATTTGCTAAAGTAGTTAAGCTTGGTAGATTTTTATTCTTTGAATATCAACTTGGGCATTCTTCAATGGTGTAATTTTATCGAAATTCTACATTATAGTAAACATGCAAGATCGCAACTATTTGCATATGTAACGCCATCTGTTTAGTCGAAACAGTATTACGATACAATTCACGTCGTAGAGCTTCCGTCGTTTGTCATATTTGAGTAGGTACGTAGTCTTATCCTTTAGTCAAAGATGGCGCTTAGAAATAAAAGTATGTAATAAATAAGAATTGGTACAATGGATATTAATTAATATTAAAACATTCAAGGCAATAAATTTGAATTTTAGTTTCTTACCTATATTATTTCATCAGGAAAACTATTCATAAATAATATTCAAGTTACAGATAATTTTGCAAATAATTGTTATTAATTGAGGGTAGTCGTTAGTTTTTGCAATGAGTTTAAGGGTACTTTAAGGGTTGACTGTTATATTCTTTGAATGTCAGTACTGCTCCGCTACAGGTTATCTTTACTTGTAATATTTCTATTGAAACTAAGTTTTTTCTACCCATGGACATTAACACAATTATCGAGAGTTCTTTCAATAATACAAGAAAAGTACAGGAAACATTGCCTAAATCATCAATTTTGGTGAGTAGATAGTACTTTATGTAAAGTAGAAATTAGAACACCTGAATAATTATTATTAAAAGAGTATTCAGACATGAAAGTGTACGTTTTATGTTGATACGAAACACTCTGTAAGTAGATAATTTACAAACCTACATCTATTACCATGGAAAATCATAGCGCAATTATCAGGTTTTGTTGGGTACTGGCGGCCATTATTATGAGACAGCAAGTTAATATAGGTCTTTTTCTGTTCGGATTTTCCTGCGACTTTTTCCTTACGCTATCGATATACATAAGCTGTAAATGCCTGGGGCATATCATTGGCCTGGGGCTTACCACAGTCTTAGGTCAACATTTCATGATAAGTTATTTGATTAGGGGTAGGTAGGTACTTACTTTAGGCTGCAAGATATTATTATTATTATGATAATTAATTAATATTATGATTAATTATCATAATAATAATAATTAATATCTACTTAAATATAATAATTTACATTTTACTCATACTCTAGATACCTACTCACCCATAAACATAGTAGGTGCATCTACCACTAACCAGGTTACCTACCTGAACAATAGCAATACCTAGGTACTCACTTCTGAACAATACTCTCATAATATTTTTATTAATTACTTATTTTATTAAAATAAACTTGAATCAAATGTTATTGAATCGTCAATTGATTTGAATCTACCACTGCACTTTTTCGAAGCACATAATATTTCTTAATTACTTACTTAGCTATTTGCATTTTTTTTTCAGAATACATTCGAAAATATTTTTGCTATGAAAATGTCGAACTGGCAGGAAGGTAATATTCTTTCTTTATATGTTCAATAATTTAATTAAAATAAAATAAGTAGGTACCTATGACTATCGTTCTAAATGTACTTAGATAGCCCTTCTCATTGGTACCTATCGAATACGTACCTATAGTAGGTATGTCATGCCCGCCCGCCTCCAAAATATAAATCAAAAATCAGTATAAACATTGTAAGACATTTGAAGTGGAATTTGAGGTTATTCTTAAAACAAGATTGCTGGCTAAACCTTTTTTTATGAGTAGGTATGTGGATTGGTAGGTATCTAAAAATATTTATTCATACAACTTTCCTATAGCGAATGAAAATGGTATAATTTCATCCACGGTCCATAGAAAACTGGGTCAAGGCTTTTAATTTTCCATTATCCTGTATTATAAGCGATTTTACTTTTCTGTGATTATAAAAATAATTATTATCGTTTATTTGGAATGCGAGAATAATATAAGAAAGTAGCGTTTGCCCACGACTTCGTCCGCGTGGAGTCCTAAAAAAAGAAATTTAAAAAACTGTGAAAACATAAAATTCTTCATTTTTCACCGAAAGCACCAATAAGTACCAAGTTTCATGGATGAGCTTGAACCGCCTATTTAACTGTGGAATGTGGAATTTCGATAGGTACCTAATTCATTCCTTTGTGTACCTGTAGGGTGCTCAAGAAAATATATTCTCTCAGAATTTCAAATTTCTGCATTCAGTAATTTTGGGTTGTAGTTTATCTGTCAGTCACTCAGAACAAAGCCTTTCAAAGTTATTGATTTAGGCACGTCGAGATTGGCCTGAAAACTCGTTATGCAAAAGCCGCCGAGGTAGGCAAACCATAGAAATCAAGTGATAAAGAAGCGATGGTGTTAGTGGGCAAAGACGTACCACCAAGCGATTTAGCGTTCCGGTACGATGCCGTATAGAAATCGATTACCTACTTACCTAGAGGTAATGGGTTTTACAGGTCAATAAAAATTTTCAAGTAGGCGCAGGTTATACCTACCTACGTTATTTTCTTGCTATTTCATATAAATTTATACTTACCTGTACAACTTCTTGTTACCGATCAAAGCAATCTCTTTGAAAAAGAGGCTTAAAGGACAACCAATAACGATTACAGACAAGAAATACTTACATAGATTGCAATAGACTTACACACTTATATTTCTTATGTCAGAAGCTCTGCTCTCCTTGAAAAAAGACCCTGCGGTTTTGGAAGCCAAGGTTTCAATTAAGGATAAAGATGTCTCGTATCCTCAAAAGGCTGTACAGCCTCCAATACAGCCTCCAAATACACCAACAGAATCCCAACCAGGTAATTACTTTTTAGTTTTTATATTATAATACCTAGTACGACTGCTGCCCATCACAACGGTTCTTTGAGCTATAGGTACTTACCTATCACTGAATCGTCGTTTCAACCAATAAATGCCCACTGCTGGGAGAATCTGTCTCCTGCATGGATCTCACAGAACACGGTCCTGTGTCGTTTGCTTACAGTTGCTCCAAGCTACTCCGATAGAACTACTGATATCGTCCGTACTCTGTCCATCTAGAGGGGTCGTCCAACTCTGCGCTTTCGGTTTTTTAACCACTTGAGCACCTTGAGACCAAGGCTTATCGGTTGTTCGAACCATGTGCCCGGCCCATTGTTACTTAACAGCTTAGCGGCTCTTCGAGCTTTATCGTTACTCTGGTTTTCCTACGAATCTCCTCATGTCTGATTTGATCACGTAGAGATAAACCGCACATAGCCCTCTATCGGCCCCTGAGTGACACTGAGCCTAGCCATCACTGTATGGAACGACTGTTTTTACGATTGCAGGAAGTACTCCAGAAGCCAAACTGAAACGTTTAGACTTTGAGAGCAAGATGTATATGGAGCGTGCTGCGCTGCTGTCTCTGCCGTCGGACCAGTTCAGCCTCATACTGAAATACGTGCAAATTCTGCGCCAGCAACGAATGTCGGTACAAAGACAAAATGTAAGTTTAGGAATTGAACTTGACAAGTTACTAGTTCTGCATTTATACCTGAAGATATATTTAGGTGCAAGGCATAACGACGGTGAACAAGCGTCCTTCTGGGACTGGTTAATACGATAAATGTTGTGCTTACCGTTTCCTCTCCAGAAATTGTACGTCCGATCGGCCGTCGGTTCTACCACTAACATGACCTGCCTAATGCCCCTTCAACTTGCTCATCTTTTTATAAGTTCCCAAAAATGACGATTTGAAGGAGAAGAACCTTCAGATTCAAAGCCTAACCGGACAAGATAAAGAACATGAGGCGGGATTTTGCTGGATGAGAAAAGCTGAGAACAGAATGGATATAGGATGTCGAATTTCCATTTTCCAGGAGTGCGCGTATTGTAAGAACAACAGACAGCCTGAGGTGTGGTACAACACACATGTGCTGAAGGACGCCAAGGGTCGTGTGCGGTGTCCGGTCCTGCGGTCTTACGTCTGCCCGCTGTGTAGAGCAACGGGCGACCGCGCGCACACTATTACACACTGCCCCAAAAGATGGATGCGCTAGTTGCTGCTGCAGCATTGTGTATATGCCACAACCGTTGTAAAAACCGTTAGATTGTAATCTAACCATTTTTATCTCGATAGATTGTAAACTGTCGAAAGAACCGTAAAAACTGCTTACAATTTAACGCATTATTTTTAATCTATTAGGTATATTAACCCTTTTAGAACCTATAGAACTACCTACCTGGTTGTTTATGTCGAACCCTAACCTAACCTACACGAAAGAGACAAGAAAACTTAAATACAATGAATATTTCAAAAATTGACACTCAGAACATGGAACGGTTCACAATCTGTCGACAGTTTATAATCTATCGAGATAAAAAGCCTTAGATTACAATCTGACGGTTTTCACAATCTTACGTGACGTATACATACACCGTCAAATAAAAAACTCTGTTCTTAAACCTACGCAGTGAAAGATTATTGAGTACCTACTTATTGCTTGGTCTTTGATGGTAGATAGAGAGAGATGTCTGTTCCACCGCGCGTTGGTTCATCAGTCAATCTTTCACTTCACGCTTAGGTATTGTATGAACGAACAGCATGCACCTATTTTCTTGTACTCGTGAAGCAGTGATTTTAAAAATGCCGATGTTCAAAATCAGAGCTATTTTTATCCGACGATACGCATACGACACGTAGGTACTTTATGTAAAGTATTTTGAGTTTTTAAATAAATAAATAAAAATTATCTACATGTTTTTATGCGTTTGTAAGCACATAACAACCTTTCCGGAAAGAATAAATTAGGGAAACTCTCCCTTATTAATTTTTATACTTGTACAGGGTGGAAAAAACTAATGGGTAACGGAGGAAAGTCAATTTATTATATTGAAGATATGAAATTTCAGTCAAAGGAAACATTCCTTTATTAAAAAAAAATAAGAATATTAATTATTATCTGCATTCCAACAGTTTTTTAAAAAGCTAAACTTCCAAACCGGTATCGAACCTACTCGAAATGCAAAGAATTTAATCAAGTCCCTATTTTATTCAACCAATCCATAGGGGTCTATGATAAACCAGAATCAGAAGATGAGGATTAAATCTCTCAAACAAGCGTTGGATGATTAATTAAGAAAGACGATGCAAAGTTCGGGAAAAGTGAGAATTATTTCCATTTTAAATACCTACCTACATAGTACATACCTACTTACTAGCTTCGCATAAACATCCTTTTGCATTGCTAAGATTCTTATAAATAAGTAACTGTACCTACTAAGTACTACCTGTACATGAAAGCACTATTAGGCAGATAATATACTTGGATGGTCACGGCAAAAGTGTAAATAAGGGGAAAAGTTAAGTGCTACTACCTATTTATATGTCAATTATACGCATATCATGAGGATTTAAAATATATAAGACCAAAGAATTCTGCGTACCTATGTCAATTAAGTACGCATTACCACATTATATTTAGTTATCTAATGTACAACAAAGTTGCAGCTGGTTTCATCAAAGGTCATTTGAAAGGCGGATAAACCACATGTAACCTAACCGGGAAAATGTTACGTGTGTGTGTAAAATGTCTAAACTTTATAGATACATACATATACCTACCTACTGTAGCCAAATTCGATGTGGAATATTTCTAAACAAACCATAATTTATCGTCCCTTGTAAGGTTGTTACCTACCTGCAATAGTGAAATAATTTTTTTTATCACCATTTTCTAGTTACAATTCTACTTTAGCGCCAATGCATGGGACTTAACCGGCAAATTTTACGTAATAAGTAATTCAGTAAAAACTGACAAACTTTTTATTCCTATTTTTATTTGAAAAATATTATACTTAGCAATTTCAATGATCCAATTATTTAGCTTTCTAAAATCGCTTTAATACTGGAAAGCTGATTAATTGGATGGGTACTTACTCAATGATTTTATAAGAACGTGCCTCAAAATACACAATACCGGGCAAATTGGACCAATTTCATGATACCTACCTTCTTAAAATATACAGAAATAGGTACTCTGGTCTCAAATTAGATCTTCGGCATGCGTAAGTCGAATCAATGTAGTCACAATTACTTTGACATTATATTACACTAGCATTTTCCCGACATTGTCCACGTGTACCTAAGCTATGAAGGATCCCGTTAGAATTTAAGAGGAAATGTGGCAGTCGTTTGTCCATGCAAACGAACTATTCTGTTTTCTCCGTGGTTAATACCTATAGAGCAAATATTTTTTCTATGTAGGTACGAGTTTATCTCACTTCCATGTGTCTTAGGGTTGCCAACTTTTTTTTCAGCCTCAAGGGACAAACGGTTAAGAATCTTAAAAAATACGGGATTTATAATTTTTACCCGGGACAGAAAAAAAAGCATTGCATTTTCAGTTAGGTATTTTATTTAGACTTAAAACTATACTTTGTTACAGACTTTACTGCACACAACAAATCTTTTTGTGATTTGATATGTTTATAAAAAGAGACACATAGTATATGAGTATGCCAACTTCCACTAACTTTCATCCAGTATTTTCAATGACGATAACGTTACAGACAGACACAAACGGACAAAAATTCTAATAAAAATAGTTTTAGAAGTACGTTTACCCTATTTGATTTTCGACATCCAGTTCTATCTATAATTTTCTCGACCCAGAAAATTTTGCTTACCACGCGCATGGAAAGTTTGGTGAAAAAGTTCCATACAAAATTGTTCAGGAGGATTAAATCATTTCGTTAGCGTCAGTAACTTTATTTTTAATAATAATAATAGGTATATATACGTAAGTACCTAAACGAACGTCACGACCCTGGCAAGGAAGCCACGTATAACGGATAAACTCGACAGTCTACCCAACACGTAGATCATGTTGGGTAAGGTCAGTAAGTGTAGTTATTTGTAGTTTTTCTGGCCAAAGTGGATCTCATTATTTGATTGCCGTAGGTGTAAAATGTGGGTTGCCAAAATTTGTTAAAATAGCTGAGTTCCTATCGATTTAGATAAACAAGGCTTCATCAATCCATCGCCGCCGGCCCACTATTAAGCATAGAACTCCTCAGGCCATAGTTAACCATACTAACCAAGTTTTTTTTTTTTTTTAAATTATATAGGCCAGCGCTTGGCTGCAATCAGACTTGCTTAAAGTGGTGATGCAGCCTAAGGTGGAGCGCGCTTGCCTAGAAGATGCCTATTAACTCTTGATTTGAAGGTATCTATATTAAAAGAGGAGGAGAAAACGGAAGCCGGAAGGGCATTCCATATCCTAGCGGTTCTAAGTAGAATCGAGGAAGCAAATCGCTTCGTACGAGCAAGCGTAATTTCGACTGCGTAAGGGTGCAGACCTTGTCGATGCCTTGCGGTTCGATAATAAAAAGGTGACGGAGGAACCAGATCGAATAGTTCCTGAGCACACTCTCCGAAATATATCCTGTAGAATACCGACAGACAGGCAACTTTTCGCCGATGTTCTAAGCTTTGCAGCTTCGAACTGACCAGCGCTTTGTTACCAATAAGTCTACTGGCGCGACGATCCACCGAATCCAATGCATCAAGCTGGTACTTCGCAGAGCCATCCCATAAATGGCTGCAGTACTCCATGCACGATCGAACTTGTGTTTGGTACAGGATAAGAAGCTGTTCCGGCGTGAAGTACCGCTTGACTTTGTTGAGGATGCCAAGTTTCTTGCCAGCTGTTTTTGCTTTGGGTTCGATGGATTGTCCAAAGTTGAGGTTGGACGATATGTTGATACCAAGGAGCTCGACACTGTCGGTAATTGGAACGGATATATTTCGGAAAGTCGGAGTGAGTGGGAGTGAACTCCGTTTCGCGGTGAATAGACACGCTTGCGTTTTGGTAGCGTTAAACTTGACGAGATTGGCGTCACCCCAGTCAAACACCTCCTTCAAGGTCAAGTTGACTCGTTCTACTAAAGCCTCTCTGTGGTTAAGAATCTCAGCTCCACTGGCACGGGGACCGGATATGTATCTCTCTGTAACGGTGCTGTCATCTGCATACCCAAAGATACCGGGTTTTAGCATGTCGTTTATGTGCAGCAAAAAAAGCGTTGCAGAGAGAACTGATCCCTGAGGGACACCGGCATTGATCGCCATGAGATCAGATGAGGAGCCATCAACGACTACTCGAAACGATCGTCCACTCAGGAAGTCCGATATCCAGTCGCAGAAGACAGCAGGTATCCCATAGGCTGGAAGCTTGCTCAAAAGGCTTTCATGCCAGACCCGGTCGAAAGCCTTCGAGACGTCTAGTGAAACAGCTAGTGCTTCACCATACCTCTCGATGGCCTCACCCCAGATGTGCGTGGCATACACTAAAAGATCCCCTGTGGACCGATTACGTCGAAATCCGTACTGTTGGTCCGACAGGAGGTAATTTTTTCGAGGTATGCCAGTAGCCTGTTGTTCAAAACAAGCTCCAAACTTTTGCAAAGCATGGAGGTGATTGCAATAGGCCTGTAGTTGGACGGGTCGGCACGGCTGACCTTTTTTGGGACCGGCTGTACATTCGCAATCTTCCAAGCCTTAGGGACCTGAGCAGACTTAAGGGAAAGACGAAACAAGCGTGTCAGAACTGGAGACAACTCGGGAGCACAGGTCTTCAAAACCATTGCTGGTATTCCATCTGGACCACTTGCTTTACTCACATCCAGTTTGCGGAGCACTTTTAGCACCTCATTCTGGCGAACGTGTATCTCTGACATGGCAGAGCTGCAAGATGGTCAACAAGGTGGTATAGCACATCCTGGATCTAGATGGGAATTTTCCGCAAACAGAGTCGCCAAAAGATTTGCTTTATCTGTCGCAGTAAAAGCCAGCGATCCGTCTGGTTTGAGTAGGAGGCAGCGAAGGACGACAAAAATTCGATTCAACCGACTTCGAAAGGGACCAAAAAGCCTTACTACCACGTGGATAGGATGCAAGTTTGGCCCCAATACGGTTAGTGCGGTTGAAACAAGCCTATTTAAGAACCTTCTTGTAGGACTTGGCGGCAAAGTTGAACGCTCTCTACTTTATGTTGACGTCCGGCGCCTTAACGGTGCGGGCTTCTGCCCAGACTCCAAACGCTGAGTCTTTGCGGGCCGCTGCTTCAGCACATTTAGCATTGTACCACCGTGGAACTTTGCCATCTAGTGATACGTCAGCGTATGGTATGAAGTACTCCATAGCTTGACGTATCACCCCGGATATGGCTTGCTCGCAGCTAGACGGATCACTCCAAGAGAAGCAAATCTGCCGCCAAGGGTAAGATGCGAAGAAGTATCGCATCTCGTCCCAGTCTGCTGACTTATATCGCCACAGACGCCTGGTTCCGGAAGGACCCGAGTCGAAAGGGCGATAGCTCGACACCGCTTTTACCACACAGTGATCAGAAGTGCCCAGGGGGGCCGCAACTGACACTGAGAACGGCAGGCTGATTACGTAAAATGTTACAGTAGCGACAGCAGTAGCAATGCGACAGCAAACACTACGCGATCGGTCGCAAAATGTCACTAGAATTCGTATTACGCAAGCCGATCGCACGTCTATTGCTCGCCTGTCGCAGAATGCACTTTTCATGCACTTTTGCTATCGATACTAGCGCCACTCGCGACAGGACAGCAATAGATGAAAACAAAATAAGCAGCTTTATCCATACCTTTTATAGTCATCTTTGGTACGTTCCTTGAGTATGTTCCTCTGTGGTTGAATTTAAAGAGTGAAGTGTTCGACTGATCATAGGCTAAACCACAGAGTACATTGTTATGGCTAAACTATTATGTACTATCTACTCTGATCTACTCTCTATTAATATTATAAATATTTTGCCTTTTTTAAAAATATTTAACCTTTTTACGCGTGCCGTCTACCGTGTGTGAAACTATCTTACATTCAAAGATGTTGGTTTTTTACGTAGATATTATTCAAATTGCTTGAGTTTATGTACCTACATATTTAAAAAACCACAGTAAACGCACTCGAAAATTACCCAACAATCACTTTGCAACAGGTGCAGAGGTTGTTGTTGTTTGACGTTTCATTTTGCTCGGCTGTCGCTGTCGTATTGCTGTCAAGGAAGCTTAGATAATACCAATTTGCTGTTACGACAAGGACACGAATGCAGTTTTTAGTTCATAGATTGTCCGCTAGAGGGTGAACTAGAGCTCGACTGCTGTCTGCTCTGTAGCCGCTGATACGTAATACAAAAGTGCCGTTTGACAGCAGCGATCGCGAGATTTACGCCTGTCGCAAGCCTGTCGCGAGTTATGTAATCAGCCCGCCGGTCTGGGTCGGTAGTCAGCAGAAGGTCCAAACAATTAGGTGTGTGACCGTCAACGTCAGGAACTCGCGTCGCTCCTTGGACCAGCTGTGAGAGATCTAGCGATAGAGCAACATTAAGCGCCTCTCTCCCTGCATGGTCGGTACTCTGGTATGGGAACAACCAATCCAGATGGTGAGCGTTAAAGTCGCCCAGAAATACCATTTGAGCAGTTGGGTATCGACGTTGAACGGTGTCTGCCGTCCGGCTGAGGTATTCAAACAATCGAGTTGTCTCCTGGTCACCACTGTGCGACCGATAGACGCAGGCATACACAGTCTGATTCACACCAGTATCCAATAAACACCACATGGTGGAAAAAGTGGGTACCGCCAGGTTACGGAGACGCCGGCAGCAGATATCACTGCGAGCGAACATACAGACCCCAGCGCGAGCTTTAAAGTTATGCTCCAGCGAATACCCCGGGTACTGTAGATACGTTATATCTGCTGGTTTTCTGATTTGCGTCTCCGTAAGAAAAAGTAAATGCGGCTTCTCAGTCTCTAGATGATAGTGGACTGCTAAGAGATTAGAGTGCAATCCTCGTATGTTGGAGAGGTGCACTTTGAGGGAGAGGATGTGCAGCCGCCGTTTAATCTTACTTTTTTTCTTTTTATTTTCATGTGTGTTTTGTGGGAGTGAATAGGAAAGGGAATGGCAGTTGTACGAGCCGTTGTGTTCTTAGACCTCGCAGTTTACGAAGGGACTGCACGGTTGGAAGGCTCGACTGGAGACTGCGGGGACCCTTGGAATCGCCATCGGGTCCTCTCTCCGATCGCCAACCGGCACGATGGAAGCCATCCCAGGATTTTTCGCGAGGTGGCAGGGCAGCCTTTCATAGTTGGCTTCCCTACTAATTGGGCCCCCTACTGCGGATAAGAATGGATTGGCAGACTTCACACACCTTTGAAAACTCTCTGGCATGCAAGTGATGCAGATTTCCTCATGATGTTTTCCTTCACTGTTAAAGCAAGTGATTTGTAATAACTCAGAAAGTTGTGTGTCAGAGTCCGGGGAATGAACCCCCGACCACCCGAATAGGAGGCCTGGCATCTGAACTACTAGACTATAATTAGTAATTACCACTCAAGCGAAGATCTCCGAGTCTACTTGAGTGAATTTGCACTTGTCTGTCCGTCCGTCCGTCGGTCTTATAACTTCTGAATTACTTCAAATTTAAATATAATATGTAAGCCGATGGCCTCGGGCCGAATATGGCTTAAAAAGTTATAAATCTTTATTTCAGGGGGACTCTCATAGAAGCGAATGCGAAGTACCTAAAATATTTTTTTGAAAAAATTGACGAAATGGGAGGAAAATTTCAAAGTGGAAATTTTCTAACGTCCAAAGTTCACCTCAGAACTCTCAACTCTCTTGAACAACAAATACTAAAATAAGATAAATATTATAAGGAAACGAAATTATTTAATTTTTAATGGGCTTCAGTATTTTTAACAGAACTTCACAATGATGTCAATAGATGGCGCTCTGTAAAAGTTTATTCGTTTCTCCAATAACTCTTTAGCTCTTTTGCGTCTAATGTTAAAAGATAACTGTTTATAATATTTTGTTAAAACTATCTTATGGATACCGCGAGGTCTCAGTTCGGGGGGAACCACTAGTAGGTATTTACTACTCAGGTACTTATTGCTTAAAACACATATAAGTAGGTATATCCCGGAAAAGTTTTAAGTGCGTGCCGGTTTTAAATAAAATAAAATTCTTACATAAAAGTATAATAATAGATACCTAACTACGAAACCGTCTAAGTATATGAAACAATAGTAGCACCTACCTCGTGATTAAACAACACTGACCTATACTGACCCCTCAAGTTTCCTTTGTAAATCTGATTTAAATGTAGACACTGAAACCATCAGTTACTTTTATTTATCTATTCATAATGAAATAAATAAAATATTTTATTGAATATTTTATTAGAATACATTCTTTGTGTAGTGGAAATCTACTAAGTACCTTGTTACTTTTTAAAATAAAATTAAAAATAAAGGGAGGCCTCATACAAGAAACGAAATTTTTGAGCGCCTCTCTTATGTATTTCGTTCACGAAAATATTTGAAAAGTAGGTAGGGAACTAGGGAAGTACTTACTTACCTAAATATTGTTAAATCTAGTAGGTACGTAGGAATCCTTCGTACGTATCCGGTTTTTTCCTTTTAATATAAATATGCAAGGTTTACTAAACTATACTAATATACTGGATGGATGGTTTGTTACTCAATCACGCCAAAACGGCTGAATGAATCTGGATGTCACAGACCTAGATTTTAGTCTAGATATTAAACTAGCTGATGCCCGCGACGTCGTCCGCGTGGATTGAGTGTTTTTTTGAAAATACCTAATTGTAGTACAAAACAAAAAAAATGTTGCATAATTGTTATTACTAATAATAAAAATACGAATGAGATCTCTACATAATACCTGTTTACTGTGATAATACTGAAAAACTTTTGTTCTATAGGTAGTACTACTTTTAAAAAAAAATAATAAATTCACCAAAGTTATTTCTTAGAATTTTCAAAAGTTGTCGAAAAGAAATTGTTCAGTATTGCGTACAGAAAGAAGCCACTAAGAGACTAGGATCTGGAAAGATTCTTTTGGTGAGTCCAAAAAAATAAAATCCATGCTATCCATACCTACTAAAAATGCGAAAGAAAATGTTTGTCTGCTGACGTTACGCTTTCACGGCCCATCTGTTCAACCGAATTTGATGAAATTTGGTAAAGGGCCAGCTGGAAACAACTAGTCGACGCGAGGCGAAGTGCTTTTCTTCGGAGGAAGGAAATACGGAGGAACGGCGTTGCTCTGGAATACGAGTGTGTTTCCGTGTGTTGCAGTGATAAGTTGTGATAATCTGCGAGTGAGTGCTATACGCATTGATACGGCAGTGAGCCCATTTATTGTGGTGTGTGTATATGCCAACAAACAAACCGGACAACCTGACGATGTTTACTGACTGCATGGCTACTGTAAGTGCTATTACTAATGACTATGAAAACGAACCTATTTTTATTTTAGGGGATTTTAACGCTCATCCAGGGGAGTTATTTTTTAAAGAAATGATTATTTTATGTGACGAGTTCAATTGGGTACCTATTGATGTGAATTTGTTGGGCCTGATGTCTTACACTTTTACCTACATAGATCAAATATGCGGGTCTAAGCGATGGTTAGACCATTGTGTTGGTTCTCAGTCGGCTGCTGTCGCTGTGTGCAATGTGTTTGTCAAATATGATGTAGTGTGGTCAGACCATTTTCCTATCATCTGCGAGTGTGATTTAGGATGTATGACTCCAATAATAGTGAATTCTCATAAAACTATCAATAAAGTTAAATGGGGAGAAAAAACAGCAGACCAAAGCTCACATTATAGTACTGAGTGCCATAAAAGTCTCCGGCTAATTGATTTTCCTAGTGATTTTGAGACGTGTGCTGATCGACATTGGAGTGACCCTGTTCACAGCTTACTTATTGATAAACTATACTTCGACATTGTGCTCGCGCTAACAGAGGCGGCTAAGGCGAGGCGGGGAAGTGAGCGTAAGAAGGATATGCGTCGACCTAAAACTATAGTAGGTTGGAATAAACACGTGAGAGACAGTCACAGGGCAGCCAGGGATGATTTCAGAGAGTGGTTATGGTGGGGCAGTCCATCCACTGGACCTATTTATCAGAAGATGTGCGAGAGTAGGAGAATATTTACGTCTAGATTGAAATAGTGTCAAAAACATCAAGATCAGATAAAACTGAATATACTTGCTGCTAAGCACTGTGAGAAGGATTTCAGTGGCTTTTGGCAGCATACAATTAAATGGGTACTTGCAGTTACATGATAATCAATTTGGCTTTCGGCCCGGACACTCCACAGAGACTGCGATATTGTGCATGAAGAGTGCTGTCAAATATTATACTGATAGAAAAACATCGGTTTACGCTTGCTTCCTCGACCTTAAAATATCTAGGACATCTTGTAACACCTAAAAGATGACGCCGATATTGAACGGGAACGAAGGGCGATGTCAGTCAGAGCTAGTATGGTTATCCGTAGGTTTGCGCGGTGCTCTGCAGATGTGAAAATCACACTTTTCAGAGCCTACTGTACTTCGTTTTACACCTGCAGTCTGTGGTCTGACTTTACGCAAAGATCTTACAACGCCCTTCGTGTCCAATACAACAACGCATTCAGGATGTTGTTGAGGCTCCCTCGATATTGCAGCGCATCAGCTATGTTTGGCGAAGCATGCGTAGATTGTTTTTATACAATTTTGCGCAAACGAGGCGCCTCGCTGGTTCGGCGAGTGCGGGGGAGCACCAACAGCATGCTGGCTGCGCTTGCGGATCGTTTTGACTGCGCATACATAAACCACTGTTGTGGGCTGCACGTTGCGCACAGTGACAAATTATAAGTGGGGTTCTTTTCGAATAAACTAAAATATATTATTTAGTACCTATCTTGTTAATTTTAGGTATTGTATATTTTATTGCTGTAATTCGATATAATATGATTAAATTTTGTAATTTGATGTAATGTTTAATATGATGTATTATTTAGATTTTTGTAATGTGACTATGTGTAAAATTAATTGTTGAAATTTATGAGTTCTGTTACTTGAAATAAGTAAATAAACAACCGAGGCTCGTCAATCGCTCTAGGCCACTGCTGCTTCAGGACAACGCTAGACCACACACTGCACAACAGACGGCTACCAAATTAGAAGAGCTTCAATTGGAATATCTAAGACATCCACCGTACTCCCCGGACTTTGCTCCAACAGATAACCTTTTTTTTCTAAATTTGGATAACTTCTTGCAAGGCAAAAAATCAACTCCGATGGGGCAGTCCAAAGCGCCTTCAAAGATTTTATTGATTCCCGTCCGAATGGGATTAATGAACTACCTATGAGATGGCAAAAGTACATATAGATAGCAATATGGTAGGTACATACTTTGATTAAATAAATATATTATATTTTCAAAAAATCGACATTATGTCCCTCCCTTACAAAACGGCAATTTCATAGGTTATTATTGTAGGTATATTATATATATTATATTACACCTATTATTATTTTGTAATACTTTGTAATTCATATGTACACCTACCATTCTGACCTTTAACATAATAGCAATATTATATTAAAATGATGAAACGTGTAATTAAAATTTAGATAACACAGCAGGATCACAACACAAATAGCATGTAGGTATATTACTCGTAGTTGCATTGCCAAATTCACTACAATATTACTATAGTATACTAGTATATATTCACTATAGTATTTCATAATAATTAGCGATTTACACGTGACAACGTTCCAAAATAAGAATTATCACATGTAATACCTAATTATTTATTTGGGATGTTATTTACAGACTTTACAACAGGGATTCCCAGAGTACTTATTTCCCAGGGGTCGACATAAACGAAAACTGATTTTGGGGGTCGATGAGGTCTAAAAATTGTCCTCTATTAATTAACACAAGCTTGTAAGTGATATTTACTTTAATAATAGTATTTAACATAGATAATCTCGTCGTGGCGTCGCGCCTTAGAGAGCGCGAGTATCGCGTGTGGGAGCTCGAAACTAGAGATGAGGCGTAGGTATATACTAGAACAGAAACAGGGACTAGGTATTTATCGATACTAGGTGGCACCTGTTGCCAACTTTTAAAATACTCGATCCACCTAGTCCCAGAGAGGCTAGGTAGTACTTGTGGTCTGTGGTACTTATAATGACGCGGCACCCGTGGCCCATTCGAAACGTGTCATTTGAATTTGAACCATATTTCGATACATTCGGGACTTTACGAAATACTACCTAAATAGTATCCACTAGTCGGGACTTTACCAAATACTAAATAGTATCCACTAGTCTCTAGTTTTGTGATGTGACTAGTACCAAGAGTAACAAGTACGGTACGGACTCGTGCAAGCCGCGCTCGCCGTATTGATACCTACTCGACGACGTCGTAATCTGTTACTCGCATCCAACGCGCATCGGACTTATTAATCGGTTTTCATAAAGTTTTGTAATGTTGCTAAAGAACTTTGTTAATAAGACATTATAAGACAGACACGTTACTACTTACTACTACACGTACTATGTATTTTAAATACACGTACTTTATGGACTAGGTGGAACAGGTATTTGGATCGAGTATTTCTACGGAATCGGACTAGGTGCACCTAGTACAAAATTTACCTAGTACGACTCATCTCTACTCGAAACCGACTAAATCGCTGTTCCTGCCGGCGGCGCAGCCGTCGACGGGGTAAAACAGCGGCGATGAGAGGGAAAGAGGAAGGCGGGGAACGGTTGGACCATGCCGATGCCGAGAGGACGCGCGAGGGACAACTCGAACGACGTGTTACAAGCTCTTATTTGAAACTTTCAAGATACTCTCAGTTGTGTTACGTGAACCAACTTGTTAAGAAAATGTTAAATGACTAATATTTTAGTAGGAAATATCATTGTTGTACTTTTAAAAATTCAAAAAGTCGTACAAGTTTTTTTTTTATCTTTACGAGTGCAATTTTAATGTTTTTTTTTTTTTAATGATTACCTACTTAACAAAATAAATATAGGTACATAATACATATGTATTGCATTTTATGTCTATTTATTTTGTTTAATTTTGATGAGAAAATGATGCCAACCGCATAGTTTTAAAAATTGGTAAATATTTTGTATCAATAGTAAAAAACCTAAGGGTAGGATTTTTAAAGTAATTTGGTTATGAGGGTCTGATGTATCAGTTCATTTTGAAAAAGGGGTCTTTTGCCCAATATCATTTGGGAATCCCTGCTTTACAATGTAAATTTTACATAGAAGTTAGAACTTAGAGAAGTGAAGGCGCTGACGATGGTGCGAAGTTTTCTTATAGGTAGGTAATCAGCTAAGTAAGAGTAGAGTCAATTACAAATTCTGATTTTACTGGCTCCTTTCTGGCTAAGTATAGGTACAAGTTAGGTCCTGCCTGCGATAATAGATATCTACAGCAGACTAGAAGTAAAATGTAAAATGTTTCGGGCTATTTTATGCTTACTGTAAGTAGTCTGTCAATACCGTAAGAAATTATAGTGAAGAACAAAATAAGCACAATAATCTAAAAGTTTTATCAATACTTAATAATATGACCCACTCTAATGGATATAAAAATACCATTAACTTGTATTTCGAGAGAATAAAGAATTTTATTGAAATGAATAATTTATTTCAACTTTATTTAAATTAAGCCAATTTGACTCTATGCCATTTTTTAAAAGAATGGAATGTGACTACCTTTTCCTATTATTTATCAGCATAGGAATATAATAAATAAATAATATTTATTTAAGTATGCCAAAAAAATCGGGTTACATTTCCAATTTAGGTTACATTTTTTAAACACTATTTCATTGATACAATAAGTCTTAAAAGTAAGTGTTAGTGTATGTACTGTTATAATTTTTCAGTCGCTATTTTAATTTATTTTAAAAAATCTGGTCTATTGAAGCTTACCTAAGGTATGTAGACCTGTGCTTCAGCTTCAGTGCCGAAGCCCCTAGTGTGTTTTTTCTAATGTTGGTTATGTTAGATTAAGTACCCAAGTATAAGAACTGAGACATTAACCGTATTATGGGGTTTAAACACTGTTTAACTTATAAAAACAGAAACACTTATGACGGAAACAGAAACGATACTGTAACCCAATCAATGTGTAACCGTTTATTTCTGTTAATAAGTGTTTTTATCTGTAACCCTAATAGGTACATGCCCTATCAAACTGCACGGTGTGACAACGCATTCTTCTCACTTCATTAGACTTTACACACACTGATACAATATGGCCATGTTTTTCTCAAAACAATTGCAACCATCGGTGCTTTAACTTTAGGCTTAATTTTTTTTCAGTCCCTGCCCAAGTAGTATTTTTGTACCTACTACATATAATGCGAATGTGGCATTCCGCATTAGAATGAAATATGAATGCCACACAGCAAACACAGAATGTTGAATTTGTATAGTTAAAGCCTAAAGGAGAGTGATCTTATACCTATCGTAGACGCGGTGGCTGTATTGCACTTTATTGTAAAGACATGCTTAATGCATACCTGTTTGCATATAATGCAAGAGATGATGTTCTTTTCACTTATTTTTGTACTAGCTGATGCCCGCGAATTCGCTCGCGTGTATTTACATTATATTAATGATCCCGTAGAAATTCTTAGATGTTTTGAGAAAAACTATTCTGTCATCTTCAGGGCTGCAAGCTGCCCTTGCCAATGCCAAATGCCAATTTTTTTTAGAGATTGTCGTTCCGTCCGTGGTCTTTTCAGTTCTGTTCAGCTGTAAAAAGTTTAGAACATAGTACATAATCACAGGGTTACTCACCTATTTTCACTAATATTATACTAAGTAAGTAGGAATAAATTGCGTAAACTAAAAGGCGTAGGATATTAATTAATATAATGGTACTTATGTAGGTATATATTTTATATTGTACTATGTATTTCAGTAAGCATACACTGCGTCAAACACCTACCCAAGCAGGCGTTGGATTGGAACCCGCAAGGTCAAAGAAAACGCGGGCGGCCAAAACAAACTTGGCGGCGTACCTACTATACTTGATGAGGCGAAAAAGATCGGCCTTACGTGGAACGAGCTAAAGCATAGGCCGACGACAGATCGGCTTAGAAAAGAGTAGTGTCTGCCCTCTGCCCCGAAGGGGGGGACATATGGATGAGAATGTAAGAAGGCATTTCTAATATATAATTCTGTGGGCTCGCTCGTTCAGCTGCGCTGTTCAGTGCGTTCGTAAACAACAAACTTATTTCCCTCAATATTGCCTATAACTATAGCAACTGTATTTGAACGTCAATATTTCCCACCCATTGCAGTTCCTAAAATAAAACGGAATATCAACAGCTGAGTCAACAGAGCTTTGTGTTAGCTATTCCAGTTTCAAAATAAATAAAACCTAGGTTTATTTGCCACAATTCAGTGAGCCGGGAAAATATTAAAAGCAATTCGTATAGTTAATTAACTACAATGTGGGAAGTTTCTGGGAGTTCAACGCAATATACCTCAAGAAACTCCCTTGATAGTAGTTACCATAGATGATTGATTGATCGAAGAATTCACGTCTCACGAAGATTCAGATTCAATTTGATTTTACACTTGTGTATAGTTGAGCCAACTTCGCCTGAAGATGCTCCATGTCGGAGTAAAGTGTACGTTGAGTGTTTTGGGAGATTTATGTGGTGTGGTGTGACGGTGGCACAAAGTAGGGAGATAGTGGTGGTGCGTATTGCTTGCTTCATGCTTGGTAAGTAGCATCTTTAGAAGCGGGGCATGGATGCGTTGATTTGTCTGTTTTACCGAATTATGCTTCTGGTTCCTTGGATATCATGGAATTCCGCAAAGTAACACCTGCTTACCAAAATACCAAAGTAGTTTGATAATTCATGGTGGAGGATCGAAATTAGAATCTCATCTCTTGGACCTCGGATGTTAATTGGATTGTTTTTTTTATCCACTACAAGTTAGCCCTGATCTCAGCTGATCGTAAGTGATGATGCAGTCTAGGGTGGTAGCGGGCTAACCTCTTAGGAGCATGGCAGTTATTATTAAACCAATAACCCTATTCCAGTTTCTACACGGAATAATAGATTTCTTTTAGTAGAGAAAGTCTGTTCAGCACTTAGTCATGAAAGACTAACAGACAGACAGACACGCTTTTGCATTTATAGTTTATACTGTCGTGATCGTGGGTTCGATTGGCAACATTTATTTATTATTTATAGAATGGCAATACTGATTTCATGTTGGTATTGCATTATTATTGTATCGAGAGTTGGTAGACATGCATGATTAGACCAATGGCGATCGAACGCGGGTATTTTTCACAAGATGGCGTCAATAGTAGTGGGCCAAAAGTGAGTCAGTTCGGACGTAATGTTAGAAAGTAAAGTGTGTGCGAGAAGATAGCTGAAAATGCAGTGAGTCCTTTTGTTGTATCGTTCCCATTTATTATTCATTTAATATTTATTATCCTATGGATTTTAAAAGTAATCTTTAACATATGTGTGATATTTCAGGATTTCGATAAGTTACATTGTGGGTAGCGTAGTTGTTCGCTACCACCCAATAATATGCCCGTTCTACATGCCCACGTGTAGTGTTAAGAATTTTAAATTAAAGATCTATAGGTAGTTAGCCAATCGGTCTTAGATTGTATTTAGTCATAGAATATATACCTTTACGAGAATTCGTGACAATACCCAAAATATATTGAAAATTCGCCTAGAAAAAAAAGTTCAATATTTTTTATAAGGTATGTGTTTAATTTAACTGCCATACCTCTAATAAGTTAGCCAGCTTCCATCATAGACTGCATCCGAACAAAGCCCGGGCTAATTTGTAGTATTAAGTTGTAATTTTAAACTAAAATTCCCTAAGGCAATGTAGTATAATGGATCATCTACATTTTCTCACTCTTATCGAGTATTAACTACTAACTAAACTGAAAGAGCACACTCTTAATAGGTACACCTTTACACAACTTACCTGTAACGAGAAGACTATTAGGCAAGTACCACAATCACACTAATATTATAAATGCAAAAGTATGTTTGTTTGTTGGTTTGTCGTTCAATCACGCCGCAACAGAGCAACGGATCAACGTGATTTTTTTCATGAGTAAAGTTGACGGCTAGGACTTTTTATCACTGACCTCAATAAAATCTCGTCACAATAACAGGCACAATTTAGCACTTGACTATAGCAGCACTATAGCAGATCTAGCTAAAAAAAAATTATTTTTCATTTACGCAAACGTTTTATGTGAAAAATAGCCTCGTGTGTATCAGTACCCTTACCCTAAGTTTTAATTCGACTGATCGTATAGGAGTTCGATGTTATTAGGGTCAAAGTAAAGTGAACTTTAATAGCTTTAGTTAGATTAGTCAATCTCGTGTATCGTGTACGTATACGATACGTTTCCAAAATAAAATCGGTTGTACTGAATTTGTGACTTTAAATCCATGCTTTTAAGGTTAATTTTACTTTGTCGCTTATGTCATAGGATGTTTTACGATTAATCGAATTAAAACTTAGGGTATGGGTACAGAAAGCGTGCGCGTGTACAATAATGATTAGATATTATTAAGTTATAGACGTCTTATCGATACGTAGGTATTACGTGAAATTATTCGGTCTAGACGATAAAGGCAAACGAATTCGTAAGATTACGCTTACTAGAAATAAACGTTCTCTTTCGATTAATTCTGGTCTAACCATCACGCGACGTCTGAATGGTGCTTCTAGGTGAATATATGTACATATATTATATACCCATATGTACCCCTAACCGGTTTCTACACGTCATTACCGGAACGCTAAATCGCTTGGCGGCATGTCTTTGCCGGCAGGGTACGGACGACACCCGCCAGACCAGACCAAAGGAAATTTAGAATTTTATAAATAAGTAGGTACTTACCCAAATTGTCCCTGCCAGGGATCGAACCTGTGACCGTGAGTCGTGACCTGTGGCCGTCACAGCGCACATAACTAGGCGCTATGGAAGTCGAGTGTGTGCGTTGCACCTTATTTGCTTCCAAGTTTCAAAGGTAGGGTAAACTTACACGAGGCAAAGCTTGATAAATTGCCCCTTGCGTATGTATAGCGGACGGAAAAGGTAAACAACCCGGGCTCGGTGTACCACGTGTGACGTGCACCCGTTACAGGGCTACCACACGGTTACAGGAAAATTTCTCTTCTTACATACTAACTGACAACACAATAGGAATATCGTATGGGTCTATAATATACACTTAATTAAAACCGCGCTACACTCGCGGCCCTGAATCTTGCCCACCCGTGATCTTTTTGTGACCCTACAGGCTAACCTATACTTGCAGTTTCACAACTTTATGCGGTCTAGTTCACCCACCAGAAATTCCATCCGTGAGGAATTGGGTCTAATCAGCTACTTATAAAAAATCCTGACTGCAGTATGTATATCCGTGGATACGGACCGGATACGGATATTTGGTGTTCGCGGATACGTTATTCGTAACCGGACATATTTCGATATGCATTGCGCGGGTCTTTCTTTTGTTTTATTTATAGTTTAGTGTGACACTGGCAGCATAGCTGATAACATTTTTGTTTGTACATGAGTTAAAAAAAAAGTCTGCAAAGAAGTTAAGAAGTGTAAACCTTACACTAGAGTTACGTACTACTAACTGATGCTTGTGACTTCGTCCGCGTGGATTGAGGTATTTTGGTTCCCGCGGGAGCTCTTTAATTTTCCGGGATAAAATGTAGCCTATGTGTTATTCCTGACTATAATCTATGGCTGTGCCAAATTTGATCCAGATCCGTTCAGCAATTCTAGAGTGATTGAGTAACAAACATCTATCCATCCATCCTTCCAAACTTTCGCATTAATAATTGACCGAGCGAAGCGAAGGTCTCTGAATCTACTTGAGTAAATTTGCACTTGTCTGTCCTAGGGTTGCCAAAAAAAATTGTCCGTCTGTCAGAGCCTTATAACTTCTGAATTACTGAACGTAATTACTTCAAATTTAAACATAATATGTAAACCGATGGCTTCCAGCCGAATATGGCTTAAAAAGCTATAAAAATCTTTATTTCATTGAAGCTAATGTGAAGTAAAATATTTTTTATAGCGTTACACAAGGTTGCGGTATATCATTTTAAAGATAATTAAGTATAGTCTAAAAATATATTTTTTTTAATTTCCTCTAAAATTGACGAAATGGGGGGCTTTCAAAGTGGAGATTTTCTAACGTCCAAAGTTGACCTCAGAACTCCCAATTTTCTGAAAGGCTAAGCCTGAAACTTGATCAATTATTTGAATTGTATCCTGTACTTGAACAATAAATACTAAAATTAGATAAATATTTATAAGGAAACTAAATTATTAAATTTTTAATGTGTAAATAACTAAAATGAGGTAAGAAACAAAAAGTAATCTTAACACAATTAACGATATAGCCAAAATTAACACGATAGCTCACGCGTGACAAAAAGGGTGTTTTGAGTCAAAAATCGAGACAAGAGTGGCGCTGCACCCGTAGAACGCACGCTTTTGTTAGGCGATTGGATTTAATTAACAGCAAGCGGGTACTTCAACAATATAATATAAGTACTTATACTCGGCGCGGCGAACCTTGATCCCTATGACAGTTCGTGTTAGTGATGGGTCGTGTCTTTGGTTGTTATTGTAGGTTATAATAATATTATAGGATATTTTTAGATATAGCCACACTATTTGGTCGGTCACTACGACGCGCGACTATGACAGTTCGTGTTAGTGATGGGTCGTGTCTTTGGTTGTTATTGTAGGTTATATTAATATTATAGGATATTTTTATTTAGATATGTGAGTATGAAAAAAAATTGTGCACTCGTTTCCATTACCGACATTTTTTTATTGATACTTGCCGCCCTAGTCGATAAACGTCACACGACGTAAGTTTTGCAGGACGTAAACATAAATTCAGATTGAGATAACTTCTTGTAAATGTTAAGAATTGTTAAAAATATCAACGGAATATCATTACTAATGGTATAAAGCTACGTAAAATTTATAAATGGCATTTTTAGACGCCCCCAATATGATCCCAATTTAATGGTGACGCCACTACAATGTTATATGGTGACATTAGTTGTCAGTGTTATAGGGATCAAGGTTCGCCGCGCCGAGTATAATTGTGTACTAGGAAAGTCTTTTAGAACGAAACTATTAAAAATGAGGTCAACAAAAAACTTTCATTATCTTACGTAACTTTACCTACTAAAATTTAAATTAAAACTACATTCCTATATTACCTCATCGATTCCACATCAGCGAGGCGAAGTACGTAGTAGGTACCGACCTACACAAAATGCTCAGCCAATGCTGAGCGTTGCCCGGTGCCACTTTGAATAGCAAACTTATATTTTGAACAAGGTACCTACTAGGGCTTCCAATACCGGATATACGAAAAAAGTCCGGGACCCCGGACTTTTTTCGTCCGTTTTCAATACCGGTATTGAAATTTCTAATACCGGGATACCGGTATTGGTGACACTATAAACGGAACAGTGACTATTGCATATATTTCTTGGTACATGCCACTGTTTCTACTTGGCTAAGTTTAAAACTTGTATTTTAACACATTCGCTGCGTTACGGCAAGTATTTTGCCGTATTTGACGGTCAACCAGTGCGGTAGCTCGTTGTCCTTGTTTTGCGCGCGATGCGGGGGTGATCTAACTATGTTCCCGTACGTGTAGGAAAGAGACAGTGTTCTTTTCAATATGGTTGCTTTTTTTAATATAATAATATTGTACACTAATAATATACGGCAAAACAGTTGCCGTAACGCACAGTAAGATAAGGATTTTTATTCAGTGCGGTACGACGACTATCTTGCCGTACCCCCCCAACCCCGTGCCTCACTGCATGCGTCCGCGCGGCCACTCAGTTTGCATTAGTGTTGGCCGTAAGTGCGACATAAGCGCTCGATATTTCTTATGCAAAAAACTACGCGATGAGACGTTCACGTAAAAAACTTGATATGAGTAAGGGAACTAAAAGTGAAGGTGCAGAAGCAAGAAAGGAAGTTGTGCAGTGTAGTAGTAGCTCGGATGTGACATCTAATTCTAAAAAAATTGAAATAAATAATGCCATTCTGTTGTTGTGTAGAAAGGCTAACATTTTCTCTATATTTTGAAAATTGTTGCCAAAGATGTCAAGTGTGAAAGTTGTTCAGTGTGATAACTACCTACTAGAATTATAGAAGGCTAAAATAGAACGTTGATGAAACCATACCTAGTTGTTGAAATTTATTTTATTTCGTTAAATTTAAGTTCCTAATATTGTGTGATCTCATCATAGATTAAAAATAAAAAGTAATTACAATATTTTGGTACCTTAATATGAATCAAAAAAAAAAAAAACCTATTTACATTTTTATTAATTAGTGTATTTGTACTAAGTGCATGTGACTGCTTTTTTTTATTTAAATATTTTTAAAATTGCGATACTTGTAAGAATAATTATTAAGTTGACTAAATATGAAGAATTATGTTGATTTATACACCGTTCAATTTGTTGTGTCTTTAATAAAGAATATCTTTTAAATATCGATTTTCATTTTAGAGGTAAACCCCATCCCTAGCAATTTTTTTACTTCTATGCTATACGGCATATATATTGCCGTGAATGACTGATTTTCAAAAATCTGTGTATCTTTCGAAATATCATAGAGAACCCGGGGCTACCGCAGCTAGGTATACACGAGGATGTAGCCTATCGATTTGTTCAAAAAAACTATTGATATGGGGAGATTCCACGTCTGCATGGACTTTGAAAGTCAGGTTACGGTACGGCAAATTGCAAAATAGAGGTCGTAACGCATAGTAGGAAATATAGATACAGGCAGTATTTGACTCGTACCGCACTAGCCGAAGTTTTAGATCCAATGTTGTCGCAGCGAATGTGTTAAGCACCTTAGCTCAATAAGAGCACTTTTATTGCTTAAAAGCAGTGAAGAAAAGTCATTTTTGATCACTCAGAGGGAAAAAATAGTGTTTGAATTTAGAACCCTGTGGCTTGACATATCTATTTCATTGACTCACGAAACGTACAGAAATCTGTTTTTTATCGAATGCAGTATTTTATTATGATTTATTTTCTTTAAAAAGATAACTTTTGAATTTTTAATTAATTTGTGTTTTGACTAAACTATGTATTTCATGGGTTAAAAAAATAGCATTTCTTCATTGAATTTAAGTATAAAAGTGCTCTTTTATGGAAAATATTTTCATGGCAAAACTGATTTTTATGGTGCAGTTCCCTTCAGAAAATACTAGTTATAAGTTAAAAACAATCTATATAATTTTAAGTTTTTTCGGTAACCGGTATTCGAAAACCCTAGTACCTATCTGGCATTGGATCCCCGGTAGACTCCAAAAGTGAAAATCCTTTTTAAAAGTTCATCAAAAATACCTAATAATACATTTCCAAAAGACATGTTGATGATGTCTCTGAATAAGTTCAAAGTTAATGGTTTACGTTTTAAACCCATTGAAAAATCTTATTACCATGTAAAGGACTACTAAAACGACAAGGAAGCTTGGCAATAATTTGCTCTATGGCTCTGATAGTTAGATAGTTAGTTGGTTAGATAAGATGATTTGTGACATTGTAATAATAAAAAAAAAACCGGCTGAGTTTGTTGTGGGCTCTTTTCAGACCAGGGTGCGTGTTGAACCCTCGTAGCTTTAATTTTAAGATACCGTAAGCGATTATCACCACCATGTTTTATAAGTAATTTTTAACGTCAAGTGTACCTACAGTGTCCCTATTTTGAATAAATGATATTAAGTATTGAGTACGTCATATCTATCCCTGGCATTAGGTACTCCTCTTTAAGGACTGAAACAGTAACCGAAATAAGGGGTTTAAACACTGTGTTTTGAAACTGAAACTGAAATAAAAAGAAATACTTATGTCGGCATCAGAAACGACACTGTAACCCAATCAATCCTTAACCGTTTATTTCTGTTAATAAGTGTTTTTATCTGTAACCCTAATAGGTACATGCCATAACAAACTGCACGGTGTGACAACGCGTTCTTCTCACTTCATTGGACTTTACACACACTGACACAAGATGGCCATGTGTTAAGTTTATCTTAAAACAATAGCAACCATCGGTGTTTTCACCTTAGGTTCAAATATGAATACGCGTCTACAGTAAATTTGGCAACGTCGCTATATAACGCTTCATTTCTGGTGCAGATTCGTTTTTGTTACATAAAAAAATGTAAGTGATTCGGGTTAACAGAATTAAAAACACGTTCAAAAGTGTTACAGCTCCGATTCTGTTACACTTTCATTCTGTAACACTTATATTTCTGTAACCTCGAATCTGTTTTTCAGTCCCTGCTCTTCTTGTTACCTAATTTTCTTATCGCAATAAGTACCTATGTGGTTTTCATGAATCGCGATGTTTTAAAAGCAAAATATGAACAGACAAACTTTTGCGATCTATAAAAGTAGCAATTAGGAACCGCTTGCGTAAGAATTATGCTCATTAGTGTGCTGTGACAAAGGTACCTAATTTAACGATTAGAATCATGACTGATAAATCAAGATAATCGCGCAGTTACTAGGAGTAGGTAGGTAGGTTCATCAATAACAATTAATCAAAAGCTACAAAAACAAGTATACAAAATAAGTAGATAGATACAAGAAATCCATTTAATGTTTCTTGGAGGTTTTTCTTGCTAGAATCACTCGCATACCCACTAATTACAAGGTACTGTAATTATAAATCATTATTTAGATCATAATGACTAGTTTTATAACTTTACTCCAATACCTACCTATTATCCTTATTTTTCTTATTCTACTCTAGGTGATGACTTCGACTACGTTCGCGTAGATTTGATTTTGTAATATAAAATCCCACAAGAACTCTTAATATTCCGAGATAAAAGTAGCCAAACTATATCCTCCCCTGATATCTATTTAAGGGTCCTTATACAATCAGGCCGCAGCCAACTTTAGGTATATAACTCGCCACACTACAGCATATATCTGTACGCATATATAGCACTACGCTCTACGCTCGATTTTATAGCCAACTAATCAATTTTGTAACTTGAAATATTTGATTATTTATTTACTACATATTATCTATGCCTCCGCGCCACATTATTATAGTAAATACTAGCAGACGCACCCCTGCTTCGCTCGGGTGAAATTTTTAAAAATTCCTTGGAGGTCGAATTTCCAAAAATCCTGAAACACGTGTTTCTTAAATCCCTATAGTAAAAATCTGTAGGTATTTAACTCGCCACAATACAAAATATTTCTGCAAGCACGTATATTCTACGCTCTACCACAGTAAACGGATGAAACTACCTAGAAACGTTCGAAACAGCTCACTCACACAAACATGCGCATCGACATTGCCGTCAGTAGTGATTGCCGCGTCATGACGAGTGGTCACTGGTCACGTATAAATCTATTTCCGCGATCTTTTTAAAAATGCAAGGAGTGTATTGCGTAGTATACGGCTGTTTGAACTCTGCTTCAACAAAACCGGAACTATCGTTTTTTAAATTCATTCTAAATCGATATTTGGGGCTCCCTGGGAACAAAAAACAGGAAACTGGTAACAAATTTAAAAAAAATCTCTGTTATTGTACCGATTTCGTACAAAATCGATGTATGAGGATCCCTAAGATCACAAGACAGGAAACTGTTACCAAAATTTAAAAAAATCAGCGCCATTTTGAAATGTTTGTTATTGGACCGATTTCAGTCAGCGCCATTTTGAAATTCTCTGTTATTGTACCGATTTCGTTCAAAATCGATATCTGACGATCCCTGGGATCACAAAACAGGAAACTGGTACCAAAATTTAAAAAAAGTCAGCGCCATTTTGAAATTCTTTATTATCGTACCGATTTCGTTCAAAATCGATATCTGGGGTTCTCTGGGATCACAAAACAGGAAACTGGTACCAAACTTTAAAAAAGTCAGCGCCATTTTGAAATTCTTTGTTATCGTACCGATTTTGTTCAAAATCGATATCTGGGGTTCCCTGGGATCACAAAATAGGAAACTTTTACCAGAATTTTAAAAAAGTCAGCGCCATTTTGAAATTCTCTGTTACTGTACCGATTTCGTTCAAAATCGATATCTGGGGTTCCCTAGGATCACAAAATATGAAAATTTTACCAGAATTTAAAAAAAGTCAGCGCCATTTTGAAATTCTCTGTTATTGTACCGATTTCGTTCAAAATCGATATCTGAGGATCCCTAAGATCACAAAACAGGAAACTGGTATTTAAATTTTAAAAAAGTCAGCGCCATTTTGAAATTCTCTGTTACTGTACCGATTTCGTTCAAAATCGATATCTGGGGTTCCCTAGGATCACAAAATATGAAAATTTTACCAGAATTTAAAAAAAGTCAGCGCCATTTTGAAATTCTCTGTTATTGTACCGATTTCGTTCAAAACCGATATCTGAGGATCTCTAAGATCACAAAACAGGAAACTGGTATTTAAATTTTAAAAAAGTCAGTGTCATTTTGAAATTCTCTGTTATTGTACCGATTTCGTTCAAAATCGATATCTGGGGTTCCCTGGGATCACAAAATAGGAAACTTTTACCAGAATTTTAAAAAAGTCAGCGCCATTTTGAAATTCTCTGTTACTGTACCGATTTCGTTCAAAATCGATATCTGGGGTTCCCTAGGATCACAAAATATGAAAATTTTACCAGAATTTAAAAAAAGTCAGCGCCATTTTGCTGCGCTGACTTTTTTTAAATTTTGGTACCAGTTTCCTGTTTTGTGATCCCAGGGATCGTCAGATATCGATTTTGAACGAAATCGGTACAATAACAGAGAATTTCAAAATGACACTGACTTTTTTAAAATTTAAATACCAGTTTCCTGTTTTGTGATCTTAGGGATCCTCAGATATCGATTTTGAACGAAATCGGTACAATAACAGAGAATTTCAAAATGGCGCTGACTTTTTTAAAGTTTGGTACCAGTTTCCTGTTTTGTGATCCCAGAGAACCCCAGATATCGATTTTGAACGAAATCGGTACGATAACAAAGAATTTCAAAATGGCGCTGACTTTTTTTATATTTTGGTACCAGTTTCCTGTTTTGTGATCCCAGAGAACCCCAGATATCGATTTTGAACGAAATCGGTACGATAACAAAGGATTTCAAAATGGCGCTGACTTTTTTTAAATTTTGGTACCAGTTTCCTGTTTTGTGATCCCAGGGATCGTCAGATATCGATTTTGAACGAAATCGGTACAATAACAGAGAATTTCAAAATGACACTGACTTTTTTAAAATTTAAATACCAGTTTCCTGTTTTGTGATCTTAGGGATCCTCAGATATCGATTTTGAACGAAATCGGTACAATAACAGAGAATTTCAAAATGGCGCTGACTTTTTTAAAGTTTGGTACCAGTTTCCTGTTTTGTGATCCCAGAGAACCCCAGATATCGATTTTGAACGAAATCGGTACGATAACAAAGAATTTCAAAATGGCGCTGACTTTTTTTATATTTTGGTACCAGTTTCCTGTTTTGTGATCCCAGAGAACCCCAGATATCGATTTTGAACGAAATCGGTACGATAACAAAGGATTTCAAAATGGCGCTGACTTTTTTTAAATTTTGGTACCAGTTTCCTGTTTTGTGATCCCAGGGATCGTCAGATATCGATTTTGAACGAAATTGGTACAGTAACAGAGAATTTCAAAATGGCGCTGACTTTTTTAAAGTTTGGTACCAGTTTCCTGTTTTGTGATCCCAGAGAACCCCAGATATCGATTTTGAACGAAATCGGTACGATAACAAAGAATTTCAAAATGGCGCTGACATTTTGAAATTCTGGTAAAAGTTTTATATTTTGTGATCCCAGGGAACCCCAGATATCGATTTCGAACGAAATCGGTACAGTAACAGAGAATTTCAAAATGGCGCTGACTTTTTTAAAATTCTGGTAAAAGTTTCCTATTTTGTGATCCCAGGGAACCCCAGATATCGATTTTGAACGAAATCGGTACGATAACAAAGAATTTCAAAATGGCGCTGACTTTTTTAAAGTTTGGTACCAGTTTCCTGTTTTGTGATCCCAGAGAACCCCAGATATCGATTTTGAACGAAATCGGTACGATAACAAAGAATTTCAAAATGGCGCTGACATTTTGAAATTCTGGTAAAAGTTTTATATTTTGTGATCCCAGGGAACCCCAGATATCGATTTCGAACGAAATCGGTACAGTAACAGAGAATTTCAAAATGGCGCTGACTTTTTTAAAATTCTGGTAAAAGTTTCCTATTTTGTGATCCCAGGGAACCCCAGATATCGATTTTGAACGAAATCGGTACGATAACAAAGAATTTCAAAATGGCGCTGACTTTTTTAAAGTTTGGTACCAGTTTCCTGTTTTGTGATCCCAGAGAACCCCAGATATCGATTTTGAACGAAATCGGTACGATAACAAAGAATTTCAAAATGGCGCTGACTTTTTTAAAGTTTGGTACCAGTTTCCTGTTTTGTGATCCCAGAGAACCCCAGATATCGATTTTGAACGAAATCGGTACGGTAACAAAGAATTTCAAAATGGCGCTGACTTTTTTTATATTTTGGTACCAGTTTCCTGTTTTGTGATCCCAGAGAACCCCAGATATCGATTTTGAACGAAATCGGTACGATAACAAAGAATTTCAAAATGGCGCTGACTTTTTTTAAATCTTGGTACCAGTTTCCTGTTTTGTGATCCCAGGGATCGTCAGATATCGATTTTGAACGAAATCGGTACAATAACAAAGAATTTCAAAATGGCGCTGATTTTTTTAAAATTCTGGTAAAAGTTTCCTATTTTGTGATCCCAGGGAACCCCAGATATCGATTTTGAACGAAATCGGTACGATAACAAAGAATTTCAAAATGGCGCTGACTTTTTTAAAGTTTGGTACCAGTTTCCTGTTTTGTGATCCCAGAGAACCCCAGATATCGATTTTGAACGAAATCGGTACGATAACAAAGAATTTCAAAATGGCGCTGACTTTTTTTATATTTTGGTACCAGTTTCCTGTTTTGTGATCCCAGAGAACCCCAGATATCGATTTTGAACGAAATCGGTACGATAACAAAGAATTTCAAAATGGCGCTGACTTTTTTTAAATCTTGGTACCAGTTTCCTGTTTTGTGATCCCAGGGATCGTCAGATATCGATTTTGAACGAAATCGGTACAATAACAAAGAATTTCAAAATGGCGCTGATTTTTTAAAATTTCGGTAACAGTTTCCTGTTTTGTGATCGGATCCTCAGATATCGATTTTGAACGAAATCGGTACAATAACAGAGAATTTCAAAATGGCGCTGACTTTTTTTTATATTTGTTAATTTTCCTATTTTGTGATCCCAGGGAACCCCAGATATCGATTTTGAACGAAATCGGTACGATAACAAAGAATTTCAAAATGGCGCTGACTTTTTTTTTTATTTTGGGTAAAGTTTTCTGTTCAGTGATCCCAGGGAACACCAGATATCGATTTTGAACGAAATCAGGACGATAAAAAAGAATTTCAAAATGGCGCTTACCGTACTAAAATTATTGGGAAAAAGTTTGTTAGTAGGATTGTTCTTCAATCACGCCGTAACAGACTAACGTATTGACCTAATTTTTTGCATAGGTATAGTTGGCTATAATAATAATTGAGTGTAGTTAAGGGCTCTGGAGTGTCATAGACTTCAATTAATACATTCATACATACATCCAACATACATACACACTCACACACACTCGCATATGCATACATAGACTCCTAATCTCGTACCCTTTCCTTTTGGCTTTGCTGTAATCGGGTAAAAAAAAGGGTAATTGAGAACTTTCTTCTTTGTGTCGGATAACAATATCAAGTTTTATCAAGCGCAGTATACAACACGGTGTTAATTTTGTCGTAATAAATTTCATGCAAAAAAGCGATACACCCACCCGTTCACGAGCGCATCTCAGCGCGTACTGAGCGCCAAACGCCAAGCGGCCGGCTTCTTTCCATAGAAAATGTATGAAGAATTTTTTGTGTTGACACATAAATGACAAAGTATTTATTTGTATGCCTAATGTTCCAGCATTTGGGTAGAGGACTATATAAGCCCCACTCTTTTGTTATTTTCAAGTTAAAATATGTAGCTGATCTAGCTTTATGGGTTCCTATCCAGACCCCATTTTTCGTCATTTTCAGCAGTTCTTGCGTTCGTAGAAACGTATTTATTCCGAAAATTTGTATGGGAGTGTGCATTTTTTATGGGGTCTAACTAGAGATGAATACATTACCTTTAATTTGATACCATAATATCCCAACAGCTGTTATTCCATTTATCTATAAATGGTACTTGAAAAAGTATGATATCTGTATAAGGAGCCTTAATGTTTGTTTTCTCGTTGACTTTTTATTAATTTAAGGCTCGAGCCACATTGCAGCAAAGCCTGTTTGTGAAAAACTGTAAGTATTAAAAGTGACATCATATTATTATTCGACATTATAGTACCTACGTAGTACTTACTTACCGTGGTAGATATTTTGACTGTGTCGTAAGTTAATGTTATAAAATCTATGGTGTCATGTTCTCATGTTCGAACTTCGAGCTCATAAAGTTCGGAGTTCGGACGAAGAAGGTGGTCACTGCTGAACTTGATAAAAGTAGTTTCACTAAATTTTAATTCGCCGGATTTGTCTCGACGAGTAGTTGGTACATGATAGACTAATCAAGGTCTGATGTTGGAGCTGGGAGGTTATCAAACGCTGATGACCTAGAGCTTTGACGTTGTCCATATTTATCGACTAAAATATTTATTAAATCAACGCTATTTCCCGTGCTTGTGTTGAACTTGTTATTGCACCAGTGGCTTTAATGATTTGATTTTGCCACAGTGTGCCTTCAGCCTTACATGACATGGAAAGAAAAGTCTAGAATTTTACAATCTGTAATTATTATCTTCACCGCGCCGCCGCACAGAAGAGTAATTTTATTGAGTTAGGTATAATATCTTTTATTTATTTTACAGACACGCTAGGAGTTTTTCAACTGTCTAGATAATTAATATTGAAGTAGGTAAGTATAGTTCTTAATAATAATCCAAATCCATACTTTACTAATATTATAAATGCGAAAGTGTGTCTATCCGTCTGTCTGCTATGCTTTGCCGGCCCATCTTTTCAACCGATTTGGATGATATTTCTAAAGAGATCCTGGATTTGTGTCCCGGAAAATTAAAGAGTTCCCGCGGGAATCAAAAAAAATATCTTTTCAGCCGATTTTGATGAAATTTGGTAGGTATCCCGGGGAAGAACACAGGCCTCTTTTTAACCCGGAAAATTTAAGAGTTCCCGCGGGCATCAAAAAACCTTAGTCCACGCGGACGACGTCGCGGGCACCATCTATCATAAAAAAGTCTTTAGTAGCAATATCGTCAGTAAGTACAGTAATATTTATATATTTATTTAATTCTGGCTTGGGTCAATTTTATAAATTATATGCAACCTACTAATATTATAAATGCGAAAGTTTGGATGGAAGGTTGGATAGATGTATGTATTGAATAAGGATGGATGTTTATTACACAATCACGCCAGAACCGCTGAACGGATCTGTATGAAATTTGGCACACTTTACATAGGCTAATTTTTATTCCGAATAATTGAAGAGTTCCCGCGGGAACCAAAAATCCCAAACCAAGCGGAACGAAGTCGCGGGCATTAGCTAGTATTTTGATAAGCGTACATCGTAAGAAGATCATAATAATATTCCCTTATTGAAGTGCTGATAATACTTTGGCCTTTTTGACTTCGTATTTTGATAAGAATTCTGATAAATATTCATCGAAATGTCTGAAATGTTTATTTTGATGCCCCAGTTAGATAACAGCGCTCTTTCTGTCGCAGTGACGACCTCCCCGGCGCAGAGCGCTGAGTGTATTATAATTGGGAGTTCCCGGGTTCGATCCCCGGCAGCGTATTTCCGTTGGCGTGTTCAATAGAAGGCAATACTGCCTCGAAACCCGCACCGGTTTGATATGCTAACTCTCTTTCCAAACTCGTGTTCAATATACGATCCCCGGCAGGGTCAATTTCGGAATTTATAATTTCTGAATTTTCTCCGGTTCGGTCTTGTGGTGCTCAACCGCGGCTAGCTTACAAGCCTTTAAATTAAAAAATAAAAGGGGGATATAAGAGAGTATATATTATACAAGAAACGTAGGTAACTTTTCCTGCGCTTTTTTGTAAAATCTTGAACCATAATAGTTAGCATATGAAATTTTATTATACTAAGCTGCTAGAACAACGGATGAAGAATACAAAATAAATAATTGAAGGTCCTCATACAATTTTGTATTTAAAATGTACACAGTGCCAAATCTTGTACGATACCACAGAATACCTACTGAATAGGTAGTTACGGAACTCGTTGGTGGCAGCGGATGTTGTAGCGGTGCCGGCTCTAAGGACTCGTAGAAGTGGCCCGAGTCGCTGCTGTCACATTCTGAAAGGAGAAAGAATAATTTTTGTTAAGAAAAATTTTCAACGACAGGCTAAAATGGACATGGATATTGGATGATGATCTACGTGCGAGCCTGACTCGCACTTGGCCGAATTATTTTTAAAATATATTTTTTTTACCTACATACCTAAGTATATTATAACCAATATAAAAAATAAATTCAAAATGATTTATTTTTAAACTAGTGAATGCCCGCGACTTCGACTACGTGGTTTGAGGTTTTTTTGGTTCCCGAGGAAGCTCTTTAACTTTCCGGGATAAAAAGTAGCCTATGTGCTATTCCAGACTATAATCTATCTCTGTGCCAAATTTCAGCCAGATCCGTTCAGCCGTTGGGGCGTGATTGAGTAACAAACATCCAAACTTACGCATTTATAATATTAAAAGTATAATTTATGTATATTAGTATTAGTAAGATAAGATAGACCAATCTGTGTTTCTTTAATAATTAACTAGCGATTCGCCCCGGCTTCGCACGGGTAGCCAGGGACAGAAAAACAGATTCATAAAGGTTACAGAATGAAAGTGTAACAGAATCGAAGCTGAAACTCTTTTGAATGTGTTTTTAATTCTGTTAACCCGAAACACTTATATTTCTGTAACAGAAACGAATCTGTACCAGAAATGAAAGTGTTTAAAAGCGTAACCGAAATAGCGACGTTGCCAAATTTACTGTTGATGCGTATTCAAATTTGAACCTAAGGTGAAAGTACCGATAGTTGCAATTGTTGTAAGAAAAACATGGCAATTTTGTTTCAGTGGGTGTAAAGTCCAATGAAATGAGAAGAACGCGTTGTCACACCGTGCAGTTTGTTAGGGCATGTATAGTTCGCGCACGAGTTGAATGCAGAGCAAATGTATGGCACATGACACATGCTCTGCATTCAACTCGCGCCCGAACTGTGCCTATTAGGGTTACAGATAGATTAGACACAGATTTACAGAGATATAGATTATTATAGGTAGACGAGGATAGATACTACGAGTATGTTGGTAAAACACCTTCGCAAGTAAAGCATTGTTTTAGACCAAATTTGAAAATCATAAAAATGATTATTGTTAGTCAACCTTAAAAGATAGATACATTGTTTACGTGTAACTTTACCTACCTACGCAGCGCACGCCACGGACGCTCTCAGATGAGACAATTTATTCCTTCACATTATTGCAATTTTCGTAGGAATCTCTAATTTTTTTGAAAATAAAATCTATAAATAAAAATAAATAAAAATAGTTACTCGCTGATAAAGTAGCTAATTTACGGGCGATCTGAGGTCGGGAAGGGGATGGGGGTGAGTTTTTAAGGGTAAAAAACGGTTTTTCTCGATTTCCGGCAAAACTAAGAGTCCTATCGAAAAAAGTCAAATGGCAAAGTTGTAGGTAATAAAAAGATCTAAAACTTTTGTATTTACACTTTTTTCACATAACATCAAAATTTATGTGAAAAATTCAAAAAACCAAGATTTTGATTTTTTATTTTTATCTTTTACAAAAAAAAATATTTTTAACGAAATTTGGTGAAAACTTACATTGTTATGTCCCTAATACGCTGTAATTTATTTGATTAAAAATATTTATTTTTTCACCTTATTTTGAATTAATATCGAAAAAGCACCCTAATTTTCAATCGAAAATTCACCCGTCAAAATATCAGCTTTTTTCAAAACGTTGGTATGTTTTCTGTTCGTTGAAATCTCTACTTTCCGATGGTGAAAAAAAATTATGTTACTATAGTAAATCTTCTCAGAAAATGCAAAAAATCGAAAAAAACTCGAATTCGTTTTTTTTTTAAATTATTATAAATAATTTTTAGCTATTTATTAAAATTTACACTTTGATTACTCGAAAAACAATAGATTACATGTTACATTGATAAAAAAAAATTGCAAATCAAAATATACTACTATAATTAACAAACAAATAAGTTAATAAAATTAATATTTAATAAGACATCTACAATATTTGGAGAAAGTTTTCGAATCTTCTTTAAATTATATGCGTAGATGCCTATTTATAACAATTTAAGATAAATTATATACCTGAGTGACCTACAAAAGTTTTAGATCTTTTTATTACCTACAACTTTGCCATTTGACTTTTTTCGATAGGACTTTTAGTTTTGCCGGAAATCGAGAAAAAACGTTTTTTGCCCTTAAAAACTCACCCCCATCCCTTTCCCGACCTCAGATCACCCGTAAATTATTTTTCCTCTCATTTTTATAATAGTACCCTCCTTTTCTAATGGGTTTCATCTTTCTATTTTTTTTCCACTTTTTATTATTTTTAAAGGCTTCTGGTCTATTAGTTTTTAGGCGCTCTTCCGGTGTGAAGTACCGCCTCACCTTGTTCAAAATGCCAAGTTTTTTGGCAGCTGTTTTGGCCTTTAATGAGATGCATTTCCCGAAATTGAGATTGGATGAGATTTCAATACCCAAGAGCTCAATATGATCACTTGTCGGGATGGATATACTTTGGAGAGTCGGAGGCAAGGGTAAGGGGATCCTTTTCGCGGTGAATAAACACGACTGTGTTTTGGACTTTTGGTGGCATTAAACTTGACTAGATTGGCGTCACCCCAATCGGTGACCCCCACAAGAGTCAAGCAACGCATCTCTTTACTCAAGTATCTCAGTAGCACTGGCTCAAGAACTGGACATGTATCTCTCCGTAACAGCGCTGTCATCAGCGTACCCGAAGATACCGGGTTTGACATGACAAGTCTCAAAAGAAACTATACTAACTTTAATAACTTTAAAAAGTCCGTACTAATATTTACTATTAATGCGAAAGTGTGTCTGTCTGTCCGTCTGTCCGTCTGCCTGTCTGTCTGCTACGCTTTCACGGCCCATCTGATCAACCGATTTTAATGAAATTTTGTATAGAGATAGGTTGCATTCCAGGGAAGGACATATGCTATTTTATCCCGGAAAATTAAAGAGTTCCCGCAGGAATCAAAAAAACTGAATCCACGCAGACGAAGTCGCGGGAATCTAGTAAGTAGTTAATATTTTAACAGCCCGCCAGTTACAAACAAATAATGGAGTTCGTGTTTAGTGTGTTTAGACTGTAACAGCTGTTGATACACACACATAGAATTATACAGTTAGCGTATAATTTATTCAAGAGCATGTTACTAACTTAAGTATATTCGAATAAATTTTTACGATCTGTTTTTGAGATCTCTAAAAACCCCTACTTGTTCAAAATTAGTTACAGTTTGGAAAGCAACGACCGCAAGTAAACAAATAATGTGGGCGTATTTTTAGTCACGCCATCTAATCTGAAAAGCGGGAACTTACTTGCAACATATGCGCTATCAGAAAACGTATGACTCCTTTAAAGAATATATTATAGGTTAAAGCCATAGGAGCCGTAGGCCCAGTTAGTAAAAAAAATATCATACAGAAATATTAAATAGGAAGATTAAATAACGTTTTTTTGGAAATGTATAATTGTGAATTGAAACACTTGCCTACCTACCTTAAAATAAAAATATACAGTGCCAGACTAATAAGACTACATGTTAATTTCAATAATAACAAATTACACGACGAGCGACCGTGACGACGCTACAACAGGAACAAAGACAGGCTTATAACAGTTGTGGAACGTGCTCTGCAAGTCGGACGCCAAACTTTTTTCTATGGAAGGGCCCATCTAGTACATGTATAAAATATTGTTACGAACGGTCAGAAATGAAAGACTTAAATTTATATACACAATCAACAGCAACTTTTATTTCACTTTTCACAATAATTTACAACACATCACTTCAAAAATACACGGTATAATAATGTCCGAGCACGGCACGATGTCTGTGTTGTATAGCCACCTCTCCTCTCATCTCCCCTCCTCTCCTCTCCACTTCTCACCTCACCTCTCCTCTCCCTACTCTCCTACTCACTGCTACCCCTCTTTCTCGCTCCCCGCTCCTCGCTCGTTACAATATATTTTATCTATCGTTCGTATCACGCCGTCTCAAATTAAAATCCTTCATTTAAATACCTAAATAAATAAAAAGAAGTTTATTTCCAGTAAATATCGACTCATACTTCTATGATTCGATATTTACTAAACTAATTATGTAAGTGTAAGTGATTGGACTAAAATTATAACTGTAAATGGCATAGAAAACAGACCTTCATCTATGAATTCCGGTTTAAAATAAAGAAGTACCTACGCTTGTTTCACAGTTTTTAAAATTCTACCCCCAAAGGGGTTAAATAGGGGATGAAAGTTTGTATGGGATTTTTAGAAAAATAGTTCCACGCGGAAAAGGTCGTGGGCCAAAGTAAGTATTAACTAAGAAAACGTTATCAGTCAATGTATTCTGTCCGGTTCTGGCATTGATTGACCGAGACTTGAGAACCTGTTCTCAATGTGTTGGCTGATGTTGGTTTATTAATACAGGCGTTTGCTTTGACTAGACTACAGATATCATCTGGAGATATGAAAATTAACAAAAAGTTAGGTTCTTACCGATCGCACAGTTACGGACAAGCCACGAAATATGAATAATATCGCACGATCCGCAGTCCGCACGCAGCACATTGTTTTCAACTTTCTACACATATTATATTGCACAATTACTGGGAAGAGACTGGCCCTCAAGATACGGGCTATCCTAGTTTAGTTAGTCTAGGGCAATTTAAAAAACATTATACTATTTATTTTGGAACGAATAAAGATTTTATTTAGTACCTATTATTAATTGTGTACTTAATGTATGTACCTACATAATACAAGTTGACACGAACCCACATCGAGGCTTGTATCCATAGTAAGTATTTTAGATCACCGAAACGTTTAGACGAAGAGTTAGTTTTTAGGTGAAAAAAGGTCTTTCATGTGGAATTATCAGGGAAAGATTGATTTACAAACAAATTATTGATCATCATGTTTGTTGTACAATAATGTTTCAAGCAAATAATCGATTGATTGCCTATTTTGGTCGTGTGATAGGTGGCACGGGATCGCGGAAAGGTGGCATGGGATCGGGGAAAGGTGGCATGAGGAAACTGAGTAATAACATGTTTCGTGCGGCAAGGGTATCTCGACTCGCTGCTCGACGTCATCCAATGTCTATAAGGTAGATTAATCTCAAACACACTTCCAAAGTCAGACTGTGCTTCAAGAGTTCATCCGATGTCATCTTATTAACTCCTAAAGCGGTACGATGTCATCGATGATCGACAGTTATAAAGTACATCGGTGAGAAGTTAATAAAAAACACGTAGGAGGACCCTAGCAGGACGATGGTAGTGAGTAGCCGGGCGTCACTTGACAAAGCAGCATAGTACTCAACTGAATAACGCATTGAACATGGTTCGTGTCACGTGAGGGACGAGCGGTACGTGCAACTGATTCGTAATGTGTGATCAGCTTAAGAGCTTATGTAATAGTTATCGCACACACACACAAAGCTGCTCGTTGCTTGACGAGTTCATACGTGGCTACTAGCGTCACCGATAACGGCCGGTAAGCAGACGTTGCTTCACGATCACATTGCTCACAAGGTTGCTTCCTATGGCAACTCGTAAGTTGTAGAGAACCGGTATATTTTACATTTGAGCGATACATTTATTTAACGTCGTGATACTTATCCTTAGTTAGGCAACCTCAAACTCGTCTGTTTTCTTGCCTTCCTTTAAAGCTTCTGGAACAAAATATTGTGGCATCACTGTGCGTAACTTTTAGTATTGTATCTTTTCTCCAACATAGAAACGTGTTATTGGCCAGTTTTTAAATTGACTTGCCTTAGCCGCCATTGGTCTTGGAAGAGCCAAATTATTAGCAGACTGGGCCGCCCTTGGTCTGTTTGAGTAGACTCTCAACCTTGAATTTGAAAAATATTATGGGTATACCTAATTAGGTATGTGTCATTCTTCTATTATTATGCATTCGATGTATTTCTTCATTTATGTTTACATTATACAGTGTATAATTTTTTCATTATTGTTTTTGTAATTTGCGGACTAGCAGAGGCTCTATGTTTAAACGTAAATTCAATTTTAAATTTAAATTCACCGAAGCGCAAGCTGACTTGTTTTAGGTGTCTACCTACTTTAAATAAAACAAGATGTATCCACTTCGGACTTACGTAAGTATATCTGGGCTACTTTTTAATCCGGAAATTTCCATACAAATATGTATGGAAAATAATAATATGAATGGAATATGATAACTAAGACGGTAACAACTCGAAATGAGTCTTGTATCAAGATCTTGTATCAGAGTATCAAGATTGTAGGACTTGGCTGCATCACCACTTGCATGCAAGTCTGATTGCAGCCAAGCGCTAGCCTATATATATTTAAAAAAAAACTTGTCTAGGAACTAGGAAGCTGGTCTATAATATTAGGTCCTTACATATGAAATTATTTCGTTTTGTCGTACTGGCCACTTTGATCTCAAATATCTCCTCTTTGGTTAGGAATTTCAATTTCAAATTTATACAGCTAGTATTTACCTACTCGTGCTTTTGAAAACCCTTATTCATTTGTTTTTTCCTCTTTTGGTTTTTTCTTTGCGTCACTCAGTTTACAAAATGGAAAACTTGAAATATCGCGTTATTGAAAGTAAGTGAAAAAGCTTGAAACGTGGTTACCTCATGAATTGAGTGCAGCAAACCGAAAAACGCGCTCCGACTGCTTCGTTACATTATTCAACCGGTACAATAATGAAGGGATTTTAAATCGAATTATTACCTGTGATGAAAAGTGGATCCTATACAATAATCGGAAACGCTCATCGCAACGGCTGAACCCTGGCGAACCAGCCAAATCCTGCCCCAAGCGAAAATTGACTCAAAAAAATTACTTGTGAGCCACTGCTGCTTCAGGACAACGCTAGACCACGCACTGCACAACAGACGGCTACCAAATTAGAGGAGCTTCAATAGGAATGTCTAAGACATCCACCGTACTCCCCGGACCTTGCTCTGATAGATTACCATTTTTTTCGAAATTTGGATAACTTCTTGCAAGGGAAAAAGTTCAACTCCGGTGCAACTGCAGTCCAAAGCGCCTTCAAAGATGTTTTTGATTCCCGTCCGAATGGTTTTTTAGTAAAAGGATCAATGAACTACCTATGAGATGGCAAAAGTGCATAGATAGCAATGGTACATACTTTGATAAAATAAATATATTATATTTAAAAAAAAACGACTATGTTCCTTCCTTTCACAACGCCAATTTCATACGTAAGGGCCTAATAGTATGCAGAGCTCTAGTGGACGGAGCATTAAACTCATTCCTATTCGCAATATCGGAATCTGATTTCAGATTTTACGGAACGAGATCAACATTTGAGGCCACTGAGAGGTGATTTAAATTTTAAAAGGACAACACTGTATACAAGTTAGAGCTGTGGAATACGTGTGCTATTTCCAATAAGCAAGTTTAGGGCTCTTGTGCACTAAATACTAATCCGAGTACTTACTCTGAGTTTTAATTCGATTGATCGTATGAGCATTCGATGACAAATGTATGAATATACAGCTCAATTTCGTGTATGCATTCATATACGTTTACGTATACGATACGTTTCGAAATTTAAATCTGTTGTAATCAATTTGTGACTTTAAATCAAGCGCTTTTGGGTCCATTTTACTGTGACGCTAATGTCATCGAATTCTTATACGATCAATCGAATTAAAACTCAGAGTACTGAGTACAGAGTACTGATCCGAATCTCTACCCTTACTTTCCCTTTTCCTTGAATTCGAATTTTGGATTAATTGGGAAGTATTTTATGGAATTGAGAAAATGCTGCTAGAAACTGTTGATTGGTTGATACTGATTATTGACAAATTGTGCAGTCCGTAGAGGTAGGTATGCAGTCGAACGGCGCGCAACGGAATGTTTATTCGAGATAGATTTTAGGTAACTCTTACTGCTGGCATCTTATTATGATAATAATATGTGCTGGGCTAAGGTGCTAGGCTTGTGTTAATGGTACGTATCCATAGTAATATTATAAATTTATCTGAAAGCGTGCCTGAGTGTGTTCACTACGCTTTAACGGCCCATCTGTTCACCAGATTTTGACTAAAGATAGGTACAGACTACAGACAGGTTGCATCCCCTGAATGGACACTTTATCCCAGATTATTTTCCCGCGTAGTGAGCGCAGTAGTAAGGTATGGTTCCACCGAGCATATACCTAAGTCCACACTCCACAGGCTTATGTGATGATGATGTGATTACAATACAATCGAAATGCAGAGCTATTCTGAAATGCTAATGCCACTCCACGCCCGGACCGTCCGACTTCAGTTTGCATTAATTTTATCACCCTCTCTGTTGCAATCATATGGTTTTATAATATGGCTCCCAAAGAGTTTCTGGATTTGCCATTATATAGATTTGAAGACTGTATTTAAACAGCATTTATTAAGTCGAGGTTATAACACTATCGATGATTTTATTAATGACAAAATTGCATGGAAGCAACCAGTACAAGTCAGTGTAATATGTAGGTACTTGTAACGTATGTGTTATGTTGTCTACATATTGTAACCTTTTCTTTTCTATGAAAAGTTTCTTGCCGGCTCTTCTCAGTAGAATCCCCTTTCCGAACCGGTGGTAGAGTCTTATCGTTTCATAAGTGACACCAGTGGTCCTACATGAAATAAATAAATCATTTATCAATCCCGTTTTGTCTCTATACCTTCCTATTCTATATATCAGCTAGTTTCTGAAATTTGCGTCATAGATTTTAAACGTGGCCGAAAGAAAAGTATCAACGACTTGAAACGGAGGCAGTAAGGACAACCTGTAGGTTGGATTACTTAAACCTATAAACTATGAACCTATCTAAACAGGCGAATTACTTATTCTTACTTCGTATTCTCCTGTTCTTCCTCAAAGAAAAACGAGAATAATTATTATTTAAAAAGGACTTTGAATATGCCGGTCGCGGTCGGTAAGTACCTATTCGGAAATTTGTTTTCGGGAAGTCTGATATTCTGGTAAAACTGGGCTTTTTTAAGGTTATGGTTCAAAACATTAATTTGTGGAATAAAGCAAAACATAACTAGATAGATTTAAATTGCTCTATTGTTATTATCCATGAAGAAATGAAACGGAGGCAGTAAGGACAACCTGTAGGTTGGATTGCTTAAACCTATAAACTATGAACCTATCTAAACAGGCGAATTACTTATTCTTACTTCGTATTCTCCTGTTCTTCCTCAAAAAAAAACGAGAATAATTATTATTTAAAAAGGACTTTGAATATGCCGGTCGCGGTCGGTAAGTACCTTTTCGGCAAATTTGTTTTCGGGAAGTCTGATATTCTGGTAAAACTGGGCTTTTTTAAGGTTATGGTTCAAAACGGTAATTTGTGGAATAAAGCAAAACATAACTTGATAGATTTAAATTGCACTATTGTTATTATCCATGAAGAAAATAGAAGGATCTTCCTCTCTATAGGAAAAACGGCCGTCACGTTGCTTCTTAATTTCTCAGCCGCCAATGAATCCTAGTATAGTACGTACTAGGGCTTTCGAATACCGGTATTAATACCGGAAAGATTTTTTTCAATACCGGGATCCCGGGATCCCGGTATTAGGAAAAACTTAAAATTAGATAGATTATTTTAAACTTTTAACTAGTCTTTTCTGAAGGAAACTGCACCATAAAAAACAGTTTTTCCATAAAAATATTTTTTACCACATTAACTCCAAAAGAGCACTTTTCTGCTTAAATTCAATGAAGAAATGCAATTTTTTTTACTCGTATAAATGCATAGTTTAGTCAAAACACAAATTAATTAAAAATTCAATAGTTATTTTTTTAGAAGAAAATAAATCAAAATAAAATATTGCATTCGCTAAAAAACTGATTTCTGAACGTTTCGTGAGTCAATGAAATCGAAATGCCAAGCCACAGGGTTCTAAATTCAAACACTATTTTTTTCCTTCTGAGTGATCAAAAATGACTTTTATATACTGGTTTTAAGCAATAAAAGTGCTCTTATTGAGCTAATGTGCCTAAGATACAAGTTTTAAACTTAGCTGAATAAAAACAGTGGCAAGTACCAAGAAATATATGCAATAGTGAGTTTCGTTTATAGTGTCACCAATACCGGTATCACGGTATTAGATATTTCAATACCAGTATTGAAAACAGACGAAAAAAGGCCGGGATCCCGGTATTGGAAGCCCTAGTACGTACGTATAAGTAGCTGCTACCTACTATTTCGCAGTATTGTTAGAGCCGAGTGGTTAATGCACTGGGGGAGAACCAACTAAGGGGGCGACAACAAAGAATAAGGGGGCCCGAGTGCATCCGTCTGCCCTCTGTGCACCAAGCGGGCCCTTCGAGGCTCGAGCATATTTTTATCAACAGCGAGTCCCAAGTCTCAACAAAAGACCTTGCCTATGATCATAATGTCTTGCATGAGTATGACGTGTGAGTATCCGAGTCCCAACTTTCAACGTTTCAAAGATCTAACCATGCGGGCGAAATGACTGTTCAATGATTATTCTAGGCAGTCCTCAAAACTGTCTAGAACTACACTTTTTGGTGATGGAGCAATAGAATAGAACTCACTCGGAAAATATAATAAAGAAACCTGCATCCCTGCGAGTTCTCTGCATATAGGGTTGCCAGATGTGTTGAAAAAAAAAACCGGACCAGTTTTTAATTTTAATATTATTAACACAAAATTAACTTACCTAAAAAGGTAACTTTCTATCTTAACTAAATTTACATTGAATAAGAAAAAAAACGATCAAAAGAGAAGAGAAAATCATTATTTCCAATAACAGTAAATCTACCTATACTTTTTTTAATATATTTTGTATTAGATGCCACTGCTTTCAATATAGATGTATTGTCTGAGATGGCATCTTTGAATTCAGTGCAACTAGCAGATATATTAAAGAAAACGCACAATTCACTCTTCACAGTATTAACGGCAAGACGATTTCTTTCGTCTGTCCATACATTTCCCATGACGCTAAAGATTCGTTCCACAAAAGCATTAGATATGGGAATACTACACACATACTGCACTATTTTCAATAAATTAGGCGCTGCTTCGTTGGTAAAAAACTTGCACCACATATTAATAGAGTTTCCTTCAAGTGAAGAGAAAACACTTTGAAGTGCAGCCAGTTCTTCATAAATGTTTTCAGGGGGATTTTGCTGCTTCCATGGAGACAATGACCATAACTCAATCAATTGATCCAGCGTAGGAAATCTTCCGCATTCGAGATCTAAACAACTAAATGCCTTATAATTGTTATTTTCAAAAGAATACCACTGTTCTATATAAGCTAGTGCTCTTTGGTAAACTATTAGAGCGTTTTTAGTAAATTCTCTTGATTGATTTTCTGAAAGATAGCCTTGTCTTAATGCCATATGAACTTTCATTCCGAAATGTTTGTCACTTATTTTCTTTGCAATACTGTCCCGGAATTTCACCATTATATGCATTATATGCATGCACCATGTGCAAATGAAATGCTGCTGTGGTACGTTTTTCTAACAAAAGTAAAATTTCTTGAAAAGAGGCCATAAAATTATGAGTGAAATATAAATATAATTCATTGTAAGTAGGAGTGGTTTCACTTCCAATTTCGTCTACTTGATCAGACAAGATAGCCCAAAGAGCCCTAGGACAATTATCAGAACCTTGTTCTAAGAAGTACCTTTTCAATGGTCCCCACGACAAAAGCGTCCTATCAAGAGCTTTAAGCAAACTAAGCCATCTTGTAGGAACATGTCGTATAACTTCTCTGTATTCGCTCTCAAAGAAATCAAAGCACTCCTTCAACTCTTCTCTTTTCTTCGCGGAACAAGAAAACTCTGCAAATACTTTCATCACTATATTTTCGACATCAACAGGCATTACTTTCAAAGCGTTTTTTGCGCAGTTGTGAAATATGTGGTCATTACAGTGAGCAGCTATAATTTCATTATTTTCTTCAGATTTTAGCTTTTGAAAAACGGAATTATTAACTCCAAAATTTACAGAGGCATTATCTGCTCCATGCTGTTACTCTACTCCACGACAGTTGTGAATTATTCATGACTTGACATAATTGTTCCTTAATAGATCTTGAATCTTCGAATGAGTCTTCATAAAAGTCCAAAATTTTATGACAAATATCGTTTCTTGGTGAGAAATATTGAATCGCAACTGGAAAGAACTTTCTGTTTCCTTTATTAGAAGCATCGGTAGCAATGGAAAATTGAACTTCATTCTTTAAATCCTCCTGCACAAGTTCCATCGAATATGGATATAAAACTTGGTTTGCAATAGCAGTACATTAAGTGCGTCCTCCTGTCATTTGCTTTACGATATCTGAATCTATAATTATTTTTTTTAATACTTTAAATGAGCAATCTTGACCAAGATACGAAATATGGTGCTTGATACCATGATAAACTTCAGTCAATTCGGCAATACTAACGCTGCCTTTTGGTGTAAAGAATGAACTCATTCGCTGAGACATGGCTGCAGCACTTTCTGAATCTTTGTGCTTCTTTGACGCAGCGTGATGCGTTAATGCTTTCAAGCCATCATAAGCCGCCGTGAACTTATTTTTACACAATTTGCAGTAGCCTTTTGTGTTGTCTTCGTCACATCTGGCAACCCTATCTGTATATGATGTTCACAAAGATGTTTGAAGTCAGTAATATACCAGCTAATACTCGTAGTACCACTGTAGTCTCAAGTACCTGAAGTCATCCTATAGTAATAAATAATTATTACAGTAAGTTCAATACCAATAGGATTTAATCATTTATTTAATGTTGCGTCTACTTATTATAAATTCGAAAGTTTGGATGGATGGATGGATGGATGTTTGTTACTAACGTTCTACGCGGACGAAGTCGAGGGCATTAGCTAATAGCTATACGCTAACTATTTAATTCGATGTTGAAGTTTTTATTGCAAAATCAGCCGCATACTTAAATGAGTTACTTGAGTTACTTTTATCATTCTTTTGCCTGTATCCAGTTTTGTAGACCTGTATGTACTACCTATGTAATCCTTTAAAAAATATTAAGGATTTGAAATAATGATTTTATTTACATAATTATATAAAATATTATAAGGACTCGATAAAAAGTAAGTTTACTCTCGAGTCAAGGGCGGCACTAGCATGGGAGTGTGCGGGGTAGGGCGCGGGGCGCACCCGTTCGCTACCTCAGGCCCGATTCCTCAGAGCTGGCGCGTGGACTATTCTTACCTAGTTAATAACATAATGCAACAATCCTATAGGCTTCGCTATAGGTAGGTACTATACCTAGGACTTAGGTACATGATTTTCCTACCGTCTGCTTTGTCATCGCAGTATATTGCATGCTTCATTAACAATCTAGGTAGGTACCTACTATAGGTGTAATGTTCGGCGGTCAGGAGGGGTCTTGAATTATACACACAGCAACAACGTTGGTTGAAAATGTTTATTACACAAGAAAATAATATAATAAAATGTCTTACTTGAACTGACTTTCAACTTAGTTATCACCAAACTATGAACTAAATAGGCACTGACTTGAACTGGAGCTAAAACTGACTGGAACTGGAGCTAAAACTGACTGAAACTGGCTAACGTTGTGGGTGGAGGACATTATAAACCAATACAATGTAAACATATTTGGGAAAAGTAAACAAACAGTCTAGCGGACTCTGCGCTCGTTAGTAATTACTGGTAGTTTCCAAATGATTCTAAATGTTAATCATCTCATTAAAGTATACTTGGTTACAAAAACGTTTAGTTATTTAAATGTACATTCAGCTACACAATATAGAATATGCAAATATTACAATCCTCCCCCTTTAAGAAAATAAACATAGTTTATTTTAAAACAATATAAAATGTATTTTAGTTCAGTTCTTCTAAACATATCGATATAACTCATAACATAATATACTTAACCTTATTACAATCATCGTCAGAGGGTTATTTCTTAATTTATTAATAATAGTTATTTATTTTATATTATAACAAATCCAATAAAATATCAAGGAATACAAAATCTTAAACTACTTATTTATTAACGTTCTTAATTAATTAACTTTTAATTGAGCAATTCTTGCACTACGTCTCAAGGGTACTTCTGAATTATCTGATGTAGAAGGTATTTCTTCAAGCTCAATATCTCTATCTTTACTGTCATTATTAACCTTGAAGGTTATACAATTTGTAATTCTTGCACAACAAGTTCTAGTATCTTCTAACGTTAACAATCTGTCATTTTTATTACAAAAGAAATGTCTTCTCCATAAATATTTAGCTAGACGAAATAGCACATAAATTGAAATCAATTTTAAAATAGAAAAGAATATATAAGCGAAATAAACATTATTAACAACTTTATCAAAAATTGTTTCATTTTCCATTTGATCAATAATATCATTAATCTTGTCTATTTTGTGACTTGCTAAATTCAAACTTTCTAAATCTAGGTTTTCGTGAATTTTTAACGGTATAAAATTTATTTTAGTTATGTTCTTGTTTTTTAACTTTTTGCAACAATCATCTGATATAATATCTATTGGTGGTAAAAGTGAATTATAATTACTTTCTAAACCTAATGTTTGAGTTTGCAACATAATATTAGTAGTATATAATTTACAATTATCTGAAATTTTAATTATTTCAGTATTTATAAATTCAATGTCAATAGGTTCTTTATTTTTACAATTCAACGTACCTATGGTTTTTCTAGGCATTACAAATAACCAATGATTATTATGATGTAATTTGTACCATTGTTCCGTTGGTATGTAGCTTATTCTAGTGTCACATTCACCAGGCAATTTTGTATTGCCGTACATTAATTCGGTTTCACAAGTTTTACTTGTATGTACAGAATATAAGGCGGTTTCTATCTTACATATGTATCTATCGTTATTCTTAAGGATTTTACAATGATTTAAATTTTCTATATTGGTATAATGAATTTTATTGCTTGACATTAGAAAATATTTGAAATTAGGTAAAACGAATATAAATGTATTATCACTACTTTTAATTGGTACTGGAAGAACATGATATAAATCATAACTTACTTGAGTTATTAAAGGTGTTTTAATTACAAATACAAGCTTTTCATTTGCTACGTATGACACTAAGTTTGTTAAGGATAATAACTCTGGAATATCTTTCTCGTTTAATTCTAGAGGATATTTCGTTTGTGAGGGCAAATATGATAATGTTTTTCTTAATTCCACTCCGTACTGTTCTGGAGTAATGATAACTGGATGGATGGCATTATTTTTCGCGAACAAAATTGCATTGATAATTGTCGAAATTTCATTATTTACTTCGGTAGTGATTAAAGTTAATAGAGACATGTGCTCGTCAATGTCTTGTTTCATTTTAATGCTGAATATTTTATCTCCTATATCTTTAGTGTAGTTTGATAATAAATTTAAATTTTCGTTAAATATTTTTTATTATTATTAAGGTCTGTAATGGTTGTGTTGAAATTAGAAATCGTTGATTTAACAATGTTAGATTGAGATTTTAGTAAATTCACTACTTCGTGTTCGTTTTTATCTAAATGTTCGATTGCATCGTTATATCTTTTCGCGTCATCGGAATTTAGAGTAACAAAAAGAACTTTAAAAATACTTCCAACTCCATCTTTATAAGACCGTTTTGCTCTATGGTTATGAAAATCTGTTAATTCTCTAAGAATATTTTCTTGAATATTCAATTGAGGAATTATTTGTTCTAAAATCACAAGTGAAGTTTGGCAAAGACAAAACTTTGTGAAAGTTTCATGATTACAAAGATCTTTTGTTCTAATATAGGTATCATGAATTAAATTTATTTTCCTATGTATATCAGCTATATCTAAATATGTTATTAAATTCCATTCGCTATCAAAATGATTAACTTTTCCTAAGTTTTCAAAGTAAATACCTCCTTTATCTATCACACTAGTATTAGTGTGACTATATAACTTATCGCTGCTTATTACATACGGTGTCCATGTCAGGAATATCATAACACGAATCAGGTTCATTCTGAAACAAACGCATGTTTCAGCTTATTAGTATGTACCTTCAGTTTCTTATTTTTAATCTTAATTGTAACGTTAGTTGATGAATTGACTTCAATTATTTTATAGGGTCCTAACCAATAAGGTGATAATTTACGAGACTTTCCCGGTTTAATTGCCTCGTTGCTTAAATAAACTGAATCTCCTACTTTAAATTTTATATCTTTACATTTCTTATCGTATATTTGTTTATTGTACTCTTTTGAACTTATCAATTTGTTTCTAGCTATTTCCCTAGATTTTTGTAATTTTAAAATAAGTTCATCCAAATAATTATCATAATAATATTTAAATTCAGGTTCCTTAACAAGTGAACTTGGTAGATTAGCTTTAAAACCATATATTAGTTCAAATGGTGTGAACTGAGTTGATGTGTGAACATTAGTATTATACGAAAACATAGCGAAATCAATCCATTTGTCCCAATTAGTTTGATCTTCGTTAACGTAATGTTTCAGGTAATCTGCTCATGTCGAGTGAGTACGTTCTAAGGCTCCATTGGATTGTGGATGATAAGCACTGGTATATATTTTTTTTTTTTTAAATAATTTTGAAATTTCTTTTATTAAATTAGAAGTAAAATCTGCACCTTGATCAGTTAATAATATCTCTGGTATTCCAAATTTTCCAAATTTACATATAAAATTACGAAAAAAACAATCTGCAATTGTTTCAGCATCATGTTTAGGTAGTGGGTATGCTTGAGAGTATTTTGTTAAGTCATCTTGCAATGTTAAAATATATTTATTTCCATTTTCAGATAAATAGTTGGCTTTAATTTTCTTATGAGTTTTATGGAATCCTGTATGACCTGAAATAACATTTGAATGATTTTCTTCTAAAATAGATGGTATATCCTCCCTCCTTGGTGTTTGAACTCTCCCGTGAAAAAGGTTGATTGATATTTCTGTATCTTTAAATACGTATCTTATCATAGTTCTCACTTTGTGCCACTTAATTCGAAGGTTTCAGAAACTAGTAAAATTAATTTCTGTAATATTTTCTTGTAGTAAGCTATATTTTAAATTTTTAAAACATTCAAACATGTCTTCATAAGTTATGCTATCCCAATAATTGATTTTTGGAAATGTAAAATAGACTTTGTTACCGTTATCTGATATGCTTAATACATCATATTGATTTGGTTTTTTGGATTTTAAGTCTTTGATATAGGGTTCATATTCTAATAACAATTTATCATTTTCTACGTCTAAGTCAACTGATGTAAATACTACTTTATTTACTTTATCTGGAAGCTTGTCATTGTGTTCTTCTAATTTATTATATAATATTGGTTTCCTCTCCATTTCTTTTAGAAATGACGAATAACTTTCTTTGCTTCTTGTTATACTATTTACTTTGATAAGGTTCTCAATATTTTCGTTGTCCGGTTTTATTCTACTTAGTGCGTCTGCGTTTTGATTTAGTTTTCCTTGTTTATAAACTATTTCATAATCGTATCCTTCTAGTAAAAGTCTCCACCTAACTAATCTAGATCCAGGGTCTTTAACATTCATTAGCCAAGTTAAGGGTTTGTGATCAGTAATTATTCTAAATTTACGTCCATATTGGTATGGTTTAAAATGTTTTACAGGCCATATACTATAGCCAATAATTCTTTTTCAGTAGTAGAATAATTAATTTCACTCTTATTCAAGATTCTACTCGCATAAGCTATAGGTAGATCTTCAGATCTTGAGCCTTGAGATAAAACGCTTCCTATTGCATAATTACTTGCGTCCCTTGTTAAATTAAAAGTTTCAGAGAAATTTGGGTATTGTAAAATAGGTTCTTCACATAATTTTGTCTTTAATGTTTCAAATGAATCTTGCCGTAAACTTGTCCAAATAAAAGGTTCATCTTTCTTTAAAAGTTTAGTTAAAAGTTGACTAAGTTAAGACTAAAATTCTCAATAAATCTTCGGTAATAACCGGCTAATTCTAAGAACGCTTTGATATCTTTTGGGGTTCTTGGTATCGGATAATTTTTTACAGCTTCAATCTTTTTCGGATCGGGTTTAACACCGTCCTGAGTAATTAAATGTCCTAATTTTGTGAGTTTTTAAAAATTCACATTTGTCTGGTTGGAGTTTCAAATTGTGTTGTGACAATCTATCAAAAACTTCTTTTAATTTTATATTATGGTCTTGTAACGAACTACCATATATTACAATGTCATCAAGGTAAACAAAGCATTTAATTCCCTGTAATCCGACTAAAACATTATTCATCAATATTTGGAATGTTGCTGGAGCGTTTTTTAATCCAAACGGCATCCTCGTATATTCATAATGTCCTAACGGTACACTAAATGCTGTTTTGGCTTGATCTTCCGGACTCATTTTTATTTGATGAAAACCCGACGCCAAATCTAAGGTCGTAAAGTACTTGCTATGACCTAACTGATCTAGTATATCATTTATTTTAAGGTAGTGGATAAACATCTCCTATACTTATTTCATTCAATTTCCTGAAATCAATTACAAGTCGCCATTTCTTTTTTCCAGATGCGTCCATTTTTTTTGGAACCACCCATACGGGTGAGTTCCAGGGACTATTTGATGGTTGAATAATTCCATCCTTTAATAATTTTCCTATTTGATCGTTCGTTCGATCGTTTTGTTTTAGTGCTTCTGGATACCTATAAGACTTTGTGTTGATCGGAACCTTATTATTTGTTGGTATTTCGTGCATCACCGTATTTGTTGACGTTAATTTATCACCCTCTAAATGAAATATAATATGATTATATTGTTGACATAAATCTATTAATGACTCTTTCTCTTCTTTGTTTAAATGATCGATTCTTAATGTTTGTTCTAATTTACTCAAACGATTTCTTTGGTACGCCGTGTCATTATTAATTTTGTTTATGCTAATTATTTCGTTCGTTTCTCGAAGCTCATTAGCTAACGGTTCTAACTTCACAAATAACTTAATTATTTTGACTTCCTTATCTGTTGTGTTTAAACATACTGTTAACGCTTTGTTATTCTCAACTTTAACAATGCTTGGACACAAATAAATACCGTCTGATAATTTAATTGGTTCTAATATAATTCCTTCTTTCAAATTAGGGTTCTCTATACCAATAGAAATAACCTTTTCACATCTTGGTTCTATTACATAAACTTCCTTTTCATTATTCATCCTTTCACTCAATATTTGTGGATTAATCTCACAACTACTCTGAAAACTATCATTTTCACAACCTTTCTTCATTTTTAATTCCCGTGGGTAAACTTCACAACTTCTTTCATACATATTACTCTCATTACTCATCTCTTTCTTCAATATATTTTGTGGATAAACTTCACAATCATCTTCAAACATATTACTTTCTAAATCATCATAACACATATCTCTTTCATTCTCTTCATCACATATATTATTTTTCAACGTACTTTCGTTCATGTTCTCATTTATATTTTCTCTCGAATTTTCACACGTAATTTTTATTTCATCATGTTTGATTTTAAACTCTGTACCACATATTTTAATTTTATTCTCTTTATTACTTATTATCGAGTCAGTTTTCGACAAGAAATCGCTACCTATCACGCCATTATATTTAATAGGAAAGTTATCAGGTACCACGTGAAGTGGTTGATAAACTCTTTTGTCTCCTATATTGAATGTTAAATAGGTACAACCGACTAGCGTCCTTATCAATTCCCTTTAATTTGATTTTCTCATCTTCATATATTAATGTCTCTCCTTCTAACGACGTTATTTTAATTAATGTGACTTCTGCCCCTGTATCGATTAAAAATCGGTTTTTGTTCTCTAATATGTTATCTGACTCTAAATATACGTATGATGAAATGCGTGTATCTATGAATCTAATTCGGCCTGGATCAAATTGGTGGTCCTCGGGTTGGCCGCAGGCCTCGGACCGTTCGAGTTTAAATGTTTATTTTCGTGATTATTATTATACGATTGCCTATTATTGCGATTATTCCAACTATTGTTCGGGCGATTAAAACGATTATTATTATTCTGAGGAGGTTGGTGGTTGTTACGATTGTTATAACGGTTATTCGCGTTCGGATTATTCCGGCAGTCTTTTGCTAAGTGTCCTCTTTTATGACAAACAAAACAAGTAGGAATATTATTATTTTATTGATTCGATTGTATTTGCCTAATTACTGGTGGGTGCCTACACTGGTGAGCTAGATGGTTTAGTTTATTACAGTTTGTACACCTTTTTTTCCTGAATTAAAATCTTGTTTAACATTCATTTCTTGCCTAGATTTTATTTCCTGTTTCTCTGAAATTGCTATAGATACCGCATCCTCAAAGGTTGACGGTTTCTGCGATTTTAACAAAATATGGAGTTGTGGTAGAAGACCACTAATAAAAATGTTTAAAGCTTGATTTTTTAATAATTCTATGTTTGCTTCGCGAGCTTCTTTTGATAATTTTGGGTCTAAAGATTTAATTAATTTAATATAGCAATTCTCTACCCTACTGGAGTATTTTGAAATTGATTCATTTTGACCCTGTCTACAAGAATTTAATTCGAGTTGCCATTGTGCAAATGTTCGCCTTTCTGAATAATTTTCTAATAAATGTTCTTTTAGACTTTCCCATGACGAAAACGACCTATTCAATAATGTTGACCTAATATTTCCTTCAATTTTAGATAAAACTACTGACACGAATGCTATTTTATAAACTGGATATAATAGAGCGAATGCATTATTGCAGTTATCTATAAACACATGTAAATTTGCCTTATCGCCATCATATTTGTTAATCATTCTTTCAGCTAGACTGATATCAATAAATCCACCAGAAACTTTATCCTCTGAACTATACATTTTTGGTAATTATTCACTCGATATGCAAAAAAATTTATAATCTGAAATGATCGTACAAAATCCTATAATATCTCAATTTTCCTAAAATTATTTATAAACTTCTTAATAAAATTATATTATTCCCTATAACACACAAAAATACACAATAGAACAACAATTATACTACTCACTCGAGATAGTAGTTGGTATACTGCGGAGTTCCTTGTCTGGTCTGCTCGTCACGTCTCACTGCTCGTGGTAGCGCGAACGCTGCCGAAGCTCAACTGGCCCGATGCTGGGGTAGCGGTACTGGTTTGTACCAGCGAAGAACCGTACCACGCCGTGCTCAGCTGATGTGCTCGCCGATTATCGTCTTCAACTTCGTCGCTGTCGAGGATTGCCGACTGTTTGCCGATGCCTCGGTGTTTCTTCAGACTCCTCGTATGTTTGTTTTCCCCGTACGTTTCTTGAAACCGGAGATCCGCCGTCCAAGTACTTATCAGGAACAAAGGACTCTAATATTTCAAGAGTCTTTTCTCAGTATCCCACTTCTGACACCAAAATGTAATGTTCAGCGGTCAGGAGGGGTCTTGAATTATACACACAGCAACAACGTTGGTTGAAAATGTTTATTACACAAGAAAATAATATAATAAAATGTCTTACTTGAACTGACTTTCAACTTAGTTATCACCAAACTATGAACTAAATAGGCACTGACTTGAACTGGAGCTAAAACTGACTGGAACTGGAGCTAAAACTGACTGGAACTGGCTAACGTTGTGGGTGGAGGACATTATAAACCAATACAATGTAAACATATTTGGGAAAAGTAAACAAACAGTCTAGCGGACTCTGCGCTCGTTAGTAATTACTGGTAGTTTCCAAATGATTCTAAATGTTAATCATCTCATTAAAGTATACTTGGTTACAAAAACGTTTAGTTATTTAAATGTACATTCAGCTACACAATATAGAATATGCAAATATTACATAGGTATTATTCTGACTACTTGTAATCTCCGGTTTTGTGATTGCCCATGGTCCGGACTCCGACCTCTAATTATATTACCTAGGTACCTATATCATTAACTAAACTATTTGTTCATTGCATTGCATATGTCACCGTAAGATTGTAAAAACCGTTAAGTATATTATAGTCTAACTCGCGAAATTGTAAACTATCGAAAGATTGTGAACCGTTCAATGTTCTGAGTGTCAATTTTTGAAATATTCATTGTATTTACGTTTTCTTGTCTGTTTCTTGTAGGTTAGGTGAGCGTCCGACATATATACAATCAGGTAGTGCCTTAGGTTTTATCGGGTTAATATACCTAACAGATTACAATCTACCGAAAAATAATGCGTTAAATTGTAATCTTTCGACAGTTTGCAATTTCGCGAGTTAGATTATAATCTAACGGTTTTTACAATCTTACGGTGACACATATATACCTACCTAGTGCACTAAAAGTTTACCTACCAAGCGAAATGAAATTTCTGCATGGTCATGGACGAAACAAACCATAGCAAATATTCGTGGGAATATTATAGTATATTATTATAACCTGCACCTATTGATAATAACATTAAATAAAACTGCGCTGCACTAGGTAGCCTGAGCGACAACATGGATTTAATAGTGCATTCATCGCAACGTAACCGTCATATACCTACCTCTAATAGGTGGACATACCTAGTCATGTTTGATAAACATAGCCGACCGTCTATTATTTGGAGTTTGTACCACAGTATTTGTACTGTGGTTGTACTGACCTAAGCATGTGTAGGTAACGAGTTAACGACGAGTACCTACTACCTTGCCCACATAAAAATATGTTACCGCTGTACACACTACTATAATAATGATCAGAGTAAGAATGTACCTGTATGTAAACTACTATATTAACTCTGCGCTATCTCCTATAAGTACTTACTATATTATATTAGTCTGTCTCTATGATAAAACCTTACCTGGATCACAAAATATGGTTCATGGTGTTAATACCTAGTAGGTACCTAATGTAACTTGTACTAATGTCGGACCCAATTTCAGCCGCGCTGGCTGTTCTCCACAGAGGGTATAGCCATGCTATAGCCATCTGCGCTTGTCTTTAGCGTATAATTATTTTATAGTCATGCATTAGTGTATGCGTGAAGGCAATCAGACACATTCGGAGAGGCAGGGCGCGGCAGTGCAAAACACCCAACTTCCTAACTCCGGGCTGGAAGCATCGAAGAATGCCTTCGCTTGTCTTTAGCGTATAATTATTTTATAGTCATGCATTAGTGTATGCGTGAAGGCAATCAGACACATTCGGAGAGGCAGGGCGCGGCAGTGCAAAACACCCAACTTCCTAACTCCGGGCTGGAAGCATCGAAGAATGCCTTCCGACCGATTGACGTGCCTAACTACTATTGCAACAATTCAATATGTCAAATGTCTAACCAACTAACAATGTGCAGTGGTGCAGCTGTTCTGTAGTGTTGCTATTTGAACAAAAATCAAAGAGGTTCAAGGAGAAAGGAGGGAATCTTGTATTTACTTACTCAATTATATAATTTATATTTACACAATAGTATTGGACATAACAACTAAATATGATCAATTAATGAAAACTAAAAAAATAAAAATAAAACTACACAATCCTTTTTAATAACAAGTGAACTTAATTTATCGAATTAAAAAAATACGACTGCCCTGCCATATTATTTTTAGAGTTTAAACCTCCATAAGAAGCGATTTGCATAGGGTATACCTACCTAGCCCTGGGAATCTTATTCACATTTTTATTAAATGATATTTTTTGTGAATCACTGGATATTGAACTATAGTGTTACATATTTTTGGAATCTACTCATCATTTTCTAGATGATGATTATATGTATAGTTAATCTTATTTTCGATTTTTTTTTTTTCAACTTTAGTCTTTAATACGGAATCATGGTCACCCCAATTTTTTTTTAATTTTACTAGCCTATGACACCCGGAATAAGCTATGGATTCTAAAGATACCTCATTTATCAAAATCGGTTCAGCAAAACTCGCAACAAAAAAGGTCTCTGACACAATATCGTCTGAGGATAACTGGGAGCGAAACAAAAAAAAAACAAATGTTCTTAGGATATAGATCAAAGTACATTTGCACCTATGCCAATCTTCGCAATGCTTACCATTGAGGCATACCAGTTGCCGGCATGGCTCTATGTACCTTGATTGATTGTAATTTATAGGTATAGTACGCACGCGAGTTGAATGCAGAGCTTTTGTATGTGTCACCATACATTAGCTCTGCCATGCCATGCCATGCCAAAAGTAAATTAAATCGTTGAACAAGGCATAAAAAGCAAAAATGTAGGTACCTACTTCAGCTATGCTACGAAAAGAGCTTGCTGTCGTTGGAATTTAACTAATTATGGACAATAATCTAAAACTGCCATTAGCCAAATAACCAAGGGGATCGAGGCGTAACAAGATTGGAAGAGAGGATGGATAAAAGCAGAAAAGGCAAAACAGCTGCTCCACTAACATACCTATAACCTAGCTAAACTGCACAACCGCGTTTTGCCCTTGGCGTAGCTTCTTGGTCGTTGGATTCGCTATCTGAAATCTAAATGGATAGCTGAACGTTGACTGAAGATGTTGCTAACTAAAATGAGGATTAGGATGTTGTCGTGTCTAACATGTTCTAGGTAAATAGTAATCTCATAACTAGAGCTTCTTACCTTCTTACTTACTTGGTTATTACCAAAATACGTATTATGTTATACTTACTTTAAAATATACGTAGGTACTTGGGTAGGAGTAGGTAAGTTCCTACATATACGAAGAACTCGGATGCGTGTTATGGCGTCGTCGACCCCACATGTTGTCGGCAAAGCTGGCAACTGCATTAAATACAATCTATCGGTAGGTATGCTGTTTCCAATAAAAAGCACTAAGCACCGCACTCTACATTCTTTCGAAAATAAATCCTAATACTGAGATCATAGTGCGCTTATTAAAATGATGTTAGAATGACATCTGACTTTACTTTTGGTTTGTGTCGAATTGCCTGTTGTGTTTTTAAATTACATACGTCCATATGAGCTACCCACTCATATGCATTCGTGTTGCACGTCTCTTTCAATGACAGGGTACGAAGAAGGATATTATTTTAAACGATTATATAAAACGCAAAGCTTTCCCACATGCATGTTGAAAATGTCGTCACTGTGAAGTACTTAGCTTACCTAAATACCTGATATTATTTAAAAAGCATTTACAATAAATACCTACCTACATGAGTAATTCATTAGATACATTTTACCACCTAATCACTTCAATTATCGTAAACTAGTTAATTCGCACGACTTCGTTCGCGTGGATTAAGATTTTTTTATTATGATTTTTCCGGGATAAAATATGTCCTTTCCCTACGAATTTCCATCAAAATCGGTTGAACCGGTGAGCCGTGAAAGCGTAGCAGACAGACACACTTTCGCATTTATAATATTATTGTAGTATGGATTAAAACGAATCTACCTTTACCTAGATTGATTTTTATCAGGGATGTTATGGAGCTCCGTAATCGAAACCAATAATTTCGGATAGGGGCGCCGATGCAGGTCTAAATAAGACATTTTGACAGGTTTTTGTTTTTGCCCAGCCGAACCGACACACTAGCCGCGCGCTGAATCAAGAAAATCTAATATCCGTAACCAAAACTATCCCAATGATATCTATACTTACTAATATTATAAATGCGAATATAATTGGATAGATGGATAAATGGATGGATGTTTGTTACTCAACCACGGCAGAACGACTGAACGGACGTGAAGGCACAAGGATACATTAGTCTGGAATAACACCTAAGCTTCCGAACCGGTGGTAGAGTCACATGAAATAAAAATAAATCATTTCATTTCATTACTTTTTATTCCAGAAAATAAAAGAGTTCTAGCGGGAATCAAAAAACCTTAACCCTCGCGGACGAAGTCGCGGGCATCAACTAGTCCGAAATAATTGCATATCCGTAACCGTATCTGAAACCGGTATAATATTATTCCTATGTCCGTATCCAGATCCGAAAATTAATTTCATTTAAGTACAAGTAATAATAAATACCTATAAAATAAGTAAATTGAAGCAAATTCTAATATCCGTTGTATTTTCTAGGTAGACTAGAGCTCGATCCATACCTCATGTTCCCTAGGCGACCGATTACGCGTGCCAACTGCCGAGGCCCTGGATGTTTTCTTACTACGTGATCTCATTTTCCGAATGTGTTACGATTTGGTATTACTTATTATGATGAATATTCATTAGGATGTTCATCATAATAAGTAATAATACTAAATCGCCAAAAATTATATTAATAATTTTTAGCGTGAACACCACACCATACATTACAATAAGCGTTGTATAGTATACTAGCTTATGCCCGCGATTTCGTCCGCGTGGTTAAAGTATTTTTCCCCATAGGCACTCCTTCCAAGTTTCATGGCTTTAACTTGAAAAATGAATGACTGTCATATAAAGTTTCAACCCCTATTTTACCCTTTTGGGGTTGAAATTTTTAAAAGCTGTGAGACACGCACTTTTCTTTTTTTACCGTTAATATGACTTGAAAAATATCGTGAGAAATGCAAGACTTTATATAAACTTTCATCCCTTAATTCACCCCTTTGGGGGTCGAATTTTTAAAAATGTGAATTACGTACTTCTTCATATTTAACTGGAAGTCCAAGTGCTAAGTTTCTTCTAAAACTTTCAACCCTCTGCAGGTGGAATTTTGAAAAACTGCGACACAATATAATCTTCTTTATTTTTTACCGAAAGCCAAAATACCAAGTTTCGTTGATATAGGTAATTTGAAAAACGTTTATACAAACTGTAAGCCCACTTATCATTTTGGGCATATTTTAGGTATATAGATTTATATCGTCTAAGTCGGCGTTTGTGATTTCTAATATTATTTTATTTACCGCTTTTAATTCGGTCGATAGGGGAGCCATGTTAGATGAAATTCAAAAAGAGATACCTGAGATATTAGACTATTTGTGGCAATGTTATGGCTCTCCCACAAAATTAATGTTTGGGGAAAAAGTTCTGGATTCAGCAGTAGGTTGTCAGCAGGGTGACCCACTTGGTCCCGCGCTTTTCAGTCTCGTTATAAATCCTATTATTTCGTCCCTAAATTCAAAATTCAACTTATGGTACCTAGATGATGGGTCATTGGCAGGAGATGCGTCGTCAGTTCTTCAAGATTTAAGAACAATCATACAAAAATTTTCTTATATTGGGCTAAATCTAAATTTTTCCAAGTGTGAGGCTTACTTCCCAAATTCAATTCCCATTGAGAAGAAAAATGAAATTTTTCATAATTTGAGTTTTTTGATACCGGGTACACATGGCCATTTATATTTTACGGTTATGTTTATTTGCTCCTAAATTTATGTATCTGTTAAGGTGCGGCCCCTTTTGGAAATACCCTTCTTTGATCTCAACTTTAGATGTGTCTCTTAAAGACACTCTATGTAAAATTCTAAATTTACAATTTGATGACCGCACCTGGACCCAAGCGAGTCTACCTGTGAAATACGGGGGCCTAGGCATACGTTCCATCTCAAGTGTAGCACTCCCGGCTTTCTTATCTTCCGCTTCTGGCTCTATTACACTCATCAGTCAGATCCTTAATCTGTCTAGTCGGACTGATGTTGTGGTTGAGAGTCTGTCGGAAGCGAGGCTGGCCTGGAGTGCTTCTTGTCCTGGGGAGAGCTTTCCTTCGGCTGTGGAATGTCAGGGTCTTTGGGACAAACCGCGTGTTGTCTTGGCACATTCGGATCTCGTAGCACAGTGTACCTCAGATACGGATAAAGCCCGTATTTTAGCCGTATCCGAAAAAGAGTCAGGTCACTGGCTTCACGCTCTGCCATCTCATAGCCTGGGAACGATTCTCGACCGGACAGCGCTTCGTGTGGCAGTTTGCTTACGCTTGGGAATAAAGGTATGTGAGCCTCATTACTGTCCTTGTGGCAGCCGCGTAGATCAGTTTGGTTACCATGGACTCAGTTGCATTCGGAGCGCAGGCCGCTTGTATCGCCACGGTGCTCTCAATGATATAGTCCGTCGCGCTCTGGCCACTGCCTCCATCCCTGCACAACTGGAACCCTCCGGTTTGTTCAGGGATGACGGCAAGAGGCCGGATGGGATGACTATAGTACCATGGTCGAATCTGCTCAGTTGCTTAAGCGTCGCAAATACTCAGCCATTACTAAGGACTACGTTTTTGCGGCGCTTGCTTTTGAGACTCTGGGCCCATGGTCATCGGACACGAAGAATTTTATAAATGTTGTGTCCCAAAAACTGATCCACGCCTCTGGTGACCAAAGAGCTGGCGCTTATTTAGCCCAACGGCTTAGCCTTGCCATTCAACGAGGTAATAGCGCCAGTATTTTGGGCACCATGCCCATTAACGATCACTTGGATGGCGTGTATTTTTTGTAAATATAATTAGTTTTTAATTTAGATTTTAATTTATTTCTTACTTTTAATTCTAATATATATGTATAGTTTATTAAAATGACCTGCACATTATGTCAATTTAACTAAATAATATATCAGCAATTAGTACCTATGTCTTGCCGTAAATTTCCTACAAGCCGTTGCTACACATCAATAAATACAACCTAATATAACAAAACTCATTCACCGTGTCAGAATTTTAGCGACATCTAGTGAATGTTCGAGGAAGTTACTTTTTGCTAGTTTATGTCACGTTGTTATGTTGATTATTAATTAAAATTCGCCTGTTGCTATCGTTCAGCTTTATTTAAATTGTTTTTCTATTATTTTATAAATATCCTAGATTAAATATTATTAAAGTTATTCATTAATAATATTTTATTGTCATAATGAATTCGTAAACTGTATTTGAATTTGGCGCCAACAAGTTACGACAGATTGTCTTTTGTTTTTTTAATGGCATTGTGATGGTAATCGTGTGACTCGAAGAAGTGTAAAATATAGAAAATGTTATCGTATTGCAGGTTTTTACTTAAAGTTCCCATTATCCTGAAGATGTGGCTACAAAACTTTCTTCCCCTATTTTACCCCTTCGGGGTAGAATTTTCAAAAACTGTTTTCTTCATTTTCGACTGGTAGCTCATGTACCAAGTTTCATGGATATAACTTGAGAAATGACACACTTTCATACAAATTTTCATCCCCCATTTCACCCCATTAGGGGTGGAATTTTGAAAAATCCTTCGGTATTTAACCAAAAGCCTAAATGCTAAGTTTCATGGCTATAACTTGAGAAATAAAGGACTTTCATACAAAGTTTCAACCCCTATTCCACCTCTATGGGGTTGAATAGAACTTTCAAAAATGATGAAATAATTACTTCTTCATATCTAACTTTAAGCCCAAATGCTAAGTTTGATGGCTATAAGTTGAGAAATGAAGAACTTTCAACCCCAATTTACCTTTGTGGGGGTAGAATTTTGAAATACTATGACACACGTACTTCTTTATTTTTTACTTAAAGCCACAATACCGAATTTTGTTGTAATATCTTAAGAAAATAATGACTTGCATACAAACTTTCATCCCTTATTTCACCCCTTCGGGGGTAGAATTTTCAAAAACTGTGAAACACGTATTTCTTCATTTTCGTCTGGCAGCTCATATACCAAGTTTCATGGGTATAACTTGAGAAATAACGGACATTCATACAAACTTTCACCCCCATAAGTGAGGAATTTTGAAAAATCCTTCCGTAGTGAGCGCCTACGCCACAAAAGCCTAACGGTCGGGTACGGCTACAAAGGCGTGCGTTCTACGGGTCACTTGTCACGAGTGTGCGGCCATTTAATTTTTTTTACTGTGAATTTGTGTTGATTGTGTTAACAGTGCTAAATCTAGTGTTAATTATGTTAAAATTACAATTAGTTCCCTATTTGTTCATTTCAGTTTTAATCTGAAAGTTTACATTTTGTTAAAATGGAAATCTGATTGTTGTGTGGTTTATTTTTGGTTGAACTTTGTGTAATTTGTTTGAATTTTGTAATTAAATAGTCTGGTTTGACTTAACAGCTTTTTTTTTTATCCACTTCTGGTTGCTTATAAAATAGATTGTACCTTCGATATGCCTACTTATATGGCTGTGTAGTTGGCTAATGAAGTATCACGTGTGGTAGCGTTTTCGGAAAAAGCTCTCTATACATATATAGTGGACTTCCATGCATGCTAGAATGATGATGCTGAGGGAGATTTATGTGATATGTCAGTTCCAGCTAATTTTGGGGCAAGAACTTGCATATAATGTAGTTTAAGGGGGTATATTAACCCAACAAAACCTAACTACATGATTATTTATGTGGAACCCTAACCTAATCTACAAGAAAGAGACAAGAAAACGTAAATACAATGAATATTTCAAAAATTGACACTCGGAACCGGTAAAAGACGTGCCGCCAAGCGATTTAGCGTTCCGGTACGATACTGTGTAGAAACCGAATAGGGGTATGGGTTAAATATAACTGCCATGCCCCTAACAGGTTAGCCCGCTACCATCTTAGACTGCATCTTCACTTACCAGTGGATAAAAAAAAAAAAACATACAATTACGCTAGTTAGATTGCAATCTAACGGTTTTTGCAGTCTTACGGTGACATATATGTTGTAAAAACTTTTAGATTATAATCTAACTAGCGAGATTGTAAACTGTCGAATGATTACAATTTAACACATTTTTCGAAAGATCTAATCTTCGGTAATGTGTTAGGTATATTAACCCGCTAGAACCTAATTATAGGCACTAATTGATTATTTACACAGTAAACAGATACAACCAGTATGGAAACTAAGCCTAGTTGATAAAATAATTACCTACGCTCCATTGAAGTAATAGGGTTGTCACTTTTAATGTTTCATGGTTTAATTTTGTTTTTGTTAAATAAAACATTCTATGTTCTGTAGTGATCAATTAATCGAATTGAAATAACTAGTTTACGAATAAAATTTAAATAAGTATCTTATGGCGTCGGTTAATCTCGATAGTTTAAAATACGGAAAACAGTTTAATATTGACACACAACAACTTGTAGATCTTTGTTTTTTTTTGTAGGTCACTAACTTATCATTATGGCGTAACCTTTTACATATTTTGGCAGGTGCGTACGCGAGCCGCGGCTGGGCGCGCGGAAGGCGCCGCAGGTGGCGCGCGTGCAGGGCTCATAAACTCTGTTTGCAGGTGTTTGTCACGCATTTTCGGGTTGTACCGTACCGCGTTTCAACCCCAAAAATGCGTCTGATACCTAGTAATTAAAAAACATTACATAAAAAATACCTTTACTAGCGGTCCACCCCGGCTTCGCACGGATGCAATTTAGATTTGTAATTTTATCGTGAAAAAAACAAAGTAGACAATTTACAGATTTTTCATATTATGTACTATCTTTACTTATATGTAAATTAATTAAAATGAGTACATTGTGACTATTTAAAGCGGTCTGTAATTCCCTAATTAAATCAACTTTAGAATTTCAAAATGGCGCTGATTTTTTAAAATTTTCGTAACAGTTTCCTGTTTTGTGATTCTAGGGATCCTCAGATATCGATTGTGAACGAAATCTGTTCAATAACAAATAATTTCAAAATGGCGCTATTTTTTAAAATTTTGGTAAGTACCAGTTTCCTGTTTTGTGATCCTAGGGATCGTCAGATATCGATTTTGAACGAAATCGGTGCAATAACAAAGAATTTCAGAATGGCGCTGATTTTTTTAAATTTTGGTAACAGTCTCCTGTTTTGTGATCCTAGAGGTCCTCAGATATTGATTTTGAACGAAATCTGTTCAATAACAAAGGATTTCAAAATGGCGCTGATTTTTTTAAATTTTGGTAACAGTTTCCTGTTTTGTGATCGTAGGGATCGTCAGATATCGATTTTGAACGAAATTGGTACAATAACAAAGAATTTCAAAATGGCGCTGAATTTTTAATATTTTAGTAGCAGTTTCCTGTTTTGTGATCCCAGGGAGCCCCTAATATCGATTTTGAACGAATTTAAAAACGATAGTTCCGGTTTTGTTGAAGCAGAGTTCAAACAGCCATATTCTACGCTATACACACCTGGCATTTTTAAAAGATCGCGGAAATAGACCACTCGTCATGACGACGACTCACTACTGACGGCACCGCGACGACGGCTTAGGGGTCTCGTCGATGCGCATGTTTGTGTGAGTGAGCTGTTTTGAACGTTTCTAGGTAGTTTCACTACTGTTTGTATCTGTTTACTGTGTTATTTATGTCGAACCCTAACCTAACCTTAAATACAATATTTCAATTTACACTCAGAACGTTGAACGGTTCACAATCTTTTGACAGTTTACAATCTATCGACATAAAAGCGTTAGATTACGGTCTATTGGTTTTTACAATTTTACGGTGACATGTACAGACTACATGACTTGTATCTGTTTACTGTACTAAAGGGTAGCCCAAATAGTGACGTCCGAAGAAAAAATTAGATTCCTCGTGCCTAGACCTATCAGAAAATAGCCCATGTATGTTCAGCGATTTTTGGTAGTTTTCGAGTTATAATTTTTTTTAGATTCGTGAGATTTCTGAGGGAGTGAATTTTAATTGTTTTTTCTTTTTATTTAGTGTTTTTTTGTGAACATGCTTGCTACAAGTGTGCTACTTTGCATAAAAAAAATCACCATCATAACATTAACCCAAGTTGGAAAATTTTTGGTCGAAAGAGAAAAGTTTACGTTCGGCAGAAGCAGAGACAAATTTTCAACTTACGATTAAAAATACTTAACTTGTCTACGTCATTTCCGACTTATTTAAAAACTTTTGGGGTTCCTAAGCTTCCTTTATTCTATAATTTGGTACTTTATGGGGCATTATTGTGAGAAATCGGACTTCAAATGTGGCAAGCATTCTAATATAATATATAATATATGTATATTTAATTATTAATTGTACAACAGTGAATATCTGTACTCGTATAATTTGTGTACAGCGTTTTAAATATGAAAATAATTATTAGAGCATTGGTAAGGCGGTAATTTCTGAACTTAAAATTGAGTTTTGCCTATTTTTGACAATTTTATGGCTAATTGCAGTAAGAATTTTTTAAAGGACATGACCAGTAATTGCCCTCCGATTCGGAACAATGCACAGGATTTCCGTTTTTACAGTAAGGTTTAAAAATTCAAAACGAAATTATTATGGATTTATTATTCCAAATAAGGTCAGGGTTCAAATGACAAGAAAAAACAGTACGTTTATTGTTTAAATCTTGAGCGTCCGCTTTCCTCTTTAAGCACTACTCCATTTTGACGTTCCATTATATCCATGCCTAATAATAATCTTGTAACCCTACATGAATACCATTTAAGTACCTTAGCCATTATATTATGAATGATTTATTTTTGATCAATTAAATAGTAATGAAAAGGAAATGCATGTTTTGTTTATAATTATTTTTATTTTTTGACAAATCTCAAACTAATAGATCGAACAAAGCATTTTGAAATACTGCGTTTAAAGGAACGCCCTTTCACATTGCATATGCTGCCATCTGTGGTCGAATAGTTGAACTTGTTAACCAAAAGTAGTGAATAATACTTAAAAATATTTTCTAGACTCACCACAATAACTAGCGCCATCTAGTGTGGGAAAGCAGTTTTTGGTGAAACTTTTTTTATTTATTTTCTGTTTTCAGAGCCTTCAGACTCCTGAAACTTTTTTATTTGAAAACTATAAAATATAACAATTACAATAATAAAGAAATAATAGTTGAAAATATTTTTTTAGACTCGCTCAACACAATAAATAGCGCCATCTAGTGTGGGAAAGCAGTCTTTTGGTGAAACTTTTTTTGTTCATTTTCGCAGTTTTCCGAGCCTTCAGACTCCTGAAACTTTTTTATCTGAAAACAGTGAAATATTACAATTACAATAATAAAGAAATCATTGCTGAACATTGATTTTTGACACCTAGGCAAGCTGCCATAGTTCCACCGGTCAAGTCCTTTAAGTATTTTCTACAAAAAGTATCGATATTTTTCGATTAAGTGACATCAAGGTTACGTAAAAGTTATTTGGATTATTTTAGTTTTTTACAGTCAGTAGGACAAAACAACCGAATTGCACTCGGTTAGGTACTAAAATAGCTTTATCTTATTATTTATATGAGTGTTACAGAATGAAATTGTTTTGAATGTGTTTTTAATTCTGTATTCTGTTAACCCGAAACACTTTATATATTTCTGTAACAGAAACGAATCTGTATCAGAAATAAAGGGTTCTAGAGTGTAACCGAGATATTGACGTTGCCAAATTTACTGTTGACGCGTATTAAAAGGACATTGTTCTGTCCCCACACAAAGTTCGCCTAAGAACCAACCGTCATAAAACATTGATTACTGGGTTCAAATTAATACCTTTTTATACTTGAGACCAGATTAAAACTACGGACACTTGCAAGAAAATTACTTATTACCAAAAATATTTTCAATTTTGAGTTTATTTCAGCATTCACGATCAATCTACTTGAACAAATTAATATCATCTCTATCCATTTGTAATAGAGCTGTAAACAGTATGTAGATAAGACTAGATTCGCCGTAGTTCATCAAAAACATTACAGATGGCGTTATTAATAATGCAGGTATCGTCATAGTTCATCGAGAACTTCATAGATGGCGTTAAAAATATTAAATTATTGTACTTTCAATAGATGGCGTTGCGAGATTCCGAATACTAGCGCACTTAGCACTTTAAGCAGCTTTTATTTTGTTTCTTACGATACAGATCTAGCGCTCAAGCGGTGGTATTGTATATTATTTAAAACTTAAGTTATTGATCTGTGGTTAATAATCCAGAGACGGAAACGTATAGTAATCAATTTAATACCCATTTACTTATTTTTTAATTAATTTGAAGTGCCCGTTAAATTCTGATATTTGGAATAAAGACTATAAATTAAGCTAAGAATTACTGTATATTTCAAACGTGTGTTGATTCTTAGGCGAATTTGGTCAATGTCCTTTGAACCTAACGCACCCATTGTTGCAATTGCTTAAAAAAAACATAGCCATGTTGTGTCAGTGTGTGTAAACTGTAAAGTCCAATGAAGGGAGAAGAACGCGATGTCACACCGTGCAGTTTGGACATGTACCTATTAGGGTTACAGATAAAAACACTTATTAGAAGAAATAAACAGTTACAGATTGATTGGGTTTTGGATTGGATATCGTTTCTGTTTCCGTTATAAGTGTTTCTGTTTTATAACAGTTACAAAAACAGTGTTTAAACCCCTTAGAGGTATGTCCATTAGAAAGAAAAATCTATTTCAACTCTCAACACAAATTCATGTGTACCGACAAAGTTAAAAAAAAACTTTGAAGAAATTCGTGGTAGTGGTCTGCGGTAATCAGGAGGCTTTCCACCCTGCGTCAGTTGCCCGGCAACGGTTGGAGCGCAAGCCCTCCCTCACGGAGTAAGTATAGTGCCCTTGCTGCACTTCCCCCTACCTGCCTCCCGCCCACTGTCAGGCCACTGAATAATGATAACCATTACTAAGAACTTTATTTTAATACATGTGTGCCGTAAGATTGTGAAAACCGTTAGATTGTAATCTATCTAGCGAGATTGAAAACTGTCGAAAGATTACAATTTAACGCATTATTTTTCGGTAGATTGTAATCTGTTAGGAATTTTAATCCGATTGAACCTAAAGTGATTATTTGTGTCGAACCCTAACCTAACCTACAGGAAAGAGACAAGAAAACGTAAATACAATGAATATTTCAAAAATTGACACTCAGAATATTGAACGGTTCACAATCTGTCGACAGTTTACTATCTATCGAGATAAAAAGCGTTAGATGGCAATCTGACGGTTTTTGCAATTTTACGGTGATACCTATATTTTTGTCAATTGAAAATTCAGTTTTATTTTATTTTATCAACAGGCTCAATAGGTATTTTATATAGTACACAACTACAAGTTAGCGCTTGACTGTGATCTCACCTGATGGTGAGTGACGATGTCAGTCTAAGATGGTAGCGGGCTAACCTGATAGGGGCATGGCAGTTATATTAAACAATACCACCCCTAATCTGTTTCTACATGGCATGGTATCGGAACGTTTAATCGCTGGACGGCACATCTTTGCGGGTAGTGTGGTAACTAGCCACTGCCGAAGCCTCCCACCAGATCAGACCAGAAATCATAAATTCCCAAATTTGACCGTGACCCTGACCCTGCCGGGAGTCGAACCCGGGACCTCCCACGTTAAGACAACAGCGCTCAACACTGCGCCAAGGAGGTCGTCACTCGTCAATCGCCAATTCGCCATTTAACCAACAATGCAATGCTAGAAGACATGACCTAGTTACATGTGTAGTTATTATGTAGGTATAGGTAGGTACCTAGTTTAATAATTATTTCAAAGTTTCACGGTACCTAGCAGGACCTATTTAGTTTAAAACATTCAACTCACAAGAAACATGCTTGCTATAAATTTCGGAAAAATACTTGATATTCCATAGGTATCAGATTAAACTGAAAGTATGTGTGCATCTGCACACGAATTAGTTTTCCTAGTAGACGAAGATTAAACAATATGAGAAGTGAGAACCCTTTGGAACCCGATCCCTCATTTTTTCTTCACTGGACGTTACGTTCATAACTCGACTACGACACAGATTTTCCTTTTATATTCGATTTCTGCAATGGTGCATTCTTATAAAACATCTGTATATGGGAATAAGGGTCACTGTTCCTTGTGGGTATTAAAACACGTCTACTTCTTCACACTGTTTATTTGCGACTAGCTTAGTAACTTATAATATGCGTTAATACAAAATGCATTTTTTATATGGTGTATGCCACTGCTATACCTAACTTCGAGATACATTATTAGGACGTTGATATATATAATATAGATATTTGACTTAACATGCCGCCCGCCAAAGGACCCTCAGCGTCCTTTATAAACTATAAGTACATTGATCTTTGACAAACTTAAAATATTATACTTAATCACAATAGACGAGCGCATTAATAGTACATTAAACAACTTAACATTAAAATTGATTATCTTACTATCTTAATCTTAAAATCTTGTGTAATATTATGGCAGCAATGAACATTCACTTGCAATATTAAAGAAAATACAACTACTTAAACAATCATACAATAAATTAGCAAAGTCTTAACTTTTTCTTAATTATTAAACAAACAGAATATAACTTAGCAGGCAAATTAATTTGATTACAATAAACGTTAACATATACAAAAGACCTTTAGAATCTTAAATACTTAGATACTTAATCAAGGTCTATCGGCAAGGGACATAGTTTCGATACAGATCTTTGCACTATACGGTCGCCACTTTTGACACTATAAACTCGAGTAACACCATCACTACCGGGATGTTTGTCAGTGATACGACCGAGCATCCATTTTCCAGGTGGAAGATTGTCAATTTTGATGAGTACTATGTGTCCGATATCGAATTCCTTTTCCTTCTTGGTCCACCTATACCTCTGTTGCAATCTAGACAAATATTCTGATTGCCATCTGCGCCAAAAGTCTGATAACATTTTTTGCATGTGTTGCCATCTCGATAAGTAGCTCATTGGGACATCTTGGAGATTGGGATTCGGAATGGTAATTGGAGCTTCGCCAATCAAAAAGTGTCCTGGAGTTAAAGGCATCTTATTGTCTATATCAGAATCATCTATGGGGCTTAGAGGCCTGGAATTCAGACATGCTTCTATTTGACATAGGATGGTGGACATTTCTTCGTAAGTGAGATTAGACGTTAATACCCTTTTCAGGTGGAACTTCATTGACTTCACGCCTGCCTCCCAGATTCCCGCCATATTTGGACTGTAAATCGGTAGGAAGTGCCATTGGGTGCCGTCAAGAGCTAAAGATTCTAAAATATCACCTTCAAATTGTAACTTTGCTTCTGCCCAGGCTGCTGCAAGTTCTTTGTTAGCTGCAACGAAATTGCGACCTTGGTCACTCCACAGGTGCGCACATTTACCACGCCGGCTTACAAATCTTCTCATGCAAGCGATGAAGCTATCTGACGTCATATCTCCAACGAGTTCTAGGTGAATCGCCTTTGTGGACATACAAATAAATATGCATATGTATGCCTTGCTAGTTCTGATTCCTCTACCTCTTGACGCCAGTACTGAATATGGGCCAGCAAAATCCACGCCGCTGTTTAAAAAGGGTCTTGATGGAGTCACTCTTTCACGAGGTAAGTCTCCCATGAGTTGCGATTTTACTGTTGCATTTTGCCTGGCACATATCAAACATTTTCTAAATCTTAATTTTGCTAAATTTTTTGCTTTCAGGATCCAGTATTTCTGCCGTAAGTATCCCAACATTAGCTGCGGTCCACCATGCAACGTCTTCAGATGAGCGTCAGCGACAACGAGCTTCGACAGGTAAGTATCATTATCTAGTATTATAGGGTGTCTACCATCTTCGTTTAAATCTGCATGGCGTAACCTACCGCCCACCCTGACGATTTCTTCATCATCAAGGTAAGGTTGTAACGTTTTTAATTTGCTTTTTGCTTGTACCTTTCCATTAGCTTTTAAATTGTTTATGTCTTCTTTAAAACTTTCTTGCTGTGTTAGCCTTATGCATCTTTTTAATGCTTCATCTAATTCTTTTGTTGTGATAGCTGTGTCTTTATCTTGCAATTTCTTTCCTTTTAAAAATCTTTTGCTGTAGGTAATCATTTTTAGTAGTTCTGTTAAATTATCACAAATTTCAAATTTTGCAGTTATACTTCTGTTTTCATTTTCTATTTTCAGGTCTGCTTCTATATTTTCTTTTCTTTCCAGGTTTGTAGTTATGTTCTTCGGTCTGCAGTATTCGATCTCATCATTATTTAACCATTCAGGTCCTTTCCACCACATTTTGTATTCTTTCAGGTCTACTAATGGCATTCCTCTTGAGGCGATGTCAGCAGGATTTTCTTGCGATTGGACATGATACCAATTGTGATTGCCTATGTCTTCGAGGATCTCAACCACGCGATTTCGCACGTAAGTATTCCATCTTGCAGGATCTCCGAAAAGCCAGGACAAAACTATAGTGGAGTCCGTCCACGCGTATATCTGACAGGTAGGTATTCTCATTGATTCCTTTATTTGTTTTAGAAGACCAGCAAGTAGCACCGCACCGTTGAGTTCAAGACGAGGTAAGGATTTAGATTTAGTCGAGGCCACGCGTGTTTTAGCTGCGATGATTGTAGTCTTCACCTCTTCATCGCAGGTTTTTACTCTCATATAAGCGACTGCACCGTAGGCCTTATTCGAGGCATCGCAGAATCCGTGAACTGTAACGTCCGTCATCAGTTTTTCATTTGTTTGGAGCCATCGATCTATCTCAATACCAGGTAAGTTTTGGAAACTATTTCTTAGATCAAGCCATTCTTCAGCAATCGTTTCATTTACTTCTTCATCCCACGTTATACCTTGTAGCCATAATTTCTGAATTAGCAACTTTGCAGGTAGAATGGAAGGCGCTAACCAGCCGAGCGGGTCAAACAAACGTTGTATATCAGCGAGGATCGTTCTCTTTGTGATAGGATCAGCTACGGCAGGTTAGTTTAGATTGTATTGGAATTTGTCTGTTCCCATGTTCCATTGTAATCCAAGTGCTCGAATACTACCATCGATCGTTATGTCTAGGTTTACTTTGGAACTTCTTTGATCAGGTTTAAATTGTTTCAGGAATTCAGCATTGTTAGAGCACCATTTTTGCAGAACAAAGCCGCCTTTTCGCAATATTGAATCTATATCCTTTGCGATCTTGATCGCTTCTTCCAGATTATCTTTTCCAGACATAAGATCGTCCATATAAAAGTCTTGTTTAATTACTACAGCTGCATCAGGATTATTCTGACCCTCATCTTCAGCAACTTGGTGTAACGTTCGGACTGCTAAGTAAGGTGCTGATGCTGTACCGAACGTCACTCTTTTGAGTCGATAATCCTTTACAGGTTCGTTCTTGTCGTTACGCCAGAGAATTCTCTGCAGATCTGCATCTTCTTTGCTTATTATCTGGCGGTACATTTTTGTTATGTCTGCGACGAAGCACACTTTCTTCGTTCACCATCTTAAAATTAAAGTTCTCATGTCGTCTTGTAGTTGAGGGCCTACTAGTAACTCATCATTAAGAGAGATTTGATTGTACCCTTTTTGCGACGCGTTAAAAACGGTTCTGACTTTACTTGTTTCCTTTTCAGCTTTAATTACAGCATGATGTGGTAGATACACTGATGGATTGTTAATTTCTTCTTTTGGAACTTCTTCCATATGATCCATGCATTTGTATTCTTCCATAACTTTAACGTATTCTTGCTTTAAACTTGGATCTTTCTCAAATCTTTTTTCTAATTGATGTGCAATTTCTGGCGCAATTTCTTTTGTATTTCCTTCAATACATTGTAAATGTTCTGTTTTTCTTGGTAGTTTTACAACGTATCGTCCTTCATCTGTTCTGGTGGTTGTACTTTTGTATATTTCTTCGCATTTTCTTTCTTCTGGTGTGGGTCTTCTTATTTCAGTTGTATCTTGTTCCCACATATTCTTGAGCATATTATCCAGATCCAGATTCAGGTGCATGCTTATAATCTCATCTCCTTGTGTCTTTTGTACAGTGCCAAATAGTATCCAACCCAGGCTAGTATTCTGCGCGCATGGAGTTCCTGGAGGACCTTTGATAATTTCACCCTTCATAATTTTGGCACATACATCTACACCGAGCAACATGTCTACTCGTCCTGGTTGGCTAAAACTTGGATCTGCCAGAACGAGACCTTCTAAGTGCGGCCAGGTGTTGTTGGAAATGGTTGTTGTTGGTAGTTGTGAGGTGAGTCGCGTTGGCATAATATACGTCTTTATTTTGAATTCTTCTTCTTGTCTTGGTAAGACGTATAGCTCTGTTGCTTGCTTTACAGTGGTTCTTGTTGATCCAATACCCGTGATCGTACCGTTGATTCTTGTCCTCTTTAGTCGTAATGCTTGTACTGCCCTTTCGCTTACGAAGCTTGCTTGTGATCCCGTGTCCACTAGAGCCTTTACTACAGTAGTGTGTCCATAGTCATCCCTTATCTTCACTAGAGCCGTTGCCAGTAGGGCTACGCTTGTTGGTTCAGCGTTAATAGGTTCGATTCTTGTGTTAACTTGTACCACCTCCCCGTTACCTTCGTTAGGTACAGTTGGTTGAGTAGTTTCTTGCTTATCCAACGTACCTGGTGTCCTTTTTTGGTGGAGCAGAGTGCTATGACGCCTGTGACAGATTCTGCAAGAATAGGGTACCTTGCACCTGGATGAACTGTGTCCTTGAAAAAGACAGTTGAAACAAATGTTATTCTCCTTTACATAAAGGCCCCTGTCCACTGGAGTCATTTTTAAAAAATCCTCACAGTGACTCAAAGTGTGGTCACCCTTGCATCGGACGCATGATTTAGTTTGCTTGGCTACGTGAAATACCTTCTCCTTAGTAGACTTCTCTTTACTTGTTGTGGGGGTTACTAATTCTAACGTTCTAAATTTAGTTTCAAGGAACTTTTTTAAGTCCTCCCACGTGGGTAATTCCTCAATATTGTCCTTGTAGGCGAAATCTTCCCATTGTTTATGGGACTCTTGGTCCAGTTTCTGAACCGTCAGAAATATTAAAATAGGATCCCAAGAGTCGGTGTCGATTCTTTGATTACGCAGACTGTTTACAATTTCGCTGGTGGTATCTAATGTTAATTTTATGTGTTGAGCAGACTGTATAGTGCTTTTGCGTATTGAAAAAAGTCTCTTTAAAAGGGAATTAATAATTAACCGCCTATTACCGTATCTATTTTTTAATATATCCCAGGCGAGGGAGTAGTTATCTTCGGTTACTTGAACGTTTCTTAACAAAGCTGCTGCCTCGCCTGTAATACTAGTTTTGAAGTAGTGTAATATCTGCACATTGTTTAGAGAAGTGTCGGTATGAACTAAGGATAAAAACAAATCATTAAATGTAGGCCAGTCTTCATATTTGCCGTCGAATGTAGGAAGCTGTATTTTTGGTAGCCGGGCTAGAACGTGAGATGGTGCATCGGCAGCACTCGAACTTCGATTACCGGCACTAACTGTCTTCAACGCCAACAAATCCTTGTAGTAGCCTTGTAGATATAGGTACAGGTCTTCTTGCACAAAAAACTCTTCGTTGACGAAGTAAGGTAAATTACCACGTTGTTCTCTCGTCGTACACTTTACTAAATCTTGGTGGGCTTGTTTGAATGTTATCCAATAGTCATCGATCAATTTTATTCTTGATTCAAGGTATCCTTTAGTTAGTCGCTCCTTAGGGCATTTTTTTAGGTTAATTTTAGCCTTCTGGAACAATTGAGCCGTGTCCTCCAAAAGACTGATAACTTGATCCGCTGAAGTAGTCATTATGACCGAGTAATAAGTTCTATTGTTCTTTCTATTGTGAGCCCGTCGAGTTTCTTATCTTATCTCGCATTCCATCGACTCGAGCGGCGATCGTTATCTTGCTTTAATCCGGCTTCGATTTTCGACCATATGTATATGGTAATAAGGGTCACTGTTCCTTGTGGGTATTAAAACACGTCTACTTCTTCACACTGTTTATTTGCGACTAGCTTAGTAACTTATAATATGCGTTAATACAAAATGCATTTTTTATATGGTGTATGCCACTGCTATACTTAACTTCGAGATACATTATTAGGACGTTGATATATATAATATAGATATTTGACTTAACAACATCCATTATTTTTCTCTGCGTGCAAATTGCACAAGTTTTGATCTAACTACTTACCTAGGTAGGTACTTAAAGTTTTAGTAAAAACACTGATAATTAAATAAATTAGCTGCTATCCCCAATATTTTATCAAAATATACCTACTAGCCGTACCTATTCTATGCATAATCTCACAAATCACTTAATTCAAATTGTTTATGCAATTAAAACTGTGTACCGTTGTTGTTAATACTTGCTTTTCTGACGTAAAATAGGTAGCGTGCGAGGCGCTCAGCAACACACGGATTTAGCTACTTACTTAAGATTCTAAAGAGGTCAAGACTTCGGCCACTTCGGCCATATACCTACTGAGGTTTAAAAACGATCACTTTTTCACCTATCACGTTCTTGTTTTGCGGAAATTCATTTAAAATGTTAATAATAATTGTTATACGCAGTGAAACGATTGGCGAATTAATTAGTAGATGTAGTAGGTAGAGGCAAGTAGGTAACCACCAACAATACCTACTCGCTATTCTTCATGGTCAGCTGTCCATAACTAAGGTCTCCAGATTAAATAAACTAAATCAGGACACCATGTTCAATCTGAAATAGGAACAGGACTGGCACACATTGGCTAGGTACCTCCTATTAATATCTATTATCTACTTTCTCCGGTGATATACAGGAGTCTTTGGACGTCCACGACCCGTCATGTCATTAAAATCAGATGCTCAGCTACTAAAACACTCACCAAGTAAAAATCCAAAGCTCATAATAAATTATGAATAACTAGGGACCCGCCCTGGCTTCGCACGGGTAGTACTAATAATCATAATTATTAATCCATACCCAATGTAGGCAGTGGGCACTGGGCAGAAAATCAGGTTTTACATTAAGCACTGTGATATTATTAATCTTTATAACTTATTATTATACATATTCATTTAAACGTTAGACACCTGACGTTATAGCCTTGTCTTTTCAAAACCAACTACTCTAGCGGCACGCTATGATGGCCGGTTTGACACATTACAATAGTGATGTGGAATGTCAATTTATTCTCGAACAAAAAACAATTAAGTTTTGTTTTTGTACCTGATTAAATAGGTTTAATAAAACAAAAATGTATATGTTTATTTAATTTATTTGAACGAACTGAATATTTGAACGAAAATGAATATACATACTTTATATGCACACAAGAAACATATGAATACAAAAGATACCAAAAAAGGTGCCACAAAAGGCCATAATTAATCAGATTCGTCCATACTACTATTTTCACTGTCGTCACTGCTATCATCACATACATTAATAATTATATGTTCGTTTTCTATAATATTATCTATTTTCACATCTCTTTCATAATCTTCCCTTATTAATTTAACAGTTCTATTCACAACCTTTTCCCAGTCTCCTTTAGTCACATGTTCACAAGCTTCTTCTAATAATTTTAGCATTTTTTTTGTGGTAAATGGGGGTTCTGTATTGTGTCTTGCAGCATATCCCTTAATTTGAGCCCACACCAACTCAATCGCATTATACTCACAATGGTAAGGCGGTAACCGTATAACTCTGTGCCCATGTTCTAATGCTATTTCGTCAATGACGTATCGGATCTTGGTTGGTTTGTTTTCTTTTAAAAGACGTACTAATTCCGCTTTTAACATATTCATGTTTGCATCTACGCCATTTTTACGAAGCCATGCGACGATATCAGCTTTCTTTTGGGATTGGGCAGGTGGCTTGTCAATTTGCATCGAGTGGTATGGGGCGTTGTCCATAATTATAATAGATGGTTCAGGTAGGCTACACAACATTGAGGTAAACCATTCAGTAAACTTTTCTCCATTCATGTCTTCATGATAGTCTCCAGTGGTTTTTGACGCAAAAGCCATGAGAGAACCTTCGACAAACCCGTTGATGGTTCCGGCGTGACAAATTATAAGTCGCGATCCTTTTCCTACAGGAACTTTGGAAGTAGATGCTGCTGTGTCATCGTTCCAAGAACGGCCTACAGTATGGTTAGCATTAAGCCATGTTTCATCCAAGAACACAACATTTTGCCAATTTTTGATTTCTTTCACTTGCCGTAAAAAAGTATACCTTGCCATCGCTATATCAAATCTTTCCATCAATATTTTGCGTTTGTTACATTTTTTGTATCGAAATCCAATGGTCTTCAAAATCTTCGTTAAAGAACTTTCCCCACCGAAGAATAATCCAGCTTCCTTCAGTGAATGCACCAACTTTTTTCTTGTTGGATACTCCTTCTGTAAATAGTAGCCGTAAACATGTCTTCGGATAGCATCGGCATCAAAGCTATCGATGCCTACGACTGGTTTTGCTCGTTTTCTCTTTTTTGGTGTGTGAAGTTTATTTTCTTCTGTGCCAGTCTCGCCATATTTTTTTTTAGTTATCCGTCTAACAGTTCGTTGTCCAATATTAAGCGCATCAGCTACGCGTTCAACCACTGACGTTATAGGTAAAATTGGCCCTCCATTTTGAGCTTCACGATCGAAATAGTTACGAAGGCGTATTACGAACTCACGTGTCTGACTATTTAGAACAGTTCTCTGCGTACGTTCGGTCATATCGACGAAATCCACAACAAAGGGCTTGAACAGAGTCCAAATTAACGAGCAAGGGTCAACAGTAATGCAGTATCAATATTTGAAATCCAAAGCCAGGTCAAAACTATATCACAATCGCATTGCACTGACAGTTTATACTTTTCGAAGCAACGTCAATTCGAAACTGCTTTGTTTTGCATTGAGCATTGACGCGAGTTTGCCGGAGGTAGTAGTTGTGCTAGCCAGCGATCCTATGTGACGATCGTATTAGATTCCATTTTTAAAAATTTATTGATATTTTTTTGCGATTTCAGAGGTTTGTCCACATAGTGAAAATTGTTCATATTCACAAGTACATTCACCCCTTAAATGGTGCAAACTGATTTTTCTACACTTGTATACATTTAAGAAATCAATTTAATAAATAAATTTTGAGTCCTAAACCTAAAACTACATTCGATAAAATTTATGAATCTCTGCACATCACTATCGTCAATAAAGTAATACAATTATTTCCTTCAAAGTCGTTATCAATTAATACGGAACTTCATGAGCGGACAAACGTCAAACCGGCCATCATAGCGTGCCGCTAGTTTAAAATCAATATGGCGACCCTCAGTGACCATTGGCTCGCAAACATTTGTAGGTAATAATATTGCGGCTATAAATTAAGATAAATTAAGTTATCCTACCTTTCAAGTTGGATCAAACTGCACACGGTGTGCAAATTTAATTTAAAATCAGTTAAGTAGTTTAGGAGTCCATCGCGGACAAACAACGTGACACATGATTTATATATATTAAGATAATATTATGATAGTAGCCAAAAACCTGCGCCCAGTCTTCATTCAAATATTTCGAACTAGGGAATGCAATCTCGATCTCGCGAGATCCGATCATCCGAGATCTCGCCTCATTTTTCGAGATCAAGCTCGAACCAAAAATGACGAGATCTCGGCCGAGATTGACGAGATCGAGCGATATGTTCTTATTCCTCTTGAAGTCTTCAAGTGGAATTAGAAGATACGTTGAAAGTCTGTAAAAGTCGTTTCTCGCGGATTGCTACTATTACAGACAGGTTAGAGTCCGTGATTAAAAAAGAGATGGATCTCTCTGAGTGTGGAGGATCGAGGGGTATGTTTTTGCAATTTGCATACAACAGCTTGCTCACGTTGATACTAACTAGCGTTGAATCTGAGAGGGCCTTTTCAGCCGCTGGCTACATAGCGACTGACATAAGATGCCGTTTATCCGACAGCACTCTAAGCACTATTTGTTTTTTAAGAAGCTATTTCCAAAATCACTCTTAATTTAGTATAGGAGTGATCACTCGTAGTTACTCCTAGTTTAGAATTAGGATAAATTTTTGTTTTCACTGTCAATATCATTGTTAAAATTCTTTATAAGAGACAAATTTTACGGGTCTGAATTTTTGTGTTCATTAGTTTAAGTAAAAAATTATAAAAATAAAGACATTTTCAATAATTCATGTTATATTTTACTTGCATCATAATCACAACTAATAAGCAGTTTCAATCATGTTTCAGTTATCTAATTAAAACAATACTTTTCGAAATCCATTCGAGATCTCGAAAATGCAGAGATCTCGCCGAGAATGAATTTCTAATCCCTCAAGATCTCGACTTAAGCGATCTCGTCTCGAGATTGCATTCCCTATATCGAACGCTTTAAACAAGCATTACTTCCTACACCACAGAATATTATACCTACATACTTATTTCTATAAGATAATGCCCGTCTGTATAGCATCCGTCTGGATTTAGGTTTTAAAAATCCGTGGGATATTGTTCAATTTTCTGGTATGAAAATTATTCAACTAGGTTTAGATTAAACCTAGTTGAATAATAATTATAACGTTTTAAAAGACGTAAAAGTTAAAAATGACAAATCGTTTAAGTCATTGTGGCGTAACCAACATCCAAACAGACAGATTTTCACATATTATATAATAATATTAGTGAGATAATATAAAAGCGGAACTGCAACTTCGAGTTGGGAAATTCCTGGTAAATCCGTAATAATAGCTACCCTACTCATAGCTTACTGCAATTTGCAATCAATTGCATCCATTCAGGATTTTTTTTGCAAACTAGGTATGTATACTGACATGATATCTGTATTTTAATGTATCATGATGTATTTTAAAGCAATTACGTTTAATTTTCTAAATGCCTGCGATAATAATAGCAGCTAGACCTGTCCTCAATCTACGCGGATGGAGTCGCGGGCATCATCTAATCTTAAACAATCAAATGTGAAGCAAACACAGTCGGTACAAGTGTTTTTAAATCCAATAGGTATTATACCTATAAGTTTGAGTAAATTATATGTAGGTATAGGGAAATAGGTACCTAGTACCTACTACCTATACACTTTTCGGATCGGTAAGATGCATTCGGTGCTCAACCAGCACTCGACACTCGGCAGTCGGCTATAATGACGCCGTAAGCCAAGGCCGACGAGTTCGATGACCGCGCAATGTCACCTCTATGCATTCAATGACAACAGAAGCCCCCCACCCCGTCCCACGGTGCCCCCCAACCGCCCGTTTATCTGTTTACTGTATAGCGCTAAGCATCGCTGCAAGCCTGCATTTTAAAATCTAGAATTCAATGCGTTGTTCTTATAAAAAAGCCGAGGCATTTTTCATATTATTGGCATAATAATAATCTGATAAATGACTAGGTGGGTGCGTAGGTGGGTAGTACCTACTATACAAAACTACCTAACTGTTTTTTTAATGTAAGTAGGTGCTTACCTACTCTATAGTTTTATCTTAATTCTATAGTAAGTAGCCTCATAATTAATTAATACCTAGTTATCTACCTGTAGAGTGTAGACTGATCACCCTACTGCCAAAACCGACTTAAGACCTACCTACTAAAGAATTTTTATATTTTATTGCTTCCCTTTTCGAGTGACACGAATACAAATCACACAAAAATGGTAGAGTATGGAATGGGGGGCGAGAGTTCGACCTTGTGGCATGCAACTCTATCTTTTCGGAGTGAATACATGTATAAGTAGGTAGGTAGGTACCTACCTGTATTGTGCGTGTTAAGAAATTAAATATCACTTGCGGGCACTTAGGTTTTATAGGGTTAATAGGTATACCTAACAGATCTACCGAACAATAATGCGTAAAATTTTAATCTGTCGACAGTTTACAATCTCGCTAGTTAGATTACAATCTAACGGATTTTGCAATTTTACGGTGATATACCTATACCTATATATATGTCACCGTAAGATTGTAAAAACCGTTAGATTATAATCTAACTCGCGAAATTCTAAACTGTCGAAAGATTGTAAACTGTTCAATGTTCTGAGTGTCAATTTTTGAAATATTCATTTTATTTACGTTTTCTTGTCTCTTTCTTGTAGGTTAGGGTTCGACACAATTAATCAAGTAGTTAGGTTAGGTTTTATCGGCTTTAAATACCTATCAGATTACAATCTACCGGAAAATAATGCGTTAAATTCTAATCTTTCGACAGTTTAGAATTTCGCGAGTTAGATTATAATCTAACGGTTTTTACAATCTCACGGTGACACATACATATAAATCACGTGTCACGTTGTTTGTCCGCGATGGACTACTTAACCGATTTTAAATTAAATTTGCACACCGTGTGCAGTTTGATCCAACTTGAAGTTGAAAGATAGAATAGCTTACATCTTAATTTATAGTCGCAATATTGGTCTACAAATGTTTGCGAGTCAATGGTCACTGAGGGTCGCCATATTGATTTTAGTTGGTTTTGAAAAGACTAGGCGACAACGTCAGTACCCATACCCTAAGTTTTAATTCGATTAATCGTAAAAGCATCCTATGACATAAGCGACAAAGTAATAACATCGAACTCTTATACGATCAGTCGAATTAAAACTTAGGCTAAGTACAGGTGTGTAACGTATAAATGAATATGTATAATAATAAGTTATAAAGATTAACAATATCGCAGTGCTTAATGTAAAACCTGATTTTCTGCCCAGTGCCATTTGCCTACATTGGGTATGCATTAATAATTATGATTATTAGTGCTACCCGAGCGAAGCCGGGGCGGGTCGCTAGTAAGTATCCATAACATGATGTACTTAATTTATAAAAGAGAAAATAACAAGTTTACCAGATAAACGTAACGATTTCTTTATAATCTAAACTAATATTATCAAGAGGAAAGATTTGTTTGTTTATTTGTTGGTTGGTAATGGATAAACTCAAAAACTAGAGAAAACGAGAGATTTTAAAAACTCTTTCACTTATAGAAAGCTACTTTATCAGCGAGCAACATAAACTATATCGTATTTTCAAAAAAAATACATATCCCTACGAAAATTGCAATAATGTGAATGAAGTCGAAAAAAATCGTAAAACCTGAGCGCTTCCGTGGCGTGCGATGCGTAAATAGTAAAAGTTACACGAAAACAATGTGTGGTGGAGTTGTGACTCTTAAAAAAATCTAAAAAAAATGTCCGTGATAGCGTACCTATATAATATATCTTTTAAGGTTGTCTCACAATAAACATTTTTATGATTTTAAAATTTGGTCAAAAACAAATCTTTACTTTCGAAGGTGTTTTTACTGACAATGTATTGATCCTTATCAAAATAAAATAGTTTGTCATCTCAAATATTTAATATAGACCAAATTCGTGCTTTACACGATTTAATTCAGATCTATTATGAATATCATAGAAATAATGTAACGCGTAATAGAAATAGGCGCCGCGGCCAGCAATGGCAGGCGGGGTGAAAAGATATCGCAGTACTAGGTACTTAATATAAAACCTGATGTGCTGCCCAGTGCCGACTGGCTATTATTGGGTATGGACTATTATGATGATTAGTGCGACCCGTGCGAAGCCGGGGCGGGCCGCTAGTATACCTATATATCTCTCGGGCATGCAGGTTAATTAAACCACAGATAGGTGATATAGTTAATTAACAGATAAGTAACAGATAATTAACAGATAATTAACTACCTGACTATGAAAAGTTGGAAATTCCGATATTCAAATTTCAAGCCTCGCAATAAGACGCCGAAGTACCTACTTAGTTATTAACTCGTAAGCTTAATCACAGCCTCACAGGCTATCACTCATACCTACCTACCTAGACTTAAGATTTAGGTGAATAATAATTATTACCGCTATCACCGCTTCATACCTACCTATTTGAAATAGCAAACTGTTAATAAACTTAGTTGAGATTTCTTTATTGTTTTCCTTATTTCTTGCGTAATTAATGTTGAATTTTGTATTTGTAGGTTTTCTTTTAAAATAAAAATACCAAAGTGAAAAAGTTTGCTGTTTTGCGTTGAATTTGTATGGCCTGCCAGAAATAATAACCCAGGACCTCCCACTCCCAGAGATATCCGCCCAACCCCATCGCCGTAAGTATACAGTTACCTACCTACAGTAGAAGTAGTTGTAGACAGGCTTTTTCTCCACAACTTCCGATCTGTATCCAAGAATTCTCGATCCAATGTAGCCGTAGAAGGTACTTAGTTACCTACTATTTGTATGAGGGGTTGCGCACTAAATCCAAATTTCGTTTTCCACAACCGAGAATAGGTATGTCCAAATCAGAGCATCGAATCACGGATCGAAATAACCACAATATTAGATCTACTTGTAGGAACTCTTGCGCACTGCGTACCGTAGATATCCAGATTCCGAGTTTTCAAGGTTTGTCTCGGATACGGATCGGGTTCGGACTTCGGATGTAGTGCGTAGTGCGTACAGGCCCTAACGGTTAGCACGCCCAGTCAATAAAATACCTAGTTATCGTAACCTACGCCGACACACTCTCAATAACTAAACTTGGCCAAATTACCTACAAACATTGTATGCAGCAAGAGAGACATAGTTACCTACCTAGATTAAAATATTTTATTCAACCTATGACAACAATTGCTACTGAACCAATGTGATGATCATGGCTTTCGTGCCAAGGGGGCAGACTTCCTCAATCTGGGCGGTCTGTTCCAAAAATAAATCGGCTGACAGAATGGCGCAGGAGTGCCTGTGCATCTGAGCGGAAGCCTCGCACATGTCTGTATCGTTTGATAGTGGTCACAACACTTACAGCGACTCTTTTGAACGACGCGAGGATTGTCGAAGTTCAAAGAGCAGCTTTATCATTGAAAGAAGGAACTCGTTGTTTCTTTCAAACAACCTATAGGTACATACCTGCTTAACTTGTTTTGAATATTAATTAATAAGCCATTTAATATTTACCCCTAACCGACACTAAATATGGAATACAGTACCTAAGCCGGTACAAAGAAATAATATTGAACTATGTAAGTTGGTCCTTAATCCCAACCTAAAACGATTTTGAGTCGTTTGGCTGATCTAGGAAAAGTACTGAAAGTCCTTTGAAACGCTGCACGTTACCAACAAAATGATTTTGTTGGCAAGTTAACCTACTGTACCTACCTACCAAGGCTAAGGACACCTAGCATTTGTTATCGTTATAATATGTACCTATTTATGTGCAGTTTCTAAATTAAAACAGAAGGGGTACCTACTTTGTAGCCAACTTGTAAACATAAAACGTTGTGAAGGTGACCTAATCTCCTACCTGATTCAAGCTTCGAGGTTACGAATAATCGTCAATGGAATGGTAAAAAAAAGTTAGCCAGCCTTCAAACTGTGAAGCCGAGGTTATTGACATACGGTCGAATTCGCAGTAGGTAGGTAGGTTTATAAAGCTGCATTGAGTAGACGTAATATTTTAGTCAATTGACAATTAGTGTGTTAGTGCCATAGAGTATATATTATGTCACCGTAAGATTGTAAAAACAGGTTATATCTAACTCGCGAAATTCTAAATTGTCGAAAGATTGTAAAGTGTTCAATGTTCTGAGAGTCAATTTTTGAAATATTCATTTTATTTACGTTTTCTTGTCTCTATCTTGTAGGTTAGGTTATGGTTCGACATAAATAATCAAGTAGTGCCCTTAGGTTTTATCGGGTTTAAATACCTATCAGATTACAATCTACCGGAAAATAATGCGTTAAATTCTAATCTTTCGACAGTTTGCAATTTCGCGAGTTAGATTATAATCTAACGGTTTTTACAATCTTACGGTGACATATAATGTTACGGTGATAATATAATATTATCTCTATGGTTAGCGTGCTCTTGTCGCCCAATCTTTAAAAACCTTCATTTTTCGTTTATAATGATGATCTCTTTATTCTTTATTCAACTTCAAAAAGTTTTAAAAAGCTTTTATTATACTTATAACTCTATCTCTATTCTCTACTCAGTGCTACTATAGCCGATATTATCAGTCGAGACTCGAGATGTCAAGTAGGTACATATAGTGCCTGTCTGCCTGTCAACGTTTTCATTTTCAAAAAAGATTTTACAAGCTGATGCCCGAGACTTCATCCGCGTGGAATAATGTTTTTTTTATTTGTGGAGAAACTCCTAAATCCGGAATAAAAAGTAGCCTAAGTACCTATCATGTTCATATCATATGACTCTCCAGGCCCTCAACTATACCCATGCAAAACACGTCAATCCGTTACTCTGTTGCAGCGTGATTGAAGGACAAACAAACACACTTATGCCTGGGCTTATGCATTTATAATACCTGAGTATTATCATTCTCAGGTAGGCTTAAACCCAAGATCTTACCGCCGCATACCTAGTAGGTCGGTATATGCAGTGAATAGCTCATCGTTATGCGTCCGAGAAAGGAAGCAGGTACTTAGCAGAAACTGAGGAAAACTAGATAGCAAGCTGCTAAGCTAAACGCATCTCGTGACGTCGGCATCTAAAAAAACATTGAGAAGCGCTTATCAGTAGGTATTGAACTTTCCACTGGAAGAAACCCCTTTTAAACTGTAGGTATGGGCCCAGTAGAACTCGCCGGGCACAACATAACCTGGTGTTAGGAATGCGGTGAACGTTTCGGCGCGATTTGGAGGTCACCTTGAAACGCAGCCATTGACCGTGGTCAGGGACGCGACCCTGAGTCGGCGCGGCGTCACAGTGATGTAACTCTCTCTACAATAGCGGTAGTCTATTGAACCAATTGAGGTAGGTGCCTACATTCGTTAATAACAGATATGGCGTGTTAAAACCACAAATATTTCTTTCTGTACGCGTGCCAACCGTGAGATAATTTAGTAGGTAGGCTTGTTGGTCTGTACCCAATAAACATACAGTAGCCAGGTGAATGTGTAACATAATGCCTAGGTAGATAGATATATGGTGATGGGTACTTAATGTTCTTACTTACCTGTTTATTACTTATCAAAACGCCAACTACCTACTTATAATATGTAACGCGGTGCATAGGATTTAAGATGATAAAGACTCATACCTAGCTTATCTATTTCTGTACCATTGCACCTACTCCCATAAACCACCTTTGATCGCGTGATGGTCCGGCTGGATTTTAGTGAAAAGCCCTGTTTTCTGGCCGAAGGTTAGTGTGACAGATACGTTGAATGGACATAAGTAGTCCCCCTATGGGTTCTGGTTTTAAAATTCTGGTAGGTACTTACCTTAAAAAAACGTTAGGTAAATGTAGGAACACAAAATATATTATTAAGTATATCATTCTAAGTCGTACTGAAAACTGTCTATGTGTAGGAATTCTTCAATGCCACACAAACAGGTTATCAGTTATCACCATAATTAGCCACAACTCCGATTTTAGCCGAGAGTTAAATTGCGAATTATATGCAAAATCCTACCTAGTAAAACTACTTAGGTAAAAAATGTAGTTATTGGCATACATTTTTGAAAAGTTTGAAGTGGATTTTAATTTTACTACTTAGATATTCACGCTTAGTGCATAAAACTATAACAACGAGATCACAAAATACTGCCGGTGCAGCGGGGCCTGAGCTCACAAAAAATCTTCCGGGGTTTCATTCTTACTAGGGCTTCCAATACCGGGATCCCGGACTTTTTTCGTCCGTTTTCAATACCGGTATTGAAATGTCTAATACCGGGATACCGGTATTGGTGACACTATAAACGAAACAGTGACTATTGCATGTATTTGTTGGTATACATGGTTTCTGTGTTTATTCCGCTAACTTTAAAGCTTGTATCCTATGCACATTAGCTCAATAATTATCACCTTTATTGCTAAAAACCAGTGAAGAAAAGTCATTTTTGATCACTCAGAAGGAATAATGTGTTTGAATTTAGAACTCTGTGGCTTGGAAATTCTATTTCATTGACTCACACGTTCAGAAATCTGTTTTTTATCGAATATTTTGATTTATTTTCTTTAAAAAAATAACTATTGAATTTTTAATTAATTTGTGTTTTGACTAAACTATGTATTTTTATGAGTAAAAAAATGGCATTCCTTCATTGAATTAAGGCAGAAAAGTGCTCTTTTGGAGTGAATATGGTGAAAAAATATATTTTTTCGAAAAACTGTTTTTTATGGTGCAGTTTCCTTCAGAAAAGACTAGTTTTAAGTTAAAACAATCTATCTAATTTTAAGTTTTTCCCAATACCGGGATCCCGGTATTGAAAAAAACCGGTATCCGAAAGCCGTAATTCTTACTACGTAACTAGGTACATATTCATAAAATTCCACTGTATTATAAAAGAATTAAGTATTATCTAAGTACTTAACAAATATTTCGATTCTTTGTACTTGGCCATTATTTTAGAAGCTATATGGATTAAGCGCAAATCCATCCGAAAAATCTCTATTTTAACTAACTACGCCCAAACCCATTACTTTTTGGATATTTTGGATGTTAAAATAAACAATGAATTGTCCATCACAAGTTACAACATACCTATCTAGTTCAATTTTATCAAGTTAGTAATTCAAGGCAGAACTGCAATTGCGGAAGTTACACTACAAATAAAAGAATGGCAATGTTTTATCCTTTATATTACATACACAAAAGTAATATCAGTGTGAAGAAACATTTTGGTCGCAAACATTCTACAATCATTAATTAATTTTTTTCATTAAACATAAAACTTACGGCTAATAAAAAATCATGAATGATTCTAGCGAAGCACAGGATCTGTGATCGCTTCAAAAACTGCGTTGAGTTTTAATGCCATAAACTAATAGATTCTCGAAATATTTTTGATTTTATCTTAGGTACAGTGATAACAACTTTACTTACTTACTAGTACATAAAACTATAATCAAACTAAATTGACGTGACTATTACAATACTACTGCTTGATTTTTTAATCAAACCAATTTAAATTGAATTGAAGTTTTGTGTACTAGTGAACTTAATAAATGTAAACTTACAGCGCTCTGCTTACCATTTGCAAGGGTGATACTAAACTATCAATCGTTGAGCAGTCAAAAATATCACGATCAACTTTTCGTGTTCATCAACAAGCGTTCTGTTGATCAACATAATTATCGTTGATGAGATCAAACTTTAAGTTTTCAGTTGCAGTCATTAACTTTGTGGGGTGTCGCAACTCGTACCTATACTATCTGGATAAAGGTACAACAATCGGACAGTGTGGAACTATGCACCTCTTCCAATAAGAAAATGTTTCGTCACGAGTCGAGAATACACCACACCACAGTTACCTATGTGACTGCACCTTTAGACCTAATTGTGCTTTTACATATTATTTGGCAGTTAACATTCAATACAAGAATACCACCCTGGACCCTTCCAAACTTTTTCCATGTAATGTAGATAAGGATTGCCATCTACCAAGCCCAACGTGTCAGAATATTTTTCACAACCATTATTATATCTTACATCCATACTTATTACATTTAACGCATTATACTTAATATTGTTTCGAATACGATACCTACGATAAGATGCATGCAGACACCAAACACCTTATATCTACCTATAATATTATGGACACTAACATTATCTATATAATTAACTCCCATCCACCTGTTAGGCACAATTTATTATATGGTCGGCACGTACAATGTGACATTTCTTTAAAATAGACAGTCTATTCGTAATAGATTATGAATTCTGTATAGAAAAGGGGCTAATAATAGTTGATTTACTGTAAACATGCACTCAAACCGTGCATAAAAACATCAATACAAAGATCATTCTTGAAACTGTTATTAATTAGTTTTAATTACATTCTACATTGTTGAGTGATCGTTTTACAAATAATATATGATGCCCTAAATACATAAGTAATTACTCGCTGTGTGTAAATAACAACGTTATATTAAACCATGTGGATATGTCCAGCGAAATTGTAAACTGTCGAAAGATTGTCAACCGTTCAATGTTCCGAGTGTCAATTTTTGAAATTTTCATTGTATTTACGTTTTCTTGTCTGTTTCATGTAGGTTAGGTTAGGGTTCGACATAAGTAACCAGGTAGGGCACTTAGGTTCTATCGGGTTAATATACCTAACAGATTACAATCTACCGGAAAATAATGCGTTAAATTGTAATCTTTCGACGCTTTGCGATTTCGCGAGTTAGATTATAATACGGTTTGTACAATGTTACGGTGACAGATATACATAGAAAACTGTCATACTAAAACAATGCAGCAATGCATGCTATGAACTCAGGTGAAGGTTAATGCTTAAAAGTGATTTCCACGCGTCTAGCTTTAGCTGGACACATTATTTGGCATGTCATAGTGCCTTAGGAAATCAATAGTCGGACGTCTTTCTGGCTTTAAAAAAATACAATAATTAATATGTTCTGCATAAAGCACTGGGTCCACCTTTCATATTATATTTAAAAAATTAAGCCTGGCAATCCTAACATCGATGCAATCCTAACTGGACGTGTTTTACTATCGGTAAAGTATTACCTTTATGACCCACGAGCGTTGTTTTAATTAGTTATGTAGAACAGTCTTCGCGGTGAATGCGTCGATTTTACCTAAATTGGGTTCCTATAAAATGTTTTTTTAGCCAATATAAGTAATAAGTCGTTAAAAAAAGATCGTTATCGTAAGGATACATTAAGTTAGAATTGCGGGAAGCGCATAGATTTCGTTACTTTACTGTTTCAGTCTGAATTCGTTCTTTTGAATAGAATTTCTTTAACGTTCTATAAGTATGGGATTTAATTTTGCATAAAACAATCTGCTTTACAGATACTTGTGAAGAAATCACTTGCGTGTACCTATTCGTAATAATATAGAGTTCATGTAATTCGAGCAACAGCTCCTATTCATTGGAATTCTATATTATGGTTCAAAAGAACATAATATTATCCATGACCAATATCACTGATTAGAACATCTAAGATAAAAACCTTACATCCATTAACTAAATTCTTACATATCCATCAGACCATTACACTTATCACTAAACTGATATATCTTGTCAACTACAAAAAACATTGTTTTAACCACATGGCAAGACTGAAAACGTTGTGTGCTTGTTCTATACAGTGAAACATTTATTAGAATGTTCAGATCATTGGAAAATATCGATTAATTACTTAATAATAGTCAGCAGCGTATAATAATTATCGTACAAATATTCCATTAATAAAAACCTTAGCACCTACAAAAAATTCAACCTGATTCGGATACTAAGTAGTCAAAATATATCTACATAATAAGTATTTCCCTACAATTAAAATAATAAGCATACACATAATATTATTATCAAAGATACATACAATAATATACTTTAAGTCTAGTAATAAAACTTACTGCCACAAGGGTTGCCAATTCAAAGGAATTCTGCCATTTTCATAGCTAGCTCAAAATATGGTAGTGTAATGATCCGACGACATCGCACTTAGCAGACTACAGATTTAATTCATAGACTATACCTGCATGAAAAAACAAAAATATCTATAAAATTAAACTATCGAAGTCACAGCTCAATTAATCATAGGCCAAACCGACTAACTCAAGTTTAGTTTAACTATTTAATTATTACGTAGACAGCATAATATTTTATTTGATTAACAGAAAGTTCATGCATATTTTTATGTTGTGACTTGTGGTAGAGATGACATACAAAAACGATTAAAAATGTTCGCCAGCTGACTTGCTAAGATTGTTAGTATTGCTTGGGCATCAAGACACGCGGAAGCGTGTCCAGCCAAAGTTCAAAAAAACTGGCGAGCAGCACCGTGTGTAATATTACACGAACCATTTGGAGCCACTTTTGACCCCCTCATAACTCAAAAACTATTTCACATAAACATGTCAAATTTGGCGCATATATTGAGACCCGTGAGATACATATGTGCTCCAAATTTCATAAGCACACCTCAAATGGTTATTTAGATATAAACGTACAAAAATCGTCATTTTTATGATCAAAGGATAGATCAAAACTCTGACACGAGGCATGCTACCATTGCTTAAAGCCGTATTATTTTAATATTGTTGACGTTTATGTTGTAGTGTTATAATCATTATTTTAAGGACGTCAAAGTACGTGACATTCAACCGTTAGTTTGAAACAATACTGCTTTGAGCGGTGGTAGTAACTCCTTAACTATTGAAAATGACACATAATTATTATTTTAATGTAAATAATAATGAATAATAATATAGTTGCATTAAAACCTTACCTTCGTATTCATACATTTTGTGCAACGAAACATCATTGACAGAAAAGAAGAAGAAACGTATTTGAAGTCGTCAGTTCAAGCTGTCAGTCATTGTGATTTGTATTCATTGTTTATAGTGGTTTTAGTGATATCGACTGTTTACCGTGCTTGTTTTCAATGTTTCACAAAAAACTTTTGATTTTGAACTTTTGCAATCAAAATTGATGAGATGTAGAAATGTGCTGTAGAGGTAGTCTGACCATAGATGTAATCTGTCAATGTCAGTGTAACTCTAGGTACACTATATATTTTTCTTGAGAATTCTCGTCTTTAATTATCTTGTACAATGAGTCGTACAATAGAATTACTGGTGGGTGACACACTGACCTTACACCAAATAATAAGTACCTACTAATGTAAAACGTAAACTAAACTAATAGAAAAGTCCTATTACAGTGTAAAGGATTATTTGAATGATAGCAAGGCATGGGTATGAATTGTTACAACGGCTGATTATGTAATGTTATATTATAAGTACATATATATAATTTCAAATATTTGTGAGATGGTGATAATAAAAAAAAAGCGGAGTTTATTGCGGGCTCTTCTCAGACCAGGGCACGTTTGGAACCCTCGTAGCTTTAGTTTTAAGATATCGTAGTTAATTATCACCATCACGTCTTATGCTCTGTAAGCATGACGTTCAGAAGGTGTACTTTGTAGGTACATATTTTGAATAAATATGTTTTGAGTTTGAGATTGAGTTCAATAATTTCTGTACAAAAAGTAATGATATCCCATCAAAAACATAAATGTAAAATGAGAGCCAAGTTCAAAATTGTGATATATATGCCTTGGTTGTTGACTTCAGCGACAAAAGGAGTGAGATCTAAATGGGTGCCAAGTTCAATGGTCAGTCCTGCAATTTATATATCCCATCAAAAACATAAATGTGAAATGAGAGCCAAATTCAAAATTGTGATATATATGCCTTGGTTGTTGACTTCAGCGACAAAAGAAGTGAGATCTAAATGGGTGCCAAGTTCAATGGTCAGTCCTGAAATTTATTTATAACAACATATAATATTTTATAACAACTTAAAATATCATTTCTTCTTATAACTTAGTATAAAATGTTGAAGACTAAGGCTTTGGCTTGGCTAGTTTCCATATACGAATTATTATTAAGTAGGTACCTAAAAGTACAGTTTCTACCAGCAAGCCAAATTTTCGGAAGAATAAAATAAGAACTTACAGCTTTACAACTTGTGAACGCTATAATTCGTATATGAAAACTAGCCAAGCCAAAGCCTTAGTCTTCAACATTTTATACTACGTTATAAGAAGAAATGATATTTTAAGTTGTTATAAAATATTATATGTTGTTATAAATAAATTTCAGGACTGACCATTGAACTTGGCACCCATTTAGATCTCACTTCTTTTGTCGCTGAAGTCAACAACCAAGGCATATATATCACAATTTTGAATTTGGCTCTCATTTCACATTTATGTTTTTGATGGGATATATAAATTGCAGGACTGACCATTGAACTTGGCACCCATTTAGATCTCACTCCTTTTGTCGCTGAAGTCAACAACCAAGGCATATATATCACAATTTTGAACTTGGCTCTCATTTTACATTTATGTTTTTGATGGGATCATGTTTACTTAATAGGTATTACAACTTTTGAATAAACCTGAAATTATTTTTATTATTTGTCAGGTCATACAAGTATTATATTACTCACAAACGTTACATGTGTGGTTCTTTTTAAGCTTAAGAATGAACTTCTGCAGATGTCTAAGAAAAATCTATTCTTAAAAACACAAAAGTTCATTTATTTTTAACTTAATCAGATACCACTTTAACTTTGTATACTTAATTTTAAATTACCCTGCTACAGCACAACTTGCCTCCCAATGAAACAAGTACTGTCAATAGAATTGGCCTGTATCCTTACCTATATCCAATTACAACACCCTGCCTTTATAAATTCGCCCATTAAGTTTAATTCCATCATTATTTTAATTAGGTAATTTTTTGATAAAATTATAATGTGAAACAAATCGAATCGAAATTGAATATTAACCAACCACGTCAAAATGATTTACTTATTATTATCACAAGATTATGTTTTAGGGTTATTGTGCCCATTATTCTAGTACAAAAAATTGGATATCTTACTCAGATATTTTTATTAAAAATAATTAATTAAAATATGATCTTTTACTTTTGGCAATCCTATTCTCGTCCTTCCTTTATCCTTTAAATTATAGTTAATAAATAACTGCATTAAAACTGGCCGTAAAAAAACCATGACAAAATAATTTTGCACGAGTAGTAGGAACACAAACTGCAAAGCCTCAACTTGGGATTTGCATCAGGGGCAGAGCAGTTTTGCTGAAATTTTTCGCATAAACAGTTATCCTTTCCAGGCCACCTTAAAGCAGAGGAGACATCACACATTAATGAACCACGACACAGCAACCAGACCTGTGCTGAACCAGATGTGTGCTGATTGATGAGATTGGGTTATACAGTATAAACCAGTGACGATCCCATACTTTTAATCTAATTTTATCGTCATGCATTCAAAATTAATTATGATAACCAATGGATATCGTGATTCGTGAAATATCATATATTATGTAAGTACAATTAATAATGTAGGTACTATCAGTGTTATTAATAATTTATGGGCTAACTATTTATTATATTGAAAAAGAGATGACAGCAATATATAGAAGAGATGTCCCAAAATTGAGGCTGTCACTGAAGTGCGTGTCGCACGTCAGTATAAAGTATGGTAAGCCTTTAGTACACTCCTTTGAAAAATACGAAAAAAACGCTAAATTTTATTTCTCAAAAACATGTCTTCGTTTTGGGGTTTTTCGTCTTACTTTTTGGGGTAAAATATTTACATCACTATTAGAAAAGATATATCAATCAGTATACTATAAATGTGAGTAACCAAATAATGTGGTATGCTCGTGGTATGATGAGTAGGTAAGGCTTATAATTAACTGCTTACCAAGCAGAGTAAAAAGTTACATCCAAAAAATACATTGTTAACTTATAGGTAAATGTTCACCTGACACCCTATTTTTATGTGAAATTTTAACGGATCATTTTACATCTTGCTGTCCAAATAAAGCGAATGACTCCAAAATAATCATTGTTAACCAAAAAATAGTAAATGACCACTAAAATTTTAAACACATTTTAATTTAACCGTAATTTTAACAACATTTTGACCTGAGACATGAGAACCTAATTACCTGGCCTGGAAATAGATATATATATATACATATAGGTTTTTAATAAGTGAACCTAACATGAGGTTTTGGCAAATATAGTACGTACTTGTTAAACAAACTTGGTGAACACAGAGTATATTATACCTACTTTAATATTATCTCTATGTTGCTGAACATTTACTACATTTGGTCTTCAAATATTTTGGTAAGAAAGAAAGTAAATTTTGGTAGTTGTTATAATATTTAATCCAGATACAGTACCATTACCTAATGAGTGACGCAGCAGACATCACTGCTGCTGCAGGCGTTAGGCAACAGCAGCAGGCGATGAGGTGACGTATCGCTGCGACACAACTGGATTCTGGTTTCTATGGCAGGCGACGCGGCTACGTGTCGCTAGCTTCGGAAGGTATTTCATAGAAATACATAGAAACCAGCAGAGTCGCGGGCGACACGCTGCTTGCAGTTGGCTAAGAACTAGTAGTACCTTTAGGCCTATAAAATATATAGTGATGGTTGAAAAATTGCATTTAAATAAAGTTAAAAAATATGATTCTCTGTCTGACCTGTCTACATTCATAATCCATAATATGTATATTGTACCATAATTAGGTACTTAATATGAAAACTGAAAAATAAGTTTTAAGTATGTAGGTACATACTAATTGAGATAGCCATTTCAGTATCAATTGCAGTCACCACATTGAAGATACAAATACACTAGGTACAAATAACACTAATTAAAATGCACATTAGCTAAGAAATTTTCATTACAAGTAGTGAAGTAGGCGCAAAAATTATTTACATGTTGAATACCAATTGATTACAAAATTTATACAACAAGAAGAAGAAGTTTCAGTAGCTTGTCCCATTCCTTTCAAAATATTCCATGAAAAGAAGCATAGCACAACTTTTGGTCCTGCCAGTTCAGATATAGATTGAAATAAATATAATATGCCAATACATAGCATTTTTTTATAATCTTACATTTCAGATAAATGATAAGTCCATTTAAGGATGTTTATGGAACAGTGATGACATTCAGTACCTGTTAGTGTATTGGCACACACAGTGGTTTTGGCCTTTTCTTGGTTAAGTTTTTTTATCTGAATAGATATTAGCAAATAAACCATGAAAACTATTAGGTGTAACTAGTTATGTGAAACAGTTAGCACCAAAACATAAATATCTGCACACATCGCTTAAAACAATTTGTGACTAAAAATTTTGGTAGCCAGATTATTTGAGCGGATTTTAACATACAAAATACTTTAGTTTAACCTTTTAGACTTTTTCAGTTCATCTTAGGATATTTAAAGGTATAAATGTGATATGTCAATTGTCAACATTATTTAAAAAGACAAGATAACAGTTATTTGGAATAAAATGACATGTATAAAATAACAAAAAAATGTGCAAGATTCTGGATGAATATTGTAAAATTGTTGACACCATCTATAATAGCAAATCTGTAAATTAATTACAATAGTTAATATTTGGCACATTTAAATTCCTACTGTATAATTATTAATGTCACTTTAATTAAAAATAAAAATATTAACTGGTATACAAAGATTGTATGCCCTGAATCAATAATTTAATCTGCCACAAAATTGATTCTACAATTTCTTGTATTAAAAATGTGGTCATCATTACTGTGCATGACTAAAACTATTGTAGAATATTGCAAAGTCCATTTATTTACCAAGTCATTGAATCATTACTTTCATAAGTATTAAAAATATGATTATTACTTATCAATTTTTTAACAAATCAATGAGTTTTTTTAAACTAAGGTTTTTTAATATTTCATAAGTAGTTTATTCATACATAGTATACCACCTCAAAGGAACACAAAACACAATAAGTAATTTAAGGTCCAGAAAAGCCACTATGCCTTTTCAAATGTTCACTCTTCTCCTCACAATCAGATTTTTTTCTTTTGCGAGTATCAAACCGGACACCAGTTTCTTGGACAACCCTTTCACTATTTTTGATTGCAGATATAATATTTTCCTTAGAAGGTGCTACCAATTTTAGCTCGTCAACATTTTCATTCGCAGCTGGCTCTACCAAGTGCATCACAATTCTTTCTAAACTCTTTGGGTGCTCAACAGGAGCTTCATCCAGGGCTGAAGTTTTCTCATTCTCTAACTTATCGGTGTCAACCATCACAGAATACTTTCTTTTCATCTCATCCATCATCCTCTGCCCATATTCCTCCCCTATCACACTGTTCACACAAACAAAGCTTTGTACTTTTTTGGTGTCCTTATCAATTTCAAGGTATCCTCTCGTCCTCATATAAATAAAATGACCAGATCGTGACATCAGCCTGTAATAGGACTCTCCAAACTCCCTGCTTTGGTCATACATCTGACGCAACACACAAATAACCCAACGGACATCATCCTTGTGCATGAAAAAGAAAGCAGATGTACCTGTGACTTCTTCCGTCATGTAACCAGCTGCTAGGGAGATGCTTTGATCGCATTGCACTATTCGGCCATCAATTAGGTGCCTGGTCCAATACTCTGAGTATGCAGTAGGCGGCAACATTCTTGCTGGCAAGCTATTGGTAAGTAAATGGACCATTCCTATGAAAACATAGTCATTTCCACTGGATGAAAATGTGCGGTGATGCCTCACTCGTTGCCTCTTGATAGTTTGTTCCTCTTGCACCCCATTAGCAGTGGCACGGTCAGAGCGACGGAGCACACCGTCTATTCTACAGCGCTCATACCTAGGAGGGTCAGACCTAGCACCAGCCCTCATGATTCTAATGTGAAAGTTATGATGTTGCTCAAATAACTTTGGACTGCATCCAGTCTGTAATTCCACTGGGTAAATGTGCTGCCTAAGAATATCTTTATCTTCAGGGTGAACATAATGGTAAAAATCTTGGCCTAAGAGATCTATGTAGCAGTATCCTAACTTCTCTTGAACATTGTGGGAAACATTGCAAATGCGACCCATGCAAGTCACAGCCAACATGAAGCCACCAATGAGATCAAAGAATTTAAGTATGGCAGATGACCATGTTTCCAGATGACGGCATTTGATGGAATCCCCGAATATGTGCTGATTCCGCAGTTCGCTCGCAACGAGTCGCAGGACACTTGTTTTGTCCACTTTTCGTTGCGAATGGACTATGTCAGACAACAGGGACATCATTTGAGCGATCTGAGCATTAAACTCACTTCTTCTCTGTTTCTCTGCGATAATGCGCGACTGGCGATCGCTCGCTTTAGCGACCGGTATATCGGGAGAGTGAGCATCTGACGACGAATCCCCATAGCCTCCTGTAGCTTGGAGCTCAAAAGTTGGAGTAACGGCGACAGCCATACTCGGTAACCTCGAGTGGCCTGCACCCCCGGTAGACGCCATCATGGCCGTCTGGGCAAAGTTCCCTTGTTTAGATGCCATTTATCAACATTATCAAAATGTATGAATATTTTACTTTATGCATCGCCACAACACTTGATTGAATAGCAAATCCGTCACATCACATTGCAGCTGTTTCCATCGTGATATTCTGCCGCTGCACGAATGTTTACACTTTTAAAACGATAAAATTATTCACAAATTACAAAAATTCCTAGTTCAATCAAGTTATACACATAATTTATATTAACAAATAACAAGTGTGGCGGAGCACAGCACCAAAACACAGACCAAGCGGCAATCACCACTGCACAGCGCGACGAAGCGATTTCCAGTTCCACGCGTGACGCGATTTCCGATGTCCGAACATCCACCGACCAGAAAATATCTTTTCTGGTGAAATGTCATCCAAATGTCATGTCAATGTATCAATATTTTTTTTAATTAACTGGTTTTACGGATCTGGGTTCCAGCCCTTCTGAGTCAGTCTAAAACTGTGGTGTCACAGTTCATAGATATAGCTACATTTTGAAAAAAAAAAAATATACTTTTATTAAATATTTAAGAGAGGATATGTTGCATTTTACTCAATTATAGATAAACGATGCATTTTATTATTAAAACATGTAAAACTATGTTTTGACTTTTCTTACTTACTAAAAGCTACGTTATTAGAACGAGACGGGTGTATTATATTATTGCGTGAACGCGTCGCGCAATTGTCATGTGACGTCATCCAATTTAGATAGTGAAGCCAATTTTTTGCCAACTTTAAATGGCGTCTGTTGTGCTTCCGGTGTTTCAGTTGTGAATATTTTCATGTAATTTGTTGTACTTTTATGTAATCAACTATGGTGAAGTGCTCAGTTGTAAAACGCCCAGGAATTTCATTTCATAGGTGAGTAACAAAGTCGTCTAGTTTTTCTTTTTGAGGCGATTATTTTAAGTTATTTCGTCGAATTATAGCTTAGTTTCTTCTATACTGAATCCAAAACACGTCAATTTTTGCGCCGTCCCCAAAAATTTGGATTATTTAATTACTTTTTGTTTGGAGTGTATATGTCACCGTAAGATTGTAAAAACCGTTAGATTATAATCTAACTCGCGAAATTCTAAACTGTCGAAAGATTAGAATTTAACGCATTATTTTTCGGTAGATTGTAATCTGATAGGTGTTTAAACCCGATAAAACCTAAACCTAAACCCGATAACTACCTGGTTATTTATGTCGAACCCTAACCTAACCTACAAGAAATACAAGAAAACGTAATTATACAATGAATATTTCAAAAATTGAAACTCAGAACATTGAACGGTTCACAATCTTTTGACAGTTTACAATTTCGCGAGTTGGATTAGAATCTAACGGTTTTAACAATCTTACGGTGACCTACATATCAAAGTACATATAGCTACAGATAGCACATAGATCAAGAAAATTTAGCTCATAGAGTAAGAATATATTCAATATTTAATAGGTCTTTACCTATGAAATTGCCGTTTTGTAAGGGAGGGACATAAAGTCGATTTTTTTAAAAATCTATTAAGTATATTTATTTAATCAAAGTATGTAACATTGCTATCTATGTACTTTTGCCATCTCATAGGTACTTCATTGATCCCTTTTCTAAAAAACCATTCGGACGGGACTCAATAAAATCTTTGAAGGCGCTTTGGACTGCCCCATCGGATTTGAATTTGTTCCCTTGCAAGAAGTTATCCAAATTTCGAAAAAAATGGTAATCTGTTGGAGCAAAGTCCGGGGAGTACGGTGGATGTCTTAGATATTCCAATTGAAGCTCATCTAATTTGGTAACCGTTTGTTGTGCAGTGTGTGGTCTAGCGTAGTCCTGAAGTAGCAGTGGCCTAGAGCGATTGACGAGCCTCGGTTGTTTAGCAGCTAGCTTTTCCATCTTGGTTTGCAGTTGCTGACAATAGACATCCGCCGTAATCCTCTGGCCAGATTTAAGAAAGCTGTAGTGAACGACACCGGCACTAGTCCACCAAACGCTCACAAGTAATTTTTTTTGAGTCAATTTTCGCCAGGGTTTAGTCATTGCGATTAGCATTTCTGATTATCGTACAGGATCCACTTTTCATAACAGGTAATAATTTGATTTAAAATCCCTTCATTATTGTGCCGGTTGAGTAATGTAACGCAGCAGTCGACGCGCGTTTGTCGCTTTGCTGCACCGAATTCATGAGGGACCCACCTTTCAAGCTTTTTCCCTTCCCAATTTGCTTCAAGTGGATTAAAACAGTTTTATCACTAACACCGCAACCTGCAGCTAGCTCGGACGTGGTTTGCGATGGATCCGCTTCCACAATAGCCTTCAATTCTTCATTATCAACTTTGGTCTCCAGCCGTCCACGGGGCTTGTTCTGCAGGTCGAAATTTCCAGAACGAAAACGTTGGTATCAAAAACGCACTATGTTTTCTTTTGCGACACCGCCGCCATACACATCATTAATCCTTCGAGCCGTTTTTGCAGCACTGGTACCACGATGGACCTCGTACTCGTAAATAACGCGATATTTCAAGTTTTCCATTTTGTAAACTGAGTGACGCAAAGAAAAAACCAAAAGAGGAAAAAATAAATGAATAGGGGTTTTCAAAACACAAAAGTATGAGTAAATAGCTGTATAAATTTGAAATTGAAATTCCTAACCAAAGAGGAGATATTTGAGATCAAAGTGGCCAGTACGACAAAACGGCAATTTCATATGTAAGGACCTAATATTATCAAAGGAATAATAAAGGGAATATATAGCAAGAGTAGGCATTGTAATAATAATACCACAATTGAGCGAAATGAGTCTTTACGCTAATGCCAAGGATTAACAGAGCGCGAAGATCACTTTTCTTGTTCTGCTCAGCGTATGCTTGGAAATTTGAGCATTATTTTGACAACCTTCTTCCAGATAAATCGAAATTGCCGTACTGGCCAAATACATGCGAGCAGCGGCCGGCAAAAGTTGTATGAAAATCTATATCTGTCGTGGTTTAGTGGCCAAATAAATTACATAGTAAATTCATATGTGTCGTGTAATTTCAAATTGGAACGATCTTTTACTCCGAAACATGGCAACTAAGGAGGTAACTTAACAAAGGTTTTATCTAACTAGCTTGCAAATATAAATCTGTTTATTGAAAAAAAAACAAATGAACCCTTTAACGCGGGGAAAATTATTGTTGTTCGTTGTTCGTCATTGATTTTGAAATGTATTTGACAAAATAAGTTCAAGTGAAGACAATGAGTGTGATGAACTTACTTTATCGCCATCTGAAATTCAAGAGGCGGCAAGAGCCGTAATAGAAAACTTGTTACCGCCAAAATCGAAATAATTTTTTAAAATAAAAAGTTCTGTCTAGGTACTAGTTGGTTTTAATTTCCGCGCATTATTTGAGAAAAGTACTATACAAGCCTTGGCCACAACTAGGCATTGATGGACTTACGTATGTGTGCCTCGGCTTCGCCTCAGCCCACATTTACACGTTCGTCCTTCGATACCTGTTTTGCTGGCCGCTGCAGTAATGTACTATTACTCCCTACTACTCTCTACTCAGATTAAATTGATTGATCTGGGACTCTCTACTATCTTAGGAGGTCCAACAATCCAGTGTCGTATTTGTTATTCGCCCATATTCGTACGAAATCGGAATTAGAAGTGTTAACTGTGCTCGTAGCTCACGAAAAAAGTGGTTTTTACATATAGACGATAGTTTATTGCTGTGTGTTAGGCTGCAAAAGCCAATCTGAATGTAAATACGAAAATATAACCTAAAATACGTAAGTTTACAATTTTGACCTTAATTTTACTTGATTATTACAGGTAAAACAGGTGATATTTTGTAAAGACTCGCATGAATGCTACAAAGTATAGAAATAATAAAAATAACTTTTTTAGCAATAAGAAAATAATCGAATTTTGTAGCATTAACCACCCAAGTTAAGAAGGTAAGTATAATGATGCAAGGCGACCATTTTTGTATGTTCTCCGAAATCGGTCAGGTGTCTCACGTTGTGGGGGATACCAGCAGTATTAACCTATTTAACCATCTAGAACCCAATTAAGGGGAAAAAGTGTTAATCTATGTTCATAATATATTAATTAGGAATAATATTCATTTACCAGTTTTTGATATAAATGTCACCGTAAGACTGTAAAAACCGTTAGATTATAATCTAACTCGCGAAATCGCAAAGTGTCTAAAAATTACAATTTAACGCATTATTTTCCGGTAGATTGCATTCTGTTAGGTTTATTAACCCGATAGAACCTACCTGATTGTTTGTTTCGAACCCTAACCTAAACTACACGAAATAGTTTTACAATCTTACGGTGACATATATATTTTTATACTTCTACCATGCCTTTACTACTGTTTTAATCATACTTTTGCGGGTCTAAAGTCAGTCTTCATGCCCTAGGGCCGTAATCTAGTCGATCGATCGCCCAACTAGTTGACCAACCCCATACTGTAAATATGCACAACAGAGTCTGGGCTTCAGACTGGTCGACCAAAAACGATCGTACCATTTGACATAAAAGTTTTTAAACCAAGGAGTATGTGTACCTGCATAAACACTGGCAGCATGAAAAGCAAAAAGTTTGAATATCAAAGCAGCAGCTTAATTTGTCTTTTCTTTTTATTATTTACTAGACCTATGTATCCTACTTACTATGATTTGCAATAAATATCTAACCGTTACATTTTGTTTTACTGTTATGGTAGAAGTATAAAGTAGAGTATACACCACCGGGATAAAGCAGTTTTTTTCTTGGGCGCTTGAATCCCTCACTGCACTCAGGACTCAATCTTAATTCCCTCCCTTTGGTCGGGAATTAACTTATAACACCCTCGCTGCGCTCGGGAGTCCTTCGTTACGTTCAGGATTCAATGTAGCGCCCGTGACATAAAACAGTGCTTTATCCCCTTGGTGTATAATCTACTATTTCACACCACATGCTCGACAATGCCGAATTATATGTCATGTAAACCTTACCGAAAGCAAGACATTATATCTCTTGGCTTTAGCCGGGTTATAATATTCTATTGAATTTCATTATAACCCGCTGGTCAATAATGTGATTTTCACTTTCATAATTCTTATTGCTAAGTCCATAAAGTCTAATTTCGCTAAACAGAATGTGTCCTCAGCGGGCGCGGCCAACTCGATTTTCGAAGACCGAAGCCGTGGCCCACTAGATTCGCACTGAGACGAACTTTTTTGTTTGTCAAATCGAGTAGGCCACGCCAGCTGAAAGAAGTGGCTATATAGGCCGTGGCCCACTAGATTCGCACTGAGACGAACTTCGTTTGTTTGTCAAATCGAGTAGGCCACGCCAGCTGAAAGAAGTTGCTGTAGCCGTAGCTAGTACCTTTAGAAGATTCTATAAATATTTCAAAAAAATATCAAAAATGTCGAGTGATGAAAGTATTTTGACTCCAGAAACTATTAAATTAGATGCCATAGGCATTGTCAATAATCTACTCCCAGAAAAGTCAAAGGAAAAATACCTGAAAGCCTATAAAGATTTTGACACATGGAAAACTGCAAAAGGCGCAAAGTCTGTGTCAGTGCAGAATCAGTGCTTCTGGTCTATTTTGAATATTTATCTGGCTGTAATAAACACTATCTACTAAGCCTGGTTTTTTATGTAGTGTAGTGTAGTGAGAAAAGTAGAGTATACCTATACACCACAGGGATAAAACTGTTTTTTTCTTGGGCGCTTGAATCCCTCACTGCACTCAGGACTCAATCTTAATTCCCGAGCAAAGCGAGGGAATTAACTTATAACACCCTCGCTGCGCTCGGGAGTTAAATTTGGAGTCCTTCGTTACGTTCAGGATTCAATGTAGCGCCCGTGACATAAAACAGTGCTTTATCCCCTTGGTGTATAATCTACTATTAATGAAAGTCGTTGTAGTAGTAAGACACCCGTAACGATACTTGTTATTTTTCAGTTTTCCAAGACAAATCTATGCCCGAAAATTATGGATAGAGTCCCACAGGACTAAAGCGTTGGGAGCCGAAAAAATATGCACGCCTGTGTTATAAGCATTTTGAGCAGCAATGCTTTCGCAAGACAGAGCATGCATATTTGTATGAACATGCAATACCATTGCTGCATGTAACTCACAATTTTATACTTTTAGTTTTACTTAAAGATCAATGCAGTTTATAGTAACCAGTTCGTAAGTTTAATTTAATTTTATGCCTATCCAATGATGAAACCACCCGTAAGTACGACGATTTTACGACTTTAGTAGATTTTATATCGCGCTGCAATAGTGATTACCATTTTACTCAAAAACTATTAAGCCGACAAAGATGCGGTTTTTGTTTTAGATATCATGTATGCTTCTTAGAAGTTCTAATTTTTGTTTCAAAGTCTTAAGTCACAATGGAGCGCTGCAGCTTGGGTTTTTTAATTTTTTAATTTTATTACTTGTATGCGCAGTGGCGTGTATGCGCCGTAGGTTTCAAACGTAAGCAAGCCAGCCGCTGCCCATCGTAATCTTCCGTCTACTTTTTTTACTCATGTCTTGACGAGCTCAACAAAGTACACAGAAGGCATAAGTTAACTACTAGACAAAATAAAGTCAGCAGTGGTAAACTACCTACCAGTGTGATCTAGGTCAATTATATGATTTAAAATTTCATTTGCCAATAATTGGAAGTTTCTATGCGTTTTTTTCCGAAATTACAAAAATAAATAACGGAAATCATATGTTTTTGGGAAACTTGATGCATTTTTATAGCACCAGTTAAATTATTTATATCATAATTTCTAACGGAAAGAAGCTTGGAATACGACTGTACATTGACTTACTGTACGAATAAAAACGTATGCAACACACTAGCTTATTAGTATGAGAACAACCAAAAATCCATTTAGTTTTATACGCGGATCTGTTAAATTGCCTTTTTCTACTTTTACAAGTTTGTGAAATACACAGGTCTGGAGTAGATTTTGGTGAATTTACAAGAATTATTGTTCAAAAGTTATATATTTTACCTTAGTCTCGTCAATCAATATTTGCACACACTTTAAATAGTCACAAGGAGCAATATTAATTAAATCTGAACTCATTTTGTACAAAATTAACTATTAATTCACGATTAATATTATTATTTCAATAATCACTGTCACAAAAAAGCAAACGACTAAATTGTGAAGGTTTAGTCCGTATCACGATTCCCCTAGAGGCAGCGTGCGACTTCTTAAATCAGACGTAATCCAAGCATATTACAGCAATAGACAGCGCTATACCTACTATTTATAGGAATCTATAGCGGATTATACCGTATAATATGTATGGAAATCAAAGCCACAGCCCCTCTCACTCACTCAAGTAGGTTGTTCGTAAAACGTTCGCAAGCGCTCGGCGCCCACCGGTCGGCTTAGCAGTCATTGAAATGACGGATTGTAGAACGCGCGAAATTTAAACACGTAATTTAAACGGATCGATTAATTACTGAATTAATATTGAGTTTGTATGTTTGGGTGTTTGCTTTGGGCAAGCCAGGCTTTTTAACATTTATAGAGGTTTCGCCACTGCTTGTATGCTCAATGACTACAAGTTTATGTACGTTATTTTTAAATAAATAAATAAATCACATTGTTATAATTTCAGGTCTTTTGCAGAATCATTCAATTTAAATAATAACCGTAAACTTGTCACTTTTACTTGCCTGGTCACACTGACAAAAGCAATCTTAATTGGGTTTTCCCCGAAAGCTTTTACACTCCATCGAGAGAGAACGCTATATATCGGAAAGAGATGGAAGTATGGACTATAGTCTCTGCAGACAAAAGAATAGAGTAATTGTGATAGTATCGATACCACAATCATTACTTGCGAGGTGGCACCCATGTGGCACCGATTTCGAGAAACGCGTATTTTAAGTGCGAATATTGACGTGAAACACGCAATATTTTTAACAAATATCAAAAAAAGGAGGAGTTTCTCAATTCGATTGTATGTTTGTTACGCGATTAATCCGCCAATTATGAATCAATTTTGATTATTACTTTTATGTTTGATAGATCATAGAGGTTGGTTGGTTGGTTTGGTTTCAGAGGTTGTAGATCTGATGAATATCTTCGGACATAGAGAACGGAACTCCTCAATGGATTTGCTCGCGATCAGTGCAATAGCTTAGTAAACAGTAGGTTTTTAACCAGACAGCATATTATTATAATACTTGACCACTAAAAATTGTGAAATAAAAAAAACAAAAATAAATAAAAACCGACTTCAATAACCACAAGCATTAAATAATATTTGTATTTAATAACGAATATAATTAATTTAGTACTAAAGTCAGCCAAAGAGGTGCCAATGTGGAGACAAAACAGTATGTACGAAGAATAAAATATTACAGAACTACAATAACTTTTCTAAATATAATATATTCGGTCATAATAAAAAAAAATAGTGATTGTTGTTATTGATGTCTGTTTTTATTTATTTTCGAATTTTTTATATATGTATAATGATCGAACATAATATTACAGTTGTACATTACATCGAATTTATCATTTTTCGTTGTGCGTTTAATTGCTGTTAAGAATGAGATAAAAAACCATCGATTTATGAGTTTCGATCCCTATTTCAGTTCCATTGCGTTTATGATATATTAACGAGATCATGAAACTTCTCCATAGTGTGAGGAGCTTTAAATACGTGTCAACCTATTTATTCTCTTACCTATAAGATTATTTTATTCATAAATGCAGTTAAATTATTTTATGGGTGTCTGCTCCGGAAGTGAATTGAATTGTATGAATACTGTAACATATTAATTAAAAGTACATTCCATTTTCATTTCATTTTCTTTTCTTGTATTCACTTGTAGTTAAAAATTGCGATAGTTTAAAATCATGTTAGTGCATGTTCAACACCATCGACACTTATTTTCCATACTCCCAAGTCCCAACTAGTAATAAGCATTAGCAGTTTTCCCACAAAATAGGATAAAAATTGTATGTTGGCAATAAGAGTTGTTTTATAGTTATTGACCGAGCGAAACGAAGGTCTCTGAGTCTATTTGAGTGAATTTGCATTTGTCCGTCCTAGGGTTGCCAAAAAAAATTGTCCGTCTGTCAGAGCCTTATAACTTCTGAATTACTGAACGTATTTACTTCAAATTTAAATATAATAAGTAAACCTATGGCCTCCAGCCGAATATGGCTTAATAAGTTATGAAAATCTTTATTTCAGGGGGGCTCTCATAGAAGCGAATGCGAAGTAACATATTTTTATAGCGTTACATGGGGTTGCGGTATATCATTTTAGAGATAATTAGGAATAGAGTGCAAAAATATTTTTTTTTTAATTTTTCCCCTAAAATCGACGAAATGGGGGGCTTTCAAAGTGGAGATTTAGTAACGTTCAAAGTTGACCTTAGAACTCTCAATTTTCTGAAAGGCTGGGCCTGAAACTTGATCAATTATTTGAATTATATCCTGTACTTGAACAACAAATACTAAAATTAGATAAATATTATAAGGAAACGAAATTATTTATATAATTTAATGAGCTTCAGTATTTTTAACAGAACTTCACAATAATGTCAATAGATTGCGCTCTGTAAAAGTTATTTCGTTTCTCCAAACACTCTTTAGCTCTGTTGCGTCTAATGTCAAAAGTTAACTACTACAATATATAGTTAAAACTATCTTATGGATACCACGAGGTCTCGGTTCGGGGCGAACCACTAGTTTATTTTTAATTAAATATAAATAAATAAGAAAAACATAAAACCAAAGAAATGGCTTATTTCGGCCTTAAACGGTTTTTTCGTTTTAAACCGATTGGTTTTAAACCGGACTTACATCTATAGCCGGGGGTCAGGGCGTCAGGTTGAGAAACCGGCGGACTATCATAGCCGAGTCTAACAACACCGCTTTCTGCATCCTGACTGCGAGCGAACTACCCCGGAACCCCAGCCGCCTCAGATGTTTAGCGAGGCTGACTGGGATTGAACCATTTGCAGATACAACTATTGGGATGGTTTCAGTGGACTCCACATATCTTAATAGTCCTAATTATCTTTAAAATAATATACCGCAACCCTATTTAACGATATAAAAAATATTTTACTTCGCATTCGCTTCTATGAGAGCCCCCCTGAAATAAAGATTTTTATAACTGTTTAAGCCATATTCGGCTGGAAGCCATCGGTTTACATATTATATTTACATTTGAAATATTTACGTTCAGTAATTCAGAAGTTATAAGGCTCTGACAGACGGACGAACGGACGGACGGACAAGTGCAAATTCACCCAAGTAGACTCAGAGACCTTCGCTTCGTTCGGTCAATAATACAAATGTAACGAACAAATACAATCTCTGTTAAGTGAACAGTTTGTTCTTTATGAGAAATAAATATCTTTAAACCGAACAAATCAATTAATCGCATTTATTTACCAATTAGATATAACAATTATCATGTAGAATATTTTCGAGAAATCACTTATAGTACTTATATACATAACAACAACTGTACGCTAGCTGATTCCACAGAGACCGCCGCGCGATGGTCGCTAGAAGTATGGGCCCGCTAGAGTTGTGACTTGTGACGTCATTTAGGCTTGGTTTGGCCACACCACACTCTCGATCCAGTCAAGGTAGCGGGATACGCGCGTGTACACTCCGGGCACGGGCGAGCCGCAGCCGCGCCCGTACGAAGTTACGCCCACCAACCTCGGAAACCCGTCATAGTTCGTTAATCCTTGGAGTGGCCCGCCTGAATCACCCTGTCGAAAAGAAGATTCAAACCTACATCAACAAGTACTAATATTATAAAATGCGAAAGTGTGCTTGTTTGTCCTTCAATCACGCCGCATGCTAACACCTCTAGTTAATGCACAAGTTTTTCCTGCTTATAGGTCTATTACACGGCACTTTTCAAAGGGGTATCCCCTTTAACCTGCATCAGAGTAGTGTAATAGGTGAGAGAAAGGGTCACTGATTAGGGACATCGGGTCGTCCCGGTCTGCCACGCTCTGCCGACCGAACAATGTAATAACACTAAGGGTGGTTAGGGGGACTAAGCGCCCTATGTCACTTAGGGCGCTCAGTCGTCGCACGGCCAGCGTAGAGAGTAGTTGTGTTTCTTCGGCTCGCGCGAACATTTTGACGTTAATTTAGTTTACTTTGTGCCATCTAGGTTCTCGTTCATACTGAGTCAGGACCCGATTGTTAGTGTAGTGTAATAGCGACGCCAAAACTAGCTGCGACGCCCTCCACAGGCCCATAAGCGCTAGTGCCGCTGAGGCGGCCTTCTTGTCGAAGGATTTCACAAGCGCTTTGGAGTGTTTCATTCCTGGTAGTTCCCGCCAGCGAATCAATGTTTCGTAATAACAACAGCTCAACAGGGTGAGGTTGGCTAGGCTACTAATGTTGGCTAGGCTTCTGCCCCCTTGTGCACGTACCTGGCAAGTGTCACGCAGGCCCATGGGGTCTCCGGCACAGATCTGCTCGTCCGAGATGCCGCGAGGCAACTTGCGCCACAAGGGATGCGCCTCTTCACATTTGGTCTTCGACACCACCACCACAGTCGCCTTCAGTAGGTACAGACTCCTGACGTCTCCTGCAAAATAACGGAGACTCATAACAGACGATGGATAAGTAAATAAATAAATATTTAGTGTGTAACTTAATTTATATTTTATATAATATTAGGTAAATATTAATATGTAAGTAATTATATTATTAATTTATTTGTTGATGTTTCTAATAAGTGCACGGTATAATATTTGTTGAGCTAGAAATACGCCAACAAACTACGTGTGTAGTTTGGCGAGAAACATAATTTTGGTATTTGTTTGTGCAAATAATAAAATAAATAAATTAAAATTTAGCCTCTACGTCAGAAAAATTGCCCAATAAGTTAAACTACTACTACTACTACTACTACTAATACTATGTTAAACAATTTTCTGCAATCTTGTATTATCCAGTATATTATTATTTATATTTTGAAATTTTAAAATATCCCGGAAAATTAAAGAGTTCCTGCGGGAATAGCGAGTATGAATATTTTAACCGATGAAAGAAACAATAATAACCGAGATATGTAGTGAGCAGCGTAAAGAAGGTTCGTCTTTATAACAAACTAGATGATGCCCGCGGCTTCTTCCGCGTTTATTAAGTTTTTGATTCCCAAGCAGTGGCGTAACTATACCATCTGGGGCCCGTGGCAAATTCTTTTGATGGGGCCCTATCAGTAAAAATCATCACGTTGTACTCAGTTTAATTTCAATAAACTTCGAGATTTTCAGCGTACTCAATTACACGTTGTATATGTCCCACTAATGGCCATAGGCCTCCTCTCTTAGGCAAGAGGGAATGGTCTGTAGCCCCCAGGCTAGCCCAATGCGTATTGGAGACTTCACATTCATCCTTAGAACATAATATCTCAATGCATTCATCATCTATTCGCTAGCTTTTCAGTGAAGGAACAACATCGTGAGGAAACCTGCATACATTTACAATGAAATAAAAATAACAATTTAATTTCAATAAGATATTTATTAGGAAAAATCTTTTTTTCGAGCTTTCTGTTCCACAGTGTCTATAACATCATCAAAGTTTAAAGATCGGGTCATAGAATTTTCATCAGACAGAATAGCCAAGTTACATAGCCTGTCTTGTCTCATAAAGTTTCTTAAATTGGTTTTTATCAATTTTAGTTTTGAAAATGATCGTTCAGCACTAGCTGTAGTCACAGGAATTGTAAGAAATAACATTAATGCAGTGCATACTTCAGGAAAGCTGCAGGACATAAAATGATTTTTTATTATTAATAAATCAGCAAGGTCTCTAATACACGAAGATTTTTCTATTTCGTCTCTGAAAGTGGATTTTGGTGGAAAAAATTTGCATATCCATAACCTCTCTCACTGTATTATTGAGTGCTAGATTTAAATTATGAGCAGCACAGTGAACATATATGGCATTCGGCTCGACATCTTTTATGAGTTTTTGAACTCCACCAAACCAATGGATGCGTTCTAAAATGAATAGAGATGTGCAATTTCCGGTATTTTTACTGACGGTTTTTTGACGGTAAAATTACTCGTCACGGGTAACGTGTACATCTCTAAAAATAAATCAACATCTTTTTGTTTAGGTTGGTTGAAATGCTTGGTTGATTAACTTGAAATTGTATTAAGGTCTTTAGTTGTCTCACTTTGGATTTTAAGCAGAACTTATTAAAATATACTTTTCAAATAAAATAAAATACTCAGGTACAATGTAAAAAAATATTTTTGAGCTCGCGGCCTCTTGGGCCGGGGCCCTCTTGGGTCGGGGGCCCGTGGCATTTTGCCAGCCCTGCCACCCTATTGTTACGCCACTGTTCCCAAGGGAACTCCTTAATTTTCCGGGATAAAAGGTAGCCTATGGCCTTCCCAGGGATGTAACCTACCACTATACCAAATTTCGTCAAAATGGGTTTAATAGATGGGTCATGATAGCGTAGCAGACAGACAGACACACTTTCGCATTTATAATATTAGTATGGATTATTGACTTACGTGTCGTATTGGTTCTGCCCCAGCCAGTGATGGTGAGAGATACCGAGGGGTCTTCGTTCTTTGTATACAGGCAGATCGGGCTCAAGGTAGGCGAAAACACGACGGGCTGTTCAAGTCTATGACCGAAAAAGAATTTCAATCTTGCATTAAAAAAAATTCATGGTCATATCTTTCGTGATCGTCTCGTAAACTTTAATACCTTAGTTTTAAGGTTTATATTATTTTAAAAATTCGTTTTCACTTCTATCGGCAGTCCCTATGTCTGTCTGCTTGAGTGAATTTGCACTTGTCCGTCCGTCCGTCTATCAGAGCCTTATAACTTCTGAACTTCGAATTTAAATATAATACCTCAAATATAAATCGATAGCCTCCAGCCGAATATGGCTTAAAAAGTTATAAAAATCTTTATGTCGGGGGGGCTCTCATAGAAGCGAATGCGAAATAAAATATTTTTATAGCGTTACGGGTTGCAGTATATCATTTTAAAGATAATTAAATTAGGAATAGAGCCAATTTTTTTTTTTAAATTTTTCCCCTAGAATTGACGAAATGGGGGGCTTTCAAAGTGGAGATTTTCTAACGTCCAAAGTTGACCTCAGAACACTCGATTTTCTGAAAGGTTGAGCCTGAAACTTGATCAATTATTTGAATTACATCCTGTACTTGAACAACAAATATTAAAAGTAGATGAATATTATAAGGAAACGATATTATTTCATTTTTAATGAGCTTCAGTATTTTTAACAGAACTTCACAATTATGTCAATAGATGGCGCTCTGTAAAAGTTTATTAGTTTGTACTTACAAATAATAGACGTTAGCACCACGTGGACTACAAAAAAAGGCTACTGATAGTATTGATGTCTATATGAACGTAAAGATGCCACAAACCACAACCACACAGTTTTAATCATCACATTTTATAATTTTTTTATTATGAAATCGTATGCTACGTAACACCAGCTCACCGAACGAGCTGAATCTAGTAAAATACTGTAGGTATACGTATCCCATCCACGCAAGGGGATGACGATTAACGTCATCAGATTCGGCGCGTTTTAATGCGTACGGTGCAGTGAATGGACACCGCGATGTCTCTGTTCGGGGCGAACCACTAGTTATACGAATCTTGTCCTGACATTATCGAACAAAAAAAAGAATTATCCAATTTGGTGCGGTCGTTCGGAAGTTATGCGCGTACATTTCGGCGATACATATTTATTTACATAGATTATATATATCAGACTAGCTGATGCCCGCGACTACGCCCGCGTGGAATAAGTTATTATAATTTCCACGGAACCTCTTTAACCCATGCAAAAATCAGGTTGTTTCGTTGCTCTATTGAGGCGTGATAGAAGGATAACTGCCTCGTTGGTCTAGTGGTTCGCATATTCGACTGCGGCCGACGAGGTCCTGGGTTCGAGTCCCGGGTCGGGCCATAATTAAATGCTGGGTTTTTCTGACTAGAAATTCTCAGTACTAGCCCGGAGTTAGGAAGTTGGCGGTGTTTCACCCCCGTGCCTCGGAGAGCACGTTAAGCCGTCGGTCCCGGTTATTATCACTAACATGATAATAGTCGTTAAAGCCCGCCAACCCGCATTGGAGCAGCGTGGTGGGTCTAAGCTCTAATTCCCTCTCTCCTATGAGAGTGGAGGCCTGTGCCCAGCAGTGGGACGTTAATAGGCTGTAGTAGTAGTAGTAGTAGTAGTAGAAGGACAAACCAACAAACAAACACACTTTCGCATTTACAATATTCGTATAATAGGGTACCTACATACAATATACATACACAACAATAGGTACCGTACCTTTCAGATGTATTTTAACGACATTGCACTTGCAGCGCACTATTGCCCATCCCTATTTGTTACATGTCAATAAATATAACTAGCTATACTTTACTTGCATCCATACATCCAGCCAACTTTCGCATTTATAATATTATAACCTATATATATCTCTTTTTGAGAAGATTTTTCGGGCAACCTGACAAAAGACAAACTACACTGTAAGATGTAAGCTGATTTTCATACGAAATGCATAAAAAACAGCTTTTTTCCTGCCGCAAACAGCAATAGGTCCTTTGCACGGGCCATTAGTATTTTTGATCAGTTGGATAAGAAGTACTTACTTCAGCAAAGCTATGTCGTTGTATTTAAGGCGTCTCACGTGGTCCGGATGTTTTATGATTTTCTCAATTCTGCTGTCAGACTCGTTGTTCCACTGGCTGTCACCGATGTAAATCACTCCCATACGAGCCATCACAGGCTTTATGCTGTAACACACAAGGAACAAAATGATCACTGAACGACGCTACGGATCGCTCGAATATTTGTTGTCAGCTGGGCTCAAGCAGTTTTTTGTATATGTCACCGTAAGATTGTAAAAACCGTTAGATTATAATCTACCTCGCGAAATTCTAAATTGTCGAAAGATTGTAAACTGTTCAATGTTCTGAGTGTCAATTTTTGAAATATTCATTTTATTTACGTTTTCTTGTCTCTTGTAGGTTAGGTTAGGGTTCGACATAAATAATCAAGTAGTGCCCGGCCGCAGGTTTAGGTTTAGATTTTATCGGGTTAATATACTTAACAGATTACAATCTACCGAAAAATAATGCGTTAAATTCTAATCTTTCGACAGTTTAGAATTTCGCGAGTTAGATTATAATGTAACGGTTTTTACAATCTTACGGTGACATATACTTATAATAAAAATGCTAAAGTGTGTCAGTCTGTATATCTGTTATCATTTCTAAGTCCCATCTGAACTTTGATAGAGCTCTTGCATTAGGCATGATAAAAGTAACCAAGAATCACAAAAAATTGTATTGATCTAATCATCGAATGAAATAGGATTGATAGATAATAAGTAAGCATAAAAAGTTTTTTGGCGAGATTGATGTATTATTTTGATAAAATCTAGTAATCCGCCATTTTGGATTGAAGATCATTCAGAGCGAATAACACCACTCCTAAACTTCAAGATTCCAATTTAACGCAATATTTTTCGGTAGATTGTAATCTGTTAGGTATATTAACCCGATAGAATCTAAGTGCCCTTCCTGATTGTTTACGTCGAACCCTAACCTAAGTTACAAGAAACAGACAAGAAAACGTAAATACAATGAATATTTCAAAAATTGACACTCAGAACATTGAACGGCTCACAATCTTTCGACTCTTTCGACAGTTTTCAATTTCGCGAGTTAGATTATAATCTAACGGTGACATATATATCAGTAATAAGTGATAATAACCAGGATTTAAATTTGAATATAATGACAATAAAACATACCCGTCCAATGTGTCCACACAATGAGCTGCCGTCAGTACGTAAGAGTCCGATATCAACGAACCACCGCACCGGAATTCATATTTGCCAGAAATATAGTACCCAAGGCTCACCTTAAACATAATCCCTTTGTTAATATCGTGATAATAATTAATCGGTATTATTGATTACTTATATATTATTGACTAGCGGTCGCCCGCGACTTCGTCCGCGTACAATTCCTGATTTCCTATGAGATTTTCTAAATAATGCAAAAGGCTTCTTTTAGCAGCTATATTGCATCGGCTGGTTTATATTATTTAAGACTAATAAGTCCTTAATGCTGACTTCAAAACCTTATAACTTTCATACAAACTTACAACCCCCATTACACCCTCTTTGGGGTGAAATTTCGTAAAATTGCTTGTATGGATTTTTATTATTTATAACTATTAACTTAATAGCCAATTTTCATGTCCGTAACTTCAAAAACAAAGGACTTTCATAAAAACTTCCAACCCCCATTTCAACCCCTTAGGGATGAATTTTCTCAAAACCGTTTCTTAGCTGACGTCTACACCATAGAAGGAACCTATCTTCCAAATTTCAAATCTGTATGCTTTATAGTTCCTGAGATATCGTGATGAATTTGAGTTCAACCGATTTATTACATACATAATAAATCGGTTGAACTCATGTGTTTTGTCGGACATATTGTCTAAGTATGTTTAGATGTTACGCCCTCGGACAATCGGTATCCGATTTTATGTCGGCAAATAATGAAACATTCAGATTGCAATATTGAAACGCTCACGTTCTAAAAAAGTCAAATACAAAATCAAAAGTCGATCAAAAAAAAGAGTTGGTAAATCCTAGCTGATCCGATTGTCGGTGAAAAATGAAACATTCGAAAACATAATAATATGGGCTAACGCATACTGATCACGACAGCCGGATGAATTCAAAACGTGCACTTCCCAAGATAGCCACCGATAAAGTGACGAACATGTGCGTTGAGTCGGTCAAAAAAATCGGTGATAAAGTCGGCCCGATTATTATAGGACCTACAGAATGAATGTCTGACATGGACTGACCCTAATATTGATTTTAATAGTTTTTTTGTATTAGTTTTCTATTTGGATGCGGTCAATAAAAAAATCCCTGTATGCTTGTACCTACACATTATACACCGGATGTTATTGTATGTAATTCAATAAAATAAGGTTTTAATTTTATTGATTGAATGAAGGAGGATTTCTTACCATAAATGCGAACTCTCCAAGCGAAGCATTTTTTCCGCCTATTATATGTGAATCCAGGGACGGTAACGTTGAGGCCACAATTTTTTGACACTCTGTAATCATCAAACAATAGTTCTCTTATTCTGGATTCATACAGGTGACAAAACATAATAGTAGGTTTTTTTTAATTAAACTACTATAAGTTGCCCTTGACTGCGATCTCACCTAATGGTAAGTGATGATGCAGTATAAGATGGTAGCGGGCTAACCTGATAAGGGCATACATTCCCAAATTGAAACTGCCGGGAATCGAACCCGGGTACTTACCTTCATTCAATTCATGAAAAAAAATCAGGGCAGTGTACTCTTCATGATCGCTTCATATTGAGCGTGAGAGCATGCTAAGCTATTGCATATTGCAATATTTAGACACACCAGTGTTCTCCACATGATAATATGTTAACTTGGGTAGTAACATACCTCTGTCAGCTATCCTGTCTCCACCGCCTGTAAAAAAATATGATAAATTATTAAGTCTGTCTAGTGGAGGCTCTACGTTGTAGCACTGATACGTATATTATACATTTTTGATTTTATTGTATTTATTGTCATTCTAACGAATATTGTAGGAACAAATGATAATATTAAAATAATACAATCTACCCAGTTCTATTGTAATAGTCTATTAAAGGCATAACAGCATTATGTTTTTGGCTACCGTATTTTTTTCATACATAAAAACCTACAGCTGATAATAATGTAATTAACAAATAAGTAAGTAATTTAAATTAAAGATTAAGCAAAATAATTTAATTAAATAAAAGATTAGACAAAACTATACAATACAATTAAATTCAAACCGGCAAGCGGCGGAAGTATGCCTCTCTCATAGAGAGTTACATATTTGTTCCGTTTGCCGTAGAGACCCTTGGGCCGTGGAGTCTTAGTGGCAAAAGTTTTTTTGCGAGATATTTCACCGCGGTTAATGGCCTCATCTGGTGACAGAAGGGCTGCGCGCGCCAGCGGCTGTCCAGCGCGGAAATGCAGCCAGCATTCTTGCCACCATTCCACGTGGGCATGATTTATATAGTAATTAGGTTAGGCTAGCTAGCATAAAGTTCTATTGTATTATTTTCAATAAAAAAAATAATAATAATTCAAGATTGAGTAAACATGCATATTAACAAAACTTTAGGATTTATTCGTCAAATAATCTCTACGCCCTTCCCCGCACGCCTGCAAAGTGATGTCCCAAGATATCTTTCGAACGATTATTATCGATAAATCTCGATCATATGATAGAGATTATCTTTTAAACTAAGTAATACATTACCATATTTTTTCTGTCCTATAATGCTAGTGTTTGGTCTTGGTCTCTTAGTTGGTGTTGGTGGCTGGATGTAATTATCCGGACAGCATACTATTTCAATCATGCCTTTGAAGCCACATCTACTAAACGGAGGATATCCTTTCGATTTAATGAAACTGGAAATAAAACCAAATCGTAATTGGTTGGACGTCGACTGGACGAAGGTTTGCATGGGTCGACAATGACTGTTCCAGTATTTGATATTCTAGCGGGATGTTTTAATTTCTGCGCGATTTTCACGATTAATTCATATCCATATTAATAACTCGCTAGTTATTAATATGGATATGGATTAATCGTGTAGCACTAGTGATCATAATAGTCTATACTCAATATGGCCAGTGGGCAGTGGGCAGGTTTTACATTTTAATATTATATTTGTAAGGGACAATCCAGAAGTAAGTAGGTATTATTGAAACACTTTTAATATATTTGTCCTCTCATTTGAAACTTCCACGAGTAAATGGTTAAACGTGTAGAGGTTTCGCGAGAGATATTATATGTTTAATTAGATAAAAGTTGATTCATTTGTTCCGGCCACGATTGCTATCGTTAAGCACTAAATCAAATTACGATCTAAACACAAAAGTATTCAATAATCGCTGAGACTGCCGGCAGGAGACTGAATAACCATCGTCAGAACACTCGTATTTATACTAATTATTTTCAATATGGCGTCGGTATCCGCAGATTAAATCGAATGACATGAAACGAGTCAAATTGACTGATATTATACTTCCTGTTTCATGAGATATAATGACAAACAGTAATAATGCTAACACATTGCAAGAGTACCACAGAGTACATTATATATAAGAGTACGCCCGGCCCTCACTACACCTGCCACTGCCATCAGCCCTCAGATTATATTATACTAATCGGTATTTAATCTGAGCGCCGACCACAGTCGCGCTTTTTTCCCTTGCACTTTACATTATTTCTATGATATCTCATAGGAAATGGTATAAAGGACAATTTTTATCTTTATTAAATACTAGCGGTCGCCCGCGACTTCGTCCGCGTACAATTTCTGATTTCTTATGAGATTTTCCCACCGCAAAAAGCCTAGGTACATATAGCGGCTAAAACTAATAAGTAATACCCTTAATGCCTATTTTAAAAACTTATAACCTACATGCAAGCTTCCAACCCCTATCAGCAATTTTACGAATATCTTACAAAGGATATTATTATTTAACCTAACCTAATAACCTACATCCCGATTTTCAAGTTCACTATCTGGCATTATCGGATCATGAAACTGCACAAACAATTTCTTTTACAACAACGACCAACGCCAATACGGTAAAAAAGCAAACGACATTATTTATGAAAAAAAGGGATTTTTCTCAAAGTAATAAATGTAAATACAAGGAATCCATAGCTGCGCTATCATTTAATAATGTACTGACACAGAAGAATACAAATGAAGCTTTTAATAATTTTCATAGTGATTTAATTCTTTTCTACAATTTGTGCTTCCCGATCATCGTAGTTAAAATTGAAAATAAAAATATAAAAAATAAATGGATTTCCAAGGGACTAAAAAAATCATGTATTGTTAAAAGAAAATTATATTTAAATTACACACTATCTCGCGATAGTGGTGGTTAGTTAAACTGCCTCGTTGGTCTAGTGGTTAGCATGTTTGACTGCGGCCGACGAGGTCCCAGGTTCGAGTCCCGGGTCGGGTCATAATTAAGTATCGGGTTATTCTGATTAGAAGTTCCCAGTACTAGTCCGGAGTTAGGAAGTTGGCGGTGCGTCACCCCCGTGCCTCGGAGAGCACGTTAAGCCGTCGGTCCCGGTTATTATCACTATCATGATAATAGTCGTTAAAGCCCGCCAACCCGCATTGGAGCAGCGTGGTGGGTCTAAGCTCTAATTCCCGCTCTCCTATGAGAGTGGAGGCCTGTGCCCAGCAGTGGGACGTTAATGGGCTGTAGTGGTGGTGGTGGTGGTGGACGGTGGTGGTCATAGCGTTGTTTCAATTTTTCTTGACATGACCAAGGCTTTCGATTTAATAAGTCACAAAATATTACTTGATAAATTAGAGAAATACGGAATAAGAGGTAAAGCACTAGAATGGATATCTAGCTACCTTATTGAACGTAAGCAATGTGTAGAAGTTTTTAAAACAAAAGAAGCCCACACGAACTTCTATCGTTCAAGATTTAACACACAAAATCCATATGGAGTGCCCCAAGGAAGCGTCCTTGGTCCTCTGCTTTTCCTACTTTATATCAATGATCTTCCAAACGTCATTACCCATAAATGTATCTTATACGCCGATGATACAACGATAATTATCAAATCGAAAGATAAGCAAACGCTTGAGAGAGAAGTAAATGAATCGCTAATATCAGTTATCAAGTGGTTAAATGAAAATAATCTTAGTATAAATATGACTAAAACACACTACATGCAATTTCAAACCTATAAATCTAATCCAAGTGATTTAAACATAGTATATGATTCGTGTACCATAAAAGAAACAGAAACAATATCTTTTCTTGGAATAACCCTAGATAAATATTGCAATTGGAAATCTCACGTTGAAATACTGTGCCAAAAAAATAGACCGATTTATATACGTCCTAAAGAGACTTACACACGTGTCAAATATAAAAACTGCCTTACTAGCTTATCACGGCTATGTTTCGTCAATTTTACGTTATGGCTTGGTTTTGTGGGGAAACTCAACAGATGCGATAAAGGTGTTTATTAAGCAAAAGGCTTGCATGTGGTCTATTTTCCGGGCCGAACCTTTAGACAGCTGCAAACCACTGTTTAGGAAATATAAAATATTACCACTGCCAAGTCTTTATATAGTATATGAAGGCTGAAGCATTGCTTTTCGTAAAAAAGCATCCCGACTTGTTTCCTACACTGAGTGAAAAGTATCCAAACAGAAGAGGGAGGCCACAAAATAGACTCTGGGTGCCACCAAGAAGGCTGACCCTATGCGTAAAAAATTCACATTGTATGGCTGTGGCTCTGCACAATAAACTACCAAATTGCCATATAAAGGATCTGCCACTGATAAGGTTTAAACGAGTAATTTTTGACATTCTAAGTAAGAAGAGTTACTAGTGTAAGTGAATACCTTAATGATTGTTTATCTGAGTAAATAAACTGTAATACATATTTTAATAACTAATTTTCTATAATGTTTAATGTATGCAAATTTAAAAGGTGTCATAGCTGATGTATGAATTATTTACATATTATTTGATTTTACATAATTTTGACATTTACTCTTATATAATTTATAATATAATAATCAATTTTTTTTTAACTATTTACTAATTGACATTGAAAATGGAAAAAATAAAAAATGAAAATTATTCAACATACATTATTATATTGACACATTTTAAATGGTTGGACTTAAGGGAATTATGGATATACCTATATTATAAATAATTGATTAAAAAATCACGTAATTTATGGATGTACATGTATATTTTTGCATACTGCCACTGGTGTTAAATTGTGAAAGGGATTAATTTTTTTAAGATAACTGTGGTTACCCACAATTTGGCAAAATAAAAATTATGAATTATGAAATTATGAAGTCTCTAACTTCAAACTTATAGGACTTTGAAACAAACCTACAGGCCCCATTTCACCAACCCTCTTTGGGGTGAATTTTCGTAAAATTAACTAGGTACACAGGTTATTATAATTTAAAACTAATAACCTAAATCCCGATTTTCAAGTCTCTAGCATCAAAAACTAAAAACCCTCATGTAAGCTTCCAACCCCTGTTGCACCCCTATTGGGGTAGATTTTCGTAAAATTGTTTATGCAGGTGACTTATTATTTATTTAAATTTAATAACCTAAATGCCGATTTTCAGGTCTCTAACTTCAAACACATAGGACTTTCATACAAACTTACACGCCTCATTACACCCTCTTTGGGGTGAATATTCGTAAAATTGCTTATATGGGTTTTTATTATTTATAACTATTAACTTAATTGTCAATTTTCATGTCTCTAACTTCAAAAACAAAAAGGACTTTCACAAACTTCCAACCCCCATTTCAACCACTTAGGGGTGAATTTTCTCAAAACCGTTTCTTAGCTGCCGTCTACACCATAAAAGGAACCTATGGACTTGACCGGTGGAACTATGGCAGCTTGCCTAGGTGTCAAAAATCAATGTTCAGCAATGATTTCTTTATTACTGTAATTGTAATATTTCACTGTTTTCAGATAAAAAAGTTTCAGGAGTCTGAAGGCTCGGAAAACTGCGAAAATGAACAAAAAAAGTTTCACCAAAAGACTGCTTTCCCACACTAGATGGCGCTATTTATTGTGTTGAGCGAGTCTAAAAAAATATTTTCAAGTATTATTTTTTTATTATTGTAATTGTTATATTTTATAGTTTTCAAATAAAAAAGTTCCAGGAGTCTGAAGGCTCTGAAAACTGAGAAAATAAATAAAAAAAGTTTCACCAAAAACTGCTTTCCCACACTAGATGGCGCTAGTTATTGTGGTGAGTCTAGAAAATATTTTTAAGTATTGCTCACTACTTTTAGTTAACAAGTTCAACTATTCGACCACAGATGGCAGCATATGCAATGTGAAAGGGCGTTCCTTTAAGCGCAGTATTTCAAAATGCTTTGTTCGATCTATTAGTTTGAGACTTGTAAAAAATTAAAATAATTATAAACAAAACATACATTTCCTTTTCATTACTATTTAATTGATCAAAAATAAATCATTCATAATATAATGACTAAGGTACTTAAATGGTATTCATGTAGGGTTACAAGATTATTATTAGGCATGGATATAATGGAACGTCAAATGGAGTAGTGCTTAAAGAGGAAAGCGGACGCTCAAGATTTAAACAATAAACGTACTGTTTTTTTTGTCATTTGAACCCTGACCTTATTTGGAATAATAAATCCATAATAATTTCGTTTTGAATTTTTAAACCTTACTGTAAAAACGGAAATCCTGTGCATTGTCCCGAATCGGAGGGCAATTACTGGTCATGTCCTTTCAAGTCTGTATGCTTTTATAGTTCCTGAGATATCGTGATGAATCAGTGACCTTTCGCTTTTATATTTAAGTATTTGAGATGACAAACATATTTATTTTGATAAGGATTAATACTACCTATATCAGTAAAAACACCTTCGCAAGTAAAGCATTGGCTTAGACCAAAAAAAAAAATATCATAAAATGGTCATTGTGATTCAACTTTAAAAGAATAAATAGATATAGAAGATATGCTATCGCAGAATTTATTTTAGAACTTTTTGAGAGGAACAATTATTTTCGTAAAACTTTAACTATTTACGCAACGCACGCCACGTAAGCTCTCAGAAAAGATGATGTTTTCCGACTTAATTGGAATTTTCGTAATATTTTTGATAATAAAATATAGTCTTTGTTACTCGCTGGTAATGTAGCTTTCTAAGTGAAATAATTTTTAAAATCGCTTGAGTAGTTTTTGAGTTTATCCATTACAAACAAGCAAATATTTCCCCTTTATAATATTACTTTAGATATAAATGCAAAGTGTGTTTGTCTGGCTGTTACCCTTTCACGGCTCATGCACAGTGATACTTAGTTTGCGGTTTTCCCGGAGAAAATTTTATATTTAAAACACCTTTTAAAGGTGATAACTTGAGGTGAAAATACATTTAGGTACCGACCTTAAAGCAACTTCACAATCCGATATCACTTTACATGTTCCCTTCGATATTTCTTCTGTGGGAGAGCATTCTTCCCCAACTGTTGATTTTAAAAATAAATTATGAAATTAAGTAGGTACTTCAGGTATTATTCCTTCAATTCAATCAGGTAAATCACTTTAATTGCAAAGAATGAAATAATTTATTTCATTTGAATTAAAATATTATGAAATGATGTTCAGGTGAGTATGTATTTTATCAACATTATAATATCATCTACCTACGTATGTTCTATACTATAATAATTTATAGAGCGAAAATACAATAGGGACAAAAAAAAATGTCTAGACGACAAAATATTATAAACTTGATGATACCCGCGTCTTCGTCCGCGCGGATTAAGTTTTTTGAATCCCGCCGGAACGGGATAAAAAGTCTATGTCCTTCCCCAGGATATAACCTATACCTGTACCAAATTTCATCAAAATCGGTTGAACAGATGGACCGTGAAAGCATAGCAGGTAGACAGACACATTTTCGCATTTATAATATTAGTATGGATATGCGACAGTGTGTCTATGTTGCTGTCTGCTTTTTTCACGACCCTTCTGCTCAACCGATTTTGATGAGACTATTTATTCCGGAAAATCGAAGAGTTCTCACCGAAATTTTAAAAACCTAAATCTACGTAGTCGCGGAGATCATCTCGATTCTAGGTGACAGGAAAAATGTCGTCCGACTCGACCGTAACCCAATCCAGATGCTATTAGAATAATAAAAATAGATTTATCTCTTTTCATGTTATGATTCGTGAGAAAAGGATAGAATGCTAACTGTCATCTTAATAGCATCAGGAATAGTAGTAGTACACGCGCTTTTTTCCTGCTCATATTCTATTATGTTTTTGCTCTACGGTCACGCCCACACAATTAAATTTGTTTTAATTTAAAATAAAATATTACCTTCTCCAGCAGTAATAACTTTGAATAGTATTAAACAGCATAAAACAATATGTCCTTGGCGCCACATGTTGGTGTAATAGATTGGCACTTAATTACAGGAGTTATCCAAATATTAGCGGTTTTCCTCAATCTATTTCAAATAAACACTCGTGGGAAGTCCTATTTGTGTATCACATAGTTAAAAACTTTACGTAGGTACAAGTAAAACAATTTAGTATAAACAATTTTAATTAAAATACCGATGGCGTAATCACAACCGTTTAGATTGAGTACAGAGTGTGGAATGCGAATTGCGAATTTTCCTACATACAGGCAGGTTTTAGATAGGTATTTCGGAAAAACCACAACCACTGTCCACGACCTATGACAGTTTGGTGAATTGACTGGGAATTGTAGGTAAATCCCAACTACGAATTACAACCACAGCTAAATATCATTTGGGCAAAAGTAGTGAAGATTTTTTTAGTTTACTATTCCGATAAAAAGTTTATCATGTGATTAAAATGATAATAAATAGAAAATATGATAAGAGGGTCAAAAAGCTTGGATTATATTGCTTCATTCTAAATTTTGGTTTTACACAAATGCAATACTTTGAGAAATAATACAAAAAATACACAAATATAAAAATATTTATTTTTTTCAATCACAACACTAGAGAGCTTTTCGTTTATGTTTATATTGACTAGTAACACAATATAACATACCCTATCAAAAGAACACTATTGCTTATACATAATGTACGTATGTACATATTAGAAATATATTATATTACAGATAAACATTATTATATTGATTTATTACAAAAGGCAATGTGAGACATTAAATAACTTATCCATAATATACTAATAATATAAATGCAAAAGTGTTTGTCTGTCTGTTACCTTTTCACAGCTTATACGCGGATTAACTGATTTTTAGGAAATTTAGTACAGCTATAGTTTGCGTCCTGGATACAATATGGACATAATAAAATAAGATAAATATCCCGAAAAATCAAACAGTTCCCAAGCGGTTTTTTACTAACTAAATCCACACCGACCTAAATCGCGGGTTTCACTAAATATTTATACATGTATTAATGAGATATATTCCATTCCGTATTAAATTACAAAGGCAGTAAATTTAGTTATGAAAATATAAAGTAAATCTTATACGTTAATAAAAAACTAAGTTTTAAGGGTAAGATGATGGCAATTGTATAGCAGCAAATAATTACCCTTATTAGAAAATTGTTATTCTCGGGCAAGGGAAGGCAAATTATAACTGAAAGATTTAACGATGGCAAATCATCACACAATTTGATACCAACGATCTCAATGTAGGTTCTATCGGGTTAATATACCTAACAGATTACAATCTACCGAAAAACAATACCTTAAATTGTAATCTTTCGACAGTTTGCAATTACGCGAGTTAGATTATAATCTAACGGTTTTTACAATATTACGGTGATATATTATATATTTGAATCGTTATATTTTGATATTTAACAATTTCATGTGCAATGTATGTTATTGGAGAATGATATATAGTATTATTTTAGGAGAAAATAGGTTTTAAAAAATTACGATTTTATAAAAAAAAATACTTACATGATAAATGACAAAAGAAAGAAATTGATTGATGAACTTAATTTTTACGTTTTTGTGAGGTTTTTGAAATTTATTTGAAATACCTAACCTAACAAGAATAGAACTAAAAAAAACGTTCTCAAGAAATCGTATGATAAAAAGGGACGAAGTTTCACGTCCCGTGCGTACCAAGTGCGTTCTTGAAAGAAACATATTTGATCATAAGTCTAATGCCTAAGGGCTTATAATTCGTACATCGTAATCGACTACAGTCTACAACACTTAAGCCCATATTAATAAACCGATATCAGCTAAGAACAGATTCTCAAGTATTGGTCAATGTATGCTTAAGACTGGTTTTTACCATAGATTGACTGATTCTTGAAAACCTGCTCATAGCTGTTATCTCTACCAGCCGAGCTGATAAATCTCTCTTCATTTAAAGTCTATACTCTATAGCATAAGCTAACCTAACTCAACCACTAGGTATGCTTATTTATGTGTGGCACAATTTGGAAATTAATGCTTTTTCTTTCTTTCTTTCAAATATGCAAACGCGACAGACAGACGGGCATAGTTACAAGGGTTTGTAGTGAATCCAGGGATACGCGAGTAATTTTTGTCTAATTTGCCGCCATTTCTGTCATTTTCACTCAGCTGATGAGACAGAGTTTGTTGATCTATGTTCTGTTGGACCACACCACACTCTCGATCCAGTCAAGGTAGCGGGATACGCGCGTGTACACTCCGGGCACGGGCGAGCCGCAGCCGCGCCCGAATGACGTCACAGCCACCAGCCGGAACTGCCCGTCGCTCTCTGTCAGCCCCTGCAGTGGCCCGCCCGAGTCACCCTGCCGACAACAGACAGTGCTGCTATTGGGTATTTGACAACTGTTCAATTTTTTTTAGTGACTAGCTGATGCCCGCGACTCCGTCCGCGTGGATTAAGATGTAAGATATCCTATCTTTCAAGTTGGATCAAACTGCACACGGTGTGCAAATTTAATTTAAAATCGGTTAAGTAGTTTAGAAGTCCATCGCGGACAAACAACGTGACATGTGATTAATATATATTAAGATTATTAAATAGAGGATCTTCCAAAAGTCGTAATAATCCCCTGTTAGTTTTATGTTGAATACAATTTAAACCATTGCTCGTTTTATTTCAAACTATCGATTATGGTAAAAAAGTACGTCCAACTTTGATGACGTCACTATTTAATATTTCATACAAAATCCCATACTAAGCACGTGTTGTTGGACGTGGATGTTGTCGATGTCAAAATTATTATATTACGATTATTACATACATAGGATAGGATAGATAGGATTATTAGGACCTGCCCCAAAAGACGTCATATCCACGTCCCCTGTTAATGTTTATGTTTGACTAGCTAATGCCCGCGACTTCGTCCGTGTGGATTCAGGTTTTTCAGTTCCGGGATAAAAAAGCCTATGTGTTATTCCATACTATAATATATATCTGTGCCAAATTTCATTCAAATCCGTTCAGCCGTTGGGGCGTGATTGAGTAATAAACATCCGTCCATCCATACATCCATCCATCCAAACTTTCGCAATTATAATATTAGTATAGATGACTATTTTGGAGTGAAAGGACGAGCGGCCTAGTTGCGACAACGCATCAGTTAATTGCGATTGTTAAGCAACATTGACCCAAATCGGTAACTGAGATGGGTGACCGAATTTGGAAGTCCGAATTAGGCCTTTTCGTTTCGTTCGTGCGTCGGAGAGCACATTTAGCTGTCAGTCCCGGTTATTATCACTATCATGTTTCATAATTATCGTTGTAATCTAAGAGTTCAAATAGTTCTCTTAGTCTAGTCGTATGCGGAAGAACCTGGGAAACCACCGCATTATTATCCCAAGAAAACCCTTGCCATTATGTGATTAATGGAATGGGGTCACGACTCTCAGCGATGAGGAATACGACGAAGAGAAAACTATTTTAAACGATCGATCAAAGTAAAACAATGTGCGTTGAATTTTAATGACGTCACAATTAAGGTGTTTCATACAAAATCCCATACTAAGCGCACGTTTTGACGTTTGAAAAAAGTAGCTGATTTGACTAGTTGTCAATACAATACAAGTACAATTGCCATCTGACAAGAAGAGCTCTGGATAATTACAGTGCGCGGACTGAGTCTCAACCTGGTTCCGTTGTCCGTACACGTCCCTCGTACGTCTGCAAAGTGATAGCCTACGCACCTTTCGCAACTCTTATCGATAAAAAGTATAGAGGTTATCACCGCTTTAACCACAGAATAGTACAGCTTTAACTTAAGGCCCGAAATCATTCAATTCGCGCGATTCAATTCAAAAAATTTCGATAATGTGAATTAAGTCATAAAATCGTGTCATCTGAGAGCAGTGGCGTGTTAAAGTAAATGTAACGCTTAATCTGCTCAAGATGCCCTGCGGCAACTTGCACCAGTTGGTGTACGACTCGCCACACTTGCTCCTCGGCACCACCGTCACATTCGCCTTCAGAAGTATCATAAACTCGCCGGCATATTTATAGCGGAACATAAAAAAAAAGGTTTGATATCAGAATCTTAAAAGGTTGCTGGCTGGTTTATACGTCATTTAATTTAAAAAGAAATATTTTCAAATTAAGAAAACAACTGAACATCACATTTTATGCAATTGTTTTAATTTTATTCAAATACACCTTATCTGGAGCGAACTTCGAGTATTTCTTCCTTCTGAGTTTGATTTAAAATTTCATTGAAATACTGTTTTTTGTTATTTTTTTTTAATCGCGTATCTTTCTGGAGCTGATGACTGAATTATGCCTGACTTAGCCCCAACGGAGATTGCCAGGGCACTCGAAATGCGAAGAAATGGTCAAACCTACAGAGTGATATCCAGAGATCTTCGTCGACCAACGATCCATCGCAGTATCCAACGCTTCAGGGAGACCGGTACTTATGTGAGAAGAGCAGGACAAGGCAAAAAAAGACGCACTTCGAGTAGGGATGATCGTTTCATTCGGCTTCGTGTACGTAGGAACCCCCGTTTGACGGCCGTCCAAGCCCGACATGAGTTAGAAGCAGTGCGGGGTGTAACCGTAAGTGAGCGTACGGTACGAAGAAGGCTCGAAGAAGCTGGTTTGGGTTCATTTGTGCCCGCCAAGGCTCCAAGGCTCGAGGTAAATCATCGTAGAAACAGATTAACTTTTGCTCAGGAACATCGACTTTGGAACGCGGACCAATGGAGTAAGGTATTGTTTAGTGATGAGTGCAGAATTCTCTTAAATCAAAAAGGCAATCCTCTGGAGTGCATTTTATTCAATTCCTTAAAATGCACTCCAGAGGATTGCCTTTTGCACGTCAAATCTAATAATAAAACCATTAACATCGCCATTCAAAATATACGCAGTATATCACACAATATATCGGGATTTCAGGCGCTTCTAGAGAGAACAAGCATGGAACCCGATATTATTGTTTTCACTGAATGTTGGTTATCTAGTAACAAAGTAATTCCACACCTTGACAACTATACAAATCATTTTACAGAAAATTGTACGAAACAAAATGATGGTGTAGTCATATACACGAAAGATTATATATGTTGTAATACATACGAGCCACATTTTCCCGAGGGAAACTGTCTCGTTACCACGTTAAATAATCATATCACACTGATTTCAATATATCGATCACCCTCAAATAGAGATACCAGTACATTCATGCAATCGTTAACTTCCCTTCTAAACTCAATTAAAACTAAACATATAATTATTGTAGGAGACATAAATATAGACATTAAAACTAACACCTCAGACTCACGTGCCTCCAATTATCTTGATTTAATTATTATTATTATTAAACTCTTTATTTGTACCACACATAACAAAAGTAAATTACAGAAAACATAAAATAACACAAAGAAGTACAAAGGGCGGCCTTATTGCTAAGTAGCAATTTCTTCCAGGCAACCTTATTAGGAGAACACAAGGAAACCAGGCTGTAGGTGGCGCACAATTATACTAATACTACATACAAAAAACTACATAACAATACATAGACAAAAATACACAAATATCTTAATACATACAATGCATAAATATATTATAAAATAACATATATAATACATACATACCATATAAACTTAAATATACAATTACATACTATACATACACATACTTACATTAAAATTAAATATAAACTAAAGTTGTCTTCAATTTGCAAGGAAGTGCGTCTTAAGAGCATTTTTGAACACGCCCAGCGATTTCGACTGTCTTATATTCAGTGGGAGTGCATTCCACAGTTCAATTGCCTGCACAGTAAATGAATTTCCGAAAAATTTGGTTTTATGTGAAGGCATTTTCAGAGTAAGCGTTCGACAGGTTCTCATGTCTGACTGCACCCCAATAAATTGAAACTTCTCTTTAAGATAAGAAGGAGTTTTTAGGTGAAATAAAACACAGTACAGAAGAGAGAGAACGTGCATATCCCGGCGACGGCGAATAGGGAGCCACTTGAGCTTTTGGCGAAATTCGGATACGTGGTCATATTTGCGTAAGCCAAATATGAACCGAATAGCAAGATTTTGAAGTCGCTCAAGTTTGTTAAGTTGGTCCTGGGTCAAATTAAAAAAGCTTGCATCACCATAATCGAGAATAGAGAGAAGGAGAGATTGTGCTAACATAACTTTGGTTGGAATTGGCAAAACATTGCGCAATCGGCGTAGCGAGCTCAAAACAGCAAATGATTTCCTGCTAATTTCCTTAACCTGCACAGACCAGGATAATTCAGAGTCCAAATGTATACCGAGATCTTTAACAGAAGCACAGTAAGGTATAGAAACACCATTAAAAACAATCGGTGGGAGGCCTTGCAAATCAACTCTGGAAATGAAACCTGGACTGCCAATAATAATTGCCTGGGATTTGGCAGGATTCACGCATAGCCCATATTGTTTACTCCACCCAGAAATGGCAGCAAGGTCACTATTAATGGCGAAAATGGCAGAACCAAGATCCTCCAGAGGTGCAGACCGATAAATTTGGATATCATCTGCATACATGTGATAGAGAGAAGAGATATAAGGAGTAATAGAATTAATAAAAATAGCAAATAATAAAGGAGACAACACGCCACCCTGAGGTACCCCGGCCGTCACATCACACCACGACGAAAAGGTCTCGTCGATTCGAATGCGCTGACGACGACCATTGAGGTAACTCCGAAACCAATCAATCACCGACGGGGCCATGTTAAAAGAAGAACGCAACATACTCAGCAAAATATCGTAATCCACGGTATTAAATGCATTACTAAAATCAAGCAACGTTAAAATTGTGAGCTGCTTATTGTCCATTGCCCAACGAATGTCATCGGTAACCTTGACTAGCGCTGTAACCGTACTATGACCAGGACGAAATCCAGATTGCAAAGGGCTGAGAAGACAGTGCTTATTAAGGAATAGACTTAGCTGCTGATAGACTAACTTCTCAAGAACTTTTGAGAGAAATGGTAAAATAGAAATGGGACGAAAATCATTTACAGATGATGGTTTTAGTTTTTTGGGAAGAGGAATAATTTGCGCATCCTTCCATGCTTCAGGAAATTCGCTGGTGCCAATAGAACAATTCAAAATGTGGGTAAGGATAGGAGAGACAACGTCAAGGATAGGAACAATCATATTGCGGCTAACGCTGTCAGTACCGATAGCATTCGATGAGATAGACAATACGTTCTTCTTAACATCACATTCGGTGAATGACTCGAAACTAAATGGAAGAAAGTCAGGAGTTGATGATGATGAAAGAATACTAATAGTGTGCTGTTTCTCGTCACTATCAATTACATCACAAGTAGAAAAGTGTTTATTAAGGAGATCGATATCAATATTAATAGAAGGTTTATGGGATGCTTTACCAACTCCAAGTGACTCGAGAAATTTCCAGGTTTTAGCAGTATCGCCATGTTCGACTGACTTATGTATGTGGCGTCGTTGAGCATCTCTACACAATGTATTACAGCGATTCCGAGCTTTATGATATTTTAGCCGGTTGGCGTCGGAGTCATTTATTTTAAATTTAAATTTAGCAGAATTCTTTTTTTCCATGGAGGTTTTAATCTCATCTGATAGCCAGGGGGCTGGTAGATGTTTTATTTTAACTGGCCTTAAAGGAGCATGCGTATCGTAGAGCTGTGTCACCAAGGCGTTAAAAATTTCAACTTTAGTATCAATCGGTTCAACACCCTTGATAGCATCCCAGTTTAGATGCTTAGCGTCATCGCAAAGACGACCCTTGTCAATCCCTCCAAAGTTACGCTGCAGAAGAATTCTCGATTTGGCTTTGGGAGGACGTACCTTGTAGGAAAGATAAATCAAATCATGATAAGAGAAAGCGTCAGCCGAACACTGCCCATGCTTAAAGACGAAATCCGGAGAAGAGACCATAATTAGATCCAGAAGAGAGGGAGTACAGCCCGGTGAAAAGTGAGTAGCAGAGAGGGGTAGGACATGTAAATTACAGGATTCTACTGCAGTCAAAAGTTTCTTACTTCGATAATCGTCCCTGAGTAAGCAGGTGTTAAAATCACCCATAATAATAGCTTGGCTGTACAAGGGAACTACCTTTTCTAATAAATTTTCAAAAGAATGAAAGAAATTAGGTTGAGAGGGAGGAGAGTAAAACACACCAAGAAGGATTTTAGTGTGTGATAATAAAACTTCCACTAATAAGTGCTCGGCCGCATCGGGTTCAGGAGGCTGTGAAGACGAACTAACAATAGTGAAAGGAATATGAGAACGCAAGTAGATCACTACTCCACCACCTCCCTTACCAACACGGTCATTGCGAATAAGCCGAAAACCTGGCAGCGAATATGACGTTGAGGGTAAGCAGGTTTTAAGCCAGGATTCCGAGACTAGAATGGCATGCAAATTGCGAGACTCAAAAGACGCAAGCATGTCAGGATAATGAGCCGGGATACTTTGTGCATTTATATGAATGACATTGAAGTTTTTCATACAGTCTGAGAAACAAGAATCTAAGGTAACATCGAGCGGAAGGAAAGATGTACTGTGAAAACTAACATCACTGGACAATTCACCACTAGACGCAGATTGAAAAAGATCACTATCTATGTCCAAGCTGGAAGACGACATAACATAAAAAAATATATAAATCTAAATAAATGTATAATAAATATTATTAAAAATATATACTATAAACAAATATATTCAAAGACTTAACTTTGTTTTCTAAGATTAGGTACTTACATAATCTGCCAGCTGCCCAACAAATTGATTTTTACAAGAAGAAAAGTAAAACATCTGAACAGAAAATTACACTTAAAAAAAAAAAAAAAATTACATAACAAAAACAGATTTAACAAAATCACCAATAGTGTGCCGCAAGCTTTATATGCACAACACAAGATATCTTTCAAATTTCTGAACGACATGTTAGGCGACAGGCTATTGCCAAACGTCAATGTCAGGTTCCGTTATGTTATGTCACAACAAGTTTAAGAAGCACTATTACTATTAATTTACCTTCAAGTTTGTTACTCAAAATCAACAAATAAAAAAGCGAAGAGGTAAAACATACAATCATAGCTACACAATTATTGAAATGCAAAAAATAAATAAAAACTTGACAAGTAGCCGCTACGGCACACCAAGAAGGACACTGTATTAAAGAGTCAATAGTATTCACGTTCTATTTCTTGTTCACTCTCTTGGCACGAAGGTTGGCGCTTCTGGAGTCTTTTGGTGCCACAGCTGTAACCACAGAAACAGGCGCGCCGGAAGGCGCAGATACATTCTGAACAGAGGTCGGAATTGCGTTCAACTCAGATATAGTAGTGATTCGATGCCTTTTCCCATCTGAGTCGAGCACCATGATGTTTCCATCCCTGGTCCAGCACTTAGCTACGCCGAATCGCTGCCGCGCCGCCAAAAACGTTTTGTGGCGACTTCTGATGAGAAACTCAGACAAGGTCAGCCCAGTGCCCTTCAAGCCTGTTTTTGCCGACCAGACTTTGTCCCTCAATGCCAGCTCTTTGAATTTTACAAGCACAGCCCGAGGTTTATCATTTCCAGCCCGGCCCAACCGATGACAGCAACTTAGAGAATCAGGAGTAAGCTGCGGTAACCCAAGGCGATCCGCTAGCAACTTAGGGACAAATGCTGTAGGATCCTCTGTCTCCGCCTCTGCAATACCGTGAACAAGAAGTATTTTCCTTCTGGACCTCATCTCAAGCTCATCTTGCTGTCTTGCCAAAAGCTCGACCTGCAGCTGCAAATTTTCCAAAGCTGTCAGGACAAAGGAACGAAAAGCCCCAAACTGTGCATTCAAATTTGATGTAGGGCTAGTAGCTGGTATGGCACCCTTCAACTCTTTTTGGAATTCCGCCATCCTGGTATTAAAGTGATCTGTGATTTCACTTAAAGTAGTTTTAAAGGACTCCATAGTGCAATGTCAGTGAAAAGTGAGGTTAAGTTAATCACAACACAAGGAGGACACTATTATAAATGGTGTAAGTTTCTGCACAAATATTTGTAGAAAGCTGGCAGACTTAGATTAACTATAGGCACATAAAATATTAGTTATTATATACACTTTTATAATTTTAAAGAAAATTAAAACCAGAGCACACAATTATATGTCTACTTTATTCAAAGCCTACCCACAGAAACTAATTTACTGTCATTTAATGTCATACTTTGGTCTTCTTCCAGTGCACACACTAGCTACGAGACTAGATAACTGTTTAGATCACGTTTTTGCAAAGACTACCTATCCATCCACCGCCTTAATTATTGAAAATTCGTTAACTGACCACGATACGGTACTACTGTCTCTAGAAATTAAAAAAACGCCATTGTTATCTGGTCCTACCTACAAAACTAAATACAACTTTATAAACATCCAAAACGAGATAAATGTTTATGACTTTGGAAGTATTATAAATTCTAAAAATGCAAATGAGGCAGCAGAACGTTTTGTCAACGTATTAAAAACCATTATAAATAATAACTATACACAAATAAAGCTCTCACGCCGTAAAACTACTCTCAAGCCATGGATAACCCCGGGCCTCCTACGCTGCCTTAGACACAGGGATAAGCTCCACGCCAAAGTAAAAAATGACCCAGAAAATTTAACTTTAAACACAACATACAAGAGATATCGAAATTTCTGTTCCAATATTCTCAAAAAATTAAAAAATCAACATTTTAGAGAGGAATTAAAGAATGCAAATAGTATTAAAAAAACGTGGGATATAATAAACACTGCTACACATTTTAAAAATAAAAAAACTATTTCACACAATCTTCTTAACATATCAAAATCTCCGATTGAATCAATTAATCAGATAAACGACTATTTTGTTAATACAGGCCAAATGTTAGCGGATAAAATTAGTATCAATGTGGAAAGTAATTCTCAAATTAACTATAACTACCACTCATTATACTCCCCTCCAAATTCATTTGTATTATTACACACCGATATAAAGGAAGTAATATCAATTATAAATTCTCTCAAAAACACAAATTCAGTTGGGTGCGATGGTACATCAGCTAAAATTCTTAAACAAAATAAAGAATCACTCGCAGGCATTCTGGTTCATTTATGTAATTTATGCTTTGACTCTGGAATTTTTCCGGAAGTTTTTAAGAAATCGATTGTTACACCCATTTTTAAACAAGGTGACAAGAACTTAATCTCAAACTACCGTCCAATATCTATACTTCCTACCATTTCAAAAATATTAGAACGAATTATAAACAAGCAATTGATTAAATATCTCGAAGCAAATGACTTACTTGCAAAAAACCAATACGGTTTTCGAAAGCAAAAGTCAGCGACGGATGCTGTTTATGATCTCGTTGATTGTGCTGTTCAACATATCGATAATGGTGATAAATGCCTGGCAATCTTCTTAGATCTCGCCAAGGTATTTGATACCGTGTCGACACCCCTACTTCTACATAAGCTCGAAAACATTGGTATAAGAGGCAAGCAACTTCAACTGCTAAAGAGCTACTTGACAAATAGATACCAATCAGTCAGGATAGGAAATGTCATCAGTGAGGCTCTTCCTATCACTCATGGTGTTCCACAAGGAAGCATTCTAGCCCCAACCCTCTTTCTCATATATATCAACCAGCTCTGCAAATTAAAAATGACAAATGGAAAAATTATGAGTTATGCGGACGATACTGCTCTAGTAGTCTGGGGAAAAACGTGGGAGGATGTTTTTTCCCAAGCCCAAAAAGATTTTAATAACGTTTCTTACTGGTTGAGACAAAATCGATTAAGTTTAAATGCGGAAAAAACTAAATTAATGACATTCTCTCTGACAAACAAGGGCCAGCCATTACCAGAAACTTATCAAATATACGCGCATACTGGACTATGTGAAGCCCAAACATGCCAGTGTCCGAAATTGGCAAGAGCACCTTACGTGAGATATTTAGGTATTATTATAGATAAAAATCTCAACTTTAATGAGCATATTAAAAAACTTACAACTAGAATAAGAAAGCTAATAGCCATTTTTAAAAACATAAGAGAAGTAGCAGATCCTAAACTTATTAAAACTATATATATATCGCTATGTCAATCGTTATTGACGTATGGTATTGATACCTGGGGTGGGGCAGCTAAGTCACACATGATGCAGCTTGAAAGAGCACAAAGACTACTACTAAAAGTAAGCCGCTTTCTACCATACCACTATTCTACAGTTAAATTGTATAAAGATACTAAGGTCTTGTCAGTACGAAAATTATTTATTCAGCAACTTATGATGAGATTTCATGTTCAAAATAAAGATAAGACTATTAACATTGATAGGAGACGCAATTATAAAGTATTTTCCACAAGAAAATTTAGGAAATCGTTTGCACACCGTTTTCCATGCTTCCTAGGTAGCTTTCTTTACAATACAGCTAATAAAAAACTAAATATAAATGGCCTAAATAGACGTGATTGCAAAAACCGAATATTTGATTGGTTAATAGAACTAGACTATGATGAAACGGAGAATCTTATCAAGATACAAAATTAGCATAGATACAAAACAAAGAACATATACATACTAAGACACGTACTTTTATACAATCATATATAAACACGCACAGTAAACCCACACCACACACACACACACACACACACACACACACACACACACACACACTAACACAGACACACTCAAAGTAATAAAGTAGTTACTTATATAAGACAATATAATAATAAAAATGCATGCTATAATTTAATATTAAATTTAAATCACTTACCATTACAGCAATTACTAAGTCATATTATTTAATTGGCCATTATACTCGGGAAAGAGCCTGGTGTCTTGAAACACAGGTTTATTACCTAGTTCGAGCACCAGTCCCTTCATTGTTACTGTTTAAATATGTTTTATGTGAATATGTAATGCTATGTAATTGGGAAAAAATAAATTGAATTGAAATTGAAATTGAAATTGAAATTGACGGCAGGCAAAGAATATACAGACCCAAAGGAGAACGATACATTCAGACAATTCAACTACAGTTGCATACGGTGGTGGATCAATAATGGTTTGGGTGGACATTTGTTTGGGAGTTCGCACAGACTTGGTAGTGATTGACAGAGGGAGTCTGACTGCAGACCGCTATATCACAGAAGTTTTAGAAGAAAATGTCGTACCGTTTGCCCCATATATCGGTGAAGATTTTGTTTTTATGCAGGATAATGCTCGGCCGCATACCGCTCGGGTAACTCAAGCTTATCTTAATGATATGAATATCACTGTTATGGAGTGGCCGGCGAGATCACCGGATATGAACCCAATAGAGCACGTTTGGGACTTGCTGAAAAGAAAAGTTAAGTCCAGAATTCCAGCTCCTGCCAACGTGGGAGAACTGCGAATCGCCGTAGTTGAGGAATGGCGGAGACTATCCCAGGAGACCATCGATAACATCATTCTCAGTATGCCTAGACGGGTAGAAACTTTAATAAGAGCACGTGGAGGAAATACGCGATATTAATCACCATTTTTCTAATTTAATTAATTGTTATTTTAATATTAAATTTCACTTTTCCCGGTTACATGAAAAGTTCAAAAATGTACCATTTTTCACAAATAGCCTTTACTCGCAAAATCTGTTCTTAATGTGATCTCATTTTAAGTAAAACAAATGAAACTTTAAATTAAAAAAAAAAGAAGTGTAGTAAGTAGATTTTAAAATAAAACCATATTTTTTTAATTATGGACCTTTTTTTTATGTTCCGCTAAATATGCCGGCGAGTTTATTATTTAAGTCAGCTGTTATATCAAGTGAGGAGTATTTGGCAAGTGGTGCGCATTTGGCAGTCCCATGGGGTCTCCGGCGCAGATCTGCTCGTCCGAGATGCCCTGCGGCAACTTGCGCCAGTTGGTGTACGACTCGCCACACTTGTTCCTCGGCACCACCGTCACATTCGCCTTCAGAAGTATCATATTATTTAGGTCCGCTGTTATATCAAGTGAGGAGTACCTGGCAAGTGTCGCTCAGGCCCATGGGGTCTCCGGCACAGATCTGCTCGTCCAAGATGCCCTGCGGCAACTTGCGCCAGTTGGTGTACGACTCGCCACACTTGCTCCTCGGCACCACCGTCACATTCGCCTTCAGAAGTATCATATTATTTAGGTCCGCTGTTATATTAAGTGAGGAGTACCTGGCAAGTGTCGCGCAGGCCCATGGGGTCTCCGGCGCAGATCTGCTCGTCCGAGATGCCCTGCGGCAACTTGCGCCAGTTGGTGTACGACTCGCCACACTTGCTCCTCGGCACCACCGTCACATTCGCCTTCAGAAGTATCATATTATTTAGGTCCGCTGTTATATTAAGTGAGGAGTACCTGGCAAGTGTCGCGCAGGCCCATGGGGTCTCCGGCGCAGATCTGCTCGTCCGAGATGCCCTGCGGGAACTTGCGCCAGTTGGCGTACGACTCGCCACACTTGCTCCTCGGCACCACCGTCACATTCGCCTTCAGAAGAATCATATTATTTAGGTCCGCTGTTATATCAAGTGAGGAGTACCTGGCAAGTGTCGCGCAGGCCCATGGGGTCTCCGGCGCAGATCTGCTCGTCCGAGATGCCCTGCGGCAACTTGCGCCAGTTGGTGTACGACTCGCCACACTTGCTACTCGACACCACCGTCACATTCGCCTTCAGAAGGATTGTACTCTTTATGTCCCCTGTAACATAACAACAGGATCAACAAAGAAACATCGACTGTATCGACATCATTACTGTATAAAAAACATTATAGGCGCAACACACACCTTTAACAGAGTGGGGCTTGGGCTCCATTCTGTTAAAGGGGTGTGTAGATGGTAAGACGTAGCGCCAAGCGATTTAGCGTTCCGGTTAACCTGCAACCATCTTTGTCTGCACCAGACGAAACCCTAACTTGTAGTGGAATAAACAAGAAACAAAAATTAAGAATGAAACATAGTTCTATTTACTTTACTATAAGAGTATTTATTACTTTGTCTGATTTCTATAAACAACTCAGCCGCTGAATCCATCTTGATGAAATTTAACACAGAAACATTTACATCAGTGGCGTGCATGACATAGAGGCATAAAAGCACTGCTTACCCTAGTTTAAAAAACTCAATGCATATGGTTCATCACGCCCTGCCTGAAAATAGGTATCTTACCTATCCTAACCTAACCAATGCCTACCCTGGCTCCGAATACTGTGCACGCCACTGATTTACATCATCTTGTATCTTTCTTTTTTACTTTTTTTAGTTCCTTTCACAAAATTTGTCTTATGGCATATTATTACGGAGTATGGGGCTGATATTCATTCTGCTTTCGTGCTGCAGAAAAGGGCTGTTCGTGCCATATACAATATGGGTCCAAGACAGTCTCTAAGAACTAAATTTAAAGAAGTTAAAATTATGACTATCCACATCCAATACATATTTGAAAATTTTGTACATGTACGTCACCGTAAGATTGTAAAAACCGTTAGATTATAATCTTACCCGCGAAATTGTAAACAGTCGACAGATTGTGAACCGTTCAATATTCTGAGTATCAATTTTTGAAATATTAATTGTGTTTACGTTTTCTTGTGTCTTTCTTGTAGGTTAGGTTAGGGTTCGACAAATATGTATTATCAGGTAGTGCCGCAAGTAGTGCGGCCGGGCACTTAGGTTCAATCGGGTTAATATACCTAACAGATTACAATCTACCGAAAAATAATGAGTTAAATCTTTCGACAGTTTGCAATTTCGCGAGTTATATTATAATTTAACGGTTTTTACAATGTTAAGGTGACATGTACATAGAAACATCAATAAATTCAAGAAAAAAAGTGAAAGTCATAATGTTCATGCAAGGAATAAAAATAAAGTTGTAGTGCGCGCATCAAGAATTAGTAAAATTAGTAATGCATCTGTCGGAAACTGTATATTTTTTTAATATCTCTTTATCTCTCAACAAGTTCAAAGTTTTTGTAAAACGCAAACTAATTGAAAAATCATATTACCTACAATGTTAAGGATTATTTAAAAGATAAAAAACAATGGGTATAAATTGTTTCAGCGGCTAATTTATCTTATTAGTATATTCATAAATCTAATTAATTTACGATTGTTGTGAGATGGTGACAGATAATTAAAAAAAAACACCCCGCTGAGTTTGCTGTGGGCTCTTCTCAGACCAGGGCACGTTCGGAACCCTTATAGCTTTAGTTTTAAGATACCGTGGTTAATAATTATCACTATCATGTCTTATACTTAGTAATTGTGACGTTCAGATACTTCAGAAGGTGTACTTGTGTAGGTACCAATTATTAATAAATATATACTTTGAGTTCTATCCCAGTGAAGGGAAATCTCCCGCAGGACTACTAGTTTTAAGCCTTGAAAAATATAAATCCATGCAGAACAAGTAGCGGGAAAAGATAGTGTCATATTATTTGAAACTCACTTGTGGTACTGGTTTTGCCCCAACCAGTTATGGTAAGAGGTATCGTGGGGTCGTCATCCTTTGTATACAGACAGATGGCATTCAAAGTGACCGAAATCTCTGCGGGTCGCTCCAACCTATAACAATATTTCACATAAAAAAAAATACGTGTATGAATGTGTACTAATTTATTGTATCTAAAGTAATATGTAGACGCAGAAAAAACCTTAAGAAAAAAAAAATATCTGCCGTCTTGGTTTCAAATGGAAGTTATTTTGATACTTCATTATATAATATGTATTTTCATATCGCATTTTTATTTTCAGATTTATGTTTGTCATTTTTGAATTTATGTCATGTACAATGCATGTATGCCTCTTAAATTAATGCAAATTTATGTTGCGCGGCTAATATACGGCATATTATATCGACGACGTCCCTGGCGTAGTGTTGAGCACTGTCACTGGCGTAGGGTCTAAATCGTGTGAGGTCCCGGGTTCGATTCCCGGCAGGGTCAATTTGAGGATTTATAATTTCAGAATTTTCTCTGGTCTGGTCTGGTGGAAGGCTTCGGCCGTGGCTAGTTACCATCCTACCGGTAAAGACGTACCGCCAAACGATTTAGCACTCCGGTACGATGCCGTGCAGAAAACGACTAGGGTTTAATATGACTGCCATACCCCTAACAGGTTAGCCCGCTACCAATTTAGACTGCATCATCACTATCAGTTGACATCGCAATGAAGGGCTAACTTGTAGTGGAATAAAAAATAAGAATAAATGTATCCCATTGCGGCTATTGCAGGAGTCCCTTCGTAAGACATTAGTAAATAAAAAACCTACTTCAATAATGCCAAGTCGTCGTATTTAGTTCGCCTCTTGTAGTCCGGGTGTGTTATAATCTCCACTATTCTCACGTCGGACTCACTGTTGAACTGTCTGTCCCCGAGCTCTATCACACCCATACGGGCTATTGAAGGAGTTACTCTGTAAGACACAAGTACGCTTTAGAAACACCAAAATTAAAGAAAAAACCTTAGTTTATATTGGTAACATACTCTTAAGCCGCAATTACGCTTACTTTTACTCACGCAAGTCTAATGCTATCATACTAATCCATATTATAAATGCGAAAGTGTCTGCCTGTCTGCTACGCTTTCACGGCCCATCTGTTCAACCGATTTCGATGGTACAGGGATAGGTTGTATCCCGAGGAAGGACATAGGTTACTTGTCATCAAAAACCTCCATCCACGCGCACGAAGTCGCGGGCATCTAGGTAGTAGTAGATATAAGAATGAAGAACATAATTCAAGATTTAAGTATAGTCTATTCCAAAGCCGAAACTCCATTTAACCAATTCTTGGATTTTGGACTACGAATTTAGGCATTCTGGGTTGGCTTGAAACCTTGTCTCTTGGCAGAAGCCGAAGTTTAGATTTTTGCCGGCCTGGGCAATGTTGAGAACTGTCCAGAGAAATTCGGTTTTAGGCCATAACAATACAATACAAACGCGCATCGCAAAATAATTATCGCGTTTTGAGCTTTGTTGATTTTGTTCCGAACCTGCACACATGGCTTCGTTCAATTTTCAACTCCTATATGTATGACAACGCCCCGTTCTATTAACGATTAATATAACTATTAGAATAAAGGTTTTCTATATGTTGGCGCCAAAAAATAGCTCCAAATGTTGGACCAAGGTGTATGCAGGCTTTCGTACGTACTGGTCCAAGGTGTCAACACAGTGAGCTGCTGTCAGTATATAAGAGTCCGAGATTAAAGATCCGCCACATTGAAAATCATAGCCATCCGATCGGTCGTATCCCAGGGCTACCTGTAAAACAATACTTTTGGTTACATATCCTGTAAAATAAAAAGTGAAAATCACTGTGTAGTCCCGTACACGTTGAGCGAATGCACCCTTACAAAATACTAGCAGATGCCCGCGAATTTGTCCACGTGAAATAAGTTTTTTAAACTCCCACGGGAACTCCTTATTTTTTTTTACTAACCTAACCCAATCGGGCTTATGACACAAATACCTACTGTGGCTTTCTATTGGTACCAGAATGTTCAAAATCTGTTCAGTAGGTCCAGAGATTACCCCCTGCAGGCTGCAACCTCACAAAGTTTACCTCTTTATAATATTAATATAGATAGGAACTTGTTTGCTCGTGAACGACCAAAATATGCGACATGCCACTTAGACCTGTAGACAAAAAATATCGTGCAAATACGCGGGATTTACACTTTTTTCAATATTTCGTAGGATTCATATTATATTAAATTGATATAGTATAAACCCTCCGAATATAGTAAGTACCTAGGTACCTACCGAAATACTTACCCAACAAGAATCTAATCGAGAAAAATACTCGAGAGTTTTTCAATTTTAAAATAAAAGCCGATATTTAAAACCTATCTTACGCGTTAATAACGGATGAGAAGTAAAAACCCGAATTAATTTTACGTGTCTTTTACCTCACAAATCATTCACTCATCCTACGGGTAGGTATTCCATCAGTTTTCTCAAGACACTACCTACACAAATTATATACGTATCGACGGTTGAAAGGCAATAATTACCAAACGACATTTTGGGCGATATGGAGTAATATATGTCACCGTAAGATTGTAAAAACCGTTAGATTATAATCTAACTCGCGAAATTCTAAACTGTCGAAAGATTAGAATTTAACGCATTATTTTCCGGTAGATTGTAATCTGATAGGTATTTAAAGCCGATAAAACCTAAGTGCCCGGTCTGCGGCAAGATTCCAAAGGCTATAATATGCAAATCGCTTCATAAGGAGGTAAACTCCAAAAATAATATGGCAGGGCAGTCGTATATTTTAATTCGTTAAATTATGTTCACTTGTCTATAATGTTATTGTTATGCATATGACATGCCAAAAATACCTACTTATAGTAGAATTTAGCATTTGAGGTTAATTGTGTCGTTTTGTTGATAGTTTACCTTAATATTTTCACTCGTGTTGTTTTGATTGTGAAACGTTTTCGTAATTTTTAAATATTTTTTGATGATTGTATTTTAAAGTATCTATTTGATTTATATTATGTTCCTTGAAAAGAGTTTCTTAGAAAAACTATTAAGTATTAGTATTGTTGGTCTATTTTGAATTTCTAAGTAGGTAGGTAATAATAATGTAAGACTGCTGAAAAAGGCTGGTACTTAAATTCTTTGTGTAAATGGGTTGATTTATTGGTTTAATATTCGGTATGTAATTAAGAAATCAATAGGTAGGTAGGTACCAGAAACCCACTCCAATTTTGCATTTTTGTAACAGTAGTTTTTAAAAACTTGATAACAATTTTCTTCTTAGTTTTTCGTATGGCGTATTTTTTGAAATAAACGTTTTTTTGTTCTTTCCGGTAAGTATGTTAAAGGTTATATGTATAAATTATAGACGTCTAACAAAAGGGGTAGTTACTGGCTTATAACTTCCACCAATCTGAACTAGAGCAAGTGTTGGAGTATGCTCTGGAAATGGAGGCCAATACTCAGCGGAGTGGGTGATTGTAGCTTACCTACTATGATGATGATGATCACGATCACGACGTCAAAAACCCTTGTTCCAAAGTCTTCAATTTTCCTATATTCATTGTTAATTGTTCAATAAAATCCTGCATTAACCTTATTTAATTTGTACTATGCTTAAAATTGCCTGGCAGAATTTTTTTTTGGTTTCTACTTAGATCATTTTACCTGTGTCAAACATGCGTTACTTCTGGATGCGTCATTTTTCTTCAAACAAAATTATAAAATGATGGGATTTAGTTAATTATGCTTGTTTTATGATACAATTTTTTTATCGGTAAGTAACTTTTACATGTTTGTGATTTTGATGAAATTATTACTAACCGACACTATTTCATAAAATATTGAGAAAATTCATAATTTTTAAATGCCAGTTTACTAACCCGTTAAAATGCAATTCGTTGGAATCGAGTAGTTATGACTAATAGGTGATTTATTACGAATTTTTTTAAATAAAAAAAGAACTTTAAAATGCTCTAGTAGTGTAAAGTTGCCCACATGTCGCTTGGTAACTCTTGCCTTTCAAGCGTCGATATATTCAATCAGGATGATTGAAGAATAATATTTCCAAATCGAACACATCAATATAGTAAGATAATGGTAATAACTATGTAGGGGTAAATAACTATTATTTTACAACAACACAAGTAAAAATAACAACTTTATGATAGCAATGACTGTGCAGGGTCAACGCTATCATCAAATTACGGCTAATTAAGCAAATTGTGAATCATATCATATTTAATTTTTTAGGCACATACCATATGAGGGAACTCCCCAAGAGATGCTGTTTCACCGCCTATTATATGTAAACCAAGAGGTGGTATGGTACTGTCCACAATTTTCTGACATTCTGAAAATATGAGTTAGTAGATGATGCTTTATTATTATATATTATTATTAATTGGAATATGGAAATAAAATGGCTATGTCTGGTTATGTCCATCTCTGGGACTATCCCTGTAGGGGCTATAGGTTATAAACTTCGCCATATTTGGTAAAGTAGGTGGGCTGTAAAAAGTAACAGAAAGACCTAAAATGTTTTTAATGTTAATAGGAATTCCAACCAGTAAATTATTCGAAATTCATAATATACATATTAATAATTTAAATATCTGGCAAGGCTTCACTACTTGACTGATTTGGATATTGGCACAGAGGTAGATTGTTCCCTAGAGATGGAATATGGACATAGGCTAGGAATTTTTTACTCGGGGAACACAAAGTGTTCACAGGTACTACCTACTGAACCACTGAAATTAATTGTTTATTTATTATTATAACCACTGCATTAATTATAAAATGCAAAGCTCACCTTGATCAGCAACTCTTAACTGTCTTGTATCGCCTGAAAATAAAACACAATTATGTATTTTCTTTTTTTTTTAACTTTAGCCTTGCAAACTTTAAAGATAAGTGGACCTAATGGTACCCCAAAAACTTTAAGGTCCTAAAATTATATAAGAATCCATATTATATATGATTATCACATAAACATACGCACAGCGGACGCATGCGTCCAAGTGGGGAAAATAATCCCAGGACACACCATATAAGCATCAGATTGAGTAGTTGGAGACTGGAGTTGGAGTTTTTAAATATTTTTGTGTATAGATAACACAATATGGCATTACACCACAATTGCCAGTCTTATCTGCCTTAATTCAGTGCCCACTGCCCACTGGTGGGCGAAGCTACCCCCATGGGAAATCTATGATTTACATTAATCAGTCTGTACTGTATATAGTAACCTCCTTCGAGATGGAGGGGCAACATCAAGCGAGTACAGGGAGCCTCTGGATCCCGATCCCGTTATGTTTGATGATGTCCCTGACATAAAAATCAGCACTGTGGTCTTACTTTATGTGGAAAGTCCTGCGATGGATCCCTGCCCGTGTTAATTTGGGAATTTATGAAGTCTGAATTTTCTCTGATTTTGTCTAGTGGGAGGCTTTAGGCTTGGCTAGATACCACCCTACAGGCAAAAGCGTGTTGCCAATTAATAGTACCAGTATGATGCGGTGTAGAATCTTATTAGGGCTTAGGTGTAATATAACTGCCATACCCCTAAAAGGTTAACCTGCTACTATCTTACTACATCACCAGGTGAGATCACAGTCATGTGCTAACTTGTTAGTTGTAAAGTTTAGCAGAGGAAGGCTATCAGTTAACGAGGACAATGAATGAAAATATGAAAATAGTTAGAAATATTAATTTAACATACCAAATTTATCCTGTCCATTGGTACCAGTGTTTGGTCTTGGTCTCTTAGTAGGCGTCGTTGGCTGATTATCTGGACAGCATACAATTTCTAGCATGCCATTGAAGCCACACCTACTAAATGGATGAGTCTCCGTTTTTTTAATGTAACTACAAAAAAATAATACAGATATTCGTAAATTTAATTGTATGATCATCTAAGATGGATAAGCTTCAGAGGTAGTCAGATATTTCAACAAGAAATATATGTTATATCCCTTTGAAATCAATACTAATTTTCAATGGGAAATTGTGTCTGTTTGATCATAAACTTTTCAGAGTCATATTCTTACCGATTTTGACATGATTTGGTACAGAGAAAGCACAAATCCTAGGGACAGATATTGATACTTACTTACTTTTTATTCATTTAAAAAATCGAGTCTACATGAACAAAATGACAAGCATTGTCTTGTAATGCATTAAGATGGGACATCTTGTGTAAATTAGGGGTATGGGTTTAATAACTGCCTCATTGGTCTAGTCAAGTGGTTATCATGTTCGACTGTGGCCGACGAGGTCCCGGGTTTGAGTCCCGGGTCGGGCCACATAGGGTTTTTCTGATTAGAAATTCTCAGTACTAGCCCGGAGTTAGGAAGTTGGCGGTATTCACCCCTGTGCCTCGGAGCGCACGTTAAGCCGTCGGTCCCGGTTATTATCCTTAACATGATAATAATCGTCAAGGCCCGCCAACTCGCATTGGAGCAGCGTGGTGGGTCTAAGCTCTAATTCCCTTTCTCCTATGAGAGTGGAGGCCTGTGCCCAGCAGTGGGACGTTAATAAGCTGTAGTGGTTTAATATTACTGCCATACCCCTAACAGGTTAGCCCTCTACCATCTTAGTGCATTCTTGATGCAGTCACCACCTACCATCAGGTGAGATCGCAGTCAAGGGCTAACTTGTAGTGGATAAAAAAAAATGTCTCATTACATTGGCAGCATATAGTCATAGCTTATAGTCTTTTTTTTCTAAGTTAATTTTGGAATAAAGTAGCATTAAAAGAGAAAATTTGCATTTTTAAATTCTCTCCCATGGTTTGTACCACTAAACGTCCCACTGCTGGGCACAGGCCTCCACTCTCATAGGAGAGAGAGTATTAGAGCTTAGACCCACCACGCTGCTCCAATGCGGATTGGCGGGCTTTAACGACTATATCATGTTAGTGATAATAACCGGGACCGACGGCTTAACGTGCTCTCCAAGGCACGGGGGTGAAACACCGCCAGCTTCTTAACTCCGGGCTAGTACTCAGAAAACCCCATTACTTTTTATGGCCCGACCCGGCACTCGAACCCAGGCCCTCGTCGGCCGCAGTCGAATATGCTAACCACTAGACCAACGAGGCAGTTTGCAGCCTAAAATTTAAAGTGGCAATAAGTAAATTCATATACTTACGGTATAATATGTTCAAAAAATTATAACATTAATTAATATACTAACTTGATAGCAACTTCACAATCCGTCACTAGTTTACATGTTCCCTTCGATATTTCCTCAGTAGGAGCACATTCATCATTAACTAGAAAGAAATAGGTGGAATAATCATATCTGACTTAAAAAAAATTAAAGTACTTATCAATGGAATTGTCATTATTAATTTATTACCTATAAATAAAAATATTTACCTTCTCCAGCAATTATAGCTTTAAAAAGTAATAAATTGCAAATTATATTAAGATTATGCCACATGTTTGTATATAAGTATTTTAAGTTCAGACCTATTGATATTTACTGGTTCGATTTTCCTCAATTGAAACAAAATTATACGAGCTAGTCTTTGATAAAACCGGTTTAACTGGTAGTTGATTATGTAAGTTATTAATAAAGCACAATATGATTTTTAGGGCTTGTACGAAATTATATATTTATTACAAATTTGTAAGTAAATAATGTCTACCCGTTAATCACTAATCTGTCAAGCTCTAGCATAAATCTATTCGAGTTTTATGCGATACGTGTACCGTACCGTCTTACAGCAAGAAAATATAAAACAAAAACATTGGATATTACTATTTTTATTTTTAGTAAAATTACATATCTTTTTCTTTTTGGTAAATTCCAGAGACAAGTTAACCAGCTTCTTTTTCGACAGGCCTATTCGCTAAATATTTGACAACAAGCTACCAACACTCTATTGTTGGTAACTCATTAGTGGTTGCTAATGCTTACGTCACATGTTTCGTATTCAGTAAAACATTTTCAGTGTCAACTGCATAAAATGACTATCAGATTGCTTGATAGTCACTGCTAATTTTATCGACTATAATGTGGTCAAATTAAACATACCACGTCTGAGAAATGTTGTATGAGCAAATGTCAGACTTTTTAATTAGTACGACTAATACTAGAGTTCAATAATCTGCGGAAGGTAGACATTAAGATTTGCGATGTTTATGTTTTTCTCTGTGGTTTATATTTTGAAGTTTGAACGTCATTAATATTCTCAGTTTTCGTATGATTATATCGGTGGTTTTTAATAGAAAAAAATAAAAAGGAATTACGAAAGTTTTGTCGTACCTACTGCGTTCAAAAGTAAGTATGGAAACAAATTAATAACTAGGTAAAGAATTGTGCGATTTGTGAGTGCTTATATCAAGTGTTTTGGCATAATTCCATGCTGAAGAAGTCTTTCTTCAGCATGGAATTCATATGTTGTTGTTCATATTCATATGTTTGTATTAACTTACTAAGTACTACAAACCTATTATAAAATCCCCTTGAACGTAGTGGAAGCTCTCAAAAGGAAAAAAACCCCTCATTTTGAAACATTCTTCATTGGTGCTCCGCTCCTATTGGTCTTAGTGTGATGATATATTATAGCCTATAAGCCTTCCTCGATAAATGAGCTATCTAACACTGAAAGAATTTTTTCAAATCGGACCAGTAGTTCATGAGATTAGTCCCTTAGATTAGATCTTTGAACCCTTCAATTTGAAAGTATGTACCTACTTTCTAGATAGAAGTCTGGCAAATTAATCCTTTTTGTTGTAAAAGATATATTCATTGTTATTTTATTTGAGAAATAGTAAATAGATTTCAATTATTATTTTGCAGGCTACTGCTTCCACATCTACAAATTTGGTGGCAACTCCAAATATTGGCGGACCTAGCCACTCCAATTTGGAGCAGGCAGAGGCAGCGGATGCCTCTCCTGTTGTTCTGGTTGTTTCTGAACTGGATCCTGCGATGCAGGAAAACGAAGTTCCTAATTAGTCTATTCCGTTAGAGTTAATATTTTAATGCATAAGTGCCTCTTTTATTGATTATATTGTTATTGTAATTTCTACTGCGACTAAGTATATTATATATCAGTTAAATTAATAATCAATAATAATAATGTAATGTAATGTTAATATTGTAATGTTAGAAGTAATAAATAAATAAAGCCTTTATTCAGACATTTTACATTAATTCTTAATCTTAACTATTATTTTCCTGCACTGCCTCGACAAACCCATCCATTTGATGATGGCAAAGGCCTCCTCCAACATTTTCCACAGCTCTCTGTCTCTAGCTGTTCGGGACAATATGCCACCTGCCAGTACTCTGATATCGTCGACCCATCTTTGCATTGGTCTACCTCTTTTTCTCTTGAAATGACCCGTGTACCAATTCATTACCTTTTTGCTCCATTTATCTATCATTGTTGATGTTCAAAAACACTGCTCTCTACTAGTTGCTAAAGATATAGGCACTCGTCTTATTAAGTTTTCAACAATGACCTGTCATTCTGCTTAGCGAATACGAAAGTATAGTTGTCGATACGAGAATTTAAGGCAAAATGCGTTTCCAGTCGCCATCCCAACACTATGCGTGGCCATCTCACTAAAGATGTACTTTTGACGTCATTTCGATTATCAACCTCTTGTCAACTGAGTTACAGAATACAAAATTTGATTTTGACAATTTTAGATTCTAACAGACAAGCCGGTGCCCATCAAATTTTAAAAGCCACTGAGATACAGAATAGGCCGGCAGTTAGTTGTCTCTGTCGGTGATAGCCAGAGCTGAAAAAGAGCAATCCAGCACTCCAGAGGTAAATTCTGTCACAATCTGTCAAAACTCAAACCAACGAGTAAAATATATATAGAGTAATTTAAGATGGTACTAATTTCCTACCTCCATGGTAATGTATAGGGAACTCAAACAATTGACAGATCTAAATTTTGCGCTGCCCCTTTCTACAAGGAGTAATATGATAGGGATAGCAATATAAATAGCCATAGAATAACTAGTAGCCTTCTCCATCTACGTGAATGATTAAAGTAGAACTGTTATTTTAGTTTGAGATGGTGTACAACACAATGACTGGGACTTCCTTAATAACTATCTGCTACAACATAATTAATTTCACGCAACAAAACAATGCATAGAAGACAGCAGCTGCACTACACAGCTGACAGCTGTTTTTTTTTTATTTAAAGGAAAACGCTCACCTGTGGTATTATTATTACATTGTCTCCTCTTGCTGTGTCTCGAAGACAGGACTATTAACTGCCTCGTTGGTCTTGTGGTTAGCATGTTCGACTATGGCCACTAGGTCCCGCGTTCGAGTCCTGTGTCGTGCCATAACAATTATTGGATTTTTCTGGCAAGAAATTCTCCGTACCTACCAGCACGGAGTTAGGACGTTGCTTTGATTATATATTTTTGTTGCACGACGCTCCACACATCTGCTCATAGTCGGAAGACTGATCGCATGATATAGCACGAAAGAAAAAATATGTTGCATTTTACTCAATTATAGTTATACGATGCATTTTATTAATAAAACATGTAAAACTATATTTTGACTTTTCTTACTTACTAATAGCTACGTTGTTAGAACAAGGCAGGTGTATTATATCATTGCGTGAACGTGTCGCGTAATTGTCATATGACGTCATCAAAAGCTATTGAAGTCAATTTTTTGTCAACTATAAATGGCGCCTGTTGTGCTTCCGGTGTTTCAGTTGTAAATAATTACCTGTTTTGTGAATATTTTCATGTATTTTGTAGTACTTTTATGTAATCAACTATGGTGAAGTGCGCAGTTGTAGGATGTCATAATAATAATAATGTAAAACGCCCAGGAATTTCATTTCTTATGTGAGTACCAAAGTCGTCTAGGTTTTCTTATTGTGGCGAATATGTTAAGTTATAACGTCTAATTAATGCTTAGTTTCTTCTTTACTGAATCCAAAACACGTCAATATTTGTGCTGTCCCCAAAAATTTTGATTATTTCATAACTTTTTGTTTGGAGTGTATATATAGGGTGGGGATTGTATTGTTTACAAATAAATTGAATATCGATAAAATTAAAACTTCATATCATTCTTACTGTTTCTCACTCTGAGGGGGAGAGATGAAATTAAACAGTCAGTTTCTACTTATAATATTGCCAAACTCATTTTAGGCTGTAGCGATGATAACCTAGTGATTAAGACACCCAATCTCCGGTATGGTGTCTCGTATTCGAAAATTACAGTGTCTATGTAAGTGGTTTTTGGTCCCTTCATTTATTGTGTATCATTTTAACTAATGTTTTACAATTGTTTCAGTTTCCCAAAATATCATGAATTAAGGCTAAGATGGCTGAATGCTATAAACAGGCCTGAGTACAAGACTACAAAAGGAAGCAGAATATATAGTCATCATTTCAATGGGAACGACACTCTAAACCGCCAGTGTCTCAAACATGATTCCTGCCCATTTCTACGTATACCAGTAAGAATCTTTACTCAATATCCTTGTGTGTGATGAATAATAAAAACAATAATGTAAAATTCTCAATAATGCTTTTCTCTAATCCAAATAATAAAATTTTACTATTTATTTCTAATTACAGAATTTACCCCCTGGGCAATAGGCAATTCAACCCTTGCAAGAATTGAACCTCCATTTGTGTCCAGAAACTAATAACGACGTTTCTCAAAACAGAATACTTCATACTTCAACCCAATGCAGGCTCCAATTTAAGCATGAGTCTCCTCTCGGAATGAAAACAGTTTGGCTATAGTCCACCAAGCTGGCCAACACGGGGGCGTTGCAGAATGATTATAGTTTTACTCATCATTTCACTCAGCTAGCGCCCACTACTGAGTAGGAGCCTCCTGTTGGAATGATAAGGGTTCAGCCATAGTCCATTACGCTGGCCAACAAGAGGCCCTCCGATCGGGATAACCATTTTTTTGAAAAACTACTGCTATTTTTGGTTTTAGATATGCATACTTCTTAGAAGTTCTAATTAATGTTTCAAATTTATGGGCAAGAAGGAGAGCTGCAATAAATAATTTTTAATTAGTCTATTTTTATTATTCATATTATTATCACGTCATTTAGGAACATTTTTCCATAATATCTAGATATTCCAACTAATATTATGAAACAGTTTTGTTTGTAAGGTTTACATTGAACTGATAATATAAATTTATACTAATATTATAAACGCGAAATATTGGATTTATGGATGGATGGAAGAGATAGATTATGGTCTGGTATAACACGTCTGCTAGTTTTTTTTCCGGAAAATTACCGTGGGAACCAAAAAACCTCAATTCACGCGGACGGAGTCGCGGGCATCAGCTAGCTTATTATAAAATACGAATACTAGTGTTTTTCAAAATATTATGTATAATATTTTATTAATTTTAAATATTATTTATTAATTTTATTTGTGATAATTTTATATCGATAAGTATCGATAATACCAGCCCTAACCCCCACCTTAAGCTCCGCCCATACGCCATTTTTACTTATGGAAGCTTAAATTTAAATATTATGATGTTTCATATCCTTCTCAATATATATTATCAAAGGGAAGTTGGCGGTGTTTCAACCCCGTGCCTTGGAGAGCACGTGAAGCCGTTTGCGTGTTTGCGCGCACACTAGTGCACTATAATATTTCCCGCGCAGATGGGTAATCTCTCTGGAGATTGGCTGCCGTAGACGAAATTCGGTCGGGAGGACATTATATTATTACCTACTAAACGTACGATATACGAGTGTATATCGTACGTTTAGTAGGTAATAATAATTTCTAATCATGTCAAGCAGTTCCTTCTTTTCCTTTTTCTTTTCACAATCACAGACTCACCTCACAATTTTACATTCTGTGCCACAGTCTGCGCCTCACACAGATACTAAAGGTGGCGCCCTGCAGCCTTTGTCTTGTCTATTTGCAGAACAAAACCTTTGAATAAGTGTAAAACCTCCTTCGTGTAAGGCTCAGAAGAACTTGAATCCAGAGCAGTGAAACCAGAAGCAGTTAAATTTAAAAAAACCTTCGTGTTCCTACGTGTTTTCTCTGTTTTCTCCAAGCAACTCAATATTGGCGAAACGTTGGCGAAGTATAATTGCGCTGTACTGGCACAATCAAAAGAAACACAAGAACCATTATATTATTACTCAGGCTCAGAAGGCCTGGAATCCAGAGTCCTTAAGCAGTAAAAAAAACTTTAATTATCTTTCATTAAAGAGTAATTCCCCTAAACCTTAAACACAGCGCAAATAAAATGTTGCCAAAATAATCAAGTTAATAAGCCCTTTTTTAAGGGTAATGTTACGCATCATAATCTAATTATATCAACGGGCTACTGCACTGGAAATCATTTGATTAAAAACAGGCTCAATATGTGTCGGTAGATTTGGAGTCTTCATGGACAAGGATCCACTGATGCTAACCTGCCTTGCTTTACGTAAATTATTTAATTTAGAATCTGAACACTCACGGTGCTGACAGATTATTTCTTTGGTTCTTTTTGATTAAAACGCACTGAAACACGATAAGAATTTAAAAATTATCCTAACTAATATTATCAATGTGAATTTGAGCTTGTTTGTGAGGGTATTAAACGCTTTCATGGTCCATATTTTAACCAATTTTGATTAAATTTGGCACAGGCTTATTTTGTTTCTCCAGGAAAGTACGGAAGACTATAATACTACCTACAGACTATAGACCAGACGTAGATTAGGCTTTTTATCACGGAATATAATTACCTAGTTCGACGCGGGCGAAGTCACGGGCATCAGCTAATGCGTTCATATTGATTCAAACAATATCATAGCACTCATAACAAGGGCTCATAACAAGACTAATGATGAATTATATAAAGCCCGCAAATTCATCCGCGTGGTAATCCACGCGGACGAAGTCGCGGCCTTCGAGTATATTTCGAGGATTTTGATACCCGCGGGAACTTTTTAATTTTCTGGGTTAAAAAAGTAGCAAAAGTTTAAAATCTCGTTTTCCTTGTTGAATCGGAGTGAAAAGATTTGGGAACTAACGCATTATTATCCAAAGAAAACATCTACCATTATATGAATAATATGAGGTTTAATAGGAAACAATAATATAATAGTAGGTACTACCAAGTAGTTACACCTACAATAATAAAAATTATTAGTTATAAATAGGGTAATTTTAAAATAGCATTGCAATACCGTGCTGCGACACCGGACAGTGGACACGAACAGACAAGTTAACCAGACACGAATAGGAATTTGTTTTTCCTATGAAAGCTGATTTGTGACTACAGTTATTGGATATAGTATTTTCATTTGTTTTAGTAGTGTGTTGTGTAATTATTCATTAATATCCTCAGGGTGTAGCAACGGCCAGCCTATTTTTGTAAGTAATATGCATAGTAGATAATCATTGGGTAACTAATGGTGTACCTACAGAAAAAAATGAAGAGAAAAGTAGGTACACTTCGATTTTCAGGTTTTACATATTTCTTAGGACAATAGATTAGGTAGTAGCACCTAGTACCTACCTCATCTACTTTACTATCCTTTTGAATGCACTCTTACAGGTCTGTTAGATAAAATTAGTTGTGATTTGTGAAGTGTAAACCTCTTGTGAGAATCATTGTGATTAAAAATAAAACAATTTAAATATAAACATTGAATAACTTTATTTGATACATAATTAGGTAATTTTGGCTCAGCTATAGTATACTGCCCGCTGAGTTGGACGTTCATATTTTTTTTACAGATAGGCCTTGATGAGGTAAGCCTCGCACTAAATTTCAATACTTTTCGAGATATAATTTTTTGAAAATCGGAAATTTCACCACTTTTCACTATTTCTTACGACATTTGCCATAGATTACAGACTCATTGACGTTTAGTTGGCGTACTAAAGTTTCGTTTTACGTATTAGAATCCGTTCCAAACATAAAAAGTATTACAAAATATGTATTGGTAGAACCACACTGCGTTATTTGTTATTCGTTATGCGGCTACGCTGTATATGTCCAAATATGTGTTTTATGTGAGCAAACAACAAACATGCTATCCACACTATGTCCTAGCTATGTCCACACTTCGTGCTATGTGCCAGATATTTTAGTTTTGTGGTCTGTGGTCCAAGTAATAATGTTCTCAGTTCGGTGCTGTGGTCACAAATAAAATGGACGTGTTGACTGTGGCTGCAGCTTATTTTTACTTCAATGCAACTTACCAATACCTGTTGTACAAGTACAAAGTTTCAAGACCGCGCAGAAAACGTTGGTGGATGATCACGAGTCATAGGAAACGAACTCTGTAAGTAGTATCCATAAATATCAGTGTTACGAACCGTCCGCGTCAGTTAAACTACTGCTTTCTGTCCGTTATTGTTAGCACCAGTGTTTATGTCATCTGTCTGTTCTGCTATCTGTCCGTTATTGTTATCCTGAAATAATAAAATATATTTAAACTGATACTTATTATTTCTTTCAGATGCCGAGTACCGAACAAGACTGGTTGACTGTGGAAAATGGTTTTCACACCAGATTCCCACATGCCATTCGCTCTGGTAGACAGTAACTACTGTTTTATGTTTGCCGACATTGGATGTCAGGGCAGAATAAGCGATAGTGGTGTATTAAAAAATTCTACTTTGTGGAATAAAATGAAAAATAATTTGTTACAACTACGACCAGCAACTCCACTTCCAAATGGAAACATCCCTCTACCCTATGTATTTTTGGGTGATGGGGCATTCGCACTACACAGAACCTTAATGAAACCATATCCAGGAGAACATCTAGAAGGTACAAAAGAAAGAATATTTAACAAAAAACTTTCATCATCTCGAGTTGTTGTGGAAAATACATTTGGCGTAATGTCTTCTGTGTTTAGAGTGCTTCGTAAGCCCTTATTACTTCAACCAGATCCAGCAATAAGAGTGGTAATGGCTTGTGTAGTTTTAAATAATTTTTTGAGAATGAGTAAACATTCAAAATAAAGAAATATAAATAAAACGAAATGTTTTTATTTACCTCTGTATTCATAGATGCATTGCATTTGTATATGCCCGACAAAAAAGAATCCATGAATTCATAGGCGAACCATGATGGTCTGAAAACTTCAGATGCACCTGCACCTGATATTTCCGACTTTCTAACCTTGGTTTTATACCCTCTGTACATGGACATAAGAGAGTCCTTCTTCTTTTTAAGTTCTTTGACTGTACAATTTGGTTCTCCCATATTATTTTTTATGTCAATCCAGGCATCATTAACTTTTGTTTTTACTTTGTGGCCACCTTTCTTTGGGTCCCAGATGCAAGGATGCATCTGATACAACTCTAAAAATCGCATAACTGAGTCGTTCGTCCACTCCATTGTCGCGCTAAGCAAGACACGACCACAGAACACATATACTCTCTAAACGGACACTACAAAGAGAATATAATTATTTATAATCACGACCGTCAGCAGCGAACGCGAGTGACTGAAGTACTGAAGGGAACGAAGTCTGGGCAGTCGACACAAATATTCGTCTTGTTTGTGTCCTTTGAAGTGTGCTAAAAACCGACAAGAGGACGGATAAGCATATTTGCTATTCGCGCTTATGCGTTATTCGTGCAAATAAAGCAAATATAGACGAATGAACCGCCCACACTTGGTCGTATGCGGCCAAATAAGGCGCATAACGAATAACAAATAACGCAGTGTGGTTCCGGCTTAAAAACATCGAGTTTTATGTGTACGGATTATTGGAAAAACGGAACGCGTGCGCCGTGCGTTGGCGCCCAAGTGTCCAAATGTTACTATCACAGAGTACAATAAATAATATACTGGGTTACTATTAAATTCAAACAAACTATTAAATACAAACCTGAGTCATCGTTTTACGCGCTTTTCAGTTGAGAACATTTTTATATTTTTATTTTTTTTCTTCGAAGCCTCAGGCCTCGTCTTCGTCACCATCTTCTAGCGTTTCGTCGAGAAAAGTGCAAGTGTTAGACTCTAATGAGCCACTTGCGCTCACCTCTTCGCGTGTTATTGCTCGCCAGTGCAAGTGTTAGATTCTAATGAGATGATGATAATGCTTGCAAGTGCTGCGTCTTGTGTAGTGCAGGTGTTGGACTCCAAAACCGAATCGGCACACCCCGACTCCACGCAGTATTGTCTGCCCTACCCCTAGAGTGTTTTTTTAAGCGCGAAGCGAGTCTTCTGGCGTAGCCCATTCCAATTAAGAAATTAACCTCTTTCCCTCCCTCTCCCACTACTTTTACCCCTCCCCCCACTCTCTCCCTCCTATTGAAATTATTGTCATTCTTCTTCAAGCTTATCAAAAATATTTAAAATGCTTTACAATGAAACACGCCATCTTGTCTTGTAGGCTTTAATTTTAGCAGAGCGGAAGGAAGTTACATTTCAAAGATAATATTGGTTAGCATAGTTTCTACCATAGACCCCATGACCACAGATTACATTCTTAACACCTCCTTCAAAGCCACTTTTACCCGTCTTAACTATCAGAGTTAAGCAGAATTTCGGTAAACCTAACCTCAAAATTTTAAAAAAATTATATCTCTGAAACTACTAAAATTCGGAACGTCTTACTTGCAGGGGGGTATGCAGTTATACATAAATACTATTACATATACTCATGTTTTAGATGTAGCCATGCAAAATATAACAAAATATGAAACTATTAAATAATACAATTTTTCTTATATTAAATTATAACCCAAAGTAAACATTAGTTTATTTAAGCTCTCCCTTCTAGCATAAGTACTGGTTTGTTCTATTTAGCCCTACGACAAAGTCTTGGGATCAGTTTAATAACCACTAAATAGAACATTTAAATACAATTATTAATATAATAAGTAACTACTAACTAACTTATTACTAGGTATTTATTAACATAGTACTTAGGTTAAGTTTTTGACAAAAATACATATGACGGTTAGCTGGTAATGCTTTAGTAAAAATATCAGAAATATTTTCATCTGTAGATATATAAGATATAGATACTTCTCTTTTGTTAATTATATCTTTTATGTAATGGTATTTTATTGAGATATGTTTTGAAGCTTTAGTATTTATTCTGTTATTAATTAATTTGATAGTGCTCTGATTATCCATGAAAATATGGGCATAAACAGTTTTATCACTGAGTATCTCAGTAAGTAGGCCCTTCAAGTGTATGAGTTCACTTACCGCATGCGCTCCCGCAATGTACTCGGCCTCAGCGGTTGACAGTGCGACACATGTCTGCCTTCTGGAGAACCAAGTTATTAAGTTGTTACCTTGATATACAGCACAACCACTTGTACTTTTTCTATCCATTTTGTCAGCTGCCCAATCTGCATCTGAGAAAGCCTGTAGTTTATTATAATCACTTGATTTTCTATACCGCAGCCCCTGTTCCTGAGTTTCTTTGAGATATCGCAGGATTCTTTTACCAGCTGTCCATAACTCTTGGGATGGTTTATCTAAAAATCTACTTAGGTATGATACTGCATAAGTGATATCTGGACGTGTATGTGTAGAAATATACAGCAAACAACCTACTAGTTCTTTAAAAGGTATATCTATTGCAGTTGATGATGGTATTGGACTAAAATTTGTTTCCATTGGAATTTTGTTTCCTTTACAGTCTTGCATTTGAAATTTTTCTAACAGTTTCCTTATCATTTTTGTTTGTTTTATATGCATCTCATTCTTGTTTCTTGTAACTTCGAGTCCTAGATAATTACTTACTTCTCCTAAGCTTTTCAGTTTAAATTCTTTCTCCATTTGTGTAATTATGTCACTATCTTGTCCTAGATATAAGATGTCATCAACATATAGTAACATCCAATTGTTTCCTTTTCCATACAAGCAAGAGTCATGTTTTGATTGTGTAAAGCCTTCTCTGGTTATGAACTCATGAAATCTAGTATTCCAGCATCTGGGTGCTTCTTTTAAGCCATACAATGCCCTTTTTAATTTAAGACCTTTTCCTTCACTGATTGTTAGTCCATTTGGACATTTTATGAAAACGTCTACATCTAAATTTCCATTTAAAAATGCAGTTGGTACGTCAAACTGTTTCAACGGTAAACCTGTTTGCACTGCTAGACTCATCATCGATCTAACAGTAGATATTCTGGCAACTGGAGCATAGTTGTTTTCTAAACTAAATTGCTGGAAGCCTTTTGCTACAAGTCTTGCCTTTTTTGTACCATCTTGTTTTGTTCTGAAAATCCATTTTGTATCAATAGTTTTCTTTCCTTCTGGTAAATCTGCTAGCTCCCAAGATCCTAATTTTTCATGTGAATTTAATTCTTTATTTATTTTATTACTCCAACCTTTGTTTATTGCTTCTTCATAATCCTTTGGGTCACTAGATAGTAAACAGTAAGCAGTGTAGAGTTCTTGATCATCTTGATATCTACTTGGCTTCTTCACTATTCTTCCTGATCTTGTTATTTTTTCTGGTTCTACTGGTCCTTCTTCAGTATCTTCATAGTCACTTTGATTTTCTTTTACATCATTCATATCAATGTCCTGATCCTTTTGATTACATCCTTCTGTTTCGGACGTATCCTTTATTTGACTACATTCAGTATTCTTCTTAGTACTTTCTTTTATATCTTCATCATACAGAATATTGTTCTTTTCTTTATACTTAATTTGCGTTTCATCAAATCTAACATCTCTAGACACAATTATCTTATCTCTGGATACCATAATCTGTATCCATTATGTTGATATCCAACAAATCGCATTTCTTTTGCTCTTTCTAGAAGTTTATATTGTTTTGGTAGAATGTGTACCCATACCTTGGAACCAAATACTCTTAATCTTGAAAGATTTTTATTTCCAATCATTTTCTCTACTGGAGTCTGGAAGTTGATTGCTGACGATGGACATCTATTAATTTGATAAACTGCGCAACGAACGGCTTCTCCCCACAACATTTTTGGTAAACCTGTATCAATCAATAATGTTCTTGCTCTGTTATAGATGGTTCGATTCATTCTTTCAGCAACACCGTTTGACTGAGGGCTATACAGAGTTGTATACTGTATTACTATACCCTTTTCTTGACAAAATTTCTGTATTTTCTCATTTTTAAATTCACCACCATTATCTGTTCTTATTTTCTTTACTTTGTTTCCTGTCTGTGTTTCTAATCTATTTATGTATTCAATTAATCTATCCGTAGCTTCACTTTTTCTTTTCAATAAGTAAACTTCACAAAAATGTGTGAAATCATCAATTATTGTATGATAGTAAATCTCACCTGTTATAGTGGGCTCAGTCACAGGTCCGGATATATCTGTATGTATTAATTCACCAATACCTTTTGAACGTGGTTTTAGCACTGGATTAAAAGGTAATCTTGTTGACTTACCTTTCATGCAGGGTTCACACGGAGTTTCACTATATGGCAGTTGTAGCAACTTCAACTGATACCTGTTAGCATGACCTAATCTCTGATGACACAAGTCATTGGAAACTAAACAAATTTCAGTTTTAAGTTTCATTTCAATAATATATAATCTACCTTTAAGATTTCCAATAACTTTACTTTTTGAATTGCTAATAGATACACTATCATTGTAAAATTGGACTCGCAGCCCTTTTTCTAACAATTTCCTCACAGACAATAAATTGTGTGACAACTCTGAAACAATTAACCCTTCAATATCTATAGTTACTTTATCATTATAAACTAATTTAAGTATACCTTTCTTAGCACAGGTTAAGTATTGTCCATTAGCAACATAAATCTTCATTTCCTTATCCAGGTGTACAATGTTTGTCATATACTGTTCATATTTAGCCATTATTAAATGTTCTGTGGCTCCGGAATCAACTACTAAACATACACTATCACTATCACTTGCACTGAACGCTGTGAAGGTCAACTGGTTTTCATCATCCTCTTCTCGTGTTTGTGCTACACGACCAGACTGCCATGATGCCCTGTAGTTCACGCCCCGACTACGGCTGTGGTTGTCCCCTCGGGAATTTATTTGATGTCCTCTGGTAAACCGGCCTCTATGAATACCTCGCATTGGAGCTGACTGTCCTGTTCTGCACTGGAAGTATTTGTGCCCTTTTCTACCACATTTATAGCAAGTCATGAAGCTATATTGTTCATTCTCTACAGCTGTACCTTGTTTGCCTTTAAGTTTAAGTTCTGCATCTAATAATCTTGATTTGACAAAGTCAATTGTAAGTACTGTGTCAATTGTTTCAAGTGTTGTAATTACTGTATCATATTCACTAGGCAGGGTGAGCAATAGATGACACACCTTGTCGTTTTCCTTCAAGTTTGCACCTGTTGATTCTAAGCTGGCAATGATATTATCAAACTTCAGGAAATGATTCTGCAGTTTTTCACTAGATGCTGCCTTCATTGATAATAGTTGTTTCCTCAGATACAACTGATTGAAAACACTTTTTCGTTCAAATATTTCTTCTAAATTTTTTATCATTTGTGCTGCAGTTTTGCAATTTTTAATAATCTCAATATATCTGTCTGAAATACATTGTGTTATTAAGTTACGTGCTTTTATGTCTGTTTGTATATCTTCTTTTGTTATTGTTTCCTTAATTGCTAAACCTCTCTCTTCTATTAATAAATTCATTCTAAATTTCCAGGTTGAAAAATTTCGGCCATTTTGTAGCTTGGGTAAAACATTCCATGTATTTGTTGAAGATGACATCTTGTGTCTTATTGTTATTCTTACCCTTTTAAATAATAATTGCGCAGTGGAAGCGTTGAAATTATTGTCATTCTTCTTCTTCAAGCTTATCAAAAATATTTAAAATGCTTTACAATGAAACACGCAATCTTTTCTTGTAGGCTTTAATTTTAGCAGAGCGGAAGGAAGTTACATGAAATATGTATCATGATTTATTTAATTCACGTAGCACTTGTGACACTTATAAGTCGTAAAAATCTACCAATACTTAGGTAAACACAGTGGCGTGCACAGGGTTTGAAGCTAGGGTAGGCATTGGTAAGTCAGAATACCTAAAATATTTACTCACTGTTTTGGTAAAAATGAGCATTGACGTATTTCCACTTGGGTAAGCAGTGCTTTTATGCCTCTGTGAACTACACGTCACTGGGTAAACATAGGATAGCGGTCGAAGGCTAACATGTAGTGGCGTAAAAAATTTGCAAAAATGGTGTACCTACATATTTTTTAATAGGTCCCATCCAACACCAGCTTAGTAAGGTGAGATTGCCGCACTTATAACTTGGTGTAAAAAAATACATTATACAGGTCAAGTGCGAGTCAGACTCGCGCACAAAGGGTTCCGTACCACCACAACCACACAATGTAAATTATTTCAGTAAATAACAAGTAAGATGTCCACAGTCCAAGACGTGATCCTATAGGGGTTCCTTTTGTCCTTTTGAAGCATGGAATCCTAAAATCATACATAAATATGTAACAACTGAAATAGATGTCCATCTTACATCAAGTTTTTGGCTCCTAGAATTCAGCGCCGTCTATTATTATATATATACCTATATTAACTATATATTCTATACCTACTATAAATACCTATTGTATATTCATTTAACGACTCAATTATTTCAGTATTCTCATTTATTTGGGGGCATTTCTTCACAAAACAAAGAACGTCAGCCCCATCGCTCCCTGTGACAAACTAAGGATTGGATTGGATTCTCGGATGTTTCTTTGATGTTGAAGGGGCATTCGATAAAGCGAATCGAGAAGCAATAGCTGCAGCACTACATAGGGACAGTATAGGGCGTGCTGTAGAGAATTGGATTATGAACATGCTACAACATCGTTCGATATTATTGGAACTAGGTGGAGAGGAATACACCATAAAATCTGCCAGAGGCTTCCCACAAGGAGGATGCCTATCACCACTGTTATGGTGTCTCCTATTAGATTCATTGGTAGCAAAAATCAATGACATGAAGATCTACATGCATACTCCGATGATGGTGTGCTCCTAGTAACTGGAAAGGATCTGAACACAGTTAGAAACATTATGAGCACTGGTATTAAAACTACAATTAAATTGTGTCGAGAGAAAAGACTTACCTGAATCCCTCGAAAACCAAACTAGTACTTTTTACCAAGAAAAGGAAAACAACACATCTGATACCAATTGTATTTGAAGGTGTTGAGATAGAATTGATTAAAAAAATTAAATATTTAGGAATTGTGCTAGACAGCAAACTAACATTTAGAACCCACATAGTAGAACAATGCTCCAGAGCAAAAATAGCCCTACTTCAATGCAAAAGAGCGGTGGGCAGAACATGAGGCATGAAACCGTATGTAGTAAAATGGATATATACGGCCATCATACTACCCAGAATTCTGTACGGAGCGATTGTTTGGTGGCATGAAGCAACAACAAAAACTATTAGCAAAGAGCTGACGAGAGTCCAAAGGATGGCTATGCTGACGATCTCTGGGGCCATACGGACCACTCCATCCGCGGCTCTAGAGGTTCTTCTAGGACTATAACCTTTGGACCTCAAGGCCAAAAAAAAAGCACTGGAACACTGATATAGAATGAAAATGTCTAAGCAGTAGAAAGGTAATTTCATGGATGAAGGACATACTGACGTTGAGAGCATATATGTAGATAAGCTGTCAATGATAATCACACACAATGACCTTATCAAAAGGCAGCGTCGACAAGAAATACAGAGTGCACATAGGTTCAAAGGAGACATTTAAGATCGAAACTGCCAATGAAGATACGATTATCTGTTACACGGACGGATCAAGGCGGGATCAACTAAGCTCAGTGGTGCTGGAATCTTCTACAGCACCAGTCCTGATAAAGACCAAGTAATTTCCCTAGGTAAATTTGCAAGTATATTTCAGGCCGAAATGTATGTGATCATGGAGTGTGCTTTCGGCCAAGATACTTTAAGCCAAGAAATATAACTGAATATAAAGTGATAGTCAGGCTGCTCTCAGAGCATTAGAAAGGAAGGATACCACATCAGCTCTAGTGAAGGAATGCAAACGCATCTTGAACTCACTAGCTGAGAGGACAAAAGGCACAAATGCATTAGTTCCTAGACACCAAGGAAACGAAGGAAATGAAAAAGCAGATGAATTAGCAAGAATGGGAGCAAGCACTCCATTCTGTGGCCCCGAACCTTGCTTACCCATTCCATACTCGTTCACTAAGAAAGTGATCGAAGGAATTCTAGAAAGAGAATCAAATTCAAGATGGAACAACTCTTCACAATATAAGCAATCGAAGTTGTTCTTGAAATCATTCGATAAAAAGACGACAAAACAAATTATGTCGCAAAGTAGAAACAACATAGCACTTATAGCAGGCATAACAACGGGACAATTGTCTGCTAAATAGACATCTCACAATAATGAGAATCGTAGATGACCCATCATGTCCAGAGTGCGGCGAGGAAGAGACCAGCTTTCACTTTATAGCTGAGCTTTATAACTAAAAACTTTTGTAACATAAGGCAGAGGAGAGTTAAACTTAACGCGAATAACACTGAATCACAGCAAAAAGAAAATGTTTTATTTATTGGCGTCCATGACGACGGGCATATTTTTTATTTTTTTGATGGATGTGGCCTAATAGGCCTATTACACCGCACTTTTCTCAGGGATCCTTACATAGCAGTGTAGTGTAATAAGATATAGGGAGTAAGGGTCCCTGAATTGGTCCTTATTGCTGTGTAATAAGCACGCTCTAACTAGCGGCCACGCCCACCCTTACAACAGGGACCTGTTAAAAGTGCACTGTAATAGGCCTATAAATCCTAATCACTAATGCTGTGCGAAATCGATTGTCAATAATCGATTAATCGATTTTCAAGATGATCGTTTGATTATCATTAAGATAATCGATTATTGGGAGAAAATCATGTTATGGTAGCCCTACTTACAAAAGGAATCACCGTTACTCGTACAAAAAAGTGTGTGTTCGCAATTCACACACGACAGAAGTGAAACTTCAGAAAAGTAGCTTATAATGAGATAAATATAATTTTTATTCTATCTCATTCTCTCCTCCTATTATAAAACAAATCAGAGTTCCTAGTGCTACGTTTAAAAAATCAAACAAAAAATAACAAAAAATGGAACGCTTTGTATACACGTTCGTCCGGTGGCGCCACTTGTACCGCGACGAGAACATCCTAAAGAAGTTTCACTTCAAAAAGTCTATTGATGGGTAGGTAGTAAAGTAATCTATTAGAGGGGAAATCCAGAATTATGTTTTAGCATTGTTTTACATTTTTATTAAGTTAGGTTCCTTCAATAATATTCATCATCATTACATTCATCAATATTCGTGCGTCCACCTCCACCTCCGTTCCTTCTGAGAGAATTTTTCCCAAAGCAGGCCAGTTGTCTTTAAAGAGGGACAACTGCCAAAGCATCTCGATTACTTTTTTTTAATGCTAACTGGACACAGGCTGGAAATTGATGACTGTTTGCAGTGTAAATGAAATATTTTTTCTATTTCATTTTTATAATCTGTAGATAAGACAATTTGTAACTAATTTCGAACAGACAATTTGTTTTGTAATTTCGAACTAATAATCGAACCAAATCGATAACCATATTATCGTAATCGAATCGGCACACCATTAAATTGTGGCAACTCTAAATAATGTTTGAACAAGTTTTTTAGTTATGGCAACACTGTAATTTTACTAAGTCAAGTGAACAACGTCAGCTAGATGGCGCTTTTTTTTTGGGACCAGTAAGTGTGCTCGAACAGAGACAAGTAACTTATAGGATATGCTCGAAGACGACATAGCATGCCTAAAATTGTATTGTAGCATGACTTGTGAGTCATCTCAAACAAGCATAGTTATAATTAATAAGCTAGAGGTTTTAAGTTTTTAACTCACTGCCCATTTTTCGTGAGCGTGATGCATGCTGCGTCGCGACTCGCGTAAAAATAAAAATGCACATGAATGAAGGCGCCCAGGCCCCAGGGCGGGTTCAATAGTCATTACCTACCTACTAGTCGGGCATGCCTCGATTCCGACAAAGCCGTATAGGTAACTTGTACTTCTATATAAGTATTTTTTATACCTAGGTAACTATAACCTATTTTTTTTACAGAAAGTAAATGGGATTCCGTTGAAATGGATGAGGAACAGCAAGGAGATGGAGAAAATGGTCCTGGGCGAGGTATACAGTCGTTACTATACCTACATATAATATGATGACGCCGTCAAATTAGAAAAATTCGCTGTATTACAAAACACCTAGCCGTATTATATTAAAACGCGAGGCACCGTTTTTGTAATCTGGAGGCTCGTCGATCAGCTGGATTGTAGTTGCAATAAAATCTGTTCATCAATACAGCTGCCCTCGTTCAGCCGCATTGTAATCAAGTTGCTATGTATGGTAGCGAAGCGCGACTTTGAATGATCCCATTCGAATTATTCGACTTGTGAAATCATTCGACTCGGTCGAATAATTCACGTGATTAGTAACTAATTCAGTAATGAATAACGAATGGTAAGTCGCCGCGCCGGCCGGCCATCGATTGAATATCATTCATAAATCATAATCACTTTTCGCTTTGGTTCGTTGTACATTGCTACTTTATTAAATAAAACGCAAATAAGATTTTATGGCAAACCGTCAATGGATTAAATATATGTATTATATGTCGATGGAATTCGGTGGCTTAGGGCCGTAAAATCAAAAGAAGTTTAAACTAAGGATTTCGTAATCTATAGTAAAAAATAATCGATGGATTAATCTACTGTCCTAAGATCTAACCGAAAATGTAGATCGATTAGCTAAACTTCGATTAGTCTTTTTGACATGGCAACATTTTACAGTTTATTCCGTACATTACCAAAGATCGTTCACTATTTCATGCAAAAATGGCAAACGGAGTGATAATTTATAGTCTTTGGATGAATTTGACATTGACACACTGACATATTTTGGGAACTTCAGCACAAGATCGAAGAAGCATTCAATTTATGTGGTATTTGTTTGTTGTGTGTTCTTTCATCTTTGATTAAAATTACATTCATTTGTGTATTTCGCCCGCTTCCTAAAATAAAGTATAGAAATGAGTGAAATTGGTGCTAAAAGGGTGCCGAACTTTGCAGCTTCTGAGACAGAATTATTGACCACATTAGTTAAAAAATATGCCAATGTGTTAGAAAATAAAAAAACCGACGTGGTTAATAACCAATTACTCTAGCGGCACGCTATGATGGCCGGTTTGACACATTACAATAGTGATGTGGAATGTCAATTTATTCTCGAACAAAAAACAATTAAGTTTTGTTTTTGTACCTGATTAAATAGGTTTAATAAAACAAAAATGTATATGTTTATTTAATTTATTTGAACGAACTGAATATTTGAACGAAAATGAATATACATACTTTATATGCACACAAGAAACATATGAATACAAAAGATACCAAAAAAGGTGCCACAAAAGGCCATAATTAATCAGATTCGTCCATACTACTATTTTCACTGTCGTCACTGCTATCATCACATACATTAATAATTATATGTTCGTTTTCTATAATATTATCTATTTTCACATCTCTTTCATAATCTTCCCTTATTAATTTAACAGTTCTATTCACAACCTTTTCCCAGTCTCCTTTAGTCACATGTTCACAAGCTTCTTCTAATAATTTTAGCATTTTTTTTGTGGTAAATGGGGGTTCTGTATTGTGTCTTGCAGCATATCCCTTAATTTGAGCCCACACCAACTCAATCGCATTATACTCACAATGGTAAGGCGGTAACCGTATAAATCTGTGCCCATGTTCTAATGCTATTTCGTCAATGACGTATCGGATCTTGGTTGGTTTGTTTTCTTTTAAAAGACGTACTAATTCCGCTTTTAACATATTCATGTTTGCATCTACGCCATTTTTACGAAGCCATGCGACGATATCAGCTTTCTTTTAGGATTGGGCAGGTGGCTTGTCAATTTGCATCGAGTGGTATGGGGCGTTGTCCATAATTATAATAGATGGTTCAGGGAGGCTACACAACATTGAGGTAAACCATTCAGTAAACTTTTCTCCATTCATGTCTTCATGATAGTCTCCAGTGGTTTTTGACGCAAAAGCCATGAGAGAACCTTCGACAAACCCGTTGATGGTTCCGGCGTGACAAATTATAAGTCGCGATCCTTTTCCTACAGGAACTTTGGAAGTAGATGCTGCTGTGTCATCGTTCCAAGAACGGCCTACAGTATGGTTAGCATTAAGCCATGTTTCATCCAAGAACACAACATTTTGCCAATTTTTGATTTCTTTCACTTGCCGTAAAAAAGTATACCTTGCCATCGCTATATCAAATCTTTCCATCAATATTTTGCGTTTGTTACATTTTTTGTATCGAAATCCAATGGTCTTCAAAATCTTCGTTAAAGAACTTTCCCCACCGAAGAATAATCCAGCTTCCTTCAGTGAATGCACCAACTTTTTTCTTGTTGGATACTCCTTCTGTAAATAGTAGCCGTAAACATGTCTTCGGATAGCATCGGCATCAAAGCTATCGATGCCTACGACTGGTTTTGCTCGTTTTCTCTTTTTTGGTGTGTGAAGTTTATTTTCTTCTGTGCCAGTCTCGCCATATTTTTTTTTAGTTATCCGTCTAACAGTTCGTTGTCCAATATTAAGCGCATCAGCTACGCGTTCAACCACTGACGTTATAGGTAAAATTGGCCCTCCATTTTGAGCTTCACGATCGAAATAGTTACGAAGGCGTATTACGAACTCACGTGTCTGACTATTTAGAACAGTTCTCTGCGTACGTTCGGTCATATCGACGAAATCCACAACAAAGGGCTTGAACAGAGTCCAAATTAACGAGCAAGGGTCAACAGTAATGCAGTATCAATATTTGAAATCCAAAGCCAGGTCAAAACTATATCACAATCGCATTGCACTGACAGTTTATACTTTTCGAAGCAACGTCAATTCGAAACTGCTTTGTTTTGCATTGAGCATTGACGCGAGTTTGCCGGAGGTAGTAGTTGTGCTAGCCAGCGATCCTATGTGACGATCGTATTAGATTCCATTTTTAAAAATTTATTGATATTTTTTTGCGATTTCAGAGGTTTGTCCACATAGTGAAAATTGTTCATATTCACAAGTACATTCACCCCTTAAATGGTGCAAACTGATTTTTCTACACTTGTATACATTTAAGAAATCAATTTAATAAATAAATTTTGAGTCCTAAACCTAAAACTACATTCGATAAAATTTATGAATCTCTGCACATCACTATCGTCAATAAAGTAATACAATTATTTCCTTCAAAGTCGTTATCAATTAATACGGAACTTCATGAGCGGACAAACGTCAAACCGGCCATCATAGCGTGCCGCTAGTTTAAAGGACGTAACTTGGTCGAAACTAGCCGAAGATTTTAATAGTGCTTCCGGTATATACCCAAGGAATGTTAAAACATTGCGGGCGAAATATGAAAATATAAAGAAAGGTTTGAAACGAAAGTACGGTGAACATCGCAGGAGCTTGTACCGCACAGGTGGAGGACCACCTCAAGATCTACATTTAACTCAGGAAGAGGAAGTCATTTTGGAGCTTGCGGGACCTAGTGTTGAGTGGTTACCTGCACGCTATGACTCTGATACGGTAATTATCAAATATATAACACACCCTCCAAATTTCACGTTTCTAGGACCAGCGGTTTAGGCTGTTCCTTGATATATCAGTCAGTCAGTCAGGACTTATAGATAACTAGATGATTCCAGCGACTTTGTCCGTGTGGATTAAGATTTTTGACAAGTAATATAAAATATAAATATATTATAATAATATATAGAAATATTCTGTTCTAGAATCGATTTTCATTCAGTTTTAAATCTTTTTTGTATTATTTATTGTAGATACCTGACCAAAAATGTGAAAATAATATGACATCACAAGACATAATTATTGCTGAAGTAACAGTATCTCCCATCAAAAAAACGGATGACTGCAGTAATGAGGTATAATCTCATAATATGTATATTTTAAGTATAAAACTTTCATGGTACATTATGTTGTTCTTAATAATAAGTATGTTTGTTTGTTTCTTTATTAAAACGGTCTCCCAGTATTGGGCATATACTCAAGAGTGTGACAATAACTCTCACCACGATCCTGTGAAACTTTTGTACTGTTGTTAAAGTTTATTTAAAATCAGTTTTAATGCATGAATTTTTATATTTTCAGATGGAGTTGAGATTAGAGGGGCCTGTGAAAGTTATTAGTGCTACACCAGAGAGGTTTACAGATAGTACTCAGAATCGCTTCATGTTAAAAAGAAAACGATCTGCACCGCTCATACAACGCAATCCGGAGGCTTTTGTTAACACAATGGGATCTTATGGTGATTTGTCCAAAAAGAAACAAGATTTGGTAGATGCACAGATAAAAAGTGTGGAACAAAAATCTAGACATGACCAAATTGAGCATGAACTAAAATGTGCTCAGTTACAAAATAAACTTAAACAAGACACAAGAGAACATGATCTAAGATGCGAGTTACTGTCACTAGACATAATGATAAAAAATAGAGCACTAAATCTTTAATGGTTATTTTTTAACAAATATATTTTTTTATTACTTTTAATAATATGTTTTATTTATAAAAATGTTGCCTATTGCGCTATACTGATAATAGGCTATAGGACTGGGTAATTTTGTATGGGACCATACCTATTTTATTATGAACTATGATAGCTTTTGTTGCCCTGATGGAGTAGTTTAATTAATCCTATTACAGCATGTTCCAAATTCACTTTGAGAAAAAGATATGTTTGTTTAGAACTGATTTTTCCTCACAGTTAATTAGTTAATTAGTGTAAACTAATAATCTAAGCCTAATAACCCTTCTCTGAGAGGAGACCTCGCTCAGTAGAGAGCAGATGATGGGTTGATAATGATGATGATGATGACAAATGAATTCAGACATGCTGTCTTAAGATTAGGCCAGACTACCCACCCTCATTTAAATAAGATCTTCCCAATGAACAATGGGAATGCATGACTTGTGCCTGTAATGGGTTCATGTCAGGCATGTTTTCGGTAGAATATTAATTGCCAATACTATGAATGTACATGAGCAAAAGTAGATCCCACAATATTATGATGATGAGATAAAAATAAGAGATATAAGATGATTATACTTTTATTAATATTGAAAGAATACAATACAGTAGGAATTCTTTAATTTAATGTATTAAAATAACTGTTTATTAGTATTTGCCTTCTAAAATGGTTATTATTTGTATTCCTAACATTTTCATTATTATTAGTAAAACTTGACACATCTATCAAATCCTCAATATGTGCTTCTAAACTTGGAATTATATCATCATTGTTTATGCACATATTATGTAATATTGCACAGGCTACAATTATGTCTTGGACCAACTCTATATTTACTCTCATACCTACAGATAGCACAGGAAAGCGTCTTTTCCATATGCCAAAGCACCTTTCTATACAGTTTCTTGTGCGAATACGAGATTCGTTGTACAGTTTTTCTGCTGACGTTACAGGGTTCTGCAGAGGTGTTAACAAATAGTTATTAAGGGGATACCCTGCATCACCAAGAATGATATTTTGACCCATTTGTCCTGATTCAAAAAGGGCACACAAACTACTGTTACGGAATATTGTGCTGTCATGACTGGCGCCAGGCCATCTAGCTACAACATCCAAAAACATTAAGTTATACCTGCACATTGCTTGGACATTCAATGAAAAATAGCCCTTTCTATTTCTAAAATGTTCAGAATTATGCCCTCCTGGAGACTGTATACGAACATGCGTACAGTCAAGTGCACCAGCACTTGACTGTACGCATGTTCATACAAGAGGGAATCTACAATGTTGTATACAAGAGGGAATCTTGCAATGGAATAAAAGCCGCTGTGGTTCGATTGCTGTTCTGTAGGTGAAAGACAAGGTTTGATGTAGTCGTTTCTTTTTGCTGCAATTGCTTGAGTGACTCGTTTGATTATTTTGCCAGCTGTAGTTTGATGGACTCCACTGAAGTCTCCAACGGTTATTTGCATGCATCCAGTAGCATAGAATCGCAGAGTGAGAAGGAGTTGGTCAATTGCAGACAGCGCTTTGTTCCTGAAATTATAAAAAAACATTGAATGTGCATAATACAAACTTGTTTTTAACAATTTATTTCATTTAGGCCAACTTATGACAAGTCAAGAACAAAGCTTTTACTACTATGACTATAGGTAGGTACATCATTTTTTCCTCGACTTACCTTGCCGTAGAATGATTAATTTCCCCTTCGATTTTACTTAAAATTGATCTTGCTGTAGCTTTGGAGACACGAAAACGGCGTATGAATTCTATCTCATCCCATTGATCCCAATGATTGTCTCGGGTTCGAACAACATATGGTCTACTATAGTATCTATTAATATCATTTAACTCATGTAAAACTTCTATATCTGAATCAGAATCACTGTAATTTTCCATTTTTAACAGAACAGCAGGTACTCAGTCAACGCAAAGCCGCAGTCTCTGACAACTGACAAGCTTGGTCACGTGCGCGCGTCAAAACCAAAACAGTTTAACCCATAGAGAAGAGTTTAAACGCCCCTTTGGGTTGGTTTAATCTAATCGACAGTTTAAACGGCCCTTACTCGATCAACTGCAATTGATCTTACGAAATAATCGATGAAAGTAGATTAAACTGTTTCGCGTGGTTTAAACTACAAATGAACTTACGGCCCTTAGTCACTGAGTTGCATACACATCCAGGAGTCCAGCTAGCGTTGCAGAATATCGATAGTTTCACTATCGATACGCCTTACTAGCGATATTCTTACTGTTTTTCATGTTTTTGTCAATAAAGGTAATATTGATAATAAGTATGCAATTCATTTATTTATTTGCAAACTTTTGTACGCGGCTCCGCCTCCGTTTAATTCAATTTTCAGTCAGCCAATTTCAACCTTCAGAAAATTTCTCATAAATTCCATGTAGAGTCCGTCTTATTTAAAATAAAATTGAACGTGTCTACACCATCGATATATATGTAGGTACTAGATGGGCCCTTTCATACAAAAATGGCAGGCGACCAACTATGAGAGCGCGTTCCTATAACCTGTCATAAGCCTGTCTTTGTCCCCGTCGTAGCGCTGTCACGGTCGCTCATCGTGTAGATAATTTGTTATTAAGTTATAATCTAAAGTTTTATTACTTTGGCACTGTATAATTTTTATTTTAAGGTAAGTGTTTCAATTCACAATTATACATTTCATAAAAAACGTTATTTAATCTTCCTATTTAATATTTCTATCCATTACGCAATCATTTAATTTCCGCGGCAAACTGTATGACATTTTTTTTTTACTCACTGGCCTTACGGCTTTGGGTTCCAACCCTAGAATAGTCCAGTCCAGTACGATAAAAAAAATGCAACCAAGATTAGTTAATGCATAGATGGGCAGAACGGACAGTAGGCAATAATACCTTCCGAGACGCAATATTATGCTATTATAATAATATGATAAAATTAGTTATTGACGTGAGTTTAATGTTTAAACCAACTTCAATAAATAAAGAGTTTTCATTTATTAAAGTTGGTAATTTTTATTTTGTACTAGCGAATGCCCGCGACTTCGTCTGTGTGGTTTGAGGATTTTTGGTTCCCGCGCGAACTCCTAAATTTTCCGGGATAAAAAGCCTATGTGTTATTTCAGACTATAATCTATCTCTGTGCCAAGTTTCAGCCCATTATCATTTATCGTTTACCTCAGAGAGTACACTGATGTAGGTATTATTTTCGACAAGCGCATCTGTAGTAATCTATGACCGAGTCATATGTTTTCAAGATGGCGCATATGTTGCAAGCAAGTTCCCGCTTTTCAGACTAGATGGCGTTGATGGCGTTGCTAAAAATACGCCCACATTCTTTGTTTGACAGGGCCCGTCTATGTAAATTGAGGTCGTTGGTCTACACTATGTTAGCGTCGATCGCGCCATTCATGAACTAGTTGGTCAACAAAGATGGCGGCAAAAAATCTAAATATAGTCTACATGAAATGAAAGCTTTAAGATACTGAAGGCTTCAGTTTTCGATTAGACGGACTCTACTAGTATTATCTCAATTTACATATCGATATATGCGTGCAACACTAAACATAAGTCATTATTATCGAATGCCATCTGAGTCCCGCCGAGGATAGCAGAGTCGAACCGAGTCGAAATTCGAATCCCGAAAGATCCCAAATAGGCGACTAACGAGACGCCGAAAGTCGCTAGTATGTATTACTAATTAGTAGTCGTCATTCGAAACTGAAGATTAGTATATTACTAATTTTCAAGTCGAATGCGTGGATTAGTTATTGATAATTATTGGAACGGGAAGATCATTCGCAGTCGCGCATCTTTAATGTAGGGTGACCATGCTTACTAAATAAATGGCCTACGACTGGCTTAGACACTAGAGGAAGGGCAGACTAGACTGCTTAGAAACGGGGTGCCCAGATTTCATTCTGGTCCTAATTTAAGAGTTTGCGACAAGTTTGTGTCTTGCCGTGTCGTGTTGGTGACTAATGTCTTGACAAGTTGACAATATTATGGGGCTGTTTATTTTATGCCATTTTGCGAAACGGCCACTCGTGATCCACCCAATTACAATACGGTTCTGACCGAATTTCGGCCATCTGGTCCATCATGGAGACAATCCAACTACTTTCGTACTCCAATGGGGCAATCCATCACAATAGGAAAGATATCCCTCTAACCCTTTCACTCCACTTTCACGAGCGCCGCACGAAGTAGTTATTAGCTAACTCTTATTTAATCTGTGCTGCTGCCACTGAAAGCTTAGACCATTCAAGACCGAGCCAATAATTTATTTTCGCTGGACCAGGGGCTCTCGGTAGGAAAGCAAACCAAAAATAAATCCAAACCCGGTTTTATATAGGTATTCCGATTTTCCATCAAAACAGTCACGGGGACAAAATTTTGACAGCATACACAAAAGGTCGTGGCTCATGCCCTTGTACATTTGCTATGATTTGGCTCAACTTGGCAATGACACTTGCACCCAGACCCATTCTGCTGTAAATGCGAAAGTGTGTTTGTTTTTTGGTTTGCCATTCAAACACGCTGCAACAGATCGACGTGATTTTTGCATGGATATGAGAATAGATATCTCCACAACACTTTTACCCCAGAAAATCAAAGAGTTCTCCCAGGATATTTTTAAAACAACGACCATCTTTTTCTCCGTTAGGTATTAAGTATGACATTCTCTTTTTGTTTTTTGTGCATATTTTCGTATATTATTCGATTGCGTTTCTTTGCAATAAAGTTAAGGTTTTTATTATTTTGTTTGCAGCTCCTAATAGAGGTAGAGGTAAGGCAAGAAACCGGGGCGCCGGCAGAAACCAGAGACATCAGTCATTGAGCGGTCGAAACATGCAAAACAACCAAAGCAATACCAAAAGAGCAATGTACCGCGTTGGATCGGAACAGTCTTTAACACCATTAATTCCACCATTACTTGGTATGTATTGTATAACTTGCCAACCCAAGTTAGGTACCTATTACTCGGTTTTTCGAAATCTTCCACCAAGGGCTTACTCATACTCCTATCTTTCAGCCATGCCCAACTGGAGGGGACAGCCGCCACAAAGGGGCAAAAACACGAATCAGAGGCCGCACAATTATGCAAGGCCTACGGTAAGACCCGAACATCGTACCAATGACGGCGAACCTCATAATCGTCCAAGAAAACCAAACACAATGGGGTTTATAATGTTACAAAACCTTGCTAAATCGGAGAGTAAGGAAATCATTTCTCAATATAATGATAAGAAGGAGGCGTTCATGCAACTACTGCAATCGCCGATAGAGAGGCTGGATGTATTTGCTTTGGTTTTGGAACTATTGGCAAAGATTTGCCAATCATCCTTTGAGCAACTGAAATTAACGATACTGTTAGACGTTTGCAATTCACCGTTCATTCTCAGCTTGCGGAACTATATGATGGATTTGCCGTACGCCGAACGCAAGTCTGCTAACAACATGTACTGGAAGACGCCTAATGAATTTTGGATGAATTTTTTAACATTTTGTGAATGCATAACAACCCTATCCCCATCAACAGCCCTAGCTAAGTGCAGGTCTTTGATAGATGGAACTTCGAAAGTGTGTTTCGAAGCACTAACTGAAAGACACAACTACAAGTTACCAGAAAATTTAGATTTGATGCTAATAAAATTGCGCGAGGCTTTAACGAAACATGAAAAAGAGAAAACCGAGGTAAGTAACATCGGAACCGTAGTCACAATCATTAATCATCTACAAGTGTTTACCTACACGTATCTTACCTCAAGTATTTATACTATGAATAAGAATTTGATAACAATAGAAATCTTGTTAACTTAGAATATAAAGACAGGTATGCCAGAATGTAATAATATAGATACTTAAGTAATTAAATTACGAATCTCCAGACTGGTATGAAGACAATAAAATAGCGCGAGTAGATAATCTTCAATCGTCATCCGATCACCTATTATAACATGCCTTTAACGTTATACCTAATTAAGATAGCTAGCTAGCTGTACGTACTTATATCGTCACAGAATAACGTGTTTATCATACAAGTATAATAACATTATTTCTTTGAGGTGACTATAGTTTGAAGCACATTAGTTGTTTGATGACAAAAAGGGATCCTGTTCATTACTCATTGTCATATCTGCTGGAGATAATTCATACTAATTTTATAAATGCGAAAGTGTGTCTGTCTGTCTGTCTGCTACGCTTGGCTTATCTGTTAAACCGGTTATGATGAAATTTGGTATTGGGATAGTTTGTATCCCGAGGTAGGACATAGGCTACTTTTTATCTTGGAAAATTAAGGAGTTCCCGCAGGAATCTAAAAACCTAATCCACGAGGACGAAGTCGCGGGCATCATCCAGTAAAATATTTACCGAATTCAATATTTTCGCTTTCATCTTTCCTTCGATAAAATCATTAGGTGGTAGAACAGCGCAAAAAGCCTCAAGAAAATGATGAAGAACAGGAACCATCTGAGAGTTTTAGGGAACTCAGTGTGGTGCCCAGACGAGGCGACTTGATCGAGGAGCGGCCGTTTCTTCGCTCGAATGTTGTGAAGGGTGGATATCGCGATGTTGAACACTACCTAGACGTGCAGTTCAGACTGTTCCGTGAAGATTGCTTCGGCCCACTTCGTGATGGGATACGTAAGTCAACATGTAACTGGTCCCAGATTTTCTAAAATCGTTATCCGACTGCACCAGAAGGAGGGTAATGTTTTGGGGTGTATGTACTTATAAAATGTAAAAAATTGTTTGACGGGCTTAATGTCACCAAAAAAAAAACAGTATGCAGGACGCTAGCCACCGAAAAACAATACCTATTTTTTGAGGCAGCCTGTAGCCTTCTAAACGGGGCTTAAGGAGGGCAGTACACTTTCAGAAATATATTTTCGTCACCGTGAAACTATTTATGCAATTTTATATTTTCAATTACAGTTCAATTCATACGTGATCCGACCAAAAGAAAGTACGACCATATAAGGTAATGTTGGAATACCTACTCCTGTACTGCAGAGTCCAGACGTTCATTTATTTAAACAACAGTTTTTTTTTTCAGAGTATTCCGTAACGTCAAATTTGTTCAGCCTTATGTATCATCTCAAAAAGTAGGCTCAGTCGTGGAATTTGATGAAGCCACAAAGAAAAGATTTAAAAAAATGAATTGGGCCCACAACAAGCGATTCATTTTCGGCTCGCTCGTTATATTCACAAAGGACAATTGCAAAAATTTGATTGTGGCGACAATCCTTGATAGAGATGTAAAATATCTCGATAAAGGAAAGGTAAAACATATTTTGGTTAATAATCAATAAGTTTGAGAGGCGTGAGGCCTAATATTAACAGCGTACATCGGGGTACATCAGTCGACTGTGCTTATTAAGCAAAAGAATGATGACACGACTGATTTTGGCATAGAGTTAAGATTATTATTTCAAATTCACATTCATTTCAATGAAATTTTTTATTTTCTTTAACAACGTCTGCCCCCCGATTCAGAACCTTACGATACCTTAGTTATCGTTCGGTTCGGTTTGTCATCATACAATAAGATAAATACCAAAACTTAGTAGGTACAAGATTTTATGAAAATGAATAGAGCATTTTTAAGGAGACGAAGACGCCATTATTAATAAGTTACAAGTCTTCGGAGACATATATTCCAGATTAATTCTGAAGTTTTTATTGGATATTTTCCTTCCATTAATTCTGCAGCTTAGTTAAATCTTTTTTTTTGACCGACACACTTTCGTATTTATAATATTAGTAATATTTATATTTTTAATATTAATTATTTATAATATTATATTTTTTTTAATAATTAAATTTGGGGAAAAATATAGCAAACTTCGTGAATTAACAAGTGATCTCTATGTAACTTGTCGATACCGATATCGTTATCGAACTCCAATCGTATCCATAAAGCGAATGTTCTGAATTGCACGACAAAAATTTTTCGATACGAGATCGATATCTAATCGTATCGATACGGTATTATATCGAAATGTTGTGAATCGCTCTGGATACTAAACGGTACACCGGAAAGTCAAAATTAGTGTGATTTTGTGGACGCGACTTCGACCGCGTGGATTGAAATTTTTGGGCTCCCGCGGGAACTTTAATTTTAAAAGTTGCATATGTTATTCCAGACTATAACTACCTCTTTCTTAAATTTCATCTAGATCCGTTCTGCCGTTCTGGCGTGAAAGAGTAACACATCCATCCATCCATACAAATAATATTAGTATAGATTGTAGTAAATTCATATCCATGCTAATATTATAAATGCGAAAGTGTGTCTGTCAGTCTGTCTGCCACGCCGGTCCATCTGTTCAACCGATTTTGATGAAATTTGGTACAGGGATAGGCTGTATTCCGGGAAAGGATATAGGCTACTTTTTTCTAAATCTGCTAAATTCAATAGTTCCCGCGGGAATCAAAAATCTTTATCCACGCGGACGTCATCTAGTACATAATAAATGTATAGAATTAACCATACGTGACTTGGTGTGAAAACGTCAAACGTGTCATGATACTTCTTATTAAACCTGAACAATGAATGTTTCACGTAAATAATTTCAGATTCCGGTGTCAATGGTTGACGTTGAACTCGGCGATGATTTGTATAAAAACGAAACCTACACGATGATAGAAAGCGAAGTGTATTTCGAACCGTACTATCATGTACTTAAGGCTATGCAAGAGCCTTCGTTCCCGAAACATATAGCGATGAAAAAATACATAATTGACGTAAACGTAAGTTTCAGGTGACACACTAGTCATAAAGAGTACCTTTAACAATACTAAGTAACAATTTACACAAGCTTTATTCCTCAATAACTTCTAATAAATAGTAGGTCACTTGGTCACCCCAATTAAGGGTTTTAAATTATAATTTTAATTATTGGCATTTTATGAACTAGCATGTGAGTAAGGTGGGTGGACCTTGGGAGGCCACTGTATCTATTTAAAAGCATTATTCCTTTTGTATACTGGAAAAATAAAACAATTTTATATAATAACGCTTTGTTTCGTTGCTGAACATAAAAATCAGAAATATTTAGAATAGACTTAATAAATCTATTTAAAGTTTCAGTAAACCCTTCCAAGAGGCCTCTTAACAGGGAACAGGGACTCATTATAAGGCCGATCTAATATATTATTAATAATTTAACATACAGCTATATTTTAAATTGTCTACAGCCTGAACCCCAGCCTGCAGCATACGTAGATGAAAATAGATCGTACACTGTGGAAACTGAACTTTCTTTAAGAACAAAGTTTAAAGTATTAGATTTCGAGACTTGGCCAAGCAGTGAAGAATTGAACCTTAATGAAAGCCAATACGAGGCATACAAAATGGCGCTAACTCACGAGTTCGCCGTCATCCAAGGCCCTCCTGGAACTGGAAAGACTTACTTGGGCGTAAAAGTGGCTAAGACTTTAATAGAAAATCTCAAAACTGCATCGGGATGTCTTTTGCTTTTAGTATGCTACACGAATCACGCTCTAGATCAATTTCTAGAAGAAATCTTACCCATCACAACGTCCATCGTACGCATCGGCGGCCAGTCTCGAAACGAGGCAATGGAGAAAATCAATTTGAATACTGTAAGAAAAACAGCTCAGAAATCTTCGTCATCGAGTCGTAGACTTTTTTTCGAACAAAGACAGAACTTAAAGGAAACTATTCTTAAATTGAAAAGAGCACAGGAATGCATTGAATCCTTAAACTCTAGCGTCCTCAGTCACAGCTGTATGAAAAGTTATGTCCCAGAATGTATTATTATTGGCGATTTTTATAAACGTTCTAATGGGAATTTCAGAGATCCGCTATACTGTTGGTTGTTTGAGCACGTCGTGTATGATTTCAACGAAGATATTACGCTTGAAAGTGAAGATACTGAAAGTCTTAACAAAAATACAATTGACGAATCCAATGAGAGACGAGAGGTTACCTTGGATGACTTTGAAACAGAAGATCTAAGTAGTACATTTGACATGAACATTCAGACTTCGTTTTCAATAGAGAAAGCTCAAGAGCAGCTCAAGTATTTGTCTTCGCGATACAGGAATTCAAAAACCAGACTAGAACAGTACGATTTGCATAGAGAAATAATTATAACGCGAACCTTAATCCGGAAATTCAAAGTAAGTACACTTATGCTGAGATCTATAAAGCGTACTTTGACTTGGCTCAGACTTTACCAGTTAAAAGGAGATGGACTTATGTGAGTTACATAAATCTGTCTCGTTATAACTATGACTTTAGTCTAAGCAAAGTCAAAGTTCGCTCTATGGATCTCACACTTAATATTATCAAAATTATCAAATACTACTTATAAGTAGCTACTTACCTGATACAAAATACTTAACTTGTAATTGTGTATTCAGTATACTCATCTGTCAACTTTAGTACGTAAGAAATTCTCAGTAGCAGCAGTTGTGAAATTGTTGGTACAACACCCCTCAGGGGCCTGGGCCGTGCCTCAAAAAAGCGTAACGCTCCTGCATGATCTCTTTCTGGTCGTGTCAGATTGCCGTCCAATCTGATTATGAGAGGGGGGGAATAGGGATGATGACAACTCAATCAAATCAGCAACTCTTTACAAACTTGAAATCACACTTTTAGTATGGAAGTTGTATGAAATTTACAGTTGTGACGTCATCACATTTCAATCCATTTTTTTCCATAATCTATATTTTAAAATGGTTATCAAACTTAAAACTAACCGAGGTTATTATTATATGCTGCAGCTCGGCGGCCAATAGCGCAGTTGAGATTCGCTTTGGGAGGAACCAGTATTTTTATTACCAACTTATTTCAGTTTGTGACTTTCTAGGAAATGAGGAGCTATCACCGCCAAGGAGTAGAAGTCAGCAGAGAAGCAAACATGCGAGATCCAACCAGTGTCAGCCCAGTTGATCGCTGGATGTTGTATTTTAGGTGGACAAATTATGTTGCCAATGATCTTCGTGAAAAAGTTCAGCCGCTGCAGGTATGTAAAAGGATCTAAAGATCTGTCAGTAAGAAATCCTTAACAACAACGGGTGTTTTATACTGAAATAGTAGATATGAATATTATTGAAGACCGAGTTTTTGTGGGCTCTTCTCAGCTGAACCCTCGTAGTTTTACTTTTAAGATACCGTAACTGATTATCACCATCATGTTTTTTAAGTAATTGGACGTCAATAAGTGTATAAACTAGCGGCACGCTATGATGGCCGGTTTGACGTTTGTCCGCTCATGAAGTTCCGTATTAATTGATAACGACTTTGAAGGAAATAATTGTATTACTTTATTGACGATAGTGATGTGCAGAGATTCATAAATTTTATCGAATGTAGTTTTAGGTTTAGGACTCAAAATTTATTTATTAAATTGATTTCTTAAATGTATACAAGTGTAGAAAAATCAGTTTGCACCATTTAAGGGGTGAATGTACTTGTGAGTATGAACAATTTTCACTATGTGGACAAACCTCTGAAATCGCAAAAAAATATCAATAAATGTTTAAAAATGGAATCTAATACGATCGTCACATAGGATCGCTGGCTAGCACAACTACTACCTCCGGCAAACTCGCGTCAATGCTCAATGCAAAACAAAGCAGTTTCGAATTGACGTTGCTTCGAAAAGTATAAACTGTCAGTGCAATGCACTCTGTTCAAGCCCTTTGTTGTGGATTTCGTCGATATGACCGAACGTACGCAGAGAACTGTTCTAAATAGTCAGACACGTGAGTTCGTAATAATATTATAGAAAACGAACATATAATTATTAATGTATGTGATGATAGCAGTGACGACAGTGAAAATAGTAGTATGGACGAATCTGATTAATTATGGCCTTTTGTGGCACCTTTTTTGGTATCTTTTGTATTCATATGTTTCTTGTGTGCATATAAAGTATGTATATTCATTTTCGTTCAAATATTCAGTTCGTTCAAATAAATTAAATAAACATATACATTTTTGTTTTATTAAACCTATTTAATCAGGTACAAAAACAAAACTTAATTGTTTTTTGTTCGAGAATAAATTGACATTCCACATCACTATTGTAATGTGTCAAACCGGCCATCATAGCGTGCCGCTAGTGTAGTGTACCTAAATTGAATAATTATAATTTGAGTTTGAGTCTAAAGTCGTTTTTTTTTTCATTCATGAATCACGAGTCATGACGAATAGATCGATCGAATAAAATACGACTCGATTCGATTCGACGGGATTTGGCTGTAGTTGACTTCGGGCTTTGTTTCAGAACTCTTTCAAAACAGCTAGTGCCGAATATGAAGAATCTAGAATGATTGTGGACTACGAGTTATTGAAGAATTACAAAGTGATAGGTATGACGACCAGCGGTGCTGCCAGGCTGAGAAAACTTATCCAGACCTTGGCTCCGCCAGTCGGTAAGGATATACTAAGTTCATATCGATGAAGAATGGAAGCATATCCATACTAATATTATAAATGCGAAAGTGTGTCTTGTCTATCTGCTACACTTTCACAGCCAATCTGTTCGACCGATTTTCATGTATTTTTAGGTATAGGGATAGGTTGTATCCCGGGACTATCCCGGAAAATTAAATAGATCCTGCGGAAATTAAAAACCCTAATCCACGCGGACGAAGCCGCGGGCATCATGTAGTAATTTTATAAAACGTAAAATTTTAACGCGAGTAGGAAGCATAAGGATATTGTTGAAACCTTATTTTGACCCAGTGCAGCGGTTGCGATAATACTATACCATTAACTGTGCCATTAATGTAAAAAAAACAGAGTGGAATGGGATACGTATAACATAATAGGTATTGGTATCCCAATGGTATCTCAAAATAAATAAAACCGTTTCTTTATCCATTACGAGTTAGTCCTTGCCTGATGATGCAGTCTAAGATGGTAGCGGGCTAACCTGTTGGCATGGCAGTTATATTAAACCCATACCCCTGATCGGTTTCTACACGTCATCGTACCGGAACGCTTAATCGTTTGGCGGCACGTCTTTACCGGTAGGGTGGTAACTAGCCATGGCCGAAGCCTTCCACCAGGCCAGACCAGGAAAAATTCAGAAATTATAAATTCCCAAATAGACCCTGCCGGGGATCGAACTCGAATGCACTCTGTCAACGGAGCATTTTCAGGAGATGGAGAGAACTGAAGATGCTCCGGTGTTGGAGTTATTTATTTAAATCTTTAATGCACAAAAGTACACAGTTTTTTACAACGCTTTTCAGGTATCTACTGAAAGTATCCGTTTTTACTAACGAATTTCCTTTTTCAGTCATAGTGGAAGAAGCAGCAGAGGTGTTGGAACAGCACATAATTACATCTTTGACAAAAAGGTGCCAACATCTTATCCTCATAGGTAAATATTTATCTTCTTACTGCTACAAAATCAAGTAGGTACTTCTAACTTTTTTTGCTGTGGGTTGTTCTTTGAATGCGTTGCAATTCGAATCATAACTGGAAAGTTTAAGGCCCGTAGTAATAAAAACATCCTTCTGTGTTCCGACTTTTTATGATAGTAAAAATTAAAATTTCTTTACCAAATAAATATCATTCGCTACTCAGTTAAATGAAATATGACGTAATTAAAAAAAGTGGTCAAAAAATCGTATAGTAATAGAGAAAATTATCGGTAAATTCATGGAAATTCAAAAGGCGTTATCGCGTTCCGTGTATTGTGATTTAATTTGAGACATTATTTAAATAAAATTAGTTTAATCGTAAAAGATCAAGGGACACTTTAAAAAACAATATTTTCAATACAACTTAGTGTTTTTACAATCTGGTTCCAAACATCCTTCATTTTTACAGCACGAATTTTTCATACAAATTTGCACGGGCTCTGGATGAAATTTGGCATTTATCCTGGAAAATTAAAGAGTTCCCGCGGTAACCAAAAAACCTCAATCCACACGGACGAAGTCACGGGCATCGGCTAGTAAAGAAATACTACGGACTACCTATGTATCGACCTACGTCATGTCCTCTGGGATGAGAATTATGTCTACCTGCCAATTTTCGTCAAAATCTGTTAAACAGATGGGCCGTGAAAAGGACAAAACATACTGGCAGGACAAATAAAACAGACTGAAACGAACACATTTTTGCATTTATCATAGGTTATAATAGTATAGATGTAATATTTATAGTATATATTGGATAGTGTGTCCATATCGTAGAATTGATTCATTTCATGAAATAGTCAATTATTAGCCACTAGCTGATGCCGGTGACTTCGTCCGCGTGGTTTAAATTTTTTATTACCGCGGGAACTCCTTAACTTTCTTGGATAAAATGTGCTATTCCAGACTATAATCTATCCCTGTGCCAAATTTCATCCAGATCCGCTTATGTTACTCTCCAGGCCGTTAACTACACCCATGCTAAAAATCACGTCGATCCGTTGCTCTGTTGCGACTTGATTGAAGGACAAACCAACAACCAAACACACTTTCGCATTTATAATACACTCCTTTGCAAAAAAACGGGCACTTTTAATTTATTCGAGTACTTTGAGTATTTTAGTATTAACAGTTGTAAAAGGGATTTTATGAAACAAAATAAAATAAATATTATTTACTGATGTAAAAACACTTTTGTTTGGTAATTAAGTCGATCATAATTTGTTTAATTTAGATTTTTAGGAAATTACTCATTTTGACAAAAATATAAGGTAACTTCAATTGACTTTCTCCTTTATTTACTAAAAGTTACAAACAATAAAATAAAAAAATAATATCGAGTGCGGCTTCCTCTGGCTGAAACAACTTAACTATTTGGACGAGGTTTTTTATGAGTTCTTGGGGAATACGCTCCAATTCGGCCGTAATAGCAATTTTAAACTCTCGGATATTCTGTGGGGCTGGGTGTACAGCTCTAACACGTCGTTTTAGAAAGTCTCATAGATGCTCAATAGGATTGAGGTCGGGACTTCGTGCTGGCCAATCTAAACGGCGGATCCCGACTTCACATAAGTAAGCTACGTCTACTACGGCTACGGCTACGGCTACGTCGCCCGCTCGGTGTGCTCGAGCATTGTCGTCCATAAACACAGCAACACTTCCTGTAACAGCAAACGCTGGTTGTGCATGAGGAATTAGGAGTTCCGTGATGTAGCTTTGTGCATTCAGAGAGCCATTTTCTACGAAAACGAACTCTGTACGATCTTCAGAAGTTATGCCAGCCCAAAACATGACAGAGCCCCCACCGTACGGCGTAATTTCTTCAAAACATACCTATGCAAAACGCTCTCCTGGTCTTCTTAGCACTTACGACGTCGGTCCTCACCAAATAAAGAGATTCTCGCTTCATCAGAAAATAAAACCTTGCTCCATTCTACATCGGTCAAGATCGTACAATTTTAGAAAAATCTTAACCTTGCAATACGATGCCCACGGAGTAATTAGGACCCCTAGTTGGTCTTCGATTGTGTATATCGACTTCTAGAAGTCTCCTCCTGACAGTCCATACGCTAACACTCACATTTCTTACATCTTCAAGATTGTTTTTGATGTTATTGTAGGTAGACTTCTGATTTCGTAAAGCTTGGCTCACAATATATCGATCGTCCCTGGGCTCAGTACATCGTTTTCTTCCTGATCCCGGTCTTCTTTTCAAAAAACCAGTTTCTTGAAACCTAGTCCAGGACCTCTGAACAGTGGAACGACTGACACCGAACCGTTCCGATACATAACATTGAGTACAGCCTTCTTGAGGAAGAGTCACTATATTACTACTACACTTACTTACTTACTTACACTATTATAATTGTCTTGTCTGCTATATCTATTCTATACTAAATAAATGCGAAAGTTTGAATGGATGTATGGATGTCTGGATGTATGGATGTTTGTTACTCAATCACGCCCCAACGTCTGAACGGATTTGGCTAAAATTTGGCACAGAGATAGATTATAGTCTGGAATAGCACATAGGCTTTTTATCCCGGAAAATTAAAGAGTTCTCCTCAAACCACGCAGACGAAGTCGCGGGCATTCGCTAGTTACAGTATAAAATTAACGAAAAACCAATTTAAACAATTTTCATCAATATCATCAATTCATTAAAATTACAAAAAAAAAACCTTTTTTATTTATTTAAAGCACAATGTCTGAACACAAACTGCGAGCGAATGCTCGAATCGAATAGAATATTTTTAAATAACTTTGAATTTTTTTAATTTAGAACATTTTATTTTACATTTTATTTTTTGCCAGTACTTTTAAATACGTAGACAATTATTGGGTAGAATCAGGCGTTACTTTGCGGACGTTCAAGATTTAGCAAATCTTGTTCTAATTGACACCACTGCTTCGTTTATTTGAAGGGGGTAGGAGTCCGGGGGGTAATGGGCGGGGCAATAGTGGTGGGGGTTTAAAAGCGGTATATAACACCGCGCATTTGACACGAACGTCACTAGACCATCTTGCATTGTAAAGACTACATCTCCTGAAGATGCTCCGGTGTCGGGGCGAAACGTGCGTCGAGATTAGTATAAAAGTCATGTGTGCTTGGGAACTTGGCTTTCTTGCTTGGTTGGGAAGGTAAACGGTGCTTCGCTTGTAACTGCATGCTTGACCATACAGAATTTGTTCTGTTGGCGGATTATAGCAAAATAATTGTAATCTTTTCTTGCTAAACGTACACAATTGTTTCTAATTAATTCAATGCATGAAAAACCTCTTTTGTTTAAGATTTCCATAGTTGTACAGAAAAGTTTTCGGTGCCCGTTGTTTTTGCAAATGGGTTTTAGTATGATATCATTGAATGTTCACCGTTTGTCGATTTGTTCAACGACATTTGACCATGTCGACCTGCAATGTAGATGAAAAAGATACCATTCCATAGTGCGTTAGCACTAAAGTCGTGTCCTAAAAGTCAACTTTTGTGTTAGGAGACCACCAGCAGCTGCGACCGTCAGCGTCATACATGCGGCTGGCGAGGCATTACAACATTGAAGTGTCCCTGTTCGAGCGTATGATACTAAACGACATGCACAGTCGGCGCCTCACGGTGCAGCATCGCATGCGGCCGCAGATCGCAGCTCTGATCGCTCCGGCGATCTACCCCGACCTTCAGAACCATCCGTCTGTCGACGACTTTCCCAACGTGCGAGGTGTCACGTGCAACGTTTTCTTCTTCACGCATAACTACAAAGAGCAGGTTCGTAGACATACCGTAGGGGGTGGGGTTAGTACGACTTAGAGTTGACTTATGTTATTGGTCAAGTCAATGTTGGCGACTTTTACAGTCTTACAAAGACTAACGCTATTATAGCGCAACTTTCAAATTTGTTTAAAACGTAATTTAGTATTTACTGGAAATGGATTTAGGGTAAAATCTTTCCGTCCTTCCGTCTACACTAATGGTGAGATCTATAGAACGTACTTGGACTTGGGTCAGACTTTACTTAGAGTTAAAACGAGATGGACATAAATCTGTATCGTTTTAACCATGTCTTGAGTCAAAGTCAAAGTTCGCTCTATAGATCTCACACTATATGTTAGTTACTTTTTACAATTAATTCTGTTAAGACTTAGGAGCTTACCAAGCCCTCCGATTCTGTTTTATCTATAGTTGGTATAAAGGTTTTTAGGATTACCATATAGTTAAAAATATTTGAAGGTAGGTAAATAAGGATAGCTCTTGATAGTAGTTTTTTTAGGTTGTAGATGACAGTGCTAGTAAAACAAATGAAAATGAGGGAGATATGGTCCTCGGTATGGCAAACTATCTGATGCAGCAAGACTACCAACCAGAAGAGGTCACTATTTTAGCTGCATACTCGGGCCAAATGTTCTACATGAGAAAGGTATAAAGGATTTTTGAAATAAAGAATAAATAATTTATACTCGATATTTTTATACTTCCATTTCTATAGTCCATTTTATGCATTTTATACTCTCGACAATAGATATATATATATATATATATTGCCGATAATAGATATATTATTAATATATAATAATAGATAATAGATATATATATTTAATAGATATATTGCCGAGTCGCTAAGCAAAAGGATGGGGCACTTTTAGTCCGTGCGCCAGCTATGAGGAATCGGGGGATGAGGTAGCGGGCGGGTACGCCCCGAGCCCGCCCGTCGCTTCATACCCCGCACACTCCCATACTAGTGCCGCCCTTGATGCGAGAGTACATTTTATCGAGTTCTGTTTTTAATTTTGCGATAACTATTGACGACTAGAGTACTACCAACCTATTATAGCTACGAAACAAAGAAAAAAAAGCTAATTTATTGCTTACCTTACGGTTTCTTTTGAATGGATGCACTATCGTTGTAAAAAAATTGTCCCATATGAAGGAGTTTCCTAGTTTTCCTACGGTTCCGTTCCGTACGTGAATACAAATTTTTGTTACGGGTTGGTTTAGGGTACCTTTTAGCTTAGCGGTCTTTTAACTATGTGATTATTTAGGAGATGTGGAACTGGGCAAGTTTTTTGAATCCTTGGGATGCAATCTATTTCCATACTGAATTTCATCCAAATTGGATGAAAAGATGGACCGTGCAAACGTATGACACAGAGAAGACACCCTGTCGCATATATAATGTTAATATGGATAAAGTTTATTGGTTGTTGTTTTTTTCTTTAATCCATTCTGACGATAGTACATCAAATTCTTAAAGGACAGATTATTCGGATTGCGATAGTGATTAATAAGACTTTACGTTCATTTTGTACAGTTCATTATAGTTACATTTTATGATAAAGTTAAAATAGTCTTGATTTAGAAACTTAAAAATCAGTCATAGTGTTAAATGTAATAATCAAAATACGTAATTTTGATTATAACATTTAACAATTTTACATTTTATGATACAATTTGTTTTTTCTTCCATATTGCACATACTATCCTCATAGAATTATTATTTCATAATTAATTCAATGCAGCCGCTCAGATACTAAAGATGTGTTAGTATCGATAAGGTAATATTGACTAAACTAGCGGCACGCTATGATGGCCGGTTTGACGTTTGTCCGCTCATGAAGTTCCGTATTAATTGATAACGACTTTGAAGGAAATAATTGTATTACTTTATTGACGATAGTGATGTGCAGAGATTCATAAATTTTATCGAATGTAGTTTCTCATGAAGTTCCGTATTAATTGATAACGACTTTGAAGGAAATAATTGTATTACTTTATTGACGATAGTGATGTGCAGAGATTCATAAATTTTATCGAATGTAGTTTTAGGTTTAGGACTCAAAATTTATTTATTAAATTGATTTCTTAAATGTATACAAGTGTAGAAAAATCAGTTTGCACCATTTAAGGGGTGAATGTACTTGTGAATATGAACAATTTTCACTATGTGGACAAACCTCTGAAATCGCAAAAAAATATCAATAAATTTTTAAAAATGGAATCTAATACGATCGTCACATAGGATCGCTGGCTAGCACAACTACTACCTCCGGCAAACTCGCGTCAATGCTCAATGCAAAACAAAGCAGTTTCGAATTGACGTTGCTTCGAAAAGTATAAACTGTCAGTGCAATGCGATTGTGATATAGTTTTGACCTGGCTTTGGATTTCAAATATTGATACTGCATTACTGTTGACCCTTGCTCGTTAATTTGGACTCTGTTCAAGCCCTTTGTTGTGGATTTCGTCGATATGACCGAACGTACGCAGAGAACTGTTCTAAATAGTCAGACACGTGAGTTCGTAATACGCCTTCGTAACTATTTCGATCGTGAAGCTCAAAATGGAGGGCCAATTTTACCTATAACGTCAGTGGTTGAACGCGTAGCTGATGCGCTTAATATTGGACAACGAACTGTTAGACGGATAACTAAAAAAAAATATGGCGAGACTGGCACAGAAGAAAATAAACTTCACACACCAAAAAAGAGAAAACGAGCAAAACCAGTCGTAGGCATCGATAGCTTTGATGCCGATGCTATCCGAAGACATGTTTACGGCTACTATTTACAGAAGGAGTATCCAACAAGAAAAAAGTTGGTGCATTCACTGAAGGAAGCTGGATTATTCTTCGGTGGGGAAAGTTCTTTAACGAAGATTTTGAAGACCATTGGATTTCGATACAAAAAATGTAACAAACGCAAAATATTGATGGAAAGATTTGATATAGCGATGGCAAGGTATACTTTTTTACGGCAAGTGAAAGAAATCAAAAATTGGCAAAATGTTGTGTTCTTGGATGAAACATGGCTTAATGCTAACCATACTGTAGGCCGTTTACTGAATGGTTTACCTCAATGTTGTGTAGCCTCCCTGAACCATCTATTATAATTATGGACAACGCCCCATACCACTCGATGCAAATTGACAAGCCACCTGCCCAATCCCAAAAGAAAGCTGATATCGTCGCATGGCTTCGTAAAAATGGCGTAGATGCAAACATGAATATGTTAAAAGCGGAATTAGTACGTCTTTTAAAAGAAAACAAACCAACCAAGATCCGATACGTCATTGACGAAATAGCATTAGAACATGGGCACAGAGTTATACGGTTACCGCCTTACCATTGTGAGTATAATGCGATTGAGTTGGTGTGGGCTCAAATTAAGGGATATGCTGCAAGACACAATACAGAACCCCCATTTACCACAAAAAAAATGCTAAAATTATTAGAAGAAGCTTGTGAACATGTGACTAAAGGAGACTGGGAAAAGGTTGTGAATAGAACTGTTAAATTAATAAGGGAAGATTATGAAAGAGATGTGAAAATAGATAATATTATAGAAAACGAACATATAATTATTAATGTATGTGATGATAGCAGTGACGACAGTGAAAATAGTAGTATGGACGAATCTGATTAATTATGGCCTTTTGTGGCACCTTTTTTGGTATCTTTTGTATTCATATGTTTCTTGTGTGCATATAAAGTATGTATATTCATTTTCGTTCAAATATTCAGTTCGTTCAAATAAATTAAATAAACATATACATTTTTGTTTTATTAAACCTATTTAATCAGGTACAAAAACAAAACTTAATTGTTTTTTGTTCGAGAATAAATTGACATTCCACATCACTATTGTAATGTGTCAAACCGGCCATCATAGCGTGCCGCTAGTGTAAATCACAACTCTATCTCATTACGTCAACATTCCTTAAGATTCCTCGCACATCGCGCGATATCTGTAGTTTGGAGAACCGATAGGCGTTTGAGTTTCATGGTGTTTTTATGCACAGCGTCGGACATATTTCAAGCGGTAACTGGGAACTAGCAACACAAGACTTGACAAGAAAAGAACACTGTAGGTAGTAACGCAAGAGACCTTCGCCTAATAAGAGACCTTTGTTCAACATTAGACGTCTATCGTTTATGACGAGTGACGACGACGATTTCACATGCGGATTAAGGATCTTTTATGCCTCATTCTAAACCGAGGATTTATTTATTTTCAGCAACGTTTTAAATATCCCCACTTGGCTAAAGTGAAAATTACAGTTGTGGACAATTACCAAGGTGAAGAGTCCAAGATCATTCTTCTATCTCTGGTCAGAAACAACGACGACAACAAAATTGGATTTTTGGGCACCGAAAACCGTGTCTGTGTGGCATTGTCCAGAGCCAAAGAAGGTACTTTGTACTTACATGACCTTATTCTTGTGATTATACTACACTAGAGGTCACCCGCAACTTTGTCCGCGTACAATTTCTGATTTCCTATGAGATTTTCCCGCTGCAAAAAGCCTAGTTACATATAGCGGCTTACAACCCCCATTACACCCTCTTTGGGGTGAATTTCCGTAAAATTGCTTATAACGTGAGTATTTATTATTTATAACTATTAACTCAATTGCCAATTTTCATGTCTCTAAGTTCAAAAACAAAGGACTTTCATACAAACTTCCAACCCCCATTTCAACCCCTTTGGGGTGAATTTTCTCAAAACCGTTTCTTAGCTGATGTCTACACCATAGAAGGAACTTATCTTCCAAATTTCAAGTCTGTATGCTTTATAGTTCCTGAGATATTGTGATGAATCAGTAAATTATTATCATAATTGGTTGAGGCACACTTTCGCATTTATTATTATAGATTGATCCCCCGCCAAAGATCCAGTACCCAACGTACGAACTAGTGTGTTGTGTGTACTTACTCACAATAAGTAGGTCTTCGCTCAAATGAGAATATTTTTCAGGATTCTACATTTTTGGCAACATTGAGATTCTGAAAAGTAATTCACCGCTTTGGACGAATGTTGCTGCCACATTAGAAGGACTTGGATCGCTTGGCACAAACTTACGACTAATGTGTGAAAATCACAATAATCAAATAGCTGTGGTGAGTACTTAATTTCTGGCCTTGGTGATGGCAAGGAACAATATTTATTCCACTAAACCAGACAAATCTTGTTTAAACTACAATGTGTACAGCTCGGCCAATTTATATGTGCGTGGCAGGCGCCACTGTCTGTATAAAATGAACATTTTGGTTTGGGATACAGAATAGATTCTCATAGTTCCGAATTTCGCCACAAGCACCGACGTGTCAGATTGAACTCGTAGCTATGCGATACGCGCTGCCCATTGCGCTGTTCAGTTAGTAGCTAGAGGTAGAGGTGTTAGCATATCGTTAAACGGCGGTTAATGGTTGAAAATATTAGTTAACAATCTTTACACGTGTGCACTAGCGAGTGAAAAAAAATAGTTGTTTTAAATTATCGTTTGTTAAACGGTTAGCGGTTAACGGTAGTAAACGATCTTTACTCCTGCGAAAAAATGACATTGTTTTTTTACTACCGTTTACAACCGTTAACCGTTAACCGTTTAACCGTTTAGCGATATGCTAATACCTCTAGCTGGAGCACGGGTTGTGCTTATTGCATGCTGCATGTTGTACCTACCATTTATATCTGTTTTGGCGGATTATATTCTGATTTTCTGATTCTGATTCTGTTATTTTCATGTATTCAGTCAAGTTATTATTATTTATTAGTAATTTAAGTTAAGTTTCATATTAAACACTGTCTACTTAACTCTCGTTCAATCTATTATATCTGCTGTATTACTGTCTGGGGCGGGGCAGCCAAAACAAAGTTTCTTGAGCTAGAGAGAGCCCAACGGTCCCTTCTGAAAGTTATGCTTATTAAACCTTATAAATAACACCGTTATTCCGACGCTGGATTACTTTCAGTTAGGAAGTTATATGTATTTAACATAGTTCTGAGAAAGCATAAATCTTTACCTTTTATACCTCTCAGAAAAAGAAATAGATATGTTGTAGCAAAAACACATTTTGTTAGAACTGCTTTTGCTCAAAACCAATACTGCTCACAATCAAGTTACCTATATAATTTGATTAACAGAAAACTAAAAATATATTCTCAAAAATTACATGCTTCCAAGGATCTTTTGTAAAAATATTTATTATCATTAAATTATGACGAAGTTGGATCCCTAGTGACACGCATCCTGTAATATATATATATATATATATATATATATATATATATATATATATATATATATATTACCTACCTACCTTAATAATATAAGATTATAATATGGCTTATTAATACTTATTTAATACACACAGCACGACGTCTCTATATACACTCGCAATCACACATCACTACACTACACACAAACATGTACACACACATGCTACCACAAACTATCATAATGTCACAACTCACAGCTGTCACTCTCATTGATTTACGTAATTAAAATGTTTTTAATTTTTCTCTTTTCATTGTACCCACATAATATATATTGTTTAATTTATTGTTATTATTGTTATGGAAAAGCGTAGTCTTCTGCCACAGGGGTAATTTAACTCTTAAAAGAAGGCTCCAAACTTTTAAGTGTTAAAATAATGTTGGAAAAGAAATAAACTTTTTTTTTTAATTCCTATGGGGACATCGTCTTTTTTGCAGCCATATAAGTTTCACAGCAGACTCCACTTGTGACTTGCGCTATGTATATGTCGCTCTTGTTTGGATGACTTCGTAGTTCTTTTAATGTAAATTCTGACAAAACAATTAAAATATTTCTAAATAATCAGGTTACAAGCTTAATTCGCTATAATCTGCCAAAGCAGACAGACTTGTTTCTTGACTATCATGAAATTCCGCAAAGTAACACCTGCTTCTATCCAATATTCTACTTAATATTCAACCCTTGTCCAAGTTATCTGCGACTTTTATAATGCTTAATAATCGCTTTTTCTACGTTCCTTTTGTAGATATCAAATCCTCAAGATTTTAATTCTAAAGTTCCCGAAGGCGGTTGTCTTCTGAAATGCAACTACAATTTGCCGTGCCGGCACGCTTGTCCACTCATGTGCCACGGCTACGACCGAGGCCATAAGAATACTGAGTGCAAAATGCAATGTGAAAGGTAAGTCAGTCCAAATCACATCAGGTACCTATGGGTAAACCAAGGGTAATCCTCTCTGGCTCAGCCAGTAGACTTAAGAGGAAATGATATCAACGGGAAACTTTGAGAATAGGTATTGAACAATAATTATATTACCGTCGCGCTGCTCCTCAAATAGAATCCCGTAACACCCGATAGGGACAACTGCAGCTTGGACCGGTAATACCTATGAAAAACAGTCGAATTCTTACCCTCGTATTTTTCTGTTTCCTCCTCCAAAATTGAACCGTTTTTTTTAAAGCAAAACATTGGGATTTGGCACGGACACATATGGATTTTACGGTGCAAAAATATTTTCTCTATTGTAAGTTAAGATAAAGATAGCCGTTCCAACTCCTCTTAATCCGCGTGGACTTTGTTTTTTTATAAATCCTACCGAACTCTTTGATTTTTTGCGATAATTTATGAACCCCGAGAAGTAAGCTTTATTTGCACTTGGCATAATAGGTTAAACGTTAGGAAACTAGGTAAAGGCAGATAACATAAATTTACACATCTTTTAGAAATACGACTATTCGTTCCATTATTTTATGCAACTAGATGGGCCCGGTACACGTTATCCTGCCCTGACTCAGGAACCCCATTGAAGCGCCACCTACCGGGTCCAATAGAAAATTTCATTAAAATCGGTCCAGCCATTTTCTAATTATTACGAGACTAACGCACGGTATTTGATTTTTATTTATTTATTTATAATACCTATGTTTATAAAATACAATACAAAGAATGCATACATAATGTCCGTAGACCTAGACCTTAATACTACACGCCATGATGGATTTGTTATGACGTCGTTATTATAAGCACATAGATATTAGGTAATAAAGATATGATATGACTTGCGGAACTTGTTATATGATGAAGTCAGCATTGTTTTTAAATAAAAATCTGTTCTACTAAACCTTCTAAACATAAAATAACCTTCCTATTGTTCGGTAAAACTACTATTTTCGGTTCACAGGATTATTTGCGATTTGGACCACACGTGTCCCTTGAAGTGCATGGAAGAGTGCAAGCCATGCAAAGTGAGGGTAATGAAAAAACTGCCATGCGGCCACGATATGACAGTGTTTTGTCACGTTGACCCTAACGATCCCAAAGTGCAGTGCTTGACAATCATCCCCGCTAAGTTGCCAAGCTGTGGCCATGAGGTATGTAATTATATATTATTATATTTGCATACATCGACGATTTGCATGTTTAATCTAAAAACTTGCAAAATAAATGATATAGAATAGAGCATGTCGGTCACGCGAGCATGTCGGTAACCCCCTCAAACTTCTTTACTTCTTCGGAGTGAAAACTTCTTTAGCCGCGTTGAGCACTTTTTGGTAGGGGCTAAAGTGGATTCGCGTCACCGACATGTTCCGCGTCATCGTCATGGTCGCGTTGTTACAAAAGGTTTTAAATATAAATATACTACATTCGAAATTAAACTTTAATACCTTAGTTTTAAGGTTTATAATAAATTGACGTTCTTGATATTGACAATATAATGCCAGTTTATTGCTTACACGTTAATTTTTATTTTAATAATGAGTATTTTTGTGCATATTTTAAAAATGACTTTTTTAATTTAAACATAATTTCAAATTTTAAACTTCAAACTAAAATTCTAAGTTATGTATAAGTTTTCACTTCTATCGGCAGTCCCTATGACTGGCAATTTTTTTTAAAACTAATAATCGTCCCTTTCATGGGCCCTTTATATCATCACAATATTTTGTTACGATTGCAGGTAAAGAAATCGTGTTACATGCAGATAGACAAGGTTATGTGTCCAGTGCCCTGCGTGTACCGCGTGGACAAGTGCGGCCACGTGTGTACTCGCGCTTGCCACGTCGAGGACGATCCACATCATGAACGGGTACGTGTAAACTATGAATCTATGCCATAGACGAAATAATATATTGGAAACTTTATTGTAGTGACATAACTTTTGCAATACTAATACATGTACGAAAATGCGGTCTCGAAAGAGAACTCCTACAAGTTGGTGTCCCTTTCGCACACCATATTAACACCAACCTATAGGCGTGTTCTCTTTCAGGACCCTATCGGTCGTGAACTCGTGAATGTTCTAGATGTAATATAGTAATATTATTTCTTTGACCTACTCTTAAGAGGTAGGTTCTACAATCCCTACATGATCAGTGAAGGTGTTATAAGAATATCGTGCTGTATTCTGCTTATGAATCCTGGGCTTCTGCCGTAGCTAATCACCACCTTGCCGGCGATTTAGCGTTCCGGTAAGATGTCGTGTAAAACACCTAACAGGTTAGCCCACTGTCATCTTAAATTGCATCATCACTTACCACCAGATTAGATCGTAGTCAACGGCTAACTTGTAGTGGAATCCATACTAATATTTTAAATGCGAAAGTGTGTCTGTCTGTCCTTCTGTCTGTCTGCTACGCTTTCACGGCCCATCCGTTAAACCGATTTGATGAAATTTGGTACCGGGATAATTTTAGCCTATGTCCTTCCCCGGGAAGGACATACTTTTACTTTTCTACTTTTTATCCTGGAAAATTAAGGAGTTCCCACAGGAATTAAAAAAACTTAATCCACGCGAACGAAGTCACGGGCATCATCTAGTAAATAATACTTAAAAATTATCATTAATTCATTACATAAAATGAGGAAACTTATAATATGGCTGGGGTAAGACCGTGCGCGGCGCTTTGAATGTCTGCATCGTCCAAGGAATTACCGTGTTGTCACATTTAAAAAATTTGGGCACTAAAAAAATTATAATAAAAGTTATATGAATTCACTAACAATATAACTCATTATTTTTTAAAATATTATTGTGATACAAATATGGTCCTTTTATCCTTATACCAATAAAGCTGGAAGTATCGTAGGTAATAAGTACCTATACTTGCTGAAGAGTGGCTTCCAGAGAAGAGTCAAAACCTGAGCCAAAATTAATGTGTGTTTGTTGTTTCAGTACTTATGTCAGAAACCGTGTGCGAAAGCTAAGAAAGGATGCACCATGAATCTCGAAGGCGACCGCGGTGACCACCAATGTGTCAAACGGTGCCACGAGGAATGCGATGAATGCAATGTCGAAGTAAGTAACTAGTAATGTTCTGAGGAGCTATTTAATCTAATACCACCTGCCCTATTTTCATATCGTGTAATAGAAGGTGGGCCAGGATGGCAAATAATCAATCTGTATTCATTATTTACACAATTTATATTAAGCCAAAGCTGTGCTCGGGACGAGTGTCACAAAAGGTCTGGCTGAAGTCCCTCCAATTCCAAATACAATATCACCGGTCCTAAGTTACAATAATAATATTTCAGTTAACCAGTTAATAAAGCCGAAATAATCACAAAGAATAAGAATAATAATAAGAGCTCCAAACTGTGAACACGATCTCAACGTATAACATAAACATCTCAAGTCGCTAAAACAAAGGCCCATTGATAGGTACTTACTAATAACTACGCAACTCGCAAGATCAGGCAAAGTATAAACATACGGTTAAGACATAAATGAGGCCCAACAATAGGGGCTATGAAGAATTCTATAACAATCGCATCTTCGTCGTACATACAAATTTCATTCGCACCACGTGGTTTTCTTCCACTTGTTATCTTAGGTCTTTTTTTATCTTAGGTCTACAACTTCTATAATTTTTTCTGCGAATTATGGAATGAAATCTGCAAACCAGCTTACACTTGCTGTTTTGAGAAACTACAATATGGAGTTCTTAAAAAAATTTCATCTGCAGGGAACATCACTTCACATCATATGATTCGCCTGCTCATTTGCTTACGATGCTACTGTAGCGGCATACGATCGCATTTCGCTGACCGCGAGAATGCATCATATGACGCGAGTGGGGTTGCACCATCCGAGTGTCGCGCGAATTAGACCTTTTAATAAATTACTTGACGGTTATCCAGAGCTTTACTGTGTCCCTAGCGACTAGTGGTAACGCATACCCAGTACATACCTACATACTCACCTGTAGGACGGTAGCGGTAAACTACTATAGCACTGTAACCTTTCGATGCTGTAACTGTAAAGATGCATGCAAAGTCTTAACAGTAACCACATAACTTTTGCGAACTATAATGAGACAACAGCCGAACACTCATCAATCATCAGAATATTATTCTGATGATTGATGAGTGTTCGGCTCATTGGGTTTGGTCTCGATGTTCTTCTAGCTTACAAATTGTGACAAGATTTTAATGACGAAACCACCAGAATGTTTTATGTTGTATAACGTTACATTGGCTCGTCCCACAGGTTTCCAAAAAAAGAGAAGGTTGCAAACACAAGGAACGCGTCGCCTGCTCAAAGAGCCCCGATGAGAAACCGTGCCTGAGGAATTGTGCGCGCGTGTTGTCTTGCGGACACTTCTGCAAGAAGAAGTGTTCTGAACCCTGCGGGAACGACTGCAAACAAATTGTGAGTAAATTACCTGCCTTCAAATGAAATCCAAAAGTAAAAAAGATTGTAGGTTTTGACAAGTTGTCAAAAAAGGACATGACTAAAACTATCATTGTTATATTAATTAATTAATGCAATCTCTTAAATTAAAAGGTTCAATAAATCTATTTTGTAAGAAGCATTATGAAAGAGATAGCAAATTGTAGTGGAACAATAAAAAATACTTTAATTCTGTTTTTGTGCTGCAGAAGAGGGCTGGGAACTAAGAGATAAATTTAAAGAAATCAATATTATGACAGTGCACAACCAATATATATTTGAAAATTTAGTATACGTGCAATTTTTTATACACATTGATAAATTTAAGAAGAAAAGTGATTGTCATAATGTCAATACTAGAAATAAAAATAAACTTGTAGTGCCTGTTTCTAGGCTTAGTAAAACTAGCAATTCATTTGTTGGAAATAGTGTCCGCTTCTACAATAAGCTCCCAGAAGACATGTTAAAGATGTCTCTGAATAAGTTCAAAGTTAATGTAAAACATAAATTCATTGAAAAATCTTATTACCATGTAAAGGACTACTTAAACGACAAGGAAGCTTGGCAATAATTTGCTCTATGGCTCTGATAATTCCTTAGTTAAGATGATATGTGAGATGGTGATAATAAAAAAAAACCCGGCTGAGTTTGTTATGGGCTCTTCTCAGACCAGTATGGCTAGCATGCGCACAACGAGTAAAATTATGTCTACCCGTTTTCTCTATCTGTCTACCGACACAAACATGTTTACTTGTCTCGTTACGTCAAAAGTAGAGATAAAAGTAATATTTCTTATCTGTGGTATTTTTCTCTACGAACCTTTACATGTCGACAATTTTTTTCTTGTAATATACCGCATTTTGTGCATGTAGGGTAAATGATAAATTTGCCGGCAACGACAACATCTCTCTCTCTCGTCGCGAGATATTCTCGTTGTGCGCATGCTAAGCACACTGGGCGCGTTTGGAACCCTCGTACTTTAGTTTTAAGATACCGTTACCTATTAGCACCATCATGTTTTATAAGTAAATAATTTTTAACGTCGATAAGTGTACCTAAGTGTACCTATATTGAGTAAATGATATTGAGTATTGAGTATTTAAAATAACTTAAAGGTAAAGAAGAAGATACCAGAATGTGGCCACGAAATTTCGCTTGAATGCAAACTAGAGCCGGATCGCCGTTTCTGTAAGAAACCGTGCGAACTCACTATGTCCTGCGGTCATCGCTGCCGGGCGTGGTGCGGTGTCGCCTGCGACCCTGCCAAGTGCAAGGAACTAATGCCGCGCTACTTCGCTTCGCCTTGCGGGCACAAAGTACAACTACCCTGCAGCGTATACGTCGCCGCGTCTGGTAAGTTACTCTTTGACGCTGACCATGAACGTAAATATTTTTTGTACGTTAAAAATAATATATTTATTTACCTATATTTTTTTGTTTTAAAGCGCCTAATTAACTTATAAATTATTTATATATCTCTTCCATCCATCCATAAATCCAATATTTCGCGTTTATAATATTAGTATAAATTTATATTATCAGTTCAATGTAAACCTTACAAGCAAAACTGTTTCATAATATTAGTTGGAATATCTAGATATTATGGAAAAATGTTACTGAATGACGTGATAATAATATGAATAATAAAAATAGCTGATTTTAAAAAATATTTATTGCAGCTCTCCTTTGTGCCCATAAATTTGAAAAATTAATTAGAACTTCTAAGAATATGCATATCTTAAACCAAAAACAGCAGTAGTTTTAAAAAAAATGGTAATCACGATTGGAGGGCCTCTTGCTGGCCAGCGTAGTGGACTATGGCTGAACCCTTAGCATTCCAACAGGAGGCTCCTACTCAGTAGTGGGCGCTGACTGGGTGAAATGATGAGTAAAAACATAATCATGCTGCAACGCCCCCGTGTTGGCCAGCTTGGTGGACTATGGCCAAACCGTTTTCATTCTGAGAGGAGACTCATGCTTAAATTGGAGCCTGCAATAGGTTGAAGTATGAAGTATTCTGTTTTGAGAGTCATCGTTATTAGATTCTGGACAAAAATTGAGGTTCAGTTCTTGCAAGGGTTGAATTGCCTGATGCCCAGGTGGTAAATTCTGCAATAAGAAAAAAATAGTAAAATTTTATTATTCGGATTAGAGAAAAGCATAATTGAAAAGTTTACATTATTATTTTTATTATTCATCACAAACAAGGATATTGATTAAAGATTTTTACTGGTATACGTAGGAATGGACAGGCATCATGTTTGAGACGCTGGCGGTTTAGAGTGTCATTCCCATTGAAATGATGACTACATATTCTGCTTCCTTTTGTAGGCTTGTACTCAGGTCTGTTTATAGCATCCATCTTAGCTAAATTCATGATATTCTGGGAATCTGAAACAATTGAAAAACATTATTTAAAATGATACACAATGAAGCGACCAAAAACCACTTAAATAGAGACCGTAATTTTCGAACACGAGACACCATACCGGAGATCGGGTGTCTTAATCACTAGGTTATCATCGCTACAGCCTAAAATGAGTTTGGCAATATTATAAGTAGAAGCTGACTGTTTAATTTCATCTCTCTACCCCTCAGAGTGAGTAACAGTAAGAGTGATATGAAGTTTTAATTTTATCGATATTCAATTTATTTATAAACAATACAATCCTCACACTATTTATACACTCCAAACAAAAAGTAATGAAATAATCCAAATTATTGGGGACAGCGCAAAAATTTACGTGTTTTGGATTCAGTAAAGAAAAAATTAAGATATAATTAGGCAAAATAACTTAAAATATTCGCCACAAAAAGAAAAACTAGACGACTTTGTTACTCACCTATGAAATGAAATTCCTGGGCGTTTTACATTATTATTATTCTATGACATCCCACAACTACTTAAAAGTGCAACAAAACACATGAAAATATTCACAAAACAGGTAATTATTCACAACTGAAACACCGGAAGTACAACAGACGCCATTTGTAGTTAGCAAAAATTGGCTTCAATTGCTAAATTTGATGACGTCATATGACAATTGCGCGACACGTTCACGCAATAATAAAATACACCTGTCTCGTACTAATAACGTAGCTTTTAGTAAGTAAGAAAAGTCAAAACATAGTTTTACATGTTTTAATAATAAAATGCATCGTATAACTATAATTGAGTAAAATGCAACATATCCTCTCTTTATCTTATATATGAAATCAAAGATGTAGCAATTGTAGATGAAGTGAAGTATGCTGTTAAAACAAATTATATTATCGTCGACTAAAGTAGTCAATTATTGAAAATTTCAACAACTTACGTTGTACAAAATAATGATGAATGTTTTCTTTCCTTGTTTATTTCTCAAACCTACTCTAATAATATTTGGCGCTTGCTTTTAAATTTACCCTGATGCTAATATGGCGCCCTGATTTAATACGGGCTGTTTTCATATACAGAGATCTCTACCCTCCATAATTGGTATTTGACTACCAGTGAGATAAATTATTTTTTAATGATTATTATATAAAGGATCTCCCAAAAGTCGTAATATCCACGTCCCCTGCTTGTTTTACTTTGAATAACCATTTTAAACTATCGATTAAAGTAAAAAAAGTGCGTCGAACTTTGACAACTTAAAATTTCATACAAAATCCATACTAAGCGCGCGTTTTGACGTTTGAAAAAAAAAGTTGCTGATTTGACTAGTTGTCAAATACCCAATTATAACTTAAAGGGTTCCCGCGGGAATCAAAAACTTGAATCCACGTCCGTCATCTATTATGATATAATTTAGAAGGTGCAGCGGCCGGGTTGGATGCTGAACTGCTGCTGCAGTACTGCGCGGAGGCGTGCGGCAAGGAGCTGGCGTGCGGACACGTGTGCGCGAGCACGTGCGCGCGCTGCCGCCAGGGCCGCCTGCACGAGCCCTGCGCGAAGCCCTGCCACCAGCCCAACATCTGTGGACACCAGTAACATGCATACTTGCTTTATAGGCCTATTACACTGCACTTTTCATAGGGACCCTTACACTTGAATTAGTGTAGTCAGTAGTGTAATAATACTTAGGAAGAAAGGATCCCTAAATTGGTTGTATTGGTGTGTAATAAGCGACACTCTTACTAGCGGCCATGCTTACCACAGGGCCCTGTAAAAAGTGCAGTGTAATAGGCCTATTAGTTACTTATGCATGCTCCGCACGTGAAGCACGGGTAGTTTTGGTGACGGTCATCAAAAACTAGAAAACACGAACTTAGTACGAACTTTATAATGGGCATGATGACAGTAACCAAGAATCAATGAAATTATGAATTTATCTAATGAAATAGGATTCATGGATTATAAAAAACGTATTTATTTTTCTATTTCGAGTGAGATTGCTATTTATTTTGGTAAAATAAAACTATAAAATACAGCAATCCGCCATAATGGATTAAACAAAGAAGCGCACTATTGTTTACTGCACATTGCACTGAGTACATTGGTAATAACATGGTGACGTCACAAACGACGCTATGACACCGGCGAGCGTTTTGGCGTGAATTTTAAAATTTAAATTTCAATTGCCAATTTTATCTACAGTACCCGGCAATAAATATTGCACATCGACCTTTGGAAAGAGACAATCGGTTAATTTCGGCTTCGTATAGCGTTATCTCTGTCGCACACTACCTATATGACTGACAAAACGTCACCGTCAGTCGCTGTTCAAGTGCGATAGAGTGCGGTCGCGTCCAATTCGTAATATATATTGAGAGTTGTTAACACCCCCAAATTTAAATAATTTAAAGTTCTACTATGGCATCTTTAGGAAAAAGAGGGAAACCTTTACGAGGTCAGTCACGCGAAATTATCTACAATGTTTATAAATATTTTGTAACCGAAGCTGACAGATTTAAAAAAAATGAAGATGAAAATGTAAGTTGTTATTTTAAGAAGATTCAAGAGCGAGTTGCAATTGCCATTGGAATTTCAAGAAGAACTTTGAACAATATATTTAATGAAGTTAGTACTGAAACACATTCTGCTGAAATTAATTTCAGCACTCCAAAAAAAGGGAGACCAAAAAAGCAATTTCGTTTGAATATGGACGATTTTGATTATGATGTTGTTCGAAGAATGGTGTATGATTTTCACTTACGATTTAATGAACTGCAAACAATAAAATCATTAAAAGCTAAATTATCTGAAGCTATTAATTACAATGGGTCTGAAAAGACGTTGAGAAAAATACTTCATGAGATGGGATTTCGGTTCACTAAAATGGAAGATAATCGAAAAGTTTTAATGGAAAAGCACGATGTAAGTCTCAAACGAATGGAATACCTTGATAAAATACGCGAATATCGCGAATCAGGAAAAAATATCGTCTACATGGATGAGTCCTACATACATACATCCCACACTAAAGGGAAATCTTGGAGTGATGATAAGAAAAAAGGAGTAAAAAAGCCAATTTCAAAAGGTCAGCGTTTGATAATAGTTCATGCGGGAAATGAAAAAGGCTTTGTACCCGGTGCCTTTTTAACATATAAATCCACGGACACTACAGGTGACTATCACAATGAAATGAATAACGATAACTACGAAAAATGGTTGGTTAATCAATTAATCCCAAATATACCCAGAGATTCTATTCTAGTTATCGACAATGCACCCTATCACAACAAATATGTTGAAAGACCCCCCAACTCAAACACCATTAAACAGGAAATGATGAACTGGTTAAGCAGAAACGAAATTCCAGTTGATCCAAAATTAACAAAAGCCCAGATTTACGCTATTATATGTCAGCACAAGGAGAGGTATACAGAGTTTTCCGTGGACAAAATACTTGCCGAACATGGGCACACTGTGTTGCGATTGCCACCATATCATCCGGATTTTAATCCAATAGAAAATATATGGTCTCAACTGAAAGGCTATGTAGCCTCTAGAAATGTGGGTATGAATTTAACTACAGTAAAAGCATTATTGACTGAAAAAGTAAACATGATCGGGGCTGAAGAATGGAAAAAGGTTTGCGATCATGCAATCAAATGTGAGAATGAATATAGAAGCATTCAACACGGTTTAGACAATTACACTGATAGACTAGTGATAAATACAGCTGACAGTGACAGTGATATTGACCTCTTTGAGGGCACAGATAGTGAAATGGAAGTAATAGAGAATAATTAGAATTATTATTATTATTTTTATTACAATGTTTATTATTATGTACACTACAGCTGTAATTTTAAACATTATGTGAACTTTTTTTTTTTATTTTTTTATTTTACCCCATCCTAAAGCCAACACTTATAGAAAAAATGGTGTATTTAATACATACAAAGAATAAAAAAAATATCAAAAGAAGCAACTCATAATTGTTTTAACAGCTCCTACTAGATACCGGACTGTTTGTATTTTGTGCGACAGAGATAACGATTTACGAAGCCGAAATTAGCCGATTGTCTCTTTCCAAAGATCGATGTGCAATATTTATCGCCGGGTACTGTACCATACCTTATTTTTCTGCTGAAATAATATATTTTTTCGAAATAGTAGATACTTCCGAACATAATCTGACCATTTTTTTAATTACAGTCGCAGCGTAAACTTCAATACCTATAGCTAGTGTAGTGTAGATTTTTTCCGAACTTTAAGCCGAAGCCTTTTAATCGGTTAGCGCCACAAGTCACAACGTTCGGCCGAGATCGAAGTCGAAGCTTAAATAACCCTGAGAAATTCAGTTCAAGATCCTCCTTTATGTGAATAAAATAATGGTTTTTTATACGACTGCCTGAAAAAAGGAGTATGACTTGTTAGTTGATTTACTACTGGCGATGGCGGTCGGCCAGTACATGCAGTGTGATCCCCGCTCCGAGTGTGATTCCTTTGCGCTCTCGCGCCATCGCTACAGTTATTTCAATTTCGGAGCTAGCTAGAAACATTCGGCTTCTGCCCAAAATTCGACCCATTTTGACCGAAGCCGGAGGTTTCCTCAAACGTTCAAACTAACTTACTACCTTAAGTGTAACTTAACACTACCTTTAGTGTAAGGCGGGGTTGTATTAAATAGCACCGAGAGTTTGATCTTCAAATTGCACATGATCAAAGTTTTAACTACAATACAATTGTGAGTAAATAGAGTAAAAAAAAAGCATTAGGTATCCTTTAAAAATGTTATATGGGCGCGTCCTTTCTTGATAATGTGTCTGCGAGAGAGTATCAAGACGCACGAAAGGCCCCGCCGATCGAGAATTTGTAATTCAAATGTTATTTCGACTGCTGCCATGAGGGGGCACATTTTTTGGCGTATCTAAGTCATGTTTTTTAAGTCCCTTATGCTAATCCCCCTCCCTTATGTTTGTATCATACTCGCATACAAGGTCCATTATGTAAGGGTACATTCGCACTTCAGAAAAATGTTCGCGCGAATTTTTTTCGCAATTCTGTACGCACTTGCAAATAAAATACGCGCGAATCGCTGGTTTGATATAATTTCACGCGGTGCGGTAAGGATTATTTTCACGAAAATATTTTGTGCTGTACATACGGAGTTGTATGACGCTCACAGAATTTTCAAATCGCAGTGCGGAGTAATTAGGTGAAATCCGTACGCGAGAATTAAATTCGTGCGAATTTTTTTCGCAGCGTACCATTACACTTCTCGACAATGGTGAGCATTTGTCAAAAATCATTTTAAAAAAAATTAAAAAACACGACTGCCCTGCCAAAAACTAACTAAAAAGTTAAAAATCTAAACTAATCTAGTTAAATTAGAATCTTATTCACATTTTTATTAAATGATTTTTTTTTGTGAATTACTGGATATTGAACTATATAGTGTTATATATTTTTGGAATCAACTCATCATTTTCTAGATGATGATTATATAGTTAATCTTATTTCGACTTTTTTTTTCAAATTTAGTTTTCAATGCGGTACCATGATCTCAAATTTTTTTTTTTAAATTTTACTAGCCTAAGCCAACCCGGAATAATGCAGGGATTCTAACGATGCCTCATTTATCAAGATCGGTTCAGGCATAATATAGAAGTTACGGTGGAATATACGAACTCGCATATATACATACATACATGAACCCTGAAAACAATATAGTCCTTTTTTCAGGCAGTCGTATAAAAAGGTGTTCAGGTTCACTGTATTGGTTGCAGATGCACGGAGCCCTGCAACCAGGTGTGTCCGCCGTGCAAGAAGCCGTGCGAGGTGAGGTGCCAGCACTCGCGCTGCGGCCGCGAATGCGGTGCGCCCTGCGTGCCGTGCCAGGTGACCGGAATTATACTAATAATATAAATGCGAAATTGGGTTTGTTTGTTTGTCCTTCAATCACGCCGCAACGGAGCAACGGATCTACGTGATTGTTGGCATGGGTATAGTCGAGGACCTGGAGAATGACATAAGCTACTTTTTATCCCGGAAAATTAAGAAGTTCCCGCGGGAATCAAAAAAACTTCAACTACGCTGACGTAGTCGCGGGCATCAGCTAGTTATTTATACTTCAATTACTTCTGGAAACTTGAGTGGAAATCGTCCTTTACTAATTAACTAATAGTCTTCCAAAAAAACGTAATTTAGCTATAATTACCGGTGATGAGAAGTATCTGGCAGTGTTGATCATTAATTATTCTGTAATAATAAATAGTGTTAAGACTTAGAAAAGTGATTTTACATACCTTTAGCACCTAATGCCTATAAATTGGCCTTCAGCCCAACCTAGCGAGTATGCGTACGTTCAATGTACTCACTCGTACGTACCAAAGCTACAATATCACACATATTTTGTTACAAAGTAAATAAGTAAGGTCTGGCCCTTGGATCTTATTTGTTGTGCAGTCAAAAATAAACTCATTTTTAGTTTTTTTTTAAATAGAGCGTCTCCCAAAAGACGTTCGCGTCATCTACAATTAGTTTTAAAAAGTTTGATTACCATTTTAAAACCATCGATTAAAGTAACAATGTGATGAATGTGACTAGCAGTCAATTAACCAATTTAGTCTAGGCAATGGAGCGGTTTGTTGTATGGAGACCCCCACATTAAATCCTCAGTCGTTGAAACTTGGCAGGGTTGCAGTATGCAGTATGGTATGAACCAATACTTATACAAAAATATCCAATAAAAAATCCATCCGGAAGTTAGGTATAAATACTTAAAAGTGAATATTTATGACTGAATATATTTTTATCGATTTCTTTTTTAAATAATAATAGGTAGTATATGTAAATATACTACCTACTCAAAACCGAAATATTAAACAAAATAATCGTGCAGAACATCAATATTTAAACCGATTTTATTATCAAAAATAATCGGCGTTTACGCGATAATGTACCTTCCTGCTTTAACAATTAGGTATAGCATAAAAACCCTTACTTCCTTTCTGATTTTTGATTGGATATTTATAATATATGAGTAAAACTCATGATACTTCATCATACTGTAAAGTTTAGTCACCTGAGGAATTATTGTTGGGGTCGACTAGCTTTATTTTCTAGACTAATTGGGTATTTGACTACTAGTGAGATCAATTATTTTTAATTCCTATCATATAAAGGATCTCCCAAAAGTCGTAATATCCACGTCCCCCGCTAGTTTTATTTTGAATAACCATTTTGAACTATTGATTAAAGTACAAAAATTGTGTGTCGAACTTTGATGACGTCACAACTTAACGTTTTGACGTTTGAAAAAAAGTTGCTGATTTGACTAGTTGTCATATACCCAATAGGCATGATGACTCATTTTAAAAAATGGACAGATTATGTTCGGAAGTATCCACTATTTCGAAAAATATCTTATTTCAGCAGAGAAATAAGGCATTTGAAATTTAAATTTTAAATTTCACGCCAAAACGCTAGCCGGTGTCGCGGCGTCGTTTGTTACGTCACTATTGTTTTTACCAATGTACTCTCTGCAGTGTGCAGTAAACAATAGTGTCATTGTCATCGATTGTCAAAGCTCGAAACAAACAATTGTGACGTCATTCGCTTCTTGGCATTTAATCCAATATAGCGGATTGATGTATTTTATAGTTTTATTTTATCAAAATAAATAGCAATCTCACTCGAAATAGAAAAATAAATACGTTTTTTATAATCCATGAATCCTATTTCATTGGATAAATTCATAATTTAATTGATTCACGGTTACTGTCATCATGCCTATTGTCGGGTGGGGTTTCAGGAGCCGTGCCAGCGCGCGTGCCCGCACGGCGCGTGCAAGCAGCGGTGCGGCGAGGCGTGCACGCGCGCGGCGTGCGTGCAACAGTGCGCGCGCGCGCTGCGCTGCGGCCACCCGTGCCGGGGCCTGTGCGGCGAGCGCTGCCCCGACGTGTGCAAGCTGTGCCGCCCCGATCAGTTCCCCGTCGACTTCCTTGGGGACCAGTTCGAGGACGACGCCCTGTATGTCGTTATCGCTTCTTCTTTGTCCACAGATTCGAATTCATTTGTTTTATAAAATGAAAACTCCTAAGAATCGAAAGAATGAGATAGAATTAAATGAATGTTTGTCTTCCATAACTGCCCCCTAATTTCAATAACAAGCCCTAGAAACTGGGAACCCTGCAATTACATATTGAAAGAAGATTATTCAATATCCCTTTCGGTATCACGCTCGGTGGAGTCATAGGATTGTCTTGAAGTATATCTATACTTCTATACTAATATTATAAATGCGAAAGTATAGATGGATGGATGTTTGTTACTCAATCACGCAAGAATGGCTGAACGGATCTGGATGATATTTGGCACAGATCTAGATTATAGTTTTAAATAACACATAGGAACTACTACGGGAAAAAACTATCTGACAGATATTAAGTTCCTTTACATTGCCAATCATAGAGGTTTATTTATATTATATGTCACCGTAAGATTGTGAAAACTGTTAGATTGTTATCTATCTAGCGAAATTGTAAACTGTCGAAAGATTACAATTTAACGCATTATTTTTCGGTAGATTGTAATCTGTTAGGTATTATTAACCCGATAGAACCTACCGTTATTTATGTCGAACCCTAACCTAACCTAATCGTCAAGAAAGAGAGAAGAAAAACATAAATACAATGAATATTTCAAATATTTACACTCAGAACATTGAACGGTTCACAATCTGTCGATAGTTTACAATCTATCGGGAATTTATATCTCGAGTTAGATTGCAATCTGACGGTTTTTGCAATTTTACAGTGAGATATATATAATATTGCCAATAAATGTAGGAAAAAACGGTCTCCAAAGGGAACACTTCTATGATGTGTGAAGTGGCCCTTTCAATGACATTATTTATAGATAGGTCATAATGCATGCCACACCATGTGTGACATGGCATCAGGCGAGCTGGCAGCACATCAGATTTCGGGGGAATTCCCCATTTAAATAAACAAAGTGTTTCGTCTCTCGTCCTTTACTGTAAGTTAAAACGAAAGGACATTTCAGCGCTAAAGTTATCGATCAGATATTGAAGAATGTTCAGAAGTGGCTAATAATATGGAATGCACTTTTGTATAGAAAAAAATGCTTCAATCCTGGGATTTTCGTTAATGACAACGACAATAGGATCAATAGAAAATAAATATCCTCCCTGAAGCAAAAGCCTCCATACGGTACTCAGAAATTTTATTCTTTAATTTTGAATACTTATTTCAGATTCGTCGTGCTAGAAGATTGTGGTCATGTGATGGAATTTGAGACATTGGAGAACCTAATGAAAGTACAAAGCGAAGTCGTAAAAATGCAGTGCTGTCCAACCTGTCGCACACCCATCATCAACACCCCTCGATACAAAAACCTCGTAAACCGTAAACTGGCAGAAGATATCAATCCCATCAAAGAACGAGTCTATGGCAACGAAGCAAGGATTACTGCTCGAAGGAATGAACTACATCGAACTGTGGCAGGCTTCCACATCATTCACAACAGCATTTATACGGGTACAGATGCTCTGTTTTACGAAGTCCGTATGGCTATGTTTGTAGTATAAGTATACAAACATTAGTGTATGTAAGCAAGCTCAAGACCATTGTTTCGACAGCGGACACTAAAATAATGTGAACAACCAAGTACATACAATACATGCCCTACCACAAACATATCCAAACGGAATTCGTGAAATGAATGTTTATATTATTATAGACAAAATTTTCTTTTTCTGGTTTATTGTAATATTTTTGAAGTGAAAACTTTTGGTAGGCGGTAAAATTGTGGATTTGGGTCACCAACACCTCGCTGCCCGATGCTCGCGTGGTTACGAAGACAAAAGGTCTTAAATACATTTGTATTTAATTACGAATGTAGTATATTTAAACTACATTCGTAAAAAAATACTTTCTTAAAATAATTAGAAAAAAAACAAATATTCGTTTTCACTTCTATCTGCAGTCCCTGACTGCCAATTTTTTAAATGTATAATTGTATAGTGGCAATTCTCAAATTTTGCAAAAAACCATGTCTCGAAACAAAGTTGACAAGTATTTTATTTAAATTACAGATAAATTCTTCTTACACTGGAAGAAAGCGTTTGAACAAATAATCCTCGTTGTGAAGTCAAAGAAGAAGAAGTATTCGCTGTCGCAGCTGGAAATGTACTTTGTTTACTTGAACATTTTGGAACTGCTTTCGGATGTTCACAAGAAATACACTGCTGTGGGTTTGACGGAGCTGCAAGAAAATCTCATAGATCAAAACAAAATGATATGCCAAGTTCTCGCGAAGAATGTGAACAAGTTAAGTGAACAGCAGCAAGCCGATATTGGAAATGAAATAAAGCGCATGAATGCTATTGTCCACTTGGCTAAAATAATTAGCCATTCGTCTTATCTCGAGAGCAAAAGTATTCCGAAAGTAACAGAGACAGCAAATGCATCTAAAACAATTATTTTGAAATGGGGAATATACAAACACGACAAAGCTACTGAAGCTTTAAATGAACTTCAAAAAGCAGTAAAATTAAGCGGTATCGTCACAAGGGCAGAAAGAAAACTGATCATCAGAGCTATTGGAGCCAAAGCAGGGCAGTGGTTCAAATGCCCCAATGGGCATTTCTACAGCATAGGGCGATGTGGTGGAGCTACGGAAGTATCGAAGTGTGTAGAATGCAAAGCAGAGATTGGTGGAACAAACCATAGGCTTTTGAGTTCCAATACGCATGCTCGAGAATTTGACAATTCGCGGTTCCCTGCCTATTCCGAGGAGGCCAATAATTTAGGCAATTTTGATTTAGACAATCTTTTTTAATTAATGAAGAGTTTTTTAAAAGAGAGATAGATATATCACCGGTTGTTTTGTTAGAAAATGGTCCGTAGCCATTATTCATGAGCCTGTTTGCGCTACGCGGCTGCTGAACGATGTCATAGTTTTATCCGTGATTAGATTTAAGTTTTAATATAACTATAAAAGGGTCAGACCTATTTTATTTCACCACCATCAGGCTACTACAAGGCTTCGTTTATTTTTATGCACATGCTGATGTTGATTGTAGGTAAACATAAGGACAAAATCATTAATTTTGATTGTATGTTTCCTATTAGATTTTGGTTTTAAACATTGTAAAAGTGACAGATCTATTATTTTACTAGCTTATACTGTTAATTAACTTTATTTTTCATAAGCAATAATGGTATTGATTAAACAATTATGACAAAATCGTTTATTTCTATTAACTGTAATTTAAGTTATCAATCTGTATACTTATTAAATAAAAGAGGTACTATTAGATATTATTTATATGATGCCCGCGGCTATGATCATCGGCATCTTCGTCGTCGGATTAAGATTTTTGATTCCCGCAGGATCTCATGAATTTTCCGGGATACAACCTATCCCTGTACCAAATTTCATAAAAATTGGTTGACGAGATGAACCGTGAAAGCGTAGCAGTCAGACAGATAGAGACACTTTCGCATTAATACAGCACGAGGAAACCAATATTTTAGTATGGATGGATATAGTTTACCTACCAAAAGACTTTTTTGTAATGGGCTATAGGGTGGGCAAATCATAAAACCAGCGGGAAAATAGAGGGAAAGTACTGAGTAAGACATTCTTTTATTTTTAAAAGTAATAATATGTGCAATGAACATTTTGAAAAAATCTTACCTGAACCGGGAATCAAACCAACTAAGAATGAGAAAGATATCGGCACTCAAAAGAAAATATGCTCCTTACAACGAAATTTTTTTGAAAAGCTTACCTTGAGCCGGAAATCGAACTTACTAAAAAAAGAAAAAAGTTTAATCATTTTAATGAATCAACAAATAGGGCCTAAGACTAGATAAATGTCTCTCTTAAATATATAATCAAAGATAAATGTATCAAACATCGAGAAGTGTCAACTAAAGTGTTAGTGTTAACTAAGGTGAAGTGGTATTTCACGTCAGAACGCCGCCTCACAGTTTACCAGGATCAAACACCGGGCTCCATGATGAATGTCTTTGTTCTAGTTAGCATTGAACTAAAATTCTACATCAATGCTAGTTAGACAGCATTTGTTAATTCGAGGTTAATACACTATCGATGATTTTCTGAATGACAAAGTTGAATGGAAGCATCCCGCTTCGCATCCAGTGACCGTGACACAAGTCAGTGTAATACTTGTATGTGTTTTACTGTTTGACTGTTATAATTATTGTAACCTTTTCTTTTTTAAGAAAAGAGCAACTGCTGAGTTTCTTGCCGACTCTTTCAGAAGAATCAGCTTTCTGAACTGTAGAGGCACAGTAAACAGATACAACCAGTATGGAAACGAAGCCTAGTTGATAAAATAATTACCTACGCTCCATTGAAGCAATAGGGTTGTCACTTAATGTTTTATGGTTTAATTTTGTTTTTGTTAATTAAAACATTTTATGTTCTGTAGTGATCATTCATCGAATTGAAATAGCTAGTTTACATAGACTTATTATATTACTATGCTAGTTAACGAATAAAATTTAAATAAGTATCTCACGGCGTCGGTTAATCTCGATAGCTCAAAATACGGAAAACAGTTTAATATTGACACACAACAACTTTGTTTTTTTGTAGGTCATTCATTATGGCGTAACCTTTTACAAGTTTTGGCGGGAGCGTACGCGAGCCGCGGCTGGGCGCGCGGTAGGCGCCGCAGGTGGCGCGCGGGCAGGGCTCATGAGCTCTGTTTTCCGGTGTTTGTCACGCAGTTTCGGGTTGAACCGTACCGCGTTTCAACCACAAAAATCCGTCTGATACCTAGTAATTAAAAAAACATTAAGTACATAAAAATACCTTTATTCTTGACTTGCGGTCCATCCCGGCTTCGCACGGGTGCAATTTAGATTTGTAATTTTATCGTGAAATAAAGTAAACAATTTACAGATTTTTCATATTATGTACTATCTTTCCTTAAATGTAAATTAATTTTAATACTTGTAATGTCAGTAAGTATTTTTAGTAATCATTCTATAAGTTTTCATTACTACAGTTGTTATTACAGAATTGCGCATTTAAAACAGATAGAATATTATAACTAATCACTCTCGTAGATCTTGATCCCGTGAGGATATCGGAATAAAAAATATGTAGCAAGGTTCTTCTTCTGACTGCCTCGTTAGTCTAGTGGTTAGCATGTTTGACTGCGGCCGACGAGGTCCAGGGTTCGAGTCCCGGGTCGGGCCATAATTAAGTATCGGGTTTTTCGGATTAGAAATTCCCAGTACTAGCCCAGAGTTAGGAAGTTGGCGGTGTTTCACCCCCGTGCCTCGGAGAGCACGTTAAGCCGTCGGTCCCGGTTATTATCACTAACATGATAATAGTCGTTAAAGCCCGCCAACCCGCTTTGGAGCAGCGTGGTGGGTCTAAACTCTAATCCCTCTCTCTAATGAGAGTGGAGGCCTGTGCCCAACAGTGGGACGTTAATGGGCTGTAGTGATGGTAGTGATGAAGGTTCTTCAGGATAATTAAGCATTCTAAAAGTGAGAGAATTATTAAAATCGGTCCAGCAGTTTTATTTTTGATAGCTGACCCGCCCCAGTGGGACGTTAATGGGCTGTAGTGATGGTAGTGATGAAGGTTCTTCTGGATAATTAAGCATTCTAAAAGTGAGAGAATTATTAAAATCGGTCCAGCAGTTTTATTTTTGATAGCTGACCCGCCCTTATATATATCGGCTTCGCACGGGTAGATAGAAAGACTGGTAGATAGATTAACAGTTGGAGCATTATATCTGCCTCAGTGTTCTGTTTGTGGTGTGCGGTCTGAGTGAATAGTTAACTTTAAGTGTTCTGAAGAGTTAAGTTCTAAGTTTTGTTTAAAACTTCGTATGTAATTGTCCCTACTTAAATCAATTTTAGAATTTCAAAATGGCGCAGATTTTTTAAAATTTTGGTATCAGTTTCCTGTTTTGTGATCCTAGGGATCCTCAGATATCGATTTTGAACGAAATCGGTTCAATAACAAAGAAATTCAACATGTCGCTGATTTTTTTAAATTTTGGTTACAGTTTCCTGTTTTGTGATCCTAGGGATCCTCAAATATCGATTTTGAACGAAATCGGTTCAATAAAAAAGAATTTCAAAATGGCGCAGATTTTTTAAATTTTGGTACCAGTTTCCTGTTTTGTGATCCTAGGGATCCTCAGATATCGATTTTGAACGAAATCGGTTCAATAGCAAAAAATCTCAAAATGGCGCTGATTTTTAAAATTTTGGTATCAGTTTCCTGTTTTTTGATCCTAGGGATCCTCAGATATCGATTTTGAACGAAATCGGTTCAATAACAAAGAATTTCAAAATGGCGCTGATTTTTTAAAATTTTGGTATCAGTTTCCTGTTTCGTGATCCTAGGGATCCTCAAATATCGATTTTGAACGAAATCGGTTCAATAACAAAGAATTTCAATATGGCGCTGATTTTTTAAAATTTTGGTTACACTTTCCTGTTCTGTGATCCTAGGGATCCTCAGATATCGATTTTGAACAAAATTGGTTCAATAACAAAGAATTTCAAAATGGCGTTGATTTTTTAAAATTTTGATATCAGTTTCCTGTTTTGTGATCCTAGGGATCCTCAGATATCGACTTTGAACGAAGTCGATTCAATAACAAAGAATTTCAAAGGGGATTTAAACTTTCTGGCATAGCGACCTGCCGCCATTTTGATTTTTTTTCAAAATCGCGGCGCACGATTAAAGTGGTATGTATGGATAGAGGACACATAGACGAACAAATAATGTCAAGTATCATAGTACCCCAAAGTGTCACGTTCCCAAGATAATTGGAGGTAAGGATAGACATATGAGGACAACGACAATCATTAAAAATAGACTTATTACGTGTCTACAGGCGTGAAATTGTATCCAGATAATCGTTCCCAGGTTGATTATTATTATTACTGTTTATTAGAAGAGAGTAGGTACATTACTTACTACTAGGAGTACGAGAAAACTACTACTATAATAAATTATTTATCTACTAAAGCGCATCATAATGAAACGCAGTCGACATGTCGCGTTGGTCGCATGTCACTTAGCTTGAAAACATTTTTTAAGTGCAGCTAGTTAGATATGTAGTACCTACTTGTACCAAAAAATAACAACTATAGTAAAAATAATTGTACTGCCTAACTACTGGTTAAAAATAAAACAAAAGGCATGTGATTGATGTTAAGAATCATTTATTTATTGCTGTAAGTACAATCACGGAATAAGGAATAATACTAACGTACAGAAACTGCACTAAAAAGAATTATAATTTATCTAACACGTACAAAACGCCTGCGCACATTGGGAGTCAAAGTGGCAACTGGCAAACTGAATAATGTATACTGATGATGCCTTTCACTTTTTTACCCTGGAGTCCCTGCCCGGCTAGGAAAACATTATATTTTTGTCTCACTCGCACTCGTTGCACGTATTTTTTCCTATACTTGTCTACCGGCAAGACAATGGAAGACAAGCCGTGTCATAACAAAAAGTACGGCGGGAGCGGGATAGAGCTGTTGACTATTCATTTGTATTATTTTGCGTACAATCCGACCACCCAACCCATTATGTGTGTCATCGTTCTAATTATTATTAGGTATAGCGATCTTTAGTTCCACATATCTCTGCAACGAGCAATTAAATAATCTAAGTCTGCAACGACATTATTTTATTGTTCATTTCATAATGCAGCGGGATGAAAGACATTAAGACAAGCCAACACGCGCGCGCGAGATACTTTGACATAATATAGCGATTCATTGCGATGCGATGCGATTTAGTAGGTAAATAATTAATTGTAGTAGTAGTTTTCTCGTGCTCCGAGTAGTATGTAATGTACCTACTCTCTTCTAATAAACAGTAATAATAATAATCAATCTGGGAGCGATTATTTGGATACAATCTAACACCTGTAGACACGTAATAAGTCTATTTTTAATGATTGTCGTTGTCCTCATATGTCTATCTTTACCTCCAAATATCTCGGTAACGTGACACTTTGGGGTACTATGTTACTTGACATTATTTGTTCGTCTATGTGTCCTCCATCCATACATACCACTTTCATCGTGCGCCGCGATTTTGAAAAAAAAATCAAAATGGCGGCAGGTCGCTATGCCAGCTTCCATACAAAAAGGTTCAAACCCCTTTGCGCAGATTTTTTAAAATTTTGGTATCAGTTTCCTGTTTTGTGATCCTAGGGATCCTCAGATAGATTTTGGACGAAATCGGTTCAATAACAAAGAATTTCAAAATGGCGCTGACTTTTTAAAATTTTGGTATCAGTTTCCTGTTTTGTGATCCTAGGGATCCTCAGATACCGATTTTGAACGAAATCGGTTCAATAGCAAATAATTTCAAAATGGCGCTGATTTTTTTGATTTTGGTACCAGTTTCCTGTTTTGTGATTCTAGGGATCCTCAGATATCGATTTCGAACGAAATCGGTTCAATAACAAAGAATTTCAAAATGGCGCTGATTTTTTAAAGTTTTGGTATCAGTTTCCTGTTTTGTGATCCTAGGGATCCTCAGATATCGATTTTGAACGAAATCGGTTCAATAACAAAGAATTTCAAAATGGCGCTGATTTTTTAAATTTTGGTACCAGTTTCCTGTTTTGTGATTCTAGGGACCCTCAAATATCGATTTTGAACGAAATCTGTTTTATAACAAAGAAAATCAAAATGGCGCTGATTTTTTAAAATTTTAATAACAAAGAATTTCAAAATGGCGCTGATTTTTTAAAATTTTGGTACCAGTTTCCTGTTTTGTGATCCTTTTTTTTTTGGTATCGGGGGGGAAATCTTCATAGATACATGATTTTTTGGGGGAGAAATCAGGTTATGTGAGATTTTTTCTCACTAAAACCCCCTCGGTGGCCACCCTCAGCGCTGTGTTGGGAAGCTCCGAGATCTCAAATATGAACGCATCGGAGCGTCCCATGCGCGATGCTCTTTCGGCTCATCCCGGAGGACGCAGCCCCCTCCCTTCACGTGTTTCGCGCTGAAGCACGGCAAACTTGTGCCACAACCAAGCTGCCGACTACCCAGGATCGTCTAAGGGTGAAACGACTGAAGCCCCCACTCCAGGCCGTTCTTGGCCCTGAAGTCCCTTCGCCTGGGACTATTGAGTGGTTGGATCGGTGTGGTGGCCGTCGCCACCACGGTATCCTCGTCTCCGAGCGGGATCAGCTCACTCACGGGCTCGCTCATCGGCCTCCTTCTTAACCATTACGGTTTCACAGAAGGAGACCACTGCCCTCCATGCTCCGTCCTCCCAGAGCATTGCCGCTATCACAGCCGGTGGAGAGAGATCACTCCCCACGCGGCTGGCTAGGACGCGACGTTCAGGTTCCCAGGCAGGGCATTCTTCCAGAGTGGTGACACCGCGGTGTCGCCTCGCGACCTATTCGGAAAAGGTATTCCCCGAAACAACCATGTCCGGTGAGCACCTGTGTCAGTCTAAAAGTCACGTTTCCACCTTTCCTTCCAAGCCATGCGTTGAAGTTTGGCAGTATTGCACCAACTGTTACAAACTGAATGTGTATATAATAAAAAAAATAAAAAAAAAATACGACCGGCAGCAAAAACCTGGTCATTTGGCGACCGTGGGAGCATATAATTCGAGTGGGCGGATAAGTCTGTTTATTAGATTTCCAAAGATTATGGATTTCGCGAAAAAATGTCGGCGTGCTACGAGAGCACAATTCACAAAGATCGCAAATTTGCTGGAGGCAGGCGACGCGTCCACCCCCGAAGGTGAGGCACATTATATTCTGCTCGAAGAACTTGCGACAAAGTTGGCTACATTAGACGGCGAAATAGAAAAATTCTTAGTAAATAAAGATGGCGAGGAAGCCGAATTAGAGAAAGAATTTGACGATGTAGCTACATATAAATTACGATGGCTTTCAATACAGAATAGAAAAAAGCCACAGGTGAGAGTTCAGAAACACGAGGAAAGAAATTTTTTTTTTTTTTTTTTTTTTTATCCATTACAAGTTAGCCCTTGACTGCGATCTCACCTGATGGTAAGTGACGATGCAGTCAAAGATGGTAGCGGGCTAACCTGTTAGGGGCATGGCAGTTATATTCAATCCATACCCCTATATTCGGTTTCTACACGGCATCGTACCGGAACGCTACATCGCTTAGCGGCACGTCTTTGCCGGTAGGGTGGTAACTAGCCACGGCCGAAGCCTCCCACCAGGCCAGACCGGGGAAAATTCAGAAATTATAAATTCCCAAATTGACCCCGCCCGGGGATCGAACCCGGGACCTCCGCACATTAAGACAACAGCGCTACACACTGCGCCACGGAGGTCGTCAAAAATTATAAACTGCCACGACTGGAACAAATAAAGTTCGATGGTAATTTGAAAAGCTGGCTGCCATTTTGGGGTCAATTTGGGAAGATTCACTTGGATGAAATGATGAACGAAAATGACAGTTTCTACACGGCATCGTACCGGAACGCTAAATCGCTTAGCGGCACGTCTTTGCCGGTAGGGTGGTAACTAGCCACGGCCGAAGCGTCCCACCAGGCCAGACCGGGGAAAATTCAGAAATTATAAATTCCCAAATTGACCCCGCCCGGGGATCGAACCCGGGACCTCCGCACGTTAAGACAACAGCGCTACACACTGCGCCACGGAGGTCGTCAGAAATTATAAACTGCCACGACTGGAACAAATAAAGTTCGATGGTAATTTGAAAAGCTGGCTGCCATTTTGGGGTCAATTTGGGAAGATTCACTTGGATGAAATGATGAACGAAAATGACAAGTTGCAATATTTAAAACAGTCCATGACACCAGCACAGAAGTTAGTAGGTTCATCGACAGCTACCCAGCCACAAGCAAAAGCTACCAGCAGGTAATAACAGACCTCAAAGATAGATATGCACGCAATGATCTTCTCATACAAGTATATGTCCGAGAGCTACTCACCATGATATTGCACAAAGACAGCAACAGTTTGACTTGCCTGTATGACCAAATCAGTACCCAGCTTAGAGCATTGGAAATACTCGGTGTAACACAAGAAGGATACTCATCATTTATTCTGCCGATGGTTGAATCTGCTATTCCTTTAGAAACACTGAAGGCTTGGGAAAGAGCGAGACCAGCTGTGATGAAGAATGAACTCCAGTCATTACTTGAGTTTCTGAAGAAGGAAGTTGAGAGCGAGCAGAGAATTCAATTAGCTACAACAGCATTCTCACAGGAACAAAAAGACACACCAGTGAAGGAGACTACAGCAGCAGCATTGGTAGCCGCAACAACACCAACAGCAGGCATAAGCGGGACTAAAAAACCAGTCACATGTCTTTGGTGTGACAAGAATCATTCGAGTATTGAATGCTATAAACTAGCAAAAATGAGTCTAGAACAGCGAAGAGATCATATTAAGAAAAAGAAGGCTTGCTTAAATTGTTTGAAAATTGGGAACAATGCAAAAGTTTGCAAGAGTTTTTTACAATGTTTTATTTGCAAGAAAAGGCACTCAGTCACTCTATGCACAGGAAATTCAGAAAATACTAAGAATAAGGATCCCGAGACTACGGAGACTACAGCCAGCAACTTTGCCAGTCAGGGGAGTACTGTGACACTGCTGCAAACCACCATGGTGAGAATAGTAAGTGGGGATAAGCAGATGATGGTGCGTGCCCTGGTGGACAACGGGTCACAGATATATATTTTGATAGATATATTTTGAAGAAGGATGTTGCACAAAAGCTAGGTCTCAAGGAGGCAAGTACAGAAACTCTCACTCACTGCCTGTTCAGTGGAGTTCAAGTAAGGTCAAAGGTCCACAATATTTATAATATATCTGTTCAGAGCTCTGATAAGAAATTTTGCATAGAGCTAGCTGCCTTAGACCAACCAGTAATTTGTAATAATTTACCTAAATATAATAATAGTGATGCAAATTTGACAAGGTTGTTAAGTAAAAATAATATTGTTTTGGCAGATGACGATTGTACTGAAATTTCATTGTTGATTGGTGCAGATTATTTAGGCTACATAATGACAGGCACCATGGTTGTTTTGAAAGAGGGGTTGATTGCAATCAAAACCAAATTAGGTAGGGTGTTACAGGGTAAAGTTAAAAATTCAGATAGTAATATTACTAATACTTTATTTTGTTCATCAGATATATCAGGGTTTTGGTCACTGGAATTGCTCGGCATCAGGGATCCTGTGGAGAACAAATCTAAGATCCAGGCTGAAGCTGAGGCAGTGATGGCATTCGAGGAAAGCGTCAACACCAATGTAGATGGCAGGTATGAGGTGTCACTACTCCTGAAGCTGGGACATGAGGAACTACTAAGCAACAGAGATGTAGCTGAGAAACGTTTGAGAGCAACAACCAAGCGCCTGATGTCTACCGGTAAGTTCTCTGAATATCATAATATTATATGTAGCTGGGAGACGGAGGGCATAGTGGAGAGAGTACCAGAAGCACAGAGCGTGAAACAAGGCACGCATTACTTACCTCATCGTGGTATATCAAAGGACTCGAGCATGACGACGAAGCTAAGACCAGTATATGATGCGTCTGCGTGTGACAAAAATAATAGGTCACTTAATTCCTATCTCAACAAAGGGGTAAATTTTTTAGATAAAATACCACACTTGTTAACAGGGTTTCTAAAAGGTGCGATAGGTATTTCAGCTGATATTGCCAAAGCCTTTCTACAGGTATCTGTTAAACCGTCAGATAGAGATTATTTAAGGTTTTTATGGTGGCAAGATGAGTCTCGGGCAGACATGGTAGAGTACAGACACTGTCGAGTAGTATTTGGTCTAACCTCGAGTCCCTTTTTACTGTCTGCTACTATAGTGCATCATTTGAAGCAGGTCACAGGTAAAGGAAAAGAAACTGCAGAGATTCTAGCTAAATCTTTTTATGTTGACAATTGCCTGACAAGCATGGATTCAAAAGAAGAAGTAAATAAATTCATAGCCGAGGCAAAAGACATTATGAGGCAGGCTAAGTTCGACTTAAGACAGTGGGCCACTTCACCTAATGGAATAAATGAGACAAATAATATAATAGTGTCTATCCTTGGGTTAATGTGGAATACAGAAACTGATGAACTTAGTTGTAATCTAGGTAACTTACCTGATTATTTAGAACTTGGTAAGATAACAAAAAAAAATCTTATGTCATTAATTCAAAGAATATTCGATCCAATAGGTTTCACTTGCCCCGTTACACTCCTGCCTAGGTTATTAATGCAAGAGACGTGGCGTCGCGGTCTCACATGGGACGAAAAGCTACCAGATGACCTAGAGACTGAATTTCGTAAGTGGTATGAACATGTGTCATTTCTAGGTGAGTGCAAAATCCCACGACGACTGACTAACTATAGTATAGCAGAAAATACATTAAGCCTTCACCTATTCTGTGATGCTAGTAAACTGGCATATGGAGCTTACTGTACTTCTGCGAGCTGAAAAAAGAGGTGATGTTAGTGTTCAAATGTTGTCTGCAAAATCTAGAGTTGCCCCACCCGGAAAAGCTTCTATTCCTAGACTCAAGTTGACAGCAACACTTATAGGTTCGAGATTACAAGCAGAAGTTAAAAAGAGTCTTGGCATAGAAAAGATAGAGGAAATCTGTTGGACTGATTCATGTGTGGCATATTATTGGATAACTAAAAACTTACCTTGGAATGTGTATGTACATATTAGGGTAAAAGAAATAAGAGAAAACACAAAAATATCATGTTGGCATCACATTCCAGGAACACTGAACTGGGCAGATGTGGCATCAAGAGGCTGCAATGCTGAGCAGCTGGTTTCTCTTCGCTGGTGGGAAGGGCCGGCGTGGTTAAAGCTGCCCAGAGAAGAATGGCCAAAGTCTTCACTTCACGTTGATGACAAGGAGGCATGCAAAGAGCTACAAGAGACTAAGACAGCGTGCAATGCAGGTATATGCGTGAAGGAAGGACTTGAAAGGTTATATTATTTCTCTAAATATAGTAAAATAGTAAGGATGATGGCATGGGTGTTGAGATTTATAAATAACATGCAATCTATGAAAGCCAAGAAGAAAGGAGAAATATCAGTAGTAGAATATGAAGAAGCAGAAAAGAAAATTGTAAAGCTTATTCAAAGAAGCGAAGAAGAATACATTATAGATCAAAAAAGAAGTTTCAATACTTACCATGATGAAAATGGATTATTAAGGGTAAAAACAAAACTTTTATTATCAGATTTTCCAGAATCTACCAAGTCTCCAGCATTGCTTCCAGCAAAGAATATTATAGTAAGAAGATTGGTAGAACAACGGCACAGAGAACTGCAGCATGCAGGTGCAAATCAGCTGACTGCAAACATACGAACAAGATTTTGGATTATTGGTATTAGACGTCTGGCGAAATCAGTTATAGCTGCATGCACAGTATGTGCTAGACTCAGATCAAAACCAGCACAGGTACCTACCGCTCCATTGCCAAGTGAGAGGGTTCAGTGTACAGCTCCATTTCAAGTTAGTGGTGTAGACCTCGCGGGACCCTTATTTTTACGAGATAACGAGAAATGTTGGGTGGTACTTTTTACATGTGCTGTTTATCGCTGTGTACATTTGGAATTAACGAAATCACTGTCGGCAGAGGCATTTATGCTCACCTTACGGCGATTCATTGCTCGGAGAGGACGAGTTCGGCAGTTAATTTGCGATAATGGAACCAACTTTCATGGTACTAAAAATAGACTAGCAGAAATAGACCGGGAAGAAGTACAGAAGCAGTCAACAATTGACCATATTCAGTGGAAGATTAATGCACCAACAGCAGCTTGGTGGGGTGGTTTCTTTGAGCGTCTTATCCGCATCATGAAAGATTTACTAAAAAGGATACTAGGACAATCATGTGTTAACTATGAAGAACTTGAGATAATCATATGTGAATGTGAAGCAGTGATGAATCAACGTCCACTTACTTATATACAAGACGACAAGAATACTTGCCTGGAACCATTGACTCCAGCGTGTTTTTTACAATGTATTCCTCACACAGATGTCAGTGACCTCGATGCAGTTGATGCTAATTCCATGAATTCGAGACTGAAGTACCTGCTGAAACTAAGAATAGACTTCAAGCAAAGATTCAAAAATGAGTATCTGACAGCTTTAGTTCAAAGAGGGAAGGAAAATACAATCAATTTAAATGTAGGAGACATTGTATTGATCGAAACCGAAGAGAAAAGAATAAAGTGGCCCTTAAGTATAATTGAAGAAGTGTATAAAGGCAAGGACGGTAATTACAGAACTGCAAAAGTAAAAACATCATCAGGTTTTAAAATTCGACCATTTCAGAGGTTGTATCCATTGGAAATGTCTTCTAAAGAAGAAAGTGATCAACTGCAGAATAGTCAGCAGTCAACAGGTGAATGTTTCTGATAATTTTCGACCAGTAACGGATGCTGATACTGCGGGAGAGATAGAGAACATTTACATGACAGAGACAGGTCACACTTCAGAGAAGACGACCCGTTGTGGCAGAGCTGTGAAAATGCCCAGTAAGTATACTCTGTAACTAATATAATATTACTCTGTTCACAGGTTTCTCTGATGTCGAGCAATTCCAATTTATTTTTTGCTTATAATTATAATGTTGTTTTTTTTTTTTTTCTATAGATGATTTCAGTTAAACTGTATGTGTATTCTGAACCCATATTTCTGAAACCATGGTGTAACTTCGTAAATACTGTGTAATAGGTAATTTGGGTTATAATTAGGCAACATTCAAGTTAATCTTTTGTTTGTGCTGTGTACTTATAGGAAATTGAGTTTTGCTAATAATTTCAATTTATGATAAATTATTTATTATTGGTCGATCTGTGTCACAAGCCAAGTGTGAAAGATAGAAATGGTTTGTTGATTGGTACATACTTGCACATCCTAGTAATGAATAGAATAAAGTGATGATTGTATTCGTATCGTATAAGGCTGTGGTCCCTTTGAATTTTCATTGTAACATTTTTGTTAAATTTATATCTTACTTTTTCGGGCTGTGGAGGGTGTTACAAACTGAATGTGTATATAATAAAAAAAAAAAAAAAAAAAACGACCGGCAGCAAAAACCCGGTCACCAACAGCACGTTGGCGCGCGTTCCTCTCCTCTGCAAGACGCAAACGCCAATAAGTTAGTGCCTGCTGATGCGCTCGCCGTCTCAAATCTTCAGGCTCTAGTTCGTCATCGCTCATGTGGCCATTATTGCGACTGCGAGTTTGAGCATACACCCTCGCATCCATGTCCGCTAAGATATCCAGTCGTGGAGTACGAGCCAGAATAGTGGCGGCCTCAAATGATATTGTGCGATACCCTCGTTGGAGCAGCGTGGTGGGTCTAAGCTCCTAATTCCCTCTCTCCTATGAGAGTGGAGGCCTATGCCCAGCAGTAGGACGTTAATAGGCTGCAGTGGTGGTGGTGGATACCCTCGTGCAACCCGGATGGCCACCTTTCGTTGCACGCTGTTGGGTTTCGCCCTGAGTCGCTGTACGCTAGACAACCTCTGCGACCAAACAGGTGCCCCGTAAAGGGCCATCGATCTGATCACCCCCGCATAGAACCGACGAACTCCCTCCTGAGGTCCCCCGAGGTTAGGTAGCAGTCCGTGCGTTGCACCTGCTACTTTTTGAATACGGGGAACTAACCGGTCAAAGTGTTCTTCGAACCCCCAGCGACCGTCCAGGGTAAGGCCCAAGTATTTAAGATATCGGTCAACTTCGACGTCCGTATTACCCACTCGGATCATGGTTCTCGGAGGCTCCAGTCGTCTCGGAAGCTTGTGGAACCACAGGGCCTCGGTCTTTTGAGGTGCCAGCCTGAGCCCCAGCCCGTGAATTCGGTCGACTACACAAGCCACACCGACCTCTGCAAGCCTTGATACCTCCTGAAAGTTGCTACCTTTTGCCAACACCATGGTGTCGTCTGCATAGCACACTAGCTTGACCCCAGATGGGAGACTGACCCTCAGAACGTCATCGTAGGCCAGATTCCACAGAAGCGGCCCTAATACTGAGCCCTGTGGAACCCCGCAGCTTATCTCTCTCGTATGCTTACGACCATCCCGCCCGATGTATTGAATGGATCTGTTACAAAGGTACGCCCCGACTATGTCACGCAGGTATGGAGGCACATTGTGGTAAGTTAGAGCTTCCATTATAGCCGCCCAACGTAGGGAATTAAAAGCGTTTACTATATCTAAGCTTACCGCCAACGCAACTCCACCCCCGGATACTGCCCTTTCCGAAAAGGTACGAACGCTAAGGATCGCGTCTACTGTGGAGAGGCCTTTTCGGAAACCGAACTGACTTACCGACAGGTCGGAGCCAACACGCGATAAGTGGTCGGTAATGCGCGCTGCAATTATCCGCTCGAACAGCTTACCCGCCTCATCCAATAGACATATTGGTCGATAAGCGGATGGCGAATCAGCGGGCCTGCCTTCCTTTTTTAAGAGGATTAACCTCGCTTCTTTCCAGCCGGAAGGGAAGACGCCTGAGCGCAGGCAGCTGTTAAAAAGTCTCCTCAGCCGGATCTCTAGACTTTCCATGGCTAGCACCCATGCGCGGCCTGGTATACCATCCGGCCCGGGCGCGGTATTGTGGCTTGCTAGACGCCTTACTGCTTCCTTCAGTTCGTCTTTCGACACTTCTAGTTCGCTCGACCAAGCAGTGTGCTCTTGTGACGACAAAGTGGTTGAAGAGCTGACCTGGGTCCTAGGAAATAATGTATCAAAATTGATATTGAACTTAATACACGTACACTAATTATCTCCGTGATTTTTACCTTTTAAAAATATTTAAATATAATAGAAGTGAATGTTTTACCTTCATTCCGATAATATAGTGGTGAAGTTGCAACGAGAAGTGTTTGTTGGAATGATTCCGTGCAATATTAAGTGAGAAAACAAACAACAATCTGCATAACGCTCACCGTCAACTCAGTTATCGTAACGTTCAATGAAGGCAAGAAGTGTAACGTACACCTGTATCTCTCGCTTCTTACTCATTCATTAACTATTCTATATCCGTCTTAAGTAATTGAAATCAAACTGGTGATAAGACATCGTGAACAGTGTATTTTAACTTTTTTTTTTTTCACTTGCGGGTGGAACAACAATTCTCGACGAGCATCTAATAACGGACTTACCACTATCGCCTAATTTGGTAGCTTATTTTCGCTAATGTTTGCAACAGTTCAATTGGTGTATATTATAGCAAGTCGGAACTGTGGAATTTAGAACTAGAATTTTGTGGAACAGAAGGGAAAGAGGAGGAAGAAAAGAAGAAAAAGAAACAATGGAGTGCCAGGGTTGCAGACAAAACCATTTAGGATGCGACAACTTTCTTCGTTGTCACCTCTGTGGGGGAAATTACCACTTTGAGTGTCTGAATCTAAATGAAAGTCAATTCAAAGCCATCAGTGGAGAACTATCGTCTTCATGGATGTGTCCAGCGTGCACAAATTTAGGCAGGCGTACTAAGTCTAATTTAAATACACCAGTTCGACTAAGTCATGTCACATCAGCCGAAGACTCTTTGAGTATGTCATGTGATTACTCTGACAAATTGCCTCCGCAAAGCCAGCAACAACTGGGGGTTAAACAAAAAGATTTGGACAGTGGCATCTCGATGAAAAAAATCGGTGATCTATTCGACATGAAGCTGAACTCGGTTCTTAAAGTACATATGGATAGCTTCCGATCTTCTCTGAGAGAGGATGTGAAGTTGCTCGTACGGACTGAATTGGACCTTACTATTCAAGCCTTAAAGGATGATTTTACCGTAACGACAGACTTTATCTGTGCTGAGCAGAAGACCTTAAAAGATACCCTCGATAATAAAACGAAGCTCATATCAGACCTGGAAGCCGAAAATAAAAAATTACGTGACGAGGTGCAGAAAATCAACTCTCGTTTGTCCTCATTAGAGAAAACGTCACGCAGCCACAATCTGGAGTTGCAAGCAATTCCAGAGGCTAGGAACGAAAACGTTTTAGCGCTGTTCAATAAACTCTGCGATTTAATAAATGTTCCGATTGATCCTTCGCACATCCATGCGTGCCGCACAGTGGCCAAACAGAATCCCTCGTCCAATAGACCCCGTAACATCTTAGTCACGTTGTCATCATCACTGCTGATTAACATAATATTATCTGCATAACATTATCTCGGCAGCACACAGATATAATAAAAGTCATCCGAAAGAGACCATTAATACCAGCTTACTTGGATTATATCTATTGAGGGCTCACTCTTAAATAACACCAAAGCCTTTTACAGGTACATTAATAGCAAAAGAGACACTCGAACCAACTCAATACCTCAGACCATCATTTACGGTAACCAGACTGCCACAGAGAGCGCAAGTATCTGCGAATTATTCGCAAAATACTTTTCAACAATATAACCGACGTGGATATAACCTCTTATCCCACCATTACCGCTTGTAAAGAAACTACTTTATGTTAAGTCTGTATCACTAAAAAGGACATTTACGATCAATTTAAAAAATTAGACTCTAATAAAGGTGTTGGTCCAGATAAGATCCCACCGTTATTTATTAAATTGTGTGCGAGTAAATTATGTACTCCACTCTATATCATTTACAATAAGTCCCTTCAATCCGGCGTCTTCCCTAAACTGTGGAAAACAGCCTATATCATACCAATTTTTAAAACTGGGGACCGCTCGCGTTGCGAAAATTATAGACCCATTAGCATATTATCTTGTTTCTAAAAAGTATTAGAGTCGCTTGTATATTATAATATTTATCATCACGTTTTCCCCGTCATCACTCCCAAACAGCATGGTTTTGTTAAGAATCGCTCTACAACGACTAACTTACTGGAGTACAAAAACTTTATTTGTAAATCATTTGCCAAGCAAGGTCAGATAGATACTATTTACACAGACTTTTCCAAAGCCTTTGACAAGGTTAACCACAAAATTCTTTGTCACAATCTGGGCGCGTACGGGATTTGTGGTAGCCTTTTACGATGGCTAGAATCTTATTTGCGGATGAGATCGCAATTAGTTGCAATTAAGGGTCATGCATCTCAACCAACCCACATTACCTCGGGTGTTCCACAAGGGTCTCTTCTAGGACCACTGTTCTTTATCTTATTCGTTAACGACCTAGCGAATAGATTAAGCTGCGAGAGTTTGTTTTATACTGATGACCTAAAAATATTTAAGTCAGTTGACAGCGAAAACGACGCCCAATGTCTTCAAAAAGACTTAAATACCATCGCTGACTGGTGCGATGAGAACCGTATGTGCCTTAATGTAGATAAATGTTTAGTGGTCACTTTTACTCAAAGAAAGTCAAAGAAAATTTTATTTAACTACGCTTTAAAAGAGCAAACTCTTGCGAGAAAGATATCGGCCAAAGATCTTGGTGTCGTATTTGACGACAGATTGACCTTCAGGGATCATTATGAATATATTATTTCAAAATGCAATAAATTAATAGGTTTTATCATAAGGTCCACTAGAGATTTTAAACATCCAAAAAGTTCCATAAATTTGTATCGAACCATAGTACGAAGTATTAAGGAATACAATTCAATAATATGGTCACCGTACTAGTTATGCTGTTCATAGCAGTCGGTTGGAATCCGTTAAAAAAAAATTCTGCGAATTTTGTCGTTTCGTTTCAACTATGGCCACAGAAATACAACTTACTACGATCGACTGGAACATTTTGGAATGCAAACTCTAGAATTTCGTCGTAAATACTTCTATCTGTTATACTTACACAAGATCACCCATTCTGAAATAGACTCTCCTCCCTTACTCTCATCGTTAAATATAAATATTAATTACAGAATAAGAAAACCGAGACCCTTCGCCCTTAATGTCTACATGAACAATACTTCTTTTTACAATCCCATTGTTCGCATGTGTCGCCTATACAACGATCTTGCCAAAAATGACCGCAATGTTAATATTGTCATTTTCATTAATAGAATAAGCGCACTTAAAAAACACATTTTTAATTGTATGAAATAGTATTTGTAATTTTGTAATATATTTTATTGTTTTTAAATTGTCAATCTTGTTGTTCATAGTTTGCTAATCAATTGTATAAATTCTTTACTTAATTTCTCTGATTTGTATTTCTAACTTTAAGCAATATTAATTTCTATATTCATTCATTCACTAGTCTTTTATATTTAGTTTATATATTCTGTGTATAAGTCATGATGTGTGCACATGTTTTGGGTTTTAACTTAGAACCGATCCTGTAATTTAATACTTACCTGAAATGTTGTAGTTATTTCCAGTTTTGTGTACCATATAACCTATAAAGAAATAAAGAAATATCCACCACTGTCTCCAACAGAATAGGGTCCATCGTTTCGGTCAGTGGGGGTACCCATGGTCTGAGCTTACCCAGGACCATTTTATACGGGCGCCCCCATGGGTCCTTGTTCAGGGCTTCCGCAAGCTCATTCCATCACTGCGCCTTGGCTTTAGCTATTGCAGTCTGGAGCGCTTTCGTGGCTTGCCGGTATGCGGTATAAGTGATAATGAGCTCATCTGCAGTGGCTCGCCGTCTTTTTCTTGCCCTGGAATACTGGCGTCTGGACCTGATGCAAATTCGGCGCCGTTGTGCTATGTCCTCGGACCACCAGTATACTGCCTTTCTTTTTGCGAGCCCGGCTCGTGGCATCGATGTGTCGCAAATAGATGCCATGGTGACCCGGAACCAGGCCCCCTCCATCTCGGGATCAGGAAACGAGTCTTGAGATTTTTCTGGCCAAGCTGCGACATAGGCCGCAGCAACCAGTAAATCGCGGTCGAGTCGCTTTACGGACCATCGTCTAAGGAGAGCGGTGCTTCGTTGCTCAGATAGGCAAGAGGATCGTTGTGACACCCTGAAGACTATGTGGCGGTGGTCTGATAGTGTGACCACTTCTTCCGCGACTCTCCATCCTGACACTAAAAGTGCTGCCGCAGGAGTCGCCCATGTCAAGTCTACAATCGACTCTCCCTGCCACCGCACACATGTGCTTATTGACCCCTGATTTATTAGCTGGAGGTCCAGTTCTGCTGCCCACTCCAGGATTATGTTGCCCCTTCAGTCATCCCGTCGGTCTCCCCAAACTCTCGAGTGTGCATTAAAGTCACCCAATATTATCATTGGGCGTGGCAAGTACCTACGGACGCAGGCTGCCAGCTCATCCAAATATGACTCGTAACCAGCAAGACCGGAGTTGGGAGATATATAGCAGCCTACAACTACCAGAGGGCCCCATTCCACAGCAACGTAACCGGATCCCCTCTCAAGGATAGAACAAATTGGGTCGCTTTGCCCTCCACCCCAATAAATAGCCACAGAATCCTCCAAGCTACCATACCAGCGAGGGTGGCTGGGGCAACAGACCACTCTGCGACGCATTGCAGAAGCAGATCTTGCGCTGCACGGCAGTGGTTCAGGTTGCCCTGAAGGACCCTTAGCTCCTTGAATTTTGTGTTCCTGTTGCCTCCTCTGCCGGCAAGTTAGCCGACTGAGCTGTTCCGCTCGATCTTCTCGGCTCATGTCCACCTTTGCCTTTCTTCTTTTTCGGTGGGTTGCACTTTTCCCCTCCCAGTCTATGGTCTGCTGGTCGACCGAGATCCGCACATACGGGACATCTAGGCACCTGCGCTTGGCATTCCCGGGCTTTGTGTTCCTGCTCACCGCAGCTATAGCAGCATAGACTCCTGTCCACTGGGCTAGCACATTGCTTACGGACATGGCCCATTTCCAGACATCGGAAGCATTGCAGCTGTCTTGCTGCCAGCACACGCACCCTTGCCTTAACCCATCCAATCTGCACGTGCTTTTCTTCGGCAAATTTACGGACGGCTATTAGTGGGCATCGGACCCAAGCCGTTCCCAACCCAGTGGTGTTGAAACGGATTTCCCCCACCTTCACTTCCTCCAAAGGACAACCTCCGGCCTCAGAAATTGCAGCCGCTACCTCTTCCTTCGTTATGGATTCATCCAAGTCCATTATCCTTACCTCCCCTGCTTTGAACGGGCGTGCAATTCGTACCCCCATGTCCGTTAGGACCGCCCGAAGTCTATCTGCAAGAGCGTCTGCCTTTTTGGCGCTATCCGGCCCTGGTACCTCGAGAACCAGACCTCCAGTGATTGCTTTTTTCTGACGGATTTGGGATATTCCGCAATCTGCTAGACTTACTCGCTGCAGCACTTACTTACTGCATTCGCAGTTGCCATGGCCATTGCATAACTGACCGTCGCGTTATCCGACAGTGTTATCGTGACCGCTGCCGTCTTAGGCGCGGGTGCTGGCTTTGCCTTTGCTGGTTTATTTGCGTGGCCCGAGGCCGTGACCCGACCCGACGTGTCGTCTTTACGCTGTCGCTTCGCAGAGGATGTGGTCTTAACATTTTTCGCGCTGCAACTTTTGCCCAAGTTTCAGTGGCTGGTTGCTCTAGCCCTACACTTTTTGATGGAATCGAGGATACTTCTGGCTCCACCAGCTGTGGTGAAAGAGTAGCCTTTTCCGGATTCTTCTTTGTTTTCTTTTCTTTCTTCTTTTTTGGCTTAGGCACCTGCTCTTTCTCGGAGGATGGCTTGGCTTTTCCCTCAGAGAAAATTTCTGCGCGAAACTCAGTCAGAGCCACGATCAGTTCCACTAGAGCAGTAATATGACGCTCTTGAAGGCCTTTCTTCATCTTCGCTCCTTCGCCCTGTTTGGTTCCTGTGCCCTTCGTATATTTTTGACGAAAACTGCTGATTTCTGCCGTCAAACTAGCTAGTTGAGCCTTAAGGTTAGTAAGTTCTGATCGTAATTCACCATTTTCCCTTTTGAGCTCCTCGTTGTTTGAGGCAGAGAATCTTTGTGCCAGCTCTGATGCTGCGGTCAACGCAGAGCGAGCTGCCATGCGAAGGTTTTGTGCATGAACACCCCTTAGGTTGCGGGAACTATCTGCAACATTTTCGACGGTGGACATGGCATCTGTAATTTTGGCCCTTATATCAACCGTCGCGTTGTGCAGTTTTTTAGTTCCTTTTTCATTCCATTTCTTCGACCGTGGGCAGGTCTTTTTTCGCCCTTGTAATCGGAGCCGCCTCGTAGGGATCTTGAACGTCTGCATCACTTACAGCCGGTTTTTTCGCTTTTCCTGGCTTGCATAGGTAAGGCTGCCGTCTTTTTCGCGGTTGGGCCCCTGAAGCAGTTGAAGCAGTCGATGCAAGTGAGCTGTCTGACACATCTGCTTCGCTGTCTTTTCCCGAGGGACGCGCGAAAACACACGTCTCCTCCTCTCCTTTCGGTCTTCTGACCCTTTTATATGGGTTTTTTGGCTTTCAATTTCCATTTTCGTCCCACGACTATGGGGGATTTATGTGGTCCGTCTGGGTGGTGCCCCCTGCACCCAGGTAAGCCTAGCGTAACTCGCTACGGGGGTCGGCCGGTACCCTAGCGAGGAACGCACTAATAACTGATCCTCTCGTCAGCCATGCATCCCCTCACGGTGCGCCGCCCCTTGGGATTGGGGTAATTTTTTATAGAGGTTGTCTTCCTCGCAGTCCGGCTGTTTAAGGCAAGACTCTCGGTCCCGTTTGACGCCGCGAGACATGTCCACGGCACATCACTGCGGGATTACGAGACAGACGTTGGCAAGGTAGCTTTTACCTATGCCCGCTCAGAGGCAGAAAACTGCACGCCAAGCCCATCTCCCATCTTATTGTGCTCACAGCTGGACTAGACACGCGCGGAAGGCAGGAGCGTACGCTGTATTTCACTGAGGGCGCTCTTCACCCCAGAGATGACATTGGCGTAATGCTAGCCGTCTATATTCCCTTTGTCGCCTCTTACGACACCCATGGGATGAGATGGGGTGGTCCTACTAGTGTTTTGTGATCCTAGGGATCCTCAGATATCGATTTTGAACGAAATCGGTTCAATATCAAAGAATTTCAAAAACGCGCTGATTTTTTAAAATTTTGGTATCATTTTCCTGTTTTGTGATCCTAGGGATCCTCAAATATCGATTTTGAACGAAATCGGTTCAATAACAAAGAATTTAAAAATGGCGCTGATTTTTTTAATTTTGGTACCAGTTTCCTGTTTTGTGATTCTAGGGACCCTCAAATATCGATTTTGAACGAAATCTGTTCAATAACAAAGAAATTCAAAATGGCGCTGATTTTTTAAAATTTTGGTATCAGTTTCCTGTTTTGTGATCCTTGGGATCGTCAGATATCGATTTTGAACGAATTTTAAAAACGATAGTTCCGGTTTTGTTGAATCAGTGTTCAAACAGCCTTAAACTACGCAATACATTCCTCCTGGTATTTTAAAAAAGATCGCGGAAATAAACACTTGTCACACCTAGTCACGACACGGCACTCACTACTGACGGCACTGCGACGAACGCTGAGGGGTCTCGTCGATGCGCATGTTTGTGTGAGTGAGCTGTTTCGAACGTTTCTAGGTAGCTTCACTACTGTTTATATCTGTGGTAGAGGTAAGGAGTATCTTCTCATAGAGAAAAGTTGAAAAAGTGTCCAGTGGTTGCTATAATCAGTTCAAAAACCTTCCACACGTCAGTAGTGGGCGCTGGCAGCGTGAAATAATGAGTAAAAATATGATCATCCTGCAACGCCCCGTGTTGGTCAGCTTGGTGGACTATGGCCAAACTGTTTTCATTCAGAGAGGAGACTCATGCTTAAATTGGAGCCTGCAATGGGTTGAAGTATTCTGTTTTAAGAAACGTCGTTATTAGTTTCTGGACACAAATAGAGGTTCAATTCTTGCAAGGGTTGAATTGCCTATTGCCCAGGGGGTAAATTCTGTAATAAGAAATAAATAGTAAAATTTTATTATTTGGATTAGAGAAAAGCATTATTGAGAAGCTTACATTATTGTTTTTATTATTCATCACAAACAAGAATATTGAGTAAAGAGTCTTACTGGTATACTTAGAAATGGGCAGGCATCATGTTTGAGACGCTGGCGGTTTAGAGTGTCCTTCCCATTGAAATGATGACTACATATTCTGCTTCCTTTTTTAGGCTTTTACTCAGGTCTGTTAATAGTATTCTGCGGAGCTCGGGATTCATACCGGAGATCGGGTGTCTTAATCACTAGGTTATCATCGCTACAGCCTAAAATGAGTTTGGCTATTTTATGTAGAAGCTGACTGTTTAATTTCATCTCTCTACCCCTCAGAGTGAGAAACAGTAAGTGATATGAAGTTTTAATTTTATCGATATTCAATTTATTTGTAAACAATACAATCCCCACACTATATAATATACACTCCTAACAAAAAGTTATGAAATAATCAAAATTTTTGGGGACAGCGCAAAAATTGACGTGTTTTGGATTCAGTAAAGAAGAAACTAAGCTTTAATTAGACGAAATAACTTAAACTATTCGCCACAATAAGAAAAACTAGACGACTTTGTTACTCACTGAAATGAAATTCCTGGGCATTTTACATTATTATTATTATGACATCCCACAACTGAGCACTTCACCATAGTTGATTAGGTACATAAAAGTACAACAAAATACATGAAAATATTTACAAAACAGGTAATTATTTCAACTGAAACACCGGAAGCACAGCAGACGCCATTTATAGTTGACAAAAAATTGGCTTCAATAGCTTTCGATGACGTCATATGACAATTGCTCTACACGTTCACGCAATAACATAATACACCTGTCTCGTTCTAATAACGTAGCTTTTAGTAAGTAAGAAAAGTCAAAATATAGTTTTGCATGTTTTATTAATAAAATGCATCGTTTAACCATATTGGGTAAAATGCAACATATCCTCTCATAACCTCCTATATGTCACCGTTAGATTATAATCTAACGGTTTTTACAATCTTACGGTGACATATATCTGTGATCTAATCAAAGGAAATATGTTACTTGTCTCTGGGAATGAACCACAGAGTACAATTACATTAGATAAAATTGAACGAATCAAAGAGAATAACCACTACGCTACGCTATTCTTTTTCTCTCAAATCAATTCTGAGCTTTTTCTGGTCGGTGCGCTACGGTCTAATGTGCTACGATCAAGGAACATACTTATCAGTATATATAATGTACTCTGTGGGAACATATTTACTATATTGTTTTTGAAGTTCTAACCTGGATAAAACCAATAAAGAAAAAAGCGCGGGAAACTTCTAATTTGGCGGACGTGATTTTTTGGTTTTTCACTATTACTTGAAAAAGTGGATCATTGGAGGTTTTTTAGTGTATAAAAGTAGTTAGTTAGTTACGAAATATTTATATTTTTATTTTAGTTAGTAAATAGTGTACATATTTTTGATTTGGTAAGTTTCTTTTAATATGGGGGTTGATCCCCCGGATGACCCTGGACCTACAGGAGGTCCAGGGCCATACCCTGGTCCCCCTGTAGGATATAATGTTGTTATTGATGATTCTTCTATGGACACGGAGGATGGTCTTATTAATCTCTCTGACAGAAAACGCACTAAACCCCAAAAAAGATGCCGCCATTGCAAGACTAAGAGAAGTCGGAATAAAGAAGGAAAATTGCATTCCCAAATGTGTCAGTGTGATGACTCTGATGAAAAAATGATCCCTATTGTTGTAGATGATGCTCAAGAAAAGAAAAATGTCTCACCTGTTAATACTGGTGCCTCCTCTACACAACCCATTAGTTCGACAGGTCCCTCACAACCGCAAATAGCTAGAAAATATGTTAGCACTGATTCAGGACCTTTCACTGTCCACATCCAAAGGTTAACCACATCACCTAGTGATCCTGTGACTTTGCATCCCATACAGTTCGGCAAAGATTTAAAAAAATTTAACATTAATAACATTGTCAATGGCAGCCTCAAACGTATAGGCAGAAATAGAGTTTCGATGGATTTTAGCAATTATCAGGATGCCAATTTGTTTACGGAGAACCCACAAATAGCTAGTCTTTCTTACAAAGTTTTTATTCCTAGTTTCACTGTTACACGAGTAGGTATAGTGAAAGGCGTGCCCCAAGACTGGTCAGAGGAAGAAATTCAGGAAAACATCACTGTTCCTATGGGATGTGGTCAAATCATCAAGGTGAGGCGAATTAAAAGAAAAAATGTAACTGATGGTACAGCTTTATTTTTAAACACTAACATGGTTGTATTGACGTTTGATGGTCAAATATTACCAAAAAGGGTGTACATGTGCTATACAGCTCTTTCTGTTGAATTATACATTTTTCCTACCATACAGTGCTACAATTGCTGCAAATTTGGACACACTAAGATACAATGCAGATCAAAGCCACGTTGCTTTAAATGTGGGGATGAACACCCCTCAGACACTTGTACTGTTGTCTCTGAAAATGCTCGTTGTTTTCACTGTACTGGTCGCCACTTTGCCACTAGTAAGTTATGTCCAGAATTCAATAGACAGCAAAAAATTAAAATTTCAATGGCCCAGAGCTGCATATCATATGCAGAGGCAGCTAAAATCCATCCCCCATCTTCAAAACCTTATGCTGATGTAACAGCTTCGTCTCCTTCCCAATCTGAAAATAAAAATCATCCTACCTCAAACTCAAGTTCATATGTATCTCCTACACCAAACAGTTCTCATAAAAAAACTGTGTTTGTTCAACGTCGTGTCCCTCCTAAACAAACCGGAGGATATGACCGCACTATGCATGAATCAATTAACAATGAATATAATAATCATAACTCCCAAATGCCTGATGGTTATGTATTGAAACATAGATCTAATACAATCCCTCAAAAATCTATTGCAGAATTAATTTTAGAACTTATTAAATTACTTTCTAATTCTACTAATTCATTTTCTAGTGATAACTCTTTACCGTCCAACGCCGCCAACTCATTATTGACAGCTCTAAACCAAATCTTTAATTATGGACCACAAAATCCTACAGTGGAACTGCAGGAGTGCCATAAGTAAAAAAACTGATATTATTTACTTAATAAATAAATATAAGCCTATAGCTATGTGTCTCTCTGAGACATGGCTGAAACCAGAGTTTCATTTCAGGATCTCTGGTTTCGTTACTGTGAGAAATGATAGACTGGATGGGTATGGTGGAGTGGCCATACTCATTAACAAAGCTTTCTCCTATAAGATTTTTTCACTCCCTTCTCTCAGTGATGGCATTAATGCCATTGCTGTGATTGTAAATAAAATTTGTATTATTTCTGTGTATATACCTCATCCTTCTTCTTCCTTATACAATGAGTTTAGTCAATTACTTACTACCCTGCCTAGACCATTTTTAGTACTCGGGGATTTCAACTGTCAAAATCAATCATGGGGCAGTTCTAGCACTAATTATTATGGTGAATTGATGACAGATATTTTAGACTCTCAAAATATATGTATATTGAACAATGGCACTCCAACTCGACGTACTGGTCCTGGTGAGAGCCTTAGTGTACCTGACTTGTCTCTTTGCTCTCCGAGTTTGGCATCTTTGATAACTTGGAGTGTACTTGACCATGCTTATGGCAGTGATCATATACCAGTTGTTCTTACTTTACCTATATCTTGCCCTCCTTCTAACCTACAACACAGTTCTAAATTAAAGCATAAACTGCCAGATGACTGGAGCACATTTAAACATTATGTTGAACAAAAACTATCTAGCCTTCCTATTGTTAACGGTGGTAATGAAACAACATGTGCAGAGGAGTTTACTAAAATTTTAATTGATGCTGCGAATGCTTTATTTCCATTAAGAAGTAATAGACAGGGTAAAATTCCATTTCCTCCTTGGTGGGATCATGAGTGCACTATAGCCATCAAGCAACGGAAGGAGGCTGAGAAAAAATATTGTTCCATGATGACTGCAGAGAATTTCGAAATTTATACCCAAATAGCTCGTTCCACTCGCAAGCTACTCAAAAAAAAGAAATTTGAGGGTTGGAGACGATTTTGTGAGTCTTTAAATCCAGATATTTGTCCATCGGTAGTTTGGAAAAATATAAGAAGATTTAAATCAGCTTTCTATTCATCTTCATCAGGTACATTATCTTATGAACTAGCAGACCAATTTATGGACAAGTTGGCTCCTGCATCTGCTCCCGACCTTAATAATACCCAGTGTTGTATTCCTTACTCGATAGCTTGTAGTTATACAGACCTTAATGCTCCTTTTTCTTTTTCTGAACTAAAAGGCGTGTTGTCATATGTAAAAGACTCATCTCCAGGCGAAGATGGCATTACGTACTCTTTCTTGATAAACTGCAGCGACGAGTCTTTGAAATACTATTTGAGTATTATTAATGCCATTATGTTGTCTGGTAATATTCCTTGTTCTTGGAAAACCCAAGCCATAATCCCTATACTAAAACCAAACAAACCAGCCTCCGATGTTTCTTCTTTTCGTCCAATAGCCCTATCCTCAGTTCTTGCCAAAATAGCTGAGCATCTTGTTAAAAACAGATTAGAATTTTTCATTGAAAATAGTAAAATTTTGACAGCCAATCAGCTGGGATTCAGAAAAGGCCGTAGCACCATAGACAATATTAGTATTTTTGTTTCGGATATTCGATTAGCTTTCTCGAATAATAAGTCAGTTCTTGCGGCCTTTCTTGATATCAGCTCTGCGTATGATAATGTACTGCTCTCAGTAATGCATAAAAAATTGCATGACCTTCATGTACCTCAATTGTTAATTACATTTATCATTAATATGCTTTCTGAAAGGTGTATTAAATTAGACCTAAACAATGGTGCTCAACTATCAAGGCTTGTATGGAGAGGCCTGCCCCAGGGGTCGGTCCTTAGTCCATTATTGTACAATGTATATACCTATGATTTAGAGACCTCCTTGAACTCAGATGTAAATGTCTTGCAGTATGCTGATGACCTTCTTTTATACAACTCTGACATTTCTATAGAAAAAGCTAGTAGCTGTATAACCACTAATCTTAATAAGCTAAATGATTGGTTAGATGTCAATGGACTGGAATTGTCTGTTAGTAAAAGCACCGTGGTTCTATTTTCTAGACGAAGAATTATACCTGATTTCACCGTATTTTATAGGGATAATCCTATTCCTGTAAAGTCTCAAGCAAAATTCTTGGGAGTTATTTTAGATTCCAAACTTACTGGAGTACCTCACTGTGACTATATTGTAACTAAATGTGAAAGAAACTTAAACATGATCAGGTGTCTAACCGGTGTTTGGTGGGGTGCCCATCCTTTGACCTTGCGTCTTATTTATAACGCCCTCATTCGTAGCATATTAGATTATGCCACTTTTATTTTAGAACCCTGTAATGCTGCTGCTCTTAGCAAATTAGATTGTGTGCAGGCTAAAGCTTTGAGGATCATCCTTGGAGCCATGAAATCTAGTCCTATTAATGCTATGCAAATAGAGTGTGTTGAACCACCTCTAAGTTTAAGACGTCAATTTCTATCTGATAGGTATTTATTTAAAGCCATGCAATTTTCTCATCATCCTTTACGTGATAAACTTCAACTCCTTTTGAAATGTATAGATACTTGTTCATACTGGTCCCGTAAGTCTCCTCCCTGCCTTATTAAAAGTTATCGAATATTTTGCTCTATACAAGCGCCGATGTATAATACATATTGTTATCCTATTTTCGATAGTAAATTTAAAGCATTAATAATCTCTCCGAATGTTAGGATCAATCCAGATATTCCAAGAAACCAATTGGAAGCTCCTCAACATGTGAACATATTGAAAGAAAATGAATTTACGGATTTTCATTACATATATAGTGATGCTTCTAAGCATGCACCAGATGGCATAGTCGGAGTGGGAGTTTTCCATTTTCAGTATAATATTGTCCAAAAAATAAAACTACCGCCTGAATCATCTGTATTTACTGGAGAATGTCTTGGTCTGTTTAAATCTGTTGAATATATACTTCTTGCCAAACTTAAGAAATCTATTGTATTTACGGACTCAATGAGTGCTCTGCAAGCTTTATCTAGGTTTCCATTCAAATCTGCTCAGATTAACCATGTTGTTATAAAAATTAGAAACCTCCTAGTTACGTGTATTGAAAGAGGCTATACAGTGGTGTTTTCCTGGGTACCAGGTCACTCAGGCATTTCGGGAAACGAACGTGCTGATCAGCTTGCTAACGAGGCTATTTCTTGCGGAGATATGGCAGATGCAGACTATTGTAATTCTGCCTATGATTTGTGTACATTACCAAAACATTCCCTTCAAGAATCTTGGAGAGTCGCTTGGGCGACCTCTAGCCAGTCAAAAGGTAGAACATATGCTAGAATTCAAAACTTTATTCCGTCAAAGCCATGGTTCTCACGTTTGAGGTTGGGCAGGAGGGTGACGTGTACCTTGACGCGTATGCGGTTGGGTCACGTTTGTTCACCTGTTCAACTGGCAAAATTTGGAATTGTGGATAGTGATTTGTGTGAATGTGGTGAGGTGGGTGACTTGAACCATATATTTTTAACGTGCCCAGTATATAACAGGGATGCATTTTACCAGGGTCTTATTCAGTGTCATATCCCACTTCCGACTTCTGTTGACATCCTCTTGTCCTCTGATGAACCTTGTGTATATAAACTTTTTTCCTCATTTATTTTACTTAATGATATTAAACTGTAAATATGTATATTCCATTTTATATTATTTTCTACCCTTTTATGATCCTTTCCAAAATTCCGTTTTTTTTAAAAAAGTTTGATTTTATATAAAATAAGTTTCCCCGTTTAAAAAAAAAAAAAAAAAATTTGACTATGGCTCAATCGCTCAACGCGCGGAGCCACTAAACAAAGAAGAAGAAGAAAACCAATAAAATTGAAAATAAACAAGCATGCGTAAATTATAAAAATAATTTAATAATGGAAGGCAATGGAAATTATAGAGAGGAAGAAGAGATTAGTCCAATTGAAAATGCTTGGTCGATGAAAACTCCCAAGTTTACACCGGAGGACAATCCACATGGTCTTTTAGAAGAAAGTAAATTCGCTACTCTTTTTCCGAAATATCGAGAACAATACATAAAGGAGTGCTGGCCGTTAGTCCAAAAAGTATTAAAAGAACATCATATATTAGCTGAGTTAGATCTTATCGAAGGAAGTTTAACAGTAAAAACGACTAGAAAAACTTGGGATCCTTACATCATTATTAAAGCAAGGGATTTAATGAAATTGCTTTCCAGAAGTGTACCATTTGAACAAGCAGTGAGGGTACTAGACGATGAAATTGGTAGTGACATTATAAAAATTAATTCATATGTTAGGAAGAAAGAAACATTTTTAAAAAGGCGCCAACGTCTAATAGGTCCCAATGGTGTAACTCTTAAATCAATTGAATTGCTAACTGAATGTTATGTTCTGGTCCAAGGCAATACAGTTTCTGCAGTTGGACCCTACAAGGGATTGGTACAAGTGAGAAGAATAGTGGAAGACACTATGAAAAATATACATCCAATGTATAATATTAAAAGTCTTATGATCAAAAGGGAATTAATGAAAGATCCACGGCTCAAAAATGAAAGTTGGGACCGGTTTCTTCCCAAGTTTAAAAGTAAGAATGTTCCTAGAAAGCAACCTAAAAATAAAGTTAAAAAGAAACCATATACACCATTCCCACCACCTCAACAAGAAAGCAAAATTGATCGAGAGTTGGCTACAGGTGAATACTTTCTTAAAGATGAACAAAAGAAAGCAAAACGTCTTTATGATAAAGATGAAAAACAAATGCAAGCTAAGAAAGCCAGAGAAGAGGAAAGGAAAAAGGATTTCATACCACCTGAGGAGAAAGCAGCTTTACCAAAACCTTCAGAAGGATCATCAATTAATATTGATCAATTTAAAGCCAAAATGAAAAAGATTTCTAAGCAAAACAAATCTTTGATTAAGAAGTGATGGTTTCAAGAAAGTTCACTTATTCCTAACTAAATGATGGCTCCGATTTCATCCACCTGGATTAAATTTTTCGCTTATTATTTTTTACTAAATTTTCCGGGATAAAAAGTAGCTTGTCCTCCACTGGGATGCAACCTATATCTGTTTCAAATTTCATCAAAATCGGTTGATAAGATAGGTGGTTATAGCATAGCAGACAGACAGACATAATTTCGCATTTATAATATTAGTGTAGTTGATTTATAGATCTACGAAGTCAATACTTGAAGAATCCTTTTTTTAGTATGGTGGTAACTAGCTGAAGCCTCCCATCACACAAATAATAATTTAGGTACCTTCAATAATTTTTTCAATTAGTATAAAAATAAAGTAATCAAGTATTCAATAGTTTTATTTTTTTCCTTTTATCAATTTTAATTTGGGTACATTTGAATTTTTACTAATAAATTGGTTACCATTAATAAATTGCTGTAGTACTATTGGGATATCAATTTTTCCTTTTGGATCTTGATGTGTTTCAAGCAATGCAATAAGCATTCTGGGTATAGCACATGCTGTGCCATTCAGTGTATGAGCATATTTTTTTATAATGCCATCAGAATACTTGATGTTCAGTCTTCTTGATTGGTAGTCGGTACAATTGCTACAGCTAGAGATTTCACCATAATTATTTCGTCCAGGCATCCAAGCTTCAATATCATACTTCCTAAAAAAAGTTAATTAAATTAATGAAACAGTACGTAAAGTGTAGTACATCTATATTAATATTATAAGTGCAAGAGTGGATGGATGGATGAATATTTGCTACTCAATAACACCGATTGAACGGATCTGGATTAAATTTGGCACAGTGATTATAATCTGAAATAACAGGCTACTTTTTATCCAAGAAAATTAAGTTCCTGCATAAACCAAAAAACCAACCAGACAAAGTTGTGGTCATCAGCTAATAGTAATAATACAGAGCTTTACTTATGAGTGCCCACACAATTTTAGAATTTTAATATCCTTATTTTTTTTTATAATGAGTATTTCATGGATTTACTCTCAATACTAATAAAGGTATATTTACATAATACATTAAAATTAAAAATATAGTTTATACCTATAAGCTGGGGCCCCAAGTTCATGTGGTGGCATATCTAGAACTTTCATATGTAAACCTAATGGTGAGAATAAACTTTCCTCTGTTTTTCTTAAAAACTCCAACATTTCATCAGACTCCTCTGGTATGGTGACAGCAAACATCTCAACTTTAGTAAATTGATGGACTCTGCAATATGAAAAATATGATTAGAATCTGGTATTTAATTATTAGTTTATACATAAAAAGGATATATTTTCTAATTAAACATCTATTATAATATTGTGGCTAATACTGTTGTAGACAATCTCTAAAAGTAGAAATGACAGGTCGAAATTTTTCACCATACCTCCTACAAAGCTCCCCTCCAAAAAAGGGACAGCACAAGTAATTTAGATCAGTAAGTATCTTAGTTTAAGAGATTAGGTACAGCCAAATTCTACTAGCTAATTAGCCAGTCTTGGTAAAAACTAAAAATCAAAATTGTTCAGTAGTACACAAACTTTAGGTTTTTTTGCAAGTATGTCAGGGTAATACTAGCGAAACAGGTTGTTAGGTACACCAAAGTATACATACTTGCGTGACTATCACCTGCATTAGAGAAAAATATTTTAAATTAAACATTAATTCATATTATTACCTATATGTGCCTCTTTCTTCCACTATATTAGATGTCTCCGCCCGATAGCATCTACTAACTGCTGCAAGTTTCAGAGGTAAATTAGTCTTATCATGAAGAGAATTTTTCAACAGACCAGCCAAAGACATTTCTGCTGTACCTGACAAATACAAGTCAGGCCCATGATGTACTGGATCTAAGGAATAAATCTAAAATGAATCACTTTTTAGCAATATATTAAATTGTAATTATATATAAAGAACTCAAAGCAGTTTTGTCATCTCTAAAAAAATGTTTACCTGAGTGCGATCAGTGTTTATCGTCATCCCACAACTTTGTAAAATATTGCTTGACAATATATCAGGTACTGATACTAATGTAAAGTTTTTTTTCAACAGTGCAGACACTGTGTATTTTATTAATGCCTCCTCAAGTTCGGCCAATTTATCAAAATAATAATAACTTTTGTTGCCACAGGTGTGGCCAAGTTTATCTGTTCTCATCAAGTTTAACAGTTCTGTAATCTCACTGAACTGTAATGGTTTATACTCACCGAAATCTTTCTTTTTATTTATTTCATGTAACAAGCATGGATTTTCTCGATAAGTTTTTACAAGGGGATGCGTCCTATTAGGCAGGTTGGCTAGTTCTTTGTATAAACTTTTTTTAATACTATCATACGCTTTATCTGAATTTGGCGTCGTCATGAATAAATTATAAATTTCGAGCACTTTCGTAATGTCTCCTACGCCTTTTCTGCTATGAATGTTCTGTTTTATTTCCATACTATTGTTCACATCACAATAATATGTAGTATCAATGTCCGGAAAATTACATGTTGAATAACTATATAACCATTTCGATTCTTGGAGGTACCTTGATTTGGATATGCAAGATTTAATCATTTTATTGTAGGATATTGATTTAGACTCCAACGAATGACTTTATACCGATTTCGCAAATCTGCTCCTCCAAATAAATATGTACAACCTGAAATCTTTTTTCCAGCTATTCTTTTTTTTAAATTCTAGAAAATAAGTCTATGATAATCACAGTCACATTGTCAGACACCAGAGTCAAAGAAAAAGAAGAGTTTGCAAGGTTATACTATTAGACCGTAGACAGAGAAAGAGATATAGACATGGCGTCAGCGTATACAGTATGCGACAGCGATAGTTTAATGCGATATTTTCTAGTAAGTTAAGTATTTTTTTTGTTAATTCTCTATATTGTAGCATTCATGCGAGTCTTTACAAAGCTAACTTATTTTTATCCGTAACAATCGGGTAAACAAATATAAAAATATCATAGAAGTATATTTTTTTCTTGATAGTGATAGATAGATCTTTAAAAGACTTGAACACAGTGTCGTAAAGCCAGTTAATAAAATAAAAAAGGTTGTGGTCTGCGGTAGAAATCACCGACCAGAAAAAGAAGGTAGAAATTGCGCGCGTAAACTGACAAATTGCCATCTTAGCTTTTTTTTTGGCTAACTTTTAAATATTTTTATTTTTGTGGCTATATTCAAACAAAAATGGGTTATAAGTGCATTATTATTATTATTATGCAATCAATTTCAAGATAATATTATATGACACATTTACATAGTAGTTCTGTTAAAAAGAATTTTAAGTTAAAACCGTAACGTGTTCGTGTCGTAAGGAACTCATAAGACGATTGATGCCTTCTTATGTTAGCAACTGCCAAATATGCCGGCTTCTGTGGAAAATGATAATCTCCATGAAAATGAGACTTTTTCACATGGGAAACCTCATTCTTCTAATTCATCGATTTCACCACGACGCCAGTATGAACAAAAAATACCACTGATTATTATTTAATTAACGTTTTGATTAGTTTCTGGGTAACAAGGCAAGTTTATTTCAGGTCACCGCGAATGTCCACCAGAAAAAGTCAATTGAAAATTACCAGTATGTTTCCCACGAAACGCAACAGGAGTCCAGTGAACAACATTGAATTTAATGAAAATGTAGGTAAACCTTTTAATTATGACAACAGGATGGGTGAGTCACATTTGGGGTTCAGTACCTTGGTTATAATTAAAAAAGGTACCAATATTATAAATGCGAAAGTTTGGTTGGATAGATGTTTGGTATTCAATCACGCCTGAATGGCTGGACGGATCTGGATGTAATTTGGCACAGAGATAGATAATAGGGTGGAATACCACATGACTAGAATATACATTATAGGCATAGGCAAATTAGACAGTTCTAATATACAAACACATGGACGAAGTCACGGGCATCAGCTTGTGTATAATAATCAATGATAATGCAGATGCTGCAGAAACATTAAGGCGACAAAAATAAGGCTCTAAAATGGTAGATTGTGTACCATTTTAGTAATTAAAACAATTTGGCACCAGAAATAATTATTCTTTGGCACTGAAGAATTATATTTTGATTTCATTTATTAATAGCAATACATATTTTATTTAGCAAGTACATGTTGGTGATCCTATCATAGAACTTTAGTTAGTTACTTGTAGTGATGTTTCGGATCTTTAGAAAGGTATATTCGCAGATACAGATCCGAATATGGATATTTGGTGTCAAGATCTATGGATAAGGATTTTAACTTTCTTACTCAATCGGTGATGGTGTGTGACCTTGAAACCCACTAATGTTTGTAATATAGAGGTGCCAAACATTTCATTTTAAGAACATTGTGAACAAAAAAACTTAATAATTCATTTCATTGATTCATCCTGTAATTCATGATCTTTTAATTTCAGAAAAAAATGAAACTGGATACAGGGCATACACCTAAACTAACAGACTGCTTTGTTAATATTTCTAATGAAAACATATTATCTTTGCATGAAAAGAAGGTTGATGATTCTTTTGAATCTGAATTTCTATTGGATAACAATGAAATCAAGAAAATCAATGAAATATGTAATAATAATACTTCAGAAACAAATAAAAATAAGGAAATAACTAATAAAGATCAAAATGATAATGAAGCAATACAAAATGAAATAAAAGAAAATGGTAATGCTGAAATAGATGATCATGCCTCTGAGCAAAATGTTAATTCAAAAGACCAGTTACCAGATCTAGAGAGATGTACAATTTGCAGGCAATATTTGAATAACTCTGATATTATCTACTACCAAGGGCATCCCCAGGACGCTGTGGAAGAATTTATAGCACTAACTAATGAAAAATTAGTACTTGCCTCTGGTAAGTTACAAATATACCTAAATGATAATGCTGAATTAATTGTTACAAAGAACATTTTTTCATTTAGTTTTTCTCATATCTGTATGTATTACTAGCGATCATCATAATAGTCCTAACCCAATGTGGCCGATGAGCACTGGGCAGCACATCAGGACGCCACTGTCTGCCGCTGCACTTTAATAATTTTCAGTTGCAATTCACATTATTTCTATGACATCTAAGATATTCATCTAAATTGGTATAAAGGGTTGAATTTCACACCTTCGAAAGTAAAGCTTTGTTTTAGACCAAATTTTAAAATCATATAATTTATTATTGTGAGACAACCATAGAAGATAGATAATATGCTCTCGCAGACATTTTTTTAGAACTTTTTGAGAGGATCAATTCCAGTAGACATTCACCAATCAGATATGGCGATTTTTTTTTTACTTAATTCACGTTATTGCAATTTTTGTTGGGATCTATAATTGTTTTGATACTGAAATATAGCTTTTATTACCCACTGTTTACCCAAAGTAGGTTTATATAGGTGAAAGAATTATTAAAATCAGTCGTTTTTTAGTTTATCCATTACAAACAAGCAACTTAAAAAGAAATTCTCTTTAAAGTATTAATTTGGTCTAATTCTGTTGGACAGAATATCTTAACTTCATTGAAAATTCTTAATGCTTCCTATCCTTTCCTGCAGGAAATATTATGAAAGTGATAGCAATACAAATAACAAAGTCCTCCAGTCCTAGGCGTGACTGGACTTAGAATTCTTGGCTAGACATTAGAAAGTTGATCTAAAGACCATGAGAGGAATGAGAAGTATTAGAAAAAAAGTGTAAGAAAATTTAAAATTATTTTAGGTGATGATGGAGACATTATGGAGCGACCACAAACAAATATAACTGGGTTTTCGATTTTTGATGAGCATGGCCACTTGTGTCCAATTGATGGAGGCCTTGTTGAAAGTGATGTACGGATTTATATGTCTGGGTATCTCAAGTCTATTTGTTCAGACTCCGCTGATATTGATGAGGAGTCTATCCCAGTAAAAGATTGTGGACCTATTATAGAATGGTAACATTTTAACCTTATTATTTTATAAAAATGAACTAATTACTTGAGTGATGAATAAGTAAATCAAATATTTATATTCTATTTAAAGGTATATCCATGGATTTGATGGTGGAGTAAACAACTGTATTACCTTGTCTACTGAATTCGGTGAATACAATTTACTCAGGCCAAGTGCAGAGTATAAACCTCTCATGGACAATCTGTATGAAAAAATATGGCTCAGTAAAGTCGTAGTAGAGTATATAGAAGAGTATCATTATCTCCAACCTACTTACGAAGATCTCTTGGAAATCATCCGAGGACATACGGTTCCAGATCTAGACGATAAAAAAATGTCAGAAGAAATGCTTCACAAACATGCTCAGTTTGTTTGCGACCAAGTCGTAAGTTTAGAGGCAGACGAAGACAGCGAACCTCTGATCACATTACCTTGTATGCGAGAACTCATTAAATTAATGGGGATTAAATTCGGCAAGCGAAAATTCCGTGCTAAGATAGATTACAAAAAGGTTGATAAGAAAGCGTGGACCAAAGCAACTACTACTCCTCTGGTGCAGAAAACTTTCGAAAGTTTCTTCTCAAATCAACTGGACAAAACGAACCAGGAGCTAACTTTGAGAAGAAAGAGATGTGGGGTTTGCGAGGCTTGCCAGCTGCCGGACTGCGGCGAATGCAACGCGTGTCGCGCGATGTGTAAGTTCGGCGGGCTCGGGCGCTCCAAGCAAGCGTGCGTGCGGCGCCGCTGCCCCAACATGGCCGTGCAGCAGGCTGACGACTCCGAGGCCGAAGAGGACGACGACTGCCAGCTCGCAGACAAGCGCAAACTCGACAAAATCGACGACGCTGTCCCCGTTAAAGTCACCGGAGTCACCTGCAAGAAGATTAAATGGATCGGGGAACCTATCAAGGCAGATGCCACAAAAGTCTATTATGAAAGAGTTGAAATCGATGGTGCGGAGCTAACATTGGGAGACTTTGTGATGGTCGAAACTTCCCAATCGAATATACCTGCCCTGGTTTCGAGAGTAACGTATATGTGGAAAGATATCAATAATACTAAAAGTGGCTACTTTCACGGTGAAGTTTTCATTAGAGCTTCGGACACTGTACTGGGAGAGGTCGGCGATGCGAGAGAAGTGTTTCTGGGGGATCGATGCTGCCATGGCGCGCCGCTTTCGTCTATACTGAGAAAAGCTTGCGTAGAACGACGAGATCCTCCAAAGGATTGGTTTAAAATGGGAGGAAAGGAAGTGGATGAAGAATTATTCGAGGACGATGGCAAAACTTACTTCTATCAAAAATACTATGAGAGGTTTACTGCACGTTTCGAAGACCTACCGGTCGACCCTGAATGCCCGAACGTACTAAGAAAACATAGATTTTGCCCATCGTGCGAGCGTAAAACGAGACGCGACGCCAAGGATATTCCTAAAGTTTTCGGCAAAATCATAGAAAAGTCGGACGTAGTTCCTGAAGCGAATAGAACTGAATGGACATCTGTCAGATGGCGAGATAACGACTACAAGAAAGGTTGTGGAGTATTTCTAAAGCCGGGGACTTTCAAATTTAAAAACACTATCTGTCAGAACATGTGTGATGAAAAAATGAAGTTAGAAAATGTAGATGAGGATATATATCCAGAATATTACAGGAAGAGTGATAATAATTTGCGTGGGTCCAACGTGGATACCGGCGAGCCTTTCTGCGTGGCACACATAGCGGCCGTGTGCGCGGCCGGCGCCGGGCCGCTCGTCGTACCGCAGGACATCTACCTGCGAGTGCACGTACTCTACCGCCCCGAGAACACGACTAGCCGGTTCCCGCACCACGAGGACATCAACGTCGTCTACTGGAGCGAGGAAATCAAAGAGATATCGTTCTCCGCCGTCGTAGGCCTGTGCCATCTGGTGTACGTGGACAACATTCCCCAGCAGGATTCCATTCATGAGTGGCTCGAGATGGATCCCAGCAGAATGTATTTCAGGCAAACTTTCGACCGAGCCACGGGAGAGTTCGGCGACGTGCCGCAGCACGCAAAGCACGTCGGTCGCGGGGACAGGGGGAAGGATAAGGGGAAGGGGAAAGGAAAATCCAGCAAATCTTCAGACTCAAACGTCGCTAAAACTAACGAGATAAACGTGAGACCATTGAGAACTCTGGACGTGTTCGCGGGTTGTGGCGGCCTGTCCGAGGGCCTGCACCGCTCCGGCGTAGCCGAGTGCAAGTGGGCGGTCGAGAACTTGGAAGCTGCGGCCCACGCATACTCCCTGAATAATAAAAGCTGCACAGTGTTCAACGAGGACTGCAACGCGTTGTTAAAGGATGCGATGGCGGGGGCCACGCACAGCGCGGGCGGCCTACGCCTTCCCAGCCGCGGTGAGGTTGAACTGCTGTGCGGTGGCCCGCCCTGCCAAGGTTTCTCCGGCATGAACCGCTTCAACTCGCGCGAATATTCCAACTTCAAGAACTCGCTCGTGGCGTCTTACCTGTCCTTCTGTGACTTTTACCGCCCGAAGTACTTTATCCTTGAAAACGTGCGCAACTTTGTCGCGTTCAAAAAGGGCATGGTTCTGAAGCTGACGTTGCGTGCGTTGTTAGACATGGGCTACCAATGTACTTTTGGCGTGCTACAAGCCGGCCACTACGGTGTGCCGCAGACACGACGCCGGCTTATAATCCTAGCAGCGGCACCAGGCTACCGGCTCCCGGCCTACCCTGAGCCTACCCACGTCTTTAGCAGGCGCGCTTGTTCCCTGACCACAACCATCGATGGCAAACGGTTCTCGAGCAACATCCAATGGGACGAATCCGCCCCGCGACGGACGTGCACGATCCAAGATGCGATGAGCGATTTGCCCCAAATATGCAACGGAGCTAAGACAATCGAGATAGAGTATGGTTCTATGCCCGAGACGTATTTCCAGCGTTTGGTCCGAAGCCGCGACGAGAGCGCCAAGCTGCGCGACCATGTCTGCAAGAACATGGCGCCGCTGATCCAGGCGCGCATCACTCGGATCCCCACGAAGCCCGGTTCCGACTGGCGAGACCTGCCCAATATATCAGTTACGCTCTCCGATGGAACTAAATGCAAGGTACATTTATTTTTATTTCATATTAGCACCAAAATGGCTTTTAAGTTTTGAATACAATGGAGGAAAAATGTTGACCAGTGTGTGTTACGAATTTGCCTCACTCAACCCATACATTTGTCATTCCTCTCTTTTCCTCTTTTCTTTTTTCTCTGACCCATAGTGTACTTATAATTATCTAATATTGCAAGCTGTGGCAGCCTCAAGTGGGTTTACAATAATGCATATATAAAAATTAAAATAAAAACCTGGCAATACAGGTGCTGCAGTATCGCTACGAGGACAAGAAGAACGGGCGCTCGTCGTCGGGCGCACTGCGCGGCGTGTGCGCGTGCGCGGCGGGCGGCGCGTGCTCGCCGGCCGACAAGCAGGAGAACACGCTCATCCCCTGGTGCCTGCCGCACACCGCCAACCGCCACAACAACTGGGCCGGCCTCTACGGTAAGCGTGTCTGTCTATCTATCTCTATATTATAGAAGATAAATGCACTGGTAGCTATCGCTAGAAAGGCTGATTCATAATTATTATACGACTGCCTGAAAAAAGGAGTATATTGTTTTCAGGGTTCATGTAAGTATGTATGTATGTGAGTTTGTATATTCCACCATAACTTCTATATGCCTGAACCGATTTTGATAAATGAGGTATCGATAGAATCCCTAGCTTATTGTGACATAGGCTAGTAAAATTAAAAAAAAAAAATTATGGGGTGACCATGGTCCCGCATTAAAGACTAAAGTTGAAAAAAAAATTCGATAATATATCATCACCTAGAAAATGATGAGTAGATTCCAAAAATATATAACACTATAGTTCAATAACCAGTGATTCACAAACAAATATCATTTAATAAAAATGTGAATAAGATTAAAATGCTATTTAAGCAAACCGCTTCTTAGGGAGGTAAACTCCGAAAATAATACAGCAGGGCAGTCGTTTTTTTTTAATTCGTTAAATCACTTGTTTACAGTTTGTAAGTCTGTCACATTTTTAAGAGGTGATATCTAGAGAATAGCCCCCATGAATAGCGTCAGTTTTTATACTGTTTACATAGGTCCTGCGCATACTTTAATAGTGTACAAGAATCAACCTTTCTAGCTATGGTTAATTTTTGTAACCATAACACGTTTTTGAGCGGCCATATCTAGTGAAAGGCCTATCCGCATGCGGACAGACTTTCAACATAGTCATCAGTGGAGAGCGTAGCGTAATACTGAATCAGCCTTTCTAGCGATAGTTACCAAAAGTGCAGCTATCTCTTAGTCTACTGTGTCGCAGCGTGCTATTAGGTCTCATTCCCAAGCATTGATACTCTACCCACGGAAGATTTTCACGGCAGGGCTGCCAATAAACCTGCCTCCTCGCTATATGTATTGACGTGTGTGTGTAGGGCGCATCTCGTGGGACGGGTACTTCAGCACGACGGTGACGGATCCCGAGCCGATGGGCAAGCAGGGCCGCGTGCTGCACCCGGCGCAGCATCGCGTGGTGTCGGTGCGCGAGTGTGCGCGCTCGCAAGGCTTCCGCGACACCTACCTGTTCGCCGGCTCCGTACAGGACAAACATCGCCAGGTAACTATCTACCTAATATGCGCTATTAATTTCTAACGTTTCAACTATAAATAACTACCGGAAAAACTCACGTGTTATGTCGGAAAAATGCCCGACTAGTTTCGAACCCGTTCGGAGCCCTTATTTATGAGCCTGGTTTTGAAACTAGTCTGGCATTTTTCCGACATAACACCTGAGTTTATCCGGTAGATAAGTACCTATAGTCGAAATGAATTTCACCTCTAATAGTTTAAACGTTAAAATTTTTAAAGTGATGATATTACCGTGGACGTCTACAGTATCGGGATAACATAGGGAAGTAAAATGCATGAAAATATAGAAGGCTCTTTTTCCATTCACGATAACGTCAACAAATCGAGAATCGGTTAAATCGAGCTTATTCCCACAAATATATCTGACCCGGTTACAGCGTCGCTAATATATTGTACTTATTAAAAAAAAATTAACAGGCATAAAAATTAATTCCAATATTGGCCACCGGGCCAGATAAGTTCGTCGAACTTTACATATACGTCCACATTAACGTGACGTGCAGCCAGGGTTGGGCATTATTTGAATTACTTGTAATTAAAATACAAACACGTATTTGGTATTTGTATCTCAATTACTTCCTGAAAATGTAATTTGTAATTCGTATTTCAAATATTGATGTCAAGGTATTTTGAAATTAGTAGGCATTTCAAATTCAGCGATCTTGAGTGTGAGTGCGAGGCGAGAGTGTAATGATGGTAAAGCAGCTATTAGAGTTGGAATTACTGCATCTGTTATGTATACTGTACGCCATGACTAGTCAAAATATGACTATAGTCAAAATTGGCCAACAAAATGCAAAAAAATGTACTGATTAAAATACTGTTTTCCTCTACTTTTCAGCCCGTGCTGGTCTAGATTACTTATTTTGTAATTTGTATTTCGTATCTCAATTAAAAATAGCTAAAATACTGTATTTTATATTTTAAATACCTTACTTAAAAATATTTTGTATTTTAATTACTTGCGATACAGTATTTTATAATTTGTATTTAAATTAAAGCCAAGCATGTATTTTGCCCAGCCCTGCGTGTAGCAAATTTTTTTTTATTTATTAATTTATTAAAAAGAAATTTTACATTTACATTGTTTCTTAGCTCCCCTTAAGCCTTGTCGTCTTGTCTTGGGGCTGCACATTCCTCTTAAAATATGGACAAATAAAATAACATTAAGACAACAATAAACAATAATAAACAGCAGTACATCAAACACAACAAGCAGTACATCAACAAATAATTCTTCACATCACGTTATTGTGGACGTTATCAAATTGCACATTGCAGCACTTATATATCCGTTTGCAAGAACGAATGTAACGCGAAAATTCCGCCCTCCCGACGTAAGATACAAGACACGAAGAGTAGTCGTCCTTAAACAAGCATAGGAGCTTCAAAAGAGCTACTGCTGAGCTTCTTGCCGGCTCTTCTCAGTAAAATAGCTTTCCGAACCGACGGTAGTCTTGAGTCTTGACGTATCATAAGTGACACAAGTTATAACTAAATCATTTCATGTAATTAACGCCAGGCATTGCGGGGGTTGATGATAATTTAATGGATAGCAATTCACGAAAAAAATGTGAGATAGAAAATGATTGTCGGTTAATTTTATCATCAAATAATAATAGGTTACTCATGTTATTTGTAAAAAAATTACAGAAACTTGTTTTTTTTCTAAATCTCAGATTGGAAATGCTGTGCCGCCGCCATTGGGTGCGGCATTGGGCAGAGAAATCAAGAAAGCGTTAAGTGCCTTATAGTGATTGTGAAAAAATATGTATCTTGATTTTTGTAGAGACTTGTTTAAAATTATGTTACTTTTATACCTATAAATAATATTGTTGACATGCTGACGGTGCTGCTTTATTTCTTCGACTAGCTGATGCCCGCGACTTCGTCCGCGTGGTTTAAGTTTTTTTATTCCCGCGGGAACTCCTTAATTTTCCGGGATAAAAAGTAGCCTATGTCACTCTCCAGGTCCTTAACTATACCCATGCCAAAAATCACGCCGATCCGTTGCTCTGTTGCGGCGTGATTGGAGGACAAACACACTTTCGCATTTATAATATTAGTATGATATTATGATGTTACCATGTTAAGATTTCATTTGAAGTTCAATATAAGAAGGTAAGCTTTGTTGAAAAGAAACAACAATCATTAGGTATTTTATTGCTTTAATACACCCTTGGTTTTTCGCTTTATATTCTTTACTAAAACATTCAATTCTGCATCTTCCTTTGATTTTTTTTTCTTAATTTCAGGCACAGGATCATCTTTCGGTCTTCGTTTCAATTTTTCATGAATTAGTTTCTCCATGTTCTTGGTTTTCTTAAAGTTAGGGTCGGTAGGGTCAATGTTGAACAAGTGAGAATCATACAAAGCCGCGAATCTTCGATCGTCCAGATTTATTTCGAAATCTGGCACTGCCTCCTTTTGCTCTTTGATCTTTTCTTTGATTTTCCTTTTCCTTTTAGATTTCTTAGTCATATTCTCTGCTTCTTGTATTTTCTTAAGACTGAAGTGTTCTTTAGCATCATCTTCATCTATTAGGAGTTCTAATTCTGCTTTTCTTCTTTCCTCATCAGCTGAACTGTCTTCGTCCTTTTGTGATTGTGATTTAGCTTTAGATTTCCTATTCTTGAACTCTGGTTTGTTAAACTCTTCAGCAAAATATGGATCATTCATGTCTACATCTGAAGGTATTTCGTCAGACGAACTTCCATCTGAATCTGATTTTGTCTCGTCTGCCTTTTGTTTATTCTTCTGTTTCCTTTGTTTCTTCTTCTCTTTTCTTTTTTGCAATAGTTTCTCAAATGGTGTTAAGTCCTTATCATCTAAAAACAGGGATAAATTCTCAGATTAGTTGAAATATTGATGGTACAAAATTATTATTACTCTTATGGTTTTTACAGTTAAGATACTTTTACCATTAAAGATTTTTTACCTTTATTAATCTTTTTCTTAACCAGTTCCTCAGCTTTGTCTTTAATTCCCAAACCCCAGGTTATCTCCATTTCCATATCTTTGTTCTGTTTCTTCTGCTCTTTACTCTCAATATCATCTAGCAACATCTTGTACTTCTGTATGGGGTCTTCACTTTCATCTTCAATATCAGATTTGAGTTCTTCTGCATTGTCCTCTGAACATCAACATACAAACATATGCTCAGCGTTGAATAAAAAAAATAGAAAAAAGTTATATAGTTCCTAGGTCATGCCAACCACTTCGGAACTCTTTAATTTCCCAAGATAAAAATGACCTATGTCCTGCCTCAGTATGCAATCTATCTCTGTAGCCAAATTTCGTCATCAGTTAAAAGACACAGACAGACAGATACACTTCCGACACGAATATTGTCTGTTGTAGCAGAAAATCATTGACTGAAACTTTGTACAGATGTTTGATGTTGGCACTTGTGTTTCAACCTGCTAAACAACCATCAACGTACATCGCGTGAGAGAGGCAATGCACGCCGAGCATTAGCTTGTTTCATATAAAACAACCCTTTTACATACCGTCACTACTTGAAGCCAAATACTCTTTCAAATCTAGATCGTCAATTTTTCCATCAAGTGCACTTTTAATCAGTTCTGCTCGTTTTGGATTGGTGGCGTCCCAAGTAAGATCCACTTTCGCTTGTTGAAGCGCTGTAGTGGTAAACAATCGCGGCTTATATTTAGTTAGATCTGGTAGTTTGGTGCATGTTTCACGAGGTTCCTGAAAAATGTTAAAAAAAGTTAATCACAATTTAACTTTTTTACACGAATTTTACTATGCATATCTAAGGCTGCGGCAATTAGTAAATAAATAAATTCTAAATTGGCTCCCTGTCTGGTAAGAGGTTGGACGTGCTACCAAACGATTTACCGATATACTGAATGAAGTTAAGTTAAAAAGAAGTTGATATAGCATGTGTATGTATCGGTGTATCGCAGAATTTGCGAGTTAACATTTTGTCGACTTTTTAAATTTAACCCTATAACCAATTAATTGAGACCATTCTAAAGATCCCTAATATGATACCGCTGCTGTAAGTTGCTAAGGGATCGTCCTTATTCATGTTACGCTCGTACAAGCAATTTCTAAATCCAAAAGCGGCGCGTGATCTTGACTCGCCTTTGCCTGACAACAATATCCCCGTCCACCGCGACATCTGCCCGGATCGGCTTGCCAGTCTGGCTTGCGTCGGGGGGTTAAAAAGCATTAATTCAAAAAACAACTCCCAGGTAATGTACCTGGTCAAAAGTGACGTCATCAGGTATGAACCTCATATCCAGTTTGGTAGCACTGCTTTCATACTCCATGCCGTCACATTCGCTGTACAACTTGTCTGCGGTCACCACAGAATCACATTCTACCACCGCATAGAAATATTTCAACCTATTTAGTTGGTACCTACGGAGCTTCTCCATGTGGTATGTGGAACCTGGAATATTGTTTATACTTTATAATATATATGTCACCGTAAGATTGTAAAAACCATTAGATTATAATCTAACTCGCGAAATTCTAAACTGTCGAAAGATTGCAAACTATTCAATGTTCAACTGTTCAATTTTTGAAATATTCATTTTATTTACGTTTTCTTGTCTCTTTCTTGTAGGTTAGGTTAGGGTTCGACATAAAGAATCAAGTAAAAGCACTTAGGTTTTATCAGGTTTAAATACCTATCAGATTACAATCTACCGGAAACTAATGCGTTAAATTGTAATCTTTCGACAGTTTAGAATTTCGCGAGTTAGATTATAATCTAACGGTTTTTACAATCTTACGGTGACATATATACATATATTCATATACGTCCATAGAGTATAGCTTGATAAGAATGACAACAAACATATATTGGATAGAAGTAGGCGTTACATTGCGGAAGTCCATGATAATGAAAAACACACAACCCAATCCGATGTTATAAGATAATAAAAAAAATATTAACTCATTTTCTCTTATGATTGATAAAAAGGATAGAATGCTGTTATCCTATTAGCATCTGGATATGATAGTAAACTTCCTGTTATTATTGACTAATCGGGATATGCCAGCAGCAGTTGGCTTTGGCCCACATATTTTTCAGCAAAATTACTTGCAACCCATTTATATAACCTTCTTCATTTGCACCATTGTCAGAAAGATCACAATCATCTGTTTTATCCTCTGTGAGTTCAATAGGGCCCCTTATATCCTCTTCTTGCATTCTTTTTAGACCATATTCCGATGGATACACCTGTGGGTTTTTATACTATGAAATAAAAACTGGATGGAATTAGATATTTGATAATACACATTACACATCTTATTTAATGTGTCTGTATTTTATTTATTCTTCTTTGAAAGTTCTCAATTTTGTGATCAGGATGTGCTTATCGTTAGAAACGGCAACTGTTTTTGCCTTTTTAATTTTGAAAATAATAAGCAGATCCTGAAGTAACAGTTAAATATTAGAGGATCGGACATATGCTATGATAGAAAGAGAGGGAGGATTTTTGTTATAATAGGTATGCGGCCGCGCTAAAAATGCCAAAAGTCTACTAACAGTTACATTTTGAATTACACCTCCAGGAGGCAAGAAAGAACTGAGAAGAACCATTAAATCTGTTGCTTTTATATTGTCCCAGTCCATATTGCAGATCGCTAGCCTGAAACAAAATAAAAGGCTGTTATGACTTGTGATAGCAGCAGTTTGGTGCAAACATTAATATCTTAATTTATATTGCAGTAGCTGCTAGCGACAACTTCAACTACTTGAAAATCTTCTGGCATATATAGCCTTTTTAGTAGTATTCAAAACAAAGTGTTATTTTACAGTGCCTATTATTTATGTTCAAGACAGAAATATAGAAAAATAAATAAATTTTTGTATAATAAATTCTAGGGACTGCCTTAAGTTTTGAATTTTGATAAATCCAACCTCATTCCTTGTCTACAAGGTTTATGCTGTGTTGATAAGTCAGTCAAGGAGTAAGTCAGGACTTTTCTTTTCATTGTATGACATACCCCACCTTCTAGTAGATTCATCAGTGGTGTCTGCATCTGCATCAAGCTCGCCCCACTCATGCTCCAAATCACTCTCCTCTTCACTCTCACTGGCCTCTTCATCACTAGAAGAGTCTGTTAGGAGCACTCCTGCAATATAAAGTCAAATTATTTGATAGCAATACTCATATTATAAATACACAAGTGTGTTTGTTAGTTTGTTTTTCAGTCGCATTACAATGGAGCTACCAATCAACACAATTTATACATGGGTGTAGTTAAAGGTTAAAAAGTTCAATCTCATTTTAAAGTAAGGTCTGCACTGAAGGACCTCACTAAAATAATAATTAATATCTTTATCACATGAAAAACAGGCATTCAGTTACATAGGAATATACAGTGTTAGTAATTATTGTGGAAATTTCAAAACATTTTTCAAGCAGTAATGCAATATCACCTTCAAATTAAAACAGATTTTTCAAAGAACATTTTGGACATCGATTTTTAGGTACTTAATAAAAGTTATTTACCTTCTCCACGGGCATAGTCTATATCTAAATCTAATAATCGTTTCTTAGTTTTAATATCAAAACGCCCTCTGGTCAATTTATCATTTTTAAAATTGACAAGAGCTTTATCTACTTCTTTTTCTTCGTCATCACTGGGCAAACGTTTGACGAAACGACCTGGTTGTATCTCATTATCTTCTTTGGTACAAGCTGTTTCTTGTCCTTTAGTTTCAGCATCATTAGTAAATGATCCCTCATCTGTACTCTCATCAGACTCATCCAAATCATAATATTTACGTAAATTTTCAGTAGATGTTTCGTTCACCGGCCTTCCTCGTTTATCCACTGTATATTTCACTTTAAACTTTTCATCACTGAACATTGACTGAAATCTTTTATCGATCTTAACCTTCCTCTCATGTTTCGGTATTTGTCTGTATCGTGGATCATTTAGATACTTCGCGAAACGGCTGTCTTTCAATATATCACTCATTTTCCGGAACGATGGTAATTTTTAAATCATGGAAACAGTCTAAACATCAAAAATAAAAACACGTAGGTAATAATAAAATCTCCACCTCTAATCTCCACCAAGACCTAACCTAAAAATCAGAGTCAGTAAGCAACATCAGAGACAAGTAACATATAGGATATAGACAGGCAACTCCATAGACACAATTTGAAGTAGATAACGAACAGTAGTGGAGTGACCTTGAACGTAAATTACATCTATATAATTCATTCATAAAAAAATCACGTCTCTCACTCTAGCCTGTTACGTCTTCCGACGGGTTTCATTCATGACCAGAACGACTCGCTCTAACTTGATATACATAATTACATTTTGATGACGCACTTAGCGGAACCGGAAGTAGTTAGGGATGGGCAACCTATGCGAAAAACCGGTAATAGTGATGTGATTTGAACGTATCGGTTTTAGATTTATTTAGCAAATACCGGTTTTTCTAATTACCGGTTTGCTAGTAATTCAGGATACTATTGAATTTTTCAAAAACAAAATTAAAATAAATTTCAGGGATCAAATTAATTTATTATGAACAAAAATCTTACATCGAAATCATATAAAAAAACTATAATATATAATAATAATAACCATATAATATTTAACTTTGTGTTTGATCCAGCAAAACCAATGTCTTCGATACTTCCATACTGAACAACTGCACAGGAATACAGCATACCTGTAAAATATTGAAATAGTATTTATTTGCGTCACAAATAAAGTAATAAACTAAATAATAATATTATACTGCCACTGTACACAATATGTGATATGATTCTATATATAAAATATCTATATGAAATCATAGGTGATACATGTGCACTATAATTATTATCTTTTGCATCGTTAGCTAGTTTGAGGTTAAACTTTAGCAACTATAATGTTAATATTATTATACTTACAATACACTAGTGCCAAACTACACTGCATTTTCAAGAATTTGTTTAGTATCTCGGTCCAGAAGCTCTTTCATCTCGCATCTTGTATATTTCTATCTCATGCATGTGTGCTGTGGCATTCATGAAGCACATTCTTCTGAAAATAATTGTTACAAATGTTATAATTACATGTTTTCAAAAGCATGTCTTAAACTACCATTCGGTGTACTGTTTTACATTATTTTCTTCAATGGATAGATCAATTTCACAAGGATCACCAGATAATGCCAACTACTCGTGAATTTAGACTTTCGTAAAATCGAAATATTTCTTTCGGGGAAGTCATCACTTAAATTTTCCGAGATAAAGAGTAATCTATGTTACTTTCCAGATCATCAACCATTCCCATGTAAAATCACTTCAATTCTTTGCTCTATTGCAGCTTGATTTGAAAATGAACAAAAAAAGTTTCACCAAAAGATTGCTTTCCCACACTAGATGGCGCTATTTATTGTGTTGAGCGAGTCTAAAAAATATTTTCAAGTATTATTTATTTATTATTGTAATTGTTATATTTTATAGTTTTCAGATAAAAAAGTTTCAGGAGTCTGAAGGCTCTGAAAACTGAGAAAATAATTAAAAAAAGTTTCACCAAAAACTGCTTTCCCACACTAGATGGCGCTATGTATTGTGGTGAGTCTAGAAAATATTTTTACGTATTGCTCACTACATTTGTTAACAAGTTCAAGTATTCGACCACAGATGGCAGCATATGCAATGTGAAAGGGCGTTCCAGTTCAACTATTCGACCATAGATGGCGGCATATGCAATGTGAAAGGACGTTCCTCTAAACGCAGTATTTCAAAATGCTTTGTTCGATCTATTAGTTTGAGACTTGTCAAAAAATAAAAATAATTATAAACAAAACATATATTTCTTTTTCATTACTATTTAATTGATCAAAAATAAATCATTCATAATATAATGACTAAGGTACTGGTATTCATGTAGGGTTACAAGATTATTAATAGGCATGGATATAATGGAACGTCAAAATGGAGTAGTGCTTAAAGAGGAAAGCGGACGCTCAAGATTTAAACAATAAACGTACTGTTTTTTTTGTCATTTGAACCCTGACCTTATTTGGATTATTAAATCCATAATAATTTCGTTTTGAATTTTTAAACCTTACTGTAAAAACGGAAATCCTGTGCATTGTCCCGAATCGGAGGGCAATTACTGGTCATGTCCTTTAAGTGTTCATTATACTTAGTTGCTCAAACGAGTCAAATGAGGATACCTTATTAATATCTTTGATAATTTACCTTAAATATTCAAAGATTAACCTTACTTACCAATTTTCAAGGGAAAAACAGTCAAACTAACCTCACTCCAAGACACTTCCAAGAAGTCTGTGTAGGCTTTACACTTTAGACTACGCCTAATCGCTTACCAGTTAGGCAGTTAAATAACAAAATAAGTAACACAAATCACCGCAATTCAAAGTACAAAACATTAAACTTTCATAAAACAATTTTAATTAATTTTAAGGTTAGGACTTATGATTTTCATTGTCATTCTCGGCTTGCGTCGGTTTTTCAGCGAAAATGGCGTCGACCAATAAAAGTGAAGTGAAAACCCCGCGAAATTTAAAAATATTTTGTGTGCGTAATTAGAGCGAGATACCATGGGGAATACAATGCCAGATGAAAGAGATGGACAACCCGATAACTCTTGGTACCTTGCACTTCGGGACTCGATAGGGCCAGTAACATATCTAAAAATGGTTGTCAGAGACAATAGATCAAGAACCAGAGTAAATATAGCAAGTGGAGACAATGGGGCTGATTCTGTAGTGCACAATCTCTAAACTAAAATTAGAGCATTATAAATATTGCTAACCCTTTCATAATACTCCCTACGGAAAGGGACAGAACTAGATTTAAAGCTGCCATTTTAGTTTAGTTTAGAGATGTTACATTACAGAATCGGCACCAATGTAATATTAATGTCACCGTAAAATTGCAAAAACAGTTAGATTGTAATCTAACTAGCGAAATTGTAAACTGTCGACAAATTGTGAACCGTTCAAAGTTCTTAGTGTAAATTTTAAAAATATTCGTTGCATTTACGTTTTCTTGTCTCTTTCTTGTAGGTTGAGTTAGGGTTCGATATAAGCAATAAGGTAGTGCCCGGCCGCAGTCGAACTTAGATTTCATCGGGTTAATATACGTAACAGATTACAATCTACCGAAAAATAATGCGTTAAATTATAATCTGTCGACAGTTTACAATCTCGCTAGTTAGATCTAACGGTTTTTGCAATTTTACGGTGACGGAATTTAAAAATTAAAAAAAAAATTGTAGGTTAGGTTAGGATTCGACATAAATAATCAGAGGCCCAATTGTCTAAGCCAATCGTATTCATTTGACAGTTCATAACGTATAACTCGAACTTTTTAAGGAGTTCACACATACTTTTTGACGCGCAGGCGTCTATGAACTTCTTAAACAGGTCGAATTATACGTTTGACATATGATTACGATTACGATTTCCTTACATAATTATTTTCCAGTAGATTGTAATCTGTTAAGTTTATTAACCCGATAGAACCTAAGTGCCCGGCCTGCGGCACTACCTGATTATTTATGTCGAACCCTAACCTAACCTACATGAAACAGACAAAAAAACGTAAATACAATGAATATTTCAAAAATTGACACTCAGAATATTGAACGGTTCAAAATCTTTCGACAGTTTACAACTTCGCGAGCTAGATTATAATCTAACGGTTTTTACAATCTTACGGTGATATATATACGCTTAATATATACGCTTAAGTCAAGGAGTGACAGAGCGAGAAAATGTTCTCTTGTCCTGCTCAGCGCATCACCTTTTTTTGTTTGACCTATCCGACAATCCTGTCGTTTTTGTTATCCGCCCATATTTGTACGAAATCGGAGATAGACAAAATGGTAACTGTGCTCGCAGCTTACGAAAAAAGTGGTTTAACTTAAAGACGATGGTGTATTGCTGCGTGTTAGGCTGCAAAAGCCGAACAGAACGTAGGTAAATACGAAAACATAACCTAATACGTAAGTTCACAATTTAGACCTTATTTCGACCTTATTTTGATCTGATTGTTACAGATAAAAACAGGTTATATTTGTAAACACTCGCATGAATGCTACAAAGTATAGAAATAACATAAAAAATACTTATTTACCATTAAGAAAATATCGCATTGAGTCTATCGCTATTGCATACTGTATACGCTGGCGCCATGTCTATATCTCTTTCTCTGTCTACGGAATAACAAATGAGAAATAAAAATGTCAACATTGCCGAAAGAGACAATGGAGACTAAGGTTGTCTCTTGTTCTTTGTTACTTGTCTCTGGAGACAAGTGTCAAGTAACATTCTAGTACCTAATCTGTGGTAACATTTGCCGAATGCAAAGAGTATTTATAAAAAGTATCAATAAAAAAATGTCGGTAATGGAAACGAGTGCACAATTTTTTTTCATACTCACATATCTAAAAATATCCTTTATTATTAATATAATTTATAGCCTACAATAACAACCAAAGACACGACCCATCACTAACATGAATTGTCATAGTCGCGCGTCGTAGTGACCGACCAAATAGTGTGGCTATACATTTCGGTTTCACTCGCACGAAATTTCTACCCATAAATTCATGTCATAGATTAGGGCCTCCAAAAAATTCATACTCTGTCCTAACCTAACCTATTCGCATAAACAAAAATTTCAAAGGAATCGAGTTAGTAAATATTTTGAAATTAATTCCCAAACATAACGCTTTAATAAAACCTAAATAACAACCAAAGACACGACCCATCACCAGAGACAAGTTAACCAGAGACCCATCACTAACACGAACTGTCATAGGGATCAAGGTTCGCCGCGCCGAATTAATCACTACGTTTTAGCCGAAATGCTTGAACGAAACAGTGCAATAATTGATTTCATAAACTAATTTTACGTTTAATTTGTTATAAAATCATTCGTATTACAATGAACAGTATTGGGGAAGAGTGTACTGATTTAAAGAAAAAATATGATGACTGTTTTAATTCATGGTTTTCGGAGCGCTTCCTAAAAGGCGATCATGATGACTCTGTATGTGCAGGAATTTTTAAAGTCTACCAAGAATGTGTAAAGGTATTTCGTTTTATGTTATTTAATTATTGATGTACTTGTACATGAACTAAACTAGCATAGCTTATCTGTCCAAGTTCACTTATTTTCTGTAACAATATTAAAAATACGAAAATTCAAGCAAATTTTATAACATTAGGTTTTTTTAATTTTTCAGAAGGCAATGAAGCAACAAAACATTGATTTTAAAGAAATAGACAAGGATGTCTTGGGGACAGACGGCGAGTTTCAAGCGCCTCAATCAGACCACAGTTGACAGATGAACACTTACGGTCTCCTTTGTGCTTTCAGTCTAATAACTTTGTGGAATGCATTTTATGGGGGCATTAGTGACTTGGCTAAAAATCATTTATTCTTAATCTTTAATCAACAGAACTCACAAATTAAGTTGGTATATTGATGAATTCTCTGTCAGGTTTTTTAATTTTGAATTAACACCTGAGTAGGTATAGGATATGTTATTAGAACTTATGTTTTTTACCAAATGCAATTATTTTTCCCTGTAGCAGTCTTAAAATACATAAATGGTTGTCATTTATTATCTTATATCAATATTTGGCAACATTACAGCTCTCAATGGGAGGGGAACAGTTTGGATTATGGAAGAAGGGTTAAATATTGGGTTATGAAGGTTTCATCTTATCAGCTTCATTATACAGGTGATAAGATGATACTTTCAGTTTATTTTATGAGCCTAATCCAACTTATGTGGTAGTAAATTTTAGCTACCTTTATTGTGGCTGTGCATTATTATCCCAAGAAAACTCCTAGCATTATGTAAATAATGGAAAGGGGTCACAACCCTCAGCAATGAGGAATACAACACAGAAAGTGCAGGTCCCTGTATCATGTATACAATCTGACTCCAGTACAATGTGATCCTTGCCAGTTTAAATTCCCTCTTCAATATGAGGAATTAGGAGAGCAGAATAATTTATTTGTTAGTATAATAGAACGTCCTGACTGGATCTAGAGCAATCTTTAAAATCTTCTTAGCCAATTTCTTTAGTAGTAAATTATATTAGTCCACCTTTTTGTGTTATAATCAGGATTTTTTCAATATCACAATGTTTTGCGTCTTAGCTGTTTGTAAAAAGTCTGAGAGAATGAATTATGCAAGTAGGGTAGGTAGGTATACTGTAAAATGCTTTCAGGACATATAGGAATATGCTTTTATATAATATATTGATAGTTTTACATGCACTATTTGTTGTGGATATGTTTAGTGTCTGGCAATAGCATAGGTACAGTACAATTTTTGGTAGCCTGGTGAAATGAGCCATATGTACTAATTACTTACTATTATTGGTGTTTTAAAAAAAACTTACACATGCAATCTATTTGCAAAAGTTATGCTTTGAACAACTATTCTAATGTGGAATGTTCTGTAGATGTAGTACAATAATTATATTAATATATTCAGTCATTGAGTTGGTGTAAATATTAAGTTTTAAATAAAAAATATTATGAAGTTCTTGTTGTATGACATTTTTTATTTCGAATCACACATTAAGTTATATTATTAATTTTATAATGGGTTAATTAGTCATAATTAAAACTTAAAATTGAAATATATTACAGTCACCAACAATAAATTATATCTAGAGAACAGTATCTTATCTTTGACTAGTGTCCCGAGGTCTGTATGCAATTCCGCGACTTTTCATTTCCCTTATAACACCTGCAGGAAGGCGCCCGGATACAGATATAGCATAAACTCCTTTGCAAAACCTGCCTAATAAAAATAATGTAATAATATCAAACAAATATATAATGTATATATATATAAAATATTAATTTTCATACTAAAACCTTTAAACGAGCAATTCTTCTATATATCTATACTAATATTATAAATGCGAAATGACATAGGCTACTTTTTAATATGAAAAAAGGGCTGTAAGGGGGAAGATGGGCTTAAATGGGAGAAGAAAGTTTGTATGGAAACTATTTCATTTTAAAAGCTAGAAGCTTGAAACTTCTTACATTTACATAAAATATAATTTAATAAAAATGTGTATCAGATTCTAATTTAACTAGTTTTTTGGCAGGGCAGTCGTGTTGTTGAATTTTTTAAATTATGACTTGTTTAATCAATAACTCGAAACCTTTTCGGATTGTTCATAATATTATCAGCACTGATAATAAAATCAGAACAAAATAAACAGCATATAGAAATAAAGATAAAGAATAACACTTGAAACATTTTGAGAATGAAAATTAAAATCTTATCAACAAACATATTCATACTTACTTATCCTCTGCCATTTGCATACCCAACTATCTTCAGGACTCATAACAGCAATCATTCTGTAATATAGATAACAAAGCGAATTCAGAACTCCATCTTATGACATAGTAGTAGACATCTTCAAGTACTTAATTAAGTACTAACTAGGATTTGTGACTTTGGATGATGACAAATTAGAGAACAGATGCATATTGCTAAAACCGGTTAAATGTGAGTCAGACTGGCACACAAAGGGTTCCGTACCATCACACAACATAAATTGTTTTAGTAAATAAAGACTCCATAGCAACACTTAATCAGCTGTGAAATAACAGTAGAGCCTTACAAACCATTTGATACCCCATGAGTATGGAACCCTAAATTTTAAGTTTTAGAATTTAATCCTGTACTTGTGTTGTGATCTTGCTTTCTACCAAATTTCATGATACTAGGTTTTGATTTACTGGCTGGTGTCGAAAATACTCAAATTATGCAGCTTAAAGTGACCGTAGTTTTTATTATTGTGTTGACTTAGATACTTGATTTTTTTACAGCTCCAAGGGACCATAGACCTTAGTATTTGATATTAATTTCAACTTGATACCTCCACGCGCTCCCGAGAAAAAGGGAGTTGGCAGACAGAAAACGAAGTGATCCTCTAAGGGTTCCTTCTTCTTCTCTTGGTTTATGGCTTTGAGTAGTGCCAAGCCAGCACAATGCACTTCGCCAGTGTCGAGTAACTTGAGGGAGGCACGAAGGAGATTGGCCGGTTAAAGAGTGCCAAAATGACTAAAAATATTATGTAATAGAAGGCATATTTATATATTTGTTAGTAAATTACTCTACATAACAATAGACTTACCATAAAGAGACAAACACAAATAAAAATAAAAATAATAAAAGGGATCTACTATGTGTACAAATTACAATTTAAGTTTGTTAATTTTAAAATATTTACAAAGATACTTAACGAAAGGGGTATAGGCTAACATTAGGACACACTCAACATTCAAGGGACGGGGAACTTTAGGGGGAAGAACGTTGTATAATTTAAAGGGAAGTTTAGGACAGGAGAAGAGAATGTGAGAGACTGATTCCTCGTCCAGGCCACACTCACATAGGGAGCTGTCACGCACTCTTAATTTTGCCAAGTGTATGGGGGTGCAGGCGTGACCAATTCGAAAACGAGTGATAGTAGAGGTGACCCAGCGAATTGAATTTTTATGAAAGAAGAACCAAGGTCGTCGTGGGGTCTCAGGTTGTATGGAAGCATAATGCTTACCCTTAATAGAAATTGATTCAGAGTAAATTGAGATCCAAGAGCTCTCCATGTCGGATTTTGCTAGGGAACGGAGATCTTGTGGGTGGTTGGTATAGTGGGTCATAGTACCCATTTCAACAGCAAGTTTAGCGCAAGCATCGGCAGTCTCATTGCCACTAATACCTGAGTGACCCGGGATCCAGGCCAGTATAACGTTTAGGCCTTTCTGCTGGCAAGAATATAACACCTCCCGGATCTTGAACACAACAGAGACTCTCTCCTTACTATGGAAAGGGTTACCCTTAGGAGCTTGCAAAAGGGTTCCTTTTGAGAATGAAAATAACAACTTACTTTTGACATTTCTTACCCATCAAAGTTATTACTAGTGCAGTCGTAAACATTGTCTTTATTATTTTTCATCCGAAGAAACTCGTCGCAATTATCACAGCCATCATATTCAAACTGATCGAAAGTCTAAAATAAGAAAAAATATGACTACCGGGCACAAACAGTCAAAAGATTCAGCATAGAAATGTTTCCAGCACCGACTAGAAAAATAAGGTTTCCAGGCATGCCGCTTTATGTTTTTTTTATGTGTTGGCGGGTTTTATTGTTACCTTTATCAATGCGCAGACTAGGCATGCTCTGAGTCCTCGTAAATCTTTAGGGACGGTGTCTAAAGACATTTTTGAACTGTGGGATGGAGCACTTCTTTGCTGTACCTACCAATATCAAATTTGAAAAAAGCTTTTATTTTTATTTCGTGCTATTTATCTTCCAAATGTACAAAGTAATTTGCACAGCCTCACAGGTACTCTGTGTCTGTATACCAGTATATATAATCAAGGAACATATTTACTACGTATATAATGTACTCTGTGGTGTCTGTGGTAGGTACCAACAGAGACAAGTTAACCAGGGTACCAATGTGTAGCAAACACGATGTTCAATGAAAACTAAACATCGATGTAACGTTCATAAAAATCTATGTTTTAACATCGATGATGAAACCAAAATATCGGCGATACATAAATATATAAATATATAAATATACATAAATATATAAATAATATAAATATATAAAATATAAATATATAAATATTCATGAACAATTTTTTGAAAACCGAGCTAATGTGGTTTCGGCGATACATCGATGTTTATATTTAAATCGATGTTTCATTTGTACCTATTACAGGAACAAGGCGTCAAAAGTTTATGTAATTTGTAAATGGTTATAAAAACATCGATATATCGTTCATAAACATCGATATTTTTTACATCACTGTTTCACTTTTGAAAACATCGATATCCTAACATCGATGTTTTTTATGAGTGATGTTGCATCCCTTTGTTCAATTTGATTATTATTATTAGCGCACGATTCACAAAGTTATCCCGCTTTATTTGGTACTTGTCTCTGGTTAAAATGGTCAGAGACAAGTTAACCTGTAACCAGCAGCAGCTCTACCGGCTAAGAATTGTCCCTGTTTCCAAAAATATCCCTGGATCGTATTTGTTTTAGTCCATATAGCTGGCTTCGTGTAAGCTTTTTCAGGAATGTAGCAATGTGTCGCAAACCACAGTTTACTAGTCATGAACGCTGAATATTATCAAAGTGAACATCGACATTTTTGTGGTGCAGACCTACTTATACGCCGACTAATTTGAATATTTATGGTAATCATGTGGTAATATAATGTTACCAATATAAATCGACATCGCAGTCATGTTACTTGTCTCTGATCGCAGTCTTCCAAATTTTACTGCGTTACCTATTTAACCAAGTAATATTTTAGAGTCTGTGGTGTGATTTTCTGTTTAATAATTGGTTTTGTTTTGTAATAAAATTTATTACTACTTACGAACTACTTTAATTTATGAAGCCATGCGCGTATGTTAGTAAAGGACATTGTTCTGTCCCCATACAAAGTTCGCCTAAGAACCAACCGTCATAAAACATTGATTACTGGGTTCAAATTAATACCTTTTTATACTTGAGAGTAGATTAAAACTACGGACACTTGCAAGAAAATTACTTATTACCAAAAATATTTTCAATTTTGAGTTTATTTCATCATTCACGATCAATCTACTTGAACAAATAAATATCATCTCTATTCATTTGTAATAGAGCTGTAAACAGTATGTAGATAAGACAAGATTCGCCGTAGTTCATCAAAAACATTACAGATGGCGTATTAATAATGCAGGTATCGTCATAGTTCTTCTTCTTCCGCTGGGCTTTATCGTCATAGTTCATCGAGAACTTCACAGATGGCGTTAAAAATATTAAATTATTGTACTTTCAATAGATGGCGTTGCGAGATTCCGAATACTAGCGCACTTAGCACTTTAAGCAGCTTTTATTTTGTATCTTACGATACAGATCTAGCGCTCAAGCGGTGGTATTGTATATTATTTAAAACTTAAGTTATTGATCTGTGGTTAATAATCCAGAGACGGAAACGTATAGTAATCAATTTAATACCCATTTACTTATTTTTTAATTAATTTGAAGTGCCCGTTAAATTCTGATATTTGGAATAAAGACTATAAATTAAGATAAGAATTACTGTATATTTCAAACATGTGTTGATTCTTAGGGGAATTTGTTCAATGTCCTTTCCTTTTAGAGTCTGGCTAACGAAAGTAGAGACTGGAAAAGAGCGGCAAATTTAAAAATTGTTAGTATGGCAAACTCAAAATTAGTGTGACAGACCTGGAGTAACCTAATTTGATACTTTAGAATTATTTTTCTTATTTTTGTTGAAACCGATTGCATACTAAAAAACCTACCACCTGCCTGAATGAAAAAACAACAATATTCAATAATAATTTAATTTAGTCACTATAGTCAAAATCTGAATCCAAAGCTTCTATCTGCAAAGATTCATCAGAGTCACTGGTGTCACTATTTCCAACGTTGATTATGAAACTTTCTAAATTTTCTTCAGTAATTCTATCTCTTTCTTTGTATTTAATTTCAATATGCATGACATGATCACACATTTTCTTCCAATCCTCTGATGTAATGCTTTCAAACGACTCTTTAATCATTCTTTCTAACTCTACTGTAGTCAAGGCTACATTTTTACTTGCCACTTTACGTTTAGCCAAACTCCATACAAGCTCAATAGGATTTAAATCACAGTGGTAGGGAGGAAGTCTCAAAACCTCATGACCATTCTGCTTTAAAAGTTCATCAGCTTTGTATACTGGGCCTGGTGTGTGCTGCTTTACAAAACATAGCAGCTCTGCCTTTGTGTAGTAATCTTCATACCGGATATCATTGAAAGTAAGCCATTCTCTTATCTCATTTTTCAGATTTTGTGTTGTTGGAGCTTTATTAACAATGACGGAATGATAACTTGCATTATCCATTACTGTTACACTCTGCTCATTTAAATTGGGTATGAGCTTTTCTTGTAACCATTTATTGAAATTTGCAGCATTCATGTCATGGTGGTAGTCCGCCATTGTCGATTTTGTGCTAAAAACTAACAATGAGTTTGGCACAGGACCTTTCTCTGATCCAGCATGTACAATTATGTACTTTTTTCCCGTTGAAATATTTTCAATTGCACCACTCGTAGATGGACCTTGCCAAGACTTCTTGGGCTTATAGTTTTTGTGGACATAGGTCTCATCTAAATAAATAATTGGCTTTCCTTCTGAACGTTTCAAAGATATGGTTCGTAAAAAACGATGTCTCCAGGCAGATATGTCATAACGTTCAATTAATATTGAACGTTCATTCTTGTTTTTCTTAAATTCATAACCATTAGCTAGTAGTATGCGGCGAAGAGTTTCCCGACATCCATTAAATCCTATGCTTTCTTTTAATTCCATTAACAGTGTCCTCAATGTAGGAACTTGTTTTCTGACAATATAAAAATCATTGATTTTGTTGCGAATAGCATCTATGTCGAAACTATCTAAGTTAGACACTGTGGGTTTATGGGGCCGTTTTTTTCCTGGGGTATTCCACACACCATCATTTACCACCACCTTCCTTTTTTATTCTTTTTAAAGTTGCAACACTTACTCCTGTAAAGAATGATTAAACAACGATTAGGTACAGTATTGACAATAGCAAATTATATTATTATTATACATTATATTTCTTGTGTATAAATCTTGTGCTTAGTAAAAAATTACCAGTAATTGAAGCTATTTCTTCCAAGTACTGATTCTGGGTTCTCATCCTGTCATTCTGCTCTAAATCAGTAAGTTTTTCAATAGTTCTCACTATTTCATCGACTCCTGCTACATCCTCCAGATTTTCTGTCAAAGAAAATAATTTGTGTTACAAATTAATAAATGTAACATTTACTTACCTACCACAACCAATGAAAAATAACCATTTAATTGGAAGTTGCATTTAGTAGGTATTATTAAGGTGTTTAATGAAATGTATAATGAATGTGAATGAAAATAGAGATATAGTTTTTAAAAAGAGAAATATACAAACAAAGTATCAAAATAATGCGTCATACTGACTTAAAAAATCTAACACAACACGTAAACAATCTTGTTTTTGTTTGAATTTTGCATCTTTCTCTCGTTGTTTTTCTTCAAATTTGGAAATCATGCAAAACAACATCTTCCGCACTCCACTTTTAATTGTTTTATTCATTCTTAAACGCGTAAATGCTCGTAAACAAGATCACAACTAATCACTGCAAATCACCGACAACCACAGACAACCGCCATCTTGTTAGGGCAAAATGTAGTTGAGTATTGCCATATAAAAAGTTTGCAAATAATTCGAGTCTCTACTTTCGTTAGCCAGACTTTACGATGCAACAGCAACACAGCGATGCAATCAAAGGTACCATAGGAGAAATATCTCGAGATACTGAAATTGTCTATGGATGTGTGCAGTAATTTAAGCAACAATTTTTTTTTAAGTTATCATTGTAATATTATTACTTGAAAAGCAATATTATTATTTGTCGTACTATTATTTTATTTTTTAGTAGCGTGAGTTGGTGATATATTTTACTAGGTTACGAGGTATACATAGGTATAGCCATGGTGTAGCTAAATTATCAATAGAATGTCTTAAATTAAATAATATTTTGAAACCTTTCCAATCTACCATACTTACCTACTTGCTTGAAATATTAGTATTTTCTATTTTTACTTTACTAACTACGTATTCGAGCTATTTAAATTCTTAAATTATATTTATTTTAGTTATTATGAGTAGTAAAACGATTATCGGATACCATACGTCACCGCTAAAAACACCTCTTGCCATGTATCAATGAAAGCCTAGTTTGACGTAACGTATGTCGTGGTCCTTATAAGACATCTTAGGTCTTACGTGACACCAATTTTCAGTAATTAATTTTATCGCTAGTTACTGCATCAATGTCAAAACGTTTTTTTGTCCTCAACGATTTATTTATTATTTATTTAGATATCTTTATTGCACACACAAAATATACCTACAGAATACAGTTTTAAAGCATTAATTACTAGTAAAACTACCTAGATAGAAATGTGCAAAGGCGGTCTTATTGCTAAAGCAATCTCTTACAGACAACCTTTGGTGAAATGATAAATAAACGGAAGAGCGGGATGGTGCCGTATTTCAAAAAAAAAAAAATAGATAAGAAATGCATACATACTAAAGTACATACATTTTAGACCAATAAATAGATGTAAATATATACTACTACTACACAACTACATATTATATAAATATACCTAGGTATATAAATAAATATATATCATTAATATATTTTCCATTATAGAATAAAGTAAACACTAATAATTACAAAGAGATAAATAATGATTATACAAACGACTTTTGAAAATTGAGAGCGATTTGGAATGGCGGATTTCAGAAGGCAGGCTATTCCACAGTATTACAGACTTACACGTAAAGGAGTTGTCATAGTACTGCGTGTGATGGGCGGGAACGTGCAAACGGTTGTCCTTGCACGACCGCAGGTGTTGGCACTCAATGTTCGAAGATAGGAAAAGCGCTGCTTTAAGTACGAAGGAGTTTGTGGATTGTAAAGGATGGAGTAGAGAAGAGAGAGGAGAAGAGAGAGCAGGTGTAGATTACGGCGGAGTCTGATAGGTAGCCACTTCAAGCGGGCTCGGAATTCTGACACATGGTCATACTTACGAAGCCCGAAGATAAATCTAATGAACAGATTCTGGAGACGCTCGAGCTTATTGAGTTGTTCCTCAGTTAAGTCGGGATAGGAGGAGTCAGCATAATCTAAGATTGGAAAGAGAATGGAATGAGCCAAAGAGATTTTAGTTTTGATGGGAAGAAAATATTTCCTGCGTCTCAGACAGCCAACTGACGCAAAAACTTTCCGGCTTACCTCAGCCATTTGAGGAACCCAGGAAAAGGAACTGTCAATGTATATGCCAAGGTTTTTAACACGGGGGCTGAGGTCTAAAATTGCTGTGCCGAGCCGGATTGGGGGTAATTCTTCTAGTACGATCCTATTGAGTTGCTTTGTCCCACCTACCAAAGTTACTTGGGTCTTTTTCGGATTCACATGCAACCCATAAGATTCGCTCCAGGAGTTTATGCGGTCCAGATCACGGTTTAGGCGCTCGATAGCTGAGTTGATTTGGTGAAAGGGAGCAGCAGTATAAATTTGGAGATCATCAGCGTAAAGGTGATAGGAACACGAAAGAAGATCAGTAACAGTATTAATATAAATAGCGAAAAGAAGGGGGGATAGGACACCACCTTGTGGCACGCCTGCAGTGATTGGACTGTAGGAGGACATAGGATTACCAGTTTTGACGAGCTGCTGACGACCACGTAGGTAACTGTTAAACCAGGAAATGACTTCAGAGGAAAACTAATAAATCTAAGGACGCCAAGGAGCAGGTCAAAGTCGACAGTGTTAAATGCGTTGCTAAAATCAAGAAGAACAATAAAACTTATCGATTGGTTGTCCATATTGCACCTAATATCGTCACAGACCTTAACAAGGGCTGTGACTGTGCTTTGGCCAGCCCTAAAGCCTGACTGGTTAGAGCTAAGTATTTTATATTTTGCCAGAAACGTTTGAAGTTGACTATGGACTAAGCGCTCCAAGACTTTAGAAAGGAAGGGAAGAATCGAAGATCGGTCTGTAGTGAGAGAAAGATGAAGGGTTCTTTGTTTTTGGGATAGGAAAAACGTGTGCATATTTCCAGGCACATGGAAATTCATTGGAGGAGAGGGAGAAGTTAAAGATGTGGCAGAGTACAGGCGCGACACTATCGAGGATGAGAAGTAACATTTTCTCATTCCGATTAATGCCGTCGCAGCCAGCTGTACCAGACTTTATGCCTAGAATATGCTTTTTAACTTCCGCAGTAGAAACTGGAACAAAGTGAAAAGCAGGGAAATTGGAAGTTGGCAAGGAACTGAGGTGACTTAAAGTTTTTACCTTGACGCCGTTATCAATAATTGGGGAAATAATGCAAAATGCCGCGAGGTCAAGATTAAGGTCAGCATCCATTCGTTTCCGTCCAATGCCAAGGGATTCCAGAAATCCCAGCAAGGTCACTATTTTCGATTTTGGAATGTATGAACTTGCGCTGAGCATCTCTGCATACTTTGTTGCAGCGATTGCGTAATAGTTTGTATTTAGTTAAATTTTCATCTGTCGGCTTTCTTTTATATTTAGATTTCGCTGCATTGCGCTTCGCCATTAGGACTCTAATGTCTTTAGTTAACCAAGGAGCTGGCAGGTGCTTTAACTTTACAGGGCGAAGAGGAGCATGTTTGTCGTATAATACAGTTAGCAGCGAATTAAAAATTTTGGCATCAAAATTAGCGTGTAGACACATAGTTTCGACCCTAAAGGATAAATTCCAACCCATTCAAGTTAGATTTGGCAGTAAAGTTGGTTGTGAGGCAGCGGTGCATTCGGTTCGTACTTTCTTATCGAATGGCGAGGTTGAGGTACTGCTGAAAGTAGACGTAAAGAATGCTTTTAATTCATTGGACAGGGCAACTCTGCTTAACGAAGTTTCAACACAGCTTCCCGAAATTTACCCGTATGTTTGTCAATGTTACAGCTCTACTTCTAAATTATTTTTTGTAGATGGCGATATTAAGTCCTCCGTAGGTGTTCAGCAAGGGGATCCTTTAGGTCCAGCCCTGTTCAGCTTAGGGATCCACAACCATATCTCAAATTTAACATCAAAATTTAACATATGGTATCTTGACGATGACCATTGGAGGCAACGTGGATGACGTTCTTAAATATCTTAACAATGTTAAGCAACAATTTGGCAAAATTGGATTAGAACTAAATTTTTCCAAATGTGAACTGTTTTTCACAGAAAAGCTATCGCACGATAGAATATCATCGGCCTCTGAATTATTTAATGAAATTGCCCCTAATAATAAGATTCTTGATAAACATTCACTTTGTCTTCTTGGTGCTCCTCTTTTTAACAAAGCCATGCAACCAATTTTGGACAAAAAAGTCAGAACATTTTCGGCACATTCTGACAAATTGGGCGCTCTAAATTCTCACATTGCATTTTCGATCCTAAAATATTGCCTTTTTGTACCTAAATTAATTTATATTATCCGTGCAAGCCCAATTTGGAAATTTCCTGGACTACTCGATATCATGGATGCCACCTTAAGAGATACGCTAGAAAAAATTCTAAATTTATCTTTCGATGATCAGTCCTGGAATCAAGCTACTTTACCGGTCAAGTATGGTGGCATCGGCGTGAGAAAAATTTCCAATGTTGCTCTTCCGGCTTTTCTGTCCTCTGTGCATAGTATAAATGAGCTTAGTTCTCAGATTCTTAATTCTAATTCAGTTTCATTGACCTATGCCACAGAGGCCTTAGAGAGTTGGAAGGTCAGGTGTCCCAATGACGATATCCCGAAGGAATGTTTCACACAAAAACTTTGGGATGTGCCGTTGGTTCGGCTGACACATACAAATTTGGTTCAGAATCTTACAAGTGAAAGAGATCGAGCAAGGCTTCTAGCCTTATCTGAAAAAGAATCCGGGTATTGGCTTCATGCCTTGCCATCGAAAAATCTCGGCACTCTTTTAGATAATGAAAGTTTTCGTGTGGCTCTAGGTCTCAGATTGGGAACACCCCTGTGCTTCGAGCACAGATGTCCGTGTAGAAAAGAGGTCGATAAATTTGGAATTCACGGACTCTCTTGCCAAAGGAGCGCTGGTAGGCTTTTTCGGCATGGCTCTCTCAATGATACGATCAAAAGGGCTCTTGCCACCATAGATATTCCTGCGCTCATTGAGACGGCAGGGATTAGTCGGGATGATGGCAAGAGACCTGACGGATTGACGCTGGTTCCCTGGGAACGGGGACGGGCGCTAATGTTCAAATGGCGGGGTCAATGTGTCTACGCAACATGCGTAGACACATTGACCCCGTGTCATATCAGGGAGACAGGGCCGGGAGCCGCAGCAGAAAAGGCTGAAACCGGCAAGCGGCGGAAGTATGCCTCTCTCATAGAGAGTTACATATTCGTTCCGTTTGCCGTGGAGCCCCTTGGGCCGTGGAGTCTTAGTGCCAAAATTTTTTTGCGAGATATTTCACCGCGGTTAATTGCCTCATCTGGTGACAGAAGGGCTGGCTCATTTTTTGCGTAAAGGATCAGCCTGGCTGTCCAGCGCGGAAATGCAGCCAGCATTCTTGCCACCATTCCACGTGGGCATGATTTGTATAGTAATTAGGTTAGGCTAGCTAGCATTAAGTTCTATTGTATTATTTTTTAGGAAAGAAAACATTCATCATTATTTTGTACAACGTAAGTTGTTGAAAGGAGACGGTTCGGATTTGTATGGGGCGTAGGCCGAGTCTTGTACAAGCAGATAAATGAAGGAAAATAGAATACTAGACTAATTTTTATGAGTCAAATCTACGAATTCGTCGTTATTTCAGTGTGTAAATTTATTTAATCTTTCCAAGTTAGGGAACATTAAACATGAGTGGGTAACAATGGCGGATTCATATTTTTTGACTTTTCAAAAGAAAAACACGTTATTTTGACAGTGATTGTCAGAAATACATTTGATACATTTCGCGCCTGCTGCCTTCTCTATAGCTGAAGGTTGCCATCTTGGAAACGTATTGAAAACTTGAAATGCATTTTATTTTTTTGGTCGTTACTTTACTGTTCTAAATTACTATATTTTTAATACAATCTATGTATTTTCCTCTATTCATGGTAGAGTGTACAAGAGTAGGCCTAAAATGTACCTTTTGATTTTCAATAATTCTCTATTTTAGTCGATTAGATTAAATTTTTTAACTCGGCATACTTCACTTCAATCTACAATTGCTACATTCATACCATACCCTTTGCTACACTAGCGCCACTATGGAAGGTTTTTGAACGGTTATAGCAACCACTCAAAGAACCACTGGAAAATTTTTCATCTTTTCTCCCACAGATGTTACTCCTGTAGCTCTACCCCATCTCCATATTGTCGCTGACATAGGTACTTAGTATGGCGTTTTATGTGACAGTTGACAGCTACGTTGAGATGTAGAGCTAAGGTTGGCATTGATTGATACAGACAACATACTTTCGGCTTCACGGCTCTGGCAGACTGGCTTCTATTATGATTTTATCATAGGTCAAAGAGGATTTTTAATAGCTTTATGACTTCAACCTTCTGTTAAATGCTTATTCATTTGTTCTGTGTCCAATTTGGCGGGGGGACCGGGGTTGGAATCCCGGGCGCATGTTTGGGATTCGAACCAGTAATTTTCCGTAGAATTATTTACTTGCAATTAAACAACATCACTATTCTATAAGTACATATAAATTGCAACATCAAGATAAAACATGTATGCTTGTGAGTCTGCCAATCCGCATTTGACCAAAATAGTGGACTATCACCTAGTCCTAAAGCCACTGTCATTCTGAGAGGTGGCCGGTGATCCGGTGCTCACTGTAATGGGTCGTGCATGCAGGGTTGAGACTTCAGATTATAAGAGGATAATACTAAACAAAAGAAGATACTAGTAGTTTGCCCCGAACTAAGAACTCGCGTCCTATGAGGTCAGACTTCAGACCTACCAGTAAGTAGACTTTAATGAGACTTGAGACGTCCAAATAATATATAAATATTTATCAAAACCTATTTTTTCACGTCTTGTTTTATGTTACGATGTTTTTTTAATTGTTTAATTTTATTTTGCCCGAAACATAGAGCTACAAAAATAATTATTGTAAATTGCCGATATATTAACTAGGGCACTGCTGCTGCTATAATAGGATAAATTATTATTGTTACGCTAAAGACCGTAAAGTCGTTTTCGAAATAGCATCCGGGACAAAATTGGTCAATGAAAAGCAACTTTGGTGATTATAAATTATAATATGCTAGCTTATGCCCGCGACTTCGTCCGCGTGGTTTAAGTTTTGTTTAATTAGCGGGAACTCCTTAATTTTCCGGGATATAAAGTAGCCTAGGTAGGTATGTCACACAAAAACCACGTCAATACGTTGCTCTGTTGCGGTATGATTGAAGGACAAACAAACACACTTTTGCATTTATAATATTAGTATGATATGAAGCATGCAAAATCTTGTTTTGAGATCCAGCCTAGAAACTGAGACTTAAAAAAATAACAATCAAAATATTGAGAGGTGGCGCCAGGTCACGGAGTGGATCTTTACTGTATATTTCTAATCCGAGTTTTTAATCTCTATCTTTAGCTTTACTCATGTGGCTAGGTGCTAACTTCTCACGTATCCGAATGCCTGAGTACGGACCATCCACAGGAATCGAATCTTCTGTCGGTTTTCAGTTTTTGCAAGCAAAAATAGTAGGTTTACTTAAATTATTGTAGGAAGGCAAGAACCTACATAAGTACTTACTCGAGAGTTGTCGGCATGCGAGAAATAAAACGCATTTAATATAATATCTACTTTTACGATAACCTAGAGTTCGATTGTAGAAGTACACTAGAATCTGTGAATGAATAGGTGATAGGTCATAGCACCCTTGTGGCGTCATGCTTGCAGCAGGCAGCTGGGCGCACGCCGTATCGCATTGGAGTAAATCCAATGCGTAGTTTATGTTTTCATTGTTCTCATAATTTTAGGCCCACCAACTCATTGGAATCTTTATGCGGGACATGATTAAATAAAACAACTTCTTCGACTCTTTTACGTAGGTCGCGAGCCATTTCAAAGTATTCGGCTCACTACTGAGCACGTCCATGACTAGTCCATTAAGCTGGCCAAGTGCGGATTGGCAGACTTTACAGACATTAAAGAATATTGCGAAGAATTCTCGTGCTATCAACTTCTTATTCTTCGCTCATTCACTTTTGATTTTTTTTCCTTCTTCGTTGATACAAGACCACCTCACTTACAAGCAATAGTTGTACCTCAACATAAGACCTCGTCATCTCAATCGACAGACGTCCACAGGTCTCTTGCATGAATCTCCACGGTCTTCTGCCGCTCGTATTAGCGTCTACTTACCCCGCCCTTTGTTCATAGATATAAACAAAATATACCAGAATATATAAATAGTTACAATATGTGCGAATACCACTAAAATTGCCTGAAAGCTCAAAGCTCTGCCATTTTTATCAGGAGAAGAATGTATCTACATAAATTATTATTATTATTATCATTACGCTAACTTTTCTCATCGAATAAAAAATGCTATCGACCTGCTCACCTTACCAGCTGTCTCAATAATTGAAGCCATCCTGTCTATTTTATGAATGCGAATTTTTTTTTGGTCTGTCTGCTACAGTTTTACGGCTCATCTATTAAACTAAACCAAGGAGGTTGGGTACGGAGATAGGTACTGCATGATGCATCCCGGGGATAAGGGGACAAGGGTACTTTTACCATGGATTATATCAGAGTCCCACATGAATTTCACAAAGCTAAAACGAAACCGCGGAAATCGTCTATCCTAGCCTAATATGGGCTAAATTACGCAACATAGTGCTAACCTCACTCTTCTGTATTTAGACCTTCGCCCATGTTTGGGAGGATGATGATGATAAAGATTATATTGAAAAGACCCAAAAAGACCGCCCTCAGAAAGTCGGCGGCCTGGTTACCTCAGGAAGAAACTATTACTAGTTCAATGAGTGCCACAACTACCATTTTACGCATTTATTATCTATCTGTTAAGTTCTTTATCGATTTTAATGGTTCGTTATTAATGCATTGGATCAGTCCTTATTTTGTACAGAATAAATGAGATTTGACCCTCTTTTAATGAGGACGCTAAATAATGTGAGTAAAACTTATAAGTAGGTACATAAATATATTATTATATTATACCTACTCTATTTTGTATAGTTTACACATATATTTTTAAATAGGTAGACCTTTAAGGACACGTACAAGTTATAGCTCTATCGGAGAGAAAGTTCAAGAGTTACCGACTAAGTAGGTAGGTAGGATGTTTGAGGAAAAAAATAGAGGGAAAGTCGCTTAAAGATGCACAGACCATACAATCAATAGTTAAGTACGTAGATAGGTAGGATAGTCGAAGATGGTGTTACAGAGTAGCAGGTGTTTGGAGATAAAAAGCTTTATATGATGAAGAAATTATCTTCAAATATCATTTTCAAAGTAGTGTAGTAGTAGCAAATTAACGTCCCACTGCTGGGCGCAGGCCTCCACTCTCATAGGAGAGAGGGAATTAGAGCTTAGACCCACCACGCTGCTCCAATGCGGGTTGGCGGGCTTTAACGACTATTATCATTTTAGTGATAATAACCGGCGGGCTGATTACCTCGCGACAGGCTTGCGACAGGCGTAAATCTCGCGATCGTTGCTGTCAAACGGCACTTTTGTATTACGTATCAGCGGCTACAGAGGACAGCAGTCGAGCTCTAGTTCACCCTCTAGCGGACAATCTATGAACTAAAAAATGCATTCGTGTCCTTGTCGTAACAGCAAATTGGTATTATCTAAGCTTCCTTGACAGCAATACGACAGCGACAGCCGAGCAAAATGAAACGTCAAACAGCAACAACCTCTGCACCTGTTGCAAAGTGATTGTTGGGTAATTTTCGAGTGCGTTTACTGTGGTTTTTTAAATATGTAGGTACATAAACTCAAGCAATTTGAATAATATCTACCTAAAAAACCAACATCTTTGAATGTAAGATAGTTTCACACACGGTAGACGGCACGCGTAGAAAGGTTAAATATTTTTAAAAAAGGCAAAATATTTATAATATTAATAGAGAGTAGATCAGAGTAGATAGTACATAATAGTTTAGCCATAACAATGTACTCTGTGGTTTAGCCTATGATCAGTCGAACACTTCACTCTTTAAATTCAACCACAGAGGAACATACTCAAGGAACGTACCAAAGATGACTATAAAAGGTATGGATAAAGCTGCTTATTTTGTTTTCATCAATTGCTGTCCTGTCGCGAGTGGCGCTAGTATCGATAGCAAAAGTGCATGAAAAGTGCATTCTGCGACAGGCGAGCAATAGACGTGCGATCGGCTTGCGTAATACGAATTCTAGTGACATTTTGCGACCGATCGCGTAGTGTTTGCTGTCGCATTGCTACTGCTGTCGCTACTGCAACATTTTACGTAATCAGCCTGCCGGACCGACGACGGCTTAACGTGCTCTCCGAGGCACGGGGGTGAAACACCACCAACTTCCAACTCCGAGCTGGCACTGAGAATTTCTTAATTAAAAAACCCAATGCCTAACAATTTTTATGCCCGACCGGGAATCGAACCCAGGACCTCGCGAGCCGCAGTCGACTACGCTAACCGCTAGACCAACGAGGCAGTCCTACAGTAAAAGTAGGTATGTAAATAACTTATTTCAGAATCATGGTAGGTACTAGGTACTAATATTATAAATGCGAAAGTGTGTTTCTTTGTTGGTTTGACGCCGCAACAGAGCAACGTGATTTTTGGCACTTTTGGCATGGTATATTATCCCGGAATTAAGGAGATCCCGAAGAAATAACAAAAAACTTAAACCACGCGGACAAAGTCGCGGGCATCAGCTAGTTATTATATAGAAATCGTTGATAAATATGTAGGAACTTACCATAGAATTAGCCTGTCTAGGGTATCTATTACTACTTACCTACTTATTAGTTACGAACATAGGTAACAAGTCGATAGGCTGTAGGTACTAGGTAGGTAGGGGTAGGTTACATCCCGGGGAAGGACAATATACTACGGAAACGGATTATGACGGAAAATTAAGAAGTTACCGTGGATTAAAAAACATAATCCACGCGGATGAAAGTCGCGTGCATCATCTAGTTATGTATAATATGTAGTAGTATGTATAATCTATATTATGAGTGTTCAAAGCCTCAGCATTCAGGCTCTACCTATAATGTACCTATCTTAGTAAACTGTAGTAGGTACCAAAACATAAAGAAAGAAAAAAGCGGGTCATGCTGTTTTGCAAATCCTATAAAATGATTACTTACCTACTCAAATATTTAAAAAAACGGATTTGTAAAGTTCAACGATTCACTTAAATTTAAAAATCAAAATGCGTCGATGTGAATTCATGAATTCTGAAATATTTTAATATATTTTCTAAGTGTTAAACAGATGTTGAATTTTATAAAGTCAGATTGTACAGTATAGTTACTACATACTAAGTAGTCAGTACATACTAAGAAAATGTAAAATACTCATACCTACTTACATAAATTCTCCTACTTACTTATGTTCTCGTCTAACTACCATGTTTCTACTAGGTACCACAGTAAACAGATTTGTATCTGTTTACTGTGGTACCTTCCCAAACGCGACTTGTTCCTTTAGGCTGCGTCCGCACTGCGAAAAATATTCGCGCGTTTTTCTTCTTTCCATGTTGATAATCTACTACCTATTTCTCCCTAGTCCCTGAGATGCCTCTCTGCAGTCTAGTCTAAAATATTTACTCAGAGCATTTTGTAATACGTCTGATTATTCATGCAATTCAGTGCACTTAATAACATCAACGGGCACCTGATTGCATTGGCTATTCTTGGAATAGATTCTCCGGGTGCTTTATTTTCAAATGGTCAAGGTCATGTAAAAATCATCCCTTTAAATAATTATTCGTTTTTGAAGTTAGAGAATTGAAAATCGGGATTTAGTTGATTATTTTTAAATTATAATAAACTATATACCACAGAGGGTGAAATCGGTAGTTGAAAATTTGTATGAAAGTCCTAGGTATGTTTTTTCCGAACCCCAAAGAGGGTAAAATAGGGATTGAAAGTTTGTATGAAAGTTCTATCTTTTTTAAGTGTCTTGAAAATCGGGATATGCCCGGGATGAAGTCGCGGGCGACCTCTAGTATAATATTATGCCCAGCAGACTGCAGGGCGCAGACGCCCAAAGCGCGAGCGCGGCTTTCTGCTCTACGTTTTGACTTTAGACACACGTAAATCGTACTGTACTTATTCAACATTTATATTTTATTCCAAGAACACAGAAAGAACTTCTTATCTCACTGAAATTACGCACACTAGTACGTAAATTTGATCACGTCATCTTTGACCCTTTACATGATATAGAGAACCGAAATTGATGGAAAATTCGTAGGATAGCCAATTCTAGTGATAGCCAAATAGGTACCTATTTCGCCACGATTTCTGCCGTCTAACGGCAGTAGTTAATAACAATCAAACTTTTCATACCTAATAAGTACTGAGCAACATTTTTGACATAGGTAAAGGGCCTCACACATTTTTGACAACAACGTAGCAAAATAACTTTTCATAAAGCTCATACGGTCCCTACATATAATGTCAATGTACGGTCCAAATATTTATAAAAAATACTTTTGAAAGTAAAAAATAAGTAAAATAAATATTTCATAAATTACAATGTGGTTAGCGTATTTCTTACCAACTTACTCCCAGGTCCAGCTTGCTTTTTTTTATAATAGGTAAACAAAATATAAACTCAAATATCTTTACTTAAAGTAAACAGTAAAGATATCATAGTGAACATAAACAAGATTAGGTTTTAGGTAGGTAAATAAATACAAGCACAAGCAAGCAGCGAGAATTGCGTCATCGCTTAGAAGTTGGAATCATCAGATGCATAATGTTTGAGGAAGTTAAGAGTCCTGTTAAACTAACGTATCATTGTCAAATGTGATCTTTTTTCAATGGAGCGGTTATAGCACTTATAGCCCAGTAGTTTCACACCCAATCTCCTATACGGGGCCGCGGGATCGATCCACGGGCACTTAAGTAAGTAGGTACCTAACTTCTCGGAGTTACGTGCATTTTGTGACATTAAATATCACTTGCTTCAAGCAAGTAAAGCCAGATTTGTTTGATGCAAAATTTAAGATACTTTAGTAATTGTAATTAATGAGCGATTAAAATCAATGAATAGAATCTATTCAGTGTTATAGATGTCACCGTAAGATTGTAAAAACCGTTAGATTATAATCTAACTCGCGAAATTCTAAACTGTCGAAAGATTAGAATTTAACGTATTATTTTCCGGTAGATTGTAATCTGATAGGTATTTAAACCCGATAAAACCTAAGTGCCCGGCCTGCGGCCGGGCACTACTTGAATATTTATGTCGAACCCTAACCTAACCTACAAGAAAGAGACAAGAAAACGTAAATAAAATGAATATTTCAAAAATTGAAACTCAGAACATTGAACAGTTTACAATCTTTCGACAGTTTAGAATTTCGCGAGTTAGATTATAATCTAACGATTTTTACAATCTTACGGTGACATAGACACGTTTTGTTGTCACTTCTCAAGTTAAGAAAATATACTTATCTAGAGGTCGCCCGCGACTTTGTCGACATTCCCGCTGCATAAAGCCTATCGATAGAGGCTTTATAATATTTTTAACGTTATTTATGGTGGTATTTCGCTATTATATACCTATATAGATATGTATTTATGTACCAATTTGTCCCTTTTATCGAATTGCCTCAATCCTCCTTACCTTTAATCGTAATTTAAGGAAAACATAGGGTAGGTACTTCTTACTTGTAAAACAAAGGAGGAGTTATTATGATTGAAGTGGCGCTAGGTAGTGTATTTTTAGAATTGTTTGTAAATCACACGGGTGTAGAGTAAAAAAACATCTTAAACGTGTCGCCTTGGAACTACGCATTAAATTTTCTCTGGCAAATACACACCCAGCGAAAAAAGATGTTTGTTACTTGAATGTTATTTAAGCGGCGATTCGTCAATTGAAGACCATCGATCTAGTAGTACGAGCAAAATAAACAACACAATGTTTATTTTTTGACCGCGTGCGTATTATCGGTTATCAGTGGTAAAGTACCTACTGTACTAAAGCCCACTCATTAGAGGCCGGTCGCTTCATTCATGTTAAATAGCATTACTAATAAATAACATTATTCCTACGTACTGATACAATACCGACTTACCGTAATGCTATTGAAATCAAATAATTAATATTCAAATTAGTATTTTACTAAATTATAGAAACCGAGAGCGTACAAGTTCTCTTTATGTTGACGACCTCCCTGGCGCAGTGGTGAGCGCTGTTGTTTTTGTACCGTAGGAGGTCCCGGGTTCAATTCCCGGGCAGGGTCAATTTAGAAATTTATAATTTCTGAACTATCGCTGTTCTGGTACGACGGGAGGCTTCGGCCGTGGCCGTGGCCGTGGTTTGCCTACGACAATAGCGACAAGCCAGTTAGCGTTCCGGTACGATGCCGAGGAGAAACCGATTAGGGTTACTTATGGGTTTCATATTATATAACTGCCGTACCTCTAACAGATCGATGACTGTGTCATCGATGACTGTGTCATCACTTACCATCAGGTGTGATCTAATTTTTTAAGGCTAACTTGTAGTATAATAAAAAATTGTGCATGCACCCGCCAAGCGTACTTAATTAATTTTCTAATGTAAGTATTTACTGAAAAATATTTATATATCTCACGTGGCATTCAGACTTTGTACCCTTGGACGTATTATCTCAAAACTCAGGATGACAAGAACCTTTTTTTCACTGCTTAAAACTTCATGATTGGCTAAAGCTCAAAATGCATACTTTTATGGACTCGACGAGATAACGATTATTGGGTATCAGCAAGGCGCTAATTAGGTAAGTTACCTATGTGAGATTTTAACCTATGAACGTAAAATTTTTGAGAGCCCCAGCACCCCACCGTGGATAAAATTGATTAATAGCCCTGAGTTCTATGATACCATCAAAATATGTATGTATTAGGGGGAGGTATTCATATTAATAATCTCTGCTAAAACGAGATAAAAGTTTGTTTCGGGCTTTTGGCCTCAGAGTAATTTAATTACCCCATTTCGATAATAAGAGGCATAGGTAATTACGAAGTATATGTTTTCATACTGATACGCCTAAAGAGGAGTAGAACCCTTTGCGGGGCCTCATCTCAGGCGTCGCTTTATCTTTGAGATTTCGTTCTTGGGGGAGGGCCTCGCATCATCGCATAGACCACTTTTCTCTATTAGGAAAATCTGGTGCGGTACGCTGCGGCGAGCAGCGCCACTCCAGCCTACTTATATCCAAGCGCTCGCCCGTTGACGCCACTATTACCCGATCCGCTACCGAGCTTACCGTACGTTGATTTTTCTCAACTTCTACAATCGAAGACGTAATTTTAAGTAATCGGATATTAATTATCTGGTGATCATGAGGCGAACGCTGTTCATCATCCTCGTCGTCTGCGCGCTGTCTGCAATGACGGCAGTCCCCAAACGAAGGGTGAGTGTTAAGCATTTTATAAGTGTTAGGAAACAGTGTATATAATACCTTTTTTAAGAGTTGTGTATGCCTATGTGTGTATATAATATACGCTACAAATTTTATAGAGGTATAGGTAGGTATATAAGTAGAAGGTAACTTTAAAGTAAGTTACATAATACTTAATCGTGGGAAAATCATCGGTATTAATTTTTTTTTATAAATATCTAAGTACTTATTATATATATATATATATATTACATAAAGTAATATACAGTGTGTTTATGTTTTAAACAAATTCAAACGTGTAAAACTGCTAACATTGCTTTGTGCATTATTAGGTATTATACTGAAATAAATAATATAATAGATCCCCTCGACCGCCTTGTTTATAGATTAGATCCGAAAAAGCCGGATATCTATTTTACTTTAAAGTATCATGTATCACTGTAGGAGTGTAGGTATCTATACTATAATACTTAACTACAACACTACTAAGAGTTCACTAGGTGTAAACATACCTAATATTATTTTCCTTGGAAGTTTACATAATAATGTGCTTTTATCAATTTTTAATCAATTTCTGGAAAGAAAAAAACAGCAGAGTTATTTTAAGATAAGCGAAGAGAATTTGTTTGTAGGTATTAAATATCAGGGCCGGACCGGGTCAATTTTGGCCCCAGACTTCGGCCTCCTAATTGAGGGTTGACTGAGCTCAAAGGTATGAGTGGTCTGCCGATCCACTCTTGGAGAACTAATAACCTTTCTAGAGCAAACGACAACTTAGTGGGTTGACGATGATGGATATATAGTTTGCAGAGCTAATGTATGTGTCACCACTCACCATACATAAGATCTGCATTCAACTCGCGCTATAGATGATGGATGGTCGATAAATGATGACTTAACGAGGCTTATCTCAAAAATGGCTATACATTAAAAGCTGTAACTTCTGTATAATAAGTCATATCCTGTAGTTGAACAACAATTACGTACTAAAATGATATAAGTATTATAATGAAAAGAAATTATTTCATTTTTAATCAGCATTTAAAATATTTTTCAAAACTTTACAATAATGTTAATAAGTACATGCCACCCGCATTATCAATTCTGCATCAAAAAAATATTGTAAAAAAATAATTATTTAAATAATTAGGTAATATAATAATTGTTTGTTTGTTGGTTTATTTTTCAATCACACCGCAATAAAGCAAGGTATCGACCATCGATATGATTTTTTGCATGGGTATAGCTGTTGAGGATCTGGAAAGTGACATGGGCTACTTTTATCCCAGGAAATCAAAGTGTTACCCCGGGATTCCTAAACATTAACCTACGCAGGTGAAGTCGCGGGCATTATCTGGTAAGCAATAGGTACCTAATTATTACGAGCAAATCTAAAAAAAAATATTTTTATGTAAATGAACGGATCTATTGTACCTACATCTATTCGCCTGTGTCTGAACTCATAGGACGCCTGACGCTAGGTCTTTATTCGGGAGGAACCACTTCGCGACTAATTATAGTGTGTAATATTTTAGGTAGTACTTTTAATAAAGAATGTTGTCTATACAGACTACATTTGAGCTTTGACAGATATACCTACATTGTAGCGCTAGCTTGGGCTGGGGCTTGGTGGCTAGGGCCTAAATCATAATATTCGGGGATGAAAAGGCACTATCATACCTACGGATACAGGGATAGATCTAGCAGTGAATGGGCAAAATTACTTACTCACTTTGTAATCTTTCCCACGAACTACAAGTTCATACTCCGTAATCTTCCAACATTACTTAATGCACATAGTAACTGAGCGACTGATCCATCAGGGACCAGTAATCACAGAAAATATAGAATAAAAGTAGTTGGCGCCAATCAAATAGTCGTCTCTGAACTGAAGTGCGAGTGCTTGTTTGTGCAGTTCCCATACAAACTGTCGAAGTCAACGTACATACTAGTACTACTAAATTTATTAATTACTAGCAGATACCTGCGACTTCGTCCGCGTGAAAGAAGTTTTTTAAATTCCCATGGGAACTTCCTAATTTTTCGGGTTAATATATAGCCTATGACACTCACAAATAATGTAGCTTTCTAGTGGTATCAGAATTTATAAAATCGGTTCAGTAGATCCAGAGATTACCCCCTACAACGTCACAAACTTTACCTCTTTGTAATATTAAGTACAGATCACCAAATCTTAAAGTTTGCAGCAGCACATACCGTACCTATCTCTTAAGGGGCTGTGATTGTATTGGGTACTAATGACGCACAGACGGTTTCATTTTAGACTAACTACATGCCGTTCTTTCTATTAATGGCTTTTAGAAATTTCCTTTAAATAAAGAATAATAAAATAATTTTGATTGTTTTTTTTTATTCGTTATACGCTTACGCTTGACCACAATCACACCTGATGGGAAGTGATGATGCGGCCTAAGATGGAACGCGCTTGCCTAGAAGATGCCTATTCACTTTTGATTTAAAGACACCCGGATTGTAATTGGTGGGAAACACAGTTTTTGGTGTTCCAGAGCCTAGCCTAGCCATGCGAATAAGGAATGAATACGCAAAGCGCTTCGTGCGTGTGGTTGAAACTTTGACGAAATAGGGGTGGAAACTCACACGACGTCTGGCGGTACGATGGTAGAAAGGTGAAGGAGGTACATGATCGAACAGCTCCTGAGCACACTCATCGAAATATATTCTATAGAATACCGATAGGCCAGCTACCTTACGGTGGTGGGCTTATTGGTACGTAAATAAAACATACTATTACATCTTTACCTATGAAATTGCATTTCTTCAGTACTGGTCATTTCAAATAAAAAAAAAGTTTGTAATGGCTGGTATTCTAAATTAAAATTAATTTTGTTTTAAAACCATGACATTCTTTTTACAAACTCAGTCTTTTGTTTTTTGATTATCGTTGTATTTTCATTACATTTCAACATTTTTAGTCATAATGGATACTTTAAAAATTCGTGTAATTATGGAATATGAGTTCCGTCGTGGCACCAACGCGACATTAACGGCACGTAACATCAAAAACGTTTACGGAGAGAACTGTACAAACGAACGCACAACCCGTTATTGGTTTTCCCGGTTCCGTTCTGGAAATTTTGACTTGAAAAATGAAGCTCGTGGTCGTGCGGAGACTTTGGTCAACAATAATGAATTAAAGGCGGTTGTGGAAGCTGGCGAAACTCAATCTGCAGCTGAGCTAGCAGCAGCTTTTGATGTAAGCATCAAAACAATATTGATTCATTTGCGACAAATTGGCAAGGTAAAAAAGCTTGATAGATGGGTGCCCCACGACCTTAACGATCGCCAGCGCAACGTACGCATCGAGACCTGCCTTGCGCTGCTCAACAGGCAAAGAAATGAAGGAATTTTGAAACGAATTGTTACGTACGACGAAAAATGGATTCTGTTCGACAATCGAAAGCGCTCAGCAAGTTGGTTAGATCCTGGGTCAGCACCAAAGCAATGCCCTACACCAAAAATGACCCCTAAAAAGGTGATGGTCACTGTTTGGTGGTCTAGTGCGGGTGTGATTGTACATCTGCAACCAGCTTTGGTCAATTGGTCGTCCCTACTGCTCCTTCACGACAACTGGCGACCCCATACTGCGCAACAGACAGTCTCCAAGCTGCCAGAGCTCCCTCATCCGCCATACTCACCAGACCTTGCACCTACCGACTATTACTTTTTCCAAATTTTAGACAACTTTTTGGTGGGTAAAAAATTCAATTCCCGAGAGGCAGTACAAAATGTCTGTTTTTTTGCCTCCTTGTTGCCTCCCGTCCAGCTGATTTTTACAAGAAGGGCATCAATAAACTGTCAATGCGTTGGCAAAGATGCGTCGATTGCAATGGGTGATTACTTCGAATAACAGAAATAAAAAAGTTTGAAAAAATAAGTACTTTCACTTATTCCATACAAAACGGCATATAATAAAAGACATTTATTGAATATTTGTGTAACTAAAAGACTACGTTACAACCATTTTGCTCTAAGACTTTATGCAGAGCGTCAACCAAAAAACAGTTTTACAAAAAAGCGAACATGAACTTTTTTCTCACCAGCCTGTTTACAGTCTTGATGTAATGAGATTAAATCGTATATTCAACACGCGCCCTTAATCGCGCCTTTATCCTTGTAATTTTAACACAATCGTTAAGACCAAAGATAAAAACTGTAGAAAATATTTGATTACATAAAAATAAATTTTAATACTACGGCAAAACAAACACAATATTCCTCACATAATATATATACTTTGTACATACTATGCCCTTATGCCCCCTTAATTAAATATTTTCAGACATAAATCTGATAAAAAATGTTTAATTTTAGGACCATTAACCATACCTAAACATTTCGTGAAAATATATGCCACCATTTTTTCGTTTGGCATATATTCAATCATAACGAGATTACTTGCTATAGCCTCTCATATGTAATGATACTTTATATCTATATGCTTAGTACGGTTGTGGTTCATTTTATTAATTGCTAAACACAATTGAACAATCATCATTTACTAAGAAGAGCTCACCTAGCAAATTACGTAAATATACCTACCGCCTACTTAGCCGCTTGGCAAAGACCAACATATTCAGATTCTGTAGAAGACAGTGAAACACATTGCTGTTTTCTACTCTCCCATGTAAGTTTAAAAATAAAACCAATTATTTATTTTATCAGGTGGTACTGAATATAGGTCCTTTTTGATCCGCATTAAATGTTGTTTTTTAATTATATTATCACGAATATTAGTGTTGTTGTTGATTGTTGTTGATGTTGTGCCAAGTAGGCCTGGGGCCGGGCACTTAGGTTTTATCGGGTTTATATACCTATCAGATTACGATCTACCGGAAAATAATGCGTTGAATTGTAATCTTTCGACAGTTTGCAATTTCGCGAGTTAGATTATAATCTAACGGTTTTTACAATCTTACGGTGACATATACCGCTTTTAAACCCCCACCACTATCGCCCCGCCCAAGTACCTGCCCGCCGCCCTGCGGCCGGGCACTACTTGGTTATTTATGTCGAACCCTAACCAAACCTACAAGAAAGAGACAAGAAAACGTAAATAAAATGAATATTTCTAAAATTTACACTCAGAACATTGAATAGTTTACAATCTTTCGACAGTTTAGAATTTCGCGAGTTAGATTATAATCTAACGGTTTTTACAATCTTACGGTGACATATACATATAAGTATAACACCGTTTGTCACAATAATGTTATTTACCTAGTAGTTTATTTTTATATATTTTGATACCTATTGTTTCTAATTTTTTTTGAGGTTTACGTTTATTTATTTGTATTTTTATTTATTTGTGAGTATATATAAGTATGTATGTTTATTTATATATTATATGTGTAGTAATTATGGTTTTTATGTTATATTTAGTATATATAAAACCTACTACCTACCGGCTACCTACCTAACCTACCTAAGACTCACTTACCGGTTGTTTCTGTGGCTATTGCCTGGAAGAGATCGCTGTGAAGCGATAAGGCCGCCAAATTGTATACTTCCTTTGTTATTAGCTAAGTTTACTGTTGTCATTGTTTTTTGGTGTACAATAAAAGTATATTCATTAATTCATTCATCTTGCCTTCTCTATAATTGATCTATTTGCCCTTTCAGCAACACCATTCTGCTCGGGTATATGGTATGGTTCATATCGTGGGTCATATGGTGCGAACATCGATACTATCAATGTACCAACTATTCGTTTTAATTGGCTTCTTAACTGAAGTACTCATGCAAACTGAAGCAGTTTTCCTCCCATTGAAAACTATAATTTAATGAAAAATTGTAAAAAATCATCTGTTATCTAGGGGTATTATGAATATTTTTAATTAAAAAAGGAGATACCTATATTTTTTGAAATCGCTTGCTCATTTTCACGACCGCCTGCACCGCGCCTGCGGCATTGTTTTGATTTCATGAGCACACCTCGCCTTAATAAGGCCCCAGATTATAATAGTACCATCTGTTACCTATGGCGTTTGCACGTTACTTTTAGAGCTTCGTGGGCCCTAAAGAAGAAATTTTTAATTTTTCCTAAAATTTTCAAAAAGAGGTTTTCTTAGAGGAAATACGCGCATTGTCAAAATGTTTTCTGGACCAGTTTTCACATTGATTGTGCAGTCCAGGACGACTGATGATTTGACGTCTACCGCTCTATCCTATAGGTATATTATAACAGAGCTAAGAAGGCTTTCTACCAGTAATAAATAAGTAGGTATGGTGATGATGATGTACCTAACTCGGCTATCAATTGCGAAATCCGTCATCGCTTGTACCTGCTATCACATAAAGTGTGTCAAAGGGGTTCTCAGAAAAATCCTGTGGACTATTAAGTGTGTCCCGTCTTGAAGGCAAAAAATTAAAATGGTCATTGACCTGCAATTCCGTTTGCGTAGTGATACCTACCTACAACTTCCTGTTTACATGTTATGCGATCGACCACGTGATCGTGTATTTGGTTTCGCCATTCATAGAATGATGCAGTACATACCACTTACATACCTAAGTTACGGCCTTAAGCACACCGAACACTAAAGCTTCAAGTAAAAGCTTGTACCAAGATTTAACTATGATAGTATACCTAACCGAGCACTACAGCTCCTAATAAAAGCCAAAATATACTAATCTTAATTCTGGCTGTTCAGCTTATATTAATTACCTACTAGCGGTCAACCGCGACTTCTTCCGCGTACATTTTCTGATTTCCTATGAGATTTTCCCGCGTGGGGTAGATTTTCGTAAAATTGCTTATGCAGTTTATTATTACATAAAACTAATAACCTTTATGCCGATTTTCAATTATCTAACTTCAAAAACTTAGAACCCTTATGTAAGCTTCCAACCCCCATTTCAGCCCCTATGGGGCGAATGTTCGTAAAATTGCTCATACAGGTAATTATTATTTAAATCGAATAACCTAATTCCCGATTTTCAAGTCTCTAACTTCAAAACATAGTACTTTCATACAAAGTTACAATCCCCATTTCACCCTCTGTGAGTAAATTTTCCTAAAATTGTTTATACGGTTTATTATAACTTGAAACTAATAGGTAACCTAAATCCCGATTTTCAAATCTCTAACTTCAAAAACTTGGGAGCCCTTATGTAAGGAAGCTTACATATGCCCCCCCCCCATTTCAACCCCTTAGGGCTGAATTTTGTCAAAACCGTTTCTTAGTTGACGACTGACGTCTACACCATGGAAAAAACCTACCGTCCATATTTCAAGTCTGTATGCTTTATAGTTCCTGAGATATCGTGATGAATCCGTGAGTGACCTTTCGCTTTTATATATATGTCACCGTAAGATTGTGAAATCCGTTAGATTATAATCTAACTCGCGAAATTCTAAACTGTCGAAAGATTGTAAACTGTTCAATGTTCTGAGTCAATTTTTGAAATAGGTATTCATTTTATTTACGTTTTCTTCTCTTTCTTGTAGGTTAGGTTAGGGTTCGACATAAACAATCAAGTAGTGCCCGGCCACAGGCCGGGCACATAGGTTTTATCGGGTTTAAATACCTATCAGATTACAATCTACCGGAAAATAATGCGTTAAATTCTAATCTTTCGACAGTTTAGAATTTCGCGAGTTAGATTATAATCTAACGGTTTTTACAATCTTACGGTGACATATATAAGATGTTATAATCCAAAGCCGAAATGCGGATGAATCGTGATTAGCCTAGGCAATCCTCAGAAATGGCCATATCGTTTGGTCCAAATAAAAAACTTCGGCTTTTGCCTAACGAGTTTACAGTCTAATCTCGACGTGCCTTTAAAATTCTGGACGTAAAATACGTTCTTAACACGACGTAGTTAAGAACGTACTGGCTCAAACTCAAGCACGACAAAGACAGTACTCGAACTGTTGAGGTTGAATTAGCTGATTCCGGATCCACTCCGTAATCTGTTCCTTGAATATTGATGCTCATTCATCCTAGGGGCCACGCCTCTCGTAGCTCATGTGTCATGTCGTTGCTCCCGGTGTGCACGCAACCTTTTGATGAATAGAGCGTGGCGTGGCGTGAGACGGCCGGATACGCTCAAGGGCACGTTGTATGCTATCATAGTCCACACCATTATCACAGCGACCGTGTGTCGATGACATCACTATTACCAGCGGGCTTAGTCGGAGATTTTAACCTATTCAATCGCGTTAGTGAATTACGGTTTTACAATAGAATTGTCAGATGCTTGTTAAATTCCATACAAATTGAAGTTAGGTAGTTATCTTTAATGTGATCGAATAGGTAAATAATCTCACACTAGGCCCACAGTTACCCATACACGGTTTTTTAAAATTCCTAGTCGTAAAATATGATTGTATTTGTCACCATGACTCATGACTCGCTTGCTTGTACCCTCTTGCTTTGAAGGAAGACATGCTTACGTTAAGGGGGCAGGAATCCAGACGAGCGTTTCATACGTAAGCAATGAAACTAAATAAAACAAGTTTTCTCATCAATATAATATTATTATAGTAACAATAGCTGTATCAATAGTGTACGGTTTAATATTGTGACGTTAGCTGTATGCTGATCTCACATTATACTTATCTACGAGCCGCAAGTGTTGCTAAAGCCACAAAAACTGCAATTGCACGTGGCTACTGTAATTCACGCGTTTTACCTACTGTGGAACCCGGGGACGCGCCCATTAATAAAGATTTAAATAAGCGTAGGTAGGTACGTCAACATCATAGGTACTAAAATTCTACATCAATGTCAACATCACATCCCTCATGACTGCTTGGTGGAGATTGACTACTTAAGAACTTTCTACTGTCTCATATCTCATCTCGTAGCCGCTTTAAAACCAATAATACGTCCAAAACGAAGCTAAGTAAGGAGCTTTAGCACCTATGAAAAATTAAATGCACCCGTTTCAACTTACCTCTTGGACGCTTAGAAGCTGAAAAGCGTCCAAGATCATAAACGGTCGCCTGGAATGAACGGCGAGCCTTTCATTCGCCTATTGACGTACGACTTTGAAGTCAATGTAATTTTCAGTGTTCTTTTCCATTGCGGGTTGGCCGGCTTTAACGACTATTATCATGTTAGTGATAATAACCGGGACCGACGGCTTAACGTGCTCTCCGAGGCACGGAGGTGAAGAATCACCAACTTCCTAACTCCGGGCTAGTACTGAGAATTTCTAGTCGGAAAAACCTAATACCTAATTATGGCCCGACCCGGGACCTCGTCGGCCGCAGTCGAACCACTAGACCAACAAGGCACCTAATTGCATAGAATTGTTATAAACTGACTGAGCTCGCCAACCCGCATTGGAGCAGCGTGGTGGATCCTACTCTACTATAAGAGTGGAGGCGTGTGCCCAGCAGTGGGACGTAAATGGGCTGTAGTGGTGGTGGCGCGGTGGTTATAAACTGGGAATAGTTGCCAAGTTGTTGAAGAAGTTGCCTTTTTTTCGGTTCCAGAGGGCCATTAATCCGGACGAAGAAGAAAATAAAACATCGAGTTCCACCAGTGCTACGAAGATAATTTGCGCGCCGCAGACTCCCTGTGGATGGTCGGTCTACGACTCGCCAACGAATAATATTATCAAACTGAATATTACCAATTCATAGTAAGTAGTTCATAGTTCATAGAAGTATCTTTTAACGATCGTAACGTTGATTGTACTAACCTTCACGCAAGTGCTAAGCACAGCTCAATCGGATGAATGATTATTTAGTACGCGAACGCAAAAATAATCCATCATTACAGGTAGACATACAGATATTTTTAATACTTACACACAAACATTAATTTTTGTATATTTAGATGATGATACAGATAGGTATATAATATGATTAGTGCTTACATAAGCTTGTGTCGTCTCAGGCAATGTATCAAGATTTTTGGTGTCAAAAAACGAGTGTGCTTTAGACCACACGACTGAAGTAAAACTTAGTAACTGGCTATGAGAGAAATAGAGAAAGAGCATAAGCTCTTTCTCTATAAGGGAGATATAAATCTCCCTCTTAACTTCCGTTCGCCTCTTTTCGTAACGCTCTCGTCACGCATTCACCAGCTTACTCCCCAAGTCAAGCGTTTGTAAAGAAGTTTTACTTCAAAAATAGATTTTCCTACGTTTTTCCAGGTAGGTATACGATCTACAGTTCAATTTCTCAAAATAACACCATATATTTATGTAGATAGTAGGTATATAAAGTAGTTATACGATTAGTTAGTACGATTTAGATTATTTCAAAGTTCAAAAAATGACAACCTACTTACTTGTATATTTTGAGGTATAGCAAATACGTAGATCACGAGATGCTTTCATGCACGATGGAAAAAGACAGAGATAATCCTACATGGAAATCTGATGTTTCTTGGCCCACTTCGTTTATTTATTTAAATATTCAGTACCAAACTTAAAAACTAAACATAAAGATTTAAAGGACATGTACAAGGACAACTTATGCGGAGGCCAAAGTTTTGGCTTGGAGTAACGCACGGGTCCTGAGGACTCCTTAGGCCAATCGCGATGTCGTAGTATTCTGACTTTGGACTATAACTGAATAATTTAAACTTTTCTAATGTTGTGTACGTTGTTTTGATTTCAGTTGTACATGTGCGGAAGGAACAAAATGTATCAAGAGCGAAGACGACAAAGGCGCCAGCACGTTCGTGCTGAAGTGCAAGACGCCTGAAAGCTAGCGATTGCTGCCAAGAATGAGGCATCTTCGCCTGCAGAGTGCGGGCTGACGTCGCTTATTCACCGAAAACGTATCACAAATAGCTGGGAGACGTATAGTATATCTTAAACATAATTAAATCTACCCATCGAGAATCAATTAAGATGTTCTATCAATCTATCAAGACCAACTTAATTCGAATTTACCCTGAACTCTAATTAATACCAGTAGGCTGGACAGACTGTGCCATAAAATATAACAGGTCTTTTTGTCCTGTTACAAAGCGAACGTACCGGGTTTGAATTAAATTTGTCATTTGTTGACCGTCGAATTTTCTGGCCATTTTTTAAAAACTTCACTTCTTCTACATTTTTTCTTATTTATCCTATTAACAATAAAATAAACTACAGTATTGAGTATGAAGGCCTTCCCTTCAAGAATAAATTAAGAGAAATAATAATTTATTAGAATTAAAAATTAAATTTTTGGTGAAAACGCGCCTTAATTGCTAGGGTATGTTTCCATACTGCTATGCAAAAGAATTGTTGTTAGGAACTCGTTATTCAGATGTTAGGATTATGTAAAATGTGTGTAAATGTAGACCATTTCATCAGTAAACATTTTTACATTATTACTTACCTGCTACAAGATCGTAGATTAATGTTATCTATTTGATACATAATTATGATATAGATAATTGTATAATGTAATTATTTTAAACTACTGCAGAAAAGGTAGATACCTGTCTATCTTTGAACTTATTATTATTTTCATCACCATTCCATTGACCATTCATCCTATTAGCCGATTATTAGGTAAGTTAGATTTTTCGCTTAACTGTCATTGGTAGACAAAAGTAAATTTAGCAATAAGTAAGCACGTACGTATTTTTTAAATAAGAATTCTTAATACCTAGTGTTAGCAATCTATTTGCCATTATATCTCATGAAACAGGAAGTATATTATCAGTCAATTTGACTCGATTCATGTCATTCGATTTAATCTGCGGATACCGACGCCATATTGAAAATAGTATAAATACGAGTGTTTTGACGATGGTAATTCAGTCTCCTGCAGGCAGACTCAGCGATTATTGAATACTTTTCTGTATAGATCGCAATTTGGTTTAGAGCTTAACGATAGCCAGACCAAATGAATATTGTCTTTAAATTTAGCTAACTTTTATCTTATTACATTAAATCTCTCGTGGAACCGCTACACGTTGTGACCATTCGCTCGTGCAAGTTACAAATGAGAGTACAAATATTTCAAGTGTTTATTAATACCTACTTACTTCTGGATTGTCCCTTACACTATAGGTAGATAACAACCTAACCTTTTCTGCAGATCTTTAGATACTTGATTTTTGATAGTACCTAGATAAATTAATTAATCTTTGTTTCAGGCCTCAGGTACCTAGTAATTTATAGTCGTTTCTGATGGATCTTTGGCTTGTTAGGATTCAGTAATTTTGGGTCACATTTTATTATTTTTTATTGCAAACAGCGCAAAAACACTTAGGTTTTATCGGGTTCATATACCTAACAGATTACAATCTACCGAAAAATAATGCGTTAAATTGTAATCTGTCGACAGTTTACAATTTCGCTAGTTAGATTGCAATCCAACTGTTTTTGCAATTTTACGGTGACATATATAGATTAAAGAATAATGATACCATAGGCAATGCATCTATTTGTATGGGTGGTAAATGATAAATGATTTATTTATTTCATGTAGGACAACTTGTGCCACTTATGAAACGTTAACTCTACCACCGGTTCGGAAAAATGATTCTACTGAGAAGAGCCGGCAAGAAACTCTGCAGTTACTCTTTTCATAGAAAAGAAAAGGTTACGTAAAGGAAAGGTAATTGGTATACTGAACGTTTGTGATGATTTAGTATCCATACAAATAATTACTAAGTATTTTATTATATATTTTACTCCTTTGATGTTCCAATTCTATTTATTACGTATCTAGTAATTTAAAAGTACTTATAAAGGCTATTTTACTCCAGAGTAACAGGCAACAATGTGATGATAGTTATGCCGTTTTTGCGGCATTCTATTTTATGCCGAATACTGATTTTTATACTAAGGCCAAAGCCAAACGCCGGTTTATCAAGATTGACCCAGGCAATCCTAAGAAATGCCCAGTCAGGCTCTAGGCATTTCTAATGATTGCATAGGGCAATCGAGATACGATGCAAGCAATCCTAAGAAATGCCTAGAGCGCTTGTTCGAAAGCAAAAATTTAGCTTTTACTAATGAGTTTTCAGGTTCTGGGCATTTCTACTGAATGCGCAGGGCAATCGAGATGCGATGCAAGCAATCCTAAGAAATGTCTAGAGCGCTTGGTCGAAAGCCAATTTAGCTTTTACCAATGAGTTTTCAGGTTCTGAACATTTCTACTGATTGCGCAGGGCAATCGAAATGCGCTTCAAGCATATCGGGTTTTAACTATAACCACAGAATAGGTATCTGCTGTAGTGCTACACCGAGACAATAGCGTTGGTAGTGCTATAACACCGAGACAATAGCGCTGTTAAAATGGCACGATAGATACGATAGTCTGCGAACATTTTTAGCTAATATTTGAATTTATTGTACTTAACAGGTTCTTTGTAGGATGCCGCAGCCCGCAATGTTGCATTATTATACTGGTAGTAAAAAACTTTAAATTTTATGTTTTTTACTACAATGCCTACTAGTATACTTAATATAGCATAACCATTTTAATTTCAAAGCGATTCGAATAAACAAGTTCCTATGTCGCTTCTGTAATTTTAATTATTTGTCTTTAAAGTATTTTTACTTAAGCTTAAGTACTTAGCTTAGGTAGTGGGTTTAGTTATGACCACTGAGTAGGCAAATATAAGATTCTGTCATAATAAATTATACGTATTAAAAGTAGGGAGCCATCAGTGGTCAAAAACCGATTTAGTGGCTATTATTTTGATTTAATAAAATAAAGACTTTTTAAAAGTTTTCGTTATTTTTCTTTTTTCCTACCATACAAGTTCAAAAAATTTCGTCAGCCATGGCAGGCATACGGCAGGGCTGCATTACTCGCCCACGTGTACCAACCTATGCTAATCTATACTTCTATACTTATTATAAATGTGAATGGATGGATGGATGGCTGGATGGATGTTTGTTCCTCAATCAAGCCAGAACGGCTGAACGGATCTGGATGAAATTTAGCACAGAGATAGATTGTAGCCTGAAATAGGCTACTTTTTATCCCAGAAAATTTAAAGATTTCCCGCGGCAACCAAAAACCTCGTTCCACGCGTATGAAGTCGCGGGCATCAGCTAGTATTATAAATGCGAGAGTTTGGATGGATCATGGATGGATTCCATCAATTTCACCAAAACTTGTCCATTCACGCTAATTTTCGTTTAAGATACGTACAATCTAAGTAAATAGCTGGTTGGTAAATGAACATATTATGAACCTCCTGACTTGTAGCTGATTCAATGTGCTAGGTATAAATACATAAACAAATTAGTCAGACCAGGCTGTCAGCACTTTTCCTACGCTTAATGCGTCGTCAGTACTTCAAGATTTAAGAACAATTATTTAAAAAAAAACGGATATTGGACTGAAACTAAATTTTTCTAAGTGCGAGGCATAGTGTAAACAGCGAGAAACCGTCAGCGTTGACATCCTTAGGTGGTTGACGTCCAATCTGCTCGCACGAAACGTTTCTGCCGAAACTTTGCACATCGCCTTTTAGGCATAAAGCCACACGTGGCCATTTATATTATACGGTAATGTTTATTTGCTCCTTTATGTATCTATTAAGGTGCATCCCATATTGGAAATACCCTAAATTGTTCTCAAATTTAGAAGTCTCTTAAAGACACTGTACCTATATTTCTACAATTTGATGACAGCACTTGGACCCAAACGAGCCTATCTGTTAAATACGGGGCACTCTGGCCACTGCTTCCATCCCTGCACAACTTGAAACCCTCCGGTTTGTTCAGGGACGACGGCAAAAGGACGGACGGGATGACTATAGTACCGTGGTCGTTGGGTCATGCACTGGTGTGGGACAGTGGGACGCAATTAACTGTTTATTTTTTTTATCATTAGATTTTTTATAAAACATTATAGAGAATTAATTTATAATATTTCATTATAGACAAATACAAATTAATAAATTATTGAATTCATTGCTCAACTATAGGTACATCAATAAATGGGCATATATAAATCGTATTAATATTTTAGTAACAGTTTTACCAATAAAAATATCTCTTTTGTTACTCAAAAACGTAATTTTCAGTGAAGAGACTTTCTTTTTCATGAAGATATTTCTTTTGAAACTTTTATTAAACTTATGCATCAATATGTTGTCCTACATTCGTCTATACGTATTACGTATACTTAGTACAGTCCGATTCAAACTTTATAACGTCTCGGAAGTAAGCCGCGAGCGTGGATTCGCGCAGGTAGAATCAACTGAAACCGTCCCGCTGATACCTAATGTAATCTGTGCACCATCACACAATGTATCGAGAAGTCATAAAAAAGAAAAGTTTGAATCGGACTGTAGCAGGTTGAATTCAGAACGATTTTGGGAAAGATACGGCGAATGTTACCGAGATATTGGTCAAGACTGGACACTAACATAATATTGTCTGACTTACGAAGTGAAAAACATATTTCGTAATTTTAAATGTTTTATTCAAAATATAGCTAAGTAGGTAATCATAATAAATATACACAAACATCATAACCGAGTATTGTATATGTCACCGTAAGATTGTAAAAACCGTTAGATTATAATCTAACTCGCGAAATTCTAAACTGTCGAAAGATTGTAAACTGAAGAATGTTCTGAGTTTCAATTTTTTAAATATTCATTTTATTTACGTTTTCTTGTCTCTTTCTTGTAGGTTAGGTTAAGGTTCGACATAAATAATCAAGTAGTGCCCGGCCACAGGTTTTATCGGGTTTAAATACCTTTCAGATTACAATCTACCGGAAAAAATGCGTTAAATTGTAATCTTTCGACAGTTAAAATTTCGCGAGTTAGATTATAATCTAACGGATTTTACGATCTTACGGTGACATATATAAGCAATAGACACGATTATTAACATTAATAATTTAACAATGAATTTATTTTATCTAGGGTTGTAGCAAGTAGGTCCCCTCCTTGTAAATTGTGCGAATGAATAACTACTGGAAGTATTAATTTTGATTATGTCAATAATGTTGAACAGTAGTGATAGCGTAAACAGTAAAGAAGGAAGTCCACAGGGACGCAAATTACAGGCGCAAAGTAAACTTTACACTGTAATTGAGATCTAGGTATATGTTTAGCACATTTTTAGACTTTCAGACTTTAATTATTAAAGACTGAGCAAAGCCCAAGTAACAAAGCCAAAGCTGAGTCTGATCAGTCAGCAATAAGTTTTTCAAGTGAAAACTTCTTTAGGCGCGTTGAGCACATTTTGATAGGGGGTAAAAATGTAGATTCGCGTGACCAACATGCTCGCGCACATATAAATACACTCCATTCGATATTAAACTTTAATGCCTTAGTGTTCAGGTTTATATTTTAATAATTTTAATTAAAATTAAAAAAAATAGTTTTCACTTCTACCGGCAGTCCCTATGACTGCCAATTTTTTATAAGCAATTTCCCTCTTCCACTATTGGCTGCCAATCGCGACTAAACGAAATTTCTCATTTTTCTACCAATAACTAATTTGACAGTAGTTTATATAAATATTTGACAACTCTATATATACCTAATAATAAAAGAGATAACCGTACTTTTTGTAACTATCGCTAGGAAGGCTGATTCAGTATTAGGTGGATGTAGGGTATTCTTTTGGTGAGAATAATGGCGCTCAAAGACGAATTATGGTTACCAAATATGAACGATCACTAAGTAAGAAGGCTGATTCTTATATAGTACTAAGTGAGCAGTATAAAAACTGACGATATTCGCCGGCCAGTTCAAGAGCTATAGCCAATTTAACATCTTAAAGAGGTTGTTATTGCCGAGGCATATATCTAATATAGGCTCTGTACAGAGTCGAATCTGCAAGGGTTATGGAAAATTTAATTTGCACACCCTATTGTTAGTATTATTACTATTTGTCATTATTATATATCTCATTTAATATCTCTCTCTATAATATAATATCTATCTGTCTCTCTCTATAATATCTGTCAATTTGGCTCGTTTCATGTCATTTGATATAATCTGCGGATATGGACGCCATATTGAAAATAAAGTTTAAATACGAGTGTTTTGTCGATGGTAATTCAGTCTCCTACCGGCAGACTCAGCGATTATTGAATACTTTTGTGTTTAGATCGCAATTTGGTTTAAAGCTTAACGATAGCAATCGTGGCCGGATAAAATTTTTATCTGATTAGATTTAATGTAATTACATTAAATCTCTCGTGGAACCTCTACACGTTTAACCATTTACTCGTGCAAGTTTAAATTTGAGAGGACAAATATAATAAAAGTGTTTTATTAATACCTACTTCTGGATTGTGTCTTACACAATGGACTGAACCAGTCTCATTTTATACAACACTTTGCACAGTACCTTAAACTGCGAATGAGTTTGTTACAACCCTAGTTAACATTGGTTTATTCAACAATAATAATTATAGTTTTGAATTTCAGTAAAGTTCACAAACAGTAAATAGAATTTAGATTTAAATGATTTTGTCATGGACGATTTTTAGAAGCATTTCAGTTTTTATCCATGGTTTTCAAGCATTAAATCGGTGTGATGTAAAATAAAATAAAATCAGACACTAACCCTTACTACCCTCAATTCCATCGAAGATGGCACTAGATCAGATCTAGATCGCTAGATGGCATAGATTTCAACGAAACGAATAAAATATAGTTTTCCAATTACTCTACCCCTGCTCGCTACAAGTACACAACTAAAACTAGGAGCTTTTAAAGTTTTGTCTAATCCGTCTGTCTGTATCACAGCCATATAAAAATCAATAAGTGTTCAGTGTTGTAAAACTGAAATTTGACACTGTTACCATGACGCAGAGGCATTATAAAATTTGGAATAATAAACAGAAAGTAATCGCGTTATTTGAACTGAAAATGAAATGAAAAACAAAAGTTGAAATTTTGATTTATCCCCTCGGTATTTTAAAATCTTGCGTTTCTTAGTAGACAGTTATTGGAAAAAGTACCGTTTGAGAAAAAAAAAATCTATTTTGCTTAAATTTCATAATTTAATTATCCTTCAGCTACCATTCAGTAAGTATAATTTTTCATGAGACTCTAATATTCGATTTCTTGGCTATCATTGTCTATCACATCATACAATTTTGAATCGTAAATCTTTTTATATCACATTAATGAAATGAGAATTAATTGAGACCGGCGTTACCTACGCTAATAATTAATACTGTTAAAGTAAACCTCGTTTAAAGAGAACGCGGGTTGATTGAGAGTTGTTACATATGTCACCGTAAGATTGTGAAAACCTTTAAGATTGTAATCTATCTAGCGAGATTGTAAACTGTCGAAAGATTATAATTTAACGCATTATTTTTCGGTAGATTGTAATCTGTGAGGTATATTAACCCGATAGAACCTAAGTGTCCTACCTGATTATTTATGTCGAACAATAACCTAAAGAGACAAGAAAACGTAAATACAATGAATATTTCAAAAATTGACACTCAAAACATTGAACGGTTCACAATCTGTCGACAGTTTACTTACAGTCAGACGAGATAAAAAACGTTAGATTGCATCTGACGGTTTTTGCAATTTTACGGTGACATAAATACCTAGTGCATCCTCTCATCGCACTTTACTAGCGTCTATATCAGGCGAACTTCTATTATTTTTTTTTAGATATTTTTGAGATTGATAATAGCGTAGCTTCTTACGTATACCTATTGCTAGATATTAAAAAAAAAATTAAAGACAATGTTTTAGTAATAATTTTGTTGAGGAGTTTAGTCTGCAAAATTCAACGTTAGATTAAACATCGACCCGTCATATTTAATATAATATTAACATTTGACATGTCCAATATAATGGGTTATTTAAAAACATGCATTAAAATCTATTTTAAGTTTTATTTTTTAACCTCTCACTTTAATTTTCATTGCATGTTTTTGAAGCATTATTTCATTAAAACGGCAGGCACGCTTTCTTATAGCAAAACACTCCATATCCATACATCACATTGGAATGGAAAAAAGGAAGTTAACACTTATCTCTATCACATGATCAAACACTTTGGATGATACGCATTAGACCACGCTGTCCACGTACTTAGTGTTTCGCACAGCCCAATCCCAGAATGATCACATTTGAATGATCTAATGTGAATCATGCTAAGATAACATATCAAATTGCAAACTGGTTAAAATGTAAATAAACATTACATTTGTTAGGTAAGTGGAAATCATTTTATTGGAATATGTTTAAAATGTAAATATAATGCACATCAAGATACTTTTGATAGACAAGCATAAAAAAGGAAAAACTAAGTATGTACAGTAAAAACGCTTATAAGTTAAAATATACAAATAAAATAAGAGTATAAAAAATATTATTAGCCACTACATTACAATGAGATTCGATTTCAATTTTAATACATGAATAAAAGGATATTATGAATTTATAATTAAGAAATCGTTGTAAATGAGATTTATCTGGAATGATTTTGGGATTTAGTGTTTGGTTATTTTAGTGAATGAACTAGAATTTTAATTCGCTATAATCCGCTACAGTAGAAAAATCTGTGTGGTACAGTGTCTGTCTTTCACCTGCAGCATGCGACACCCACCACCCAGCAATTCGCACAGGCACAACACCACACCACACAAATCCTCCAAATCACTCTCAACGTACGTTTCACTCCGACACCGGAGCATCTTCAGGAGATGTTGACTCGACAATGCACGAGTGTGAAGTGACTATCGTATCGCAAGTTCCGGCTTATATACCTTTTTGGCATGGCTCATACTGAAGCCCCGCCCCCTCCCTTATTACTGTATAAATTGAGTAAAGGTCGTGCATTGTCGAGTCAACATCTCCTGAAGATGCTCCGGTGTCGGAGTGAAACGTACGTTGAGAGTGATTTGGAGGATTTGTGTGGTGTGGTGTTGTGCCTGTGCGAATTGCTGGGTGGTGGGTGTCGCATGCTGCAGGTGAAAGACAGGCACTGTACCACACAGATTTTTCTACTGTAGCGGATTATAGCGAATTAAAATTCTAGTTCATTCACTATCATGGACTTCCGCAAAGTAACGCCTGCTTCTATTCAATATTTGGTTATTTTGTATACGCAGCAAGTCGTCAAATAATTCTTTTTTGTTTCCTTGAAAAACAGATAAAGATAAAAAAATAATAGGAATGTGAATTCAAATACAAAAGGTAAATTAAGATTAGTAATATGAAATTTAACAAGACCTTATCATGAGTTTTCTATTCAATTATATTATGTAGATATTTCCTCGCCCTTAGGTTGCTCTTCCACCAATGATGAACGAGAACATAGTATAATAGCGAGACATTATTGTGAAACTTACCAATAGCGTCTCGTTCGATTTACAACTTCGCTTATACGGAAAAGTGGCATTTCCACGCGTCTTTGCAGATCATCAGTGGAAAAGCATCCTTATATTGGTTACTTATCTAAGCCTGTATATTTCTATAATCTTTGGTTCAAATTCAATATAAAAGCACGTCACATCACGGCTTACAATATGACTTAATTATTAACAATATTATCTACTATCCAGGTTCTTATATATTTTCGTTTCTGAAGATATTATGGTAAATAAGTCTTTATTACAAGGAATTTGGCAGCTCTATAATTTTGATAATTTTAAGCCTCGATTTTTTTTAAGAGATCAATTTCACAGTGAATTTTCAAATAGGATTTTGTATTTACGACCTAGCCATATATTCAATATTTAAAATATTATTAACGTTACTCAGGCCTAGAATATAGATGTAAGGCCGGTTTAAAACCAATTAAAAGGCCGTTTAAAACCGAAATAAAACATTTTTTTCGGTTTTAAACCGTTGGTGTTGATGACTATGTTTTTCTTAATTATAACTACATTTTCTTGATTTTACCGAGGTAGGGATATAACGGAGTACCTATAAACTGTGTAAAGATTTTTTAAATGTGTGATATACTACTGATATTGATATACTTCTTCGTCTTTTATCATAATGCGTGTAAAGTAAATGTATTATAAAAAATAAGTATAGGTAGGTATTTTTCAAACTTAAGTTTTCGTGGACTAGGCAGAGACAACTGACAAGTAACATATAGGTAGTGTATAGTAGTGATGTAGGTAGGTACTTTCTATTGATTTTCTGTAAAATAACTAAAACGAAACAAGACGTCAGGTGGCAAAATCTTGCCCATAATGAAGTGTAAAACACAGAACTCTTTTATTTTTGTAGGCTACTTTCCAACCGTTTAAAACGGGTTATTTGGGGTTTAAAACCGCATCATTTGGTTTAAAACGTTTTAAACCGGTTGATTTACATCTATAGCCTAGAATAATTAACGGGATACGAAATTCTTTCATACAAATATGGACTAACATAAAACTATATTAGGTATAATAGGCCTAATACACTGCACTTTTTACAGGGCCCTGTGGTAACGATGGGCGTGGCCGCTAGTTAGAGCGTCGCTTATTACACAGCAATAAAGAGCAATTTAGGGACCCTTGATCCCTAAATCTTATTACACTACACTGATTCAAGTACCCTCCCTGTGAAAAGTTCAGTGTAATAATATGTAAGTGTAATTTTTTTTGACACTTTTGTTTTATTTAAAATCTAAATATTATATTCTGAAAATATTTTTGCTAGTGTTGCTATAATGTTATAACATAAAGTTTAAAGAGTAAAGCCGCAACTATAAATTTTATTTCTTGTATCATAAAACAATGAAATATTTAACAATAACAAGCACTCGCGGCGTTTCATCTATCAATCACCACAGTAAGGTTGCCTTCATCCATCTCTATCATTCGTCTCGCCACCACTGCTGTAGTCGCCGAAACTTTTTCTCCATTCGTCATTCACTAGTTTGTTCGCCTGAAATAGATGGTCCGTTATTTACATAATTATTCATTTTTCTCAACTTCAGCTTAAAAGGTGACGTAAAAACTATTCAATTTGAAATTTTCCTGTTTGTCATCTTTTTTGGCTAAACAGCAATATATATCTCACGAGTCAGTCTCGTTAATATCAACGTATAAATGTGAAATACATTTATTGTTGTTATGCCTAGCTCGCGGAGTCTATGCCTAGCTACTCGGGGTGCGAGAGTAGTCGCGGAACACTTCGTTGTACGTGTCATCGTTGTACGACATCGCACTCTCGCGCGTCTAGTTTAATCTCGTTAATCTCAACATATAACTACCTTCATTGTTGTTATGCCTGGCGCGCACGAGTCGCTCGGGGTGCGAGTGCACAAGCTGCGTGTGGTTGCGGAACACTTCGTTGGACGACATCGCACTCTCGCGCGTCTACTTTAATCTCGTTAATTTCAACATATCACTACCTTCATTGTTATTATGCCTGGCGCGCACGAGTCGCTCGGGGTGCGAGTGCGCAAGCTGCGTGTGGTTGCGGAACACTTCGTTGGACGACAGCGCACTCTCGCGCGTCTAGTTTAATCTCGTTAATTTCAACATAATATCACTACCTTCATTGTTGTTATGCCTGGCGCGCACGAGTCGCTCGGGGTGCGAGTGCGCAAGCTGCGTGTGGTTGCGGAACACTTCGTTGGACGACAGCGCACTCTCGCGCGTCTAGTTTAATCTTGTTAATTTCAACATAATATCACTACCTTCATTGTTGGTATGGCTGGCGCGCACGAGTCGCTCGGGGTGCGAGTGCACAAGCTGCGTGTGGTTGCGGAACACTTCGTTGGACGACATCGCACTCTCGCGCGTCTACTTTAATCTCGTTAATTTCAACATATCACTACCTTCATTGTTGTTATGCCTGGCGCGCACGAGTCGCTCGGGGTGCGAGTGCGCAAGCTGCGTGTGGTTGCGGAACACTTCGTTGTACGTGTCATCGTTGTACGACATCGCACTCTCGCGCGTCTAGTTTAGTCTTGTTAATCTCAACATATAACTACCTTCATTGTTGTTATGCCTGGCGCGCACGAGTCGCTCGGGGTGCGAGTGCACAAGCTGCGTGTGGTTGCGGAACACTTCGTTGGACGACATCGCACTCTCGCGCGTCTACTTTAATCTCGTTAATTTCAACATATCACTACCTTCATTGTTATTATGCCTGGCGCGCACGAGTCGCTCGGGGTGCGAGTGCGCAAGCTGCGTGTGGTTGCGGAACACTTCGTTGGACGACAGCGCACTCTCGCGCGTCTAGTTTAATCTCGTTAATTTCAACATAATATCACTACCTTCATTGTTGTTATGCCTGGCGCGCACGAGTCGCTCGGGGTGCGAGTGCGCAAGCTGCGTGTGGTTGCGGAACACTTCGTTGGACGACAGCGCACTCTCGCGCGTCTAGTTTAATCTTGTTAATTTCAACATAATATCACTACCTTCATTGTTGTTATGCCTAGCGCGCACGAGTCGCTCGGGGTGCGAGTGCACAAGCTGCGTGTGGTTGCGGAACACTTCGTTGGACGACATCGCACTCTCGCGCGTCTACTTTAATCTCGTTAATTTCAACATATCACTACCTTCATTGTTGTTATGCCTGGCGCGCACGAGTCGCTCGGGGTGCGAGTGCGCAAGCTGCGTGTGGTTGCGGAACACTTCGTTGTACGTGTCATCGTTGTACGACATCGCACTCTCGCGCGTCTAGTTTAGTCTCGTTAATCTCAACATATAACTACCTTCATTGTTGTTATGCCTGGCGCGCACGAGTCGCTCGGGGTGCGAGTGCGCAAGCTGCGTGTGGTTGCGGAACACTTCGTTGGACGACAGCGCACTCTCGCGCGTCTAGTTTAATCTCGTTAATTTCAACATAATATCACTACCTTCATTGTTGTTATGCCTGGCGCGCACGAGTCGCTCGGGGTGCGAGTGCGCAAGCTGCGTGTGGTTGCGAAACACTTCGTTGTACGTGTCATCGTTGTACGACATCGCACTCTCGCGCGTCTAGTTTAGTCTCGTTAATCTCAACATATAACTACCTTCATTGTTGTTATGCCTGGCGCGCACGAGTCGCTCGGGGTGCGAGTGCGCAAGCTGCGTGTGGTTGCGGAACACTTCGTTGGACGACAGCGCACTCTCGCGCGTCTAGTTTAATCTCGTTAATTTCAACATAATATCACTACCTTCATTGTTGTTATGCCTGGCGCGCACGAGTCGCTCGGGGTGCGAGTGCGCAAGCTGCGTGTGGTTGCGAAACACTTCGTTGTACGACATCGCACTCTCGCGCGTCTAGTTTAGTCTCGTTAATCTCAACATATAACTACCTTCATTGTTGTTATGCCTGGCGCGCACGAGTCGCTCGGGGTGCGAGTGCGCAAGCTGCGTGTAGTCGCGGAACACTTCGTTGTACGTGTCATCGTTAGACGACATCTCGCTCTCGCGCATCTCCTCGTTCAACTTCGTTAATCTCAATCTATAACAACGGATGTTTATTTAATGAGATTTGCGCATAGATTAGTAGAAAAAAAATTGGCAGTCATAGGGACTGCCGATAGAAGCGAAAACTAAATCCATTCAATTTTACTTCACCTAAACATTTGAGTTTCTGACTGGGAAAGGTATTATATTAACAAAAACTTCAGTTAATTATGCATTTTTCGACTAAAACATAAAGCTACATTACGATTGGAAAATATAAATTTTTAAGACGTTCTGTCATCAGAGAAAACATAGGAATAACCTTTCAATCCAAAATATAAAGTCATTTTTAATATTCATTATAAAATAAACCTGGCATATGAAATCTATTTTAACAACGAAACAGCACGGTTTTTATAAACTTAGGTCAACTCTGTCTATTCTGGTAACTTACGTAGACTATATAATTATCATCTCATGTTGACAGAAATACGCAGGTTGATGGGCTTTATACAGACTTCTCGAAAGCCTTTGATCTAGTCGATCATAATCAATTGAAACATTATGGTTTTGTCGAAAACATTCTCAACTGGCTTGCCTCGTACCTAATTGGCAGAAAAATGACAGTGGCTTGGAATCTTCGTGTGTGGCGTGGATTCGAATATTTTATTACCTATATTCCTATTACTCTGGAGTTCCTCGAGGATCCATTCTTCGACCAATACTTTTTAATATATTTAATAATGATGTTGTGCACTGTTTTATAAACTCGGAAGTTCTACTGTATGCAGGCGATCTGAAGGCATTTAGAGCTATTAACTCTGTCAATGACGCTATCTTATTACAGGATGATCTGAACCGATTAACTCAGTGGAGCGTAGCTAACAAAATGATATGTTTCGTTTCATAGAAAAGTTCACCCGATAAATTTCGTGTACAAAATAAATGGTAATATTGTTATCATTTATCACGTAGATAACAGTTGTAAAAAAGCTTCAAAGATTACTGATTTTATTAAACGTAGTTGTAAAAATTTTCGGGACTCGAACACAAAAATTCTGTTGTTTAATGCGCTGACGAGGAGTATTCTGGAGTATGGTTCTGTTGCCTGGAATCCTCACTATAATGTACATTCTATGAGGATATAACTTATACAAAAGCGCTTCTTGCACCATGTTTGTTTCGGAGATAAGTCGTTTCATAAAAACTCTAAAAACTCTAGTTATTATTCCAGATTGCAACACTACAATTTATTGACCCTTTCAGACCGTAGAAAGCTTCTAGATTTAAGTTTTCTACATAAAATACTGAACGAAACCCTTGCCGCATCTAATTTACTAAATAAAATTTCTGTACGAATACCTAGGCTGTACAGTCGAGTTAAGAACTACTTGCCATTGAAATCTGGTTTCTCTAAAACTAACTTAGGGAATTCATCGCCTATCAATAGGATGTTGACGTTTTACAACAAAATAAGCAAGGAAATAGACATTGATATAATTGGCGATAACCTCCCTAAGTTTAGAAAGAAGTTAACGGATTACTTTAAATGTCAATATAGTAACGAATCTATTTTTAACTTTTAACTTGTGTTATATTGATTTATTGTTCTGCTTACATCATAATCAGTTCTTGTATTTTAAGTAAAAGCTATAATTTGTATTGTTATAATATTCTTATCATTCAATTGTTGTTTTGTTTGTTTTTGTTTTTTGTGTAACGGACCTAGATCCGGTTAGCTGTCTGCTACGGCTTGCTGGATCTTATCACAGCCAATTTAAGTTAATTATTATTAGTTAGCTTATTTTTTATTTTATTCTTTATCTTTTCCTCTTTTATTCTCTCTCCGACCCATAGTGTGTTTTTAATATAATATTGCAAGTCGTGACAGCCTCTAAGTGGGTTTACAATAATGCATAATATATTATTCTTTTGACTAGCTTTATTTTTCCTGTTATTCTATTGTAACCTGTTGGATGTCCTTCAATAAATAAAATAAAAAATTAAACCTTAAAACTACGGGATTAAATTTCGAATGTAGTATATTTATTTTTAAGACCTTTTGTCTTCGTAACAATGCGAGAATGTCGTTGTTCGCGAGCATGTCGGTCACGGTCACGAATCCACGATTTTACCCCCTACCAACGCGGCTAAAGAAGTTTTCACTTCAAAAACTAATAGATCAAAAAACTGCAATGAATATACACAAACGAAACTCAGATAATATAGTAATAGTAGGTAATTCTAATCACAATAAACATACTGAACAAAGTCTAAGTTTATGGACTTACAGAGTAACAATATCAGCGTTAGCGTGTGCGACGGCAATGTCAAGCGGCGTCCGTCCTTCGTTATCCACGAGTGTCTGGTCGGCTCGATATCGAAGCAACAAACATACCTGTTAATAACGAAATTGTGGTTAAAACTTTTGGCTACGATCCGTAGTATGTTGCTAAACTTGGATTCGAAAGTTCTATATTATACACGTGTTAATCAGAGAGGTTCGCAACGATAGTAACCAAAACCGTACCGTATGGGATATCCGGGATAAAAATCTATCCGAAACTTTAAACTAAAAGTTTTAAATAATTTCGGACAACTATGGGCGGAGTCTAAGTGAAAAACGTTATGACAGGTATTGAGATATTATAAACCTCCTAGAATGGACTTTAAACTTGGAGCTTTTATGTGCATCATCATCATCATCATCCTCAACCAATAGACGTCCACTGCTGGACATAGGCCTCCTGCAAGGATTTCCACACGCCTCGGTCTTGCGCCGCCTGGAACCAGCGGCTCCCTGTGACTCTCCTAATGTCGTCTGTCCAGCGAGTAGGGGGTCTGCCAACGCTGCGCTTTCCCGTGCGTGGTCGCCACTCCAGCACTTTGGGACCCCAACGTCTATCGGTTCTTCTAACTATGTGCCCCGCCCATTGCCACTTCAGCTTCGCAACACGTCGAGCAATGTCGGTTACTTTAGTTCTTCTGCGGATCTCCTCATTTCTGATTTGATCGCGCAAAGGAACCCCGAGCATTGCTCTCTCCATCGCCCGCTGAGTGACCCTGAGCTTTCTTATGAGGCCCATAGTTAGCGACCAAGTCTCGCAACCGTATGTCATCACTGGCAACACGCACTGTTCGAAGACTTTGGTCTTCAGGCACTGAGGAATCTTGGACGAGAAGACATCTCGAAGTTTCCCGAACGCTGCCCATCCGAGCTGGATTCGGCGGCTCACCTCTTTCTCAAAATTGGACCTACCTAGCTGGACCATGTGTCCCAGGTATATATATTCGTCTACAATTTCGAGTGCAGAGCTCCCAACGATTACTGGGTGGAGCGGCACATGAGCGTTAGACATGATTTTCGTCTTACTCATGTTCATTTTAAGGCCCACCTGTTGGGAAACTCTGCTGAGGTCATTGAGCATTGCATTAAGGTCACCCAGAGTCTCTGCCATGATGACTATATCATCGGCAAACCGAAGGTGAGTGATATACTCGCCATTGATGTTGATGCCAAATTCGTTCAAATCCAGAAGCTTAAAGACGTCTTCCAACGCAGCGGTAAAGAGCTTCGGGGAGATTACATCTCCCTGTCGCACTCCCCGCTGCAGTTGGATTGGCCTTGTAGTCTGGTCCTGTATACGAACTGACATTGTGGCGTTTTCGTACAAACACTTCAGCACTTGGATATACCGGTAGTCTATCCGACATCTCTGCAGTGACCTCAACACAGCCCAAGTTTCCACCGAATCGAAGGCTTTCTCATAGTCCACAAACGCTAAGCATAGTGGCCGGTTATACTCTTCAGTCTTCTGTATAATCTGGCGCAGCGTGTGAATGTGGTCTATGGTACTAAAGCCTTTCCGGAATCCCGCTTGTTCAGGAGGCTGGAAGTCGTCGAACCTACGAGCGAGACGATTCGTTATGACTCTCGAGAACAACTTATAGACATGGCTGAGCAGCGAGATGGGTCTATAATTCTTCAGCAAGGTATTGTCTCCCTTTTTGAAGAACAGAACCACCACGCTCCTGTGCCATGCCTGTGGCGTTAAGCCCTCGTGAATGACGGAATTGAACAATCGCTGAAGGACCTTAAGTATCGGTTTTCCACCCGCTTTCAGGATTTCTGCTGTGATTCCGTCCTCACCTGGTGCCCTGTTGTTCTTAAGTTGCTTGAGAGCCATACTAATCTCGTAGAGGCTTACGTCCGGGATATCTTCGGTATAGTGTCGGGTCAATTTGGCTCTGGGATCTCTAGCCAAATCCTCAACAGGCTTTTGTGTTATACTGTATAACTGTCCATAGAACTTTTCCACCTCTCCCAAGATCTCAGGTTTGGATGAGATGAGACTACCGTCATCAGTTTTTAGTTGCGTCAGCTGGCTCTGTCCGATAGACAGATCTCTTGCGAAGACTTTGGAGCCCTTGTTACGCTCGATGGTATCTTTAATAAATTCGGTATTGAAGTTTCGCAAGTTACGCGTTTGTGCTTTAGAGATCTGCCTATTAATCTGCCTGTAAGCAAACGCGTCAGCTGAAGACTGTAGTCCCATCCCTGCTCTCTCATCCATGAGTTTGAGAGTGTGGTCTGAAAACATTTTAGTTCTTTTTGGACGGTGGGTCTTAAAGAATTTCGACCCTACGGTATGGACAGTTTCCACCAGCCTGTTATTTAAATCGTCCACAGACTCGCAATCTGCTAGGCAATCGAACCGGTTTTGCAGTTCCAGTTGAAAGCTCTCGGGGTTTTGAATATGAGCACGAGAAGGTCGGAGAGTAGACTTCACCAGTCTGGCCCTTTCCAGCTTGATGTTTAGATTCAATGTGCCTCTTACCATGCGGTGATCACTTCCGGTTTTCACCCTGTTGATCACAGAGACATCATTGAATATTTGCCGCCTGCTTGACATGATGAAGTCAATCTCATTTCTCGTGGAACCATTAGGGCTTATCCAGGTCCACTTTCTGTGTGGAGGCTTCCTGAAGAAGGAGTTCATCATAAAGAGGCCCTCCCTCTCCATGAAGTCGGCCAGCATTTGGCCCCTGTGGTTCCTCCGCCCATATCCAAATTGCCCCACTCTCACCTCTGCACCGCTTCGTTCACCCAGCCCTGCGTTGAAATCCCCCATCACAACATTGTAGTAGGATCTAGAGGTATGTATGGCTCTTGAGATATCCTCATACAATACCTCTACCTCCTCGTCGGGTTGTGCCGATGTCGGTGCGTAGACCTGTATAACCTTCAGCGAATATCGTTTGGTAATTCTGAGTATAAGGTACGCTACCCTGCTCGACACACTCTCGATTTGAACAACATTGTTGACGAGGGACTTGTGGACGATGAATCCGACACCACCCTGGGACTGCTGGTCGCCCTCCCGGTAGTAAAACAAGTTGCCGGATTTAAGGATTATCGAGTCCTCCCCCTCTCTTCGGACTTCAGACAATCCTATAATATCCCAACGCAACTTGCTTACTGCTTCTTCCAGCTCGATGATCTTCTCGTCGGTCCTCAAAGTGCGTGCGTTGTATGTTGCCAGGTCTAGTCGTCGGGGTTGGCAGCGGAATCTCATTCATTCATTTCATTATGTGCATACAATAATAATATTTTAGAAGCATTTTAACATTTAAAATACTTTTAAAATATTGCATAAGCGATCGTCTATATCAGCAGATTTGTATGATTATTTACCTGTCCAGTGTGACCAGCTTCAGTGGCGAGGTGTAAGGGAGTCATGCCGTCTTCATCTTGAGCATTCAGTTTGCTGCCGTTCAACAGGAGGAACGAGCAAGCCATCACAGATCCCTGTAAAGTCATAGATCACAATCTTTTAATTAGCTAAATATTTTTTTGCGAAGCCTTAAATCGTGATATCGTAATCCTGATTCTCATACTGTTTAAATTACCATTGTAAGATTGTATATTCAAGTCTAGGTTAGTTTCGCTTAGGTGGCGGGGGTTAGATTTAATTTTAAAAAAACTCATTCACGTACGATGCAGAGATACTCAGTTTTCAAATGTCATCAACTCAGAATCAAACGAGATCCATAAAAGAAGCAAAGTATACCCTCACACCTTAAGGGCTCCGCCCACGTCAGACAATCGGTGAAAAAATAAAACGGCCGGCCTCGAATCTCGGTGACAAATGAAAAATTACAAGCAATCAATCAAAAGAAATGTCGATCACAAAATCGGTGATAAAAGTTAGCCCGATTTGTTAGCCCCAAAGTCTCACGTGGGTGGAGGCCATAAATATCTCAATGAGTAGTAGAGCTAGTCTGGCAACATAACTCAAAAAGCTAATAAGTAACCCGCCACTAATACACATTAAAATGCAGGGCGCGCAGATCGCGGCGCGAAGTCCCTAGCAGTCTCAAGAGTCTATATGTCTCGCAGTGTGATAGCGTCGCCATGTCGCACGCGCTGTCAGTGAGTGGTATGCTACGTACGCTAAGCACGGCCGCGTGCAGAGCCGTGCGCTTGTCGGCAGCGGGCTCGTTGGGGTCCGCGCCGGCGGCCAGTGCGGCGCGCATCACGCACACGTTGTGCGCTCGCGCCGCCCGGTGCAGCACCGCGCCCGCCGATAGTGTCGCCATGTCGAACGCGCCTGTTAGTAACAAATCATTTAAAAAATATGGTTTACTTTATACAATACACGTTAGTAAACGCAAACGCGTGTGACGGCGAGGTCAGCGTTGTCGGCGTGTCGCCGATACCGACAAGACCAATCAAAGTGCCACCTAGAGTCGAGCAGGAGTTATTAAGATAGGACGAACATTTTAACAGCATATTAAAACAGCTTTAAATTCTTTGGCATACGGTTGAAATTCGTAAGTTAAAACAAAACATGAGGGACTCGCGAGGGCTAGCCGCGCTTTATGCGAACATAAAAAAAGCTCAGTTTGAATTTTTATCAAGATAACTGCCGTATCTACACTGCCGGTCTACATTGCGCCAACTGGCTGACTTCACCATCGTATCGCGGTCTATTTGACTAGCTGCTCACTTAACCCCCCCGTGAGTTTCGAATCGAAAGTACAGCGTTTAAATACTAACCCAGATCATCATCTTCGCCTTCAGTGGAGTCGTGGTCTGAAGGCAGGCTGAGATCGACCACGCGCTCACTGGCCAGGTCTGTGCCTATCAGTAATACTGGGCTATCATCCGATTTGCTGGAACTTTCCGATACTGCAATTTAAAAAAAAGTTGATGTGCCTGCCTTTAATTGTACTTAACAAATATTGTAATAGTTTAAAAATAGTAGGTAAGTAAGTACATTTTAAAAATTAAACTCTAAAATTTGATTAAATTAGATCAGAAACCTAAGAATGTGGCGGAGGGTGAATTGCCCATACAAACGTAATATCAAAATAATTTGTAATTCGAGAATATTTCCAACATATTATGCGATTATTTAGATTGAACTTGTTTTTATCTGGGTACCTGGATAATTATGTTTTCAAAATACTTTCCCAAAATTAAATGTAAGCGCATTGCGTTTTGCATATTTTTACGACATAAATGACATTTTTTTTTATCCAATACAAGTTAGCCCTTGACTGCGACATGTTATCTCCTCATTTTTTTCATATTAAAACAAATGATATCTTACGTACTAATTGATCAGGAACATAGCCTATATTGTCAAGTTACATAATTACAACACGAAGTGAAAAACACAATTAGATTTCATTCATAATTTTTGGTATTAACGAATCAAGACCAAATGCATAACAAATTATGAACGATAATATTGCTATCGCGCTTGCATGCGATCATGTATCATCAGCCAAATAGAGATAGTAATTTACCAGTATATTTATTTTTTCGCGCCTTGAATAGAAGTTGTGAGCCTCGTTCGCCAGCTTCTTAAGTCAAATGGGTCTTAAATATGTAACGTAACGTGTAAAAATGTATGTATTAATGAAACATTAATTGTATTAAAGTGCAGTGCGCTTAAAAAATAAAATGCATACCACTGGTGTTGCTATTTGCATCACTTTTTTCATCTTTGATAGTTTCTGGCACAGCAGGAGGAGCGCGGATTCTGAAAAAGGTAATACGCTATAAATTTATAACGTTAGATGCTACTTTTATGAAATCAAAAATATTTTTCCATACTGATATTGCGAAAATATATAGTTGTACTTTTCACAATGTAGGATTGGCATGTGCAGTTATTCGTGGTGGTTGATAAAATGATAAATTTGATAAATGATAAGTGTACTGCATTTAACTGATATTGTTAATATAATGATGTAATATTATGATAATGATAGACTGATTGATTAGTACGTTCCGTACGTACCACAGAACAGCGAGAAACCGTCAGCGTTGGCATGCTTAAAGGGCAAAACACACAGAAAGCGGCCCAGGCGGATGACGCTGTGTGATGTTGTCCATATAAATACAAGGAATTCCACCAGCCGCGCACCCGACCCGGCCCGCGCCCGCTCCCTGTGTTTTGTGCTTAAGTGGTCCAATCGCTCGCACGAAACATTTTTGTTCGACTTTTCTGATCCGAACCGTTAGTGTGTTGAACACCTTCCCAGCGCAAGAGGCAAGAGTGAATAGGCATCTTCTAGGCAAACGCATTCCAACCTAGACCTCATCATTGCTTTGCACTAAGCATGATTGTCGTCAAGCGCAAGCCTATCTTACAATAAAATAATTTTAAAAATCACGACTCAGAGCTTTATCGTTTTCTACCGACGCAAACGGCAAACCCGGCGGGAGAGTTCGTGTACTTGTTGCTGGAAGCATACGCATACATCGCCTCGCGTGTCCTAGTGAAACTACTTTGGGTATGAAGCCAACGACCTCACATTACATAGCCCTGTCAAGCAAAGAATGTAGACTTATTTTACTAACGCCAGTTTGAAAAGCGGGACAGCGCTATGGCGGGGACAAGTACAGGCTCATAGAGGTGAGGGGCATGCATCACAAGTCGGACGCCCAACTTTTTTCTATGATGAGGCCCATCTAGTACCTACATATGAAGCTGCCACTCTGCAGGGTATCTACTCATGTGGCGGTACCTTCGCCTCGCGCGTCGCACGGACCAGCGCCTGCCGTTCCTGAGAGGCGAGTCCTGCAGCGAGTCGGCCGCGGCGCAGTGGACGATGTTGCGCACGAACGACAGCTGCACGTACTTTGCGCGCACCCACGCCTCGCGCACCGAGCTGCGACCACAAAATACATACTAATATTATAGAGCACGTTAAACCGTCTATTATTTCTCTCCGATCGCGGCGGATTTGACGTCCCATTGGGCAATAAAAGGTCGGGGAAAAAAGAGAGTGCACCCGTGTTTTCGCACACGCTTGAGCATTATATCTCCGCCGCAGATGGCCACCTTGCCCGAAATATGGTCGGACGGATATTATTATTGTTGATTAATATTATAAATGCGAAAGTGTGTCAGTCTGTCTGTTTATCTGTCTGCTAAAACTGAAAAACCACAATCCACGCGGACGAGGTCGTGGGATAATATTAGCTAGTTAATTATATCAGAAGAAAAAATAGTGACAGAGGAATCAGTCTAATTTTCTAAAATGTTTTGTTCATATACAGGGTAAATTAAAAAAACCGGCCAAGTGCGAGTCCGACTCGCGCACTGAGGCTTCCGTACAAACCTGTAGTAAGTTTAAAATTATTAAAAATATTTTTATTATATGACGTAACTAAAAATGCTATGCTTTTCGCAATTTTTCCTGTATTTGTGCTATAAGCCGTTGCTACGTACCAAATTTCAAGATTCAGAGTTCACAGTAAGTAGTAGGTTTTGATTCCCTTGCGAGTGTCGAAAATTTGCAGCATAAACGGCTGTATCTTTTGGTTGCGTTGGCATAAAAGTTTGATTTTTTCACAGCTTCAAGGGACAGTAGACCTGAGTATTTGATATGAATTTCAGCTTGACACTTTCATGCGTTCCTGAGAAAAAGGGTCTTGACAGACAGACGGACGGACAACAAAGTGATCCTATAAGGGTTCCGTTTTTTCCTTTTGAGGTACGCAACCCTAAAAATTGATATACAAATGCAAATCCGAAATTGGCCATTGGCGCTAAAACCAGACTCGCAGTGTGCCAGCCAAAGGCTGAAAATGATGTTTATAAAACTTACGTATCACAGTCTGGAGTGGCCCTTTTGATTGTGGTCCCGCCCGTATTTGCCTCATATATTAAATTCACTATTTTATTCCCTAACTCTGCCATTACCTGTGCAAAAACATTCAAATAATTAATTATTTATTAATATTCTTGAGTTAGTTTGGTTTTGTGAACAACCAAAATGATTGATTTTATGTCAAGACTGAAATTACAGCGTTATTTAATCATCCTCGGAACAGAGATGCAAACGCTAGTAAATAAATACCCAAGAAGAATCTCTTACCAAGAACTACGTACCTTAATAATATCTGGTTCCCAATCGTCTAAAGTAAGCGATCTTACTTTACTAACGTGAACGCCTAGAGAACGGTGTATGCCTGAACATTCTAAACAGAAAAAAATAATGCGTCAAAAATGCGGAAGTCTACAAAGATATTTATCAGACAAATAAAGAGTGAAAAAGTAATATTTTAAGAAAAGTGTCGAAAACTGAATGGGTGATTATCAAAATGATCTCAGAGAAATTACAAGGAAAACTGCAGTTTTATAAATTGTTAGTTTGATATGAGTAAGAAAGTAAGATGGTAGCTTTAATTTCAAGATACCGTAATTTATTATCACCATCATGTTTTATTAAGATTCGGACGTCAATAAGTGTACAGTATACCTAAAGTGAATAAATAAATATTGATTGTTAGTACGTTTTACCAGTCTTATGCTAAGATCTATAGAGCGTACTTTGACTTGGCTCAGACTTTACTTAGAGTTAAAACGAGACGGACTTATGTGAGTAACATAAATCTGTCTCGTTTTAACCATGTCTTAAGTCTAAGCAAAGTCAAAGTTCGCTCTATAGATCTCACACTAAGTGTTTGTCAGAATTAGACTTAATAATTAATTATGTTTCGGTTTTTTCCCCATACTGTCCCAGTAAAAAAAACACACTATTTAAATATTTAATACATAATAATTACCTATGCACAATGTGATTCCGAGGTTAATACTGGCCCAGCGTGGATTGGGGCTGCCACAGTCGCAGCAGTAATTATTTCCAGGTATGCTCAGCAACTGTTCCCATATCCTGGAAAAAAAATACTGGTTTTTTACTAGTGAATGAGAGATGTTTTTTACTAGTAACTGAAATAAATACTTTATTTATTAACTAGCTGATGCCCGCGACTTCGTACGCGTGGATCGAGGTTTTGTGGTTCCCGCGGGAACTCTTTAATTTTCCGGGATAAAAAGTAGCCTATGTGCTATTCCAGGCACATATAAATTTGGCACATCTATCTCTGTGCCAAATTTCAGCCAGATCTGTTCAGCTGTTGGGGCGTGATTGAGTAACAAACATCCATAAATCCATTCATCCATCCAAACTTTCGCATTTATAATATTAGTATAGATTAGTATTATTATGTTTTCCGGTTCTTGTACTAGAAAATGGTAATGTAACCGGAATAGGCGGCTAGTAGAGGCTCTAACTCGATGCCTAAAGTGGTGTATATCGACCAAGATGGTCCAAGATGACTTACAAGGGGTCTATGTGAGCGAAAAATATAATTGGGGGTCTGTGAGATGTGGACCCCCAAAATCTTTAGAACTTAAGGTCCAGTTTAGCAATGGACACCAGCTATTCTGGCTTCAAAAAGACAATATACCTGTTACTTATCCCGCATTATGTATTATCCTGGTCTCATTCGGCACAAGTACAATCTGTGAGTCGCGGCTCTGGCCTTGCTGTATGGCGGAGCGGATGCCGTGCTATTATAAACATCATAATTACCTGATCTTTTTCATAGCCAGGGTAACATTAAGCCTGTTGGTGGAAGACTTGGTGTCGTCCGGCACAAGCACCATCTGTGAGTCAGGGTTGTCGTGGCTCTGGCCTTGCTGTATGGAGGAGCACATACCGTGCTATTATAAGCATCATAATTACCTGATCTTTTTCATAGCCGGGGTAACATTAAGCCTGTTGGTGGAAGACTTGGTGTCGTCCGGCACAAGCACCACCTGCGAGTCAGGGTTGTCGCGGCGCTGGCCTTGCTGTATGGAGGAGCGCATACCGTGCTATTTTAAGCATCATACTTACCTGATCTTTTTCATAGCCGGGGTAACATTAAGCCTGTTGGTGGAAGACTTGGTGTCGTCTGGCACAAGCACCATCTGTGAGTCAGGGTTGTCGCGGCGCTGGCCTTGCTGTATGGAGGAGCGCATACCATGCTATTATAAGCATCATACTTACCTGATCTTTTTCATAGCCGGGGTAACATTAAGCCTGTTGGTGGAAGACTTGGTGTCGTCCGGCACAAGCACCATCTGTGAGTCAGGGTTGTCGTGGCTCTGGCCTTGCTGTATGGAGGAGCGCATACCGTGTTATTATAAGCATCATAATTACCTGATCTTTTTCATAGCCGTGGTAACATTAAGCCTGTTAGTGGAAGACTTGGTGTCGTCCGGCACAAGCACCATCTGCGAGTCAGGGTTGTCGCGGCGCTGGCCTTGCTGTATGGAGGAGCGCATACCGGGCTATTATAAGCATCATAATTACCTGATCTTTTTCATAACCGGGGTAACATTAAGCCTGTTGGTGGAAGACTTGGTGTCGTCCGGCACAAGCACCATCTGTGAGTCAGGGTTGTCGTGGCTCTGGCCTTGCTGTATGGAGGAGCGCATACCGTGCTATTATAAGCATCATAATTACCTGATCTTTTTCATAGCCGGGGTAACATTAAGCCTGTTAGTGGAAGACTTGGTGTCGTCCGGCACAAGCACCATCTGCGAGTCAGGGTTGTCGCGGCTCTGGCCTTGCTGTATGGCGGAGCGTATGCCGTGTTGCAGCGCCGCTATCCAGGAAGTCAGCATTTCCTCCGAGTCCGCTTGGAGCATGTGGCTTCTGGAGACCAATAATACGATGGACTGATATTTAATGAGAAAAATACGTCAAAGTGTTTCAACTTCATTATAGTTTTATCTTTGGTTGGGACTGGCACAACACTGAGAAGGAGGCATATATTTCCAATATTGGTATCGCAATTTTCACGTAATGAAGTATATGAATGCCAGAATGTCAGCACTAAATTGGAATTGACAATGTTCCTCAGTGCGGACTTTTGGCCTGAGGGCATAGTGTATCGTCGCTATAGGGAAGCGAGTGAAAAGTCCCTACCGAAGTAGTCTTATTAATTTGTATGTACCTTCGTATAGTATTTTAAGTTTGTATTTTATTTTATATTGTTTTTATTCTTTAAGTATTCTATGTATTTTATAATATGGGCCTTGTTGCCTGAAATAAATGAATAACAATAATAATAATAATGTGATCTACAAACAAGTCCGTTACTGGACTAGTACATTGTGCTGGTTGTTACCAGCACAATATACTAGTCCAGTAACAACACACTGCTTATATTTATTTAAATAACAACCCAACATTGAATCAAGTTTCTAATCTCACATCTGGCATGCCATTGCCAAATATCGTTTATTTTACCGGTGTGAAGAGATTATATCATGGAACTTACTTGGAGGGAGATAGGACCTCAAAGCAGAATCTCCTCTCCCCATCCAGCACTGGTTTAACTGTACATAACCTCAAATCCTCTTCCATTACTGTCACATTTAGTTCGCCGGTTCTCTTCCTATAATAAAATAGATAGCTTTAACTGATTAATCTACGTAGGTAGTAATCTATTTGTGTAGCAAAAAAATTGGATTTTTTTATATACTTACTATATAATACATTTTCCACTCAAAAGTACTCTTACTTACTATATTTGCAGTTAAAATTGGGTTTGACGGGATGAGAGTTCTCACGGTAACATCATAGGTACTAATATTATAAATGCGAAAGTGTTTTGTTGGTTCGTCCTTGAATCACTCCGCAACAGAGCAACGGATCGATTGATTCTTTGCATGGATAATATGGTTAAGGATCTGGAGAGTGATACTTTTTATCCTGGAAAATTAAGTATTTTCCGTGGGAATTAAAAAAAACTTATTCCACGCGAAGTCGCGGGCATCACCTAGTATACTATAAATATTCCCACACAAAAGAGTAAGTATATAATGGCGTAACAATACGCTTCATAAATAAACAGAAATTTTAAATACAAATAATTATGACAAGGACAGAATAATTTGCCAAGAAGTTTCTAAATGTACATAAATAATTTCAGTAGGTAGGTACTGAGAATCGTGAATTTAATAGCAAACACCTTTTATAATTAAAAAACTATCAGGTATTTAAACGTTAGCTGCTATAGAACTTGGATTGCTTATAAAACAGCTGAAGTGAATTAAACATTCTGCATAAAACTTTAAAAAAAACAAATCTTTTTTATCTATGGCAATCTAGACTATTTTTATCACAATTTCTCAAATTTTTATTCCGAAAATCACGAAGATTTACATGTTTCTCCGAAAATTTCGAGAAATTTTCGACTTTTCCGTGTGTTGAAAATATATGAGTTATGATGAGTTTCACATCCTTGCTCATATTGGTTCCATTTCTTAGTTTATTGTATGTAAACTGCGCAAATTATGTTAATTTGCGAGACCCTGACCTCTAGCGCCGCGCCGTCCCACTTAGCCAGCCTTCGAGCTAGGCTTCAAGCGTGACGAGCGCATAGACTGTAGACAAACAGTAAATAAGCACAACGATATACGAGACTATAGTCTTACAAATAAATCTCTGCTTCACGGTATATAAAGATGTTAGACGTTTAAGATTATTAATGTTCTTGCATTGCCGATACAATCTTACAACATCTATAACAAAAACTTAACATTTTTGTTTTTGACATGACGCAAAACAAAAACAATCAACTTCGAGAGTAATAATTATCCACAGACATTTAGCGGACAAATATAAAAATAAATATCCACAATACACAAAAATTCACATAAATCCACAAAAATTTAAATCACAACATAAAATGCAATTAAACGGTTAAGTATTCGCAAGACAGAAAAAATAATTGTGTGTGTCAGCTCCGACGCAAGACTGGAGTTTACTCTTTACGAACGATTATTAAATATAAAGATTAGTAAATGAACGCATTTTTTATATTACTGAAAGCATGCTTGATACATTTATTTATATCTCTATATATATAAAAATCAATTGGTGTTCGTTTGTCTCGCTAAAACTCGTGAACGGATTGGCCGATTTAGCTGATTTTGGTTTTGAAATGTTTGACGTAGTTCAGGAAAGGTTTAAACGGTGCGAATATATGGAAAAATTGCGAGGAAGATAGTAACAAAAACAATTTCATTTTCCCATATTAACTGTTCTACCTACTTTCCTGTCAAACATTTGACGTTCATCCCTTCGGTACGATAGGCTCGGGTCCACTCGAAAGTTTTAATGTCGTTAGGTTATGTGATACGAAGTACACCGGGTCATCTAGTTAATTATATAATTTATATTCCTCAAAATACATTACATATTAATGGAAACATAAAGTCAATAGCGTAACGAAGAACATTTGATTTTACTCCACATAAATTTTCATACCCCGGGCTTATATATGCAAATTGATTCTAAAGGAGGTAAAAAATTTACTAAAATTTAATAAACTCACCTATACACAAGCCGGTTGTCATATAGATAGAACCATCGCCTGTTCCACGTTTTAAAAGCGTTGGAAGTCCGTTTGAACAAGTACCCCTGCATCCGAGGCATGTTTTTCAAGCACGGCGCGCTAAAAAGCCCCTCCTTGTTATCGCTTTCGGAAGCAGCGGGTTTACAGCTCGGTAGAACAGTGTCCTTACTATTGACTATCGTATGCCGATTCTCCATCTCCTTGTCGAGTAGCTTTGTGTCGTTACGCATTGTTGCAATCTGCAATGTGCTCGTTAGTCAATAGCTGGCATTAAATTGCTTATAGCGTCTAATACTTTCTTAATTGCCTAACGATATCTTGATGCATTATGATTAATAAGTAGTATTAATCAGACTGCCTCGTTGGTCTAGTGGTTGGCATGGTCGACTGCGGCCAACGAGGTCCCGGGTTCGAGTCTCGGGTCGGACCATAATTGAGTGTTGGGTTTTTCTGACTAGAAATTATCAGTACTAGCCCGGAGTTAAGAAGATGGCGGTGTTTCACCACCGTGCTCGGAGAGCACGTTAAGCCGTCGGTCCCGGTTGTTGTCACTAACAGTAACATGAATAGTCGTTAAAGCCCGCCAACCCGCATTGGAGCAGCGTGGTGAGTCTAAGCTCTAATTCCCTCTCTCCTATGAGAGTGGAGGCCTGTGCCCAGCAGTGGGACTTTAATGGGCTGTAGGTGTGGGGGTGGTCGATTGATCATCTTTCGGGTAATTTTAATTGGAGAAATAAAATGCGTTACTAAGTATTTTGTGTTATATTTTAACTCCAAGACATGCTATCTAATGCAAAACTAATAATTTTATTTATAGCTTCTATATCTAGACAATCTATACTAATATTATAAAGAGGTAAAGTTTGTGTGTTTGTGAGGTTGTAGGGAGTAATCTCTGGATTTACTGAACCAATTTTGAAAATTCTGGTAGCAATAGAAAGCCACATTATTTGTGAGTGTCATAGGCTATATATTAACCCGAAAAATCAGGGAGTTCCCATGGAAATTCAAACAACTTATTTCACGCGGACGAAGTCGCGGGCATCTGCTAGTAAAATATAAGACAGATTGGCAGATAGCGCAATCTATTACGTTTCACGATTGTTGGTATCGTCGTCGTCGACGGATAGACGTTGAGGCTGGTCCCTGGTTAGGTCTATTATAGAGACTTCCCCGCGTAGTGGTGAAGATATCTTGGTTTTTATTGTATTTTTGATAAAGTGATTTGAAAAAATATTACTATTTTGTTATTGATTTTTAAAAACACATGATTTTCTCTCTTTTTAATACGGACCGCGTCACACTAAAAGATATGCGTCACCTAACCAGTAATAAATTAGGCAATATCACTTCCTTATTTGATATATAATAAGTTTTCTTCATACCATAAAAACACAACCACGCCATAATCTTACGTGACGTATAAAAGCGAATACTTGTTTGCATAAGATCACGTTTTAATTGGTTTTGGTCCGTCACGTACATAGCCTCTTTATTTATTATAAATGCGTATTAGATGGCCCCTAAGCCTTAAAGGTTGCGGAAGGTTTATACCACTTAGGAAATGTAGTTGCGTATTATAATTGCAAAATATGCTTTTGTTACAATCGTTTTTGGACGTTTAGTAATCAATCATACTTGTTTGAGCTAAGCATAATATAAAGTAAACCTAAATAAAATTATAACTGGCAGGCAATGTTTACAGATTAAAATATCTTAAACTAGATGATGCCCACAACATTTTAATTTTCTGGGATAAAAAGCCTATGTCCTTCCCCTGGATACGATCTACCCCTGAACCAAATTTCATCAAATTCGGTTGAACGGATGAGCCGCGAAAGCGTAGCAGACAGACACACAGAGACACTTTCGCATTTATAATATGGACAATTAATTTGAAGTAAGTCTTAAAAATAGATATTCGTCAACAAAAAAGTATATAGGTAAACACACAGTGCCTAATGGCTTCTTAGAGGTATACCTACGTTCTCATAGGTGTCTTATATGGAATTCTTCTTAATGAACCGTCACCTACCATCATTAATTCAACTTCAATACTGTTGTAAATAAAGATATTTTGTTCTAACCAAATCACCGGAACACGTTTGTAAGCCACGCGTTTTTATCCCTCTGCGATCTGTTTTCGTAACACGATAACTAAAACAAGCTGATGCCTGCGACTTCATCCGCGTGAGTAGTTTTTTTAATTTGCGAGGGAAATTCTTAATTTTGCGGGATAAAAAGCCAAAATACTGCCCCGGGATGTAAAACCTACCTCCATACCAAAAGCACAGCATCCAGACTGACAGACAGACGGACACACTTTCACATTTATAATATTAGTATGGAATATTTTGCAGACGAATAAAAGTTTAGTTAGATCTATTTACCTCGTCAGCTGTCGATTTGAGAAAAGGCTCCAAGTCCTCAGACAGATCTGCACCTTGATGATGATAGGTGCAGCACGCTTGCAAATACGACAGGAACTAAAACAAATAAGCGTAAGTAAATAATCATATCTTTAAAACTCTTGGAATCGTGAATGAAATCATAGCTTATCTCATACAGTATATGTCATCTATCTGTATTCAGAATTCTGTAATCAGTAGTTTAAGCAAACTTTAAAAATCTAATTGGCTCAGGGTGTTGCTAACATTTAAACGTTGATAAAATGCCTAAATTATGCGAAAATACATGTCTTTTATAATACGTTAGAAATTTCTTTCAGAATACAGAAAAGTTTATTTCAATTAAGTTGATATAATTATATGGAAATGGACAAGAATAATTTGCCCGCATTTTACAAATAAGTAAGTAATTCCAAACGGAAAGTTCTTAACAGTCAGTGTTAGTGTATGAATATCAGTAATACTCAATATACCTAATTATTTCTCGTATTGATCGAAAGCAAAGAAAGCAGTGCTAGAATAGGGAAAGGAATTAGTTACCTATTATCACATTTTTAAGGGTTTCTTGAGGCAGTTTTTATTTTCTGATTTAAAATGTTCTTTATATTTTAAAAAGGTTATACGTTCCTAGTTGGATTACAAATTCAACACAAGAGCTTCACAACAATGTCACATGAATTCATAAGATCATCAATAAATTAATTTCTTGAATGTCACCATACACATATAAGAGTTAAATTTAGGTGAAGAAATTAAAAACTACTTTTAGCTACCTTTACATCATCGCCGTTAATCAAACTGTACAATCCAATATCCATTAAAAATATTAAAAAAGATGTTTACACTTTGACTTATATTTGTCGTAGAATAGATTTGTGCACAAATACGATCCACCTGAACCGAACTGTCGCCTCAAGATGCCGTAATCAAATTGCGAATTAGTCACTTGGACAACCTTGCGATTGGCGTGCCACGAAATCTATCGAGCGTCAATTCGCTGTAATCAGTGACTAATCTTTGATAGGCGTACTATGTTCTTTGATATAAGACATAATATTGTTATACTTAATACTTTTAGTTTATAGTGTACATATCTATGATGTTATAAAAATAAAGTAAGGGCTAGTAAGGCTTCCCACAAAATAATTCTCGTAAGTGGCGCAGTTAAATAAGCAAAGCACATTTTAAAAATGTAATTTTATATAGTAACCATTTCTATGAATTAAGATTAAAGGCTTGTATAATGGCTAAATAAAAAAAAACATCAAAATACCAAATATACACCCCGAATGATTATCGAAGACTTGTTTGCACTCAAAGTTCCTAGAGATTCGATTTTGTGTTAGGAAAAATTACAATACAAGGTTAGTCGTTTACGTTATCGATAAAAGCTTGATAGTTTACTACCTGTAACGAAATGACTGTAAAAAAAAAACTATTAAGACCGCTCCGGTTTCAGTTCTTTGCCCCGAAAAGCGTTGTTTACAAAAACAACACACTTAAATTAAAGTACATGTCTTTGACAAAAACTTTCTGTGCTCTTTCTTAGTAACGGTGATTGACTCCGCTGCGCTGTATCGAAGTAGATTACACAAAAACTGCGATATTTAACTAAACTAGACGAGATGGATATCTCGAAGCTATGAATCGATGTTCAGTTTTTTCGAAACCTGTTTGACGGGAATACCAAATGTTCAAAGAGAAATATAATGATATTTCGAGTATATCATTCCAAATTTTATAGTCAGGATTTTACGAGTCTTTCTTTATATTCTGACTGATTTACAGTCTCATATAAATAAAATATCTGAACATAAAAAGAAGTATCTTTACTACTACTAAAATAGCTTCTCTGAATGTAGAATATTATATCGTCTTTTGGTCTTTGAGCCATATTTTCAAGTAACATTTTAAAAATGCATCGATATTGACCTAACAAAATAGATTCAAAACACTATCCAAGTAGGTAGGTAAACTTCGCAATAATCGAATAAACTAACCCGATTAGCGTTGGTCTTAAAACGTTTGCGAATTTTAAGTAAGTACAAGTACTTAAAGCTAATTAAGGTGCGTAAGCAGTTAAGCACTACTTTTATGTTTTCGCTAAACGACAACTTACTATGAAAGTAGCCTTAGTACTTAGTATGAAAAGCCTGCTAGTAGGTATTGTAATGTTTAATTATGGAGAATATTAAATAAATTTATTTTAGCAAGTTACACATAATATGCATCTACGCCTTAGTACTTAGTATGAAAAGCCTGCTAGTAGGTATTGTAAAGTTTAATTATGGAGAATATTAAATAAATTTATTTTAGCAAGTTACACATAATATGCATCTACATAATATAAAATATTGAATGGAAATAGGAATAGAGAATTTTATTTATTTATTCACGTATAAATTGAAACTAAAACATAAATAAAATGAAAAAAAAAAGAAATCATAAAGGACACGCCATATCTATTGGAGAGAAGTCCATCCAGCAGCCCTAAAATATAGATAAAATATTATTATGTAAATGTAACATACGGCATACCTTACTTCTTCAAACTTAGAATGTAGGTATTTAAATCACTTCTTACATCCCCACCTTGACTTGACGAATCGTCTAGCTCTAGCGGAATCTTTAATTTCTATCCTAAACAACGATTCACGAGACCTACTTTCTATTCTGCGATGGAGACATCCTTCTTCATATTAAGTATATTCACTAATACTAAGCTGACATCGGGAAGCCATAGAAGGCTTTTATTTAGCAGTTCTTGATTTATTTGTACTTATTCTAGTGAAATTTTATCCGGGATTAGAGTGTAATCTATTTGCTGTGGATAAGGCATCAACACACGACATATACCGAACTATCGAGACAGCAACGAAAGCTACAAACTACTTTTCGATAAATGAATCAAAAGGTCTTATTGCCTTACCTGCCAAAAACGCGTAAGCGACGCTAATATTATAAATGCGTATGTGTGTCTGTCAGTCTATCTGTTAAATCTAAAGCACATCTATTAAATTTTGGCGAAATTTCTAAACGGAGACGGAAACAGACTACTTTTTGTCGTGATCGTGTGTTCGACTGGCAACATTTATATATTACTACTATGATGCCCGCGACTTCGCCCGCGTGGATTACGGGTTTTTGATTCCCGCGGGAATTCTTGCCGTGAGTCCTTTTGTTGTATCGTTCCAATTTATTATTCATTTAATATTTACTATCCGATGGATTTTAAAAGTAATCTTTAACTCATGTGTTAGTATGATATTTCAGGATTTCGATAAGTAACATTGTGGGTAGCGTAGTTGATCGCTACCACTCAATAATATGCCCGTTCTATGCCCTATATAGTGTTATGAACTTTAAATTAAAGATCTATAGTTAGCCAATCGGTCTTAGATTGTATTTAGTCATGGAATATATATTATGCCTTGACGAGAATTCGTGACATTTTTATCCCGGAAAACGAAAGAGTTCCAAAAAACCTAAATGGACTTATTTGTTTAGTAAGTACTCTCCAGACAGTACTTACTAAACGTAACAATAATAATAAGTGCTTGTGTGTAATGTAATAATAATTACTTGTGTGTTAGTGTGTAATAATAATAATATCTACATCTTAACCCAACGACTGCGTCCCCAAAGATCATATCAAGTAAATAGTAACAATACTACCTGATGCCCTCGACTCCGTCCGCGTGGATTGAGGATTTTTTGTTTCCACGGGAACTCTTTTATTTTCCGGGATAAAAAGTAGCCTATATGCTATTCCAGACTATAATCTATCTTTGTGCCAAATTTCATCCAAATCCATTCAGCCGTTGTGGCGTGATTGAGTAACAAACATCCATCCATGCATCTACACTTTCGCATTTATAGTATTATGTATAGATGCAGGTGTCTAATATGTTATACAAACAGCTGCACATACAAATTAGAGTTTAGACGGAAATGTGTGACTCAGTAGCAAAACAATTGTACATAATTGCCTACATGACTACCTCGCCTAGTTAATGTACTCGTATATTATTATCCTTAAATTATTTTATAACAACAAAAGTTTAAATATAGTCTGTCCAAAAAAATTAGAGCCAAATGGCGGCAAATTAAAAAAAATTAGATTAACCACTGAATTAAACCCCCAAAAATTAAATACACTTGATCATATAGCCCCAGTGTTGCAAATATCTAAAAATGTTATTAAATAAGCTACTTTTAGCTATCCCTATAGACAGACTTCAGAAGTTTAAGGTATAGGCTTTCGAGTTCAAGATTACCAGGGACTTTCTAGCGGAATTCCGCGAACAGAAAAAGGCAAAAGCTCCGAGTGCCTTGGCGCCTTATCCGCCACACGCGGATATCTAAGCCCTCTTTGCATTAATATTATAAAGTAATATAATATTCATAAAGTAATGGAATTATAATAATGAAAACAAAAAGTTAATATATCGAACGAGTACGAAAAGTGAATAAACGTAAAATAGACATAGACGCATAGAGGTCTGCATAATGCATGTCGAGGCGAAGTGTGTGTTCGAGGCGCATTGTGCGTGTCGAAGCAATGTTTGTGTATCGAGAAGCAGTATAGGTATTGAAGTGCAGCGTGTGTATTGTGATTTGAGAAGCAGTGTAGGTGTCGAGACAAAGCGTGCGTGTCGAAACGCAATGCGCGTATCGAGCAGCAGTGTGCGTGGAAGGTGGTGGTAATAATGTCCTCCCGAACGAATTTCGGCCACGGCGGCCTATCTCCAGAGAGATTAGCCATCTGCGCGGGAGATACAAAGCGCAAAACAAACAGGCCGCATGGCAGGTAACGCTGTGTGATGTCGTCCATATAAGTACAAGGAATATTCAACCCGCCGCGCACACGACCCGGCCCCCGCCCCCCTGTGTTTAGCCCTTTATAGTGCACAAGTTCACTGTCTGTTCATTTACTCTCATATTCTGATGGGACGGAAAATCCAACACGAACACACAACACATGGGGTGAAACACCGCCAACTTTTAATTCCGGGCTAGTATTGAGAATTTATTTTCAGAAAAACCCAATACTTGCTATGGCCCGACCTCGTCGGGAGCTCGTCGGCCGCAGTCGAAAATGCTAACAACTAGACCAACGCGGCAACGGTAGTAGTGAAATGACGCGACTCACGGTAGCCAGCACCTCGTGCCGCTTGCGCGCCTGTAGCATGGTGAGCTTGTGCACGTGGTCGAGCGCCGTGTGGCGGAAGCATGAGCGCGTGGCCAGCAGCAGATTCATCGCCTCCTCCGCGTCCAATGGCTTATGGCGGGACACCTGCGTAGAACATCGATATATTTTATGTAGGTACTAGGATGGGCCCTTTCATAGAAAAAAATTGGGCGTCCGAACTGTAGAGCGCGCTCCTCACCTGTATAGCCCTGTCCTTGTCCCCGCCATAGCGCTGTCCCGCTTTTCAGAGTAGATGGCGTTAGTAAATTAGGTCCACATTCTTTGTTTGACAGGGCCCGTCTATGTAAATTGAGGTTGTTGCCGTAAAAGAGTTACATCTTTGACCCGTTGTCTAGGGTGAGCGATGAAAGCGACGCGACTCGTTACGACTCCATAGACAATGACAAACTTATCTATGAGACAACGTTGACCATGTGAAGTGCCTGATACTGTCGTGTTTGTATCAGGTACATTGTCGCGTTTGTCACTTATATAGGAAAGGTCCTTAGGCTTGCCTTGGCAAGCCGAAATAAGTATATACTTAAAAGCACCCTATAAATACTAAGAACTATTATATGTGATATGAATCCTTAAGAAAGAATATTTCTGCCTAAATGCTCTTCTGGATAGGAAAGGCATTTCGAACCAATAGTAGATTCAAAAGTACTTGTTTATTTGGATAAAAAACATTTCAATTTGCTTTTTCTTTACCTGTGAATTCCTATTTAAAGCTATGTCGAGATCATTTGAGATTTTGTCGAAGTGATGTTTGCTTTCTTTCACACCTTTGATGTCTCTGTATAAAAAATACACACAGTTACATTGTGTCAACAAAGCATAAACAGTTGTTTGAACTCAGCCATTATCAATTTATCAGTGTTGGGTGTGACTCAGAGTAGTAATTTTACACCATATAATATAATGCTGATAATATTCTTAGTTATAAATTTTTTTAATACATTAACTATTAATACAATACAATTTATAAATTGTATTGTAAACATTTAATACTTCTTAATAATTTGATATTATTTTAAGTTATGATCTTTCTTTCTTTCTTCTGGGCATCTCACCACTTACAATACTAGCTAATGCCTGTGACTTTTGAATAAGTTTTTTAAATTCTAGTTTTAATTTAATGATTACTCCTAAGAACATAAATACTACATTTAAAATTGTATGGTGTAAAGGAAATCCTTCAAGTGAACTACCTTCAAAAACTTAAAATGCTGAACTTTTCTAAAAAATAAACCATCAGCTTATTATAAAATATCATAAGCATAAATCATAACATTATAAGGTCTCTATAACCAAGGGCTTAGTAACCACAAGTGAACAAGGTGGTTCAAAAATTTAAAAAAATTGTCAGAACATGTTTTTGTTATACCTTTAGTGTCACAGATATTGCAAAAATGTTTTTAGTTCAGTCAATAAAATCTAAATTTAAATTACTCTCTATCTAGATTTACAACACAAAGTTTATTTAAGATGACATGTATATTTATAGCATGATACACATATCCTGTAATTTGTACTTGACTGCAATATGAAATTTTAGTATCTAAATAAATATGTAATAAGTGTAATTATAATGATCAGCTGCCTCACTGGTTGAGTGTGCCCCATAATGAAGTATAGGCTTTTTCTGATAAAAAATTCTCAGTACCAGCCCAAAGTTAAAAAGTGGGCAGTATTTATTACTATACATAGCTACATTTTTAGCAATATTATAATAAAATAATCTACACCTACTATTTTTGTTAAAAATCCAAACCTAATGGGCAAAACACACAGGGAACGGGCGCGGGTCGGGCGCGTGGTGGGTGATGCTGCGTGATGTCGTCCATATAAATACACAAGGAGTTCAACTCACCGCGCACCCGACCCGTGCCGCGCCCGACCCGCACCCATTCCCTGTGTGTTTTAAGCTTAATACCTAAATCTTAGTGGAAGGTATAGAATGAAATACACTTACACTTTGATGAAAGCAGTGAGATTCTTGAGTATAGTCCGGGAGGCTTGGTCCAGCAATATGGAATGGAACTTAGTCATCTCCTGAAGCGAATGGATCATGCGGTTTAATGAGGACAGCACTGTAGAGTCCTCTGTAAAGTTGCTGCTCATGTCCCATAGAGCATTTGTGAAAGTGCTACAGGAAAAATGATGATTATTGTATAAAGTATGCTGATTTTGCCAACATGGTGTGGAACCATCCAGGTTGGCTAATGAAGATGCTAACAGTCCTTTTACTTATCCTACTTACCTAAATATAGAATACTAAGATCTTCTATTTTTTAAGAACACCTTTGTGCTACTGTATTTCACAAAAAAATAAATTTAATTGAATTAAATAATACATTTGGTACCAGAATTTAAATTGATGTAAGTAATAAATCTTTCTTTAAATAAGATATTTTTATGTGCTATCTATATCAATATTGAATTGGACAGTTTGCTAGACTGTTAAATATGACAAAAACAAATGAATATTATTTTAAGTATTTAAAGATTTAATTAAATACCTCTACCTAAATATACTAAGATAGACTAGTATTTGAATGTCAATATTAAATTATTTGCAGTAAGTAAAAAATAGTATTTTTTATTAGTTAAAAACAGCTATTAATTTTGTTAATGCCAAGTTTTTTTTGTTTTATAAAAATGAGAAAATTATAAACTTACTAGTAATAAAACTTAATAAGTTAGATTGTAGGTACAGTAAAATATTTAAAATAATGGCATGGAAAGTTCTAAGCAATGAAATGTAAACCAAATAATACTCATAGCAAAATTTCAACTTTACTACCAAACCACTCAATAGGTATTCTTAGATAGACGAACGATACGATTATACTTATTATATCATTGACTTTAAAAAACTTACCTTCTCTGACTCATGTAAGTTTTTCCTGATTCTATCATAACAGAACATGTCTTCAAAACTTTATCAAGCTTCTGCTCCAAAGCTTCAATGCTAGCTTCTTCGGTTTCCAGCTGCTCCCTAAAAGAGCATATTACACGATATATCACTTCATAAACAAAACACGTACCGATTTTCACTTTCTATTTACAATAAACTTTCATCACTCCCTTACCTGAATTTTGGGGAGTCTCTCAGGCACTCGTCGAAATCTATTAGAGGTTTCATATTTGCAGTTTTGGTTGTATTCCTTTCCAAGTCTAGAATTAAAATTTCATTCTATAAACTTTTCCTATAATTATAATTAGATGCTCCACAAATCAAGGAAAATGAATCTTCTCGCACAAAACCACAATCTTTGTTCGATCCCGATCCAGTCCGATCCATAGATGATAGAGTAGGATGTCAAATTTGGATCTTTGTCATTCAACTTGCAGGGCGATTATGTAAAACCTGTATCTATCATAGTTACTGTCTCAATTGTTTTGAATCTAACGTATTTTCGTTGCTGGATTTTGGCCAATAGTGGGAGAATGCTAACCAATCAGAGGTGATTGCGATCGTTACACTGTAGCTGTTATTTTTAGACAATCGCCAAGCTGTCATTGATTCGCGTGAATTTTAGTCTCGCAATCAAGTAATTAATGTAAGATATAAATGAGAAATTGCGAGCTTTTTTAACTAGTGGTTCGCCCCGAACTGAGACCTCGCGGTATTTTTTATTCCACGTAAGATGGTGCTAACGTCTATTATTTGTATGCACAAACGAATAAACTTTTATAGAGCGCAATCTATTGACACCATTGTGAAGTTCTGTTAAAAATACTGAAGCTCATTAAAAATTAAATAATTTCGTTTCCATATAATATTTATCTTATTTTAATATTTGTTGTTCAAGTACAGGATATAATTCAAATAATTGATCAAGTTTCAGGCTCAGCCTTTCAGAAAATTGGGAGTTCTGAGGTCAACTTTGGACGTTAGAAAATCTCCAATTTGAAAGTCCCCCATTTCGTCAATTTTAGGGGAAAAATAAAAAAAAAATATTTTTAGACTCTATTCCTAATTATCTATAAAATGATATAACTACCGCAACCATAAGTAACGCTATAAAAAATATTTTACTTCGCATTCGCTTCTATGGGAGCCCCCCTGAAATAAAGATTTTAATAACTTTTTAAGCCATATTTACATATTATATTTAAAGGACTTGACCGGTGGAACTATGGCAGCTTGCCTAGGTGTCAAAAATCAATGTTCAGCAATGATTTCTTTATTGTTGTAATTGTAATATTTCACTGTTTTCAGATAAAAAAGTTTCAGGAGTCTGAAGGCTCGGAAAACTGCGAAAATGAACAAAAAAAGTTTCACCAAAAGACTGCTTTCCCACACTAGATGGCGCTATTTATTGTGTTGAGCGAGTCTAAAAAAATATTTGCAAGTATTATTTCTTTATTATTGTAATTGTTATATTTTATAGTTTTCAAATAAAAAAGTTTCAGGAGTCTGAAGGCTCTGAAAACTGAGAAAAAAAATAAAAAAGTTTCACCAAAAACTGCTTTCCCACACTAGATGGCGCTAGTAATTGTGGTGAGTCTAGAAAATATTTTTAAGTATTGCTCACTACTTTTGGTTAACAAGTTCAACTATTCGACCACAGATGGCAGCATATGCAATGTGAAGGGGCGTTCCTTTAAACGCAGTATTTCAAAATGCTTTGTTCGATCTATTAGTTTGAGACTTGTCAAAAAATAAAAATAATTATAAACAAAACATACATTTCCTTTTCTTTACTATTTAATTGATCAAAAATAAATCATTCATAATATAATGACTAAGGTACTTAAATGGTATTCATGTAGGGTTACAAGATTATTATTAGGCCTGGATATAATGGAACGTCTAAATGGAGTAGTGCTTAAAGAGGAAAGCAGACGCTCAAGATTTAAACAATCAACGTACTGTTTTTTTTTTGTCATTTGAACCCTGACCTTATTTGGAATAATAAATCCATAATAATTTCGTTTTGAATTTTTAAACCTTACTGTAAAAACGGAAATCCTGTGCATTGTCCCGAATCAGAGGGCAATTACTGGTCATGTCCTCTGAAGTAATTACGTTCAGTAATTCAGAAGTTATAAGGCTCTGACAGACGGACAATTTTTTTGGTAACCCTAGGACGGACAAGTGCAAATTCACTCAAGTAGACTCAGCTTCCTTCGCTTCGCTCGGTCAATAATTTATAATAAGTATATAAGAAAAATAAACGCCTTCCTAGTGATTGTTAATGGGCATGGTGTCCGAAACACTGGCGCTATTACCTCGTTGAATAGCGAGGAAACCGTTGGGCTAAATAAGCGCCAGCTTTTTGGACTTTGGAGTAAGTAATATCCTAAGCTCTGCCTTTTCAGCTTTAACTGCACTACGAATGCATTGAGCGCATGTGAGCATCATTGAGACGTCATACAAGATATTACCTACATACGCGTACAGCACAAAATATTCGCGCGAATATAATTTTTACCTACCGCGTTACATTATAAAAAACCATCGATTTTATTTTCACGCGAAGTGGTACAAATTATGATTTCTAGAGATATAGAATTGCGACAAAAAAGTGTGTGTGTGCAATTCACACACGGCAGGAGTGAAACTTCAGAAAAGTAACCTACAAGAGAATGAGAAAAATATAACTTGTGTTCTATCTCATTCTCTCGCAGGCTAAATCTTATTATGAAGCTCGCTTTTTCGTTTCATCGAATTTTTAAATCGCAACCATTCTAAGAAGTTAATATTCAAAAATTCACTCGAATATTTTTGGCAGTCCGAATGTAGCCCGTAGACAGAGAAAGAGAGTTAAATGATGTAGCCTAAAGCCCACAGATTTATCCAGATAAAACAAATCCAATCACCCAAACATAGGCATTGTAGACAGTGCAAAATACTTTGATTATTAATCAAGGGCAAAATAAATTTATGACCACCTATAAAATATCTGAGCAAAAAACCTACAGACAACGAAATGAAAAAATCTTAGATTTGGGATCACTAAAGTATCTAGCTTTGATTATGTATTTATGAGAGGATATGTTGCATTTTACTCAATTTTATTTATACGATGCATTTTATTATTAAAACATGTAAAACTATGTTTTGACGTTTCTTACTTACTAAAAGCTACGTTATTAGAACGAGACAGGTGTATTATATTATTGCGTGAACGTGTCGCACAATTGTCATATGACGTCATCAAATTTAGCTATTGAAGCCAATTTTTTGTTAAATACAAATGGCGTCTGTTGTGCTTCCGGTGTTTCAGTTAATTACCTGTTTTTGAATATTTTCATGTATTTTGTTGTATTTTTATGTAATCAACTATGGTGTATTCCTAAGGTGTGGGATGTCATAATAATAATAATGTAAAATGCCCAGGAATTTTATATCTTAAGTGAGTAACAAAGTCGTCTAGTTTTTCTTTTTTGGCGAATATTTTAAGTTATTTCGTCTAATTATAGCTTAGTTTCTTCTTTGCTCAATCCAAACACGTCAATTTTTGCGCTGCCCCCAAAAATTTGGATTATTTCATTACTTTTTATTTGGAGAGTATATAATAGTGTGGGGATTGTATTGTTTACAAATAAATTGAATATCGATAAAATTAAAACTACATATCACTCTTACTGTTTCGCACTCTGAGGGGGAGAGATGAAAACAGTTTTGTTTGTAAGGTTTACATTAAACTAATAATATAAATTTGTACTACTATTATAAACGCGAAATATTGGATTTATGGATGGATGGAAGAGATAGATGATAGTCTGGAATAATACATCGGCTAGTTTTTTTTCCGGAAAATTACCCCGGGACCCAAAAAACCTCAATTCACGCGTCACCTCAAGTCGCGGGCATTAGCTAGTTCATTATAAAATACGAATACTAGTGTTTTTCAAAATATTATGTTTCATTATTTATTAATTTTATTTGTGATAATTTTATATCGATTTTATAAGTATCGATAATACCAGACCTAATACCTTAAGCTCCGCCCATACGCCATTTTTACTTATCGGAAGCTTCAAATTAAATATGATATATTTTCATATCCTTCTCAATATACATAACCAAAGGTAGGTATCTAGTTACTTGTCTCTGATTTGAATCATATAATAACTCTTTTTGACTAGAATCCAGAGCAGTTAAACCAGTTAAAACAAAAATGACTGATTGACATTTATATTTTAAAGGCATATTACATTGCACTTACTGTAGGGCCCTATGGCAAGGGTGGGCGTGACCGTAGTTAGAGCGTCGCTTAATGCACAGCATTATGGACCAAATTAGGGACCCTTCTATTATACATCTTCTTACACTACACTGATTCTAATTGTTGGGTCCCTGTGATAAGTGAAGTGTAATAGGCCTATTACCCTTCTTTTCAGCTTGTCTCTGCTTTTCAGGTCGGTGATATTTACAAAAAATTTAACAACAAAATGAGAACAAAATCTCGGAACAAAATTTTGGCAATTATCTAATTGCCTAGTTTTCTTACGAGTTTTACGGATTTTATGAATTATTGAAGCAAGTTTCGGAAGTACAAGTAACTTTATAGTTTATTAATAAAAACAGATTATTAGACCTACATCAAAGTTTACAAAAATAATATGACCGTGCAATGTGCATATTTTATTATTAAACATCGTTCAAACATTGCTCCATAGGCCTATCCCACCAATGAAAAATAAATTTAAAAAGAGGAAACAATCTAAACGCTAAAAATGGCCGAGGATACGAAAATAAGTAATGACATGTCATCAGGAGAAAAAAAGGGATTGCAAAACAGGCATATTTTAACTGTTCTCCTAGTTACCCTTGTGATACCTTTATCAATGTCAATGTGGACAATTAATTTAGTTTATTCCAAATTGATATTAAATACTGAAGGGTTTGATGGTAAGTTATTTTTGATCTGCTTTTTAAAATAGATGTAAGCATATTTTTATTTATTATATTATAGCTAGCTGACCTGCCCTGTCTTTGTTGCGCTAGGGTCCATAGTTTTGAAAGTCCATACTTACCAACATTATTTAAAAAACATGCTAAATATCAAGGGCCGTTTGAGCTGAATGCTAATGTCAGACAGTCAGTTTCTCCCAATACCCATACTTTAATGACCTTTTATTGATGAAATTTGGTATAGGAGTAGGAAAATTAAGGAGTTCCTCTGGAAATAAAAAAACTTAAACTACACAGATAAAGTCACAGGTAGCATCTAGTATAATATAATTAATAATATAGGTATGTTTGTTTTCAATGTTTACATGTTATGATCTTAAATAACATGTTTAAGGTATATATATCAGTCAATTTAAAGCATAATATGAGCAACTTACAGATGTGAATTAAATTAAGTTTTTGTAATTACCAGTAAAAATAATTGTGTTTTACAGAACCAGTGGTCATAGAACCTACAAGGTGGTTAACTTCCTGCCTCTTGCCTATCACAGTTGCTATATATGGATACAAAAAAAAGAGTCTTAACATTAGTGGAGCATTACTTGGACTTATTGTAGCATTTGTACTTACTCTAGCCAACTACTGCTTTTTAATAGACTTGCTAGTTTTCTTCCTATCTTCCTCTAAAGCTACAAGATTCAAACCACATTTAAAAAGGAAGATTGAAGAGGATTTTAAGGAAGGTATGTCTTATACATTATCCTATACTTGTTAATTTTTATTCCTCAAAATACCATTTAAAGCTAGAAATTAACCTAATTGTTATATATTTTTTCAGGTGGTCAAAGAAATTGGATTCAAGTCCTTTGTAATGGAGGCATGGCTACTCAATTAGGGCTGTTGTACTTATTAGATGTTGGTTCTTCTGAAAGGCCAATTAACTTTGCGACAGACTACAGAGCATCCTGGCTTAGTATTGGGGTTCTTGGTAAAGTTTTTATTTCTTGTTTTAAGATTCTATGGCTAGTTGGTTGGTCGGTAAATAATAGATTATGCCTGTTTCTAGGCTTAGTAAAACTACCAATTTATTTGTTGGAAACAGTGACAGAAACCGCTTCTACAATAAGTTCCCAGAAGACATGTTATTCATGTCTCTGAATAAGGTAAAACGTAAACTCATTGTAAAATCTTATTGCCATGTAAAGGACTACTTAAACAACAAGGAAACTTGGCAATAATTTGCTCTATGGCTCTGATAGTTCCCGAGTTAAGATGATTTGTGAGATGGTGATAATAAAAAAAAAAACAGCTGAGTTTGTTGTGGGCTCTTCTCAAACCAGGGTGCGCTAGGAACCCTCATAGCTTTAGTTTTAAGATACTGTTACCGATTATCACCATCATGTTTTTATACAACTGCCTGAAAAAAGAAGTATATATTGTTTTCAGGGTTCATGTATGTAAACTCGCCTGCATATTTAGCGGAACAAAAAAAAGGTTTGATATCAGTATCATATAAGGTTGCTGGCTGGTTTATACATCATTTAATTTAAAAAGAAATATTTTCAAATTAAGAAAACAACTGAAGATCACATTTTATGCAGTTGTTTTAATTTTATTCAAATACACCTTATCTGGAGCGAACTTCGAGTATTTCTTCCTTCTGAATTTGATTTAAAATTTCATTGAAATACTGTTTTTTGTTAGTTTTTTTTAATCGCGTATCTTTCTGGAGTTGATGACTGAATTATGCCTGACTTAGCCCCAACGGAGATAGCCAGGGCACTCGAAATGCGAAGAAATGGTCAAACCTACAGAGTGATATCCAGAGATCTTCGTCGACCAGTTTCAACGATCCATCGCAGTATCCAACGGTTCAGGGAGACCTGTACTTATGTGAGAAGAGCAGGACAAGGCAGAAAAAGACGCACTTCGGGTAGGGATGATCGTTTCATTCGGCTTCGTGTTCGTAGGAACCCCAGTTTGACGGCCGTCCAAGCCCAACATGAGTTAGAAGCAGTGCGGGGTGTAACCGTAAGTGAGCGTACGGTACGAAGAAGGCTCGAAGAAGCTGGTTTGGGTTCATTTGTGCCCGCCAAGGCTCCAAGGCTCGAGGTAAATCATCGTAGAAACAGGTTAACTTTTGCTCAGGAACATCGACTTTGGAACGCGGACCAATGGAGTAAGGTATTGTTTAGTGATGAGTGCAGAATTCTCTTAAATCAAATTGACGGCAGGCAAAGAATATACAGGCGCAAAGGAGAACGATACATTCAGACAAATTTTGAAACTACAATTGCATACGGTGGTGGATCAGTAATGGTTTGGGCGGGCATTTGTTTGGGAGTTCGCACAGACTTGGTAGTGATTGACAGAGGGAGTCTGACTGCAGACCGCTATATCAGAGAAGTTTTAGAAGAAAATGTGGTACCGTTTGCCCCATATATCGGTGAAGATTTTGTTTTTATGCAGGATAATGCTTGGCCGCATACCGCTCGGGTAACTCAAGCTTATCTTAATGATATGAATATCACTGTTATGGAGTGGCCGGCGAGATCACCGGATATGAACCCAATAGAGCACGTTTGGGACTTGCTGAAAAGAAAAGTTAAGTCCAGAATTCCAACTCCTGCCAACGTGGGAGAACTGCGAATCGCCGTAGTTGAGGAATGGCGGAGACTATCCCAAGAGACCATCGATAACATCATTCTCAGTATGCCTAGACAGGTAGAAACTTTAATAAGAGCACGTGGAGGAAATACGCGATATTAATCACCATTTTTCTAATTTAATTAATTGTTATTTTAATATTAAATTTCACTTTTCCCAGTTACATGAAAAGTTCAAAAATGTACCATTTTTCACAAATAGCCTTTACTCGCAAATTCTGTTCTTAATGTGATATCATTTTAAGTAAAAAAAATGAAACTTTAAATAGCAAAAGAAGTGTAGTAAGTAGATTTTAAAATAAAACCATATTTTTTTAATTAAGTATGGACCTTTTTTTTATGTTCCGCTAAATATGCCGGCGAGCTTATGTGAGTTTGTATATTCCACCATAACTTCTATAAGCCTGAACCGTTTTTGATAAATGAGGTATCGTTAGAATCCCTAGCTTATTCTGAGTAACATAGGCAAGTAAAATTTAAAAAAAAATTGATGGGGTGACCATGGTCCCGCATTAAAGACTAAAGTTGGAAAAAAATATTCGAAAATAATATTAACTATGAGTGATGAAAATGATGAGTAGATTCCAAAAATATATAACACTTTAGTTCAATATCCAGTGGTTCACAAAAAAATATCATTTAATAAAAATGTGAATAAGATTCTATTTAACTAGATAATTTTTTTTTTTGCAGGGCAGTCATGTTTTTTAATCTTGTTATTTAATATTATAAGTAACTTTTAACGTCAATAAACGTACCTACAGTGTACCTATATTGAGTATGACAAAATCTGCCTATTACCAAGTTACCGTTAGTTTTTTTGTAAAATAAACAAAATCTATTATTTTATATTCATATTTTTTGTATGTTTTTTCATTCTAATTCAAATACTTTTCATATTGATTTGATAATTATTTATCAATCTATTTCATTGATAAACTTTGCTGTATGCAGTTCATATTGTAATATAATTATTTTGTTAAGCTTAGCTCACTTTATCAATATCCAAATCAACTATTGATATTGATTTGAATGCCTATTTTTAAGTAATGTCTTTTACCATGTTTTCAGGTGTATTTGCATGTTGCAATGGTGACACCTGGGCCTCAGAACTAGGCACTGTCCTAAGTAAATCAGATCCATACTTAATAACAACATGGAAACGTGTGCCTAAAGGGACAAATGGAGGGGTCAGTGCTATTGGCACTTTAGTCAGCACTTTAGGAGGTCTTGTCATTGGACTGGCTCATTACTTAACAATTTTATATTTTGCTGACCGAACATTGCTTATGTACGCGCCTCCACAGTGGCCTATTATTTTATATGGAGCATTAGCAGGTCTTATTGGAAGTCTTATTGATTCCCTGCTGGGTGCTACCTTGCAATATTCAGGTGATTTTTAAACAGTGTGGTTCATCAACTGACAACTCACATTGCTAACACAACAATATCTTTTTTATACAGAACAAACCTTTTTTGACCAAGACCTTATTTTGTAATTAATGAGAAGCATGACTTATGCCTGAGATTTGACTCAGTGTTACCGAAGTAATAATAATTACAGTAATATCAATTATTATACATCTAAGTTCTTGATGTTCTTATAAGATTTATAATATTCCAATCCTTAGATTTGGTATCTCCTTATTCCATATTATCATTACAATAGGTAGGTTGCGTCCTTGGAAAAGACATGGGCATACTGGACAGGAGGAAAAACATACTTTTTATCTCGGAAAATTGAGGTGTGTCCACAGGATACAAAAATCTTAATCCATGTGGAAGAAGTCAAGGACATCATCTGGTCACTGATAATACCCATACCTGCCCTGGCTTTTATTAGGTGGAATTTCTGAAAATCCCTGGAGGGGTTTCTTCCTTTTTATTTACAGATAATTAATAATGAACATGATATTTTCCATATTCCAGGTGTTGATAAAGATGGAAAGATAGTCTCACATTCCAGTTTAAGTGTAAAGCATATAAGTGGAAGCAACATTCTGGATAATCATAGTGTTAATTTGTTATCAACAATTATAATGGGATTACTTTTGCCAACAATTATCAAAAATTTGTAGCAGTTAGAAATTCCAAATAACTTATGTACGTTGTTTTTTATTATTTTATATATCCATATTTTTTAAAATAAATTACCAAGTGTACTTAAAAATTAAAACTTTTACTGTCTTTCCTATTAAAAGTATTTAATATATGGCTTGAAAAGATGGAATAAATAGAAGAGATGATGGAGATGTTGGGATATGATTATGTGGAATGAGTGGAAATAATCATATAATTACTAATAGCTACCTAATAATATATAAAAAATAGTATCATAGTATATGAGCTCAGAGGGGAGGTTGAAAGGTTAATGAGAAATATAATCTTGTATGCCATTTTTTATTACCAACTATTTTGCATGTCTGATAACAACATATTATTTCAATTAGCTTTGCATATAGGTTTTTTTTAAATATATAGGCTAGCGCTTGGCTGCAATCAGACTTGTTTGCAAGTGGTGATGCAGCCTAAGGTGGAGCGCGCTTGCCTAGAAGATGCCTATTCACTCTAGATGTGAAGGTACCTAGGTAGAAGGTAGGGGAAGTCCCATATCTTTCGTCATGCCATTACTTAAACGAGACTTCACATTTAAAACTCTTTGCTACAAGTTTTCAGAACAGAGACAAGTAACATTTATGTAATCATGTGGTAATCTAGCAATTTAAATCTACATCCCTCTCTCTAGCCTAAACTTTTATCACATAGAACATAAGTCAATAAGTTTGTTCGCAAGTACCTATTTTAAAGTCAGTCATAAAGCATTCAAAAAATACTTATTTATTGTACTAGCCCTCTCACGCGCCCGAGCGTCTATGCTCACGACGACCGCCGAGTGTCCCGCCCCTCGCCAGGCCTCCCGCTATTTCATACCTACTAGCAGAATTTCGCCTATTTCTTCGAATATTATTATTATAACTTGTATATATGATATATTTTTAGAAACTAGATGAAATTCCCTACCTGACTATATTTATTTTATGTCTAAAAATAATATTGAATAAAAGCAATCCTGGATGAAACCTGAGAGTTTCGTATTTTTTACTTTAAAACCTTTATAAAAACCAAAATTGTACACTTACATGCTTTATCTTACATTATTTGCCTAGTTAGATACCTGGTCCACATGCATTAGTAACGGAAAGAAATCGTACACCGATAAAACTAAAATTATGAAACATAACTCAACACCCTCTGAACGGGCACAAAAAGATTCAACAAAAAAAACGGCACCTACTTGACGCTCGTTCGCTCTCTGTTATCTTTACATCTGTTTAAGGCTTTAAGAGATGACAAACTGCCTCAGTATTAGGATGTTTAAGTCAAATTGTCTTAATAACTGATAGTTGAATCCGTAAAGAAAAAATATGTAACGGAAGATATAGGCTTAATAAACATTTCTCCTGTAAAAAAAATTTACTTTTTTCAAACCCTCTTTCAGAAAAAAATCCCCAAAGAGTATCTACTTTTGTCATACTTTGAAAATGTTCTGCAAAACGGCACAAGCTTTTTAATTAGTTCTTGCACACAAAAATAGGTCTTAAAAATTACAATATTTTTAACGGAGAGTTTTATTTTTACTCCCTATAACATTCGTGTAAAGTAATTTTCCCCCGAAATTTAAGTATATTAGTGAGAACGTGGCTGCTCCGTCGCCCTGTAAACACCCGCGAGCCCTTCGGCAGTCCGTTTCGGGACATTGTCGAAGGTGGACCGCACGTCGGTGTCGGAGCGAATTTTTCAAAGTTAATTTTCGATTTTGAAGGGTTTATACTCATTTGTACATATTTAAAATTTTAGAAATACTTAGTTCAGTATTTATCTGTAAATTAGTAGGTGTAAATATATTTTTTTTAAGAATTTAACTTTTTAAGCGTGCAAAGTAGGTGCAAAGACTAAATAAGGTTCTGTAGTGACAAGTGATTGTAAAAATTCAAATCAAGATGATTTTGATGAGGAACAACCAGGTAGGTTGTTCCTCACTCGCTCTCACCGCACTCGCTACATATTTTGATTGTTTTTAAAGCTTATAAGCTTTAATTTGATTTTTTTTCCTCCGACCCGACGGAATAGATTATAATATCTTTAATGCAAAATTACTTACTAATAATATTAATGCTACTAATAACTAAAATACATACTAATAATAATTATAATGTATGCGTAAGTGTGTCTTTCTGTCTGTCTTTCTCAGATGTAAATGTGCCATTTTTGAATTCTAACAACTTTTGTTTTAGTAAATCGATTATGCTACCGAGACAAAATCATTTTGTCTGCGACTGAGAGACTGCGGAAAAGCAAGCATGTATGTATGTATGTATGTATGTATGTATGTATGTATGTATGCATGCATGCATGCAATGTATGTATGTATGTATGTATGAAAAAGAAGAAACATGAAAACTTAAAATGTAGGTACAATAAGGCGGTCTTATCGCTAACCAGCGATCTCTTCCAGACAACCTTATCGATAATATCATAATATGGAATCGAAATTCGTGATGACAAGCTGGGAACACCTGCACTCCTATTCTCTAACTCCGTGGCTATCATCATATATTAATTACCATATATTTTATATTCATCAAAATACATTACATAGTCATGGAAACATAATAACAACATGAATTTCAAAATGGCGCTAACTTTGTTAAATTTTGGTAACAGTTTCCTGTTTTGTGATCCCAGTAGGTCTAGGATGTGCACAACGAGATTATCTCGCGACGAAAGAGAGAGATATTGTCGTTGCCGGCAAATTTTTCATTTACCCTAACATGCACAAAATGCAGTATATTACAAGAAAAAAGTAGTCGACATGTAAAGGCTCGTAGAGAAAAATACCACAGATTACTTTTATCTCTACTTTTGACGTAACGAGACAAGTAACCATGTTAGCTTCGGTAGACAGAGAGAGATAACGGGTAGACATAATTTTACTCGTAGTGCGTATGCTATTTTGAACGAAATCGGTCAATTAACAAAGAATTTCAAAAGGGCACCGACTTTTTAAAATTTTGGTAACAGTTTCCTGTTTTGTGATCCCAGAAAGCCGTAAATATCAATTTTGAACGAAATCGGTTATTTAACAAAGAATTTCAAAATGGCGCTGACTTTTTTTTAAGTGACTCTGTGCTCAGAGCTGCGCATGACGTAGTACTGCACATAAATTTTCATACCACAGGCTCATACATATGAAAATTGATTCTAAAGGAGTAAACTCACAAAAAAACTACGCAGCTCCGGCAAGTGGGGTTTATTGTGAGCAGTTAGTACCTGATTCTCTATCTCCTCTCCCTGTACCCCTTTTAGCTTGATGTCAACTATCGATAGTTCTGCAACACTAACTTGAACTACCTACATTTTAGCATTGATCCAATACGAAATATTACTTGTACCTATACCTAAATCTGTGCCTACTACAAGCGCAAACAATATTTAGTATCGGATACGATATCGAACATTTCATGGCAAGGTCTCAAGGTAAAGCTAAAGGTAGGTATTAAAGAAAGTTTACGTATTTGTGACCTATGATATTTATGCGCAAACATAAATATAGGCATTATCCCATAAAATAGCACTTGTTCCCTCTGCAGTCTATAGTCTTTGGCCTAGTTTGCGTAGTTCCGGGCGTGGCCGCTATACGGCATTACCGTCGGCAAAAGTCCCGCTGGTCTGCGTTTCGTCAAGGTCATTCGGCCTTCTTAACCCCTTAACATCTGGTAATAATTTATGTTTACTAGCAGTTCAAGTTACTAACTAACAATAACCAAGCACTTTATTTGTTTAAGGGTCCTTATACAATCAGGCCGCAGCCAACTTTAGGTATATAACTCGCCACACTACAGCATATATCTGTACGCATATATAGCACTACGCTCTACGCTCGATTTTATAGCCAACTAATCAATTTTGTAACTTGAAATATTTGATTATTTATTTACTACATATTATTATCTATGCCTCCGCGCCACATTATTATAGTAAATACTAGCAGACGCACCCTTGCTTCGCTCGGGTGAAATTTTTAAAAATTCCTTGGAGGTCGAATTTCCAAAAATCCTGAAACACGTGTTTCTTAAATCCCTATAGTAAAAATCTGTAGGTATTTAACTCGCCACAATACAAAATATTTCTGCAAGCACGTATACTCTACGCTAGACCACAGTAAACGGATGAAACAACCTAGAAACGTTCGAAACAGCTCACTCACACAAACATCGCATCGACATTGCCGTCAGTAGTGATTGCCGCGTCATGACGAGTGGTCACGTATAAATCTATTTCCGCGATCTTTTTAAAAATGCAAGGAGTGTATTGCGTAGTATACGGCTGTTTGAACTCTGCTTCAACAAAACCGGAACTATCGTTTTTTAAATTCTTAAAATAATTTGGGGCTCCCTGGGAACAAAAAACAGGAAACTGGTAACAAATTTAAAAAAAATCTCTGTTATTGTACCGATTTCGTTCAAAATCGATATCGGACGATCCCTGGGATCACAAAACTGGAAACTGGTACCAAAATTTAAAAAAATTCAGCGCCATTTTGAAATTCTTTATTATCGTACCGATTTCGTTCAAAATCGATATCTGGGGTTCTCTGGGATCACAAAACCGGAAACTGGTACCAAACTTTAAAAAAGTCAGCGCCATTTTGAAATTCTTTGTTATCGTACCGATTTCGTTCAAAATCGATATCTGGGGTTCCCTGGGATCATAAAATAGGAAACTTTTACCAGAATTTTAAAAAAGTCAGCGCCATTTTGATATTCTCTGTTACTGTACCGATTTCGTTCAAAATCGATATCTGGGGTTCCCTAGGATCACAAAATATGAAAATTTTACCAGAATTAAAAAAAGTCAGCGCCATTTTGAAATTCTCTGTTATTGTACCGATTTCGTTCAAAATCGATATCTGAGGATCCCTGAGATCACAAAACAGGAAACTGGTACCAAAATTTAAAAAAATTAGCGCCATTTTGAAATTCTTTGTTATTGTACCGACTTTGTTCCAAATCGATATCTGGGGTTCCCTAGGACCACAAAACAGGCAACTGGTATTTAAATTTAAAAAAATTAGCGCCATTTTGAATTTGTGTTTTGTGATCCCAGGGACCGTCAGATATCGCTTTTGAACGAAATCGGTACAATAACAAAGAATTTCTAAATGGCGCTGAGTTTTTAAAATTTTGGTAACAGTTTCCTGTTTTGTGGTCTAAGGGATCCTCAGATATCGATTTTGAACAAAATCGGTACAATAACAGAGAATTTCAAAATGGCGCTGACTTTTTTTTAATTCTGGTAAAAGTTTCATAATTTGTGATCCTAGGGAACCCCAGATATCGATTTTGAACGAAATCGGTACAATAACAGAGAATTTCAAAATGGCGCTCACTTTTTTAAAATTCTGGTAACAGTTTCCTGTTTTGTGGTCTAAGGGATCCTCAGATATCGATTTTGAACGAAATCGGTACAATAACAGAGAATTTCAAAATGGCGCTCACTTTTTTAAAATTCTGGTAAAAGTTTCCTGTTTTGTGATCCCAGAGAACCCCAGATATCGATTTTGAACGAAATCGGTACGATAACAAAGAATTTCAAAATGGCGCTGACTTTTTTTAAATTTTGGTACCAGTTTCCTGCTTTGTGATCCCAGGGATCGTCAGATATCGCTTTTGAACGAAATCGGTACAATAACAAAGAATTTCAAAATGGCGCTGATTTTTTAAAATTTTGGTAACAGTTTTCTGTTTTGTGGTCTTAGGGATCCTCAGATATCGATTTTGAACGAAATCGGTACGATAACAAAGAATTTCAAAATGGCGCTGACTTTTTTTAAATTTTGGTACCAGTTTCCTGCTTTGTGATCCCAGGGATCGTCAGATATCGCTTTTGAACGAAATCGGTACAATAACAAAGAATTTCAAAATGGCGCTGAGTTTTTAAAATTTTGGTAACAGTTTCCTGTTTTGTGGTCTAAGGGATCCTCAGATATCGATTTTGAACGAAATCGGTACAATAACAGAGAATTTCAAAATGGCGCTGACTTTTTTTTCATTCTGGTAAAAGTTTCATAATTTGTGACCCTAGGGAACCCCAGATATCGATTTTGAACGAAATCGGTACAATAACAGAGAATTTCAAAATGGCGCTCCCTTTTTTAAAATTCTGGTAAAAGTTTCCTGTTTCGTGATCCCAGAGAACCCCAGATATCGATTTTGAACGAAATCGGTACGATAACAAAGAATTTCAAAATGGCGCTGACTTTTTTTAAATTTTGGTACCAGTTTCCTGCTTTGTGATCCCAGGGATCGTCAGATATCGCTTTTGAACGAAATCGGTACAATAACAAAGAATTTCAAAATGGCGCAGATTTTTTAAAATTTTGGTAACAGTTTTCTGTTTTGTGGTCTTAGGGATCCTCAGATATCGATTTTGAACGAAATCGGTACAATAACAGAGAATTTCAAAATGGCGCTGACTTTTTTTTCATTCTGGTAAAAGTTTCATAATTTGTGATCCTAGGGAACCCCAGATATCGATTTTGAACGAAATCGGTACAATAACAGAGAATTTCAAAATGGCGCTCACTTTTTTAAAATTCTGGTAAAAGTTTCCTGTTTCGTGATCCCAGAGAACCCCAGATATCGATTTTGAACGAAATCGGTACGATAACAAAGAATTTCAAAATGGCGCTGACTTTTTTTAAGTTTTGGTACCAGTTTCCTGCTTTGTGATCCCAGGGATCGTCAGATATCGCTTTTGAACGAAATCGGTACAATAACAAAGAATTTCAAAATGGCGCAGATTTTTTAAAATTTTGGTAACAGTTTTCTGTTTTGTGGTCTTAGGGATCCTCAGATATCGATTTTGAACGAAATTGGTACAATAACAAAGAATTTCAAAATGGCGCTGACTTTTTTTTAATTCTGGTAAAATTTTCATATTTTGTGATCCTAGGGGACCCCAGATATCGATTTTGAACGAAATCGGTACAGTAACAGAGAATTTCAAAATGGCGCTGACTTTTTTAAAATTCTGGTAAAAGTTTCCTATTTTGTGATCCCAGGGAACCCCAGATATCGATTTTGAACGAAATCGGTACGATAACAAAGAATTTCAAAATGGCGCTGACTTTTTTAAATTTTGGTACCAGTTTCCTGTTTTGTGATCCCAGGGATCGTCAGATATCGATTTTGAACGAAATCGGTACAATAACAAAGAATTTCAAAATGGCGCTGATTTTTTAAAATTTTGGTAACAGTTTCCTGTTTTGTGGTCTAAGGGATCCTCAGATATCGATTTTGAACGAAATCGGTACAATAACAGAGAATTTCAAAATGGCGCTGACTTTTTTTTAATTCTGGTAAGTTTCCTATTTTGTGATCCCAGGGAACCCCAGATATCGATTTTGAACGAAATCGGTACGATAACAAAGAATTTCAAAATGGCGCTGACTTTTTTTTAAATTTTGGGTAAAGTTTTCTGTTCAGTGATCCCAGGGAACACCAGATATCGATTTTGAACGAAATCAGGACGATAAAAAAGAATTTCAAAATGGCGCTTACCGTACTAAAATTATTGGGAAAAAGTTTGTTAGTAGGATTGTTCTTTAATCACGCCGTAACAGACTAACGTATTGACCTAACTTTTTGCATAGGTATAGTTGGCTATAATAATAATTGAGTGTAGTTAAGGGCTCTGGACTGTCATAGACTTCAATTAATACATTCTTACATACATCCAACATACATACACACTCACACACACACACGCTTAAGCATACATAGACTCCTAATCTCGTACCCTTTCCTTTTGGCTTTGCTGTAATCGGGTAAAAAAAAGGGTAATTGAGAACTTTCTTCTTTGTGCCGTAAACAATATCAAGTTTTATCAAGCGCAGTATACAACACGGTGTTAATTTTGTCGTAATAAATTTCATGCAAAAAAGCGATACACCCACCCGTTCACGAGCGCATCTCAGCGCGTACTGAGCGCCAAACGCCAAGCGGCCGGCTTCTTTCCATAGAAAATGTATGAAGAATTTTTTGTGTTGACACATAAATGACAAAGTATTTATTTGTATGCATAATGTTCCAGCATTTGGGTAGAGGACTATATAAGCCCCACTCTTTTGTTATTTTCAAGTTAAAATATGTAGCTGATCTAGCTTTATGGGTTCCTATCCAGACCCCATTTTTCGTCATTTTCAGCAGTTCTTGCGTTCGTAGAAACGTATTTATTCCGAAAATTTGTATGGGAGTGTGCATTTTTTATGGGGTCTAACTAGAGATGAATACATTACCTTTAATTTAATACCATAATATCCCAACAGCTGTTATTCCATTTATCTATAAATGGTACTTGAAAAAGTATGATATCTGTATAAGGGGCCTTAAAATAAATATTTGGAGATTAGAAGATCTCAACAAAAAGCCCTAACGTCTGAATACAAAAAATTGTATTCTACAAAAATAGCTATATCTTTAGAACTACTCGTTCGATCCTGATTTTATTTATTGTTCCAAAAACTACAATAAATGGTCTTTCTAAGACAAATAAAACAATTTATTTTTATATATTTTTTTAATGTTTATTTAGGACATGAAAAACTACTTTTGTATGGCAAAGTTGTTGCCATACAAAAGTAGGCTAAGTATGGATAAGCCATTTGGTGCCTTTTTTTAGTACCAGTACGGACCTACAATTTTTATAAAAGATTAAAAATATGCTTATTTTGATAAAGTAACAGGTTTCTAGAATTAAAAATTACAATACAAAAATAAATTTTTGATTAAAAAAATTACATAAGAAAAAAAATTATAAACTAACTAACGAACAGATAAGCTCTAAAACAGTTACAAATTCAACTTGAGACTCTTCTAAAAAAATATACAGAAAATTATAAAAAAAAAGCCTTAACCTAAACCTAACTGACTGACGAAAAGATACGCTCAAAAACAGCTAAAAATTCAACTTGAGTTGAAAACAACAACTCAAAAAATATATTCAATTCAATTAAATATTCAATCGAATATTCATTTATTCAATATAGGTACATTGTACACTAATTAAAGTCCGAAACATATAAAACATGATGGTGATAATCAATTACGGAATCCAAAACTAAAGCTGTTTCGAGCGCACATGTCGACAACCGGTAATGCTCAGCTCCTGAAACAAACAAACATACATAATATGTACATACGGGTCGAATTAAATAAAATAAGTTAAAAAAAAATAACAATAAAATCGGTCCATTGGTATTAGAGAAAATCGTAATAAACAAACATACTTAATTGGTTTTGTTTTATAATATGTACATACGGGTAGAGTACATAACTCCTTTTTAAAGTCGGTCGGTCCTTTTAAAAATAAATAAATCGGTTTAAAACATAAACATTATCATAACACAAAATAAAATTAAATAAAAATTACAAAACAAAAAGTAGGTAGGTACCGAGGACTTGGAATTGAGGAGGTCCATCCATACTATGCGTTCCCCGCTAAAATAACGGTCGCCCGGGCGGTGTCACAGTACTACGTCATAGCAATGAGTAACAAAAATTACAATTTTGAGTTTTATTTCTCTATTTTCTGAATGTTTAATGTTTTAAATTGATAATATATGATATTTATCACCTAATATTATCAGCATTTCACCAGAAAAATAATAATAATATAAAAACAATAGGACAATAGCATGACACCGTCTATTGTTTTTGTACTTGCCCAGTTTTATAGCTCGAAATACTAATAAAAATGAGTAAATACGCAACAAACCTATATTAGTTCAATGTTAAATTAGTTAATTATTCACTTTACTTACATTTTAATAGTTTCCAGACCAATTATTAGCACCAAAACACCCAATTACACCAAGGCAAGCAGTTCGGAGCGACTAACAACGGAAAATTCCGTTGACTTCGACTCGATCGTAGAAATAATTGCTATTTTGAGTTGAAGTATCAAACAAATAACTAGCTCACTTCTTCCAGAGTAATATACAGGCGGTAGAAGTGAGATAGACATAATAGTTTTTACGATAGACCGTTAAATAGAGGCGCCAAGCGCTGCGCGCCACTGCTGTCCTACCACAGCCCGCGGACACTTCACGGTCGTTTTGAATATGTCCCGCCGCAGCCCGCGGACGCTATACAGGATCTCCAAGGAAGTGAACGAAGTTCATTTTGAGCAATTATTTTTATCGATAATTACTGCATCAATGTCAAAACTTTTTGTCCTCAACGATCCTTTACGGACAGTCTCATGTTTTGGCATTGATGCAGTCTTGATGATTGATGCAAAAGATACACGGCACTGCTGTAAAGATAACTGACATTGACGGATGTTTTGTTCGCTGTCAAGTGTCAACTTTGGTTGTCAATGTTGCACTGTCTCGTCAGTTGTCAGTTGTCAGCCGTCATTTCGTCTATTAAAATATATTTCAAAAGCGTTAATTCTTTTTCTTTGTTTATGTACGAATTTGTAATAAAAAAACAATTGTATGAGTCACTTAGTTTTATGCCATTTCGTGTGATTTTATGCCATTTCGTGTGAGTTAGTAATATTAGAACTGTTGTTCTTAGTTTTAATTGCTAGTGTAATAGAAAGTGTACTACTACTTGTATTAGGGTTATGATTTGGCTCTGATTCCTGAATCATGGCAATGCCTGTAGAAGAAAGTTCAATTTTAAATGATGATATCGAAAATGATGTCACTGGTAGTCAGAGAAACCTAGTTGTTAACGAGAGAGGTAATAATATTGCACACATTGTAAATAACTATTATTCATAATGTCTTTGTTTAGTTAATTATAATGTAAGTAGATCAACAAGTACCTCCTTCCCAATAAATTAGTCAGCGGTGATTTTTTAACTGTTCTCGTATATCAGAATGGAGATAATGAGCTTATCTACTAATAAAAGCAATATTTTGCAGTTTATAACATAAGGACTTTAAAGTTAATAAGTAACATTAATCTGAGTTGTTTGATGAACAAGCATTACATCCTCATATTTCAACTTAAAAGAACCCTATTTTGCTAACAAGCACAGGTGACATGTAGCTTCAATTACAAATGTGTTGTAAATATTTTGTGTACAGAATTTGAATAAGATGGCAATAGGGATGATGACAACTGAATCAAATCAGCAACTCTTTATCAAACTTAAAAACGCACTTCTTGTACGGAAGTTGCATAAAATTTTCACAGTTATGATGTCATCAAATTTCAATGCAACTTTTGTTAAATAATCCATATTTTAAAATAGTTATCAAACTTAAAACTAACAGAGGATATAAACTTTAGGTCTTCTGGAAGACCCTCTATTTCATAATCAGTTAGAAATAATTTATTTATGATATAGGCATCATCCCTATTATTATGTAGTACCTTTGTCTTTAGTTGAAGAAACAACAGGATGGATCAAATGTCGAACAGTACTTGGTATCATGGGATTCCTTGGCTTTGCCAATGTCTATGCGATGAGGGTGAATCTCTCAGTGGCAATTGTTGCAATGATAAATTCTACAGCACCATTACCTTCAAATGACTCTACATTAGATGTATGCCCATCCACTGGGCCTAGTAACAGTACTATACCACCTGTAAGTATTAATTGATTTATTACTTGCACCACTTTTATCATACTGAGTTATTGTTATATTTTACATCAAAGAGCCAAAATTGTGACTAAGTATAACTAACCTACTTTAATTTATTGCAGTACTCAAAAATAAAGTTTCTTGTCTGCTAATAAAGTAGTACCTTAATCATTACTTAAGGATACTCCTTAGTATAGATTTAAATACAAAGTCTGCACTAAGGAGTTTCTTAAGTAATGATTAAGGGGTTCAATAATATGGCAGTAATTTGTTATTTAATTTATCATATCTAGAATTCTTGAAATATTTGTGTTAGTTTGATGCAATACTTTAAAATTTCAGAGACAAGGAGATTTCAACTGGACTGCAGAGCAGCAAAGTATTATATTGGGATCATTCTTTTATGGATATGTTTTGACACAGGCAAGTGATGTTTAGTTCTAGATCTTTTATTGTTCTACATGATTACTGTATATCTATCTGTGTCAACTGTAGTTTTTGTGGCACTGATTGCAACAAAATAAAAATTATCTATTATAAATCACATGGGAACTCTTTGATTTTCTACAATAATAAGTAGCTTTTAAGATATAAAGCTGCTATCCCAGTACAAATTTATGGCAAATACCATGAATAAGTAACCAAAATATAGACATATTATTAATTATAATAATAGTGGTTTGCCCCGAAATGAGACCTCGCAGTATCCATCTCGCAGTAAGATAGTTTTAACTATATTGTGGTTAACTTTTAATAGTTAACTTTTAATATTAGACGCAAAAGAGCTAAAGAGTTATTGGAGAAACGAATAAACTTTTACAGAGCGCCATCTATTGACATCATTGTGAAGCTCTGTTAAAAATTCTGAAGCTCATTAAAAATTACATAATTTCGTTTCCTTATAGTAATATTTATCTAATTTTAGTATTTGTTGTTGAAGTACAGGATATAATTCAAATAATTGATCAAGTTTCAGGCTCAGCCTTTCAGAAAATTGAGAGTTCTGAGGTCAACTTTTGACATTAGAAAATCTCCACTTTGAAAGCCCAAAATTTCGTCAATTTTAGGGGAAAAATTAAAAAAAAATATTTTTAGACTATTCCCAATTATCTTTAAAATGATATACCGCAACCCTATGTAACGCTATAAAAAATATTTTACTTCGCATTCGCTTCTATGAGAGCCCCCCTGAAACAAAGATTTTTATAACTTTTTAAGCCATATTCGGCTGGAGGCCATCGGTTTACATATTATATTTAAATTTGAAGTAATTACGTTCAGTAATTCAGAAGTTATAAGGTTCTGACAGACGGACGAACGGACGGATGGACAAGTGCAAATTCACTCAAGTGGACTCAGAGACCTTCGCTTCGCTCGGTCAATAACTGCCCAAACAAGTTAGCCACCTACCATCTTAGACTGCATCATGACTTACAATCAGGTGAGATTGCAGTCAAGGGCTTACTTGTAGTGGCGTAAAAAAGAATGTTTAAGTTGTGTAGTTAAATTAGATTATTATTGTTGCAGATCCCAGGTGGACGAATAGCCGAAATATATGGTGGCAAACTTGTTTATGGTGTTGGAGTGTTATTAACTGCAGTTTTCACGATACTCAGCCCTGTTGCGGCGTATATAGACTTTAAGTTATTCATTGCCGTGCGAGTTCTAGAAGGCTTGGGCGAAGGTGTAACATATCCAGCCATGCACGCTATGCTGGCGCGATGGATCCCACCATTGGAGCGATCAAAGTTTGCGGCTTATGTGTACGCAGGTGAATTTTTTAATATATTCCTGTGTCTAACTTGTGTATGTAACGTAATGTATTTCCTTGAAGGTATCTCTACTTAACAAAATGATACTAAGAGGTTTGTCTCAACAGAGTCTGGGGACATTGTCATGATGTCCTCAGACTCTGTTTTGTAAAACTAATATTTTTTACAAATAACAGCCATGACCTCTATGGCACTGTTGTGTGTGGTCCAAGCTTAACCCGATTTCATTGGAATTTTGTTTGATAAGTGATATAAGGTCAGGTAACTAATGGGCATTGCTTAACCTCTTATCGCTAAGTAAGCAATGTGCATAATGCCTTAAAACTTAACACTCACTATATGACAGAATTGTAGAAAGATAACATATTCATTTAAATTGAAACAGTAAAAGAAGAAAATAAGGCTTGCCAACCATCCAAATCACATGACAGCGTTTTTGCTTGTCTGCCTTCTCTTTAAGTGAAGGTGTGACTTGAAGAGAAGGCTACTTGCTACTATTTACTAGGTACTAATAGAGCTCATATTCATATTTACTGTTTTTTATTTTTAATCAAAAAACTCATTAAAAGTGCTTTTGAATTGTCAAGTGAATCCACCACTGGTTCAGAATGACATTCCCACTGAGAAGAACCAGCAAGAAACACAGTGGTTGCTATTTGAAAAAGAAGCTGAGCTGTATAGCTGAGTCTATTGCAGGTTCCAATATAGGTACAGTGATCTCATTGCCGATATCGGGTTGGCTGTGCACGCTGGAGTATGGCGGCGGGTGGCCACTCTGCTTCTATCTGTTTGGAGGACTCGGTGTCATCTGGTTCATTGCGTGGGTGTTCCTGATATATGACACGCCTCAGAGACATCCAAGGATATGTCCCAAAGAGATTGAATTCATCACACAATCTATTGGACCACAGGTAATATACCGTTTAAACTAAAAAAGAAAAGTATGCACAAGAAACTTGTAAACATAGTGATATGTACCTAAAAGGCAACTCATACATATAAGTGATGCTTATTAAACCTATATTGATTTAAAAATTTAATTTAAAACGTTTAACGATTTAAATGGTAATATTTCTATTATAAATGGTTGCTGTTTAAGTGGTTTGTTAAAAACAAGTACATGATGTAGGTCTACAGGTACATTATGTAGGGTTGTATTAACTATCAGGGGAAAATCTAAGATAATATAAACCTTTTCACTTGAATCAATCGAAAAAGAATTTTATTGAATCAGACAGAGTACAGATTGAAAACTATTATTTCAAAGTTAGATTCCCTAATCAGATCATTTAGGATGTTGTATTTATTAGCAGGGATAATTGCGCTGTTGTGAGGTTACCTACGTCTGATAAAAAAATAACAAAACATGAATTGCTTTCAGATAAACTCTTATATAAAGCTAGAACCCATCGAGAGTAATAATATATGATTATAATAATATAGAATCGTGTGAAACACTATCATCAAAGTAGGACGCAGTGACTCACAAGTCACGCCATTCGCGTAATGCTTGAGGTCACTGGAACTTGTTGAGTTTGAGAGCTAAATTGTACTGTACCATTCCCTTATATTATTATGTTTAGTTTATTAAACACATAGATTATTAGTATATATTGCGAAAGTATTTTGGTATGTCTGTCTAGTCTGTCTGTTACCGTTTCATGACCCGTCAGGTTTAACTACTGAATAGGTTAACTATTCAGTGGTTTTAACAAAAGTTGGTACAGATATACCTATACCTTGCATCCAGACAGGTGACGTAAGCACATTTTTATCCCGGAAAGTCTAAAGAGTTTCCACGGGTTTCTAAAAGAAATCTATGAATGTAATATTGCAAATATCCCAAGCCAATCACCTAAAATTTGCAAATTATGGGTTGTACAAAACATAACACCAAATAAATGGCAGATTAAAAGAAAATCACATCCGTAATAATTAGGCAGACGTCTATGTGAGTAGTTAAGTCTAATGAAGAACTGGAAATCATATTTTACAAATAGGAAAACATGAAATAAAACAAAGGTTAAATAATTAATATAATGTTATGAAAGTATTGCTAAAGTAACAAATTAACTATTTTATTAATATCGATAAGAGTTACAAAGAACCTATTAGTATGTACTTCATTAATCAGTTTCATTGATGTCTGATTTGTAGGAAACACTATGTAATTATGGAATGAAATATTAATGTATCATTCATAATAATAATAATGAATAATATTTCATCTCAAGCAGTTAAAATAAAAAAATGTGGTATCGCAGTCGACGTTGTCGTTTAACTTGAAAGACGTCTACTGGACATAAATAGATACTCGTTTTTCCCTTATAAACACTAAAATTACGATATTCTTAGGAATATCTTAATATCTATCCTTCTAGCAATTGCCACAGCTTCTTTGCGTACGAACGCCGCTGTTTGTATTCTGCGGCTTACAGGGACCTAATGACTGACGTATCAAAAGGAAATTATTGTGTTTGATAATTGTCTCTTACGTAGTAAAGTTACGTAGTAAGTAAACTTCGGTTTAGCAAAATATTTGTTATTCTTTGTTCAGCTTCTGAAATTAGCATTGGTTCCTTTTAAAATGTAGACACGGAAAACGCCGGTTTTTTCGAAATTCCCACGGAGCTATGGGTGATCTCTAGTTATAATTAATTAAATTAAAGAAAGGTTCACGCTTCCTCATCAATAATGCCCTTCCTTCCTCCCCCGGGATACAACCTATTCCTGTACCAAATTTCATCAAAATCGGTTGAACGGATGGGCCGTGAGAGCGTAGCAGACATACAGACATACACACTTTCGCATTTATAATATGAGTACATGGATTGAACTAGACAATTGTTTTGGCGGGTAAATAGCATAATATAGTTAATTTTGTAGGAAGAGGAGCAATCGATGTCGATACCGTGGTGCAAGTTCCTCTCTTGCCTGCCGCTGTGGGCGATCCTCATCGCGCAGTGCGGCCAATCGTGGCTGTTCTACACGCAGCTGACTGAGCTGCCCACCTACATGAACAATATACTGCACTTTGACATCGTCTCCGTGAGTATTATCTGCCTTTGTCGGACGAGGTACCATCGGTAGGAGGCATTTTTTTTTCTTCCGGGAAGGAAAATATCCCTACGGACTTCTGCCTAATGGCAGGGCATATCCGAATCGCACGGACTATAATAACCTCCCCGTGTCTTCAAGGTTAGAACGGAATTGCTTAGCAATACTTCGTAAAAAAAAGGCTCTATATTATTATTCGTGAGTATTATCTTTTTATCTGCCTCTAGGCTGTAATCTCTTACTACGTTTGCCAAGTGATATTTAAGAGGATCTTGGCTCTTATTTTTTTGGTTTTTTTGCTCTCCAATGAAGCTACAACAGTGCTACGTACCAAGTTGTTTTTTGCATGGGTATAGTTGAGGACCTGGAGAGTGACTATTTTTATTTTTTATAGCTATTTTTCATCCCGGGAAAACAAACATTTCCTGCGGGATATCATGCAATTTTATACGCATTCGTGTTACAATCTCTCCTGCTTTTTTTTGCCTGAAGTTAAATACCCAAAAAGGGTCATAAAGTATTGTTTTTTTTACACCACTACAAGTTAGCCCTTGACTGCAATCTCACCTGATGGTAAGTGATGATGCAGTCTAAGATGGTAGCGGGCAAACCTGTGACGAAATCTCAGCTATTATCCCTTGAGAAAAGCTTCGGGTACCAAATTAATAGTACCAAATAATTCGGTGGAATTTCAAGACATTTTTGAGTGTCCTGCGCTCATAAATAAAAATAAATCTCGTAGGACAGATGTCCGATAGCTTCATAGTAAAAAAATTTCTTTTTGTATCAGAATGCGCGGTTGTCTGCACTGCCGTACCTCACGGCGTGGGTCGCCGGCATCCTGATCAGTATATTCGCTGACTGGTTACTGGCCAAGGGCTGGATTTCGCGCTTGAACAGCATGAAACTGTGGAATACTGTCGGTAAGTCACGGTTGAAATTATCAAATAATTATACTTTAACCATAAAAAATCAAAATTGAAAATTTCATTCCAAAGAAAGAAAAATCCAGAATTTGGCGGGAACAAACTAACGGATGCAAAGGTCTCTTCTAAAAATCTTAAAAGAAGCTGCCCAGCGTCAACAAAAACCTCATTTATTCAGGGGTCCTCTAATTTTCTGTGCTCGCAATTCAAACGCCTTGGGATCCCAGAAACTTTCGTTTTTTAGGCAATGTGCTACCCACTGGGGCACACATTGAACAATATGTGTTTCTCTGGGTTTCCCTGACAGTATTATGTATATAATATTTAATATTTATGTTTTATTTCAGCTGCCTTCATGCCCGCATTTGGACTGTTGGGTATAGCGTGGGCCGGTTGCGACCGAATCACTGTGATGGTTTTGCTCTCAGTTACTTCAGCCTTTGGCGGCGCTGCTTACGCGGGTATGTATATTTTTGAAGTGAAACTTCTTTAGAATCGTTGTGATTTGAAAATTCAATGAAACGAAAAAGCGACACCAAAAAGAGACAAATATATTCTTAATAGGATTTAGCCTGCGACAGAATGAGAAAGAATACAAGTTATAATTATCTCAGTCTCTCGTTAGTAGGCTACTTTACTTAGCTTTTAGTTCTGCCGTGTGTGAATTGCACACACACCCTTTTTTTTAAATATTGATTTGTTGCTCGAAGCTTTACCCAACCAATACTTGTATGTCCATCTGGGTGCGATGACATTTAGTTTTTCAGGCGGTCGATGCTCATACATACGCTGCACGTATCCAGCTCATTACAATCTACCAATTTTATGTTCTGAGTAATGAGTATAGAATGCGCCATAACCTATTAACGGGAACTGCACTGTAAATCGATTTTAGAACTTCTTTCGATTGTAAGAAGATTTGCCGTACTTGTAGGTACGTTCCTTTTTGGAGTTTGTACTTGAATTTAATTGATTTCTTTATACCAAATAACATTTATATTTAAGTACGTACTGAATTTTATTTAGTAAGCTTAACAAGTTGATATGTTAGTATTGCGGTTTAAAAAAGATATTGTGAAAATTTTTGCCGGAATGTTATCGATATTCCGTTTTTTTATTCACTACAACTTAGACTTGTAGTGAATAAAAAAATCGACCCTTGACTGCGATCTCACCTGATGGTAAGTGATGATACAGTCTATTAAGGTAGCGGGCGCACATATTAGGGGCATGACAGTTAAATTAAATCCATACCCTAGTCGGTTTCTACACGGCATCATACCGGAACGCTAAGTCGTTTTCGCGGCATGTCTGTGCCGGTAAGGTGGTAACTAGCCACGGCCGAAGTCTACCACCAATATTTTATTACAATTTTATCGATTCTAAAGAACAAGTAGTGTTATTTACTTTCTTTATTAAAACAAATTTACACACTAAGTGAATAATTCTGTTCATTTGTTCTGTCAGGTAACCAAATGAACCACATCGATCTGTCGCCTCAGTTCGCGGGCACAATGTACGGCATCACGAACGCGGCTAGCAATATATGCGGCTTTATGGCGCCCTACGTCATTGGCCTCATCATAAGTGATACGCAGGTTAGTATAAATAAAATAATTAAGTTTATTTCAAGTAGGTATCAAATACTCACATAAACTAAACATTCATGTAACTAAGTAAAGATGTAAATAGACAGGCCTATTTATATCTACACTAGCGGTCCGCCCCGGCTTCGCACGGGTAGCACAAATCATCATAATAGTCCACCCATACGCAATCAGGTTTTACATTAGCACTGTACGATATCACCAGCCACTGTAAGTCACTGCCGCGCCAATTTCTGTTGCGCGTTACTTTATTTCTATGATATCTTCTGAGATATTCGTCTAAATTAAATGGTGTAGAGGGCGAATTTGGTCCTTATTAAATATTTAAGATGACCAACAATTTTATTTTGATAAAGTTAAGGATCTCAAATTTTTTTGAAAATAATATATGGCCTATGTTACTCGCTGATTAAGTAGCTTTCTATAAGTGAAAGAATATTTTTTTTTTAAATCGTTTGAATAGTTTTTGAGTTTATCCATTACAAACAAACAATCAAATTTTTCCTCTTTATAATATTAGTTTAGATAGAGGATAATATTATTTCATTGAACCTGGTATATAAAAAAAAAACATTTGTTGTAATTTAAAAAAAAATTCAAATTCAATTAAACATTATTGAAATCAATTCATTTTTTCTTTCTAGCAAACTTTAGGTCAATGGCGCGAAGTGTTCTACTTGGCAGCCGCCATCGATCTCGGAGCCAATCTCTTCTACTTATTCTTTGCTAGCACAGAAGAACAGGTGAATAAATGATATATATTTTTTATTGATGAGGATTTTGAAATACCAAATTATATAGAGTACTAGCGGACCCGACAGACGTTGTCTTGCATGATATATATTGTGACGTCGTCCTGCATGATAGCGACTGCAGCGCCATCTGCCGGGCAAACGCATACAAAAAATTCATTCAAATCGGTCCAGCCGTTTAGGAGGAGTTGAGTGACATAAACAAGTACAATAGAATTATATATATAAAAAAGAAGATAATATAGAAATAGCACTCAAGCAAAGCTATTTATTTATTATAATAGTTACTCATATTAATTGCTCACAGAAATAGGAAACTGGTAGGTATTTCTATTTATTAAAACGTACGTAATCAAGATATCAAAACATGCTGTCAAGGAAAAGGCGGCACTAACTATCTATGTTAATGCTAAAAGGCTTGAGTTTGCATAACTATGTATGATTGTGCGTTGTGTCTGTATGTATGTGTGTTGTGAGTGTAATGAGTGTTGTGTTTGAATGAGAATTGTGCGTGTGTGTGTGTGTGTGTGTGTTTTAATTTAAGTAAGTAGGAATTAAACTAGAATCTCCAAAAGTCCTTCAGTAGTCGAGTATGTTTGCTTATGAAGCCAATTCTTAAGTGCATCTTTGTAATTATGGTGATTTAAAGAATGCAGAGAAATAATTCTATGCAACTTATTATAGAGGTGAGGTCCAACGAAGACAAAAAACCTACGACTAAAAGCTGTCTTTAGTTTGCTATAGCTAGCAAGCTGAGGTCTACGACGGGGGCAATCACGGGTGAAGCACGTCAGAGAATGTTGTTTGAGAGCGGTAGCCAGAATAAATAATTGCCGTACAGTTAATATCTGACAATACTCGTAAAGCATATTTGTAGGATACAAACGGGGTTTAAAGCAGCACACCTTCAATACAGCTCTTTGTGCACGTTCGATTTGAATAAGATGTGTTTTAGCTGCACCGCCCCAGACTGTTTTGCAATAGCCGATGTACTAAGAGTATAATACATATTACCTTAAAAAAAATATCCCGGAAAATTAAGAAGTACCTGTGGGAATAGAAAAAATTATTCCACGCAGACGAAGGAGCGGGGATCAGCTAGTATTAAAAAAAATCAACATAACGTACTTTATTCGAATAGATAACGATCCAAGTCGGTCCAAAAACATATTTGTATCTTCTTTCAGGACTGGTCACGTCCAGAAATTGACGACATGACAATCTCAGCGCCGGTGGAGAGCCTCATGTTCCCCGAGTCGTAGGGCTGGGCCGCGTGCGGCGCCGATACCGCGCTCTAGCGCTAAGGCGTCAAACACGAAACTAGCGACGGCCGAGCGACGGCGACAGCGGGGCGATGTGGTACAAGAGCTAGCGACGGATTCGGGGAGGCCCTTTAGGCAAACTGAAATTGTGAAAAAATATTATTTCGTCAACTGGCGAATCCAGTCCTGCCAGTCTGGTAGAGCGCTTGCGGTTATTTCTTTTCAAAAATATTTAATTCAAATTACCAAAAAATATACTTTTGGCAATCTGAAATTTTAATCACGTATTTAATGAGTAATTTCAACAATACCTGCAAATCGCTAGACAAATGTTGCGGTTAAATAAAGTTTTCAAATGAGTACAACAAAATTGCGTCGAAATTTGTCGCCAGCTCTCCGACTAATCGCATCGCCCCGCTGCCGCCGTCGCTTATTTCGTGCCCTTACACTAAGGGCTTGACTGTACTGGACTGTTCTTCGCGCGTATGCGAATGTGATATCAATTGGGTATTTGACCACTCATTCAAACAAATTATTTTTTAGTGATTATTAAATATCATACTAATATTATAAATGCGAAAGTGTGTTTGTTTGTTTGTTGGTTTATTGGTTTGTTGGTTTGTCCTTCAATGACGCTGCAACGGAGCAACGGATCGACATGATTTTTTGCATGGGTACAGTAGAGAACCTGGAGAGTAACATAGGCTAATTGAGGAGTTCCCGTGGAAATTTAAAAAACCTTTTCCACGCGGATGAATTCGCGGGCATAGATCTCCCAAAAGTCGTTATACCCACGTACCCTGATAGTTTTATGTTGATTAACAATTTTAAACAAACGGTTGTCGAACTAACGAAGCAAAAATGTTTGTCGAACTTTAATGACGGCACCTTTCAGAATTTCATATAAGTCTCATACTTAGGACGCGTTTTGACGTTTGAAAAATAGTTGCTTATTTGTTAAATACCCAATTCCTACTTTTGTTATAAGTTTGCGGTCAAATTATGATTTAGAGCCTATGCAGAATAATTAGGATTATTATTATAATAATATTAGAATTAGACAATAATAAGGAGTTATTGCCCGCGCAGGTCAATAGTCTGCGCTAAACATTTTGTATTCACATTGTCACGTTCAGTCACGCATATGGGGCGAATTTCTTAGAACAACAGATTCCGGTTATGATTTCATTGGCTATACGTACAAACGTTTTTGGCTAACGAGCTGGGCATTCTTTTGCCACTATGTAAAATCAAAATATGCCGTATTGCCTCGTAAACGTTTGCCCTAGTGTGTTGGTCCAACATGTTCGACGTCTTTTAGGCTCACACCCACCCCTGTGTCACGTTTGTTTACATGAAAGCTTACTTCCAAGACACAGCACACGTAAAATTATGGTTTAGTAAAAACCCTAGATTGGACAATATACAATTGTCATTTCCTTTTATTTTATTGCTATTTTTAAATCCACAGACTACATACATATTTCGTTTTCAGTATGTGTCAATTTAAGCGTAAACCCATAGTAATATTATTACTATTTTCTTAACCTATTTTATCCTTCGTCACGTCTTCTCTTGTATACCATAATAAGGCCCTGGCAACCTTTCCTAATACTCAATAAATTAAATAACTTCAATCTGTCCTAGCATCTATAAGAAATTACTCATATATCGACCCAACTCAATTGAAGCCTGGTCAGGAAACTGGGGTTGAGACAATCAAGGGCAAAGCCTTTTTCTAATTTTCCTTCTTTATCCTTTCTTGCACCTTTGTGTTATATTAAAAGCATCTTCTTTGTACTTCCGTACTTAATTTGAATCCCCGGTTTCCATAATATTGATCATACATCTGTACATACCATAATTTTAAATTTTAGATGTGTTATCTTCATGGTGCTTATGATATAGGTATAATTTGTCCAAAATGTCTTGTTGCATGAAAAACGTTAAAACGGCCAAAAAGTATATTTGCATATTATTTAGGTAGATTTGGAGTTTATCCTAATCGCTCTGATTCGTGTTTGTATAAATTATAGAAAATTGAAAGAAAAGTTAGTATATAGTGATTCATATGTTCAACAGAGGCCCAATTGTCTAAGCAAATCGTATTATCATTTGACAGCATAAAACGTATTACACGAACTGTTTAAGGAGTTCATACATGCTTGTTGATGTGCAGGCATCTATGAACTCCTTAAACAGGTCGAATTATACGTTTGACAAACGATTACGATTTCCTTACACAGTCGGGGGGCAGGTAACCAAATTGGTTGAAAGTGATAACTAATCAGTAATCAATATACTCTGCGAATGTTTTAAAATAAAAACAATAGAAATATTTTTGATTATTTAGGCCTTCTTATGTACTTGTGTTCGTACTTTAATACGTATCAATATTAGTTATTAGTAAATAAATATTATCTTGATAGATGCACTGAGAAGTCGTCTGATCTAAATACGAACGTGCGTCACTAAATGTTCGCGTCATGTATGCACAATCCTACCGTAGAATTCATGTCTAAATTCATACTAATATTATAAATGTCTATCTCTGTCTGAAGAGTTTCACGGTACATGTCAAAATTAAGACCAGGAATAGATTCATCCCGGAAGCGACGTAGACTACTTTTTATCCCAGAGCCCCAAGGAACATTTTTAAGATGATGTATGTGTATCATACTAATATACTAATATTATAAATGCGAAAGTCACAAAGTGTGTTTGTTTGTTTGTTGGTTTATTGTTTGTCCTTCAATCACGTTACAACAGAGCAACGGATCGACGTGTTTTTTGCATAGGTGTAGTTGAGGACCTGGAAAGTTACATCTAGGCTACTTTTTCCGGAAAATTCAGGAGTTCCCACGGGAATTCGAAAAAATTACACTACGCGGATGATCGAGTCGCGGGCATCCGCAAGTAGCGAATAATAATAATTGAACGACTAATCATAATCATTAATTACTACAACCCCTTGCCGTATCTAGAAGAGTTTGGCCATAGTCCGCCACATTGGCCAAATGCGGATTGGAAGACTTTACTTACCTTCAAAAAAATTATGAAGAACAGCTCGGATATGCAGATTTCCTCACTGTTTTCCTTTGCACATAATAACGCACATAACTTCGACAAGTTAAGAGGTTCGTGCTCGGGGATTCAAATTTACGTATAGCTAAACATCTATAGTAGCAGGGGAGCGTAAACCCGCGTTCCTTTTTAGATTAGACGACCTCTAGTAATAATATTCTGAATCTTTCGGCTATGGAAAGCTCCTGCGAACATTTTTTTACACAATAATAATAAGTAATTAAAAATATTACGTGGAAGAAATGGTTAAAGATTATTGTTTTGGTACAATAATAAAAATCGAATTTTAGAAATACAAATTTTTTATTGTAGGTATTCTAATACAATGTAAATATAAAAATTATATTTCTTTAAAAAAAAAGGAGGTATTCTAAACGTTATGAAGTTTACGTAGGTCTGTACCTCGCTTTATTGTTTAAACCGGTAGAATCCCAATGAATTCAGACTTTATCAAAACCAAAAACTTGTGCAGTGATTTTATTATACTTTTTGAAAACCTAGCTTAAATTAATATAAATAAACAAGTATAACTTGTTTCGAAAGGGTAACGTATCAAAAACTATTTTGGACTGGAATTTTCGCAAATGTGTTTATAAATAGGTATCCGGGCTCAACAAAAGTTAACTCATTTGTTTTTGATACGAAACCCTGAATATGCATGCGGATTTACCCGTGTCGGTCCAAAGGGCCTTAGCAAATGTTATGTAATCATTCCATATATTAAATTAATTATATTTTAAGATGAAATCAGTAATTTACAGTATTCATTTAAAAGTGATCAGCTATTTTAATTGATATTGTAACCAAAAACTATTTAGACAACGTATAGGCATGTCAGAGTTATTATAATTTCACTATAATATCATATTACTTACACAAAATTAATATTATACTATAATTTTTTGTTTTATTATCTTATTTTTGAACTTATGAATAAACGATTGCATTATTTAATTCTTATTAATTATAAGTAAATCCATTTGTTAAATATTGTTTATATAAGCTTTTTTGTTATAAATAAGAATATTTTTCGAATCTCCTAACCGGCTGTCTATTTTATTTTTGTGCAAAATATGTACACATTTCTTAAAAATTAAAATCACAAGGGGGATTGTTGAACTTATGTTGTTGGTAGGCAGTTTCATAAGTTAGAGTCTGCGCCCACGTGAGGCTTTTTAGGTCCGATAATAATTAATCGGGCCGATAATTTCGCCGATTTTTATCACTAATTTTGTGACCGACTGAACCTCCGAACCTTTCATTTTCCAACGGGATACACTGACATTGTTTATGACCGACTTTTCGTAGGACGTGTGATTTTAATATTGCAATTTGTATGTTTAATTATTGTCGTAAAAAAAATCGGTCATCGATTGTCCGACGTGGACGGAGCCCCTTATAAAGACATAAATTCTCCTTTACATAATGTTACAATTCATTGTATATTCAATATATTAATAACAAAGTATTAAAATTAGCAATCTACTAATATTATAATTAATGCAAAAATGTGTTTGTTTGTTGGAGTGTCCTTCAGTCACTCTGAAACGGAGTAGCGGATCGATAAGTTGTTAAATATATTGTGGAAAGTTTGCACAAGTTACTTTTTAGAATATTACAGATCATTTTAAAAAATCTGAGGAGGACGCGGGTACCATCTAGTGAATATTATTTCCTCCAACAACCTCCAATTATTATGATAATAATTACTATATAATATGTATTATTTACAATTAAATAAGGTAGGTATCTATAATATTTTAGAGAATTATCCATGTTTGAAAATTGGTGTACACTGGACAAAATAATACGAAGATGTATCTATCTATGTATTTTTGTAGGAGGCATACGAAAATAAAATTTTCAAGCAAATTACCGTAATTTTATTCTCACCTGATGCCACTGCGCAGATTAAAAATTCGTTTTGTAAAACGCCAGTGGTGTAATAATCGCACGTTAGTTTTTTGCTCCTAACATTCGCTTCGCTTTGAGAAAATTATACGTTTCACGTAAGAAATAAGGGTTTGAGCGAATTTTTCGGCAGCAATCTTTACACTATCGCCGTCATCTGCCCGTGGCGATCGTGATTACTAAGTGTGAACGACCGCGAAAATACTAATATTTGTTTTCGACCCCGAGCAAATATTTTTCTCGCCGTCCATCCATCACGTAACAAGGTGCGGTGCTACATAATAATTACCACCAGGCTCTGATTTTCAAGCGCTTATCGCTGAAATTGCCGGCAGGTGCCACATTTTTATATCCTAAGCGTTACCATAAGGTGAGTTGCAAAAATACTTTAGATTGAAGATTCTGATATTATTGTGAGGCCGACAGACCTACAGTGCGACGGCAGTGATACTCACGTGCAGGATTTAGCTAGATAGATTGATATACTTACCTACTTTTATGTATTAGTGGAAAGTTATCCACTTCCATTGGCCAATTGAAAATTCGCTGGGCAAAAACCGAACATTGAAGTTTGGACCAAGTGTTCTGGCCAGAACTGAGGATTCCCTAGGCCAATCGCGATGCGTGCGCACTTCGGCTTTGGACTGTAACTAATAGTATGATACGAGTATTGTGTTAATCTCGTTACACAGAAGAGCATGATGGCGCGCGAATGCGGTAGTGTAGCTCATAAGATATTTCCAGAAGAACTTAGAACACCCATACTTTCACTTATGCCTTGTATTTTTTATCATAGGTAATTTCTAAGAGCCTAGCCGCTTTGCGTTTGATAAGGCTTTGGACAATTGCCAGTAACAGCTGGCAATTGTCCAAAGCCTTATCACTGATAGGGATGGTATAGTGATAATATAGTTGTCGTCAATCAAATAGTCGCGTCTGAAGTTGACCGCAGGACTCGTCAGAAATAACAATAGCGTATTTTCGCGCGTAGTATGTACGTGACTTCGATAGTTTATGTGAGGGCTGCGCAATATGGTGATGCCAACTAACTAGGTAGTAGGTACCTATGCCTACAGTCCGCGAGTTGCAAGATGAACTTTTTGTTCGGTTTGTACCTAAGTAGGTATCTACAGCTTTTTACATAGACGCACAACATAGAATTAATTAATTTATTATTGGTTTTACTTTGTAGGTTCTACCTACCAATTTTCAGCGTAAGTATGTAAGTATAAGATTGTAAAAACCGTTAGATTATAATCTAACTCACGAGATTGTAAACTGTCGAAAGATTACAATATAACGCATTATTTTTCGGTAGATTGTAATCTGTTAGGTATAATATTAACCCGATAGAACCTGATTAGATTAGATTGAAAGGCTACCTGATTTTTTATGTCGAACCCTAACCTAGCCTACAAGAAAGAGACAAAAAAACGTAAATACAATGAATATTTTGAATATTTCACAAATTGGCACTCGGTTCACAATCTTTTGACAGTTTACAATCTCGCTAGTTAGATTATAATCTAAAGGTTTTTACAGTCTAACACGGTGACACATATAAATTTTCCTTGAACTTTCCTCGATAGTCACAATATTAAAATTTTTATGAGTGATCGACTGATCGTAGTTAATAATAACTATTATCATGCTTTGATGCTAATGAGCTAATTTATATCTATTCGGAATATAATAAGTACACATAATTGAGCCGAATTGGGTGAATAGGTATGTAGTCAGGTAGGAACATTCAAAAGCTTAGTATAGTTAGCAGATTCCTTTTTTGTGTTCAAAACTAAAAAGAGCCCAGTTTCTAAACTGGATTCTCTATTCTTAATTTTTTACATTACAACTATTATCTAAGGGAAACCTTATTTGATGATATATTATAACATATGTACCTATAAAAGGTACATATTTCTATACTTCTGAGGCTAAAGTTCTTCACAACTTTTATGACGATGGCTATTTTCTCAGCATAATTGGCCAGCATAAAATGTCATTATACGCGAAAGGTTTTAAATTATTCAACTCGATATTTTAATGTTTAAACCATAATGCAACGTCGTAAAATCAAATAAAAAGTTCCTTAACAAAGCCGTTATTGTGGAACCCTTGCATTTCTCCATTTACAATGTCCGGAAGAATAAATTATTTTCGCCAGCGCGTGTTGGCAAATATTTTGGCCCTTATTGTCCTTTTGCCGACTGCTTTCAACCCGTCAATAATTTTACTGTATTTAGAGGCGAAATTTAAAGCCGGCTACTCACACGTCTGCCTGAGGGATTAGGGTGGACCAGTAGGAAGGACCATTATTTGCCTCCGTAGTAGTACTGTGTGTTTCGGACCTTCCTAGCGCCCTCTATAGCTCCTAGTTTGTGCATATCGTGATTGATAGCGGATAATTTTTCACGTCAGTTCGTAACTTTGTATGCGACTGGCCATGCATGGCATATTTATTTTCAGTAGGTAGCTCGTTGTGGTGAATACGAATAAATTGTAAAGAAAGGTGGACGAGGGTGAGGATGAGGTAGAAGCCTTTAAAGACCGGCCTCACTTGTGCAATAAAAAACATGATCATAAATTTGAAACGATGATTTGAATATTTAATTTGGAAGCATCACGGAAACAGTTAATGCTATGCTGATTTATTAATATTTTGATAGATTTTATGTGCCGGCTCATACACTCTCACACACACTGAATGACATTAAACAAGTGTGTCAAATTGTGTAGAAAAGCCTCTTAGATTGCGCGGTCCATCCTCCACCCTAGACTGTCCCTTGCAGCAGGCCTGTGAGTAGCCGCCTTAACGCAGTATCGGGATAAAAAGTTTACGAGTCGCTAAAGGCTACTATACCTACTAACAAAGCTTAACGAGCAATGTTTATGACTGTATTTATGTTTCTGTATTTAAATGTCCGCTTCGTCCTCTCGCTGCATTGTGCTATATTGTTGCACGAAAAATAACAGTTAGAGTTTGGTCAAGACACAAATACCTATGTTTGTTTTGTCTCAGAAAGACAGAAGATAGAACGGTCTGTCGGCAATATCCTTTGTGCCCTTTTACGTATTTATTTTAAGAAAAGAACTTATGGGGGTTGGCCTGCATAAATTTGGTTTGCGGCAGGATGCAATACCGACAAAGACCTTGCAAGATTTGACTAAAAAAACCGCCGTTAAAAGTAGAGTTAGTTACTTACTTATACTTTATGAAAACTAGTCAGTAAACCAATACAGTTGATATATTACTGTTGTGTTAAATATAGGTATGAAGAAGTGAGTAGAAATGCTAAAACACGTTATCCAAAACCAACCAATTAAGTCATTCACTAACACGTCATTAAATGTTAAAATGTGTTCTCTTAAGTTGGTAACAAGTTTTGTATCTTTCGCGCCGATTAATAATAATTTATTTGACTCACAAACTATACGTTTTGTGTAGGTAATGTATCTGTGCGTTACATTGTATCTTGCGGTATCGTAAATGCCCTTTGTTCTCAGGCTCGGCTTTAGATCCTCCGTTTCTCACTAACGAGCCAGCCGTGGTACCACAGAATAGGTATAAGTATGTTAAGTGATACTATCAAAAAATAATAGGGTTTTAAAATAATCGAATTTTAAATGTGATATGGGTGTATTAGATACCTTCTACCTAGAGCTACGATTCGGTGTGTGATATGCATGAGAGTAGCAGCATAGGTAATGGCAGGTGTTTATGCACCTACGTTCTTCCTTTGGATGGAAAGGATAGAATTAGAAATTCGAATCAAACTTTATTCGTAGTCCTAAGACCTTGCATGAAAAAAGATGACCCGTTAGCAGTATAGTAAAGAAGTCGACGGCTTTAAACTCTATTCTCAGGTAAGTGTACCTAAACTAACCACTTACTTAATATTTTCACTTTTATTCAGATTTTGTTTAAAGTTTTTCCGCGCGCTTTTCATATATGCACGGAATAAGAAATTATAGCGTCAGTTGAAGTTCTAGGTATAAAACACCTACTCATTGCTAAAGTAAGGTCTTCATCCCAAGATGTTTCATTAAAATGAATAGAAGCCCAGAGCTGCAAAGTTGCGGTACAGATGCAAGCATCTGTACCGCAACTTTGTAGTAACTTTGCAGGAAAGTCATTTTTTTTATTTTTGTCGACACAGCTTTCTTCTTTTACTTTCTTAAAAATTTAAGTAGGTACATCAGTTTTACCTCACCCATTGACTATTTATTCATCTTCAATTTATTCAGTTACTGCGGTTCTGTGGTATTTCAAAGAATTAAAAGTAAACCCTTTTTGTCTTTTTATAACTTTTATTGCTACCGCGACGAATACGTGATTCAGCTATGTTTGGTCCTTTGAAAGAACTTCTTTTGTTCATGTATAGTGGCGGACGTCGGTACAGTGAGTAGGCTAAAGAAAAGTGTTGAAGTGAAAATACCACAAAGTGACTTGTCTTATTTAGTCACGGTAAACATATTAGGTATGTTTAAAGTCTATAGACAATGCTCAGGAGAAATGGTCACAATTCTCTTGAGGTTTTTATTTTAAAATTTTTTGCTTTAACGATCGTAATTCGTAACGTACCGATGCACGATGGCTATACAAAGGGGAAACCTGTAGTTTTTTTACAACCGCTAATTTTCACTCTTACTACCTTACTACAACTTATACTTACATACCTACCTAACATTTCTCTTAATTATTATTTTAAAACTGTAAACTGCAACTGCTGGTCGGTAGTGGTAGCTCCCTACTACTTGTAGGTCATCTGGTTAGTAAAATGTCATTTATTATAATAATTATATTAGAGTCCAAGAGCGAAATGACCTCCCCGGCCCAGTGTTGAGCACTGTTGCCTTAACGTGGGAGGTTGCGGGTTCGATTCCCGGCAAGATCAATTTGGAAATTAATAATTTCTGAATTTTCACTGGTCTGGTCTGGTGGGAGACTTCGGCCGTGGCTAGTTACCACCCTACGGGCAAAGACGTGCCGCCAAGCGAGCGTCCCGGTACGAATGGTACGTTGCCGTGTATGCCGTGTGACTAAAGGGGCAGGGCCAGGTTAGCCCGCTACCATCTTAGGCTGCATTATCACTTACTATCACTGATAGTCTATCAGGTAAGACCGCAGTCAAGGGCTAACTCGTAATGGATTAAAAAATGATGTTCAGCCTACCGTTCAAGCCGTCGGACCTTCGATCCTCGGGCACGCAACTTGTCATTTCATTGCTATAACGGTGAAAAAGTCCGAGAATTTTTCATTATGTTCTCAAAGGTGTGTGAAGTCTACCAATCCATGCACTTGGTCAGCGTGGGCAAACCATTCTCTTTAGTCTTTCTGAGAGGAGAGACGTGTTAGTGCTGATAGTTGAAACTTGAGATGATAATGATGATAAATGATGGGGATTTTTTATGTCCCATGTATTTTTAATGGTAAAACACTCGAAAAACTGGGGTAGTCCGTATATTACTTAAATGTGGAAGAAAATGCGAATCCTGGGCTTGGAAATTTTGGAATCACAAATTTTAGGTCAACATATTGGATAATGGAATAAATACGTGAGGGTGCGATAGATTTGAAGGATCTTTAAATACGATGTCTTGCGATTCAGTGGTATAGGTATATTATGTTCTAGTCTGTAGTCTGTTTTTTGTTTAAAACATTCGTATTTTGGGGCCTAACAAAGATTGTATCAACAATAAGCTTAACTATTTGCTCTATTTTTAGATCGTAAAAACGTTTAAAATAGGGCAAATTTTATTGTTCAGAAGAACAGCTAATTTCAACGGTCCTAAAAAATTGTAACAGTTCTTGTTTTATAAAAACACAAACAAGTAACGGTTCATAAGTAAATAATTTTCAAATTGACAACAAATGCTTTAGGTAGGCCCTTTTATGGAGATGCAACTCTACAAGTATAATTATTGCATGTAATTTCAGAATATGTCTCTACCTGACTATACTGTCATGATTTTCTAATTTTATATTATATGGTAACTACGACATTCGCAATAAATACAAGGCCATACATAAATGACTTGAATCCAGGGCCGTAAAATATAATAATTAAAAAAAGAGGGGTTTCTGAGGGCCAATGGGGGCGCTTCCCGCCAATTTAGCGGAAAGGAAGAAAAGAAAATACAAGATAATTAAATTAGGTACTCTAAGAAAATTATATTATCGTGAGGAATAAAGTCTTAAAAACGAACATTGTGTTTTGATTTATTAAAACTCAGAAGTGGCACGTGATCCGCCGACCCACTGATAAATTATTATTGAGGTATGTATTCTAAATTTTAATTCTTTATTCGTATAATTTTGTGACTGCTCATGACAGTACTAAATATTTATTACTACATTCATAACATATCTACACTTTTCATAATATATTCTTAGATACTTCAACTTATATAGGTTACTAGGTATTTTCGAAATTATAGAGACGGATATAATGCTTTCACTAACGTAAAATATTCAAATGTCGCCATTAAGGAAACGTTAGCATCGAAAATTTGAATAAAAAACGCAGGCGTGGCGGACCTATAATGAGAGCTGAGGTCTGAGTAACGTTTGCATATGCAAAGCGGTGACTGGGGCTTTGATGTTGCCGACAGATTTATACCAACATTAGATCTGCTGGCGACGAGAGTGATATAAGCGTTTGGAGATATTTGAATAAGAAGGCTGTTTCGGAACGAACGATTTATCTCGACTATCATAAAATTATGACACATTGTTTATGTGTACTTATGGACAACATGGCGCAAGAACTAAAGATTAGATTAGATCTGAGGAGTTTAGGCGCTTCTGAACATATTCAAGCACCGATTTTGACGATCAAAATCGGTTCTCTGGAGCCCCATCTATTCTAAGTACCTACCTATCTAATAATATAAAGTGTGTCTGTTTGTCTCCTACGCTTTGAGGGACCGATCTTTTCTACCGATTTTGAAGAAGGTACAAAGATAGGTTGCATCCTTGGGAAGGGCATAGGCTATTTCTTATCCCGGACAATCAAAGAGCTCCCACGGGATTTTTTCGAAAACCTAAATCCACGCGGACAAAGCGGCGGTCATCATCTAGTGTAGGAACCTTTAAGGCCCTAATTTAATTTGCAGGCCAAAGCTCGCCGACACTAGTACCTATATATTATTTCTGATAAAGAACTTTGTAAGAAAAGACGCCGCCCACAGCAGATTACAACGTTTTCTAGCGTTCGCGATCTCCCGCGTGGTTGTCCTTTCATATGAACCTAAATACCTAACTTATACCGAACAATTGCAAAAACCGTCAGATTGCAATCTAACGCTTTTTATCTCCATAGATTGTAAACTGTCGACAGATTGTGAACTTATCTGCGTGTCAATTTTTGAAATATTCATTGTATTTACGTTTTCTTGTCTCTTTTTTGTAGGTTAGATTAGGGTTCGACATCAATAATCAGGCAATCTCCGGCCAATTACAGATTACAATGTACCGAAAAATAGTGCGTTACATTGTAATCTTTCGACAATTTACAATATCGCTTGATAGATTAAAATCTTTTCACACTCTTACGGTGACTAATAAACCGCAATATGCTCAATCCAGTTAATTAGCCTTTGTAAGATTACTCAACACCAATTTTTATTTCAAATGGATGTCAATTTTTGGACCAAAGGTCCCCAAAAAAGTAACTTGTAAAGACACCTTTTAGAGATACACACGAATACGAGATCGTTATTAGCTTTCGTATGAAAGCGATGTAAGTAAGATGTGTCCTTATGATTATTTATGTCTCTGCTGCCTAACTTATAAGAACATTTTTTTAATATGACTGGAATTTAGAGTTAAGAAACTTGGAAGTTATCAAGGTAGTAGTAGGAAGGTAACCCTTGGATGGACGAATAATTGTTCGTTTTTAATTCTTTGCTGCTCATACGAGTAGGAAACCAAAATACAGTACAAAAGCGAACTAAATATACCTACGTCTACCTAAATAGTGGTATTCCCCGTCGATTTCATCCATCGTCGAAGATTTTTTCGGCGAAAGAAGTTTTTTTCCAAATTTTTTGAGAGGTACCTACCTCAGTTCTTCTAAACCCGAATCTACTATGGAGAGTCATGTCTAGCGTAATGTGGCCCTTTAAGTAGTTATATAAACTTTAGAATTTAGACGGAACCAGGCACGCGTCTGCCTGAGATCATAGATGCAGTGTCGCGTGCCCCATCCTCCGCCGCGCCGATGGCTCCCGACGCGCGTCTCATCTCGCGCCAGTCGTACGACAGCCATCGCGAGCGCCGCACGTGTCTACCGCTATGATATGACAGTTCTGAAATACGCGCGTGTATAGTGTTGATACCATGGTGACGGGTGTTGGCAGCCCTCAACAAGGGGTGTCTAACCCCGCACCCAGCCCAGGGATGCAGGAGCAAAAGAAGGCCAGTGATAACAGAAGGGTACGTCTCTACTATCTTTCATTAATTAAAAATTAAGTAAAAGAATGTTTTTTTTAAACATATAATTATGTATTACATTATTTTGTATTTGTATCCTAAATATATAAAAGTTTTAGATTTACTATAATTATTAATGTACTTTATATGCAGTCAATATCTTAAAATGCAGTAACATTATAAAAGCGTTCGGAGTGTGCCCAAATAATAGCATACAAAAGACATCAACGCGTAATTAAATTAAGATCTAAGTATGGTTGTGACTTATGATCTTCCTATTTCTTGTTTAATGCGGTAAACATTGAAATTAATTTAAATTAGTATACATACTACTTACTTTCTAAATGCATTATTTTTCGGCAAAAATGTGTAAATAAACCAAGACCAAAAAAAAAGTTGAGTACCTACATGGAATAATTTTTACGGTACGGTTATATGTTTAGGTACTTTAATAAAGAAAACCTGCATTTTATTTTTAAATAGGTGCGTAAAACTTGTTTTAAACAATAATCTACTTTCGTGTAGTTTCCTAAACAGCCTACTCTTCCTCACCGCGGAATTAAATTTTCATGAGACAAAATCAATCGTGCTCCAGTATTATATATACTGCACACATGTATAAAGTATAAGCCTATGCAAGACCGGTGGGCAGGTAAGTGGGTAGAAATATTATTTTATCTCATAAATAGATGGGTACTGGATACTAGTGGGCTCGGCAGACGATATCCTGCGCTGAACCTAGAACCTGAATGCAGCGCCTCCTACCGGGTCCAATAGTGAATATAATACATCCCGAGACCCGTTCAAACACAAAAAATTCCATCAAAATCGGTCCAGGCGTTCTGAAGTGATGCGAGAACATACATTTCGGCAATTGATTTTTATTTATATCGATAGATATATTCTTATGAGATATCTTTATTTTATAAGAAGTCGGTATACATAATATTATACAGTAAGTCGATGCAAACTGCTCCTAAACTTAGCTGTATCTGTTTTTTGGTTAGGAACATAATCATAACATATTATAAGTATACAAAGTACTAAAAACAAGCAGAAACTGTAAAGTAGTTTACACAGAGTTAAGACTTTAGAGCTTTAAATAATCTTTAGTGTTTTGACTTACACCTAGTCTGATGCTGTAGTTATTTTTTGCTAAGACCGACGCAATTTTTCGGAAACGAAATGACCTAATATGTACCTAGATATTATGTACACATGTATTATGTCCATGTATCCGGAAAGTCAAATAAAATAAACGATATTGCAGGTGATCAAATATGTTTTTCTTCCTAGAATTTAAGAGCTGTTAAAAGTTAGACACAATATAGTATAACTTATTGCGTTGTGAGTTGTACCTTCTGGTTTCGTTAAAACGGTTATAACAAGGAAGCTAGCATGTCGACGGGCGCCTATGAATCATGGCAGTGGGTGGCTAGTGGGAAAATGCGGGCTAATTGTCGTGGGAATCAACGTTTACCAACGCCCACAATGGACTGCACAACTACTTACTCCTTATAAGACGTATAAAATCAACGAGACACAGCAATACGCAGTCTGACGAACCACCCTATTCCTTCTCGATTCTCATTAAATTTCAAAGTCGGTCGAACATGTATGTATCTATACTTGCACGATGGCGCACTTTTTACATATGGCTACAATGTACTATTACCCCACCTGCGTAAAACAACCATACAAAGTTTTTAGATGACAAGCGTTCGAGTATCTGTGTTTTTGTTACTTCAGTTGACTTCAATCTGCTGACACAGTCAATCTCATTGACTTATTATATTTATTACGGTCAATCTAGATCGCGATCCAGAGTTCGTGTAGAGTGGTCCATTGACCGTCAATATCAGACGGCATATCAGATAGGTAATATCCATATTGTGGCGGATTAAAATTCCAGTTCTTTCTATATCAGACTTATTAATTGTTTTACAAATATTTCGGAGACCGACTGGCCGATTGAAACTTGGTCTGTGCCTCTGTAGTCAACTTTTCAAATAGACGGTTGTAAGTAGCCAGCCCTACACGCCAGACGGGCGCCGTGAGTCACTCGCGTGGGCGGAAAGTGGGCACTCGTGGGCTAATTGTCGTGGGAACGACGCGCGCTCGCGCCTACACTGGAACAGACACTTCGCGACACCTTGTCTAGAAAACTATAAGAAACGTAATGGAATGCAGTCGTAAGATCACATTGCATTCGAAGATGTTGATAGGTGTTCCAAATAATTTCGGCCCTGGCGATGATATTATACTAAAGAATACCATTGGACCCTAGATTGACACAGTAGAACTGTTGAGTGCTCTGGAGTCTCGAGCGCTTTAGTAACTTCCCGATAGTTAACTACTTAGGGACCTGACCACCTTCCTAGTAAAATGCTAAAAAGTCTATCTCTAAAAGTAATCTAATAAAGTTTCCCGTGTATACAGAAAGCAAAATATTTAGAACATTGTTAAGTGAGTAGGAGGTATAAATAATTGACTGCGCAAAGCGAAGGTCTACTTGAGTGTATTTGCACTTGTCCGTCCGTCCGTCTGTCAGAGCCTTATAACTTCTGAATTACTGAAGGTAATTGCTTAAAATTTAAATATAATATGTAAACCGATGGCCTCCAGCCGAATATGGCTTAAAAAGTTATAAAAACTGTTATTTCAGGGGGGCTCTCATAGAAGCGAATGCGTAGTAAAATATTTTTTATAGCGTTACATAGGATTGCGGTATATCATTTTAAAAATAATTACGAATAGAGTACAAACATATTTTTTTAATTTTTTCCCCTAAAATTGACGAAATGGGGGCCTTTCAAAGTGGAGATTTTCTAACGAGATTTTAAAACTTGATCAATTATTTGAATTATATCCTGTGCTTGGACAACAAATACTAAAATAAGATTAATATTATAAAGAAACGAAATTATTTCATTTTTTATGAGCTTCAGTATTTTTAACAGAACTTCACAATGTAAAAGTTTATTCGTTTCTCCAATAACTCTTTAGCTCTTTTGCGTCTAATGTTAAAAGTTAAAATATAAGGTAAAACTATCTTATGGATACTGCGAGGTCTCAGTTCGGGGCGAACCACTAGTTACTTATAGCTCAAAAATGAAGCCTAAAAGTTATTCTTATTATCAACCTACCTACAGTAGTTATAAGTACTTATAAATCAAATATGATTATGTTTTGAGACTTATCTGAAGTAATAATCCCAATAGATTGTTTAATTAATACAACTAAATAAGCAATAAATTTAAAAATGTTCCGAACAATCAATAATAATACGTGTGATTTAAGGGAGCGTAATATATGGCGGCGACGTAGTAGCTCGTAAATAAGACGCGTGGAGGAGGAAGTTATTAAGCCGGAGTAGGCGAACAATCCATTATCGCGCGGTAAAGGGTTGGACAAAAACTAAGCGTAGCGGCTGTGACACGCGACATCAGTAGAAGGTATGGCTGAACGTCAAATTAAGTGTGTAGAGATCGTCAAAACTAAAATTAACGCGCCTACTAATCGTTCACGTAATATTACGAGTATATGCGCTATGCGTGCCCGGGGCTCGAATCCGCGACCCGGTATAGGAGGTCAATCGTTTAAAGTCTAAATCTTTAGGCTATCACCGCTTTAAGTATAATAAGTGTATTCGAGTGTGCTCAGCAATATTTAGATATCAAGATCTTACTGCCGCACTTAAAGAGTCGCTTATCATCACTTAAGCAACTCCTTATTAATAGATTTTGTACTGAAATCTATGTGTACTTAGGAGTTCCTTATGTAATGAGTAAGCGGCTCTAAGTGCGGCAGTTACGATTGTAAAAATATCACCTTTTTATAATCGTACCGCAAGATGCCGGGCAACTTTTCACGTCGCCGACATTCCAATTTCCATCTGTACACAACCTTTGTATTATTAATTCCTTAATCACACAGCACTGGCGTCCCGCGTAAAGTCTGTCTAAAGCCTTAGTAGTAGGCGAACGATACATCATCTGGCGATAAATATCACTACGGTCCGTGAGATTAGACGGCGCGATGCGTGCTTGCGCCTACGCTTACCACTTCACATGTCCGCCGCCGCCCGCCGCCCGCCTACGACGAACTAAATAACCACAGGCCACAGATTAAATGAAAACTTGTTGAATGTTGATAGACTGGAACATTTATGTTTGATCCTCCGATCAATGTATGCTGAATGCTCTAAGGTTGGATAATATGTTATTTGAAGCGCTGGAATTCTATACTTAATAATTTTTAGCCCGAATCGAAAGGTGAGCTTTAGGTAAACAATTTTGAAGTGAAAACTTCTTTAGCCGCGTTGAGCACTTTTTGGTAGGGGGTAAAAATGTGGAGTCGCATGACCGACATGCTCGCGAACGGCGACATGCTCGCCTTGTTACGAAGACAAAAGGTCTTCAATATAAATATACTACATTAGTAATTAAACTTTAGTGCCTTAGATTTAAGGTTTATATTTTATATAATTAAAATATATATATATATATATTCGTTTTCACTTCTATCGCCAGTCCCTGTGACTGCCAATTTTTAAAGTGAAAACTTCTTTAGCCACGTTGAGCACTTTTTGGTAGGGAGTAAAAATGTGGATTCGCGTGACCGTGACCGACATGCTCGCCTTGTTACTAAGGCTTATAAATATAAATATACTACATTCGAAAATTAAACTTTAATGCCTTAGTTTTAAGTGGTTTATATTTAAAAAAATAATTAAAAAAAAATTCGTTTTCACTTCTATCGGCAGTCCCTATGACTGTCAATTTTATTTATTTTTAATTTTTATTTAGGTATATGCCGATTGAAAAGCGATGTGATTGACAGGTCATTTTGTTTCAGTAGTTCAACTCTTGTTTTATTGAAAATTCTGAGTTGAAAAAGTCTTAGTAGTTCAACAGTATAACTAGTGGGAAGGATCCCATAAGATTTAAGCATTTTATAGGCATTTGGCATATGGACGGTATTGACAGCTGAGACAATATGTCTTTAACTCTTTAGTTTTCGTTTTACCTTTTTATGAAAAATCAGGCATTTTTTATAGGCTAGCTGATAAGTTGCATCCATCCATTTGGAAATCTCGGTGGCCAACCTCTACGCACATTGATGACCTCCCTGGCACGTGGGAGGTCCCAGGTTCGTTCCCCGGCAGGCTCAATTTGGAAATTTATAATTTCTGAATATTTTTCATTGGTCTGGACTCTGGAGCCTTCAGCCGTGGCTAGTTCTATAAACCTACAGGCGTAACCTACACGTACCACCAAGCGATTAAGCGATCCGGTACGATGCCGTGTAGAAAGTATAAACCGATTAGGGGTATGGTTTAATATAATCGCCGGACCTCTGACAGGTTAGCCCGCTACCACATCATCACTTGCCACTAGGTGAGATCGCAGTCAAGGGCTAACTTATAGAGGAATAATAAAAAAATTGAGATTTGTGAGGCTCCGGGATCTCTTATGAAAGCATCGTGTTGGCTCCCAGTAATGGTAACCCTACGCGTGCCGGAAGCGGGCCCGGCGTCCGCTCCCACGCTTGGCACGCGACGGCGCGCCGCATGCCAGCGAAGCCCCGCCGACTCACCGCACTGCCGACACTGCCAAGTGCCAACTAATGCTATTGCGTTCCACAGACGATTATTTCGAGCAATAAGGCCGTCTGTACTAACAAATTATTTTTGCGACATCTAAAGTAGGTATTTATAGGCACTGCACAACGATTACCGAAATCAAGGCAAAGACAAACTCTGGCTCGATTACGGCAAAATGACAGCTACGGGGTGACGATCACCAATCACTTTTGATTGCTCTGTCAATACATTAAAATGCTTGGGGCAAAATTTAGAAATCTTACTAATATTATAAATGCGAAAGTTTGGATGGATGTATGGGGATGTATGGATGTTTGTTAGTCAATAACGCCCCAACGGCACAGAGATATAGATTATAGTCTGGAATAGCGGATAGGCACTGGAAAATTAAAGAGTTCCCGTGGAAACCAAAAAACCTCAAACCACGCAGACGATGTCGCGGGCATTCGCTAGTTTACCATAAATTCAACCAATCACAACTGAGTTCGTAGCAAATTTCGATGCAACTCCAAATGATCGTGGCAAATCATCGTACGCAACTGTAAAGACGATTGATTCACATGTTTTTCACCATAATATGTTTTCATATCATGTAAGTACCTAATTACTTTTTATGATACCAGTTTGACTCGGCCTTAGCTAGGTATCTACGGCTGGAATTGATGTAGGGTGATGACACTTGTCTACATTCTGAGCATATTGCAGTCATTTTCCGGCCGATTCATTATATCATTCATATCAAATTAGAACTTCTCGTTTTAGTTTTACTCCCTTGATATATAACATCGGTCAATTGAATTTCTGATTAAGTAAATTAAAGCGTGTTGTGTTCTTAATTAGTTTTTTTTTAAAATAAGCAAGAGCGTTGCAGATGAGCAGTTTGATGGCTGTTAGCCAGTGTGGCAGATTTGCTACATTTTATTTGGTGACAATTTATGAATGATCTTGAATAGATACCTACCGAAGATACATACCTACAGTTCACGCGCGAGTTGAATGCAGAGTAAATGTATGTGTTACCATACATTTACTCTGCATTCAACTCGCGCGCGAACTATACTAAAATACTGAAAGTCTACGTCTCTGTCTTGATTCCTGGCAATTCGGTTCATTAACAATACGGTATGCAGATACCGCAATGCATCGATTTGAACTGCTACCAGTACCTTACCTGCCTAATTAATGCTTCTTTCTTGTATCTTTTAAATATATGTATAAAAGGTAAGTTTCTGCGGGAAATTCCACAAAATGCTACACGAAATGCTTTAAACTAGGAACAATAACACGCTAATTTAGGAACAATAACAGGCATTCCATGAACCTATTCCTGGACGAACGGTTAAAACGATTAAATCTGTCCCGGAGCAGACACACGTGCGTGGTGACGCGACGCTCGACGGCGCCTCGGTCTAATTCCGTGCCCCGTGACTGTGCGTTACGTAAACCTCACGTTGCTGTCTGGGAATCGAGATATCTTTAGACTAGACACATTATTGTAATAGTCTACAGAAAATACTCGTATGGGATTAGGAGACAAGACACCAGATAAGATGTATATTAAATAGTGTAAGTACATATTGATATTGACTAGCGACGATCTGCAGCATCGCTTCCATGGAATTTCAAAAATCCGAAAAATTTCGATAGTATAAATAGGTAATTATCACCCTGCACTTTATATCTACTAAACGCTATTTTCTGGGTACTTAGTAATAATAGTATAAAAGTTAATATTCTGCGGCGTTGGTCTTTAGTTAGGTACTTTTATGTACTTGCCTTAAAGGCATTTGAGTCTAAATATACAAAGTGGGAATTTAGAATATCACCTTGGTTGGTCAAAAACCTATCCGTCACATACGATACAAAAGTCCTTCATTTGCGCTCTGCATAAGACAACTTGAAACAAGGCGCCGCGTTTTGCTAATCCTCATTGTATTCAAAATTGCATTGTTCTGTCAGTTACATAAACAAGCTGACATCAACGAGATAACACCGTGTAAGACGGTACATACCTACTTTCCAAATGCGATACCAACACCATATTTGCTTGTGCTTAAAATGTAGAGATAGCCTTAACACCTAGCCAATTTGAATACTAGTTTGGTACAACGTGGTGTACCCCGTGTATCATTTCATGCGGGTTAAATAAGGCCCGCGCCATGCAGACGCCATCGATCGCATACGGAATTTACTTGATGATTCTGATTGGTGATTGTGACTGGTAGGTTATACGCTTGGCGTTGTAAAACGAAACGAAACGAAATAAACAGCTTAGTATATATAAGGTAGCAAAAGAGCATAGAGTAGATATTATAAAAGAGCTACCTATTATTGTTTTGCGCGCTATCCTTTTCCAAAGTCGGAAATGCCGCGCCGCGCTACCGCCGCGCCGTAGAAATTCAATTTTCCTTTGATGTATATAGTTAGTTATATCAGTTTTTATCAACCTAGTTACTACCTACGTTAGTTTATTTTATCTTTAAAACCACTTTATTGATAGGTATCAATGTTTTGAATTCGTTTATCGTAATTCGTTTTGATAAATGACACGGACGTAAGAAAAGCGTAGTGTCGTCCTGTGATTCAGCACCTCTGTACCTACACGATGTATTTTTGTCTTGCAGCGCCTAGTACTAATGCTATTAATACTTATAAGTTACACTTACTTATACGAGTCCCCTAGAAAAATCAAATTACCCAATTTGATTTCTATATTTAATCATAACGTGTTACAGGATAAGGTCACTCTGCTCAGTATACTGAACTGCCGTTACACAATCTTGGTACACCCCTAGGGGCCCTAGGATACCTACAGTATAGAGTATAGATACTGTTTAGTGATGACATCTCTTTACGTTGCAAAATATAGTACATTTCTGTATTTATGATAAGTTATCGCGTTTAAGGTGGATTTAGATGGATAAGAGCGAGCTCCTTTTAAAATTATTTTGGTAGACAATAGACATACCTAGGTAATGGCAGAACGTCTTTTCCGTCTCTGATCAAAATTGTCGTGGTAATGCAAATGGTCGAATATCTTGTCAGCTGGGGATTATATCGTCTAGTATGAACGCGCGTTTATTTTAAATTGCTTATTGAAGTATCCGACGATAACCTGCCTGATATTAATAATCGTGATCGTGCATGAGGTCGGGTACCACTGCCAATGTTATCTCAACTCCCGTGCCGTTTTATGAGGCTTCACTTGTTACATTGAATGTATCTCTTGCAAAAAAGCCGTGCAATTCAATGAAATTATCTTTATCATTAATCAAAAGTGACTTTTAAAGATACCTATTTAATTAATAATCTCTTAACTTTCGATTTATTTTAATTTGAACATTTCAATATGATAATTATTTTTAGCCATAACATGATTATTATTTTTTTACGCCACTACAAGTTAGCCCTTGCCTGCAATTTCCCCTGATGTTAAGTGATGATGCAGTCAAAGATGGTAGGGCTAACCTGTTATATTAAACCCATACACCCGATCGGTTTCTACACGGAATCGTACCGGAACGCTAAATCGCTTGGCGATACGTCTTTGTCGGTAGGGTGGTAACTGGTAACTAGCCACCGCCGAAGCCGCCCACCAGGTCAGACCAGAGAAAATTCAGAAATTATAAATTCCCGAATTGACCTTGCAGGGAATCGAACCCGGGACCTCCCACATATAAGACCACAGCGCTCACCACTGCGCCAGGGAGGTCGTGGTATACTGATAAACATTTCCTTAACTAGGTAACTAATGATGCCTACATGATGATGAATTAACGATGGAAGTTCATTGTATGTTTATTTGAAGAAATAACTTTTATCTATTATTATTTCACTAAATTAATTACGTATAATATATTATTTGTTAATAAAATTAATATTTGTTAAAATGAAGTGTCAAAATATTCTTTATATACTTTTTTATGTATCTAACGCATGCGATCAAACAAATAAGTATCATAATTAAGTACTTAAACCAACTTTTTTAAGGATAAATAAAATACATTTTATTTTTACTTATTGTATACCTCAAGCACATACCTACAAATAAAGTAAACAGGTATTCTGAGTGCAGTTTATAAATACATACATAATACACAGTCATGGGTAAATGCGGTGGATGAGGCGGATCTTTTTAGATGAATAATTTTATTTAATTCAAAAGGTCATTACATTATTCCGTGCAATTTCCTTGTCACGTTCAGTCACATATTATGATAGCAAAACACGTTAAACATGAGCAAAACACACACATAAAAATGGCAGGTGACAAGATGACAATTCAAATCAAAGTACGCTACGCGACCACGTCACGCTCTTTGATTCAAATAAATAAATAATCATTCATTTGCAAGAATGTTTGTATAGTCCAAGAGACGAGCGGATTTAAGATTATCGACTCGTGACATCAACATAGCCCGCCAACCCGCATTGGAGCAGCGTGGTGGGTCTAAGCTCCTAATTCCCTCTCTCCTATGAGAGTGGAGGCCTGTGCCTAGCAGTGGGATGTTAATAGGATGTAGTGGTGGTGGTGGGTGGTGGACATCAACATTTTATTTATGTTACCCATATGGAAATCGGTATGGATATTTTTATTGCGATGTACTAAACACACATACGCGCGCGTTTTAGAAAATATATGTATTACTTGTATGCGTTTTAGGTCAGTTAACGAAACATTAATTTTATCAGAATATTATTATCACAAGTGTATTATTAATATTATTATTAGTGAGACAAGAGAACATCATAGTGAAGAGGTGAATCACGTGCGGCGCGTGACGCGTTGTCACGGCGCGCGCCAATCATGGCCTTCACCTTGAGCGCATACTCATTATCGTGGATTAATGAACACTTTAATCACGCGTTTTGCTTGCTGACAATCACAGAGATCCGTTGTGGATGGCTGGTGGCTTTATTTGAATTTAGAAGGCGTTAAATTGCGTTGATGTTATCAAGGCAATTATTCATGTATACCTTTTTACGATTCATATTTGATAAATGGATAAGCACAACGGAATTATTAACAGGATAAGAAAGAATTGAATGTTAATATGCACCAAAATTTTAAAATATACACGTATATTATAGGAATAAAGTTTTTATTACAAAAGTAATTGTTAGGACGTTTTAGGAGAATTATTTATATGCCTATCTTTGTTTTTAGTGCATGTACAATGGTTCATGCACCACCTTGAAGAAAAGGAAATTTAATCACAGTTATACATTAGTTATACATCATCACACAGAATTCTCATAAAATTAAAGTGTACTCACTTTTTTAAGATTGGAATGATGAAATTGTGCCTTATTTGACGTTATATTAAAACTGCATTGATTTGAGCGTAAAAACATCTCTTAGTTATAGGCTCGGCGCAAATGGGCCACAACAACGAGGAGACAAGCAGTTAACATTTTTTTTCATACATTTTGTATAGACTCGCTGCAAACGAGTGGTCGGTGGCGGCTACGCATTACAGTAGTGTAAGTAGCGCGACTGCCACCGGTGGCTGTGGTTGATGGCCCGTTTGTGCCGAGTCTTAGGTATATATATGTATGATGTTATATTAATGGACGATTGTGGAGATATCATACATTTCCCTATATATTTCATGTGTTAATGTGTACTAAAGTCAATGTAAAGAGCCATAGAATAATATTTGTTTCGATAATTTATTGCAGCTACATACATTTTACTACTTATAACAAGATTAAATTGTTAGTATTTATCCTTGTTAAGTTTTCCTTGTCACAAGACTGTATTGCTAATTATTATTTTTTGTTACAGAGCAACAAACCTATAATGGAAAAAAGGCGTCGAGCACGCATCAACAATTGTTTGAATGAACTGAAGGCTCTTATCCTTGACGCTATGAAAAAAGACGTACGTACCAATATATAATTTGTTGCACGATTATGGAAAACAATTTTGTGTAGATAGCAGCTCTCAATTGTAGTTTTAAAAAAACAATTTGTTGCAGCCAGCACGTCATTCGAAACTGGAGAAAGCAGATATCTTGGAAATGACCGTAAAACATTTGGAAGGCTTACGATCTGAAGGCGCTGGTTCTCCAGACAGGTTCAAAGCTGGATATAGACATTGCTTGTCCGAGGTTGCCAAATTTCCTGGATTAGAGGGAGGGTTAAAAAGACGTTTAGTACGGCATTTGGAAGGCTGCGTCAGCACACCTGGCGCACGACCGTTTGCAGCACCAACTCCTCCCTCGGATACTGAAGATCCCATTTCTCCTTCTCAACACTCTACAATTTTTATCTCAGGTAAAATTACAACTTAAATACAATATAACACTTAATGTTCTATTTGTATATCTGACTACTTATCCATTTGTAAAATATGAAATAGCTATTATGCCAAATATTTCCCACTATATTTAGTATTCCTCGTAAATAACTTGAGTACTTTTTACAGCTGGGCCTGGATCTGGAGTACGCCTCGTCCCAACAAGATTATCAAATGGGGATATCGCACTTCTCTTACCAGCCGGTGTCAGTGCCAGTACATTGGGCACTGTACCAACCCTGGTACCTCTCTCACCAAGAGATGTCTCCTCTACATCTTCAGAGCCAAGATGCTTTTCTCCAGCCAGTTCAGGATGGGGAACCCCTCCTCCACCAACGGAGGAAAATGCCCCCTTGGCCCTAGTAACAAGAAGACAACCACCTGAAGAAAAACCTTGGCGACCTTGGTGACAATTCATTCCCTATTTTTAAACCTGTGATCTGTGATATTTGTTTGTAGTTGTATGATTTGTCCGAGTGATAGATAGTGAAAGTTCCTATAAAACATATTATGTTGTATAAATTGTAGACCTAGAATATGAAAATTAATTACTTGGTCAGTATAAGATGTGTGATAAGAAAGAACACGTAATACCTAAGTATTTGAGAGTAAATTAAGCCATTACAATAAATTTAGTTACTTTCTAGTGTTAGTCTTCCCTTGGAGTTAAGATAGGTTAAGTGCGAATGTAAATTTTTTGATGACATCTAAGGCAGTATTTCATGAAAAGGGACGATAGTCCAATATATTAACAGAATAAAATATATTTTATATTAAATCATTATATTCATCGAACTCATTTAGGTACAAAGTACCATCTAATTAAGTATCATTTTCAAGCATCACTCAGTTCTATATAAATTAAAAATACATTTTATCAGTTAATTCGGCTTTTGACCTTTAAGTATGAATTGAAAAGTAAGTGCGCAGGTAAAAAGAGATAAAATATTGCAGACAACATTTTTTTTAAACTATTTATCTTATCTTGCTAAAATTAAGCTCACAATTAATTAAACTTATTATTTCTCCATGAAACGATAAATTGCACTTTTTACTGTTTAATTGTTCGGCGTTCAGTGTGTTACTCTAGTTATGTTAGCTATGTATATTAAAATTAGGATAAATTAATAGAATTCTGCGTGCCTTATACAGCAAAATCGTATAGTCTTCCAATTCTTAGTTATAAGTTGACTTGCGTAAGCAGGTGTAATAAATTTAAACAGTATAATATCGTAAAATGAAGATACAATATTATAAATACATATATGTATGTTACCATAATATAATAACTACGTCTTCCTTTTCAGTTACCGAATAATGAACAGTAAACACAATAATAATAATTAATACAGATTACGTAAAAATAATATATGAGTATTATTTTAAGTACTTGTCATACGAAAGTTTTTATCAACAGTATGTAGTATTCACATAACTTACTAATACAGTTGTTCAGTTTAACTCCAATAAATTAAGTGGGTGTATTTTTCATATTATTTATTTTAAATACAAAATAGTAACATAAGAATTGGTTTCTTAATGCTCTATGCGTGTGTTATTTATATTTTTGAATGTCACGATAGCTACTAAGTATAAGACCAAATTCTATCAATATTAAATACTGTATAAAAATCATGAGTTATAATAATAATTAACCGCAGGACACAATACAACTAAAACTGAGAAAAAAATCTTCTTATCTTCTTTAGAAGATTTTTTTCTTTGTTTATCGAAAAAAAATTACCAATACCTCAGTTAAAGGACCCCCTATCTCTCTGGCTATAAAAGCAGTAACGTCTTATTAGTTGCGGTAGCGAATTATTTATTTTCAAATCTTGCTGTTACTTAGTTGTAATTTATTTGCACGATATTTAGGCACTTAAGTAAAAAGTTTTCAGCATATAAGATAATGTAACTTTTAAAAACAATTTCGTACCTAAACCTAAGATCCAAGGCCAAGGTTTAAAATACCTTGGCTTTGGTAAGTATATGTCACCGTAAGATTGTAAAAACCGTTAGATTATAATCTAACTCGCGAAATTGTAAACTGTCGAAAGATTGTGAACCGTTCAATGTTGTGAGTGTCAATTTTTGAAATATTCATTGTAAACTCGCCGGCATATTAAGCGGAACATAAAAAAAGGTCCATAATTAAAAAAATATGGTTTTATTTTAAAATCTACTTACTACACTTCTTTTGTTATTTAAAATTTCATTTGTTTTACCTAAAATGAGATCACATTAAGAACAGATTTTGCGAGTAAAGGCTATTTGTGAAAAATGGTACATTTTTGAACTTTTCATGTAACCGGGAAAAGTGAAATTTAATATTAAAAATAACAATTAATTAAATTAGAAAAATGGTGATTAATATTGCGTATTTCCTCCACGTGCTCTTATTAAAGTTTCTACCCGGGCATACTGAGAATGATGTTATCGATGGTCTCCTGGGATAGTCTCCGCCATTCCTCAATTACGGCGATTGTCAGTTCTCCCACGTTGGCAGGAGCTGGAATTCTGGACTTAACTTTTCTTTTCAGCAAGTCCCAAACGTGCTCTATTGGGTTCATATTCGGTGATCTCGCCGGCCACTCCATAACAGTGATATTCAAATCATTAAGATAAGCTTGAGTTACCCGAGCGGTATGCGGCCGAGCATTATCCTGCATAAAAACAAAATCTTCACCGATATATGGGGCAAACGGTACAACATGTTCTTCTAAAACTTCTCTGATATAGCGGTCTGCAGTCAGACTCCCTCTGTCAATCACTACCTAGTCCGTGCAAACTCCCAAACAAATGCCCGCCCAAACCATTATTGATCCACCACCGTATGCACCGTATGTAAATACTCGAAGTTCGCTCCAGATAAGGTGTATTTGAATAAAATTAAAACAATTGCATAAAATGTGATGTTCAGTTGTTTTCTTAATTTGAAAATAATTCTTTTTAAATTAAATGACGTATAAACCAGCCAGCAACCTTATATGATACTGATATCAAACCTTTTTTTTATGTTCCGCTAAATATGCCGGCGAGTTTATTTGTTTTCTTGTCTCTTTCATATAGGTTAGGTTAGAGTTAGACATAAATAATCAGGTTCACTTATGTTCTATTGGGTTCATAAACCTAACAGATTACAATATACCGAAAATAATGCCTTAAATTGTAATCTTTCGACACTTTACGATTTCGCGAGTTAGATTATAATCTAACGGTTTTTACAATCTTACGGTGACATATATATTTGAATGTTAAATTAACGTGATATTATTTTAAGATTATAATTTAAGCTGATTGTACCTAAAAGACAAATTAATAATAAATATTACATAAATATATTTATCGAGTTTTTTTTTCATTAAGACAAAAAATATTTTACAAATATTAGAGTTGGTTTATAATAGTTTAGTAAATTAAAACCCAATGTTCATTAATATACTTTATTCCTTCCGATAATATCACATTCTCGAGTACCTAATTTAATTATTTTCTCACAATCCTTTTTCCCTCTCATTTTCTTTTCGTCCTTCGCGCCCCATTGGCGGGAAGCGCCCCCATTGGCCCTTAGAATTCCCCCTTTTTTTAATTATTTAATTTTACGGCCCTAGATTCAAGTCCTTTATGGCCTTATATTTATTGCGAATGTCGTTCCACAGAATATAAAACTAGAAAATCATGAGATTCGGCCATCCACTTTTGGGCAACCTCCCGGTGCACAATAATTAAAATATATGAAAGTCAGTTAGCTATTCACAAATCAAGTTTTAGAAACGTAGCTCGACTTAATATAATTCGTAATTTAGCACACAAAACATTATAAAATTTATCGCTATTTACCTAAATAATTAATGAATTTAATTATAACTAAATTCCTTATACAAATCAGTACAACTAGTTATCGTTTTAGTCTGACGAACGTAACTATATATTCTCAAAGTATATTTTTGATACTCAAAGTATATTTAATTAAATTAGGTACACTTTACACACTTTTATAAAACATGATGGTGATAATCAGTTACGGTATCTTAACAATAAAGCTACGAGGGTTCCAAACGCGCCCTGGTCTGAGAAGAGCCCACAACATACTCAGCCGGGTTTTTTTTTTGTATCACCATCTCACAAATATCGTAAATCACTTAATTATATTTATAATTTTAACAATTACATAATTAGCCGCTAGAACAATTCATACCCATGCCTTCCTAATCCTATCATTCAAATAATCCTTTACACTGTAATTGGAATTCTCAATTAGTTCTCGTTTTACAAAAACTTTGAACTTTATCACTGAACCCTTAAAAATAAGAAAATAAATTATTGATATATATTAATTCTATTCTTACTATTATTAATTATAAACATTATCTTCTTAAAAATAAATACTTATAACAGATAATCATGACATTCGGTTTCTTCCACAAATATATTTTTTTGAAATAATTACTCTAGCAATTTTATTTACGTATCGACCATTGGAAACCTTCGTTGCAATACAGATAGTGAAATGTTGTCTCCATTATCGTCATCCAAAGACTCAATTGTTGACTCTATCATTATTCGATTCGTTGTACTGTAAGTTGCAACGACGATCTGAAATGGTTATTTCATATTTTTATACAAAGATAGTGCTAATTTGATATCTGTAATCTCCTACAGCTTTAACAATAATTTTTTAGACCCCTATACATTTTGATTACAATTTCTTGCTATTGCCCTTAGTCTACTTACCATCTATTTAAATACAAATCTTATTATAAATTATTTGACTAATTCTTTTTTTTTTGTTTTTATAGTTGTCAGGAAAAGGTTTATATGAAAGAAAATGTTTGACAGAAGTCAGAACTGTACAGAAAAGAAAAAAGTTCTCCATATACAAAAGTAGATAAAACATACGAGACAGTAGGGAGTTTTTTTTAAATATATTGACAGATTGACGGTCAGTTGTTCGGTTTTATTATATATTATAGACATTTATCCTGGAAAAATAAAATCAGTTCCCACGGGACTCGAAAAGATCTAAAATCTACGCGGAAGAACAAGCACAACTAGTTTCTTCTAATTATATTAATCAGGGGGGTTACTGCCACTGTTTAAAGCACTATTATTTTGATATTGTTTCGCCAAAACCTACCATGACGTGCCCAAAAGTAAGCTTATTAGAACATTGTTTCCTAAGCAATTTTGTGACGTCATTAAGCAAATCATTCACTCAATTCGTACCATCAAGTGTTTTTTGAGAGCTAGCATTATTGTTTTACGTAGGATTTGCGTCAAATTTAGCAATCATAAAAAAGTTACTTTCTTGCGACGGATCAACAACGGATTGACTTTATAAACAAATAAATAGAAAATTGTGAGGTTTTCCAAGTGAATATTCTACTGGATTAAACTAAGTTAATGAGATATAACTTTATAAAAGTGAGTTATTTAATTTTCCACATGGTATTAAATTGAAAAATCAGGCACGCCTGGGTGAAGGGGAGTATGCTTGGAGTATTCCTACATGCTCAAATCAGGCCTCCAGATACCTAATTTAATACCAATTTCGAAGAACCGACGGACGTTTGGTTCGCAAGGTGCTTGAATGGCGGCCTCACAATGGAAAGCGCCCCACTAGGTGGACAGACGATCTCAAGTGTGTAGCTGTGTGTGTAGTGTGCAAGCAAGCAGCACAAGACCGTGCCCTGTGGAGATCTATGCAGGAGCGGACGTTCAGCAGTGGACGTTTCTCGGTTGAGACGACGACGACAAATAAGAAAGGTTTGCGATGACTGCTATCTCACCTGATGATAAGTGATGATGCAGTCTAAGATAGTAGGGGCACAACAGTTAATAGTAACTAGCTCATGCCCGCGACTTCGTCCACGTGATGAAGGTTTTTTGGTTCTCGCAGGAACTCTTTAATTTTCCAGGATAAAAAGTAGCCTTTGTGTTATTCCAGACTATAATCTATCTCTGTTCCAAATTTTATCAAGATCCGTTCAGCCGTTCTGGCGCGATTGAGTAATATAATTTAGTTGAATAGTATAATGCGCATTTATAATATTAGTATTAAAGTATTGAAGAATTAAAATAATTCAAATGGCCAAGAAATGTATGTAAAAATAGATATATTTATTATATAACAGTTATCTTTAAATTCACAATAATTAATTCAGTCATATTTGGCATAACATAAACTGATTTAAACTATAATTTAAAATTTCAGGTGACTAAGGATATCCATTGAGAAAAAACAATGATTCCAATATTGGATGCAGCACTAGACTGGCCGGAGGCACATTACACGAATTTGCATGTTTGCACTCGAAATATGCCCTTAGCGGAATACCCTTATTCAACAACTCTGGGCAAGACGGCAGCATTTATTGTTCTGAAAATAAACATAATACTCAATTTAATTTCATAACAAACATTTAGGTATTATAGATTGTTTAATTCATATCAAACTTATTTCCTTATAAATAAAAGTAAGAAAATCAAAAAAGCTTATTATTCTTTATCATTATTAATAATGTTGAAGGTTATGTAAATGATAAAACCACTTGGGTTTGACTTGCTCCAGCTATGCTTAGTTGTGCAGTTACTAAATTAAAAAAAAATATTTTTTCAAACGAGCAATCGCCGAGTTTCTTGCTGGCTCTTCTAAGAAGAAATAGCATAACAAGGCAGTGTTAGATTCAAACAACGATTCAAAAGCACTTGTAAAAGTTTATCTCAATAAAAACGTTTGCATTTTCAACATTGTATTATTGTTTATTTTTCTTTGACATCTGCTGCAAAATAACACAAACCACTTGAAATGCACTGCTGCATCACAAAATTTGTTGGATCATCGCGCGTAGCGCCACAACTTTACCAGTATTTTTTGTTTTATCCAAGAAAGCAAGAAACGCACAATAATTATACTTACTCGAGACCCGACATATTATTCATAAAAGTTACAAAATAATCAACTTCCCACTATTATTTATTTACGTGCCTTGCTTGACAATTGACATTTAAAACAACCGTTTCGTTTTACATATCGATTAGGAAACATAGAGCGAACAAACAATTATTATTTGGTTTCAAATTATTACATAATATTAATAAACTTTTTGTTAATTATTGCACTTTATAAAGGTATATAGGTATGTTGATACATTTTTTTATTAAATATTATAACTTTGTAAAGTAATAATATTTAATAAAAAATGTATCAACACTGTTATTTTATGCATGAAATGAAACGTGATACAGACGAGATAGTGCAAAAAAATGTATATAGCTACATCTCGCTTACTCTGAAAGTAAGGAATAGACAATGTTAGAGTATCATTCGTTCTGTCCATCATGTAGGCAAGAGTAGAACCATAATACTTTTGTGCGGTCATATGGTAGCTTTCTCAGTAAGATTACTTAAACATTGAAACAAGATGTTCCTGTATCATAATGGTTTTCTAAATGTTGATAGTAACCGCCCAGGTCTCCCTCTTTAAAAACGGCAGCATCAGTTCGTCTCGAATCATGATATTGTTTTGTTGCTGACTGTATTCAATATTGGCTTTATTTCGTTTCTCAACAATTTGACATCAGTCGGTTGCAACAAACTATCCCGAAGTCTAATCCAAATGAAACTTCTGATGCCTTTTTTCATTTGAACGCATTTATGCTATTGTTAATACCCATCGATTCACCAACTAAGTCAATGTTAACACTCCACTGCATCTGACTCAGCTGCATATCCCAATCACGTTCATCCTTACATGAACCTCTTTTAACGGTTAGCCAATGAATTTAAAATTGTTTGATTTAAACTTTTAGTTTCGCCGTTGGATCTAAACATGCTGCTGTGTAGTTATAATACGTCTCAGATACCATGAAGTTCACAAAACTTACATAATAAATTCATTAATTAAAGTCAAAATTTATGCACTATGACTACATGATCTAACTTAGGTAGGTATTCTTTTTTTTTTTGTAAATTTGCGTAATATTTTAGGAAACCAATAACGAGCCTGAATCTTCTCAACTGTCTTCGCCTCACCCGAGTGTCTGATGTATGTCATAGTTATCAAGCGTTTCCAGCCCATTGGGGTGTAAATGCCATTCTTCAGTAGCACAGTTTGTGCTTTCTTAACCAACTATCTATACCTTCTCCAAATCCAAAAATCTATAACTAATAGATGGGGAGAATTCCGGAAATACATTAAAATGACTGCTGTGCAAAATTTTATTCTTGTCAGTCTTTGTTCGATTGACTTGATAAAATAAAGTACGTCGCCCGCTGTGAAACTCGTCGCCGGTGCTATTGGTAGCTGTCCAGGCTGCCGCGATGGTCGGGCGGACAATGCCAAGGTATGGGTACCTCTTATATGAATCTTGGGTAGCTGGATTCGATCTCTTCAATCGTTCGTAAGACTGAGATAAGCATCTGTGTGCTACACTTATCTGATTGTGATAGATATCGCATTCTTGACTGCTCTAGTCTCTGCGCTGTGTGTATCCACGATAAGCTCGTTCCATGTCCTCGGCAGTAGAAAAAAAATCAATTTTAGTAAAGAATTCTTTTATTTCATGAATATATTGTACACGATATAAAAGGAAAAGTTGACTGATTGACTGACTGATCTATCAAGGTACAGCTCAGACCACTGGAGAGATCAGGCTGAAGTTTGGCGTAGGGATAGCTATTATGACGTAGACATCCCCTTTGGAAATTCAATCCCTAATTGGTTTAAAGTTTGTGTGAAAATTGAACGTAACGAGAATGCTAGTCCTATCCTATTATAATTGATTTAAACAATATAAACATCTATATAACAAGTCATAATTAAAAAAAAATTAAAAAAACATGACTGCCCTGCCAAAAAAAATTAAAAATCTAAATTAATCTAGTAAAATTAAAACCTTATTCACATTTTTATTCAATGATATTTTTTTTTTTAATCACTGGATATTGAACTATAGTGTTATATTTTTGGAATCTACTTATCATTTTCTAGATGATGACTATATAGTTTATCTTATTTTTGAATATTTCTTTTTCTACTTTAGTCTTTAATGCGAGACCATGGTAACCCCATAAATTTGTTTTTAAATTTTACTAGCCTATGTCACCCGGAATAAGCTAGGGATTTTAACGATACCTCATTTATCAAAATCAGTTCAGGCGTATCCACCACAAGGTGGAATATACAAACTCACATACATACATACATACATACATACATACATGAACCCTGAAAACAATATACTCCTTTTTCAGGAAGTCGTATAATAACAAGTAAATAGTATATATATTTCATTTATAACTTTAACGTTGTGGTTTGTATTTGTATATATTTCTTGTTTTTAGTATAGTACAATAAATAATTTTTCATTCAGTTCATTCATTATTCAATTTGATTGCTAAATCTAGACTAATTCAGTCACAGCACACATACCTAACCGAAGTTTAACCTATGCACATTACCGCATCCAACCTATGTACGGCCCACTTAACCGTATCCAACAGATGTACGGCCCACTTAACCGTATCCAATTTATGTACGGCACACTTAACCGTATCCAACTCACGTACGGGCCACTTAACCGTATCGTATTTATGTACGGCCCACATAACCGTATCCAACTCATGTACGGCCCACATAACCGTATCTAATTTATGTACGGCCCACTTAACCGTATCCAACTCATGTACGGCCCACTTAACCGTATCCAATTTATGTATGATTAGCTCAATAGAAATTAATAACACCCGTATTCAAAAACATTAATAAGAGGTCTTTTAGAGCGAATTAGGGGTGAGCAAGCACACAAGGCCCAGAAAATGAAATCATAAACAACACTTGAGGGGCATACATAGACCAATGACCATAGTGCGACGAATACACTGTACACTGTGGGATATATAAAATTATGCATTTCATTTTAAAATTATTAACATAGTTATTACATTCATACTGTATACCATATTACTTAAAGGTATATCAATATTTTACATATTTATTTAAGTATTCATATTCTTTTATAACAGTAGAATCTTGTAATATTATACTTTTAAAATACAAAATATATAGATTTGCATATGAGCACATTAATACACACATATATCAAATATTATAATTTCAACACACAGACAAATAATTAATCAACAATCATACATGGGTAAAAACGATAGAATGGATTGCATCGGCAAACTTGAGTATCGACGCGAGTTTCGCATTTCGCCGCTCGCCGGTAACCGGCGAATTGGCGCTGTAATCATGCCCGCCATTGTACTTTTTATCCTAACAATAATTAATACGTCTGCTTTCAGTTTTTATTTGTGATATAATTGTTGTATGTTTTAGCTCGGTTGCTTTATTAAAAATGATCTGTTTACCCCTTCTTTGGCAGAGTATAGCACTAACTTCGAATTTGATACTTAAATCCATGAGAGAATAAACTTACAAAGAACAATCAACACAAGAAAAGTGATATAGCCAGATATTATATCAGAAAAGAATTACAACAAGGCCCATATTAAAACCAGAAATACTGTAGAACAAACGATAGGAGTTTGAAATCTCCATTCACCTCTAATAAATTCTAACATTTTTCAATATAACATTTTCAATTTAAATTTTGCCATAAATTCCTAGATAATATTAATTTATATAATTTATTGGTTCAGCTGATATGATAATATGTAGGTATTGTCAATATTCCAAGAATTTTCTTAATTATATTTCACCTATTAAACTATTTAATAAATACTGTCATTTGTTACATTGATTATTTATTTTTTAAGTATTACACACCATAATAATGGTAATACACAAGTAATTTTCTTTCAGCAGAAGTAAATGTTAACCGCTTCAAACTGTTATAGGGTGATTTTGAACTTGTTAAAGATGTGGAACTCCTCATTAATTAATACATACAGATAATATACATAATATACATACAGGCCAAACTTAACCTGCAATAATAATGTGTGGGTATAATACATATAAGTATGTCGTTTTACAGTATATTATATATAAATCCATCATAGGTATCAAGTATCGTCGGAAACTCTCCAACTCAGGTTCACGAGGCACATAGTACTAAGGCTCCCTAGCATTAGACGGCATCCAACAATGTGGTGCGTTCAAAATACTATATATTATTGTACATTAAAAAAAATATTTTATGAATCGCTCCTACTTTCACCACCACAACATTCAACCATAGGAGGAGTACGAAGAGAGTAGACAATATAAATAGTGCTAGACAATATTTAATATTTATCATTGAATGAATGAATGAATGAAATACTCTTTATTGTATACTTAACATAAATAATATATAATAGTAGCAATAAAAACTATCAAACATCAAAATAATCATTTTATATTTAACGAAATTTTCTTGATAAGTACTTACAAATATATAATATTTTTTTTTCTATAGGACATTACTCCGTAGAGGCTAAGTATAAATGATAACTTTAGTTAAAATAACATCATGATTGGAGTACCTAAGTAGGAACAGTAGCTCTATTCAAATGATACTCTAATCAGTTTAACATTGTCCTAAAATAGCTAGACCAAAACATGCAAATATCAATAATCCACATGCATACTAAATTATTCTGTTTCGTAATTTTATTATTATTATTGAGTCATGGGAGGTCACAAAATTGATAAATAATATGAACCAAGAATTAGAATTTAGAATACTGTATAAATACCTCAATAATTATGTGGGTCGACGGATCAGATCCCGCTTCTGAGTTTTAGTAAATTAAAACCCAATGTTCATTAATATACTTTATTCCTTCCGATAATATCCAACGACCTCAATTTACATAGACGGGCCCTGTCAAACAAAGAATGTGGACCTATTTTGCTAATGCCATCTAGTCTGCAAAGCGGGACAGCGCTATGGTGGGGACAAGGACAGGGCTATACAGGTTAGGAGCGTGCTCTAAAGGTTGGACGCCCAATTTTTTTCTATGAAAGCGCCCATCTAGTACCTACATATATATCGATGATAATATCACATTCTCGAGTACCTAATTTAATTATTTTCTCACAATCCTTTTTCCCTCTCATTTTCTTTTCGTCCTTCGCGCCCCATTGGCGGGAAGCGCCCCCATTGGCCCTTAGAATTATTGGCGCGAAGCGCCCCCATTGGCCCTTAGAATTCCCCCTTTTTTAATTATTTAATTTTACGGCCCTGGATTCAAGTCCTTTATGGCCTTATATTTATTGCGAATGTCGTTCCACAGAATATAAAACTAGAAAATCATGACAATAGTATTAGTGCAGTAAGCGATTGATAAAACTGCACCTATCAAACACCGAAAGCTAAAATATTACTTTGTATAAGTAATATTTAAAAAATACATAGATAAAGGGAAAATATGTAGAAATAGAAATCTTTATTAATGAAATTAACTAAAGTACAAAAATACAATGACTTCGTGGCTTCTAAGCAAGGCGGACCCGTATCTTAGGAGCCAAAATACACAGATATACCTATCTGTATATATGTCGTATTTACGGGGTACATGATACATCGATGGTGGTCGGAATACATTTTCAAAAGCTGTTTAATTGTATCTGTGTGTTTGCACTGCCTCGACGCTAATAGCTGTTATTGAGTTATTGCACTGCAATTTGTTTGAACCACCGCTCATCCCGATATTTATTATTTTCGAGCAAACATGCCACCCTGCAGCCTAAACCCGTTACAACCCGTTTGCTTGGAACTGCAAAATTTTGTGAAGTAAAGCCCATAACATATTTAAAAGCCCATACATTACTTACATTACAATGTTAGCTACATTGTTGAAATCGAAGACCTTCGGACAACTGTCCACCCTAACTTTAAGGTAAAACGTAAACGTAAACGTAAGTTGTATTACCTAACTGCTGCTTAACTAACCTAACTGCACTCGATATAAACCTGCTTCTTTATTTTATTGACCTTCGAATTTTATAGTACCAGAATTAGTATAGAACAATGATGAACCATTTAGTGAACATCGATCAAAAATTGACATTAATTTAATAGGCTTCATAAATAAAATTCCTAAATTTTCAGTTTATGTCTTTTAGTGAAAGGACTTATCAAAGGAAAGTTAAAGTTAAGATAATAATTATATTCATCTATGGATTTGTATTAAATACACGTTTAACTAATTATAACAAATTAAGTCCTCCAATAAAATTCATGGGGTACATAATGAATACAAAATCGCTTCTCTAACGGCCGAACTCATAATTATTGAAGTGTGATTTTTTTATCAATTTCACAAACATCTGTCGGAGCCACCCAAGTGGACGTTACGGGAATTGAAAACTACCGTTTTTGCAAGCAATTTTTAAACTCGTAATTTCCCTAATAGTATATAATTTGAGGATTTTAATTGTTTCGAACTACACGTCTCGATTGAGAAATAAAAGAACTCATTCCCGTCCGCTTTGAAAATACAAAACCCCCTGCAAGAAAGCTGCTACGATAGATTCCATAATAAACTAGAACTCTTCTATTGAAGTTCTTCATCCACGTGATTTCCACTGGTATTACAGTGAGCTTTAGGTTCCAACTTGGTTCCAAGTTACATGCCTGCAAGTTAAACGACCACACCTAAGACGTTACAATGGATTTAAATTATGTATGATAATTATAAGTAAGCTATTTTAGATAAAATTAAAACTGCCCAAATTTTAGTGTAGCATTCATTATACCAAATAGACTAGGTAATGCCCGCAACTTCGTCCGCTTTGATTTTCTGGGATAAAAAGTAGCCTATATCTATATATCTCGGGATGCAACTAACACGTACCAAACTTTTTTAAAAATCGGTTGAACAGGCCGTGAATATGGTAAGCGATCCCGTGGCTTTATTACCGATCGTTCAATCTGGGGAATGCGTGTAGACATCGAGTTGCATATAAATTGAAGTTGTCAAGCGAATCGGCGGCCCTCATGCGGCTCTGAGTGACAGCTTCTCGTTACTGAAAGGTCGTTGCTTGCTCGGTGTCATTCTTTTTTCTTGTCTGTCCGTATCAGTGACGGAGGCCAATTAATCAGTGTTATGACGCGTGACACGATGTAATGAGAGTTCGTAATGGATTTTATGAGGCGTCGTACAAAGTTACAAACCGTCTATTATGATCGTAAGATTTGGTGTAGGCATAGTGCGAGCTTACACATATTATGATAGCTCGGGTACCTACTTCGATAGATTTCGTATACTTACTGAAACGTCAGAATTAAATGGAGCATAACATCCAAGTTGTAAATTCGAGGGTTTTTTTTTTAGGTATATGTCACCATAAGATTGTAAAAACCGTTAGATTATAATCTAACTCGCGAAATTGTAAGCTGTCGAAAGATTTTGAACCGTTCAATGTTCTGAGTGTCAATTTTTGAAATATTCATTGTATTTACGTTTTCTTGTCTGTTTCATGTAGGTTAGGTTAGGGTTCGACATGAATAATCAGATAGTTAGGTTCTATCGGGTTAATAAACCTAATAGATTACAATCTACCGGGAAATAATCTTTCGACACTTTGCGATTTCGCGAGTTAGATCATAATCCAACGGTTTTTACAATCTTACGGTGACATATATATCTGTAAAACAAAATCAGTATACTAAATAAGAGTTACATTCAACCTTGATATAATAAGCATTCGATACCCCGAATATATCATCGTTATCGAGTTGTGCTAACTCGTTCTAAGGCCTAGAGTACCTACCGACTAGTAATTACTAAAATGATCGATTTGTTTCTGCGTCCATATGAAAAGACCAAAAAAGGTTTCGGGCGATCTACTTATCTAGTAGCTACGTAGATTAAGTAGATAAGAAGATATAAGTATTTTAATTGCATGCAGACAGAATGAAATGACTCATGAGACGTGAACACAGAATGCAAGAAGGAAAAAAATAATAAGCTAAGGTTATTTTTAAAGAATCGTGGAATTACATACGTATGATCTATTAATAAGAAAGTATAGATGTTACTAATTACGTTTGTCAATACCTACGAATAAGAGGAATTGAAGTAATATCTAAACAATAAAAATAACATCATTACTTCTCTGCACTAGCGGTGGTCTGAAACACAAGTTTTTGTACCGCGCTTTTTAGTTCAGACAAGTTGAATTTGAGTCTAGGTGGTCTGCGAGGACATTCGCCGAACATTTTTAAGACCACCCTAAGCGAATAATTACGCGTTACCTACGTCGTCGCTTTTCTTATAATTGCCGAAGATTCCACAAATCGTTTATAGGTAGGTACCTACTTACCTACTTAGTAAATAAATTAAAAGAATTTAAGAAAAAGTTTAGTTTTTTTAAACATGATTCACTGCTTTCAGGCAAACATTAAAAATATATATAAAGATAATTACTTATCTAGGTACGATTTTGCTTAATATTCATAGCTGTACATAAGTAAAAACACGCATTCCAGGATAATCCATATTCTCCCGCTATATTACTCAGATTCTATGATATAACACTAACTAGGCTATATTGTAGAATGTAGATCCATGGTTGTAGGTAAATAGAGCAAGAGCGATAGAAAAGTGTGTTATGTACGCTTACCAATTAAGTACGGATTGGCAGACTTCAAACGCCTCAAACCTCCCTGGCGCAGTGTTGAGAAAAATCTAACGTGGGAGGTCCCGGGTTCGATCCTCGGCAGGGTTAATTTTCTCTGGTCTGACCTGGTGGGATGCTTCGGCTGTGGCCAGTTACCACCCTTTACCGGCACAGACGTACAGCCAAACGATTGAGCGTTCCGGTAAGATGCTGTGTAGAAGCTAGAAACCGATTGTAGGACTCTATAACTGCCATACCCCTATAACAGGTACGATCGCTGCCTTCTACAAACTTTGAGGAAATTATCGAAAACTTTCAGACATGCAGGTTTCCTCACGACGCATTTTCTACACCATTAGGAATGATGAGATAAAATCGTAAATAATCTCTAGTGCGGTAAGACATACTAGCCACTAGGTAGGTACTAGGTATGTACTCAATGCCTATAGTAGTAGAATCACGAGCTTCGTTAGCTACAAAATATTAATTTACATATCTCGAAGCGTTGAGCAAACGTCTTCCATTATTCTTCTTACACGTACTGTGATAAAAAATCAGTGCAAGGGAACCCGAGATGGGGCACGTCAGGTCCGCACGTGTGTCAGGCAGTGCCGCTGTGGGTGGTGAATCTGTTGTTTTACTTTTTTTCTTCGTTCCTCTCTAAGTTGACACGTGATCGCCATGTAAACAACTTCGGCGGGTTTTATAGGACAGCCCTAATAATCTAGACTTTTTGTATAGAGACTGGCACATAGAATGCGAGTCGCAAGTTTGTTTGATGTACTTCTGTATCTTTACCTTTTTGGCATATTTCTATGTTTAAATTATAGTAGAGCCCTTATTGGGGTTTTCCAAAAAGTTTATCAGCGTGTCGCTAGTGGAAAGGAAATCTTATTGCCCGTGTCTTGAGATCATATAATCTGTCATCATCAAATAAGATTGCAGTTAAAAGAAGCGCAAAGTAAAAAAAAAACATGCAAAAATAACCTTCGTGACGGCACAAAGCTTGGTCCCCTTTTTTGTAAGCAAACAGCTTTTTATAATGAGGTATTTACTCGAACTACTTACCTAATTGCCTTTTAAGTTCTTTATAAGAAAACAACATAATTGGTTCGAATATTTTATAAGGCACCAAAAAAAAATTAAACCAAGAAGACACTTTAACAAAGGAATTTTTATAAGCTCCTCTAATATGCGAAATATTTGTTTCGCTTCGTTCATTAAAGATTTTATCTCTATTCTGCAAAGTGTAGGCAGTTAAGTTGAGGTCTCGATTCATTCCAAACATGCCTTCAATATGTTCGATGTCGATACAAAGAAAGAATCGATTTTCGCAGCGTGCATTAATCGTACCAATTACGATCGCGTTCCCTCCATGGATGGTAAGCTATCCTTTCAAATTAATTGAATTGATTAACCAATTGAATTTAACGCTGTTTAGTTTTTATTCGCGTTGCTCGTGAGTCAAGTAGCAATGCGAGAAATTTGCGAACACCTATAAATAGTTTAATTAACATTGTTTCAATTACTCAAATCACAAGTCGATTCAGAATTAATTGTGAGGTTACAGGTTTTAGGAATACGATGCATTTTAAATAGAGAATTTAATTAAAAGAAAACGCCTGAAGACAGACATCTTTCAGGCGGAATGCAAAGGCTTTATCTGAAAGATTAAGCGGAGAAGGGGGAGGAGGTTTTTAGTCCGTAGCCTCCAAAACTCCTGGAGTCCTGAGATGAGGATTTTCCTCCTCTCCAAGACAAAAAAAAGATGCATTTAAAATTGTGACCTGAAACGATAGCGTATTGTCAAAAAATTAAAAAAATTACCTACTTTTTATTTAGGTATACCAATTAGCAACGACAGTATCAGATAAGTAAATTGCCTTTTCATTTCAAGGTTTCTACCTACAACTTTCATAATTTGTATCTAGGTACTTAGATGAATACGATTGAAATTGTATGAAAAAATCTTTTTAGAGCTAACACAATTCTATGTAGTTATTACTGTGAAATCTTGAAAATTATGCCGGTCGGTGGCTCACTACCAAGATAAATTACACAACACATGAAAAGAAAATTACACCGTGTTCACTATTCACCTTTAACCGGCAGACGTGCTGGGTCATCTGTCTTCTGTGAATTAGTCAACCCTATCTATTAGCTATATTTTTTGACAGAGATAAAAAATATTATCAGTGCCTACATTGATACAGGTGGGTAGTTATAGGTAGGTATTGAAATAAAACATTACATTTTACTTATAATGATACTTTTTTGTTATCTTAAATGATATCCTAGATCCTAATATATAACTTTAATAATTATTAGGTTTCTTTATAAAAACACTTAAAAAAGACAAAACATCGATTAGTTCGTCGGCGACGTTTTATAGTTGGCTGGTAGAGCAATAACATTAATAAAAGCTTTTTTTATTCTGATTGCAATCACCAAATTCCCTCAAAGATTCGAAGCTGAAAAATTAAATTAGGTAAAAAAATAATGACGCTTCGCTCAAGAGGCCGCGTGGTGGCGAGCTTGTCGACATCGAGGCTCGATAAAATTCCGCCTGGCCATTTTATTTTAAGGCGCGCATTAACAGAGAGGTAATTAAGCATCGAAATGTCGCCGCCATTCTGTACGGAGGCGTCGCCCTAAGTAATGGCCTCTACACAGGCTATATTAACGCGATTACACCGATAACTGCGAAATGTAAAAATACGAAATTCGTCGAACCCAGCCCACCTAAATTACTTCAAGAAAAAGTCTTATTCCTTATTTGGTAAAAGAATAAACAAACTTGCGGTAAGTGTGGTTTAAAGCAGTGGTTTTCAAAGGTCAACTTTTTGCCATAAGTATCCGGGAATGAGCACTGAAGTGTCGGATAACTAAATTAAAAGACTTCAGGAATATTACATAATTTCGTATGAACACCTATTCTTTTTCTATTCCTGATTTATCAGTTAGGTACCAACACAGGTTTTCTGTGTGCTTTTGATGGTTTTTGCCACACCATTGCCAATTCGTCTGGCTTTTCCACAATTTCACGTCTGGGGGGCACTGTGGGCAAGAGCTAGTTTTTTTTAAAATAAGCACTTACGTTTACCACAGGATAAAAAATGATGTAGCAGAAAGCAATATGTAGTAGGTACCTATTTAAATTTAAATTGGCTGCAATTCCCGCGACCTTTCGCGTGCCGTACGCGCGTGTTGCCGTGTCTCAGGGAGGATGGACTCGTCACGAAGCGTGCTAGCTTGCTTTGTACTCGTAACTCCCTATAGTTTGAACACACTTAAGCAACTATAGCTAGCACACGACTTCATCCACTTTTTTTACAAATTTAATTCAAATAAGCGGCAATTGTCTCGGGTTGCTTTAGTTTAGGGAGGATGGACTCGTCATGATGGGCGCTAACTTGCTTTGTACCCCTGAATGTCATCAGTTAGCCAAACTATAGGCATTCAGTGAATGTCTATAGTTTGGCTAACTAATGGACTGTCTGACTTCATCCGCGTGGTGTCTGAAAAGGTACAACTTTAGCTTTCGCTGTGTATTTAGATTCAAGTATTCATAATCACAAACTTACCTAACCCAATAACAACGTCGCTAGCAGACGTTGAAAAACAAAATTGAAAAAAAAAATGTTAACAGGCAAAAAATGTATTCCAATTTTGTACCGGGTCAGATAAGTTTGACGGAATATACTAGAAAAGCCGACCATGCACCGAAAAGCGCATAGCGTCGCATTGGCAGAGCCCCCACTAGGTTGACAGACGACATCAAACAAGTAGTCTCTTACATACATAGGTAGAGACAAGTGGAACAGGCTGAACGACGTTTTGTCAGGTACAAAGCATTAAATTGTTAGTGTTAACATACTTCACAACAGCCAATAATTTGTCGCAGAAGGTTTCCACCAAAAGTTTCCACGACCTTAATTTCGCGTGCGGCACGCGCGTGGTGTCGTGGTCGAGGGAGGACAGACCCGTCACGAAACATAGTACCTACGCTGTAAACAGTACTCTTCGAATTATAATTATGCGCACGCGGCACGACAATGATATACTACTTTTACCTATTATGTGTTACTGATTTCATATTATCGGTTCATTAAATATCGTTGTCAATTATTGCTTGCGAGATACTACACACCAAAACAGGCGACCAGCAGTCTTAGCATGCACACAATAAGATATCTCGCGACGAGGGCGAGAGAGAGAGAGAGATTGCTGGCTAATTTTTCGTTTACCCTAATATGCACAAAATCCGGTAAACTTATACTTTCATCGAGACGAGACGAGCTTGAATAATGGCACAGAACCTAGCCTTCAAAGAGGATACCTAACACTTGATAGTTTTGTGCCATTTAATTACAGCGGCTCACAACTTCACGCTCGAGAGTTGGTCGTCCATCCCAATTTCCTTATGAGTCTTCTCTGTCTTCTCGCTACAAGTGTAGCCCTTGACTGAGATCTCACCTGATGGTGTGTGATGATGCAGTCAGTCTAAGATAGGCTAACCTGTTGGGTTACGGCAGTTATAATAAATCTCTACCTTTAATCGGTGATTACACGGCATCGAACCGGAACGCTAAATCGTTTAGAAGAGCAGACCAGAAAAATTCGGAAATTACAAATTCTCGGAAAACATCGAACCCGCGTTCTCCCACGCTAAGACAGCACAGCACAGCGCTTTCTATTGCGCCACGGAGGTCGCCAAAACGTTGTTTAAATTTTTCAGTGTCTACAATGTTTCAAATTTTTCAGTGTATACGATGTTTCAAATTTTCAGCTGAATAGACCGTGTGATAATAAGCCACTAAGTATGTACTTACCTACTCTGTTGCGGTTACATTTAGCTTTTTAAGAACCGTGACACTTAACTCGTATTTTTACTTATTAGGTAGGTACCTAAAACTTATCTGAAAATGTGTTGAAAATATTTTGAAATAAATTTGCCGTACCGTAAGATTGTAAAAACCGTTAGATTATAATCTAACTCGCGAAATTGCAAACTGTCGAAAGATTACAATTTAACGCATTATTTTTCGGTAAATTGTAATCTGTTAGGTATATTAACCCGATAGAACCTACCTGAAACCTACCTGATCATTTATGTCGAACCCTAACCTACAAGAAACAGGCAAGAAACCGTAAATACCATGAATATTTCAAAAATTTACACTCAGAACATTGAACGGTTCACAATCTTTCGACAGTTTACAATTTCGCGAGTTAGATTATAATCTAACGGTTTTTACAATCCTACGGTGACATATAAACTACATAGTCTTTGTTTAGTGCGGGTTAATCTTGGAGATAAGACGCGTAAAATTCACTTATACCCTATTTAAAAGATGGACACGATCTGTTTTAAATTTTAAAAAAGGTTCAGATCCAGATAGTAAGGTATCGTAGGTGCTATTTAGCTCTCGGGGCCCCAACTTCGTGACTTACCGCTGCAATAAGAAATAAAACGCCCACGCGGCTTTAAAAATGGTAAAGGCCTGGATAGACAGAATCTGCGACGGTAGCGATGCGCCGTCTGCAGTATGAACGCTTTCGAACCCATCGAAGTAATATGTACCAGTTCAAACTCTTGTATTATGGCCTGGATTCCTCCCTTCGCTGGTTCTGGTCATGTACATTGGTCACGTTTATGATTCCACAATATTATGTTTTATGAAACACAGCAATTATTGCTGACAGTAATTGCAGTAGGTACGTACGACCTAGATCAGCGACTGATAGGGGGAATTCAAGATAACTTCTGAACTTCAAATAACTGCATTAGAGTTAGAACCAATAAGTTTGGACACATTTGAAATGACAACTTGTGTTACTCATTAGGACTCTTAACACAATCGCATTCTTTTCGTCGTTTGTTTCTCCCGTCTCGCTATTTGTCTGTGTTTACGATATTTATTAATGAAGCACATTATATTTGCGGTCCGCACTCTGGAGTAGAGCACTGGTGCTGTGAAGGTCTTCATTACGGTCTACGTATTACAACTTCTGGATGCCTTTGACGACCTTCCTGGCGCAGTGGTGAGCGCTGTGGTCTTATAAGTGGGAGGTGCCGGGTTCCATCCCCGGCAGGGTCAATTCGGGAATTTATAATGTCTGATGTTCTCTGGGCTGGCCTGGTGAGAGACTTCGGCCGTGGCACTCTACCGGCAATATCGTACGATGCCGTGTAGAAACCGATTGGGGGTTTAATGTAACTGCCATTCTCCCAATAGGTTAGCCCACTACAATCTCAGACTGCATTATCACTTACCATCAGTCAAGGGCTGTCAAGGGCTAACTTGCCGTGGCGAAAAAAAATGCTTCAATGATAGCGCGCGCCGCTGCTGCCATGCGTTGTGTTTGCCCAATCATTAAAAAAGTATAAATAAATTAAATGCACACGTCTCGGCTTATCTGCGCTTGCGCATAGCGAGGACAGTGCAGGACGCACGTGCAACATAGGGCTTCTTTTTATTCTCTCTGCGAATAGGAGGGCTAGGCTATGTAGATTATATACTTAACATAAAGCCTTGTCTATCTTATATAAGGTGTATGACACACGTAAGCTTTTAGTCTTACTATAATAATTACACGACGAAATTTGGTAATGGAAGAGCTTATTCCTTTAGGTAATATGGACCGACTGCAGAAGGTATAATACCTATTGACCCAAAGGCAATAAAAATCCTCAGCCAAAATTTGATCAAAGGTTTATTTCGTCTTAATTTTCATATTATGTAGTTCTATCTTATACTGAAGCATATTATATTTGCGGTCCGCACTCTGGAGTAGAGCACTGGTGCTGTGAAGGTCTTCATTACGGTCTACGTATTACAACTTCTGGATGCCTTTGACGACCTTCCTGGCGCAGTGGTGAGCGGCCAGCATTCTTGCCACCATTCCACGTGGGCATGATTTATATAGTAATTAGGTTAGGCTAGCTAGCCTTAAGTTCTATTGTCTTATACTTAAAAGGAATTAAATGCTCAAGTCTCCTCTTTCGTTCCTGTTCTTGAAAGCCTCCAAAATATTTAAACCATAAATTACAGTCCCAAGACAATACAAGACATTTCAGTGTGCGCGTCACCTTTATGGCGTGTGCCTGGGGCAGGTGCGCGCGACCGGTCCGCAGTCGTCCAGTATGGCCCGTATACACCCATATAGCACTGAACATGTAACGCTACCATCAGCCCGCTCACCATTGTTCTATACATTGTAGACACATAAATAACCTGTACATGAGATCATAATTCCATGACGGCACAAGAGAAGCCGCCTTTATACCCGCATGGAAAATATTTTAATGATTAAACTCGTACAACATAATTTGTTGGTACTTATTTTGAATATGAAATAAATTAATAATGCCGGGGGCTGAACAAGCTTAGTTGAGTTGAATGTCAGCCTTATATTTATTTACATTTTACATATTGGCGGACCTCGTAACACTGAGTAGGTACCTAATAAACAATCGAACACGATTATTAAAGATTTGTTAAGTGGTTTTTAATGCCATACATAACCCATCTGGTGCACCAAAATGTACCTTTAAACATTTTTTTAAATTTTTCAATGCGGAAACTTTTATAATCTCGAATCACTTGTATAATCCACCCCCAATGACCAAGTATACCACCAATAAGCTTATTTTGCTAAGTACAATCCACTAAATCTGGTCCAGCACTCCCGGACCATCTATACTAAATGCACTATAAATTACTATACTAATTATAACGGCATTATAAATGCGAAAGTTTGGATGGATGTATGGATGGATGGATGTTTGTTACTCAAGAAATTTGGAACAGAGATAGATTATTTATCTGTATAGATTAGATGGTCTGGAATAGCACATAGGCTACTTTTTATCCCGGGAAATTTATAAGTTCCCGCGGGCACCAAAAAACCTCAATCCACGCGTATGAAGTCGCGGGCATCAGCTAGTATTAGATATATGTCTGGGTACATGTAGGAAAAATAAGCAATACGCACTACACACACCTATGCGTCACATCTCTCTAATTCTAATGCACGTATTTCCAAAGCATAGGTATGCATTCGTAGGACATCCTGAGATTCCTTCGCTTTTGGAGGAAAACGAAAAGCGAAGAAAGCATATAGAATAGCACGAAATATAGAGTTTACTCTAATTCATACATTTAAACAATTACAGTCAACTCTATAAATCTTTTCTATTCTTAAATTGCCGGATTGCATTAGCAGATAGGAAGAGCTTTCCGCAAGGCTCTACCGGTGTTTCGTCTCGTCACGCGAATTCACGGTTGGCTTGCACCGGTAACTGCATCCTGTTCGGAACAATATAGCTGTAGTAATTTACATTCAATGAAAATTATTTTAGCAATTGCTTGGTTCTTCTTTTTACATGTTCATTAAATCGATCAACATACAAGTCAACGAGTAAGACTCGTGGACCAACAGGAGTCAAAAAGCACGATTATTCGCAACAAATCTCTTGTATTTCCAATTTCTCCTTATATTTCCGGTGAGTCCGCGGGTGTCATCTAGTAAGTTATAATACCCGGAAAAATACCTAAGTGTCGACGTTTGAACCTGGCATCTTGCAGGTTGAAGCTGTATGTAGAAGGTAGTTAAATGATGTAAAAGGAGGTGTTAAATTTCACACTAAGCACTTGAAGGCATAATTTTCCACACGTTTTATCACACCTGCGCAGTGATTTAAACAAACGATCGGCAACTCGCATACGTCGCACAAAAGAAATCTCGAGATTATAAGGGGCATAAAATTATTTGATGCTTCCGCAATTCATCGCGAAATCCTCGAAATGCCGTCATTTTAACGATTATTAACGTCATGATAAAAACCCTAATTAAAAGTAAATGTGGCATAAAGTGTGCACTAAGACGCTTGCCGAAGACACTTTAATCCAATCCGGTTCGTACGAAACATCGACCTCACCGGTGGTTTTTTTTCTGCACAAAACGGTCTTATTTACGTTAATTAAGTGAAGTATAAGTTCGTGACTAGTTCGGTGGGAGAGCTGGCAATATCGAACAGAATCGTGACGCGCGTTTCTCCTCTTGTTCTGTCAGTCATCGGATCATATTTGGCTTCGCATTCTTGTAAGACGCGAATAATGAGTTCTGAGCTTTTTGCGCGATAAAAGCAATAATGTTATTATGTCAGCGCTAAAGCTAACCGCCAGAGGAATGATGTTGATCTCAAGAGCTTTGTCACATAAATCTTTAATGGACTGGTGTATCGATTGGTCAATATTTATTTCTGACTCACAACCACGATCCACTTACGTAGGTCGGCACTTTCTTTTAAGTTTTTCAAAATTAAAATTGCACTTTTAATGGTCTTAATCCTTCACTAAAGCACAAAGTGACGATGAAATTAAAAATTGGAACACGTTATCAGATTTGCCATGACAACTGGGGTAACCAGATGATAGGATTTTTTCTGACATGCCCGGAATTTCAGCTATCTATCAGGGAGATAGGGAAAATTGGAAATTGTCAGGAATTAAAAAAAAAAGGAAATATGAGAAATATAAGGACATGGATTACATCCACAAAATTAGTCTGTTTTGTGAGTTCTTAGTAGCACTAGCACCAACTTTATCCAATAATCTTCGAGGAACTGTAAAATTAAATTACAGATAATAATGCTTGGAAATTCGTTCAGTCAGCTACAGGTTGCAGCAAGCGTATTGCCATAATGGGAACATAGGCCTGTGCGGGGCAATATGTGACTTATGGGCGGTGGTACTTGTTCTTTATTACAGTTATTATACGCTCGAGGCCCACACGAATTATAGAATAACGTACAACAACTCCGAGAAACGAATACCTTTTTTATCCACGCCATTTCATGTTAAGAGCAGCGTTAAAATGATTGCTACAAGTTCTACAGTATGTACGAGTATGAAAATAATATCGTACCATTCTCCTGTAACAGTTAGGTACTAGACTATCTAATCTAGTGCTCATTTAAAAGCAGAGATTACTGCCAATAGTAATTAATTAATCCATGATTAATAACGATTGATTAACGTTTTTGTGTTATTTATTAGCATTTTACGACAGAAAATATAAAGGACAGAAATTGGAAGTAGAGGAACTATCATCTGGATTCCAAATGTATACCTAGAGTACTAGAGCCTTGATTTTCGTTAAAGAGTATTTAGTAACCATATTAATATTAATAATATTATTAATGCGAAAGTGTGTCAGCATATATCTGGGCCATTCTCATTTTAGTGATTTGTTTTTGTGCGTGTAATTTAAAATATGATATTCTTGTATTATTCATCTAATTTTCTTGTATTATTTCTCAAAGTTGTTTATATTTTTAGGATTTTTTATATTAATTACAATATTAAAATAATTATTTAAATTATCATCAAAAGATTGTCGAAAATGTCACGTCCATATCGTGTGCAAGATTCACTCAGGACAATAGGCATGATGACTGATTTTGAGAAATGGTCAGATTATGTTCGGAAGTATCTACTATTTCGAAAAAATATTATTTCTGCAGAAAAATAAGGTTTGGTAGATAAAATTGGCATTTGAAAGGACATGACCAGTAATTGCCCTCCGATTCGTGACAATGCACAGGATTTCCGTTTTTACAGTAAGGTTTAAAAATTCAAAACGAAATTATTATGGATTTATTATTCCAAATAAGGTAAGGATTCAAATGACAAAAAAAAACAGTACGTTTATTGTTTAAATCTTGAGCGTCCGCTTTCCTCTTTAAGCACTACTCCATTTTGACGTTCCATTATAACCATGCCTAATAATAATCTTGTAACCCTACATGAATACCATTTAAGTACCTTAGTCATTATATTATGAATGATTTATTTTTGATCAATTAAATAGTAATGAAAAGAAAATGTATGTTTTGTTTATAATTATTTTTATTTTTTGACAAGTCTCAAACTAATAGATCGAACAAAGCATTTTGAAATACTGCGTTTAAAGGAACGCCCTTTCACATTGCATATGCTGCCATCTGTGGTCGAATAGTTGAACTTCTTAACCAAAAGTAGTGAGCAATACTTAAAAATATTTTCTAGACTCACCAAATAACTAGCGCCATCTAGTGTGGGAAAGCAGTTTTTGGTGAAACTTTTTTTATTTATTTTCTCAGTTTTCAGAGCCTTCAGACTCCTGAAACTTTTTTATTTGAAAACTATAAAATACATATAACAATTACAATAATAAAGAAATAATACTTGAAAATATTTTTTTAGACTCGCTCAACACAATAAATAGCGCCATCTAGTGTGGGAAAGCAGTCTTTTGGTGAAACTTTTTTTGTTCATTTTCGCAGTTTTCTGAGCCTTCAGACTCCTGAAACTTTTTTATCTGAAAACAGTGAAATATTACAATTACAATAATAAAGAAATCATTGCTGAACATTGATTTTTGACACCTAGGCAAGCTGCCATAGTTCCACCGGTCAAGTCCTTTAAATTTAAAAATTCGCGCTAAAACGCCCGCCGGTGTCATGGCGTCGTTTGTGACGTCACTATTATTACCAATGTACTCTGTGCAGTGTGCAGTAAACAATAGTGTTCGCTTCTTGGTGTTTAATCCAATATGGCGGATTGCTGTATTTTATAGTTTTATTTTATCAAAATAAATAGCAATCTCATTCGAAATAGAAAAATAAACACGTTTTTGATGATCCATGAATCCTAATTCATTAGATAAATTCATAATTTCATTCATTCTTGGTTACTGTCATCATGCCTATTTATCTAAAATTAAATGTTATAAATCTTAAATGATTTAACGAGTGCCTTCTGTTTTGCTATAATATAATAGATCGTATAAAGTTTCTAAAAACACCAGAAAATTTAAACAACGGTAAAATAATAAGATTTTAAAATATTTCATAACATTTGTGCGTCGTGGAAATTTCACCTCCATGAACAAACATATTGAACCCAGCCTAGCCAGCCTAGATAATTCATTGAATAGATAAAAATAATATTTAAACGGTCATAGACAACGGGTAAGTCGCCATCTTGCAATTTTTTGAGAGTTTACCATTTCTGGGGGAACAATGCCGGAGTCCTGACATAAAAGGTGAGATTTAAAAAAAAATGCTATTAAGTACGGTCACTTTTGTGAATTACACATCACCAAGTATTAATTTAATGAAGGCCCACTAGATAACGTTGAATAATACGATATTTTAGCAATTTTCGAGGTATTTCATTGTTTTTAATAATAAATTAGTGATTTTATAAAAAGAACCGTATTTAAATTGAAAATGCCATGATTCTATCATGGAAGTAACAATATTATCAACATTTTACCAATTTGAATAAACAAATTGTTTTTGGTATTAGTAATCATGGCATCATCTAAAAACAGTCCAGTCTTAGATTAGACTTATGAAAAGACGATAATGATAAGTACACAGAGTTTGTCGGGCCACAATGTGAGGGTGTTTCGAAAGTAAATGATGATGATATCATCGTAAAACCGTGTTAAAGTTGTATTCTTTTAGCCTATTTAGTTTATATATCACATAACAGTTAATTAATACATAAATAGTTAAAAAGTATGTTTAAGTCTACAACAATTTTAATACCTATTATCTACTGATATTATTTGAATATATATCACTTCCGTGGAAAGATTTTTAATTTTTTTTTTCATGAAAACTACGGTAAAAATAGCTCGGATCATAATTAGCAAGTATATTAGTACACTGTATTTTTAATTTAAGACTAATTCGGACCATCTGTCTATTCAACCGATTTTGATGGGTGTAACAGAGCTACGTTGCATCCCGGGGAGGGACATTTAAGCTATGGACTTAAGCTACTTTTTATCCCTAAAATCAAAGAGTTCCCAGAGGTTCATCAAAGTCTAAACCCATCTAACTAGTAACTAGTATTTATTGTTAAGTTTGGTATAGAAAAAATTATGTACCTATGTAATTAATTTTTTATACATTTAGGAATGCAGGTAGATGTGCTAAATTAAAACTAATGGGCTATTCAGGCTTCGCACGTTTAAAACTTTTGTAGCATTAATTTGAAATAAGCAATATTTTTATAATGCAAGCCTCGATGCCTTCAGGGTAGGCAGCATCCATTGTTCAGGCCCAAGTACCAATTACTTTCATAGTAAATTACACCGTAGTTTTGCTGATGTCAGATTTAATGTATAATGAGTTCTCAACTCGATAACGGCAAAGGTAAGGAAATATTTGATCAAAAATATTGTTCTTACTAGTGTCACCATTAGCCCATATATCACTTGTTAGAACGGAGTTACCTGAAAGTAACTGTTATGCATTCGGTACTAAGTACTAGCTAGTAGCTAGGGCTTTTGAATATCGGTTTTTCAATACCGGGATCCCGGGATCCCGGTATTGGGAAAAACTTAAAATTAGATATAATTGTTTTTAACTTAAAACTAGTCTTTTCTGAAGGAAACTGCTCCATATAAAATAGTTTTTCACTTTTCTGCTTAAATTCAATGAAGAAATGCCATTTTTTCACTCGTAAAAATACATATTTTAGTCAAAACACAAATTAATAAAAAAATCAAGAGTTATTTTTTAAAAGAAAATGAATCATAATAAAATATTACATTGGTTATAAAACAGATTTCTGCAGAACGTTTCGTGAGTCAATGAAATAGAAATGCCAAGCCACTGGGTTCTAAATTGAAACACAAAATTTTCCCTCTGAGTGATCAAAAATGACTTTTCTTCACTGGTTTTAAGCAATAAAGGTGCTCTTATTGAGCTAATTTGCTTAAGATACAAGTTTTAAACTTAGCCGAATAAAAACAGTGGCATGTACTAAGAAATATATGCAAAAGACACTGTTTCGTTTATAGTGTCACCAATACCGGTATCCCAGTATTACACATTTCAATACCGGTATTGAAAACGGACGAAAAAAGTCCGGGATCCCGGTATTAGAAGCCTAGTACTAGCTTGACTTTTAGATTACTAGGTACTCTAAAATAAAGGTCATAATAGAAAACGAAAAGGAACTAACCTTTTCGTTTTCTATTATGAGGCATTTTTACTAAGTAGTGCAGAGTATTTTCCTTTAAATGAAAAATATACTTCTTTAATACGCTGGCTATACAGTGTAAGAGGAAATTTACTGTACATGGATCTGGTTATATTGCGTCTAGAGGAAGCATAAAAAGTTTTGATCAGCCGCGAGCGAATAATATAACAACAACCATCTTGGCAGGAGTTCTGACGTTTTATACTTAGTTGATATTAACTCGTATGTATTATTAGTACCTAGTTTATGGCTGTTTTAAATTTGTTTTTCTTTACTTTTACTTAAGCCCACAATTATATTATTGTTTACTATTATTATTGCTCACCAATTTCTTCAGAGTACCTGGGTAGATTTTTATACTAGGCACAACCACGAATCGGAATCGAAAGGTAAAAGTGAGCTAGTGGGGTGGTGGGTATTATGTACCTACGTCTTCATCATCATTTACCTATCAGCTTCTCGTCGAGACTCGAGACCAATCGAATGAGTGAAAACTTGGTCCTGCTTCATCTTTTTTTTTAACCATAACAAGTTAGCCCTTGACTGCAATCTCACCTGATGGTAAGTGATGATGCAGTCTAAGATGGTAGATGGTATGGGCTAACCTGTTAGGGGCATGGCAGTTATATTAAACCCATACCCCTATTCGGTTTTTACACGGCATCGTACAGGAACGCTAAATCGCTATGCGGCACGTCTTTGCTGGTAGGGTGGTCACTAGCCACGGCCGAAGCCTCCCACCAGGCCAGACCAGGAAAAATTCACAAGTTATAAATTCCCAAATTGACCCCGCCGGGGATCGAACCCGGGACCTCCGCACGTTAAGACAACAGCGCTACACACTGCGCCACGGAGGTCGTCAAACTACCTACTCACAATAAATCAGTTGGACTACAGGTATCCGGGGCAGTTATTGTGGACAATTGTCTAACTAAAATAATAATTATTATTTTTGGACGGTAATTTACTGCCTCTACCGAAGGGCCTTAGTCCAACTGGTTGGACTGAATAGTTAGATTACGACCCCGGAATGAGAATATTATGAGGTTAGTAAATAAGGACCTCAATGGCCCGACCTGCGTCCATTGTGATTTTCAGCCATTTCAGTTTGGTCACTCTTAGAAACTTAAATATAATCTGAATTAATAGATATAGATAGTTGGTGTAGAACAGATACGAAGACGCGCCCTTCTATTATTTGCCTCATCAGGACACTTTCTTCTTCTGAATGCATATTTTTTTCAAAAGGCGAGTTTTTACGGTCAATAAACTTTCTTATTACAATAAAAGAATGTTTGCACATTCAAGAGAGTAGGTTTTTTTATTAGATACCTACTAGGTACTACATGCTAAATAGTGCCATCGTCACAGTAAAATATAAGAGTGCATGGACGCGTCTTCGTGGATTGATTGAACTATATAGCTATAAGTACATATAGCACCTTCTCTCTAAAATCTGTGCAGTTAATATGTATACATGTATAGTATCAGATATATGTGTATCATATGGTAACAGAAAGCAGGCTGTAGGCAGAGTAACATTAGCATAAAATACAGGCCACTCATGATTAAAATGCGCAGCCTGTAATCCAATACACTCGTTGCAGCATTTTGTCGGCGGATAACGTGGAGCGGCGTGAAAGACAAACGCGACAGGCGGCGTGACGGCGCGCAGGCGCGGACGTCACATCCATCGGACACGCCTATCTGCGCGCGCGGCAATCGTTCATGTACATTATCATTCATATTTTACAGAACAATTTATTAAACACTAAAAATGCCCGCGAATTCGTCCGGTGGATTAAGTTTTTGTATTTCCCTGGGAAACTCCTTACTTTTTGGGGATAAAAAATACCTTATTTATGTCCTTCCCTGGAATGTACAGCTCTTTACCAATTTCTGTACCTCTAATCATCAAAATCGATCGAAAAGATGGGCCGTTATAGCGTAGCAGACAGACATATAGACACATTTTCGCATTTATAGTATTACTATATAAGTATATAGACTAGAATATCTACACTTATACTGTAGTGACTGACTATTAGAATATCTATAATTGCTAAGGTCCACACTCCTCGACTATTTCCGGGCACTCTTATGAAAATCCTGTTGAAACTCATTTTTGCTGGAAAAAAAGGTATGCCCTAGTCCTGTCATTCCCCGGGATGCGACATATCTCTGTATCAAATGCCATCAAAATAGGTTGAACACGTAGCATACATACTTTGGCATTTATAATATTAGCATTTAGCATGGATTAGCATAGCTGGTATACTAGCACCATGTATTATACTATAATAATATATTATAATATCTGCTAGCTGATGCCCGCGACTGACAAACGGTATTTTAGGTTTCCCAAAGTCCCGTGAAAACTCTTTGATTTCCCGGGATAGAAACTAGCCTGTCCGTCTCTAGAATGTTAGCCATCTTTTTACTAGATTTTAGCAGAATCTAGTCAGCGATTCAGTTCTGAAAAGGGCGATTCAGTTCTGAAAAGGTAATAGACAAAACCACTATCAAATCAAATATATACCTACCGTCTTCTTTTACAATTCGGTTTCATTACCCAGCGTGAATCATGCATCATCTGCAAAATCCTTGAAAGTAAGTAAACATATATCCATTATATTCGTCTAAAAGGATTAACGCATAAGTGTGATCGATGCATTGCTCTACACTCTACAGTTTACACTGCACTAATACAAACTTATCAATCAGAAACTGCTGGATATCCTGTCACGAAATTATAAATTAGATACCTATAGAAATAACTCTTTGAAAAGTAGAAAAGAGTGGCTTACGGTATGTAGTACCTATTCCTATTCCACCTAATAGGCGCGAACTCACTTATTTTCGGTACATATAATATACGTACATATTGCGTTCATGCACAGGGATTGCTAGACCTGTACCACGTCCTATTGTACCTATAACGAAATACTGTCTATGGTCTGTCTAACTAAGTTATTGTCTATGGTCATTATCATCGCGTCAGCTTACTGTAACTCAGCTCATGAGTCTCTTCTCAGATTGAGAAGGGCTTGGTCATAGTCCGCCACGCTGGCCAAGTGCAGATTCACCTTTGAGAGAGGTCTTTATAACGTACTTTTTGGCACGCAAGTCTCCTCACGATGTGCTTAGAAATGTAAGAAGCTGCCATGTCCTCATCAGCTCTTTCCCTTATCACTTCATACTGTATAATCAGCCTTACTGTGATTTAGATAGATGCCTAAATTAACAGCTCCGGCATTAAGTATCTAAAGAAGCGGTTACTGATAAAATCTTAACACGTCATACATACTGCTGCTAGCTATGATTGGTTGGAAAACTTGAAACAATAATTAAAATCAGCCCACTGCAGTGCCTTTATTTCCATCGGACGCGTGACCAAAGAGTCCTCACGCGCAACTCTGCCTCACGTACGATTATCTCGATATTTATGACCACTTTACAAAGACCCTTTGCTTATAGAACGTAAAGGGTCACCGCACACAGCGTTTAGACGCTTGAGTGGTTTCGCTTTTAACTCGTTTTTGTGTACACTTCGCCCACGAGAGAATGCGGCTCCCGCCTTTAAAGTTTTTAGACGAGATTATTTAGATACGTTTGTAAATGTTGGTGGTTGGACTAAAAATACATTAATTCGTTCTTAAATTATGTTATCACGATCCACGTATGAGAGAACGACGCGAGGGGAGGATATCTTGTCAATTGAAAAGTATTTTTACGCAATGAATTAGAGATATTATAATTTATTATGTATGTATTTTTAAGAAAATGTGATTTGAGATTAACTTGCATCTTACGAATGTGTCCATAATATTATGTAGTTTCACATAGCTTGGGTGAGGCTAATGTGACGTCATCATTTTCACCTTATATTAGCCCTAGCCAGTGCTTCTAATCCCTACCAGATCCCTGCACATATTATGTATATCCCACTTATATGCAGAAAGAACTCCTGTAGAGAATAGAGATCACGTAGAATCGTAGAATCTCAACCGCACAGGCTAATATGAAATGCTTTGAAGGACTGATCACATTGAAGTCTAAAAAAATTGACCTTATTCCGCCGGAGTCTCTGTCTTATTTGCGAAGGTTTGGTATTCAGTTCGGGTTGAGAATAATTTATACTGTGTCGTGTGCGCGAGTGCGCGACTTGCAAGTTGCAAGGCAGATTATCGTGACGTGTTCGCGCAGCTGGTAATCAGACTGGGCTCCATATTAACACCAGTACTTACTCTCTTTAACTTGTTCGTCTTCCGCCAATCTTGGTTAACTTTAAGAGGCTGAAATCGTAACTCGTTACTACCAGGCTTTCACGGCCATTGGTAGGATTGCTACTCGGTGGTCCAACCAGTTGGACTAACTCGATAGGTAGAGGATGGATGGATGGATCCGTCTTACTGCTTTAGATACCTAAAGGTTCAGCCTCAGACCAAGAGTTCAGCAGCTAAATGTGCGTTTTTTAATGTTCTAATGCACGCGTTCCCATCACTACCTAGTCACGAGACCTTCGCGTGTTGTCTAATGTGTGGACTAATCGCCACAGCCCGCGGTATCATCCCACGATTGGAAGCGGCGCGCGACCGCAACGACCTCGACTGCGCGCCGCTTTTCTAAGCACACCTACAGGAGACATGCGTACAACGATTATATTTTATTGTTTACTTTTGTCATATTCAACGACAATGACATGAATGATAGACAATGTTCCCTATATCAGGCAGACACATACGCCAACCAAACACAGCATCTTCGCCGGCGAAAACGAAGTCACCTGGACGTGAACTTAAACCACGGCCTCGGGGACGTCCAACTCTGCCCCCCCCCCCCCCCCCCGTGGTAGCTGTAGCGGCCAGAGGCGTACGAAGCATACTCAATCCAAAAAAGTAGTCGTGTACCACTGTTGGCTGTGCGCACGTTGGGCGCGGGCGGCGCGTGGCTGGGAACCGGCGGCGCGCGCGCGTTCTCACGGCCGGCCTGACCTGCCCCCGCCCGCCGCACCCCGCTTCGCCCCTGTAGCGCACGTTTCTCTCACCTCGGCCAGGGCTGACTAATGTCTAGACATTTTTTTTTGGATGTTATTTTATTTTTGGCCCTTTACTGCTGCACCTAGTTGTGACTTGTGACGATGCAGTCTATAATGGTACATTTGATTCACACAAGCAACACGCACAAGTACACGCAAAAGTACACAGTTTGTGTGGATTGTAAAGTCAACATAGGTGAAATAGATAAGGCCTATAAGGATGCAAGTGGGCTGACTTGGAATTGACATTTACTTATTAGACAACCACAGGCTATAACTACTGTAGACCTAAATTCCTGAACTGCTTCTCCCAGCCACCGATTCTGGACCTTCCACTTAATAAGACCGCCTAACAGGTTATCCCACTACCAACTTAAAATGCATCGTCACTTACCATAAGGTGAGATCGCAGTCAATGGCTAACTTAACTACTTTTTTGGAATAAAAAAAGACCACAGTTTCCGCCACTCTACCAGAAAGGTCATCCAAGGCGTACCTTTCAATGTTTCCATGTGTGCTACGATTGGTTTTTCGTGAATCCAGAGATTACCCGTGCATATAAAAGCAAACTCTTCGTATGACATTTAAGTTTTTTTGAGGAGGAACATTGAAGGATTGAGGAAGCAATGATCCATTTATCAATATTCAATTCAATATTCCTAATGTTTTTTGAAGTGAAAACTTGACGTTGACGTTGAACACTTTTTGGTAGGGGGTAAAAATGTAGATTCGGTGACAGTGACCGACATGCTCGCGAACATATAAGTATACTACATTCGAAATTAAACTTTAATGCCTTGGTGTTAAGGTTTATATTTGAATAATTTGAATTTTAAAAAAACTGACAAAAAAATTATCGTTTTCACTTCTACATGCTGCAGTCCCTATGACTGCCAATTTTTTTTTTATTATACCTACAGGCATTATTTTAAATGCAAGTTTGTCAGCCCTACGGTAACTTCTAAACAACCGCCTCAGTGATTTATAGAGTCGCTGAATTCCGCCTCAATTAGCGGTGGATTAGTCGAATGCAGATAATACCTGCGTTATTAGAAAGCCTGACTACGTCTAGACATACTATTGAAGTACTAAGGAAAATTATAAGTATGTACCTTCTTCTTTTCCCCTGCAGTACTATTGAATATCTACTAGTCATACTAATTTTATAAAGTCAGCCCCGTCCGTATCCGTGTTCAACCACAAGTGGTTAGAGCTGTGCTTTAATAGATCAGTCAGTCAGTCAGTCTCCTTTTCCTTTTATATACAGATTTAGATTGATCGCTACGAAGTTTGCGTTAACTTTCATTAGGATTGAAAAGCTTAATAGGGAATCGTTTAGAGAAGAATGTAAGTCCCAAGCTTCCCACTCGAAAGCTGGGAAATCCATGAAGATTTCAGGTACTTACTTAACCGATTGTCAAGCAAGGACTACACTTATTGCTAAGACCTACAGCATACCTAAAGCAAAAACGAACTACAAAGCTTACAAATCAAGACAACTCAGCTTGTAATATATCTACTTAGGTACTACCTACTAGGTGTTGTACTCGTATATAACCTGTCCTGTAAGTACCTTCTAGCGGCATGGCACATAACCTACGCCGGCACACAGTGAGATGCAATCTGTGTGCTTTACGAGGCAGGCCGCCGTGCCCCAGCCGCTTGCGATTATAACATAAAACTTCCATAGAATGCGCATATCTGAACGTTTCAGTAATTTTATGCCGATTCCATTAAACACGCTTATCTAAAACTTACGGCTCGCGCACACACATCGAATGCCGCCTTACATACTTCTTTCTTGATGTCTTCTTAGTTCTTATACCTCTAAGATCTATTTATTATTCTTAATCGTTTATTATAGTAGGTAAAATTCAGATAGGTAGTCGAATAAAATATATTCATTAGGTACTAGCTGATGCCAGCGATTTCATCCGCGTGGTTTAAGTTTTTTTGATTCCTGCGGGAACTCTTTAATTTTCCGAGATACAAAGTAGCTTATGTCACTCTCCAGGTCCTCACCTATACCCACACCAAAAATCACGTCGATCCGTTGCTCCATTGCGACGTGATTGAAGGACAAACCAACAAATCAATAAGCCAACGAACAAACACACTTTCGCATTTATAATATTAGTATGATACAATTTTTCCCAGTTATTACATAATATAAAATTGAAACGATAACAATTGCAACTAAATAAACTATTAAATTATGTAATTTTAATAAAATTAAAAAAAAAATTCGTAGCAGACGACTTCACGGGGAGACGCGAAGCCGTGAGCGCATTGCCTTTTTACTCATTCTAGAGTTCCACGTGTATCACGATTCACGGTTTCAGTGATTTCAGTAATAAGTAAAGTGAAAAGTTCGCGGTAAGAACGTCATACACACCATGCATATGCATAGGTTACGCATTTCTGCTACCTGGGCGATTCACCTAAAGATAAATATATTCTACTTACTGAAACTACTACTACTCAATGAAATTCGCCGAAATTCGATGTGTTTGCGTTAGCCCTTACAGTTCACTTTCGCCCTTTTATCGCACATCTCTTGAAGTGGGCTGTTTTACGATCCATCCGAGGAGAACTTTATTTCCAAGCTTAAATATTTTTCAAGTCGAAAAAAGGATTTATATTTTAAAGCATGCATCTGCGGGATTTATTTGCGCTGGCATTTACGATGCAACCTTTACAACTTTATTTGCTCGCGCTGTTTGTTGACGATTGTGTGTTAAATGTGAAACTACGAATTTATTTATACAATAACATAGATACATAGTATTTCCATTAAGAACAACGGAATAATTTGAATAAACTTCAGAAATAGGAGCTTTTAAAAAAAGAAAGAGAAGAATTTATTTAGTTGGAATTGCATGGAATAAGAAGAAACTGCAGAATTACCATAGATAGAAAAATCTACATGATTAATGTGTTAAAAGTATGCAGCCCGCTGAGATAAATAATGTTTGAGCATATAGTGAAGCCTTAGTTAACGATCGCATTATCTGTTTTGCATATCCCATGATCCCGCCAGGCTCGTGCGCGCACACAAGATAAACAAAACAATAACGCCTCAAATAAAGCGAGATCTCCGCAAAAACACGCTACCTGCGGGTGCCTTCCCTTCGGCCTTCGGTGTGAGGACAAGTGTGCATCTAACGAAAATTATGAAGTCACCGAAAGAGACAGAACTACGACGATTTCCCACGAAAAAGAGGAAGGGCATAATAAATTCTTCTCAAACTAAAATAAGGGTTATGTCAAAAGCGGTCGGTAGCCGAAACAAGTTATTCAAATTCAGTGGCCGCCAGGACGCTACGCCTACGTGTGGCAGGAACGAGTCCAAAAGCGAATGCAGAGCGTTTTTTTTTTAATAAAAAAAGTATCATTATTATACCGGTGAATTGAAATTAAAATGCCTGCACATATCATGCGAATCTTACACAATACGATATCGTGCTAATGTATGCGTGTGACCAATAAAGCAATCATCGGGATGGTCTGGCCAATTACGGCCTCGGCGGCTTATTGGTTGGGCTCGAATTTTTATATTTAATTGATAATAACTCGCGAGCCTGCGTTGTGATCCGGTGGCTCACAGCGTTTATGCAAAAGAGATGCTAATTCAATTTGCGTTTCGAGATAACTTCAACTGAGCAACCACTCTGGTTGCAAAAGGCATTCGCGTTCGATAAATAACATAATATTTTGAACTGCTACGAAAGCTTAGGGTATACCTTGATCTATACCTAATTCCATCTCCTGCAGATAACTACTTACGTATACATTTTGGACCACATTTATCGAATATTCCAGCCTGCTCGAACGAAACGGTTCTGCTCTACATTTCAGATTCGAACCGCCATCCAGGACGTGGAATACCTTTCCAGCGCATGTATTCCCTGCCACGTATAACTTAAGTACCTTCAAGGCAAGAGAGCGCGCTCCAACGAAACCCTCACCATTACTTCGTATTAAGCATGATCGTCGTCAAGCGTACGCCTAATCTTTGATTTAAAAAAGTCTCTCAAGAGTGACCACAAACAAACACGTAAATTCAACCAAAACTATTGATTTACACGTAACTAAATTCAACAAAAAATATTTTAAGACTGCAAAAAATTACGATTTTGTTTAGAATACCTATAGCAACTTACCAATAAAAATTCAGTGGGACTGTCGCAGTAGGTATAACGATATTCTCAATAGCAATCTGTATCAGACTGACACGAAAATTTGCTTCGGTCCAAAATAAGGTCGCCTCACGATTCGGTCCATTTTGAAGCAGGTAGATTATGCTTAAGGCAATTTTATTTTGATGGTGTTCACGGGACTCGGATGAATGACTGCCAGCGTGGTAAGTCGCGCTTTGCATACAAATGAGCTACTACGAAATCCCTGAAAATCACAGAAAATAATCAAGTATTATGTTTACTTTAGTCAGCTACGCCTGTATCACCTTCATCCTCATTATATTAGATAGAAAGATGGTAGAAAGTAGTAGAACATCAATTTGCGAAGACTGATGCACGAGGTACAAGCTTCTTCATTAAGGTGTTCAAAATTATACTACTATGTTTTGTTTGTCATTATATCTCATGAACCAGGAAGTATAATATCTGTCATTCGATTTAATCTGCGGAAACCGACGTCATATTGAAAATAGTTACTATAAATCCGAGTGTTTTGACCATGGTAATTCAGCAAGAAAAGATTACAATTATTTTTCTATAATCCGCCAACAGAAAAAATTCTGTATGGTCAAGCAGGCAGTTACAAGCGAAGCACCGTTTACCTTCCCAACCAAGCAAGAAAGCCAAGTTCCCAAGCAAGCAATGCTACCAATGTACATTTTAGAAGATAGTTATTGGCAATAGCGTAGGTATGTACATTAAGACGTAAGAATGGCGCCGAAGGCGGGGTGGTGTAGTTAGTCCGTGTTCTGATAATATCATGTTTTGTTTGGTAATAATGAATTTAGCAAATTCAGCTAGATATTCCATTGTTTAATTAAAAAGTTGTATGGTCTTACTCTTCTGTCTGGTACCCGAAAATATGAATAAATACCTATTATAATAATAAGGTCTAGGTATGGCAAACATTATATTTTTATCTGCGCCTTAAATTGCCTGTATGGTCGAGCCTTTATGACTAGGTATACTTCACGCTTTATGTATCAGAAAAGATGTATCAAAGCTAATTTATCGATATAGAAAAATCATCCATAAGCTAAATAATGATACTTGTTTGTATATTACACGATGAAACTCACAATTTACCCTTGGCTGTCGTGTGTTATTTAAAGCGGCCGGCTAAAGTAAGAGGTGAAAAAAATAAGTGCCCGGAGAGCATTTTCAAAAATCGATTAAGGTAGACATGATTGAGGAGCTGCGTTTTTGTACCAGTACGGGGTCCCTGTAACACTTTAAGTTAAAATGTTAGCATACGACGTCATAAAGCAATCGAGTGGTGAATAATTACATTAGCCCAGGTCCCTCCCATTGTACGCCATAACACCATAATTATTCCCATTCATATCAACTGTCGCCTGACGTATAACATGCATACATATTTTCGTAGTACAATGCAGTATGACGTCAACGTACCGTAAAATTAATGTTGCGAATAATTCTGTATTAAGTATATGATTAATTGCCAGGTTTGGTCTGATAACAATAAATTGGAATCGATTCGTTTGCTTATTTCTTTTTAAATGCCAACCTCCAAGCGTGCTGCAAATCCAGCGTACATTTTTTATTTCTGTATAATACTAGCAGATGGCCGTGACTCCGTCCGCGTGGATTGAAGTGTTTTAGGGGTATGAAAAATAGATAGTAGCCGATTCTCAGACCTTATGAATATGCATATAAAATTTCATAAAAATCGGTCAAGCCGTTTCGGAGGAGTATGGTAACTAACATTGTGACACGAGAATTTTATATATAAGATATAAGATACTAAAATGTGTCAATATAATAATATGTATAAAAGCAGTCAGACCTTCCTAGGTAGTCCGCCTAGGAAGGTCTGGATGTTTTTATTTTCATTTGTTAAAAATGACTAGCGTCTATCTGTAGTAGGTGAAACCTGTTGACAAATTATATTATAGAAGAGGCAGTTATCAGAGCCATCCCTTAAATGTCTGCAGTGTGCAATGCATGCACGATAGAACTCGGGCTTGGTAGGTGCAAGTTAAGAAGCTATTCCAGCGTGAAGTAAGCACCGCTTCAGGTTTTTGAGGATGCCACGTAACTTGCCTACTTTTTTTACTTACAGCGCTAGGCTGCAATCAGACTTTGTCAACGTTTTTGTCCTGGATTTAATGGACGATACTATGTTGATTTTTTTAAGCTAGACACACTGGGATAATTATATAAGTTCCTACCTACCTACTTTAGAGTCGGAGTGAGCGGGAACGTAAACCATTTCCCACTAAGAAAAACATATCGCAAAGCAATTAAGTAGATAACGTTGGCGATATTGATTATACCGAATAAATTAAGCCTACCAGTACACAGTACACACCATTTATTAATATGACGACTTTATTAGAGTTCATAAATTGGAATTTTTGCTAAGTTATTTATTACCCTCGTATGTTTTCAGTGCGTTTTAATTACGAAATCAATAATCGAATTGTGATTGCAATTAAATTAATTGTACCTGGAGACGGCTGTATCAGAGCACTTGCATCGCAGCTTTCAATTTTAATTATAATTAATTCTATTAGATTGCAACGAGTTTATTTCGAGTAAGATTTCATGTTAATAAGAGATGAGAGAGTAGGTAACGAACCGAAGTACCTACCTACGTTTATATGTAAATTGCAAAAGCTCAAGATAATAAACGCACTGGGCGACTAATTAATAGCGCACGCAAAGCTTTAGGCTCTTAGGAGCAAAGCATACCAGTGGAGCTGAGTCGTAACACCTAGCGCGGCGTCTTACTTGATAAAAATTCAAACTAATCTTTATTCACTGTCCGCAAATTCGTCCGGGTAGATTAAAGGTTTTTTGATTCCCGCGGGAACTCTAATTTTTCGGTGTAAAATGTGTTATTTATGTTAATTCGATATATAAGCTTTTTCGAGCATAATTTGACTCTCCTACACGTTTTGTTTTCAGTCAACCAATTTCACCTTTACATATGTAGGTGCCTATACCTATTTACGTTCAATGCAAAATAAAAACTCAATTCTACTCAATTTCAGAGCGCTGGACTGGCTTTAAAGCAAAATTTTATTCTTCATAAATGTTACAAACTAAACTAAAAACGATGTCATAAAACCACCAAGTTTGTTACCAATTAAAAGAATGTTTAATGCGTTGTACTTCTCTTTACCAATTTGTAGAGCAGTATAAGTGCGTGCATTTATGTTTGTTTATAATTGCATACAAAATTAAGTATCCAATAATTATCTCCCTAGCACACGTCCGAGGCTGATTTAACACGTTTTACTACTCATATTCATACAAAGTAACTGTATGGCGACTATTAAATTGCAGTTGTCGCTTGACAAAAAGGCTGCCGTTGGTCGCTTGGCTCTCGGTCATTAAAAACACATCAGCATCCGATAAATAATTTTATTAAATGTCGATTCACACCTTTGCTTGGAGCCGAGCGTGCCTAATGGAGCGGACCTTGGACATGTTTTACGACTGGTTAGTTTGTCGTTGTTATTGATAGAATTTGGATGCTTAGAAAATAAAAACACACCGTCGGCTAAGCGGTAGGTAGGTGTCTTTTTATGGTCGGCTTTTGAGATGTGCCGCGTTGATTATTATTTATTTTTCGGCCCAGTAGAGCCGTAGTTACGGAGATTTTTTTCATAAGTGGCTTCTTAGAGCCTGCGCAAACGGACGGACGGACGGAACTTAACAGACGGTGTAGACTTTTTAGTAACTATGACAATATTAAAAAGCCTTAGAAACTCAGCTATTATAATAATTATAATACAGATACATACTTTAACAATATTTATATTGGCATTGTACGATAAAATGGGTACTTATAAGACTTAAAAACAAAATATGAAGAAGGCTCAAAGCCCAGAGGAGGATCAGTGAACGAAGAAGTGCCTAGTCTAGGCTTGTGCCTCCGCTTTTAAGACCGGGAGGGCGCTTTCCCCATACAATCGTATTAGTCTGTTGCATAATTACAATAGAGAAAATATATTTGCACCATAGAATCTATATGTGTCTATGCCGTGTCCCTATATGTTTTATGCTAGCTTTTATGGATATGGATTATGGAACCTTCAAAAATTGCAAAAATATGCAGTTTTCATGTGATTATCAGATATCCCGCAAATAAATTTGACGAATATAATCAAGAAAAGAAAAACATACATAGCCCGAGTCCTTCTTAAATTATTCTTGAAAATAATAATTTAAATCGGTTCTGTTTTGGAGGAGAAAACAGAAAAATACGAGAGTCAGTCCCAGCTGCAGTTGTCCCTATAGGGAATAGAAACCTAATTCTATTCGAGGAGCAGCGCGACGGCAATGTAATACCTTGCATGGCATGGTACAGGGCTATGGCATGAACGGGAAATTTGGAGAACCAAATTTCCTGTTCATGCCATAACCTCTTAATACCAACGTAAATACGGGACTATTTGAATTTTTATCGAGAAAGACTCACTGAGACACACCACTCTATCTTCCGCTGTGAATTGCGCCTTAGCAGATATTGTTTAAAAAAATGTTATTTTGTATATGAATAAGCATTCTTAAGTAACCATAAATCTACACAGACTACATAAATCGACACGTATGTGAACTTACGGGGTATATTATTTACACTGTAGAATCAAGATGTGTAGTCACTAACAAGATGTGGATTGTTTTTTGGATTTGGATTTGGATTGAAAAATCGTGACAATCGTGAAAGGTAGGTACATCTACCGATATCTACATAGTATATAATAATATACTAATATAAGAACTTCAACTGCACTTAAACGATCAATGAATCACAAAAACAAACAATCGGTGGATGATCTCCCACGAAAAGATCCTCCAAGGCAAGTGGCATCAACGTTAAATATTTAACAAACGCTTAGTGCTGTTATGTTGAGCCTGCACAAAGACACATTCAGCTGTCGGCGTAAATCTCTGAGCTGTCAAGGTTCTCACCACGGTGGTCCCATGCTGCTTCGTGGTTGGCTTACGGTAAAGGCTTGGGTAGACCCAACGCGCAACGATTGCGACGCCCGAGGCAGCAACACCGAATATGGCAGGGTGCCGCACTAAACGGATGTACCTACAAATTAGTGCTTTCTTAATGCGCGCGATAGTTTGATTAATGAACTTATCGCGTAAAGGTACAATGACAGGTCACGCAATTAGTTCTGTGGCCTCACTCTGTAGCGCCAAATAGATCGATTTAAAATCACTCATTACCTAGGTGCGAGTTTGAGCACTGTATTTCCGACGCTATGTTTATAGTTCACACTGTGTAGGCCGTAGAGTCATGCAAAGTAATACAACAGTAACGAAGCGCGAATGCAAGTAGCATATGTCTTCGACGCACATTCCGCACTGTGAAAACCCCGATAGTCGATACCAACGATTCTCACATACTAGCTACACTTGGAATTGCCAATCTAGTGAGTAGTACCGTTATTACACACTAGATTGGCAATTCCAAACAAAATTTTGTTTTTGCTTATGACTAAACTAGCTCATGCCCGCGACTTCGTCATCGTTAAAAGGTTTTTTGGTTCCCGTGGGAACTCTTCAGCCGTTCTGGCGTGATTGAGTAACGAACATCCATCTATGCATCCATACATCCAAACTTTCGCATTTATAATATAAGTTATAGATGACCAATTTTCTTTAAATAACTACGATACACACTATACAAAAAATATTAATAAGTAGATAGGAAGCTTCATAAAATTTTAAAAGCGATTTTATACGGAATAGTCGTTCTATTAAATTAATAATTTAATGATCGATACAGTCTCTTTATTTTACTATTACAATTTACAACGTTCAGGAGCTGCGTTGGATGTGTTTCCGCCGCGCGTTATGTCTATCCAGGACTTATGTACACGACAGCGATGTATGAGGTTTGAAATGAGACAACTTGAGGAGATAACAATCTGGTTTCAACAAGCGTTTCCTGATCACCGTAATGAGAGGTTGAAAACTTCGGTAATTACAATGCAATTATGATGACGATTTAATTAAGTAAATATGTTTAAAAAAGGTTTCTGGAGACTTTCTTAGCCAGAAATAATTTTGAAAAAGGTAGTTAGGCATCTATACTAAGGGTGGGATGCCACTGGTCTAATTTCTTTAATCCCAGCTAAGTCTGTGCCACGAAAAAAGTCCCGCGACAATTTATGGAACTAATACACCTTACATAATTGCATAAAACAGCGACTATACTTCGTTCTTTGATCAAATAAATTTGATGAGTGGCATACTAATTATCACCCTAAGTAATATTATAAACGCGAAAGTGTACCAATTTGCCTGTCTGCTACGTTTGCACGGCCTATCTGTTCACCCGACAGAAGGCTACTTTTTATTGCGGAAAATCGTTATCATTTGAAAAATCGTGTTCCCACGTTATTATTCAAATTCTAAATCCACGCGGACGAATCCCGGACATCTTCTAGTCTTTAACTAGATGGCAGATTTTACTCAGTTTTAGTGCACAGTTACTCATAGGGTTGTGTTGTATAAGGTACTTATCTATTTGTATATTTACTTGCATATTATTATAGTAGGTAACTAAATATTTTTAGAAGTATCTTTAATTATACCTCTAAGTACAAGTAAATAGTAATTTTGATCAAAAGTAAGTAAATACATAACATTATGAAGGTACATAATATTATATTGGAACTACAATTTACAAAGATGACCTAACTAAGTAATAATATATGAGCGAAACCTAGTATTAAACAACATCTCAATTAAGTTGAGTCATAACTCTTAACATGCCAATTCAGATCTCATTCGGTTGAATAGCCAGTAATTAAAGTAGTAATTACAGTTCAAAATTACGTTATTAGACGCAATGAGTGTTCAGACTTAGACGTGGAATAATTAAACGGTAATAAACTAAAGTAATAGCATATTGAGCATCTTCATTAGATGCTTTTACATATAAACGCTACGAAAGCTTTGCCGTCACCGTAGATACCTATTTGCTACGCAAGGAATTAAGTCAGAAAACTATAACGAGGTGTAAATATAACTGTTTAATCATACTTAGTTATAATACAATGCTTCAAAGGAATGTAGGTGAAAAGCTAAATCAGTTTATTTAAACTATAGAGCACCATTTTGTAATGGTACCTATAATTTCTACTATAATCTAGCCTGTGGGCTAGTACATTACTTTTGACCTAATAAAATATGAAAACTCTTCAGTCAAATCTCAAAGGTCTACAAGCCAAGGAAATAAACGAAAGGAGCTACCTAGGACAACAGTGAAAGAAAATCTTCACACAAAAGCCGTTTTACAATAAATGGCCGAGGCGAAAGTAGACAACCTATGATACGATCGAAGTAGAAAATCTATGATGTCAGTTCAGCGTCGGCGTAGATTGCGATACGGTCAGTGGTGCGCGGGCGCTATAACAGATTCGATTTGTACGTTTTATGTAGCGCTAACAATTTGTTATTAGAAGACCCATGCTATGGCCTAGTCTTACTATCTGAATCTAAATCATTGATTATTTTTTACATACGAAAGCAGTCATTGTCAATTGCAATTATTATTATATGCATATAATTACTATTGACACTATCATACATCGCAAAATGTCAAGCTTAAATTAGGTATTATAGCAAATGCATTACCGCAATATAAGTAGGCAAAAATAAGTGCGGTTCAATGATGATCGGAAAAGCCAATCAAACAAATTAAAACCGCAACCAACTTGACACGGGCTCTAACTGCTGTATTGGTTAATGATTACACACTAATAAATCTAACTTTGACTCAAGTTTAACTAACAATTAACAATCTATCAGTCTAATCAGTGTGACCGGGCGCATTAACAGGACGCAATCTATCAGTGGCATCGATTCAATTAGCAGTAGAACAATGGAGTCGCAGCGGCGGAAACGGTCCCGGGTAGAGTAAACCCGCTCGACCGTGCCACGGCAGCGGCTGTCGGCTTAGCATCAAACCAATTAGAAACAAAGGCCTTTTTTACTAACTGCGATTTCACCTGGTGTTAAGCGATGATGCAGTCTAAGATGGTAGCGGGCTAACCTGTTAGGGGTATGACCTGTTAGTTAAGTTAAACCTGAACCAATAATCGGTTCGTACCGGAACCACAGAATAGGTAATAGTACAATGTACCGACCCTCTAAATCACTTGGCGGCGCATCTTTGCCGGAAGAGCCACGGCTAAAGCCTCCCAACAGACCAGACCAGAGAAAATTCTGAAATTATAAATTCACAGAGGTCGCTAAATACTCTGAAAGTCTACGTAAACACGTGTATAGTGAGTATAGTGACTCAAGAATTGATTCAGGGTATCATTTTCACTAAATGGTACCCTTATTACAATATACATGTAAGTTCATATCACATGTTTTAATAAGAAAAGTAAAGCTCACGTACTTACACAGGATAATTTATATCAAATTCCGCAAAGTCAAGATAATCTACACTTGTACAAATCCTACATTGGCCCTTTGTCGGGTACAATTATTAATGATTATAGGTTTCGAATGGTAATATATTATTCAGAGCTAAAATAAATTGAGTTATCATATCTGATTGGCCATTGATTAAGAAGGATGTAGTTTGATTAAGTATAGACCAATAAAATTTAATAATGTAGTTGCCAAGTATTTGCAGTTAAGGATCTTTCTTGTCACATAATCATACCAACTCGTATTTGCGGTATCCTAGCACAATCAATGCGATATTTCATCTCTGTTGCGCTTAATATGCCTGGCATAACGCGACAACGCGACTCGATAGTATCAATTAATAGTAGGTGACCCTTCACGTGACCTACTTTGCCGCATAGATAAGTTTGTCTTTTTCTATGGATTCGCGTTGCGTTACGTCGTTTTCGTCGTTCATCTAGGACAATGGTTTAGGCAGACTGCAACAACAAAGGGTCTTCTCAACAAAGGCAAAGAGTGAAGGTCAACAAAGGGGTACGGGCCTCGAGGCTGAGCCTTTTTACCCGGGCGGGGCGTGGGGCAATACTGTGCCCCGGTGAATAACTTTGAGCCGAGTAACCGGTAATGACCTGCCTTGTAGGCCACGGGCCCCTAGGTCGAGTGTCATTGCCGGTGTTGGTTCCGCACTATGGGTGTCGTCATCACCTCTGCGTGCAGGACCCGTGCCATGGGTTTCTATTGAGACACACTAAACGCCATAAGTAGTAATAGATAGTAAGTGCCATAAGTACCTACTTAAGTATAAGTTTATTATTCTATTTATATATCCAATCTTATGGTGGCTGTCACATTAATACATTTGCCTACCTCATTTTTCTATTGACTTTCTCATTGCAGAAATTAAAAATATCAAATCACATCGTAAATCAAGCGATATTCTGCTTGTATTTTGAAGAATAATTGTAAAGACGTCTCACCAACCTGTAGATTCCTTCTTTATTCTCTACATAGGTATACAAGGGCAAGTATCCACGTAAAAGCGACCCTAAATCGGTTTCTTTGCTAAAAATAACCGTACATAAATAGTCCAAGTTGCGGGCGAATTGAATTAAAATAAATTGTTTATTTTTACTCACAAAGCGCATGTTCATGCAATTATGCTTTGAAACAAAATAAGTAAAGTGCGATGTGATGTGCAAAGAATTCCGTAGAAAATATGGGATATGTAAGTATTTACCTACAATTTCCAATTTTAAGTAATTCATAATGCTAGTCTTAGATTATTTAGTTTGTACTGCAGAACCAGCTATGCTACATTTAGAGTTAAATCTAGCTGATCCCCGTGACTTCGTCCGCGTGGATTGAGGTTTTTTGGTTTCCGCGGGAACTCTTTAATTTTCCGGGATAAAAAGTAGCCTGTGTGTTATTTCAGACTATAATTTAGACATCCGTTGTGGCGTGATTAAGTAACAATCATCCATCCATCCATCCATCCTTACAGCCATCCATCCAAACTTTCGCATTTATAATATTAGTATGTATAGATACTTTTGGTAAATCCTTTGTGGGCACGAGTGTAGATACGCTTTTATAACATGGTTCCAAAGGAGTTTTTTTTGTGACTGTGTCAAAACTGCTTCATATGAAAACTCATAGAGTTGGGATTGGTCTCCGGAAGCGCAGCGGAGACCAATCCTTATTCTGTGATTATGCTAATGATGACAAAGTGTTCTTACTAACAAAGTTGCATGGAAGTAATAGTATTTAGTAGGCTACGACTCAGTGTATACTTGTTACATAACGTAGGTATGTATTGTATAATATTATCTACACATTGTAACATTTTTATTTTAAAAGAGCTGTTTCTTGCTGGCTGGAAAGATTTTTTTTCCGAACCGGTGGTAGAGTCCTGAAATCAAACATTTCATTTCGTTTTGTATCTTATGTAGGTAATACTTAAGATACTAAACCACACAAACAAATTAATCTTCTCAAAAAGCATTCTACAAAGATATAAGGAACGTTTTTCTTTTAGCAATTTCGCTAGGGAGCTCCACAATGTTTGTATAATCCGACGCGTGCATTAATGAGTTATCTTAGTCCGGCTTAACATTTCAATTAAGATGATTAAAGAATTAAACATAATGGGTGAACAGGCGGTGATTACGGTGGTTTTGTTAAATTAAAAAGAAAAAGAAAGTAACTGGTAACATTTAGGGCTTTGAACGACATGCCCAGTATAATTACCTATATTTATTTTATACTTCTCCCATACCTTTACTAGGTACTGTTTTAATCATACTTTTGCGGGTCTAAAGTCAGTCTTCATGCCCTAGGGCCGTAATCTAGTCGATCGATCGCCCAACTAGTTGACCAACCCCATACTGTAAATATGCACAACAGTCTAGGCTCCAGACTGGTCGACCAAACGATCGTACCATTTGACATAAAAGTTTTTAAACCAAGGAGTATGTGTACCTGCATAAACACTGGCAGCATGAAAAGCAAAAAGTTTGAATATCAAAGCAGCGGCGCCAAAGCGCGCCCTATGTATCCTACTTACTATGATTTGCAATAAATACCTAACCGTTACAGTTTGTTTTACTGTTATGGTAGAAGTATAAAGTAGAGTATACACCACCGGGATAAAGCAGTTTTTTTCTTGGGCGCTTGAATCCCTCACTGAACTCAGGACTCAATCTTAATTCCCTCCCTTTGGTCGGGAATTAACTTATAACAGCCTCGCTGCGCTCGGGAGTTAAATTTGGAGTCCTTCGTTACGTTCAGGATTCAATGTAGCGCCCGTGACATAAAACAGTGCTTAATCCCCTTGGTGTATAATCTACTATTATATTTACTATATGGAAGCTTTTATATTTCACGTTGCTGTATCGTTTTATAAAAAAGTTATGGAAAATAATATACGTAGGTAGATATCTCACATAGAACTTCTAGACGATCAGGGAGATACTTATGACCTTCAGTAACTTTCTGCAAAAACGTTCACAGAACAAACACATTTTCTGGACATCATTCCTAATAAACAGATTTTCGAAATTGCCTCAAACAAAATTCTGCTATTACATTTACTGCTGAAATAATAAGATACAATATAATTATTATATCTTAATATATTAAACAAAGTCGGGTTTGTTCGAACAAGTATAAATATAGAACGACTGAACCGATTTTCATGGGGTTTGATTTGTTGTAATTGTCTCCGTCCCGAATAGCAGAATAACTATAAAAACATTGGAAAATTGACGAAAGAATAAAAGAAAAGAAAAAACATCATTTCACAAACACAAACCACGCGGACGAAGTCGCGGGCATCAGCTAATTAAAAATAAAACTACAGTTGAACACCCATTTTGATGTTCAATGAGGCAAGTCGGCAGGCGTCTCATTATTATGTGACATGAAAATTGAATACTTATACGGCCATGGGTAAAGGGATAGCTTGATCAATGGCTTCGTCCATACAAACTGACTATAATTGTAAGAAGCCGATCTGCAGAGCAGATCTTTATAAGTTTATACGGGAACTGACCTAAAAATCACGTAAATATAACAAGTGGTAAAAACAAAAGGTAAAATACCTAGTTGCTAGTTAGTATGCTATGCGTTGACGGGCCATGTTTTCAAAATTATTTTGATAAAATGTTGTATAGAGATAGGTTACATCCCGGGGAAGGGCATGGGCTACTTTTTATCCCGGAAAATTATCGAGTTCTCGCGGGATAAAAAAAACTTATTCCATGTGAACGAAGTCGCGGGCATCATCTAGTCCATTATAATTGATATCGCTCCAACTACTATGAAATTTAGAACAGTGTAAGAACAAAATGTCAATGAGGTTACTATTGAATTTAATAAAAAGAGCTATCAAACTTCATTGATGAGATGACCACATTACTTATCTACAAAAAATTTTAAAAACACTGTTCTATTTGAATGCCTACAGGTTTTTCATATGCGATGATATTGCGAACTCGATGCCAACAAAGAATCATACAAGAAATAATTAAGTACGCCCATTGATCGTAGCTCATTAAAATGGACCAATGACTGTCTTGGACGTCGAAACACAAAAGGAGAATGCGAGGTAAGCGCAATTTGCTGCGGCGCCGCAGCCTGCCCTTTCTTCTTATTGATATAATTCGAGTTAGCCACCGCTGAATTCAATTAGACAACCCGTTACTTCGGTATTTTTCAATTGAATTAACTCTCGATCCCATTATTGATCTTGTAACGTGGTTTAACTGAATTCAACTGTCTCATTTACCATCTGGATGGAAAAGATAATGGGACATTGCAAATTTATTTGTTCGTTGTCAATAAACTGGAATAAAGGAGCACGCTTAAATAGGACGACGATAACTACTAGACAGGTAAGTAGGTAAGAGTTTTCATTTCTCACTTCTTACATGATTATGTACCTAATATCTAATGGGAAGGGTTTAAAGATTATTGCATTTCTAAATATCATTATTAACATAGAAGTCCTATTAAAGCGTTGACTTCAAATCATTAGAATTATGTTGCCTTACAATATGTATAGCTAATTTTCGCTGAATTAATAAAATTTAAAATTCCATTCCATAAAGTAATTAAAAAAGATTTTAAAATACGTGGCGCTTTTATTTCGACTTTTGAGTACTCAGAAAAAACATTTCAGCTCCGTCATCACCGTCACTATCTTTTCCTGAATCGTTCCTGCTTCGTAGCATTCACGGTGGCACTCCTCCGCGATATTTCAACTTTTTAATGGCAGCTTTATCGCTACCATCGCTTTATGTGTAAGTACCTACGCTGTAATAAGCCCCTCCATGTCGTTATTAATTTTATACCTGTTTTAACCATGTTTTAGCAGCGTATGGCGCTTAAAGGGTTGATATTGTCGTTTACTCATCGTGTTTCAGTAGAACCGTCTCACTTTAATGACCACCATTACGCGAGTGATATACTAGAAGGGAGCATAAAACGTGTAGCAATTTACGACTACATATTTTGAGAGAACTAACTTTTATAATTTATTAATCATAAAAATATTGATAAACATAATAAAAACCGGTCAAGTGCGAGTCTGACTCGCGCACAAAGGGTTCCGTACCACTACACAAAATAAATTCTTTTGGTAAATTATAACTAGAAAGGTGTCACAACTCACAAGAACATATACTCAGCTGTGAAATAACTGGCTTACATATGGTCCTAAACTGGTAGCGCCTGACAAACAATTCGACACCCTATGAGTACGAAACCCTAATTGACCCGATTAACCGGATTTTCGCATTTATTCCTATATTTTTGCTGAACGACTTGTGTTTTAATTTATTGCCGAGTGTCAAAATATGTGGCATAAAAGGCCGTATCTTTTGATTGCGTTGACTTAGAAACTTGATTTTTTTTACAGCTCCCAAGTATTAAGTAGATATTAATTTCAACTTGATACCTATAGGTACGCGTTCTCGAGAAACAAGTGATTGACATACAGACATACAGAATTGACAAACAATGAAGCGATCCTATGAGGGTTCCTTTTTTCCCCTTGAGGTACGGAACCCTAAAAATCGTAATAGATACTATCTTAATATCTTCTTCATTTAGTTATTTTAGATGATGTATTTCGGTGTGCAGTTTATAACTGTTGTCATTAATTTTAGTCCAGTAATGGTTTGAATTAAAAGTACTGAACAATAATTCTACTGCACTATAAATAAAGCGTAGCTCTTAACGATTCCTTCACGTCGATTACTGAACGCCAATTAAGACAAATAATAAAGCCGCTATTAATAATTTCTTCTTCGTAATTGTAGTTCATGGCAAAAAGTTCAAAGTCTAGTAGCTGATGCATCTGTATAGGGCTGTCGACTATGCTGATATCAGCAGGATATATTGTCTCGATTACAATTATGCTTGTGTCTCATTCTCATGTCCTGCCAAGTAGGGTGAAATCAAACCTGCTTGTTTGATTCACTGATGTTATTTATAGCACGCGGGATTGTTCGTGCGATTTTGCTTGAATCCTTTGAATTTATTATACGAAATAGGTGAGTTATAGGTTATCCCTTCCTCAGATATCGGCCATTTTGAAAATTAGAAGACTTCACCCTTTTATGGGCGGTATGGGGCTGGAATTTTGGGCAGAAGTGCGTGCGTGCAGCTTTTCGGAGTTATACTTGTATCTTTCAAGCTATTTTTTAAATGGTAAATAAATATAATATGGAAAACAGCTTTCTTAAAAGTTCCCCATGACATCCGCAAAGGTAAGTACCTAAGTGAAGTTTGAAAATCCTAGCCATTGTCAGATCTATCTGACCGACCCAACCAGAGCTCACCAGGTGAAATAAGTACTGAGATAGGATGATAACGATGAAAAGTAGGTAAAGCTAGTTTAGCTGAAAACGAAGTACGCAGTGCCTACTGAAGATTAAATAATAATAATTGAGAGCTTTTACGTACAGACTCCCAACGTGGTTCGGGAATTAGTTTTTTTTTCCAAATTGGCAAACCTAAGCAGGAGTATAATATCTCTGTATGCCACGGCTATTAGCACAAATTAACTGTGACACCGTATTAGTATTCGCGTCAGTCCACGTCCGGGCAATTGACAGTGCAATTACGGATTCTCATCACCTCGCCAAAACAGAACCGATCACGTCCTTGTCGGGCATAAAAAGTGGTAATATTAGTTCGTAGGATGGACAAGAGGCCCGGGTACTTTTTGTAATATCCCGTATCAATGGAAAGCTGAATGGAGGCGGCGGCGCAAAAAGCGGCATGCCGCGTGTCGCCATTAGTATGTGCGGCGAGAGCTCAGCGTGAGCATTAATTTATTGGTAGAAATGTATTGAATAATGCACGCACAGCCGTGCCCAAGACGCAGTTTCGGAGAGAGCACGCGTTCGCTTTCCGTTCGCGTCCTCTTCAATCTTCAGCGGTACGGCGACAGTACGGCGACTGACAGGTTCATTTTGTAATTAAAGATACTCGCGAAATGTTTCTAAAATATATTGAGTTTAATACCAAGTACTAAGGAGTGGTATCAAATATCAAATATCATCCTCAATTCTGTGACTACGTTAGTTAGGGAAATACAGTAAATTTGATGGCAAACGTAAGTCATTGATGTAAGGTTAATTTTAGTACCTGGCAGGTACATTTGTGGATGTGATAGATAAGTCACAGTGAAATTAAAATGGAACCGTCAGATTGCAATCTAACGCTTTTTATCTCAATAGACTGTAAACTGTCGACAGATTGTGAACCGTTCAATTTTCTGAGTGTCAATTATTGAAATATTCATTGTATTTACGTTTTAGGTCTTAGGTTCTATCGGGTTAATATATCTAACAGATTACAATCTAGTACTTATTTTAGCTATTTTTAGTTGAAATACGAAATACAAATTACAAAACACAAAATAAGTAATCTAGACCCGCACGGGCTGAAAAGTTGAGGAAAACGCGTACATTTTTTGTGTTTTGTTGGCCAATTTTGACGTGCAGTCATAGTGTACCGTAGGTATACATAACAGGTGCAGTGTTGCCAACTCTAATAGCTGCTTTACGGTCATCGCCTCACGTGAGTGTGAGGCGATGATCGACTCATGATCGCTAAATGAAGGCCAAATGTATTTTAATCTCAAAATTTACTTTGAAGCCTCAAGTATTTGAAATACTATTTACAAAATACCTTGGCGTTAGGTATTTGAAATGCGAATTACAAATTTCATTTTAAGGAAGTAATTGAAATACAAATCTCATCAAAAACATAAATGTAAAATGAGAGCCAAGTTCAAAATTGTGATATATATGCCTTGGTTGTTGACTTCAGCGACAAAAGAAGTGAGATCTAAATGGGTGCCAAGTTCAATGGTCAGTCCTGCAAATTATATATCCCATCAAAAACATAAATGTGAAATGAGAGCCAAATTCAAAATTGTGATATATATGCCTTGGTTGTTGACTTCAGCGACAAAAGAAGTGAGATCTAAATGGGTGCCAAGTTCAATGGTCAGTCCTGAAATTTATTTATAAAACATATAATATTTTATAACAACTTAAAATATCATTTCTTCTTATAACTTAGTATAAAATGTTGAAGACTAAGGCTTTGGCTTGGCTAGTTTCCATATACGAATTATTATTAAGTAGGTACCTAAAAGTACAGTTTCTACCAGCAAGCCAAATTTTCGGAAGAATAAAATAAGAACTTACAGCTTTACAACTTGTGAAGGCTATAATTCGTATATGAAAACTAGCCAAGCCAAAGCCTTAGTCTTCAACATTTTATACTAAGTTATAAGAAGAAATGATATTTTAAGTTGTTATAAAATATTATATGTTTTATAAATAAATTTCAGGACTGACCATTGAACTTGACACCCATTTAGATCTCACTTCTTTTGTCGCTGAAGTCAACAACCAAGGCATATATATCACAATTTTGAATTTGGCTCTCATTTCACATTTATGTTTTTGATGGGATATATAATTTGCAGGACTGACCATTGAACTTGGCACCCATTTAGATCTCACTTCTTTTGTCGCTGAAGTCAACAACCAAGGCATATATATCACAATTTTGAACTTGGCTCTCATTTTACATTTATGTTTTTGATGAGATATCATTACTTTTTGTACAGATATTATTGAACTCAATCTCAAACTCAAAACATATTTATTCAAAATATGTACCTACAAAGTACACCTTCTGAACGTCATGCTTACAGAGCATAAGACGTGATGGTGATAATTAACTACGATATCTTAAAACTAAAGCTACGAGGGTTCCAAACGTGCCCTGGTCTGAGAAGAGCCCGCAATAAACTCCGCTTTTTTTTTATTATCACCATCTCACAAATATTTGAAATTATATATATGTACTTATAATATAACATTACATAATCAGCCGTTGTAACAATTCATACCCATGCCTTGCTATCATTCAAATAATCCTTTACACTGTAATAGGACTTTTCTATTAGTTTAGTTTACGTTTTACATTAGTAGGTACTGATTATTTGGTGTAAGGTCAGTGTGTCACCCACCAGTAATTCTATTGTACGACTCATTGTACAAGATAATTAAAGACGAGAATTCTCAAGAAAAATATATAGTGTACCTAGAGTTACACTGACATTGACAGATTACATCTATGGTCAGACTACCTCTACAGCACATTTCTACATCTCATCAATTTTGATTGCAAAAGTTCAAAATCAAAAGTTTTTTGTGAAACATTGAAAACAAGCACGGTAAACAGTCGATATCACTAAAACCACTATAAACAATGAATACAAATCACAATGACTGACAGCTTGAACTGACGACTTCAAATACGTTTCTTCTTCTTTTCTGTCAATGACGTTTCGTTGCACAAAATGTATGAATACGAAGGTAAGGTTTTAATGCAACTATATTATTATTCATTATTATTTACATTAAAATAATAATTATGTGTCATTTTCAATAGTTAAGGAGTTACTACCACCGCTTAAAGCAGTATTGTTTCAAACTAACGGTTGAATGTCACGTACTTTGACGTCCTTAAAATAATGATTATAACACTACAACATAAACGTCAACAATATTAAAATAATACGGCTTTAAGCAATGGCAGCATGCCTCGTGTCAGAGTTTTGATCTATACCTTTGATCATAAAAATGACGATTTTTGTACGTTTATATCTAAATAACCATTTGAGGTGTGCTTATGAAATTTGGAGCACATATGTATCTCACGGGTCTCAATATATGCGCCAAATTTGACATGTTTATGTGAAATAGTTTTTGAGTTATGAGGGGGTCAAAAGTGGCTCCAAATGGTTCGTGTAATATTACACACGGTGCTGCTCGCCAGTTTTTTTGAACTTTGGCTGGACACGCTTCCGCGTGTCTTGATACCAAATATGTATTTGTATTTCAATTACGTATTTTAATTACAAGTAATTCAAATACTACCCAACCCTGGTTGTATCCCGGATAGGTTACTTAATCTCGGAAAATTAAGGCGTTCCCGTGGAAATAAAAAACTCGCGCGTCGTGGGTATCATCTAAACAACTTATTCAATAGCAGCCGGTAGGTAGCACTTTGCATATAACCACAGAATAGGTAAGTAATAGTGATATTTCAACTGTCAAACCATGACAACGCACTCTCATTAAATTCAAATCGTCGAGACCATGCCGTATGAAATCCACATTTATTTCTTATTTTTTTATACAATACAATGTTCGTGCACCACTGGCCCTACCAACTTCCTGTGTCCCTACACAAGTGTACATACATATAATTTTGTTCATTTACATACATAAAAGTTTTCTTATTTCGCCGGATTATGTGAAAGTGGTTTTAATTATTGTGGTTCCGACATTGACAACATTTTCTCTTTGTACTTACTTAAGTATGTAGTAATTGTTAGCGTTATAGTGCAGGCAAGTATATCTCAGATATATTTGGATGCTAACATTCTAAATATGTAATCGGAAGAATATTCTTTAAGAGGTAGGTATAAGTATTTTAGGGAAACAACAAAAATAGAACTTGTTTTTTAACTAAGAATTTTGTCATTGAGAAGTGTATATGGGTCACTTTAATATTCGAACCTGCTAGACGGTTAGTGTTACACCACATTCATCTAAAATCTAAATTATATTCGTTTATGCTAATATACTGTCATGTAAAATATACAACAGGTATCTAACAAACTGAATGTCCGTGTACAAATCAATGTATCGATCAGTCATCATAATGAAGGTAAACACTTAGTTGTAGCCAAGGGGGGAAAACAACAAAATGTATGGTGATTTAGTTACAACTTACAATCCATTGCCATTTTTTGACATGACACTGACGAATATGCACGTTACGAATGTGTTCAACAGCACACCTCTTGTACCTTCTGAGTTGGGCGTTATTTTCGACATTGTAACTTGATGGAATAATACGATGCGATTCAGGTGCGGTACCTTATCCACCTACAGTCGACACCATATCTCTACAATAAGAAAAATTGGGTATATGACAAATAGTCAAATCAGCAACTTTTTTTTCAAACGTCAAAACGCGTCGTAGGTATGGAATATAAATGAAATTTTACAATGTGACGTCATCAAAGTTCGACGCACTTTTTTCCATTAATCGATTGTTTAAAATGGTTATTCAACATATTCTATCAGGGGACGTGGATGTAACGACTTTTGGGAGATCCTCTATTAATTAATAATCACAAAAATAATTTATTTGAATAGTACTCAAATACCCAATTAAGAACCGTTGGATATGCCACCGTAAGATTGTAAAAACCGTTAGATTATAATCCAACTCGCGAAATTTCAAACTGTCGAAAGATTACAATTTAACGAATTATTTTTCGGTAAATTTTAATCTGTTAGGAATATTAACCCGATAGAACCTAAGTGGTTCTTTGGTTCTATCGTTAGCTTATTTTAAACGTATGTCGCTTATGAGCGTAGGAAAGTACAATCCGTAAATAGTTCGGCATGTAGATATTTTTAAATTATAGTCTATTTAAAAAGTGACTGCAGCTTCTTAGGACCTTGTAGTTGTGAGCAGTCTTGCAGGGTAATTATAATATATGAAGGTAACATACCAACAGTACAATAAGAGTCGGGAACCTCAACATTGGAATGGCCCTACAAACTCGAGTCGCAGCCGGTCGCACAAAAACCTGCATAAATCCAATGCTGACCAGTTATTTGTCGAAAATAAAAATTATATCGAGATTATTATTTCAAGACGCCCGGCATCCGCTGCAGCGATACAGGCGATAAAGCGACAATAAAATAAGTACATAAATAATTCATACCGGGGACGCGAGTATTGATTCGTATGAACGTGTCTCAAATGTTTTATTGCCGTTGGTATTAATAAATGGGGCAGATGTACCCCGTTGTTCTTGCCGCAATATAGCGTCCCGGTTGGCAGTTCGATTAATAAAAATCAAATAACTCCCATCTGGGATGCATACAAATTAAATATCGAATGGAATTGCTTGAAGAGAAAACATTGAAGAATGTGTATTGGCTTCTTAATCGCTGCCGCCTTGCAAAAAATAGTATTGTTCCTTCTCATTGAGGTGGTCGTGTTTGAAATAAGTGAGATGATCATTGTTCAAGGCATGTTAATGTGTGTGCATTAATATACTTACCTGGTAGGTAGGTACGTAGGTATCTGGTAAGTATACATATATTTTCTATCAACTATTCCTACTACCATTTTTACTAACCATATTATGAAAATCTAACTGTAAAAGTGCGTCTGTCTGACCATTTCCAGGTCAATCCGCTAATGATGATGTAGGTAGGTACAGAAATAGATTGCATGCCTGATGCCGATTTCCGAAGACAGACGCAGACGTGGGCTACTATTCATACTGGAAATCAAAGAGTTTCCAACTTTTCCAAGGGATTCTTCAAAAACCAAAATCCTCTCGGCCGAAGTGGGCATCATCTAGTGGGAATCAAATTAAAAAAAAACTGCTGTGAAACTGAGTTTCTTTAACAAATTATAAGGGTGCGTACACATCTGGCCAATGCGCCTGTTTCCGAAAAGCTCGCGTGTTTCACGCGTGCATTACGTACATAGTATGATTTGTTCGCGCGCTGTTCCTGTGCCCCGCGTGAACCACGCTGCCTGCGTGCTGTCAAAAAGCAACAACCCTTACAACTGAGGGTTATAGGGGGAGCAATCTGAACTACATGCGTGCGATCTGTAGGCGCGTTAAGTGAGCCTTGCATGAGAAGCGCACTTTGTTTTAGTAACAGCGCGCGTTTAGCGCATATGCAACGAATTCGCGGCACCTTCACCAGATGTGTACGCACCCTAAGATTTCAAACGAAAAAAATAATTGCGAGCGACGGGCAAAAAGTAGATAAACATGCATTAATTTATCTCGTTATGAACGCAAAAAATATAAAGATATTTTGGTATTCAGCGTAGTAGTAACAAGTCAAGTGTCTTATGGCAGTGAGAGGCGCAAAAACATACAAACAACAATGACGAGAAGAACCAAACAAGTAAGCGACTTGGTACGCAGCCAATAAGAAGATAGGGTTGAGGTGAACCACTTTGGAGGCGGATCCAACTTTAAACTTTTTTACAGATACCAGTTCATAATAATATGAAAATATTCAGTAAACTTGCAGATACTTATCCAGTTGCAAGTTTTGATAAAAACGGTAGGTTACCGACTCAAGCTTATTCTTGATAGCTCTACGTGGCCCTATGAAGAGCGCTACAAAAGAATAGGAATAACTTTTCGAGCTTTGAATTGACATCACTGAGTATTCTAGCGTGACGAACCATCGAATCTCATACTTAAATGAAGCTGTTCTGGTGTGAAGCCTTTGACTATACTCTTTGTTAACTAATGATAAAATTACGTTTTAAACAATGATAAAACTTTAGGAGCACTCAAAGGTATGAATATACTTTTCATCTACAAAACACTAAATTGCGTTTCTTAAGCTGAATCGTCACCGGTTCGCTTATAAAATAGTTCGGCAATTATACTTATTTACCTACCATGCTACGCAATTTATAAGCGTAGGAGCATCCATCAAACGACCGATTATAAGTTGAGATGAAAGCCGCCGCGGCACGAAGATTTGCCCCACAAAATGTCAACGAGAGCTCGCGCCGACAAAGACCCTGAGCCGGGGCATGCGCGGCCCGCCACGGTTATTTCGAAATAATCGGATAATTGCGCACCCTTAACGAGTCAGGGAAAATGATTGCCTCGATGCTTGCACTTTTTTCGTCAATTTTTATGTTCTGGCAACATTTTTGTATATAAAAATTCTTTCATAATCTAAAAGGATAATTTTAGGCTCGGCTTGTGACTATTTCTGTAAGCAGGAAAAAAATTGCCGGCTAAGAACGACTTTCCCAAAATTATGTTGTGATTGCAAAAACAGATTCTAATGTAATGGTAATGGTTTATAAGTAAGTAGCTCTGGCTCAAATAAAATTTTATCATAAGCTCTACCCACCTACTTATATTTTAATCGTCGGTTGACCCACAAATACTATAATTAATATCATAGCCGCAATCTCATAAAATTGCATTAATCGAATTGAATTGGTCCTTGAGTGTATTACCTATACTCATTAATCGGATATTCTCTGCCGTAAACACGCATAAAATGCAATGAAACTACCTTACGAAAGCGATATGAATATTCAATATTGCATATCTGGGGACGCAATGAGCTCTCATTTGTTGATAAACATTGAAATTTGCAAGCGTTTTCATGTCGGACCACACACGGAGCGGCACTTTTGTACTGCCCACGATATTAAGTACGCGATATTTTTACGGTTCGCCGCTCACCTGTGACGACACCCACATGAATATCATCAAAGGAGTATACGAGTTTGCGCTAAAATGAAATTAACGCTAACTATTTATACCCATTGATCAATACTTTTTTATCCTAAAATGTTGCCATTTTCACCTCTTATATTTATTCAATAAGGTATGTTATATCTGCCAATCCATACTTAGCCGGCGTGGTGGACTTTGCCTAACAACTGAAAAGAAACCCGTGCTCAGTGGCTGACAAGAACCTTAAAATGTGGGCTGATGATGTTGATAATCCATACTTCCATACTGACATTACGTGAAATAAATCATTTTATTTCATTAGTTTTCGCATTTTTGGACGTAGGTAGGTAGGTTAATCTGGTAGGTAAAGGTTCACGAGTTCCCTTGTAATAATTCTACTTGTTTTATTAAAAGGTTGTATCAGAATAATAGGTATCTACAGAGTACAGCGCCCATAGTTTTTTTTCAGTCGCACTAAAAACCAAAAGATATGAGGCGTACATCGTAAACGCTAAACTTAGCGTATAAAGCAATGCAAATGTACCTACCTACCCATCCGGTAGCGAGTGTGTATGCTGCTTTAAAGCTGAACGCACACTACTTCCGCACGGAACCAACTTTTGATGCTTTCGCACCATCATTCCATTCTACTCGTAAAACAAGACCAGACCCCAAGTCAGTTTTGAAGGTTTTGTAACGTACAGTCAAAACAAGCGCTATTTAAATACGATGCTGATGACGTCACTGATATTTTAACGAATGCACGTCTCCGTACTTTGTAGTTAGGTACTAAGGTAGCTGTAATTCATCGCAAGTTCATCAGCGTGGTTTTATGTGCAACTCCGTGCACCTCGAGGAATATGTTGTTCACAAATCGACGTCCGGTTTAAGTTGTGTCATTTACACGTTAGATACATCCGTCATAAGTACCTACAGAAGATAATATAGTCAATAAAGACAATGTCTAAATTTATAACTTAATCAACCTTGAGCCTTCTGCCTTCAACTAATGCATGTGCGATCAGATTTAGTTGTAAATTCAAAGTCATAACCAACTGCAGGATCGAGATAATTAACCCGCCGTTTTAGATCCACTGATAAAGATTAATTCGCCACTAAACAGTGCTTAAACAAGGAGAACGTAGCTTCTAGTACCCAGATATGCAAGATAAACAAAGTTTAATATATTAATTATGCAGAGAGCTGTTTTACTGACGTAAATGACACGGTGAAAAACGGCGATGTTTTAACTATTTCAAGTTATCATCATTGAAATAAATATAAGAGATCGCTAGTCATCAAGCAAGAAGATTAGCAAGGAGGTAGGTATTATTTTAACATTTTATCAAGCTGTCTGAGCTATTACTCAAGTAATTTACAGTTTGCTTCATTATGTACCTACCTACATATTCAGGTATAGTACCCTAGTAAATATTACTTAAATATTATTAAATATACGTAAATCTGAAAATTCTGCATTTTTGTTTGGTATTTCCTCACACCTTATGGGAAATTGGTTGGAATTTTTTTAATCAATTTCATCGAAAGTTAATAAGGTACCTTAAACTTACTTACTTTGTTTATGTAAATAAGTCCTTTTAATCGAAAACCAGTCCCCATTGACCACGGAATTTAAAAATACGTGATTGATCATCATTTTGTCACTCAAAATTTACATCACGTGAAATTTCGTTCAAGTGCTAACTTAGTAACTTAAAATATTATAATATTATAATGCATGACTTAAAATCATGCATTCAAAGGAAACATTTCAAAATACAATTGAACCCACAGAAAGTGATTGAATTAATCTCTTCCATTTCACAAAGCAACAGCGTACACATTGTGTGGGCATTGAATTTGTCGACGTTACGGGCTTCCTTCTTTTGTGGCTACAGCGCATGAATGGGAAGACAGGAGCTGCTCGGGATATGAGCGTGGGAGGTAGATAAGTAAGGCTTACCGAGGGAAGATGGCGCATTCTCAAAGTAACTAGGTACGAAGTCGTAAGAGTAAGAAAGGTAACCATCGTGGACAAGTATCAAGCGTACCACAAGTGAAATAACGATCATGACCGATAAAGTCTTTTACTGTGTAGAGCCCTAAATTTATGCCTATCAAATTAAGTAAGAACCTATCTCGCACGAAAAAATGACTAGGTAGAGGTTATAGCGGTAACATCATCGGCATCTTAATTTTTCTAACTATCGGAGCACGGATCAGAAAATGGCCATGCCCATATACCTACCACCATCGAAATATTACGCATGGAAGTCAGTAGTCGCGCGCGGAGTGTAACCGTTTCATAGTAGCCTTTAAAGGCTACGTACATCTGCCGGCGCGGTAGTGTTCCAGACCGAGTTGTAGAACGAAGAGCTCACGCAATTAATTAAAAAAATGACGTACTGTGCAGTTATAGGGTACCACAACTCATCACACCATCACCACAAACATCTAAAGAATGCATTCCACGGGTAAGTACTTTCAAACATCTTATATTCTTCACATAAAAATTATTCGAAACATTTTAATGAACTGTAAATATAACAGACGCCATTACAATGACAATGTTGCTAGCTATATATTGCTAGGTAGAAATATTTTACCCTATATTTAATTTTCCTCAGTCTAAGTACCTACTTGTCTTTAATCCCAAATCACATGAATACAATTATGTATCATTAGGGTGACTAAATATTAGTAGGGTGACCAAATATTAGTAGGGTGAGTATATACTACTGTAGTAAAAAAATTGATAATTTTTTTTTACAGATTTCTCCAAAGAGCGACATGGGTATCGAATCTTTTTTTGACACGCCTCGAAAGCATGCGCTTCGGAGACAACTAGCCAAAAAGATATTTTTTTACGCAAAGCAAAAAATTTAGGGCATTGCAACAGAAAGTTCATCGCTTAAAGAAAAAAAATTGTTTGCAAAAAATCTTAGTGAACTTGCAAAAGATTTATCGATAATGACAATTCGATATTTTATAATTAGTTCAAAATTTATTTCTTGTTGATTATATTCTAGAGTTTTATAACGAAACTTCGAAAATAATTACATACGACTGAATAATTATTTTCACAATTTAATTAAACTCGTCAAGTGCATATCAGGTCACCCATGGAGGTGGTTTCATAGTCGTGCTAGTTTTGATGGTTAATGTTTCCTAAAAGATGTTTACCTTATAATGATTATAAATACATTTGAATAAGTTTTCAACAAGTTATTCAAGTTAATGTTTAATTATGAAAGGAAAGGTATGAAATGTTTTAATACCTATTAATCAAATTTGTTATTTTATAGTTTTTTATTATTTTAATACAATTTCAAGATTTAATTTTATTTTTTACTTACCCAAACCCATGTCGTTATAATGCAAAGACTCAAACTTATTCTTCTCTTAATCTTTACATAACTTATAACACTTACTGGGCATTTTCTGAACGCCACCTTAACATACGAATATTATGAATGCGAAAGTGTCTGCCCGTCTGTCTGTTTGCTACATTTTCACGGAGCACGGAGTGTTTAACCGATTATGATGAAATTTACAGATATAGGTAGAAACCTGGGAAAGGACATAGGCTATTTTTCAATCATGAAACGAGTTCTCATAGGAATCAATAAACCCTAATATGGTATTATTTTTCTTGTTGAATGTGTTTAATGTATTGGTGCTGCTATGTAAAATTTTCATTTTTCGTTTACCCGATTTACTTTACCGATCAAAACAATAATCTATGTTTATATCCAAGCTAGGAACCCTCGGTTTCACTAAACTTGGCCGTTTTTTTAGTTGAGCAAGTATCAAGAACTGATAATTTATTTCAAAATCACTATGATTAAGCAATTTTGCATTATAAGCAATACATCAATTCACCCCACTTGCATCTGGAACGCGGCAACGTTCGATTGTGACTTCATTTATCCTCCGAGTAATGAATGCAATCATAATTTAGCGTAATGATACATTTGGTAATGTTCATAAATTGCGCCGATGTACGTTGCCTCATTATGCCTGCATTATTTCCGCATGTCTTCCTGGTACAAGATTCGAGAACAAGCCACTTTAAAAAAGTGTAATTGGTCTCCAATTGCTTTATGATAATTACGAGTACGTATCTATCTTTACAAAAAAAGATGCAGACTTTCCAACTTAGACTCCTCCTACAAAAACAAATGCTACAACGCGACAACGCGATTCGATACGATGCGGTGCGACAGTTTCAAACAGTAGCTGACCCTTCACGTGGCCTACGTTGACGCGTAGATACCTAAGTTTGTCGTATCACGTCGCTTTCGTGGCTCACCTAGAACAACGTGTCACATGCAATATCGTTTTAAAAGATCCGATCTGAAAATGCGAATAAAATGTTCATTATTTTACTATGACGTATAATAATTAATTATAAATAACCTACCTATAAAGTAGGAAGATACATAACGTAGGTAAAAATGAAATCTAGATAATCTAATACCTTTAAACGAGTAATTATTATATATTTATATAATATAATAATACATATACATATAATCTGAATCTCGGAAACGGCTCAGACGATTTTCATTAAATAAAAGTATGCAGAGGGTTTTGGGGGCGATAAATTGATCTAGCTAGTATTCATTTATAGAAAATGTCGTTTTATCCATGTTTTCAGACAATGAAAAACTGCTACAATATCATTAGAATACGAAGGTAAATTTCGCCACCATCTACAATAGGTAGCTCAGGTGGTTTTACCACCTGGGGCGGTCCCAAAACCACAAGTCCCCGGTTCGAGTCCAGATGTCTCCAGACCTATTATTGTTTTCCCTTTTTTTCAAGTTCCTTTTTTTAAATAACCAGTTCATATTTTTTATTATTATGTCGAAAAATATTATTCAAATTTACCAAAAATAAAAACCGAGCAAAGCACGGTCACCCAGGTACTTTACAATAAATAAAACGAACTTAGTCAATTTTACCGTAAAACTAACAGATTTGTAAATATCAAGATATAGGTACATACTTAAAAGAATGCTCTTACCTTTCCGTGTAGAAGACATCAACGCGCTCATTGCACTACATTTTTTTTCAGTCTAATCAATAACCACAGAGTACATTGAATATAGGGGTATCAATAACCATACCATACTACTATAGTAAAAAACTTCTGCATTTTCATACAGTGCACTATGTACCTATTACTCATGCTAAAAAAAATATTAACAAAAGAGGCGGCACACGTTAAATGATTGATTTATAAAAATCGATGAAAGGGGAAGATATTATATTTTACTAAAAGGAACGAAATAATGACAAAGTCATGAATATGCATATTTGCACTTTGCACTTTCTCAAATTTCGCTCGACAATGTTTATTGTTAGGTTTTTCAATTAACCCTTCACCCCTTTCGCGATATCAGAAAAGTTATTGAACACTGTCAATAACTTATGAATATGCAAAAATAACAATCAAGATAATCAATACACATTTGCTTTAGTAGTGTTTTTGTCGAGTCATGTTTCAGTAATTATTTTGTGTGGCGATCTTTCTTTGTGACTGAGAAATGAGCATACTCATTTTAAAGGGGTGTGATGAACATAATTATTCTGTACCCGTACTTTGTTACATACACTATACCATTAGGTATTCGTTAACCATTTTCCATTCCTTACTTCATAAAATATAATAATTGAAAGTGGACATTAAACTTTTAGCTTGATTTGAATTGGAGGAAGTCAAGCTTTCTCCGATTAAATAATAATATGATGATGAGAGAGGAGAGAATGTATTTTGGCAAAATAAAAATATTGTTTATTTATTTCACTAAATTTCGTTCACTTCAAATTTTGAAAGTGACGAGTTAGATGATGCAGTCTAAGATGATAGCGGACTAGCCTGTGATGGGTTTGGCGGTTATATCTTACTAAATCCTACCCCTAATCGGTTTCTACTCGGCATCGTACCGGAATGCTTAATCCCTTGGCGGCACATCTTTGCCGATAGGGTGGTAACTAATCACGGTCGAAGCCTCTCACCAAACCAGACCAGAGAAAATTCAGAAATTATAATTTTCCAAATTGACACTGCCGAAGATCGAACCCGGGACAAAAGACAAGAGCGCTCACCATAGCGCGATGCAGGTCGTTAACGATGACAATTTACAATTGAACGACCCACTTAGATTACCCGTGGAATAACCGAAAAATTGCAGTGTTCTTCCATGATCTCATAAGCGTTGGTGTAGCATCCTTTTGTTTGGGATAAACTTCAGAACTCTAACAATAGAATAGGTACATGTCATCTGTCATGAGGGGATGCCAAGTCGTTATATTTCTGAAATGTACTCTGTGATTTCTCACTATTGCCTATTGGTAGTCGGTACACCGGGATAAAAATAGAAGAAAAACAGGTACTATCCACGCTATGGTCGGCTCGCGCAGCGGAAGTGCGAGTGCCTATGGGCTTTTATAGGAATTATACCATTTCTATAACCTACCAAACGAGCAATAAAATTGTTGTGTATTCCCGAGGGATCGTTTATTTCATCGGTCATCACTGTTGACCTTGGGTTAGTTATATTGGTTAAGTATGCAAGAAAAAATTAATATATTTTTTTGTTTTTATTTATAAAATATATTCCTTATAAAAATATTTCAAATGCATAAACAATTTAACAATGAAAAGTCTTATAAATTACTCATGTGTAGCGCATGTTAAGTCTTCAAGCGTTTAAAAAAAAATGAGAACATTAGACAATAGTAATAAGTTTATTCCATTATTCGGGATTTTATTTCTATTACAGTTTGGCAATCCAATCCTGTAAGCCCTCCATTTCAGTAGGATCATCGTCTTGATCTCCCATATTTATAGAACTCTCTAGAACATCCACCTTGCAGCTGAGATGCGAAAATTCAAAGTCTTTGCCAGGTTTTCCAAGATATGTCATGTTATTGGACTGTGAAGGATCCACTGACTCCAGCTGACTGGACTTGGTCACACGGACAAGATTTCTGTAACAATAATTTAGGCATTAGCATTAAAATTTGTAGCAGTTTTACGACTAAGCACTAGATTTAGTATCTGTAAAGATAATAAATACTAACAAATCTAAAACCTGCTAGATAACAATTATCTTTAGTATTTAAAGACTAAAAACAAAGAAGAGGGTAATATTTCGACATTTTGCAATTTCGCGAGTTAGACTATAATGTAACGGTTTTTACAATCTTACAGTAACATATATAAAATACACCAATTTTCAAAACTCCCGAGAAACTTTCCAGGTAACCCCTTTTTTGAGCACTAAATTTACTGGGTTATGGAATATTTTAAAACAATAACTGTACCAAAATCAATCAATACCAACAGCTCTTAGAGTTGATGTTAAAATGGCTGTAAACACTGGATTTCACTGTAAGGGTTTTTTTTTAAATTACAGAACTCTCTGAAACTGATTAATATTTCTAGGTTATTATGGAAATTGCTTACCAAAGAATTACATATTTATTTTAAATCACCAAGCAAGAGCACATCGAAATCTACAAAATACACCAATTTTCAAAACTCCAGAGAGACTTTCCAGGTTAAACTACCAAATGACTGTTTTATCAAGGTTCTCCCTGAACATGAAAAGCGAGAAAGCGAGAAACAAAATTTATTACTTGTTAAATACGTATTTTAAAATTATTATGAGGTTCTGGATCAAACAGTGTTTGGAAAGAAACTGCCTTTTATAAACTAAAGACTGACAATCTTTTTGCCAAATAGCCCTTGACTAGTTTTTTGTTGCGAATGGTGGAAATATACAAAAATTCTTACATTTCCTTCTCAAGTAAGCTCTTGATGAGTTGTCCTCCCTTTGCCATTGGTAGATCTTGCTTGTTGCACAGAATTAGCAGAGGTGGGCAGTTGCTCTGAATTACAGGATCCACCAAAATTGTGTATAGGTATCTAAAAATGAAAATGGATTAACAGGCTACAGATATCTAACAAGACAGAAAATGGGACCAATTCTGTTTAGTTAGCTTAAATGACAGCTTTATTTATATTGATATGCCTTTCATAATACTCCCTATAGAAAGGGGCAGCACTAGGTTTAGAGATGTTATTTTAGTTTAGAAATTGTGCTGAACAGAATTGGCCTCAAATCCTGCAATTTTTTTTACACAATCTTTGAACTAAACTAAAATAGCATGTTAACATGTATTGCAATCCCTTTTATAATGGCCTTACCCAAAAGAAGATGACTTGATACAGATGTTAATTTAGTTTAGCATAGATATTCTGTACAGTCAAGTCACCAAATTCTTTTTGGTGGACTTGATGCAGTTTTCACTTGAAAGCTTTACTTGAGGTGTGTTTTTTTTTAAATTTCTAATTAGTTTCTATGCTACTTCTTACTGTACATCATTGCTAGAAGGGGTGGTACTTAGTGAAAGCTTACAATTTTGAAATGTCCCTGCCTAGAGATAAACCTAGGACCTCAAAACCCACAGCACACTCACTATGTGGACAGAATTGTCAATATATGAACAAAAAGTACAACCACAAATTGGTTGGGGCAATAATGATTATCACAATGGTTACAATCTCAATCATTACTGTTGTGACTGGTTGAATTTATGGTTTTTTTTTTATTAGTGCATTTTGAACCAATCAGAGGAATGATTGCAGTTCTATACACATATCAGGTTGAGTGCATACATCCAATATTATGTCAATTTTTCATCACAACTGCTCTAGTAATATAAGCCTTTAAAATAAATAATGTCTAATGTGAACTTGAAGTTGTCAGGTGGTCTCCACAGGTTGCAGCCCAAGAACAAGAACAAACAAAATAACTGGACGTCAATAGGTGTAGTATACCTACCTAAATTGAATAAACATTATTTGAGTTTGAATTTGAATTTGAGTATGAACACATGCTTATCAAACTTGTTTTGCAAACACCATACTTACTCAGCCACATCCCTAATCTCCTTCTGTATAGTCACAGAGTCCACAACATACACAATGGCTTTGGTGCTGTGTTTGTATTGATCAAAGAACTTGTTTCGGAGACGCTCTTGACCAGGCAGATCCACAAGCCTCAATGTTTTCTGTAAGATGGCAAATAATCTAGATGAGATTAAAAATTGTAAAAACTTCTACAGTAATTATAAATGCTATTTATCCCTATTCATAATGGACAAGAGAAGCTCAAACCCGAATAAATTGGAAGCACCTGGAGAAGGTCTATGCGCCAGAGGGCGAGCTCATTGCGACAGACGCTAAAGTGCAAAGTTTTTAAGACTAATCATAATGTGTATTGTAAGAATAAATCAGCAATAAAGGCTTTATTTATTTATTTACTATACAAATCTGACAAATCTCAAAGCCTTCTTTAAATAAAAGTGATTGTCCTAGAATTCAATTTACACAGGCCAGCATAGTATAATCACCATAAAGACCAATGACCAGTGTAATGAGTTAATACACAATACATATGTACTGTAAGATTGTAAAAACAGTTAGATTATAATCTAACTCGCGAAATTGTAAACTGTGTAAATTGTAAATCTAAAGTTGTGGGCATTTCACTGAGATAAACACTAGTAGGTATTTCTTTAACAAAATCGATTCAATGACACCAGAGCTAGGTTATACAAAAAAGTAAGTCTTTAAAGTTTTTTATAAGTTACTTTCACTTACATTGCTAGTTGTATCATAGTCCTCAATATTTTCCTGCATTGACGTGAACGTTTGTCTGAACTGGGAATAAGCGAGTCTTACAAACAGGGATGTCTTGCCGGCGTCTGAAAGACCGGTTAGCAGAACAGACCGACGCAAATGCCGACGTGATGTTATAAACCACCATATTACTGTAAAAATCCAAAGAACAACTTAGTTTTTACACTTAAACTCATGGGAAATCATTAGAATAATTACGTAAATAATCCAAATTAACTTACGGACAGTAAATAAAAGGACGACCACGCTTACTAAGGTTATGTACAACGGATCTTGTAACATAGGCTCAATATTGATGTTTTCCTTAGTAACTTCTGGTTCAGTCTCCATGATTTAATGCAATGAAATCTAATGTAAATCTTCTACAATTATTATCAAAATAGTGTTTTTAGGTGATTTTTACCAGGTTTTTACACTTTCAGCCGTAAATTACTTGTCTCTGCCCGCCAGAGACCAAAGAGTATATAATCACTACGTTTTACCAGAGACAAGTAACATCTGCCCGCTGCCGCAAATGGATGGTGACAACCAGAGACAAGTTAAGTGACAACCACCGGTGACAACTGACAAGTAAAGAAAATAATGGTGACACAAAAGGGTTTTTTTTTATTAATTTATTTTACGGCCCTGGATATGTTACTTTTCTCTGCCCTGGATATACTTATAGGCCTAGTATACTGCACTTTTATCAGGGCCCTGACTTAAGGGTAGGCGTGGTCGCTATTAGAGCGTCGCATAATAGACTTAAGGACCAATTGATGGACCATTTCTTATAATCCTTATTACACTACACTGATTTAAATGAAGGGTCCCTGTAATAACTGCAGTGTAATAGGCCTTTAAAGGATATACTGACAAAGAGTATTTACGCATTACGCACAGACTTTACGGGTTGAATCACGTAAAGCAGTGATAAGTGACGTAAAGCACTGCACGTAACACAATAATTTCCTACCTTCATGATCAGAGACAAGTAACCTAATGATATAAAATATTTGAATCAGAGACAATGATTTGAATGATGTTTGAATGTTATAAGTCTGATGACTCAAACCAAGGAACCTATTTACTAAATAAACTCAAACCACTCAAACTTACTTGTCTCTGCTTTTGAGATTCAGCAAGTATTTTTAAATTTTAATATATAAACATGCATTTGTATCACTCGTCGTTTTAACAACGAATTAATTTTGTACTTACAAAAAAAAGTACTCTGTGCCTAGGAATGAAATGTGTAAATATTTCAAGTTTTGAGATTTATACCGGCTTAAATCCTTATATCCAGCAGCAGCCGGTTTAGGGGTGGTTAAGCCGCCGCAAGAAGGTAAGTTAATCTAATAATACAAACAGATTTATTACATTTTGTTCTCTATGGCAGTTCCGTCACTGTGCACTAATATTATATAGTAATCTTTTCAGTAAGTATTGAGCATTTTCTGCAGAAAAAACATGCTTGATTAATACATACCTAATAAGTATGGTGCAATAAATTAATTTATTACAGTATTACTTAGCATACAAGTATAAAAATTAAATTTACTTAATTTTTTTAGATTTAAAATGCTGTGTCCATAGCAGTTGTATGATATTGATTGATACCTAGCATTAAGTTATCACAAACATGTCTTTAGAAGACAGTGTCAGACAAACATGTGCCAGTTTGACCTCTGCTCGTGCTACAGAGAGGAAGAAAAGTGCAAATGCATTAAAAGATTTCCTCACAAGAAATGCAGTGCCGGCTTTGCTTATTAGCAATACTCGGAAGAAGTCTGGTTATAGTTGGAATCATTTATTTGGTGACATCAATGATTATATTATTAAGGTATGTCCTAAATATCTTTAGATTAAGCTTTTTTGGTATGATGCAGTTAAGAAACCAATTATGAATATAACTGTCATACCCCTACCAGGTCACCCCACTACCATCTTAGATTGCAAGGTCCCTTACCTTCTAAGTAATATTGCAGTCAAGGGCTAATTTTAAAGCTATATAAAATACTAGGTGATGCCTGTGTGGACTAATTTTTTTGATTCCCCAAGAAACTCCTTAATTTCCTGTAATAAAAAGTAGGTAGTGTATGTACTTACCCAGAAAACAACCCATGTCTATACTAAATTTCATCAAAATCGGTTGAAAAGATGGACTGTTTAAGGGTAGTAGACAGACAGATGTACTGACACATAGATAAACTGTCACATTTATAATACTAACTAGCTTTTGCCTGCCGCTACACTCACATTAAGTTTGATTTTCATACAAATTGAAAACCCCTATTTATCCCTTTAGGGGTTTAATTTTATAAAATGTATGTATGCCAAATTTCACCCAGATCCATCCAGGTGGTTTGAGCTGTGCATTGATAGATCAGTCAGCCAGTCACCTTTTCCTTTTATATATTTAGATATGGATAATTCTATTAGATACCAAGGAAATCTTAATTTGTTTTAGTTGTGTACTGTAACTCATTTCTTTTTTTTACAGGAGACTGAAAATTCCTTGCAGAACCCAAAAAATTTTGATTCAACTACTGCACCTCTTTGTACAACTCTTTTGCATTTATGTGTTGCTGGTTCTAACAAAGGTAAATTATAGGGTATAAAGGGGATTGGACAAATTTGTATAGTGTCATAACCTACTGCAGGCTGCATCAACTGGCAAAACTAATCTCTAAGCCTTGGAAAAGTCTAATTTCTTGACTCCAATTTTATGACTGGTTCTCATCTAGCCATTCCCTTTCAGTTTGTTAAGCTCCTTTGTATTTTTTCCAGTGTGACTGCAATGAAATCTTTCTATCTTATTGGATACTACATGACACCCGTGACTTCGTCCGGGTCGGGGCTGATTTAGTTAATCCAGAGGAACTCCTTAATTTTCTGGGATTAAAAAACTATGTCCTTCCTAGTCTTTACCAAACTTCAGCAAATAAGGTTGGAAAGATGGGCTGTTACAGCACAGACAGACAGATACACTTTTGCATTTATAATATTAGTATGGATATGGATAATGATCAGTGATTACACAATAACACAAGTGAATAGGCATCTTCTAGGCAATTGCGCTCCACCTTACGCTGCATCACTACTTCCAGCAAGTCTGATTGCAGCCAAGCGCTAAAAATAAAAATAAAAAAACAATTATCTTGATATATTGCAACCTTGGTTTTATTTCATGGCCCTGCTGCATGGTACATGTATTTGCAGTTGGCACCCATTTTGAGTAGTGTGAGCAAAACCTTTTTAAATTTCAGGCCACACATATATTAAGTGTCAAAGCATTATGGATGCATGTTTGCACATACTCAACAACAGACAAATGAGGGATGCTATTGGAGATGCATATTTGAGTTTACTTTACAAACATGTTCTACCTGTTGAGCACTATCTAGGTTTTATATCACCTAGTACTTGGGAGAGTGAGTAAAAGATTAGTGCAATAACATAATTTTAATTTTTATCTAAACTAATATTATAGAAAAGAAAGATGTGATTACATATGTTTCTTTGTAAACTTTAAACTAAATAAACTCGAAAAACTAATTAACCGATTTTAAGCTCTGTTTCACCTATAGACGGCTCATTATTAGTAAGAACATGGACTGAATTTAAAAAAAAAAGTAATTTAAAAAAATTTAAAAAGCACGACTACCCTGCCAAAAATGAACTAAAAAGTTAAAAATCTAAATTAATCTAGTTAAATTAGATAAAAAATCTTATGCACATTTTTATTAATGATATTTTTTTGTGAATCACTGAATATTGAACAATAGTGTTATATATTTTTGGAATCTACTCGTAATTTTCTAGATGATGATTATTTAGTTAATATTATTTTCGTTTTTTTTTTTTAATTTTACTAGCCCATGTCACCCGGAATAAGCTAGGAATTCTAACGATACCTCATTTATCAAAATCGGTTCAGGCGTATAAAAGTTATGGTGGAATATACAAACTCACATACATACATACATGCATACATGAACCCTGAAAACAATATACTCCTTTTTTCAGGCAGTCGTATAAAAAATTAGAGATCTCTACGAAAATCGCAATAATGTGAATGAAGTCATATAAAATTGCCTCACCTGAGAGCTTCTGTGGTGTGCGCTGAGTAAATGGATTTCATAAAATGTTTCATGTTTTTTTTTAGGTTTATTAGATGTTACCATGACAACATGTCTTTCTAATCGTACTTTGGACGATCTAGTTAAAATAAAACTTCTGTGGTATGTTATAAAGAATGCCATCGCCTATTGCCAGTTCACCGCTACGCTGAGGGACTCTTTGACGAAGCTCAAGAAATGTTGTCACATAGTGTTACTTGACAAAAAAGTGCAAGAGTTTGTTATTGAAATTGTGATTGCAGTACTTGAAGAGGTAATTTTTGACATAATCATGACATAGTATTGAATCCTTTGCCTAATTTATTTATTTTCTTGTTATGATTCCTTGAGTAATAATCTTGGAGAGAAAAGGATAGAAGGAAAGAACTGTGATCGTAATAGAATCTGGATAATATGGTAGTACCTTATAGTTAAGAATATATCTGTCACCGTAAGATTGTAAACACCCTTAGATTATAATCTAACTCGCGGAATTCTAAACTGTCGAAAGATTGTAAACTGTTCAATGTTCCGAGTGTCAATTTTTGAAATATTCATTTTATTTACGTTTTCTTGTCTCTTTCTTGTAGGTTAGGTTAGGGTTCGACATAAATAATCAAGTAGGGCACTTAGGTTTTATCGGGTTTAAATACCTATCAGATTACAATCTACCGGAAAATAATGCGTTAAATTGTAATCTTTCGACAGTTTAGAATTTCGCGAGTTAGATTATAATCTAACGGTTTTTACAAACTTACTGTGACATATCCATGCCATAGACAAAAAATTCTGCCTGTAAAAAAAACACATACTTTTTGGATCAATACTATAATTATTGTTAATTCCGAATTTCACCAAAGATAGATTTGTCTGGACTCTGAAGTATAATTGAATTAACTATCAAAATGTCCATTGTTTTTTTTTGATATTTTGACAGATGTATTTTTCAATTTCTTCAATTAATTAGGTACTTACAGATGCTATCTGAATATGTATGTATATTCAGATACATACCATATAGATATTTTTATAAAACTGCATTTTATATGTGTCTATATTTTCATTTAAGCTATCTACAGAATGTCGCCTGACAATGTGTGAATTCAGTGAAAGCATCTTACCATCACTTCTGAAGCTTTATGAACCAAGTATGGAGGAGAAAAAGAAGGTAGGTAATCAGCTTATTTTGGTGCCTTCAAAGTCTTAAGGTACCTATGACGTATAGTAACAGACAATTGAATAGTATGTTACTGCCCAGTTAGGAAATAAAGCAATTTAGGGAAGTCGAGTACTTACTCTATATAATTTGCGAGGAAACAAAATTTGTTAAGAAAGATTTTCTACATTGCCAATAGATGGCGTTGACTTACCTACTCACGCTAGCAAAATTATGCTGTATGGGTTACATAATGAAGTGATCTGTTTTCCTATTTGAATATTGGCAACCAGAGCCAATTTAGGTATTGTTTTTTTTTAAATATTTTTTGCTATAAAAATATTAATTTTTAATCACTGAACAAGAACAGCGATGAAAAATAACGAGATGAGGGTCGAGTGGCCTTGTTATGACAACGCATATCAGTCGATTGCGAAGGTTAAGGCAACATTGATCGAAATCGGCAACTGGATGGATGACCGAATTTGGAGGTTCAAATTTGGCCATTTCGTTTCCTCCGTGCCTCGACCGTCGGTCCCGGTTATTATCACTAACATCTGACAAATAATCGTTACAAAAACTTTAAAAAATACTCTTAGTCGAGTCGTATGCTGAAGGGCGTGGGAACCCCCCGCATTATTATCCTAACAAAACTACCATTATTTGATTAATGGAAAGGTCCCTAAAACCCTCAGTAATTAGGAAAACGACGCAGAGGCGTCGTTTTCCTTGTCGTGACAATTATTAATTATAATTCTACCTCTGTAGAAGAACAGTGATCAAATGTTTACGTATTGTTCCAGTCACTATTATTCAAATTGTTTAAAACTGCAATATCAATCCATCATCCATCGGGAAGATTACCAAATGCTAATGGCGCTTTAGCATTCAGTTGGGACGTATGGAACAAGCATTTGCACAGCATGTTGGAAATAGTCTGTTTAGAGGTCAATCAAGCACAAAAAATGCGAAAACAGAACGAAAATACGTCAGTGAATTGCGAATACTTCTATAATGTTGCTTCTTCGACTTTCTATCAGGTATTTTATTTGTGTTCTATTAAGCTTCTGAAATTCTGTATTTTAACGTTGTTGCTAAAAGCAGGTCCGAATTTATTGTTATCCTTTTCTTAAGGTGCCAGCGGAGGGTGAATTGCCCATACAAACGTAATACCAGAATAATTCGTAATTAGAGAATATTTCCAGCATATTATGCGATTATTAAGATTGAACTTGTATTTATCTAGAGCCCTGGATAAATATGTTTTCAAAATACTTTCCCAAAATTAAATGTAAGCGCATAGCGTTTTGCAAGTTTTTACGACATAAATGACATATTTTCTCCTTATTTGTATCATATTAAAACCAACGATATCTGACGTACTAATTGATCAGGAGCATAGCCTATATTGTCAAGTTCCCGAATAACACCACGAAGTGAAAAACACAACAAGTTATCATTCATCATTTTTGGTTTTTACGGAACAAGACTAAACGTATAACAAATTATGTATGCTCATACTGCTATCGCGTTTGCACGCGATCATGTGTCATCAGCTAAATAGAGATAGCAATATACCGGCAAATTTATATTTGCGGGTTGAATAGAAATTGCGAGCGGCGATCACCGGCCTCTGAATGCTGGCCGCAGGAACGAATCGCATTAAATTTCGATTTGCAAATTTTGTTTAGTGATTGTGTGCAACATAATTAGCCACAAAGCTAGTTATTTCGATAGCTATGAATTTGACTTATTTCATGACCTTTTATAAAATTGATACGGGGTAATTCATTTAAATACAAACGTTTTGAGATTCATAGGGCAGTCTGGTACGAGTCGCGGCTCGGTGGACAACGATTTTTAAATACTTTGGTGTTTGGGTCGCGATAGCGATTGGGGCTGGGATTAATTTGTTGGATTAAGGTCTTTCGAGTTGTAGCAAATAACTCCTGTAAGTGTGGATTAGAGTATAAAATTATTAAGGGGGTAAACTGGTGTCACTTACTGAAAGGTTCCTTACAGTTGGCAAGTATCTTTCATATTCGGATTATGAAAGATACTTGCCAACTCTAATCTCACTCTAAATTGTCTGTTTCCTATATTTTTTTACAGTTGATGCTTTGGTTTTGCGAATCCAGCTAAATCTAGATATTAATTTATCAATGATATTTAACTTATTTTATACATAAATAAGATCACAGGCTTGTATAAACTTTCTGACGCAACATATGTTTTGAATGAAGATTTCCTTGATAACGTTTTTGCAGATTTTTAATTACATACCCGAAAAAGAGAATGCAGATGAAACAGTTCCTTCCGCAAAGAAGGTGAGATTATCTTTTAATAAGAATAAATCCTTCAATGATCTCATTGAAGAACTTCGAGCCAACCCTGTTCCATGGTAAGTGGTCTGATATAATAAAAGTAGCAAATAACTTAATAAAATAAATTAATTTGATGGCCAAGAATAATTACGGCAATTTTTTTGTTTATAGGGTGGGGATTATACAAATGTATGTAAAACATTTCGGTCATTCTAACACGTATACTGAAAATTTATCGCTGATAGGTGTTCTAGAAAAAACTATATCAGATAATAGTAAAAACGTGAACTGGGAACAGTTGGACGAACTTACATGTTTAACGTTAAAGAATATGCTAAGCCTATCTTGCTCTGATGATGTGGATCGTGGAAATCACAGTGTTTTCCTACCAATATGGAATACATGTGTAAGGTAAGAAATTTTTTTGTATGCACTATTAAACTTGAAACAGGTTTTGCTTCTTATGCACTTCTCAATGTATTATGCTGAGTATTTTTTAATATTCTATTTGTCAAAAAAATTGCCAAACAATAAAAAGTTAAATAAAACTGCATTTTAGGGAAAATTTTAAGCTAATTTTCATGCATGAATAATTTATAAAAAAAGGTACAGATGACTGAATGACTATTCTATCAACGTACAGCCTTAACCTCTCGACGAATTCGACTGGCATACAGATAGCTATTATGACGCAGGCATTTGCTAGGATTTTTGAAAATTCATCCTCTAAAGTTGTATGGAAATCTAACATAACGTGACCGAAGCCGCGGGCAAAAGCTAGTATCTTATAAATTGCAAAAGCATACCTTATGATAAATCAGATATCTTTATTTTGTTTAATAATATTGTGAATATTTCTTTCAGAAATGCTGCAGTCACCAGTGCAGCGCAAAAAGCCATACATTCCATTTTACAAGTTCTTTTACATTTAGTGCCATTGAAATTTGAAAACGTGAAACCCTTACTAGTTTCGTATATTGAAAAAGGGATGCCAGTAAATGATCATACTTTAATAACACTAAACTGTTTGTTTCACAAATTTTACAGAAAAACCTGTTATACAGACATAAGGAAAAAATGTTTTGCATGGCTCATACATGGAAGTTTGACTTCCATAGATATTGCCAATATAGATTGTTTTTTATTAAGGCTTTTAAGCAATGATAATTTACCCTTGAAACCGATCTGTGATATTCTTAACCACAATAATGTTTATAAGGTTTTATTTAATACCATCGATGATAGTTTGTTGTATAGTGAATTTGAATATAAGATGACTGAAAAAGCAGAGCTTACCATAAAAAAAGATACAGAAAGTTTTGAAATACATTACGATATGTATAATCTGGTACGGTTATACTTCGAAGAATACCTCTCTAATATAGTAAAGTTAAGAGGAAATAATCTCAAATTACTAGAGTATATTAAGTATTTACAAATAATTATAATATTTTTCGATGCCCTCCTAAAGTACAAAATAAAAACAAGCAATGAAGTTCAGGAAATGACACTTTATACTGAGTTTCAAACCGCCTTAAAACTATTTTACGAAGAACTCACACTAACTTTAAAAAGTGATGTACTAATACGAGACAAAGTCTTAGTTCTGAAGGTTATTCAGGATATCCTTCTGAAGGAATACTTTCCAAAATTAAATGTCGAAATTCGTTCCCACATTGAAGATGATTGCTTTCATTGTCTTAACGACATTATAAAGAGTCGTGTAAGCTTAGAAGATGAGTGTTATGAAGAAACTGAAGTCGAATTTAATATTATTGGTTTGAAACAGAATTGCATTTCTGTATTGGCAGCATATTGTAGAAAACATTCCTGTTACACAGATGAGGTACTTAAGTGTATCCTTGACAGAGATTTGTACAGATTTACTTCAAATTTTGAATGTGCTTTCGAATGTATTAGAATTTTAAATGATTCAACAGTGGAACGACCACCTTTAGGTAATTGGACCACCAAATATATTATTTTCATTTAAAAAAACCCTTTTTTGTTAAATAAACCTCTGATTGCTTGTCTTTAAAATAGAATTGACGATTATTTCACAAATTTATAAAATTTTCAGAACTTATATTTTACTTGATGCAGAATATGTGCAAGGAATTGTTCAGGAATCCAAAAGTCACGCGCTGTTTGCTTGAAATACTTTCTGAAATGCTCGAGCGAATATGGTCTCATAATGACGATATCATGCGTCAGAATTGCATCATAATGTTAAAAAGCTATCTTCAAAGATGCGTCGACAACTATTACCCACCAGATGTCGCCGCTTTACTTTACGAATGTTTGGCGAAAATTGTCCAATTGAATAACACACATGATGGGGATAACAATAATTACTTCAAAAAGACACTGTTAGAGAAAATTGTTGAAAAAAATGAGCACAGAATTAGATTGTACTGTTCCCATCTGCTGAGCATATTAGGATCAAGGTTTTTCGATAACGACATGCAAGAACTATCAGAGAATTTGATGAACATATTCGTTATCAACGTAAGTAATTTGAGAAATACGATGTTTATAAACTACAAGATAATGCCCGCGTCTAGGTGGATTTTGTTTTTTTTTAGAATTCCGCTGGGATTTTCGATTTTTCTGTATAAAAAGAAGCATATGTCTAATTTTTTTATGAGTTCAACGGGTAGGCCGTGAAAGATATATCAGACGGACAAAATGACAGCAGGGCGACCGCGTATCTCTGACAGCTACAGTGTAACGATCGCAATCACCTCTGATTGGATAATACTCTTCCACTATTGGACAAAATCCATTGACGCAATAAGAATACCATAAATTCAGCAAATAACAGCAATTGTTACTGTAACAATGCTTGATGGAGAAGATACGCGGTCGCCCTGCTGATGTTCGAGTCTCATCATATCATTATTGATTTATTTCGAATTGACTAAATATTTGTTTTCTGCAGGTAGCCGAAAATAATGAGACAGTACTAAAGGACGAAAAGTTTAACAGGACAAACACTGTATTGCATACCTTCTACGTACTAGGCACCACCAAAAAGTCTGCAATACACAAAATAATATTAAAAGTACTGCAATTTCAAAATGAAAAACCGATGGATAATCGTATGGTCAAAAAAGTTCTCAACATGCTTACCGAAGTTGTTACAGATAATACTATCGAAGCGTACATCAAACACAATGTATTGCAAATACTGCATTATTGGTTCAAAGAAAATATTGGCTTTAAAAATTTGCCCCTGTATTTGTTTGGTTTCCCCAACCTGAATCGCCTGATAGAAGAGCATGTAAATTGGCTTGTTCCAGCCGATATTCTTTGGAGCCATAACGGAATATTGGACAATAGCAACGTTTTAAAATATGTAAAGGATAAAACAAAGAAGCCTGCTGAAGATATAATTGAGGTATGTGGTGAACATATTGAGAGTTATTTTTTTATTGAATTGGTTGGGGGTGTTTTGAGGCTTTTATACTATCCCGATTAAGTCCTAAGCTGCATAACTATTGTAAATATTAACAGCACCTTTGTCCCAGTACTGAGTACTGAATTTTCAAACCAGTGAGAAATCCAGATGTCCATCAGAGTTAGTCGATGGAATGAAATTACTGGATTGCAATTTTTCAGGCATGTTTCTGCAACATAATCGCCTTATGTTTGCCTCATATAGTAATTGAAAAGTACAAACTCGAAGACGAGAAAAATTTCAGCTTGAGAGAAACGGCTAACGCCAACAGAATGTATCAACTAACGAGACAAATTCTAAAGAATGATAGATGGAATAATTTGTTCATTGAGAATTTGGGAGAAATAATGCTAATAACTGCCGCGCGTGTGAGAGATTATGTTGGAGCTTCCAATCTTTTCGGAGTGCATTTAGTCGACGAAGTTGTGCCTTTTACATTTTCTCGAAGTGTTTTCGCGGCTATACTCAAATATTTTGGGGTAAGTTGTCATCCTAGTCCCACTCCCTGCTATTATCCTTGAAACATAACTGGACGACTAACAGCCAAGCATCGGATTGAAATATAAAAGGCGACGGCTCCAATTCCACCATTCCGTTAAATCTATTCCTTATTCAAGTTCTGAGGGCAAATTAAAATAGGCAAATTTCATTTTTAAAAACTTTGCTAGAGTTTCTGGGAGATGGAAACGTTAACTACAAAATTGTTTGAGATTTTATTGGGAGCTCAGTTTTCGTTCATGTTCATATTGCTCTTGTTCTGAACCTTACCTTAAATTTGACCTTGATATACCAAACATCCTAAAATTTTCAATAAATTGGTATTACACATAGATTTTATTTTAGGAAGTTATCAATGGAAACATTATGGAGTATCTGTCCGAAAACCACCCATTAATCATTTTAAATATTCTGTTTAAACTGTGGAACAATGTTTTGCACGAGCAAGTGTTTGAGTTCAAAGTCTTACATCTTCATGCTTACGTCTCTTTCATCGAAAATATTCCCTTGGGTCATACATCAGACGCCATTTTATGCAATTTCGCCTGTGACAGTATCGCTCATGGCATCAAGGGGTCCAAGAGCAAAGAAGCAATCAAAATGTTCGTCGATGCACTGAGGATTCTTATGACAAAAGTCTTAACCGAATCGCCTAAAAATGTGGATAACATTCAAATGTCTGTTCTGCCTAAAATTGTCTCCATATTAACCATCAAAACTGAGAAAGGCTTTGGGTTAGAATGTAGTTCTTTATTGAAATACCTGAGAGATGATATGAAAAATTACTTGAGTGGAAGTGTGGATGTCGTCGATTTCGTCAACTTTTTAACTGAATATCAAGAAGAAGAAAGCAATCCCAGCTCTTCAAGATTCGACTTTGAGCATAAACTTAAAACATATACAATGAATTTGTCTAACCCAAGGTAATAAATTTTCTCGTACAAAGCAACGGCGTTGAAGATATCTCAATAAGATTTTATAGTGGAACATTGTTTAATCTCTTTATTTTTCAGCCACGACACGCTTTCTAGGATGTGTCATTTTTTGAAACAAAACAAAGAATTTGTGAAAGAATTATACGCAGATATAAATAGAAATGGATTTTCTGAAATTTGTCAAACTAGCTTAGTTCATCAAGCTATAGTTTCTTTGAACAACATCCTTAAAAATGCTTCCGAGGATAAGGTAAATCCGAAAGATGTAATTATATCTTTAAAACAATTTGCAACCATATTTTCGCTTGATTTTGTACGCATTTTTTTGCTTACATCGTTTGCTTACAAGAAGTCTGAAAATTAATAAATAATGCTTTTTGTGGTTTTTAATATAATTTTGTAATTTGTATTTTATTTGAGTACGATAAGGCAGCTAATAATGTAAAAGCCTTTAAATAAAAGATTTAAAAAAAAAATCACGGCAGTTTTTTATTTTTTTTATATCAAATTTTGGTTTTTTCCCTCAGATCATAATCGAAGCTTGTAACTGCCTAGCAGAAATCGGGACATATGATATTAAAACGCTTGTGACGGTACCACCCGCGGACACTACGAAAATTTTGAACTTGAATCCCAAGCAGTACTTTGTACAAGCGGTAATAACGTGCCTTTCTGAGCACCTTTTTAACGAGGATCCATCCGTGAGCAATAAGATCACCAAAGCTTTGAGTCGGATTTTGAAATTCCGAGATGGGCAAGCAGCTTTAGGTAAGTCCAATGATTATTATATTTATACATATCAGAATTAATTTAAAATACTAATGACCTCTTAAGGGCAACTTCTCTAGGTTTTAGTGCAGGTAGTCGACTAAGCGATCGATAACCGGTCCGAGGCGCGTCGAGTGCGTGTCGCGAGGAATAACGCTTTCTTAGAGCAGGCAATTTAAATATTTATATGAAGTAGAAAGTTGTTGTTTTTACTCAGAATATTTAAGAGTCATATAACAAAAGTTGTTTAGTATTACGTACGAAAGCTACTATTAGAAGATAATTAGTATTTTTAAATTAACCCCGTATAAAAAAGATATGTTATATAGGCGTCTAAAGACTTCAAATAACCACACTTGGGAGTATGTACTAAGTGACTGTGAATGTGAGCACATTTATAGAGTGCTATCTTCTTTCGTGCGTTTTTTATCTTCTTTCTTAGTCATCAGCGAGCACGGATTTTATGTCATGTGATATGTACCTACATAACATTTCTTTGGTATAATATCATTGAGTATATGAACGATAATTTGACCGTAGTACAGAGAAGACGAGTAAAATAACTGAAAATTGTGACCTTTTTAGAACTTATGGATGCCAACTCAGAAATCTTACAAGCCCTTGTGTCACAGAACTGCGAAAATTATGCCGATTACAAAATCGATAATGCTAAATTTGAGACATGCAATTCAAGCGATTATTGGATACCGATCATAAACGAAAAACACTCTCAATGGGTGATTCGTATAACTATGGCACTTCTAGATTTGCTAGGCTCCAATGCGAATTTTATAAGTTTTTTGCGAGGTGCATGTGCCTTAAAGGTAAGACTTTTATGCATTGTTGTAAGGTTTGTATGACATGCCATGCCTTTCTTTAAATATATTTTAATATCTAATTTAAAAGTAATCCGGCTGGTCATTCGTAAACATTAGTCTCTGCGCTATAATTTAGTAGATATTCGCTGCCTGCGCATAATCTAATATATAAAATTCTCGTGTCACAGTGTTTGTAACAAATCTACTCCGAAACGGCTTGACCGATTCTTATGAAATTTTTTGTGTATATTTGGTAGGTCTGAGAATAGGACGTAAACTATTTTTCATACCCCTATGTGATAAGCTGGTCCAAAAGCATACTAGTGTACTATAATATCTCCCAGGCAGAATTCACTGGCCAGTCAGTTCGGTCCCAGGCCAAAATTCGGCCAGGACACTTATTATTTATTATTCTTTTGAAATAACCTCTGAAATTAAATTTTAGCCGACGATATGTGGAAAAATTTTACCCCCTCTAATAGGGCTAGTAATCGACTGTGCTGCCGATACACACGTGGCAGTGTTCGAAAAGCAAATTAACGAAGCCTTCAAGTACATTTGGAATTTGAGCTTCAATGACAGTTTCGATAGCAGCGAAATTGACGGCGGTTCTAAGATATCTACCAAAATAAACCACGATCATAAGTTGATTGTTCAGTACTTGTTGGATGTGGTCGATTTTCTGCGTATGCAAAGAAATCATTTTAAGGCTCGGTAAGTCTCATTTTTCAACCCCCGTTTTCTGCCTAATTTCTTCCGCAACCGCATCTCCAAATCCAGGCAGACAAACAGGTTAGCCCGCTACCATCTTAGACTGCATCGTCACTTTTGTAGAGGCAAATCCTAATGATGTCTGATCTTTTTCCCTGAAATATCGACTTTAGAAGATTAACTTCTCCAAATTAGATACCCACCATTCAGTACTACTCATGCAACATAAGATTTTAACACATGTTAACAACATGTCTAAGTGTGAGATCTATAGAGCGAACTTTGACTTTGCTTAGACTTAAGACATGGTTAAAACAAGACAGAATTATGTTACACACATAAGTCCATCTCGTTTTATCTCTAAGTAAAGTCTGAGGCAAGTCAAAGTCTATGTGTAATCACTAAGTTTTTGCAATAATGTACTCAAACACGTGAGCCAAACTTCATGCAAGAGTTACAATTCTGCTGAGGCAACAAAAGAATCATTATGGCATAAATCTGTGATGTTCATTTCAGCAAAAGAGGACGTACACCAGACACTTTAAACTATCTGAATCTTGACTATCTGTGGGTGTCATGGGGTGCTGCAGTGACAGAGCGTAGTTTGGCCGCATTGTACTATGGCGAGCTGTGGGCCTCCGCTAATAATGGCAACGTGCCACCCGCTTCACCCGAGGCCACTACTGCACTGGATAATGGGGAACATGTGCAGAAAATATTCAGAAGGGTAGGTTAGGGCATGATGACTGATTTTGAAAAATGGTCAGATTATGTTCGGAAGTATCTATTATTTCGATAAAATATCTTATTTCAGCAGAAAAATAAGGTTTGGTAGACAAAATTGGCATTTGAAATTTAAATTTTAAAATTCACGCCAAAACGCTCGTGAGTGTCATGGCGTCGTTTTTGACGTCACTATTGTTTTTACTCGGTTTTTACGGTGTACTCAGTGCAGTGTGCAGTAAACAATCATGTGATTGTCAAAGCTCGAAACCAACAATTGTGACGTCATTCGCTTTTTGGTGTTTCATTCATTATGGCGGATTGGTGTATTTTAAAGATTTATTTTATCAAAATAAATAGCAATCTCACTCGAAATAGAAAAGTAAACACGTCTACGTTTTTATAACCCATGAATCCTATTTCATTAGATAAATTCATAATTTCATTGATTCTTCCTTACTGTCATCATGCCTATTGTTAAACATAATACATTGCACACATTTTATTGCACCTTTTCTCTTTGCTCCAAAGGGTCTGCTAAGGCAACTTATACTGTCATGTTCTTATTTGTTCTGTCATACAGAATTTTTGTGTCCTCCAGGTTTAATATGTTTATTATGTAATGTTTGATATGTTGCCTTTTGGGTGCATTTTTAAGAACATCCATAAGGTATATTTTGTGAATCATCGTGATTGCTTGGACGTTAATTTTTTAAACGGCTAATATAATTTCACGTATTTCTAGGATTTTGTTGTCCTATTTTTACAGCAAGATCGGGCTTGCTGACGTACAATTCTGGAAGAGGCATAAAAGATCTGCCTCTTTTAGGTGGAGTTAGAGAATTATAGGCGCAACGCTCGATGACCTTAATTCAATACCGAATTACTATCTCACTGTTCCAAAGTACTGTTTGTCATCTACCCCAGGACTATGATAATTCAATTTGGTTTCAGTGTTTCGTATCGATAGGCGAAATGGATGCAATAGACGGTTGCGGCAACGCTCACCTAACGAGCGAGCGCGAAAAACGCAAACACCTCATACATACGGGCCAATACAATGATGCACTATTCTTACACGACATTGCCCTCTCACGCGGAGCTCTCGACGAGGATGTCCTGTATGGAACTATCACTTCACTACATAAATCAGGGATGCATCACCTCGCTTTGAGGTATATAAAATCTTATCCGGAGAATGAGGAATTGGACGATGTTAAATACGACTGTTTGTCCTATCTAGGTAAGTTCCACGATATGATATGGCATAGGGCTAGGCGTTCCTGGATGCGTTGAAAATAATAATTTAATATAATAATAAAAATCTTTATTTATTCAAACAAAATTAAATTGTAAAATTTCCTTAAATTACCCTGGACCCCCAAACTAGGATATAACCGTGACTTGGGGATCAGTCTCTTCCAAATAGCTATTCTAAGGTAACAAAAAAGATAAAAACATACAATTAAACAAAGGAACTTATACGACTGCAGGATAACTATGCCTTATTTTTCTTAACAAAATGTTTGTAAAACTATGTTCATAAAACTTTAATTTATTTTTCATCAACTTCTAGGCGATTGGAGTGATTTCGTTGATACAACAGAACTGGAAGAAAAATCTAAAAGGGGCCACTGTAAACAAGATTCGATCATCAAAGCGATGCGATATGCTTGCGTAAAAGATAGCATGAATCTGCGAACTACCATGGAGATGGCAACGAAACTCGAAAGGCCTTTGAATAGAGCCAGATTGGCCACTGCGAGGTTATGTCGAAGCCTGAACATGGAAAACTGTCAAAATGTTTATCGTGTTGTTTCAAATCTACACTTATTCCGCGATATCGAGACTTATTTCTCAGTTAGATGCGGTAAAATGACCATACCAGTACTTTTGAATGAGTGGAGAATTGAAAATCTTCCAACATTCAATGATTTCAACTATCTGGAAGCCTTAATATCACAGAGGAGTTTGATGCTCGAGCATATTTCTAAAAGCGATTTTTCATGTTTGCCCAAAGTTGACGATTTGCAATTACAATATGCGGGTAAGTAATTAAGTGAAACACTATTCTAATGTTTTTATAGCACTTTTAAGTTTTGAGTTTTTCCAAGATAAATGTTAGCTTGCTTATTATACAATTTATTTATTACCACGCGACAAATTTTTTGCTTCTGCGAGAGTCGATATCTTTTGATACTTGAACTAGATCATCTTCAAATTGCAAGTTAAGTTGTAGTCGATAAAAAAAATGAAAGCCCAAATGTTCGCGTATATGTATGTTTTTAGAAACCCTTATGAACTCATGAAGTTTTTCAGGATAAAAAATAACATACTATATGTCTATAAATGTCTATCTCCAGGATGTAATATTATTTATTTCGGTGAGCTTGATACAATACTTAAGATTTATTTCGCTTTCTCATTTATAATATTAGTCTAGATTAACTGCGAAATGGAGAAGTTTCATGATGTTGTGAATATCATATTTAACACAACGGAAGTAAAATATAGATTATTGCTAATAAATCAGTGTTTTTTTAATCCATCAATAAATGACAGAGAAATGACGATTTAAAAGTTTAATTACAATTTAGTTATTTTTAGTTTAGTGTACACCGATTGCTGTATCTCACTCGAGTGAGAAATTTTGTGAGTGAGTTTTAATACCTAGCCGATATTTAATACTTCAAAATTATCTTCACACACAAATTAAGTGCTTTTAATTCAATTACGTCGCGTTAAGTCCATTTATTTCTTTTAATCGGCTTTATAAAGTCGCTTGATAACCCGTCTTGCAAGCCCACTTTAAAGTTCCATAACTTTTTCATTTCTTGAGATATTTTAATGATTCTTTCATATTTTTGTTTTAATTTCTCTTAATTTTAATTATAAATTTAAAAAAAATATGGTAAACTTCTCCATTGTGCGACCAAGTTGACATTGGTTTTAGAATTCTGCTTATCAAATCAAAGGATTCAAATGGCGCAGCGCCTTGTAGCGGCCGTGAAGCATGACGAAACGACGAGCCAAGTAGCTCTATTAGAGAGCCAAATATCGTGGGCCAAGGGTCACAAGGATATAGCGCTATCTCTGCTCAATGATATCGTTACAAAGGAATCGGAAGATCAAAGATTGACCGCGATGTCGTTAAGGTAACCTTAAGTTTTGAAGTAATTGCTTTCCGTAACATTATTTGACGTTAACACTAACAATTTTACTAGATTTTTAACCCATTTCCAAAAAAGTTCTCAATTCGGCGCGTATGTTTATTTTAATTTTACCTTGTATATGAAAATAGTCTTTTTCATATGTTATTATTAATCTGAAATTTCACTTGCCACTTTACTATAATAAGGCGTACGGTTGACAAAACAAACCAAATACATTATGCTAGAGTTGCATACTATTATATAAAATATTTAAGTTCCATCTAGTATTTTCAGGAATAGCTAGCCCATGGCTTCGCTCCCGGCTTTGGTTCTTGTCTTAATTATAAAAGAAACCTTTGTACAAAATTTCAGCTTTCTAGGTTTGTTTTTTGAGGGCCTGTTTGGGCCGGGCGTTGATAGATCGGTCAGTAAGTGAATATTTTCTAGGATATCACTGCTTTAAAACTGTCAATTCAGTTTAATATAATCGTTGGTATAAGAAAATTGGCACCATTGTTTGTTGCTGAAAATATTTGTTTTTCTCTCTTGTATGAAGGCAATACGGCCTTTGGATGGCGGAATGTAAACGTGAGAACGGCAAAGACATCATACACAAGTATTTGGAGAAAAGTCTTCGGACTTTGAGCGAAAGCGACGACGTTGCGACGAGGCGGAAAGTTTACTCCGACATCGCTAAATTTGCTGACGCGGAATACAAACAGGTATATTAAAGTCGATTACACTATAGATAGTTAAGGCCACTCTCTTTTGAATTTAGATAAATCTACCCCCCAATTATGTAAGGAAATCGAAATTGTCAAACGGATAATTTGACCTATTTATGGAGTTCATAGATGCCTGCACGTCAAAAAGCATTTGTATGTACTCTTTAAACAGGTCGAGTAATGCGTTTTAAGCTGTCAAATGATTATGATTTGCTTAGACTGGTCTTATTTTTTGTGTACATTACCATGCAATATTTTAGCTTTCTAGATCCAAGGATTTGGTTTAGGCGTTCATTCAGTCACTGAGTGAGCCAGGATTTGTCTCTTAATTGTATGTGACTATTTTCAGGTAGTTGACTATATGAACTCGTCCGTATTCGAGAATAAAGTGAAATGTATGGAAAACATGGAGGACACAGCAGCGTCACTGGTGCAATCGCAGAACAGTCTGACAAGGTAAGTCCATACTAATCCATACTATTTTTAGTGAAAGTATATCTGTACCTTTGTTAATTTTTATTATTATTCAAGAATTTGAATCTTTATTATTTTTTATTTTTTGTAAAGATATAGCTTGCATCGGATAAGGAGATAAACATACGGTACTTATTATCCCAGGCAATTATATATTTCCAGTGAGTCAAAAACAAAACCACGTGGACCAAGTGGTAGATCTCAAAGAAAAACTTCCGTATTTCCAGAGAATTACCTCAAATTAATTTTCAGGGATGAAAAGAAGGCATTAATGACTAGCAACGCATTTAGTCGACTTGACAAAGCAGAAATCGATAATACCAGAGCTGAAAAAGAAAGCGCTCTGAAGTTAGCTATGAGGTAAGCAATAAAAAATATCGACCAATTATTTATCTATGTCTTTTCACTTAGAAGTCCAACTTCATCAAATAATTTAACTAAAATTTGTCGTCTGCATGGATGGCTCATAGACAAGTGTTTTTACTCGCTATTTAGAAAAAAAATTTAGAATGAATTAATTTGTCTCGTTATTTAATTTCTGGGAATTGTAAATGTATTCTATCTGGTATCTAGACATTATTTATATGGACATTGTAGTCAGTAGACATCTTGGACAATTTAGCATTAATTAATGTTTAATTTATATTAATTGCTTATTAATTGCGTATGTACTGATTAATAGTTTTATGAATTAGGTACTTTTGATAATTTCAACTCATGTTTTAAATTTGCACGTTAGTAATGGCAAAACATGTTTGATCAAATTTAGTCTGTGTCATCTTACTTGTACAATCTTTAAGCTAATAAATGATTTATTTAATCTATTAATACAATATATATCCTGTTTGTTTATTTCCTCGTTGGTCTGGCCGGTCGGGCCTTAATTAAGTGAAGGGCTTTTCTGACTAGAAATTCTCATTACTAGCCCGGAGTTAGGAAATTGGAGGTGCTTCACCCCCGTGCCTCGGAGAGCACGTTAAGCCGTCGGTCCTGCTTATTATCAAGATAGTAGTCGTTAAAGCCCGCCAACCAGCCTTGGAGTAGTGTGGTGGAAATCCCTCTCTCCTATGAGAGTGGAGGCCTGTGCCCAGCAGTGGGACGTTATTGGGCTATAGTGGTGGTGGATATCCTGTTTTTTTATTTCAGATACTACCTTTTATCTTTGTCGCAATGCGATGAAAATAACCTGTCGGTATTCCGAGTTGTATCCCTATGGGTGGATAACCCCGGTCTCAACTTGGAAGGTGATATTGATTCGGATAGCAGTCCCCTTGGAGATTTACTGCATGCTATCCCTTCATGGAAGTTTATAACAGTACTACCACAACTTGCGCCCAGATTAACTAACGAAACCACTTCATTTGCTCGCCATTTGAAACAAATTATAAGTAAGTTAAGCACATGAACTCGTGTATAAAGTTAATCTTGCGTACAAAATAGATAGGTGAATAAAAGCTTTATTTTTTCGTGAAAAATTTACGGCTATAAATCTATTTCCATGAAACGACTTCATAATCACACATCAATTCGAATGTGTGTTTGTTCGTTGGTTTGCCCATCAATCACGTCCCAACAGATTAACAAATCGACGTGATTTTTTGTATGCATTTAGTTGAGGACCTGGAGAGTGACACCTACTTTTTATATCGGAAAAATTTCGTGAAAAAAGTTTCCGTGGGAATTAAACAAAAAATTTCACGGCAGACGAAGTCGCGAGCATCAGCTAGTATTAGTATAACGTTCAATGTCATACAAAAGCGCCCTATTATTACATACATTATACATATTACATTAATACATACGTATACATACGTCTGAATACTGCTTGCTCGAAGCAGTGACTGTTTTTGTATGATATATTTTGTTGTTCGCTCTGGCCTCAGCCGCTCCTTGACTATTCATCTATTCGATCTATTGAAGCTTCTGTATTGAATAATATAAAAACTAATTCAATAACTATACTTATACTAATATCTTTGTCCAAAATAAACTTAAAATAATTGCATAATTTTTAAATATTGGTTAGAAGCAGGCGTTACTTTGCCGAAGTCCATGTTAATGAAAGAAATAGAAGTTTAGTTCGCTATAATCCGTCACAGTTTTTTTTACACACTGCAAGTTATCCCTTGACTGCGACCTCACCTGATAGTAATTGATGATGAGTCTGAGATGGTAGCGGGCTAATCTGTTAGGGCCACGGCACCTATACCCCTATTCCAGTGGCGTGCACAGGGCTTGAAGTTAGGGTAGGCATTAGTTAGTCAGAATACCTATTTGCCGACTGTTACAATGAAAAATGAGCATTGACCTATTTATTTTAGGGTAAGCAGAGCTTTTATGCCTCTATGAACTGCACGCCACTGCCCTATTCGGTTTCTACACATCAACGTATCGGAACGATAAATCGCTTGGCGGCACGTCTTTGCCGGTAGGGTGGTAACTAGCCACGACCAAAGCCCACCACCAGGCCAGACCAGGGAAAATTCAGAAATTTTAAATTCCCAAATTAACCCTGCCGGGGATCGAACCCGGGACCTCCGCATGTTAAGACAACTGCGCTCAACGCTGCGGACCTCCGCACGTTAAGACAACTGCGCTCAACGCTGCGCCAGGGAGGTCGTTAAAACGAATCAAAACGGTAAGTAAATCTGTGTGGTATAGTGTGTATCAGTGTGTGTGTGTGTGCGACACACACACACACTGATACACACAGATTTACCTACTGTGGCGGATTATAGCGAAATAAACGTCTAGTTCTTTAATTGCATGTGGTTTTCTAAATGTTTATTACTTTTCGTTAGAAACATGTGCGATCGAGCATCCTCATCACACGCTGCCGATCCTATTCAACCTGAAAAACTCTGAAAAAGACCAGAACATCCGCAGCACAGGCGAACCCTCGCAAACAAGCTCTCAAGAGCCGCGCATACTCGCCGCCACTGCGCTTATTCACGAAGTTTCCACTGAAAGCAATCAGTTGGCGAGGATTGTTGCGCAAATGGAGCTGATCTGCGATGGTAAATATTATGATTATAATATAATAATAGCCTTTATTTCGGACACCAAATTCACAATATAGTTACACAAATTAAGTTTTAAATACAATATATTTTAAAATATACTAGCATTATACCGCATCATTTCCCGAAAACATGTTTTGTTTCCACCTGATTGGTGTCTGCTTGCCCTCTGGTAAAGACCTCCTCTAAAATCTTCTCCTTGCCTTCCGGTCCAAGTTTTGCCAGCTATCTTGATTATTTCATCTTCCCATCTGGTTCTTTGTCCTTTTATATATAAATATTACGAATTTTAAATCCTTATATTTGAAATACACTTTACCTTTATCCTGCCAATTTTGCTTTTTTAATTAAAATATTATCGGAACTAAATGCACTCCATTTTTCAACGTTCCTTGTGAAAATTGGGCAAGGTGATTAAGTTCGTTAATCATTTGAGTCTGATTTTTAGAAGCAACATAAAAACTTTCATGTATTATTTCGAAAGAAGCTACTCATATAATTTCGATAGAACTCCACATAAATGTAATAAGTTTTAAAATGGCATACTGCGACAAAAATTTCAATCAAGGCTAAATTGACTAAAATTTTTTTATGATTACGGAAAAAATCATTAATTACTTTGGCTAATGTTCTATGTTTTCAGCTACAATCAGATTTGCGTACTACGTACCGGAATCCAAGGACACAAGGCCCCAAGACATACCCAGTTCACAATCGATATCTCACCTTCGCGACCTAAACGCTATACCTATTCCCACCGATACTATATCCATTCGTAAAGACTGTAACTACTCCAAGTTAAGCAGTAAGTTAACGCGATAGTCTTATTATAACATAACACTAATGACTAATTATTGTATTTCTACAGTAACCATTTTAAAAGGCATCTTGAAATTTTACAAAACTCCACATAAGCTCGCTATTAATCTTAATATAAAAAACTCTAGAACGGCTGGACGGATCTGAATGAATTTATTTGGCACAGAGACAGTTTATAGTCTCGAATAGCACATAGGCTACTTTTTATCCAGGAAAATTAAAAAGTTCCCGCGGGAACTAAAACCCTCAATCCACGCGGACGAAGTCGTGGTCATCAGCTAGTAATCAATGTTTCTGTAATTTTTTGATTAGTAACATAACAACATTGATTATGATATTTTGACAAATAATACATTGTTAGGTAAGCTATCAACAAATTAATTTAGGCCGTTAGTAACAATCAAAAGTAGTTTTTTAAAACGGTTATTCAATATTTTAAAAAGAATAATCCTAATAAGTACTTATTCAATCAATTCATTTTGCATTATCCATACTAATATTATAAAAGTCTGTCTGTCTGCTACGCTTTCACGGCCCATCTATTCAACCGATTTTGATAAAATTTGGTAAGGGATAGGTTGTATCCCGGGAAAGGACATAGGCTACTTTTATCCCAGAAAATTAAAGAGTTCCCGCGGGAATCAAAAAATCTTTATCCACACGGACGAAGTCGCGGGCATCATCTAGTATTACATTACTTTTACCATGAATATTTACAATTTACAACACAAATATTGTTTCTAATCGTACATTATTATAAATTCTGCAACTTGTTTTAGCTCTGTCATCGTTTGAAAACCATTTTGAACTGGTTGGTGGTATCAACTCTCCGAAGAAAATATCATGTCTAAGTTCTGACGGAAGGAAGAGGATCTTGCTCGTAAAGGTGCAGTATCCATACTAATATTATAAATGCGAAAGTGTCTGTCTGTCTGCTACGCTTTCACGGCCAACTACCCAACCGATTTTGATGAAATTTGGTACCGAGGTAGGTTACATAAGCATTCGATCCTTGGTCACGCATTTGTACCTTTTCTAAGCTATGGGCGTTTTAAAGCAACAAAAAAAACACTTGATTGAACAGTGATGGAAGACATTGTGAAGAACCCAGGATGTCAGAGAGTACATCATACAGTAGAACTCTAAGGTATGTGAAGTCTGCCAATCCGCACATGGCTAGCGTGGTGGACTATGGCCCAACCATTCTCAGTCTTGTGCAAGTGAGCCGGCACGGGGTTGAAATGACGATGATTTGCTTATGTTTCAGGGAGAGGATGACCTGAGGCAAGACGCGGTGATGCAGCAAGTGTTCAATATTGTGAACTCTTTGCTAGAGAACAATCCTATCACGTACAGGAATAAATTGCTGATTCGTACTTACAAGGTAGGTAAATAAAGGACATTGACCAAATTCGACTAAGAATCAACATAGTTTGAAATATACAGTAATTCATAGCTTATTTTATAACCTTTATTCCAGATATTAGAATTCAACGGACACTTCAAATTAATTAAAATATAAATAAATGGGTATTAAATTATTACTATACATTCTCGTCTCTCGATTATTAACGACAGATCAATAACTTACAGGTTAAAATAATATACAGTACCACTGCTTGAGCGCTAGTTCCGTATCGTAAGAAACAAGATAAAAGCAGCTTAAAGTGCTAAGTGCGGCTAGTATTCTGAATCTCGCAACGCCATCTATTGAAAGTACAAAAGTTTAATATATCTAACGCTATGTGTAATGTTTTTGATGAACTATGGCGAACCTTGTCATATCTACATACTGTTTACAGCTCTATTACAATTGGATAAAGATGGTGTTTATTTGTTCAAGCACATTGATTGTGAAAGTTGAAATAACCTCAAAATTGAAAATATTTTTGGTAATTAGTAACTTATTAGCAAGTGTCCGTTGTTTTAATCTGCTCTCAAGTATAAAAAGGTATTTATTTGACCCCAGTAATCAATGTCTCATGACGGTTGGTTATTAGGCGAACTTTTTATGGGGACGGACTAATGTCCTTTCTACTTCCAAGATGTTTTTGGAGGCAAAATTTCAGAATCCTAGCAACTATTGTTGAATTTTCATCATAAGATATTCCATGATTGATACTAAACTATATATAAATTTTTTGTAGGTAGTTCCCATGTCTCGCCGCTCGGGTGTTTTGGAATGGTGCGTCGGTACTATGCCTATAGGATCCTACCTTGGCGCTGCTCACACAAAGTATAGACCTAACGTAAGTTTAAACGTATTTTCACACCTATCTATTATCACATCCATTCGACCAGCTCGGACCATTAGACCCTTACCACAAGATTTTAAATCACACTGATGTTGAGCGTATTCGAGCATCCAAATAGTGTCAAAGTAAAATGGACCCAACCATGCTTAATTTGAGGTCATAAATTCTATAAAACTGATTAATTTTGCAATTTATCCGCTTGGAGTGGTTAACGTCGATGTATGGACGAACTTGAACTCTTAAACAAGGCATTTAAGGTTCATTTTACTTTAACGTGAAAGTGTTCCAGCCCTCGAATACGCTCATCGTCCGTCGCTATGATTAAAAAACTTGTAATGGTAATACCAGCTTTGATCAATATCAAGCAATCATGTTGATAGATTTTTAATGTAACAGGAACTCGATAAATGTTGACTGAGATCAAGTATATGTTTAAGACCGGTCTTAAGCATAGATTCATCGATACTTAGATACGTGCCTTAGCTGATGTCGCCTTATTAATATAGAATACAGATATTTACATTTAAATTTTTAGGACATCACACCATCAGCCGCACGACTAAAACTAAAAGATTGTCACGACAATAAAAGGCCCACGAAGCGTAAACTAGAAGTGTTCAACGCTATATTGAAGGTGTTTAGGCCTGTGTTTCACTACTTTTTCACGGAGCACTACCTCGATCCTGTCACGTGGTATGAACGCAGGCTCGCTTACACTAGAAGGTAACTGAACTATTTTTCCTTCTCATATTATTTACCAGCTTATGCCCGCGAATTCGTCCGCGTAGTTTGTTTTTTTTTATTCCCGCGGGAACTCCTTAATTTTCCGGCATAAAAAGTAGCTTATGTCACTCTCCAGGTTCTCAACTAAACCCATGCCAAAAATCACGTCGATCCGTTGCTCCATTGCGGCGTGGTTGAAAGACAAACCAATAAACCAACAAACAATCACACTTTCGCATTTATAATATTAGTATGATTAACGGCTGAGTATCGTAACCCCTTTCCAATATTTGTGTGATGATAGGACGTTTCTTGGGATAATAAGGCGTTGGGTTCCCTGATCCTAAAGCAACTACTCTATACGTCGTCGCCAACCGATAGACGTCCACTGCTGGACTTAGGTCTCTTTCAAGGATTTCCACATGCCGCGATCTTGCGTCGCCAGGATCCAGCGGCTCCCTGTGACCTGTTTGATGTCGTCCATCCATCGAGTGGGAAGTCTGCCAACGCTGCGCTTTCCAACGCGAGGGCGCCATTCCAGCACCTTGAGACTCCAACGCGAAGGCGCCACTCCAGCACCCTGAGACCCCAACGCGAGGGCGCCACTCCAGCACCTTGAGACCCCAACGCGAGGGCGCCACTCCAGCACCTTGAGACCCCAATGCGAGGGCGCCACTCCAGCACCTTGAGAACCCAACGTCTATCGGCTCGATTAAGTGATGGCTAAAAAGCCAGTAACTCTTCGTTTATAGGCCTATTACACTACACTTTTGCAAGGGACCCTTACACCAGAATCAGTGTAGTGTAATAAGAATTAGGGAGAAAAGGTCCTCAATTTGGTCCTTATTGTTGTGTACCCTTACCACAGGGCCTTTAGAAAAGTGCAGTGTAATATCCCCATTAGCTTTTACAGATATACAGGCGTAAATTCTGTTGTACCCAACCTTTAAACTAAACTAAAAGGACTGCATTCAAAAATTTGCCAACCGTTTCATTATACTCCCTGCGAAAAGGGACAGAACTAGAATTAGAGCTGTTATTTTAGTTAAGTGATTGTGCTGTACTGAATTGTCCTAATTAGCAGATGTTAGTGATAACAGTTGCCTGCCAAAACAACACCTAACAAACGATGATATAAAATTAACAAATGACATGTAATTTTATGATATTTTCTAGTAATTCGTTTTGTAATTTCAGTGTTGCCACGTCATCTATGGTTGGATACATATTGGGATTGGGTGACAGGCATGTGCAGAACATTCTTATTGATAAAACTACTGCAGAAGTTATACACATTGACTTTGGTAAGTAAATCTTTACTTTTGCCATAGAGTTATTATATTACTGACTGACTCCTGCGCCTGATTTCTCTCTGGTTGTGTCGGATATTCCGTCCCATCGGGCTATGAGAGTAAAGGAACAGAGAATGCATCTGTGTATGCGCACAAACTTGTGCCCTATAATATCTCCCGCGTAGATGGCTAATCTCTCTGGAGATACGTCGCCGTGGCCGAAATTCGTTAGGGAGGACATTAAAATTACTGACAAGCGTATTTATTATGCAGCTTGCATTTTTACATCACTCGTAATTCGTATTATTATTAATTACTAGATGATATCCGCGACTTCATCTGCGTAGTTTGGTTTTTGAAGATGTCCTACATGAAATTAAAAATATCATAATTACATATTCCGTGGAACGCTTTGATTTTCCGGAATAAAAAGTAACCTATGCCCATCTCCAGGATGCAAGCTTTCAGAGTACTGTGTTATTTAGTCAATATCGGTAACTAATGAATTAAATCTTATATATAAAATTCTCGTGTCACTATGTTAGTTACCATACTCCTCCGAAACGGCTTGACCGATTATGCATATTCAGTAGGTCCGAGAATCGGCTACTATCTATTTTTCATATCGGACGGAGTCACGGGCATCAGCTAGTAAATATATAAATTAAATAGAGAGATCGATTCATAACTATATAAAAAATTTCAGGAATTGCGTTTGACCAGGGGAAAGTTTTGCCAACGCCAGAGACGATTCCGTTTCGTTTGACACAAGACATCGTGGCTGGCTTTGGATCAAGTGGCGTGGAAGGAAATTTTAGAAGGTACGGTATATTTGACAATCTTACTATTACTAATATTATAAATGCGAAAGTTTGGATGGATGTATGGATGTTTGTTACTCAATCACGCCCCAACGGCTGAACGGATCTGGCTGAAATTTGGCACAGAGATAGATAATAGTCTGTAATAGCACATAGGCTACTTTTTATCCCGGAAAATTAAAGAGTTTCCGCGGGAACCAAAACTCTCTACAAGATCGACTCCTTTTGTATGGCTGAAAACCGAGGTGAAACAAGTGCCTCTAGGTTTAGAAGAATATCATGGAGTTTGAGTGTAAAATGAGGATTGATATGGATGTTTACTGTGACTAACTTAAAAGTAGACCACCCCCCAACATAATCTACAATTGGGTATTTGACAACTATTCAAATAAATTATTTTATAGTGATTAGTGATAGTTCCCTGTTAGTTTTAAACCATTTTAAACTCGATTGAGGTACAAAAGAATGTTGAATTTTGATGACGTCACTATTCAGTATTTCATTCAACATCCAATCGTAACGCTCGTTTTTTCGTTTGAAAAAAAGTTGCTGATTTGACTTATTTTCAAATATCCAATTATGTTGATGGTGCCCTGTCATGTATTTGTGTGCGTCTTTTTTTCTTGCTAAAATATGTTACATCAGTCACATGACAGTGGCTTGCACGACATAGAGGCATTAAAGCATTGCTTACCATAGTAAAAAAAGCTCAATGCTAATTTTTCATCAAGTCCTATAGTCGCCCTAGGTCTACCAAACCAATGCTTACCCTGGCTTTGAATACGGTGCACGCGACGTCACATCAGGACACTTGAGCGAACTTGCGAAACCCTTATTCAAATAACTTAAGAGATTCAGTCGCTGTTGCCGAACTCTTTTATTTCACGTAGGACAACTTTATGATAAGTCGTAAGAATCTACCACCGGTTTGGAAAGCTCTGCATTGAAAAATCATCAACATCACAGCCACTAACTTCGTCCGCGTTATCTAGGATACTCATTCTACTAAACAGGTGCTGCGAGAAGACTTTGCAGTTGCTTCGAGATAATCAAGAGACTTTGCTCACAATTCTGGAAGTTTTGTTGTGCGACCCACTGTACCTTTGGATAGTGTCGACCACTACCAAAGCGAAGGCCACCAATGCACGAAGTAAGATCACACATACAAATCATTTTTATTTAAACATACTTTGGCACATCCTTTTCAAGTGTCAAGTGAATCTGCTTAGGAATGCCGCAATTACCTTTACTCAAATAACAATAACAATTAAATGTTTTAAATTTAAAATCAAAATTTAAATTAAAATTAAAAATTAAAATTAAATGTAACCTGCAATTGCATTTGCAGCATTACTATGCCCTGACGGGGCCTCATGTAATGATGATTATTAAATAAATAAATTAAATAAATAAATGGGACGGCGAATTTTATTGCCTGTACACAAAATTCTCCATAATTGTTTGTGCAGTTGGGGTTATTTGTATTTGTATACCTATCGGAGCCTTATCTATGCTAATATTATAAATGCAGAGTTTTGGATGGATGGATGGATGTTTTTTACCCATTCACTCCAGAATGGCTGAACGGATCTGGATTAAATTTTGTACGGAGATAGACTAAGGTCTCTATCCACGCACAGCGGACACCTACGTTCAAGTGCGGAAAATAATCCTAGGACACAAAAAGATTAAAGTCTGGAATAGCACAGGCTACTTTTATCCCGGAAAATAAAAGAGTTCCTGAGGAAACCAAACACCTCATTCCACGTGAACGAAGTCGTGGGCATCAGCTAGTAAGATATAAATTCTGTAGAGAAACATTCTTACTTCCGATAAACAAAATATTATGTTATGAAAATTATTAATCAAATACAAATACCAGATGACCTCTTTTTCCTGCTAATACTGGCCATAACTTTATAATCGTATTGATAGTTGGCTCTGAGATCGACAATTTGAAATTTATTTGGTCCTCCATTAGGATGCAAAAAACAAGTGTTACGCCAAACTCATGTGACGCAAGATCGTTTCATTACGACGTGAACCACTAGTAATATTATAATATTCGAGCTATGATTTTAATTTGCGCTATATTTTTTTCTGTTTTAGATAAGCTGACGCTCGGCAAGGCAACAAAAGGTGCAGCGGCAAGCGTCACCAAAGCGAGTGGGAGTGAAGGCGAGGGGGGGTTGGCGGGGCGAGCCTTACTCGCGGTGCGGTGCAAGCTGTGCGGCGCGGAGGGCGGGGCGGCGGGCGGCGTGTCCGTGCGGGGCCACGTGGCGCGTCTCATCCACGAGGCCACTGACCCCGCCAACCTGTGCCGGCTCTTCCACGGCTGGCAAGCCTACCTGTGATTGAAGAACACTATGCGAGCTAGAACCGTGCGGTACAAGCTATGTGCGGCGGCGGTAGATGAATCCGCGCGAGGCCACGCGGCGGCTCATCCACGAGGCCACTGACCCCGCCAACATGTGCTGGCATTTCCACGGCTGCTAGGCTGTTAGCAGCTAGCTCTGTTTAAAAACAAAGACTACTTAATCAAGTGCGTCAGGATACATAAATTAAAACGAATTCTTCGAAATTAGATTCATAACAAAACGAAAGAAGTTTTCCAAACAAATGAATGATTGTTCAGTACCATCCTTAGTGTTACCTACTAAACTGTTTACATACAGTATAGTAATAGTTAACTATGTGCCTGTTTTATTATGATATTATTGTGTATTCATAAAATTACCTAATTAAATATATTTTTGCATTGCATTCAGAATAGTAGGTGTTTTATTTTCTTAAACTTGACCACTTAAGTGACTACTACAAATAATACCAAATCTGTGAAAACTACACGTAGAGATTAATTTAAGTATTTGATCATACTATTTTTAAAGTAATTTCCATGAAAATTTGTATATTGGCTTTTAGTTAAAAAACAAAGCCCTTGACTGCCATCTCACCTGATGGTAAGTTATGATGCAGTCTAAGATGGTAGCGGGCTAACCTGTTAGGGGCATGGCAGCTATTCGGTTTCTAAACGGCATCGTACCGGAACGCTAAATCGCTTGGCGGCACGGCTTTGCCGGTAGGGTGGTAACTAGCCACGGCCGAAGCCTCCCACCAGGCCAGACCAGGGCAAATTCAGAAATTATAAATTCGCAAAATGACCCTGGCGGGGGTCGAACCCAGGACCTCCGCACGTTAAGACAACAGCGCTACACAATGCGCCACGGAGGTAGTCAAAATGTTGTCGTTATGTTTGTATTTCTGGAATTTGGGGTTTTTTTAACAGCGGTGTGACGGTAGGAAACATGTATAGTTCACGCGGGAGTTGAATGCAGAGTAAATGCATGTGTCTCCATCATGTAGGTAACAAATATAAATCCCTGTAGTAAATATGTTCCTTGACTGTGAAATACGTTTGACTATAGCTACTTTAATACATTTCCGTTACTCATTAGCACTTGTAAAAGTTAGTTAATTGAATTTTGAACTCTGAGAATTCTTAGATGAATTAAATAAGTGATATTATTCGCACCTGAGTTGAATGCAGAGATTAGGAATGTGATAGTGCTGTGACCTTATTACAGACAGTCAGACAGAATATCGATAAATTACAAAAACAAAAACAAGCAGTGGTTGTATTATTTTAAAATATTTAAAATATTGAAACACAATAGTACAGTCCAAAATTTCCTTCATTTCTTAAGTAAAGAAAATAAAATTATTCGGACAAGTAGGGACGATTGTTTTAGTCAGATAAAAGTCTTCTACAGTTCTGTGAATTGTACTACCTCCTTACCTCTTCGTTCTTCGTAAGCTTCTTTAACTTCTTTTTATACGACTGCCTGAAAAAAGGAGTATATTGTTTTCAGGGTTCATGTATGTATGTATGTGAGTTTGTATTTTCCACCATAACTTCTATACGCCTGGACCGATTTTGATAAATGAGGTATCCTTAGAATCCCTAGCTTATTCCGGGTGACATAGGCTAGTAAAATTTTAAAAACAATTGATGGGGTGCCCATGGTCCCGCATTAAAGACCAAAATTGAAAAAAAAAACGAAAATAAGATTAACTATATAATCATCATCTAGAAAATGATGAGTAGATTCCAAAAATGTATAAAACTATAGTTCAATATTAAGTGATTCACAAAAAAAAACATTTAATAAAAAAGTGAATAAGATTCCAATGGCTACATATGCAAATCGCTTCTTATGGAGGTAAACTCCAAAAATAATATGGCAGGGCAGTCGTATTTTTTAATTCGTTAAATAATTTTTTTATTGTATTACAGATAATGATCTTTTTGATACTCCGGTATATCGACTCGGTCTGCCGTTAAAGGCAAGGTCAAAAACTTATTTTGCCATTCTTCAGTATGCTTAACCAAAGCTTTTTTCGCCATTTCGCGTGTTTGGCGATGAATAAAAACACGTTTTTTTGTTACTCATCCTCTTAAATCAGTAATTTTTAAAAATTTAGACGGAAAGAAACTTGATTATTAAGCGACAAACAAGCAACAAGCGTTCGATCAAAGGGTATGTATGTGTCAGCATTTCCTAGGAAATGTCGACATAACCGGTTTCGATACGTTAGAGCGCGAAATTCGTCAATGAGATAACTTAAGAACTTTATCTAGGAATAGTAACGGTCCCTCCACTGTAAAATCGCGAAATCATATAAAATTTATCATTTCATGAAATAATCAAGTATATCATTGAATGGTCATAGTTTTCATCAAGAATGATCACCTAATTAATTGATTATCAAACGTCTAATGTTGGGTGTCCATAAAAATGTAGAAGTAAAAAGGATGGGCTACACCAGAAGACTCGCTTCGTCGCCCCTTCATTCAGCTTCCCCTCGCTTCATTCAGGACCTCCTTTGCGAGCTTCTGGGTTCACACTTTACAAAAACACTCTAGAGGTAGGGCAAACAAGACTACGTTGAGTCGGGTTATGCTGATTCGGTTTTGGGACAGTCCACCATCACCACCACTGACACCACCACCATCAACTCAACCTATTTTCTCAACTCTAACGAATGCTTGGCCGTTAGACCCGTAATTCCCGTACTCCGTATTATCCGTATTCGTTTACTCCGTATTATCCGTATTAGTTTACTCCGTATTATCCGTATTCGTTTACTCCGTATTATCCGTATTCGTTTACTCCGTATTATCTAGGAAATGTCAACTTACATTACCTAGGCAGTATGAGCAAGAAAACAATTATCAAAGAGTATATAATCACTACGTTTTACAATTATTCCAACTCTAACGGATATGATACGTTAATGTCGACATCAAACGGTTTTAACAACTTTAACATATTTAAAATCACTGTGTATATTGTACGATAGATGTCAAAGAGAGCACTTGACATCAATATCCGTGGGGGTGCTCCCGCCTGTCACCTCAGGCCCCGACTGCACTCAACTCGGGTGCGTACTATAGGTACTTATTGAATCATTCTTGGTTTATAAACTGTAATAAAGATATTGCGGACTTCACTGTCATTTTAATCACTGCGAGGACCTTCATTACAGTCCGTCGAACTTAACTGACCCGGTGGCCAAAATTGGCACTATTTTTTATGCCTGTAGGTTTTTATTTTATTTTATTTTTCACTAGCTGATACCCGTGACTTCCCCCGCGTGTTTTTTTTTCAATTTTCCAGGATAAAAAGTAGCTTATGTGTTATTCCAGACTTTAATCTACCTCTGCAGTCGCGCGCTGTCAGTCAACGCTGGCGCACGGTACCTATTTTGTGTAACTACACGCACGCGTATCAGTGAATTACTTACGTATTTTTGTTTATTTATTTGCTATGTTGTCACATTTAATAATATTGTAAAGGGGAAAGTTTGTATTTTTGTTATTTGTTACTCCGACCGACCGAAACTGACTGTAACCGATTTGAAATTGGTGTATTCCGCGGGTCTTGCGAAAATCGAATTAAACGGAGGCGGAGCGGATTACAAAAGTTTGCAAATAAATAAATGAATTCGATACTTAATAACAATACTACCTATATTGACAAGAATATGAAAAACAGTAAGTAAGAATATCGCTAGTAAGGCGTATCGATATTGTAACTATCGATATTCTGCAACGCTAGCTGGACTCCTGTATGTGTGTCGTATTTTTGTGTGCATCTCAGTGACTAGGCCACCGAACTCCATCGTTAAATAATAGGTACCTACCTACATAAATTTAATTCATTGATGGTTTGCAACTAAGTTTTATTCGACGGGGTCGAATGATTTCACAAGTCGAATAATTCGAATGGGAATTGGGATCATTCATAGTCGCGCATCGCTAACTTACATGTCTCTGACGTCTCTGATACAAGCTATCATTATTCATTAACTCAATGTACTTATTATGAATAAAAAGTACTCTGTTGGTACTGCTCAATGTACTTTGTTTATTTTAGCGATAGCAAATAATAAATATTGTGCAATAGATAAAATAAACCAAATAAAACTTTATTATTTAAGTAGTGTTATTGTGTATTGTTTAGCACTTTATAAATGTGAAAGAAATCTAAGAGGGCACTAAACTACACTGACCCTTGTAGTTCCAGAAACTGTGAGAAATCTTTATTAATTTCAACAATTATTGCGCATGGGAACGAGGTGTTTGCGCTTGTGCTTACGGGAAAGTAACTTAATTTCACGCAAAATGAGCATAGACATTGGAGGTACATTTTTCACTTTTGTTTTATTGTTGATTAAAATATTGAGGTGATCACTAAAGTTGTAATTTTTTAGGAATGAGAATTAAATACAAAGACAAGGATGAAACATTCTTGGAAAAACATTTAGTAGCAAAAGAACCATTTGGGCAGTTTAAAGCATGGTTTGAAGAAGCTTGCAGCAGAAAAGAAATTTTAGAGCCAAATGCTATGTGCCTTGCCACTGCTACAAAGTAAGATTTTAATTTGCTACTTATTGTAATAAAAAAAAGTAGTAGTCAAATACCTAGTTATTGGTTATAGTACATTACTGCAGCGGCCAGCAAAACAGGCATTAAAACTAAGTAGTATCTAGACAGAACTTTTTATTTAAAAATATTTTTCTTCCCACTTTGGAGGTAACAAGTTTTCTATGACAGCTCTTGCGCCGCCTCTTGAATTTCAGAAGACATTAAAGTAAGCTCATCTCACTCATTGTCTTCTCTTGAACTCATTTCGTCAAATACATTTGAAAATCAATGACGAACAACAACAATAATTGTTCCCGCGTTAAAGTGTTCATTTGCTTTTTTTCAATAAACAGCTTCCTATTTACAAGCTAGTTCGAAATTTAAATAAAACCTTTGATAAGTTACCTCCTTGGTTGCCATGTTTCGTAGTAAAAGATGTTCCATTTTTAAATTACACAAGAGATATGAATTTACTATGTAATTTATTTGGCCGCTAAACCACGACAGATATAGATTTTCATACAACTTTTACTGGCCGCTGCCAGTATTTGTAGCCAGTAGCCATGTATTTGGCCAGTACAGCAATTTCGATTTATCTCAAAGAAGGTTGTCAAAATAATGCTCGAATGTATGTGCTCAAATGTATGTGTATGTAGCATGTTTGAGAAAAATACCTATTGTAATCTAACAACACATTACAAACAAGTTAAATAAGTAGATAGGGAAGTTTTTGGAACTTAGCAGTAAGAATAAAATTTATTAGATAGATAGTTTTAGATTACAATTTATTCGATTATAAGTATTTGATAGTCAAAGACAGTAGTCATATAATGTTATTTTCCATTGGTTAAAGGGATGGATACCCATCAGCAAGATTTGTATTATGCAAGGGCTATGGTAAGGATGGATTTAAGTTTTTCACCAATCATGGAAGCAGAAAAGCCAAGGAAATGGTAATTGTACTCTTATTATTATTACAAACTATTGTTAAATTACTACCTTCATTTACATAATTAGACTTTTCATTCCAAATAATTATATGCAATCACAAGAGTTGACATTTCAAGATGGTCAATTTCCCTTCCAGCAGCTGGATGCAGAATTTAATAAATAAATAATACAAATACTTATTTCAGGCTGAGAACGCTAACGTAGCAGCTACATTTTATTGGGAAATATTAAACCGATCTGTTCGCATTGAGGGTAGTGTTGAAAGACTTTCAGAAGGCGAGTCCACTACTTACTTCCACTCTCGGCCAGTGCCGAGCCAGATTGCAGCATGCACAAGCTATCAGAGTACCCCAATTGAATCGAGAGAGGTGCTCTGTGGAAGAGAAAAAGTGTTGGAAGCTGAATATATGATACCTGGGAAGGAGATTCCTAAACCAACTTTTTGGTATGTTTTTTTCCAAGATTTTAGTTTGACAGTTGTTTGATCTGTTATCACTAGCAGAGGCCATACTACCATAGCTTATAGCTATATTTGTTTTAATATTGTTGATGCTCTTGTTTGAGAATATTATAATCCTTATTTTAGAAATATCAAGGTACAATGTCATATAAAACTGAAATTTTTAATGAATACTATTTTAAACAATGGCATGCCCCTGTTGCCAGTACTTAGCATTATCCCAAGACTGCTGGATCAGATCAAAGCTAAATGGGACACTAACATACCAAATTTACAAGAATGCTAGATGTACACAAAATAATGTTCAATAGGTCATTTACACTATGTAAATACTCTCAGGTCTTCTTGTCTTGTTTTTGGATTTCTGATGTGCTAAACCAGCGCAACATATTTTGTAACATGTTGTAACAAGTCAATATTTATGAGTTGATAACACTTGCAGAAATGGACATAAGAATGATTTAACAAACCTGCTAGTGGGAACTTAGCTTTATTTCTTGACCTGCAGGGGTGGCTACATAATTCGACCTAAGTCAGTTGAATTCTGGCAAGGACAAAGGGATAGACTGCATGATCGGATCAAGTTTAGAAAAGCCAAGGAAGGGGAAGTGCCAGACAGTAAACTGTTACATGAAGGTGAAGATGGATGGGTTTATGAAAGACTTTCTCCTTAATATTTTTTTTGTTACAATTTAAATAATGAATTATTTTAGCTTATGATTATTTCAATAAGCATTTTAGAGGCTGCTGTATGTTAACACTGATTGGGATGTCATGGGTACAAACAGGACACACCCATCATTCCAGTCGCAATCTGTTTGTCAGTAAGCTGATATCAGCATAAAATGTCTTCCATTTTACCTCAAAGGTTATTAATTAGTAAGTTAAAATATTGATGAATTATAATTCAATTAGTAAACCATTTAAAATAACTTCATGATTTGTTTATTTTAAGAATTTCTCTCTGTATACCACCGCTTGTTTTCATGAGAACTTTGTATTGTAAATTTGTATTCTCTAGAGCTGCTTCAAATTGTCTAATACCACCTCCTACACCAAAGTAATAGGTTTTTGCACCAACATATACTCTTCCATTATCACTCAACCTATTTTGGAATAGGGATATTAGTTTATCATAATTTTGTTGGTTATAAATCGTTTCCGATGTGAGTATAACATCAAATAATTCTGATTCATCAAGTAACTTATCAAATGATGCCCAATCCCCAGAATAAAATTTACACCTTTTTATTTCTTTTTCTCGTTCCTCCTCTTCTAAATTTAAAAGAACATTTGGTATTGTAAAGTATTCCAAAATTTCTTTGTTCTGAAAATTAAATTAACAAGTATAGTAATCTGTTGCAAAGCATGCCAGTAAAAATAAGAGCACTGAGCTTTTATTATACTGAATGGAAAAATACACCTAATTTGGTCGGTACTAACATAATCCTGAAATGTCACTAATGCTTTTTTTGAAAATGCATATATTCCTAAAATACCAGCACCACATCCCAAGTCCAAAACTTTAGTATCCTTAAAGTTAATTTCATCAGGGTATTTTTCAAAGTATTCGATCAAATCATATGTACACTCCCAAATTTTTAGGCCACCTGAAAAAATAATAATGGTAGGTATAACATTCACATGTTATCAGAACAGTGAGATAAAAAATTTTAGGACTTAAAAGAAGCAGGCCCTTAGACTAACAAGTCAATACAAATGGTTCAATAATACCTTCATATTTGCCCGCTACAAGATCACTATGTTCTTTCTCAGAAAGTTCTATTAATTTATCTAGTCCCATTTCACTTGAACATGTCATATTACTGACTATTACATGCCCAATTTCTACTTCTCCACATGTGAACATTCTAGCGCGAGTGACCAAGTCATCAAGATCTTTGATTTGATCGCTAGGGACGATTTCTTCACTGCTTAGCCACGCGATTTCTCTTTCATCTAAACAATTTACATATGATCAAACTTTATCATTTACGTATTGATAGTGAGATGTTTTCTTTCAAATGTAACCTATTCGTCACAGAATTACCTGTAGTTTCTACAATCTCTTCGGTGTTTGAAAAATTAAATTTAAATGAGGACATGTTCGTGTTTTGTATTATATAAACCACTTTCACACTTTATTTAAGCCTATATTCTAAAAAATACGCGCCGAATTGAGAACCTCCTCCTTTTTTGGAAGTCGGTTAATAAGTTAATAAGGTAAAAACAAAAACTTAGAGTCAGACAGAAATTGTCCGTGTTCGACTTATTAAAATTCTTAAAATTTGACTTTTTGACGCAGATTTGACGAACCCTAATTTAACACAGACCATTAATTGACATTTCAAAATATTCAATGTCTCAGTTCAAGAATTCAATGTACTCTGTGATTTCAAGTGTTGCGTTGTTTCCATTTCATGAATAGTGACGTGCCTACGGCCACCGATACTGATCAAAAGATCAACAAATATTCCGATAAATACTCGAAATATATTAAAGCATAATTGAAGTAAAACTTCTTTACGCACGCTTGACTTGGGAGTTGGGGAGCAAGTTGGTGAATGAGTGATGAGAGAGATTACGAAAAGTGTGTTCGGGCGAGGCGAACGGAAGTTGAGAGGGAGATTTATAAATTTTAAAAATAATTAAATTTTTATAAATTTCACCGTAAATTACCGTAATTACCGTAAATTGTAAATTGTCGACAGATTGTGAACCGTTCAATGTTCTGAGTGTCAATTTTTTAAAATATATTAATTATATTTACGTTTTATTGTGTATTTCTTGTAGATTAGGTTAGGGTTCGACATATATAATCAGGTAGTGCCTGGCCTGCGGCCGGTTCTATCGGGTTAATTTAACTAACAGATTACAATCTACCGAAAAATAATACGTTAAATTGTAATCTTTCGACAGTTTGCAATTTCGCGAGTTAGATTATAATCTAACGGTTTTTACAATCTCACGGTGACATAAATAATGACATAAAATAATTTTTATAAATGAGAGGGAGATATAAGTTAGTGAAGATAGAAAAAGAGAGAGTTACGTTTCATATATTGCTCTAGGGGTAAGAGGGAGGTGCGAGCACACATTTTCTTTTTCTCATTCTCTCGTAGCCAGTTACGAGCTAAAGAAGTTTTACTTCAGTCGTGTGTTTATGTATACATTAAAATGCTAAAATCTAAATATTAAACTAACTATCTGAATATTTAAACACTAGCGATCCGCCCCGGCTTCGCACGGGTAGTACTAATAATCATAATAGTCTATACCCAATATAGCCAGTGGGCAGTGAGCAGGTTTTACATTTTAATATTACAATGTAAGAGTACGCCCCGCCCTCACTACACCTGCCACTACCAACAGCCCTCAGATAGGCATGATGACAGTAAGCAAGAATCAATGAAATTATGAATTTATCTAATGACATAGGATTCATGGATTATAAAAAACGTATTTATTTTTCTATTGCGAGTGAGATTGCTATTTATTTTGATAAAATAAAACTATGAAATACAGCAATCCGCCATAATGGATTAAACACCAAAAAGCGAATGACGTCACAATTGTTTGTTTTCGAGCTTTGACAATCACACTATTGCTTACTGCACACTGCACAGAGTACATTGGCAAAAACAATAGTGACGTCACAAACGGCGCCATGACACCGGCGAGCGCTTTGGCGCGAATTTTAAAATTTAAATTTCAAATGCCAATTTTATCTACCAAACCTTATTGTTCTGCTGAAATAGTATATTTATTCGAAATAGTAGATACTTCCGAACATAATCTGACTATTTTTCAAAATCAGTCATCATGCCTATTATAGGTATCTGATCGCCGGCCGCAGTCGCGGTATTTTCCCTTGCACGTTACATTATTTCTATGATATCTCATATGATATTCATCTAAATTAAATGGTGTAAAGGACAATTTTTATCTTAATGAAATACTTGAAATGAATAACATATTTATTTTGATAAATATTAATAATATGTTAGTAAAAACACCTTCGCAAATAAAGCATTGGTTTAGACCAAGAAAATAATAAAAATGTTTATTGTGAGTCAACCTTAAAAGATTCAAAAAATCCTATCGCGGACTTTTTTTAGAAGTCTATGAGAGGAACAATTCCACCATCCATTATTTTCGTGTAACTTTAACCATTTACCCAGCGTACGCCACGTAAACTCTCAGAAGAGATGATTTTTTCCGACTTAGTTCTTTGTTCGTTCTTAGATCTCTAATATTTTAAAAATAAAATTTAGTGTTTGTTACTCGCTGTAACTTTCTATAGGTGGAAGAATTTTTAAAATCGGTTTAGTAGTTTTTGAGTTTATTCATTACAAACAAACAAATCTTTCCTCTTTATTATTTACTAGTGGTTAGCCCCGAACTGAGACCTCGCGGTAAGTTAACTTTTAACATTAGACTCAAAAGAGCTAAAGAGTTTTTGGAAAAACGAATAAACTTTTACAGAGCACCATCTATTGACATCGTTGTGAAGTTCTGTTAAAAATACTGAAGCTCATTAAAAATTAAATATTTGCGTTTCCATAAAATATTTATCTTATGTTAGTATTTGTTGTTCAAGTACAGGATATAATCCAAATAATTGGTCAAGTTTCAGGCTCAGCTTTTCAGAAAATTGAAAGTTCTGAGGTCAAGTTTGGACGTTAAATCTCCACTTTGAAAGCCCCCTATGTCGGCAATTTTAGGGGAAAATTAAAAAAAAGTATTTTTTACTCCATGTCTAATTATCTTAATACTTTACTGCAACCCTATAAAATATTTTACTTCGCATTCGCTTCTATGAGAGCCCCCTTAAATAAAGATTTTTATAACTTTTTAAGCCATATTCGGCTGGAGGCCATCGGTTTATATATTATATTTAAATTTGTAATTTGTAAGTAATTACGTTCAGTAATTCAGAACTTATAAGGCTCTGACAGACGGACGGACGGAAGGACGGACAAGTGCAAATTCACTCAAGTAGACTCGGAGACCTTCGCTTCGCTCGGTTTATTAAATTAAATTAAACATAATAATTTTTGGTTTATCGTCCAGATTTGGTTTATATAGCAAAATCTGGTAAAGTAATAAATATCCGGACGAAAATTATCTTAACATATTATTTATAAAATCACCTTAATTATATATATAATAGGTATACAATTACGTACGTTATTTTATTTATTAGATTTACTAACGGTCACTTACACTACATAATAGTTTACATATTCATTCAAAAGTTATCATAACCTATTAAAACTTCTATATATTAACTAATCTAATTTAAATGTCACCGTAAGATTGTAAAAACCGTTGTATTATAATCTATCTCGCGAAATTCTAAACTGTCGAAAGATTGTATTCTGTTCAATGTTCTGAGTGTAAATTTTTGAAATATTCATTTTATTTACGTTTTCTTGTCTCTTTCTTGTAGGTTAGGTTAGGGTTCGACATAAATAATCAAGTAGTGCCACTTAGGTTTTATCGGGTTTAAATACCTATCAGATTACAATCTACCGGAAAATAATGCGTTGAGTTCTAATCTTTCGACAGTTTAGAATTTCGCGAGTTAGATTATAATCTAACGGTTTTTACAATGTTACGGTGACATTAAAATCGTTAATGGATCAACGCACAGCCTAAACCGCTGGGGTTATTAACATGAAATTTTGACAGTAGGTTCCTTATGTGACGTAGGCGCTCACTAAGGAAGGATTTTTCAAAATTCCACCCCTAAGGGGAGAAATAGGGGGCGAAAGTTTGTATGAAAGTCCGTCATTTCTCAAGTTATATCTATGAAACTTGGTATACGAGCTACTGGTTGAAAATAAAGAAATATGTGTTTCACAGTTTTTAAAAATTCTAACCCCGAAGGGTTAAAATAGGGGATGAGAGTTTGCATGAAAGTCCTTCATTTCTCAAGATATTCTCAAGTTATGTAAACGAAACTTGGTATTTCGGTTTTCGATAAAAATTAAAGAATTACGTGTGTCGCAGTTTTTCAAAATTCAACCCCTAAAGTGGTAAAATAGGGGTTGAATTTTTTTATGACAGCTATAGCCATGAAACTTGGTATATGAGCTGCGAGTTAAAAATGAAAAAATACGTGTTTCACAGTTTTTGAAAATTCGATCCCTAAAGGGGTGAAATAGGGGATGAAAGTTGGTTTGAAATGCCTTCATTTCTCAAGATATTTTACAAGTTATATCAACGAAACTTGGTATTTTCGCTAACAGTACAAAATAAAGAAGTACGTGTGTCACAGTTTTTCAAAATGTTACCCCCGAAGGATTAAAATAGGGGTTGAAATTTTGTATGAATGTCCTTCATTTCTCAAGATATTGCTCAAGTTACATCAACGAAGCTTAGTGTTTCGGCTTTTGGTAAAAAATTAAGAAGTATGTATGTCACAGTTTTTCAAAATTCAACCCCCAAAAGGGTTAAATAGGGGTTAAAACTTTGTATGAAAGTCCTTCATTTCTCAAGTTATAGCCATGAAACTTGGTATATAAACTGCGAATTAAAAATGAAGAAATATGTGTTTCACAGTTTTTGAAAATTCAATCCCTACAGGGGTAATTTAGGGGATGAAAGTTGGTAAGTAGGGCCTTCATTTCTCAAGATATTGCTCAAGATAAATCAAAAAAGCTTAGTTTTTCGACTTTTGGTGAAAAATAAAGAAATACGTATGTCATAGTTTTTCAAAATTCAAACCCCAAAAGGGTAAAATAGGGGTTGAAAGTTTGTTTGAAAGTCCTACATTTCTCAAGTTATAGCTATGAAATTTGGTATATAAACAGCGGGTTAATGTGTTTCACAGTTTTTGAAAATTCGATTCCTAATGGGGTAAAATAGGGGATGAAAGTTGGTATGTAAGGCCTTCATTTCAAACGATATTGCTCAAGTTATATCAACGAAGCTTAGTATTTTGGCTTTTGGTAAAAAATAAAGAAGTACGTGTGTCATAGTTTTTCAAAATTCAACCCCCAAAAGGGTAAAATAGGGATTAAAAGTTTTTTTATGAAAGTCCTTAATTTCTCAAATTATAGCCATGAAACTTGGTATATAAACTGCGAGTAAAAAATTAAGATATACATGTATCACAATTTTTCAAAATTCAACCCGCAAAAGGGTAAAATAGGGGTTGAAAGTTTGTATATGAAAGTCCTTAATTTCTCGAAATATTGCTCAAGTTATATCAACGAAGCTTAGTGTTTTGACTTTCGGTAAAAAATAAAGAAGTAAGTGTATCACGGTTTTTCAAAATTCAATCCCCGAAAGGGTAAAATAGGGGTTTAAATTTTGAATGAAAGTCCTTCATTCCTCAAGTTGTAGCCATGAAACTTGGTATATAAACTGCAAGTTTAAAATAAAGAAATACATGTTTCACAGTTTTTGAAAATTCGATCCCTAAAGGGGTGAAATAGGGGATGAAAGTTGGTAGGTATGTAAAGCCTTCATTTCTCACGATATTGCTCAAATACTATCAACGAAGCTTATAGTTTTGACTTTCGTTAAAAAATAAAGAAGTACGTGTGTCACAGTTCTTCAAAATTCAACCCCCAAATCGGTAAAAGATTTCCCGCGGGAACCTAAATAGATCAATCCACGCGGACGAAGTCGCGGGCATCAGCTAGTATTTCTATAATAGTGCTGTAAGACCTTACTTCATGCCAAATTTCATGATTCTAGAGGCGGCGTCATTTCATGAATTATTAGTGAGTTTCAAAATATGCGACTTAAACGGCCGTATCTTTGGAATGCGTTGACTTTTAAGCTTGATGAGCTCTAAGGGATTGTAGACATATGTACAATATATGTATTCGATATTAATTTCAACTGATACCTGCACGCGTCCCCGAGAATAAGGGCGTTTACAGACAGACGGATTACTTAGAGGCCTATTACACTGCACTTTTCACAGGGACATTTGAATCAGTGTAGTGTAATAAATTTAGGGAGTAAGGGTCCCTAATTTGATGGTGTGTAATAAGCGACGCTCTAATTTTCGGCCACGCCCACCCTTACCACATGTCCCTGTGGAAAGTGCAGTGTAATAGGCCTATAAGTCGGTCTGGCTAATATGTTGGGACTATGACGAAATTAACCATCTTATTTGTACTCATATTACGCAAATAAAGTATCTGAATCTGAATCTAAGTGAAGCCATAAGGGTTCGTTTTTCCCTTTTGAGGAATTGAACCCTAAAAACACACACACAAGTGCACAGTATAAAATAGAAAGTGCAAAACAGGCAACTATAGCGATTAGGTTTCGACAACTTATTATTGCTAGAGATTTCTAGGATCCACATTGAGGCCGTAAAATCTACTCCACTCCAAAATTGAGTCTAGAACTTCATATTATATTCGTGAAAATAGCTGCCGGAAGATCCTCAACAGTTGATTGGTGTGTAAAGAGAAGCTTGTTTTGAGTAGGTGAAATAATACAAGGAAATATCGCAAATCATAGATCTAGGCTTTAATTTACTAAAATTATACGAACGACATTTCACAATAATATTGAATGACTATAATAACAATATTGATACATATTGTTCATTAATTAAAGTTAGCAGGCAACAATGACAAAGGAGTTTCATACCAGTAGGTATAGAAATAACGGTGACAGCACCCCACCCGGCGACGCAAATAAATGGTATAAAACTTTCATTTTATACCAGTATAGTGGTAAAACGCAATGGTGTGCAGAGATGGTGTGCTATTGACAACATGGAGCTAGGAATCTGCTTAGATTTACAAGACAAGTAAGAAAAAAAATAAAAAGCTTATCGTTGTCAATTAAGTTTTAAAAATATAATATAAAAAAAATGGAAACATGGAAATGAAAGATGAGAACCTGAACGTGGTAGGGATATTTTTGATATAATGTTTTATTGTAAAATAGTCAAAAATGCAAAGCGTTAAATTTCGCTTTCGCTAACAAAGAACCGAATACATACTGAAATTAATATCATTCACCGAAAGCGTGAGTTAATAATGTTAGAACTTACATACACCAGTCGAGCAAGCGTGAGCAAAAATTATATTGAATTCAAATTGGCATGACCACATCTAAGTGATGTTAAGAGAAAGAGTCGTGCCATTCCGAGTTTAAATGAATATGCACCGAATATAATTATCTATACAATCTGCGTGCACAGAGTCATTTGGCCCACAGACCATATTTTGGCGCTGGCTTATATTATTATTGGGATACGTATTGCTGCGGACTGTGATATGTGTTTTCGAGACAGGTAGCACAAACTGCCAGCTTTGTGCTACCTGTAGATTGTAGGTCGCAGGTAGCACAAAGTAATTTAGCCACACCCCGATTAAGGGAAGGGGGATGGCACTGGATGAACGCTGATCGTGATGGTAGTTTTTGTCTGTATACTCATATTTAAAATCGTGCATTGTCGATATCCTGAAGATGCTCCGGTGTCGGAGTGAAACGTACCTAAGTTGAGAACAATTTGGAAGATGTAAGTGGTGTATGAATATTGCAAGATACACACTGTACCTTGGAATATTCATACATCACTGAGGTACAACTGAGGTGGATTAATATAGCTAATTAAATTTCAAGTTCCTTCAGTTTACTCATTGACGGACAAGCACACAATGACCTTAAAACAATAATTACAAGTATCCTTTTTTACGATCTCAAAAACACGGATAAGGGCTAAAGTTCAGGTAGTACGATGCCGTGTAGAAACCGATAAGAAGTATGTATGGGTTTAATATAACTGCCATACCCCTAACAAGCTAGCCTCTTACCATCTCAGACATCATCACTTACCATCAGATGAGATAATTTATATTCATGAAAATGCATTAACTACATAGTCATGGAAACATAAAGTCAATAACGTAACGGTCAAAGTTTGATTTTACTCTCCATACATTTTCATACCCCGGGCTTCCTATGCAAACCGATTCTAAAGGAGTTAAACTCGAATAGTTATTTTTCCCCAATGTACAACTGCCGAGCGAAAGCGAGAGATCGTACTAGTGTCCGATCTGTAAGTGTTTGTCGAAGTTGTATTATTATGAGTAAGCACTCCAGTCTTTACCTATAGCTTCGTGGACGTGGATTGTTCGTGGGAAGCCCAGATCTTTCTTTATTCTAATAAAAGGTCCAGATATGGTCTGTGATGAGAACCACAGATCAATCCACAACCACAGACCATTAACAACCAACTCAACCTTAATATTCAATCCATTAGCTACCAAAATCCAAATCTGTCCGTCAAAAAGTTGTGCTTGTGTGGTTTCAACGCTGTTTAATTACAATAGGATTTAGGAATTATAACGAATTTTATAAGTCTATAAGAAACATTTCAGATAAAATGGCAGACGTTGCAAAGAAGGTAATGTTAATCGTTGAAGTTGTAGAGATTTTGTCGTGTGATATTTTGCATCATCGCTAATCGAGTTTAGTGTGTATATTAACTGTGCCTAGTGCTTAAGGCTTACGTAGTGCTGTTGAAATTATGAATAATATATTTCTCTGAATGTAATCTTTGTCTGAAACATAGTAATTAATCGATCCGACGACAAATTACTTTATGATCAACATAACCTCACTATGATGCGGCCATGGGGTCGACCGTCTACGTACGTACCGTCTCGGCCGTTGGTCTCATATTGTCATAAAGAGCTATTCTTAGGGAGATCCCTTTGTTCTAGGTTCAGGACTACAAGGATTCCCTAAAACAGAAGGCAGAACACTTAATAATAAAAGGCTTTCCAGAGAAGATAGTAAAGTTAAACGAACTTCTAGAAACATCAAATTTCCAAAACCGAGATCTTTCAGATGTTCATCAGGTGAATATATAGGCTCAGATTTATTAATCAATAAAAAGTACCATGACAACTTTTTTACATGTTGAGTTCATAATTAGAAAGTTTTGGAGATACAGAAGATTCCAATTGTACCTTTGGTTTGATAAGTGTCCCCAGTGAATAACAAAAAAAACAACAGGGCTAATTTAACATAATAAATTTTAAGCATTAGCTTGAATTGGGTCACTGGGGCTGATTCTGTAGTGCACAATCTCTAAACTTAACTAAAATGACAGCATTAATCATCATCGAGTTCTGTCTCTTTCCAGAGGGAGTATTATGAAAAGGTTAGCAATATTTTTAATGCTGTGGTTTTAGTTTAGTTAAGAGACATAGTCAGCCCAATTGTTTGATTCATTATTGATTGAAATTTATCATTTCTCATGCCTCTACTTATCTTGTACAACTTGTACTTAACAGATACCAATAATATATTAGTAATATAGATAGTTTTTATGTTTAATGAATAATATTGTACAAAGTCAAAGATAAATTAGTATTTGTAATGTAATCATATTATAAATTATTTCAGGACTTAAACATTCCAGTTCCACCACCAGCTCAGCAGTCTTATGAACCCAATGCGAAAAGACAACGTGTAGATTCATCTGAGGCATCCAGCAACACATCTGTAGAAGGCACTAAGGTGTACGCATTGCCAAATGGAACTGTGCCATGCAACAAGCCACTTAGTGATCTGATCCATCTTGTCAAACCTCATATTAGAGAGCTTGTTGAGGATTCAAACTTGGTATGAAGTTATTATGGCTAAACTTCCTGGATTATTATGAATCACTTATATTATATACTAGCTGATGTCCATGACTTTGTCTGTGTGAATTGAGGTTTTTTGTTCCTTATTTATTAATTATAAATGTTCCTTTACACGAGTTTCAGAAATCTATCAAAGGTATGCTCCCGATATAAGCTTATTATACTGTTAAAGATTATATAAATGATAAAAGATTATGGATTTGACTCCCTCCAGCAATGCTTAGGACTGTGTTTACTGGTTTGTTTATGTATCTTATATGTAATTGAAAATTAATTTTTTCAAAAGAGCAACCACCAAGTTTCTTGCTGCTTTTTCTCACTAGGAACGGCTTTCGGAACTTGTGGTACATTCACTTGACAATTAAAACGCACTTGTCAAAGTGTACTTGAATAAAAAAAAATTGAATTTGATATATCTCACTAAATATATGACTGTGAAATGTGCCTAAATAAGAAAAACTTAATACTAGAATTATTCTGAATTGCAGCTTAAAATGTGGATTTCATTCATGATCCCCAAAATTGAAGATGGCAACAACTTTGGTGTGTCAATACAAGAGGACACCCTTGCGGAGATACAGTCAGTGGAGTCGGAAGCTGCCGCTTTCTTTGATCAGATCTCACGGTATTTCATATCACGTGCCAAGATTGTCTCAAAGGTTGCTAAGTACCCACATATTGATGACTACAGGAGAGCTGTGAGAGTGAGTATAATTCCTTGAAATGACTATTCAAGGAATTATTTTTTTATAGCTTGTTATTTTTTGCAAAAATTTAACACAAAATATTATTGTTCTTTAATATTACTCTATAGAAAAGTTGGATCAAATCATGTCTCTATTTATGAAATTAGATACTAAACAAGATTATTTTAGTAAAAGATAAATTTACTTATTATCTTCATACTTTTCTATTTGTTACATAACATAATGGTGAGGTTCTTACCAATGTGTGGCACTGAGTTGCACAGTGTTTGGCACAAATATTTCTCTTGGTGGACTTGCTCAAGCAAAAATAAAAAAGTGCACTGACTCTGTTGCCATATTCGTGTACAACTGCTAACCTGCATTCACGTATACCTTAAAGCGATGAAGTTGCAACAAAACACTTGATGTTTGCTCATTTAGTTCTCCACATAGTACACACCAAATAAATGAAAGCAAACAAAATATGTGCTACACACGGTTTTGGTGGAATCATACCTATCTAACTTTGTCAAATGTATCTGTCACCGTAAGATTGTAAAAACCGTTAGATTATAATCTAAATCGTGAAATAGCAAACTGTCAAAAGATTACAATTTAATGCATTATTTTTCAGTGATTCTTCAGTCAATCTGTTAGATATATTAACCCGACAGAACCTAAGTACTTGATCCTAACCTACAAGAGACAGACAAGAAATCGTAAAAATAATGAATATTTCAAAAATTGACACTCAAAACATTGAACGGTTCACAATCTGTCAACAGTTTACAATTTCGCGAGTTAGATTATAATCTAACGGTTTTTACAATCTTACGGTGACATAGCCATTAGCGTGTTTAATAGAAGCGTTGACAGATTTATCACCTTGAATTGAACACGTGTTTGAAAGAAAATTTTGGTTGCAAACCCATGCATGGTTGGAGGACTAGTTCCTTAAATTGAACACAAGTTTGAAAAGAGAGTTAGCACATCAAAACCGTGCGGGTTTCGTCTTTCGATGTAGTATTGCCTTCTATTGAACACGCAAACGGAAATACGCTACCCTACCGGTACCTCCGTTTTCTAATTCATAAACCTGTCTAATAGTAATAGTGAAATTTTATTGATTTCAGGAACTCGATGAGAAGGAATATCTTTCACTGTGGCTTGTGATGTGCGAGATCCGCAACCGTTACTGTTCACTACACGACATTGTGATCAAGAATCTAGAGAAAATTAAAAAGCCTCGTTCCTCCAACGCGGAATCACTATACTAGGTCCTAATCTTAATCTCAAATAGTAAGCTTAGACACACAAGGATACCTTGTGGATTTTAAAGGTAACCACGGAAGTTTATAGGTTGCACCAGACTTAATGGCCGGTAATTTTAGGTAGTCACTGATCACAGCTGAACTGCTCAGGTATTGCACACTATTCTTTAAACACTCAATTATTGAAGTGTACTTTATTCTGTGTCTAATGGCACCATTACACATTGGCCTGATATTTTTGTCAAGCTCCAGCTAAGACATGGTAAGTCAGGATACCTATTTACATACTGTTCTGATAAAAAATGATCTCCTCTATGAAAGTGAGCATTGACTTATTTCCAAGTAGAAATAAGTCTACGCTCACTTTCATAGAGGCATTTCAAAGCGCCCTTTAGAACCCAATACACGGTAATTTAACAAATAATAATAATAATAATTTATCAATAATCTATTGAACCAAATATAATTTTTAAAAATGTTTGTTTAATATTTAATTAAAATCTATGTAAGCCATTCCCTACGCCAAACTCATGCAGTGTAGTTTTGAGAGGTTCAGCAAAAATTAGTGACTATCATTACTAAAGTGTAAATGATTGCACAATGTAAGAGCGGTCAAAAAGTTTGGTCATTAAGTTAGGTATACCCAGTTTTTTATTCACTAGTTCATTTCATTGTACATAATATTATTCTGAAATCGGGATGTTATATTCATTGATCTATTATTCCGTAGATACACACAAACAAGCACAAACTGAAGTGCTATTTGTTTAGTGATATCAAATTCAACCAAATAATTATTTTAGATTGAGTTTAATTAAGGCCGGCCGCAAAATGTCAGAAAACTTCATGCATAGTTCTTATTCTGCTAGGTCTAATACAAAATGTATGAACATAGGGTCTTCCCGCATAAATCAGTTTTTTTTCTGATAAACAAATCAAGTAAATATATGGCCAGCCTAAAGCCAGAACCACACAACGTGACGTCATTATGGCCAAGGGGGCTTCTACAAGTTTAACTTGAATTAAAAAGAGCTTCTTTTCTTCATCTTATTTTTTTTCTCAGTAATCTATCTATCAATCAGCTGTTGGTGGCCTGGGCGGGCCCGAGGTTCGCTTTGCATCTTTCGGTATTTTACCGCGAGAACTCAGAGATGACACCTATCTAGATAGACTTGCAAATTAAAACATTATCGTTATACAAAATTCATCTAAATTGACAAAAACCATTTACATAATATGTAAACAAGAACAGCCTGGTTAAAATATAGTTTAAGCAATGAAAGGCTTTCTGTGAAATTGAATCTGTATTTAGAAAGCTAGATTTTCCCCCATACTAGTGAGTAAAAAATGGGCATCCATTGTATTACAGTCTTGTAGCAAGACTTTAAATGTATTATTCTATTAGACTGATTGTATCTGAAATATAAGTTCGGCCGCACATTCTCAGAAATCAGGGCTAGTTCTGCTGTGCACTATCTCCATACTAAACTAAAATGGCGACTCTAAATGTATTGCTGTTCCTTTCATAATGATCCCTGTAGAAAAGGATAGCTCTAGATTTAGACCCGTTAGTTTGTTTTGGTGATTGTGTACAACATAATTATCCACATTGTCTGTCAATAAACTTTGTCGCACTCACACTGCGAACATCAAGCGTTCGTCTGATCCGACAAAATTCAGACAGTTTGCGGTTTGTCTACGAGATCTACAAAATATAAAACAGCGCCCATTAGAATTTATTCTGTCAGACCATTTCTGATAATGTGCGGCCGGTCTACGGTTTATATCAGTCGCGCATATTTTTTTTTTTCACCGCTCACGTTATTACTTTATCACACTTTAATACCATACAGTGAATATTCACACGCCCGATCGATATCAGCGTCTGGCCTTAGGGAAACTTACTTATAACACGCCCGACCTGTTGCCATTGTACTTCTTTTCTTGTAGCCCTCCACGGAGTAAGCTAAGATTTTCATCTGTGTGACTGTCAATGTTAAAACCAGTACGAACTTGTTAGTATCGTGTGCGGATTGCACGGGATTCTCACTATACTATCGGTATGCATGCATATGCAAAGCTCAGCTAATGCCTCGCGAACTGTACTAAAAACTGTACACTGAACGAAAAAATCTAGCGTCCAATATTTGGACTTAGATTATAGGGATGATGACAAATCAGCAAATTTTTATCAAACCTAAAAACGCACTTCAAATCGAGGATGTGAATTTTAGGTCTTTTGCGAGATCCTCTATTTAATAATCAGTTAAAAATAATTTATTTTTGATTTAAGCATCATTTCTATTGTTGTCACGGGATGAATGGATTCAGTCGCTTTGATGTTTCATTTCGCCTAGTGCTAAAGTCAATACTTACAGTATGCGTAGTAATGACCATTGTCGAAATCAAACAGTATTTCCTACGATAAAGATCATGTTATGTGTTTCGTATCATAGGTATTAGTATAATTAATTTGGTCGCAACACGTGTTGTAAGTATGTTACTGCCGTAATAGTGTTTAATTCCAAATTATATCAATAACAATGTTATACCTATCTTATTTTAATCGTTCATTATTGTGAAATTCGGTGGAAGGTTTAAAGGTGAAATAATTACGAAAATTCTCATATGTAAATAAATCAACCCAACTTAACCATCATACCATAATTTTGATTAACATAAAGTAATAAATTGTAAATTGACATTAACCTCCTTACAACAAAATAATAAAACGAGTATTAGTGTACGGGCACGAAATTAGCGGCTGGCGGCAGCGGGGCGATGCCATTAGTCTGATAGCTGGCGACTAATTTCGCCGCAATTTTGTCGTACTCATTTGAAAACTATATTCACGTTTATAACCGCAAAATTTGTCTGGCGATTTGCAGGTATTATTGAAATTACTCATTAAATAAGTGATTAAAATTTCAGATAGCCAAAAGTATATTTTTTGGGAATTTTAATAAAATATTTTTGAAGAGAAATAACCGCAAACGCTCTACCAGACTGACAGGACTGGATTCGCCAGTTGACGAAATTATATTTTTTCACAATTTCAATTTGCCTAAAGGGCCTTCCCGAAATTCGTCGCTAGCTCGTACCACATCGCCCCGCTGTCGCCGTCGTTCGGCCGTCGCTAGTTTCGTGTTTGACGCCTTACTGATGCCTTCTATGGGAAAAATTTGGGTTTAAAATAAACTTGCGTTGAACGCTTGTTTAAGTTTATCTCCTATGGGTCTTAAAACAACACAAAAACGGGGAAAATTCAAACCTAACAGATTTCCCATCCCATTGTCATCAGTTGTACTTTTTTTTTGTGGTAAGGCCGCTTAATGCAACATTCTGTACGACTAGTTCGAGTGTTTGTAGTTTTAGAAAAAGATTTTCGATTTTGTGTTCCTTTAGGGTCTGGTTAAGAATTTGCATCTCACAAACGCTAATAGATAATCTTGCTACAGAACTGTGATTCAGTAAACTATCTACCACAATACTGTCATGTTGAACCCAAAATTTATTCCTCACGAGACATTAGTGTAAGTTCACTGTATTTACATTTAATTGTAATAAAATTAACATTTAATTTATTGTACCCTCAGTTTCATTTAAGAAGTTCCTGTACAAAGGCGACACAATAAACACTTCTGACAAAAAAAAAATGTATCGCCAACCATCTCCCAGAGATGTATGATATTATTTCATGTAATTGGCTTTTATATACAGCAGATGTTCAATACAATACAATATAATTAATAAAATACTTACATTTGTATTAATGATTTTGTTTCATTATCATTTTTCTTAGGGAAAAACTATAGATTTAAGATTGGTCTCCGCAACCTTTACCCATGTGCCGACCACAACTGTGCAAGTTTCAGCTCTATCGGATGATCGATGCGTAAACGCTTAGTTCTGTGGAACTGACGGACAATAATTAGCGTACCTATTAATCTTAATCGTCTCAGGTCCAGGAGACGTAAACGCTTGTTCATTTCCGTTTATTTATTAAACTATCGGAAATAATAGCAATTCGTGTGTCTGCTATTAACTAAATCGACTTTCCCTATTTTTTTCAGCACAATTAACATTAACAATAGGCACCGCGGATTATTTTTATATCTCATAGTTTTGCTATATACCTATACCTATTACTATATAATATATTCTGCTAAGTAAATTACTTCAAAGTAGTAAATAATTTAATAAATCTAGGGTGAAAGTACCATTTCTGTCCTTTGGATTGCCCACGGATTACATTTTGTTCCGTATCGATTGGGTGGGTGTTGGGTGGACTAAAATATCAATACTGGTCATAAATAGTCTCCTTTTAGTTTGTGAAAAAAAATTGACACATCCTCCAAGTATAAGTCACAATTTTTTTTTGCTTGAATTTTTCATGATTCAACGTAAAATATTTGTTTTCTATTTTAGTTTATTGAATTTAACTTTACTTACTGCACAAGTTATGCGATAATTTTGACGCTATGGGGAGCGACATCGATAAAGGTAACTTCGGCGATAGCGCTCGCAATCGGTCAAGGTATGAACTGTACGTGAGAAAATCGAATCACGTATTCGATGGAGCTGGCGAAAATGTGCACTACCACAGCGACACTGAGTCTCTAGGATCTAGGAAGAGTAAAACACGGTACATTAACCCAGCAATTTGTATCGAAACGGTAGAATCGACTCACTCCGCGACATCGTTGCAAACTGATTCTTCTTTCCTCGATGAGGTTACGCCGCATCCTCACAGTTCTTACCGAAGCAATTCCACCCCTTTTTTAACTGGTCGCATCTCTAGTGCTTCGTCTGGTAGCGTGAAGCGCAAATCGTGTCGTCTCGCTTGTCAAGAAGCGTGTTGCGAAGAAGAAGCGACGCCGCGTGAAAATCGCACCTATCGCGAAGATGGTTCGGATACGTTTCGCTTGTCCGTCGCTTCAGTCTCAACTACGGCCACGGCTAAGGAAGAACGCGAGCGTAATGAGAGGAAGAAGCAAGAAGCGTTTGAGCAGTGGTTGGCAAGAAAAGAACATGAGGTTATTACTTAAATTTCATTAATTAACGATTGTTATGGATAATCTTGGTCTATAATTATTTTAACCGTGTGTTTCTTCTCAGTGGGAAATACGCATGCATTCTCTTAGATAGGAAATATCCGATAAGCTCGATAACTTGAGACCCGGTTTAAAATTTGAGTTAAGTACCTAGGTACTTCAGTAGCTATACCTACTTAATATGTTGGACGCATATGTCGACTCTATGGTTGGAGACGTTGGACGCTTTAAGCGTAAGTACAAACCTAATTATTATACCTATTCGGTATGCCTCCGGCTCACCCTACATTACATAAGTACTACATACTACATTACTTTTAAGTAGGTATGATGCAAGCTAATAAAAATTAGTCTCAGCCTGACGTAATTTATTTAGAAACGAGAAAAAGCACGCCTCGAGAAGATGAAACTGCAAGCAGCGGCATCAACGACGCCCGAACAACGGGAGGAGTCGTTCAAGAAGTGGCTGGAGAGGAAACGAACGCAGACGGAGAGACGCAAGGCGGAAGAGATCATGCGACAGTACCGCACCAATGAGCAACGGGAGCAGGAACGCATGAAACGACAGAGGGAGAAGGAAGCGAAGTTAACTGAGTGGATTAAGAAGAAAGAAGAGGAGATGAAATGTATGTCCAGCATAGTATTGTTTGTTATGGTTCCACAACCTGTGATAGGTCTAGATAGGTATTTTTTCGACGGATATCATTCATGCCTGAAATTCACTTTCAAATCCGTTTCAAAACTAAATTACCTAGCTAAGTAAATACGAAATAGACTTGCTGGAGATCGTAACTTCAGCAAGCCTTCTTATTTCGTATTTAATTAAGTCGGTACATAGTAGCACCGTCTATATATTGAATTTAATTGTCAGGAACATTTTACGTAGGTACTTTCTTAATTGATGTTTAATTAAACCATATTTATCAAGTACTAGATGATGCTCGCGACTTCAGATAAAGTTATTTTCATTCCCAAGGGAACTCTTTAATTTCCAGGATAAAACCTATGAAACCAACAAATTTCAACAAAATCGGTTGAAAAGATGGGCCGTTATAACGTAGCAGACAGCACTTTCGCATTTATATAACCTAGTAAACAAGTATTTCTGTCCCCTTTCTGTCCCTACTCCCTGTAATGATTTTATTTGTTTGTTATTAATTTGATAGTAATGAAAACTCGAGCCGAGCGCAAAGTTGCCCGTGCGGCCATAGAGGAGGAGCGTCGCCGGGTGCAGGGCGAGAGAGCGTTCCGCGACTGGCTGCGAACCAGCAAGAATAAACCGCTGCCTGTGCCTTTGAACCAGGGAGAGCTTAGTGAGTATACTGAGCAGCAATCATTAGTTAGCTTTAGTTAGTCTGCTAAAGACCGCAGCTTTGATACATGTGCCATTTAATATCCTGTCTCAATTTTTATTAAATTAACGACATTATTGTACGTAATGTGTTTAAATCTGGCAAAATTGGGAAAACGGAAGTAAAGCATGAGTCACGACGCTTTTCCGTAAAGGATAAATTTTTTAGGCCTTTCTTTCGGTTTCCATACAGATAATAAGGGTCTTCCCGTTGACAGTTACGCGCAAATAACTTTACTCTTGAATAGATGCAATATAGAGCTTCTGGAAAAAAATTATAAGCTATTTGGTGTTGCTTTTCCCTGTGGTTAGTGCAATCCCATTTATGCTCTGAATAAATTGTACAGACGTACCTACCTACGTAGTTAAGGTATATAATGGTACATAATATTATCTTTTCAAGGTATGCGTGGTTCGGTTTCTCAAATGTATATCAACCCGGTCCCATGGCAGTCCCCGACATGATGATAAGAACTCGGTAAAACTATGAATTTCTTACACAAATCTAAAATTTCTATCGCCTACCTATTGTATACTTACAACGGACAGCCAATTTGGGAGAATTGAATTTCACCTGTAACACATTTGATATGATGATATAATTACCTCTGGCAAAAGGCAATCAATCCGCAATCGTTTTAGATTATTTTTTGAATTTTTAGAATAGCTTTTTTGTTACAATTTAATAGATTAATTATAGATAATTGTAATATCTTTCTCCTATCATGTTATTCTTAGTGAATATGATATCTATAAATTTTAATAACGCATCTTCCTTGTCTATTTACGTAGAATTACAATAAAAGACATTGGAAAAAATTATCGTTTTATTTTTTAGCAAACATGCTAGAGATAAAATATCCGTGTAGTTTAAGGGTCCCTACAAGTACATATTTAGTGACTATTAAATAAAAATTTATTGTATCAAACAATCGTGAAAAAATACTATGTTCTAGTCTGATTTTTCTATCATTTGAATATTTTCTAAGGTCTACTTAAAAAACTATCTTAGAAAACTCGTGTTTGGAGTTTGATGATCTAAATTTTTGTTAGATAGGTATACTACGCCTTCTTCCATTCGCACCTTTCCCAAACTATTGATTAATTCAGGCTGAATGAAATAAGAGTGCGGGTTTGTCCGGCAATACACGTGTAAGTATAAAAAATATTTTTCACGCTTCATTATGTAGAACCATAAATGAAACTTATTATATTACATTACTGATTTTGTTTTTGTCTAAAGATGAACCGTCAAATTGCAGACTGCGCCAAACTGCGTATGTTGCTTTGCATACTTATTTGCAAAGGTTCAACACGAATACGAAGACTTTAACTCTACCTAATTTTCAACCTTCACTAATAAGCTTCTTCTTCTTCCTTGAGTCGCAATATATCGGATTTATTCATGTAATAGTACGATGGTTGACGCCCTTTGAGGTCTTTAAGAACTCTCTTAGCGCCTGCTTGGATCAGCAAGTGGCTCAATGATTCCATCTTATTGACCCCCATGGCATAGTGCAAAGCAGTACGTTCCAGCTGTAAAGAAAATAATGACTTCATTTAGGTATACTTATGCGTCTAGATGCAAGTCTAGAAGGGCGTTTCCTCGTTGTCCTTACTAATTTGTCATAGAAGGTACCTACTTCGATCATACCTCCTCAGTCCAGTCTTACTTTTTTCAAAGTTCTGTTAGATCAAGACGTGAAAATTTCGGAGTTGGTTCGAGTTTCTACCGGCTCGAATTTCTCTGGTATAAAGGCGTTTCCATTATCTTTCAAAATTAAAGATTAAGGAAAAGTTTTCAGAATTCGATAAAATAATTAGGTACTTGACTTGGTACTTGTAAATTTGGCTTAAATATTACAGTATAACTCCATTCTCAAGCTCCCCAGTGGGAGCATAGAAAACTTTTTACTTTATCGCTCTTCCTACACAATTGGAGGATTTTTTAAATCTCCTATTTAAAACATCCTCCAGTTGTGTTGTAGTATGTTGGCTATGTTGCATTGAAATTTCCTCTTTCTTCAATACTTAACTAAAATTTAGGGCCGCAAGATCGACTTAAGCTATTAATTAATGAAGATTCAAAGAACTACACAATGCTTACATTATCCCCGAGTCGAAGCAGCTCAGGACAGTTTTTGGCCAAGTAAGCCACGATGTCTTCATGCTGGGCCAGTACAGCTACATGCAGCGCGTTCCTGCCGAACGTGTTCTGAGCTCGAGCGAGCGTGCGGCCGCCCTCAGCTTTCACCATAGCTTGCACTGCGGTCAAGTCTCCTCGGCGGATTGCGCCGTGCAGCGTTTCCCGCGACTCCTGGGTAATAAGGAGTGTACAAGGCCAACTATTACAACTTACAATGGTCTCTTTGTTTGTGAGTCTTAATTTCACATTAGAATAGATAGCACAAAGATTAATTTTAGGTATTCTCTACTAGTTTAAATTAGGATGTGGATTAGGAAGCTTTAACATGTCAGAATTCCGTTCTACCACAGAAAAGGTATTGATTTCGAGATGGTCATATAATTTAAAGCGAGTTAAACTTCATAAAAAATTGGGGAACAATTTTGGAGCTCTGCATTTTTTTAAATAATATATCTATCTACATAGTAGATACCTATCTAAGTAGGCCCGACCGACGGCTTAACGTGCTCTCCGAGACACGGGGGTGAAACACCGCCAACTTCCTAACTCCTGGGTAGTACTGAGAATTTATTGTCAGAATAAGAGATCATGAGTTACAAAACTTAACATCAATTTGCATTTTTTGATACCACCAAACAAGTATACCTCAAAAGCTGGTATCGATGCAAGTAAGTTGATCGTTTTATCGTCACCGCGTTGAGCTACTACTTCCGATATCGGAACGCCTTCATCGTCCACTACATCCAGAATATGATCGTATCCTTGTAGAAGCAGCTCCATTATCTGATCAGTTTTACCTGTAACATAGGTACTATGAAATTATCGACCAGAATTTTGCGTTTCGGACTATTACAAGGATCCCCACTCCAATTGTACACTATATACTTAGTGCACTTGTAAGACTGGTTTTAAAAGTGCTCAAATACTTGGTATACCTAGAACTAACAGAAGCAATAACCTGCATGTGATGGCAAAAAGCGTTTCGATCATGTTTCTTGAAGAAGCGTTTTGATGAATCAGTCCGTAATTGAATTAGAGTTGATACCTGTATCAACTAGGTACGTATTAATTTTTTCCAGGGTTTACTGGTACCTGTAGATATAATTTGTAATCTGTATACAGATCACTTATCAACATTTATTGTGATGCATAAATACAATGAGGTAGAGATTTTTGAAACTATAAAATATTGGCGTGATCTAAAGATATATTTGTAATACCTCTAGCAGCCAGATGCAAAACCCATCGGTCGATTTCCGTAGTGTTTTCCAACACATTAGCTTGTATGGAGACATCTCGAGCAGTGCGGTATAATTCATCTCTAAATCCAAGGCTCACGTCCGATTCTTGCAAGAGTTGGAATAGTGCATTGTTCGTGTGAGTCCGAGCTGCTGCGAAATGTAGCATAGACTGTCCATGTTCATCCTGCACAGTAAAGGTTCTTGAAAGATATTGAAAAAGAGGTTATTTTCTTTTCTGGTCGCAGGACTGCACTAAGTTTTAAGTCAGTAAGGATTATTGACTTAGAACTTAGTTATTTATTATTATTGGATTAGAATATGGATGCATATGCGATCAGCCTCCCCGATTGAAGTCAGTCTCCCAGCTGGTTTCAGGGACTGCGATTATTATCTCTTTTGGGTTGTTTATACTTGTTACAATCAATAATATTCAATTAAAAGTATTCATTGTTACTATACTCGCTTAGCTAAGACAAATACATAATTAGATACGAGCTTTTTTGTTAATAAAAGATGGGCATGTTTTAACCCAATATGTTGAATAGTAAAACGTATCCTAAGGTCTTAACATTATCTTCCGTTTTTACTTTAAATTGATGAATGGAAAGAGCAAGATTAAGAAATTTCTAAACTTATCTTACTCTATGAGCACTGCTAAACGCCTCTTCTGGTGCATCGGGGCGGGTATCTGGATTCGGTTCCACAGCAATCACTTCTATTGGCCGATTTGGACGCGTTTCAGTTCGGGTGGCAGTACGTGCGCCCGTTCGATTTCTATCTTCTATAATCTTTTCCATCTGTGGTTCTTCTTCATCCTCGAGATCTAGTGGTAGTTGCTCGTTGTCTACTTCAGGCGTCTCCTTTGTGACTATTATACTTGTTTCCTGTTTGATAACATGAATTAATTAATTACGTCATTTACATGCGAACGGATTGCGTCAGCTATCCGTCCTATGAAATCCGATTCGATTAACATTGGTATCCGATATCGATCAGTCGAAAAATATTTAATGTGAAAACCATACATTGACATTGTCGTTTCATAACTCTACGTGTTCCACATGTAATTATAGGTGAAATAGACCCCAATATTAGTATAATTTTAGACCAACCTTCAAACTAAAAATAATGTAGAACAATGAATTAGAAATAATATCAAAAGTGTTAGATAAAAAATAATCACCTTTGTTCCCAGTCGAGTTTTGTCTTGATCGGGAAAATTGTGAAGAAACGTAGCGAGGAAAGCAACTGGATCCTTTGGTTTAACGTTAGCCACTTCGGTCAGACCTTTTATCAAAGGATCGCCGAGTGCTGCAAAAACAGAGTCCGATTCATCGCATTCATTCGAAAACATATTATTGTTTTCCATTTTATACGGTAAAAATAGCTTACACTGAGCGAGGTATCTGCCTTCTTCGGTGTGAAAGATGGGAATGTCCATATGGCCGTTAGCGACGTGGTTCATACCTGAAACTGTTTAAATATTTACTAAGTTGGCCTTCGATTTAATAACGCGGGACGTTAAAAAGAAAGCTCGTGTTTCCACGTACTCGTACGTATAACTAGCTGCCACCTGCACGGATCGAACACAAAAGAATAGCATGAATTATTTTAAAACTCTCCTTACGATAAATTCTTTACAGTTAAGTACGCTTATAAGATTATGATTTATAAAGAGCTACGGATTCCTATATTTAAGTCTATGATTTAAGTAATTGTACCTAATATGTAATTAGAAACACGCCTATCAAAGAAAAATAAATATAAATCAGTTTCATCCAATAGGAATAAGTACTATATTGAAATTAATAAAACTTTGCTGAGAAAGAGTGAAAATCACAATCTTTATTATAAATGCGAAATTTTGGATAGATGGATGGATGTTTGTGTAAAAAGAAAAAAAGGAACCCTTATAGGATCATTTCGTTGTCCGAAAAGTCTGTCTGTCTATCTGCCTGTCAACCACCTTTATATTGGGAAGGCGTGGAAGTATCAAGTTGAAATTAATATCAAAAACGTAGGTCTAAGGTCCCTTGAAGCTGTAAACAAATCAACTTTCTAAGTCAACACAATCAAAAGATACGGCCGTTTATGCCGCATATTTTGACACTCGCCAATAAATCAAAACTAATTAACTAATTCCATGATACTATGTACTTTCCGTCGACCTAGAATCATGAAATTTGGCAATAAGCAAGGTCTCATAGCACAAGTATAGGAAAAATATCCAAAAATCGTTAATTAGGGTTCCGTATTCATAGGGTGTCGAATTATTTGTCAGTTGCTACCAGTTTAGCGTCATGTGTAAGCTAGTTATTTCTCAGCTCATTACATGTTATAACATCTTTCTTGTTATTTATTAAAACAATTTATATTGTGTGGTGGTACGGAACCCTTTGTAAGTGAGTCTGACTCGTACTTGACCAGTTTTTTAAGATGGTGGTACTTGGTATAAAACAAAAGAAAATCAAACATTATTCAGAAGTTTATCAACTCCTTATATGACAGATGTGTAATGTCTATAAAGACGTGAAGTAAAAATATAATAGATCTAAAACAGCTACGTACAATTGAGAGACAAAGGTGCCTTGTGCTGCATAGTGCTTTAGAATTCACGAAAGCGTTGGTTGTTATAAAATTGACGGTGATGAAGCGATTGCTTAGTAAACACGTCACTCAATAGAAATGTTCACAACAACACGGTAGCTTTCTACGAACACGTAACATTTAGCAGATACTGACCTAAGCTTTTGTTGAATATATTTTACATAAACATAAAAAATATCCTTTGACAGCATATTCCTCACAGCGCACCTTTGTCTTGTCAATATTTCACCAAAAAGAAGACAAACAAAAATAAGTGCTTCTACAACTACTACTACAATATTATAGTATTATGAAACTGTATGTTTTAATTTCGTATTTTGTCTACATCGTGAATGTCAGCCAAGCTGCTTCTTTTTCTACGGAATATATTGCTCAGCATGGTCGTTATGTGAGCAGAACTTTGCATGGATAAATCTTTTTCTAGATGTAAAAGGTTAGAAGTAGCCGTAGCAAAGTCATTGAAGCAGTTTGATTCGGTTAAGCTTAAACATTGATAGTTGCTTATCCTAGCAATATTTGTACTTAATGTTTCTCTGTACTGCAGTCCCCTCACAGCGCACAAGTGCTTAATATTATCTGAATCCTTCGACAGCCCCGGAAACTTTACTATAAGACTAAAACGTATACCAGCTCCTAAAAATGTTGGCCTGCTTGACAAATGACCGAGCTTGTTATCAAATACAAAATCAAGTTTTTCATGTAGAAACATCATAATATAGGATAGTTTGCTATATGTGAGACCAATTTCTCCTGGAGCATCAGCCGGCGTTGAGGTCACTACCCGTAAATGATCGTGAACGTTAATCCAAACTGCCACTGTTTTATCATCACTCACGAATACTCCGCGACCATAAGGCCATTGTTTTCCGTGAAGACGATCGCAATCATCGATTTCATCCCTGTCACATAGAGGAACCAAGACACCCGATGCAGCTAATGCAGCGCCTATTTCGGACGGTTTTTCCAATATTTCATTAAGCGTATAATATGAGCCTCCTTTTTGTTCAGATTCAGGGCTTAATTGTTCTATGATCTTTGAAAAATCTTCTCTCATCAATACAGTTGTTATTATTCTTTCGATATTTTCTAATTTTCCAATCTTTAATTTTAATGGCAATTCAAATCCATCTAAATTCCTAGAACACTCAATTGTTCCTGATAGTACAAAATCATCGCTTGTATCAATATTTAATTCAAGTATTTGATCTGATTCTGTCATTGGCATTTTTTTTACAAAATCAGAAATTGGATGTTGCGATAAGTCGGAGTGAATGTTAATATTATGCAAATCTTTTATCAGCGGTATCATAAAATCTGCAAACACTTCATAAACGTAGTAATCTGGAGCTGTAACCCCACCAGGGAAGTCTTCCTCTACGATCTGCACAACATTTCTGTTATCTGGTATTTTTTTAACAGCTGGCCATATAACATCGAAAAGATTATGATCAAGTTTCGTAATTCGGTATTTGATTAAGTCAAATATCTGTCTGTTAAGGAATCTCCCTAAAACATGCGATGGTGTTGTTTTATTCGAGGATGCAGATAGCGGTGCCCGTGTCGGTCTAGCCGACGCCAGCAGCCTGTAACACCGTTCCAAAGTATCTATTGCCTCGGGAATATCCAAGACACGCCGGGATGATACATGGTCTTCTGGTACTGCACATATATTATATTGTAATGTAATAAAAGATGTTTACGCATTATAAATTACAAATATAATTATTTAAATACTAAGCTAAATAGTTTTTCATCATATTTTAATTTTATGTTGTATCAAGTACTTACTCTGATCGGAGAACATTGACCGCGCCTTTTCTTCACTTATTCCAAAATCTGATAGTAATTGTCTATATGGCAGTAGAGTCGGGTTTCTGTAATAATCTTCAGCAGAGCGTCCAATCTTAAAATTAATAAATATTGGCAGTTACTAAAATATCTTGACTTAGGAAGTATCTGTAAAAAAATACTAATCGAATATGAAACAAACAATCTTACATCATCTAAATCCTTAGAATTAGCCCCCAATTGTTGTAACAAGTTGTAATAGTGCCCGTTGTCTGGTAAAACTGCTGCAAAATGTAAAGCTGTTCTTCCTTCGAAGTCTACTGCAGATAATGTTTCAGGGAATCTAAAAGGATATTAACAATAAATTCACGAATAATTCTAAGAATTGTATTTCATGATACAGTTTAACTTTATTATTACTACCTTCCTCCTAAATATTTAATTATATTAGTTTTTCCATGTATCGTAGCTACATGTAAAGGAGTAGCGCCATTGGCTGAAATAGGGTCTCGTGCGATTGCAAATTTTCTGCGGTCTAAAGCTGCTTGCAAATCTCTTATGTTACCATCTCTTGCTGCTATGTGAACTCTATTTATTTTTTGCTAGAAGAATAAAAATTTCAATCTGTAAGATTTCTTTCTTTCTATTATATTATAAGTGATTAAATCTTAATAGATACATGTATAATTATTACCATGTAAGTCGGCACATTATCCAAAAACGCTTGTAACTCAACATTCCCTGATCGTCTGCCAATCAATCTAGACCCCTCTCCATTTAATACCAGGGTAGCTAACATTTCCATATTTGCTGTATTTATTAAGTCTGTGACTTCCGGATCAATTTCATTATCCTGTGTAGGTAAATATGTGTTAAGTTGTTAACATTCTAAATATTTATAAAAGTTGTGTAAGGCATTCGCGGACTATGTCAACATATAGTCTAAGAAGCTAGCAAATCAATCTAAGACTTTGAGTGTCAAGGTGTAAGTGAGGTATTTGAGGTGCTATGTTTATTCTACACTAATTAACACCACAAGGAAGGTTTTTATTGAGCTGACTTGTTACCTTTTATTCATGACGAATTGTGATTTTTATGACATAATATATTATGATTGTGTACTTACTACAACAGTATTTCTTTGAACTGAGTTGTCCCTTTGAGTTATACTAGCGTCTTCTGTTTCCTGTTCCGCTTCACTGCTGATAATACCTTCTATAAGATTTTCTGGAATATTTCTGCCGTGGGTGACGTTTCCTTAATTAGCAAAAGAACCAAAAATATTGAACTAGTTAGGGACCCCCATATACATTATTTTATATTAATTAAAATGTAGTGATTATATTTCATGTGTAGAACCAGAAGAGGCGTTAGTGCTACCTCTTTTGGCACTGCTGTTAATTTGTTTTAATGTAGGGCTTTTAGTGTCAATGTCGTTTTGATCAGGTTGACAAATTCCTTGTACTTGTACATCGTCATCGTCTTCATTGTTATCATGATTAGTATTACCTTCACATGCATCTTCCTCTTGTTTTGTCTCTGCATCTTCGTTTGTGCTACTGTCATGGCCATTTGAATCCTTGAATTTAATGTTATCATTGTGACCATTCACTTTTTTAGTATCATCATGGTTATGTTCATCACTTTCTACTTGTTCCTGTTGTGAGTCATTTTGTTTTAAGTTACTTTCATCTGGTATTTTTTCTGGACTATTATATGTACTTCCATATGGTGTTTCTTTTTTAGTAATAATTTCATCTTTGATTGAAATATCTTTTTTATTGTCTATATAATTAGTTTTATCTTTATTTTCTCCTGCATTTTCTGTTAGTTCATTGCTAAGGATATCATGTTTTTCCTTACTTTCCTCACTTTCAGAACTTTTCAACACTGTTTCCTCAGCCTTATCATTGTAAATGATGTCGATATTTTCTTCTAATTCACCATCTGACTCATTACTTTCATTTCTTGCTTGTTCTTGCACAGGATCACCGTTTTCATTTTCCTTTATTTTTTTTTCAACATTCTCGCTTGAATGTTCTTCTGGGAAAGGTCCTTGTGACGTATTTTCTATATCACCATTATCAGTGGATAGATTTTCTGCATCTTCAGTTTTTTCCTTAATCTCTTTTGTTTCTTCTTCTTCGCTATCTGCTGCGTTGAACTCAGAAGTTTCCTAAAATTAAAAATATGATTCATGCAAATGCTGTTTGCTTAAAAGCAATGCAAATCATTTTAAATGACATCCGTAATAGTGTAACATGCGAAGCTCACCTTAATATTTTGTGCATGATCTTCTCTAGTTTCGTTATTGCTTACATTTTGTTTGTCACTATCATTCAAATCTGGTAAATCACTAATCAATTCATGCGTGCTGCTATTTTTCAGTGATACAATATTATTATTTTCTACGCTATCTGTTATTGTATTTGTGTTATTTTTTGACGAAATATTTTCACTCGAAGCCTTTAAATTTTTCTTTCTAGTCTTTTTAGTATTTATTTCCCCTCTGAATCCAGTATCTAATATTTTCCAGTCCCATGAAGGTGGATATGTACTAGAAGGAGTTCTTGGAGCTTCAGGCAATATTTTAAATAGATTTTTATCAATATCTTGTGTCCTATTGATATAATAAGCTGGGGTTTTATTTTTCTATAATAAAAAAAAATCTGATTGTTATCTCTGCTTCAAACTGCTATTTCTGAGTTGTTATTATAATATGATAGTTAAATCTTACTAAACAGTAAGTGATGTGCATACCATTATTAAATAAAAAAAATCGCAAGAAACAACTATAAGAAGTGTCGATAAGGTCTCGAAGTTTTATTTAAATTTTAAATATAATATTTGGATTACACTACACAATACACTTACATTATCCACGGCGCTTTCGTCAGCTCCCGCGCTAATGAGAGTATTGTAAGTATGTTGGTCGTCCTTTACGACCGCAGCATAATGTAAAGGTGTTCGTCCATCGTTATCAATATCGTTGATCCCTTGTGGGTATCGTGTCAAGATATACTTCAAAATACCACCATGACCTAGGCCGGCGGCCTGAGGAAATAAGCGTTAGTCGTTTTGGAAGTAACACGTAATTAGTATAATCACCTATTTTTGTAAACAGACTGGAAATGACGAATTAAAGATCGGACACACCAGACGCTTAGTAAAAATCCTTCGAATCGTCACATAAAAATGTTGCTTTAACTGTTTAAAATTGTATTAACCATAGGCTGCTTGCAAGTGGTGACTTGCACACGTAACAAGTCTGATTGCAGCCAAGCGCTTGCCTATATATTTAAAAAAAAACTTAATTGAACTCAAGAAAAATGAACTTTCTATTATTTTATTTGGCGCTCTGTTTTTGACTCATAAGTGCGCCAAACTGTGAATGATTACGAAGTTGCAGGCAAAATTCAATAACTAATCCGTATGATGTACTAAAATAAACTAAATTTTTTATAGAACCTATATTTATTAAATTCTTACAACATACTTTGTGCATTGCTGTCATGTTTTTAGCATCCCTGCTGGACAGAGCTTGAGGTGGTACTGGATCGCTGCTCAATTTCAAAAGTCCTTCCAAATCATTCTGAATAACAGCACTGTGGATGTCTCGTATCGTATTCTATAAAAACGAGTAGACTTAAATAGGCACGACTGTAAACTAAAATGTTATAATGAACGACCTAGTAATGTTATAATGAGAACATAGTCTTTAGACGAAAGGTCGGTAGGTTTTTCAAGTAAGTAGGTATCTAATAAAGGTCCCACTGCATCATAGGTAAGGATAATTGGCAATCCTTTTATCCCCACTCTTGTTGTGCAGAACTCTACTGGTTTTATTAGTGCACTGACGCATCATATTATAATTATTATTTTTTTTGTGTGGCATTAAAGCATTTATCAATCAATCGATCATCGTCCACTTATTTCTACAACTTACCATAATATAAGGCACGGCCTCCAGGAACCTCTTGACTACGGGCTGGCTAGATACTTCGCTGAGCAGCCTGGCCCCCTGTCCCTCCCACACCACTCGCTGCAAGCGACCCATGTCACACTCGTGACACCATATCCGAATGTTGTGCCGCTTTATTACCAACCCTATACCAAATTAACATGATAATTGTTAAAAGCAGAGGCTTATAATATGAAATGGTTACCATAAGTTAGGCCGAACGAGTGAAAGTCAAGTCAATGTTGAATTTCAAGTAACTTTTTCAATTTAATCCACATTGACGTCCGCTTAACGTCATTGTGGTTTTTTTACTAGGTCTATTAACGGATACTTACATTAAAATATTCAACGGTAAACTTATAAAAAAAAGCTTAATGTAGTATCCCCTTAAAAGTAAACATTATTATTAATCTATAATATATATTATATAAAAAATATTCCAACCACCATTAAGTAACAGTAACACACCCCTAAGTGATTGAAATGGGGGTTGGAAGATTGTATGCAAGTCCTTTGTTTTTGAAGTTAGAGAAATGAAAATTGGTAATTAAGTTAATAGCTATAAATAATAGAACCCTGTACAAGCAATTTTACGAAAATCTACCCCAATAGGGGGGAAATGGGGGTTGGAAGCTTACACAAGGGCTCCCAAGTTTTTGAAGTTAGAGACTTGAAAATCGGGATTTAGATTATTAGTTTTAAGTTATAATAAACTGTATAAACAATTTTAGGAAAATCTACCCACAGAGGGAGAAATGGGAGTTGTAACTTTGTATGAAAGTCCTGTGTTTTTGAAGTTAGAGACTTGAAAATCGGAATTTAGGTTATTCGATTTAAATAATAATAAACTGTATGAGAAATTTTACGAAAATTCAACCCAAAGGGGGTAAAATGGGGGTTGGAAGCTTACATGAGGTTTTTAAGTTTTTGAAGTTAGATACTTGAAAATCGGCATAAAGGTTACTAGTTTTAAGTAATAATAATTTGCATAAGCAATTTAACGAAAATCTACCCCACAGAGGGTGAAATGAGGGTTGAAAATTTGTATGCAAGTCCTATGTTTTTGTAGTTAGAGACTTGAAAATCAGGATTTAGGTTATTAGTTTTAAGTAATAATAAACTGCATAAGCAATTTTACGATTATCCACCCCAAAAGGCGTGAATTAGGGTTTAAAAGCTTGCATGAAGGTTATAAGTTTTTGAAGTCAGCATTAAGGACTTATTAGTCTTAAATAATAAAAACCTGCCGATGCTGCTTTAAGTAGGTCTCTTGCAGCGGGAAAATCTCATAGGAAATCAGAAATTGTACGCGGACGAAGTCGCGGGCGACCTCTAGTCTATTTAAATAAAAGTGAAAGGTCACTCACTGATTCATAACGATATCTCAGGAACTACATATAACGCATACAGACTTGAAATTTGGAAGATAGGTTCCTTCTATGGTGTAGACGGCAGCTAAGAAACCGTTTTGAGAAAATTCACCCAGGGGTTGAAATGGGGGGTTGAAAGTTTGTATAAAAATCCTTTGTTTTTGAAGTTAGAGACATGAAAATTGGCAATTAAGTTAATAGTTATAAATAATAAAAACCCATATAAGCAATTTTACGAAAATTTACCCCAAAGAGGGTGTAATGGGAGTTGTAAGTTTGTATGAAAGTCCTATGTGTTTGAAGTTAGATACCTGAATATCACCAATTTTACGAAAATTTACTCCAATAGGGGTGTGTGTTGGGGTCCATATTAGTTGGAAGCTTACATGAGGGTTTTAAGTTTTTGATGTTAGAGACTTGAAAATCGGGAATTAGGTTATTTGTTTTAAATCATAATAACCTGTATAATCAACTTTACGAAAATTAACCCCAAAGAGGGTGAAATAGGGGCTTTAAGTTTGTATGAAAGTAAATTGTGTCTGAAGTTAGAGGCTTGAAAATTGGGATTTAGGTTATTAGTTTTAAATAACAATAACCTGCGTAAGCAATTTTACGAAAAACCACCCTCGCGGACGAAGGCGCGGGCGACCGCTACTTCGTTACAAAGCTAAAAAAAACAACATATTATGGGAATAAAACTAAAAATGTGAGATAATACTCAACTACTTTATTATACTTACTACAGAGAATAGTTATGGTAAGGTTCATGTTCTGATTTTATCTCAGAACTTATGTAACGAGTTAAAGTGAATTTCAAGATTAGTGCTGTTGTGGTTTAGGGTCTCACACAGACTTGGATTAAATGGTAACTCTGAATAGGTAAGGGACAACAAATATAAAGGCAGCTCATGAGCGGGCCGTTTGAGACTCAACACTAGGTACTTGGACAGACTGAAATAGAAAAGCTTTACCCGTTAACTATTTCTAAGGTGTCTTTGTGATCTAATTTTTTTAGATAAATAAATAAATCGTAGAAAACTTCCCAAATCCGTTAGCAACACGTTAAGCCAAGAACTTAATAACGTTCTAAAGTTTTCCGTTTGTATAACGTTCTCACTTTTAAGATGAGACAACGACACTTTGTTCAAAAAATAAACGGTATGTATTGTTTCTTTACATACAATTAATAGTTCTAAGATCTAGCCAAATACATATTATTAGATTAATAGTTAGTAGAAAAGTAATGAAATACTTCCGAAAATTCTGTATTCTCGCAACGGATTTCCTGGTATTGTCAATCGATTAAAATGTTCAAGGTAAAGTGGCCCACAATAGGGGAAACAGACGATAAGTAAATACCTAGCAAACACTAGGTACAGTTTTATTTTCAGTCAACACGATTTAAATTTTCCGAAAATTATGAATGAGCAAAACTTAACGGATTGCTTTTAGGAGATTTAAGGTTACGCTTATGGTTTAAAGTCTACGCCAAGTCAAAAATTAATTTTACTAAGTAAGTAAGTACTTCTTTCGCTTTTTTTTAATGCTTAATATTGATTACATTAACATTTAAAGCCTCTCTACAACGTATTTCTCATTAATAAGGAAGTGGGCCCCTCTTACATAATGGTCGGAATTTTCTTGGGGTTATAATGTGGTGAGCTAACCTAACCTCTCCGCCTAGAACTAGTTTATAAATGACACAATTCCATTCCATTACATTCCAGCGGAGACCTCAGACATTAACTTAATTTAAAAAACATGGTTTTGCTTTTATCAAATTGAAATCGACTTTACTAGAGCAAAGTAGATTAGTAGATTATTGATTATTCCAGATGATATATAAATAAAGAAAATACATTAAAGGTAATTTATGACAACGTTATGTAGAACAAATTAAGTCGGAGTACAGCATAGCCATAGGAGGGTATTTTCCAATTCAGTATCAACGTAATTGATGCCATTGATTTCCGTCAATCGGTCCGCGTCAATTTTGACACATACGATTAGTTGATCGTCCGATATTCGAATCGATTCATGTTTCATCAAATTATCTATACCGAGTTTGTACATATACTTAAGCTCAGAAACCTTGATACCTACTCTCTCCAAGGATAAGATCATTTAGATATCATCACAGAATAGGTAATAGTATGCTATCATCTCAAAAATTTAGGTCGGTAAAACTTTATCGAATCGCGCTTACGCTTATTTGTATTCCTCACTAATATGATAGATGATAATAACGATAAATTGACTGCCTCATTGGTCTAGCGGTTAGCCTAGTCGACTGCGGATCACGAGGTCCTGGGTTCGATTCCCGGTCGGGCATAAAATCATTGTTAGATATTGGGTTTTTAAATTAAGAAATTCTCAGTGCCAGCCAGGAGTTGGAAGTTGGCGGTGTTGCGGAGAACACGTTAAGCCGTCGATCCCGGTTATTATCACTGACATAATAATAGTCGTTAAAGCCTGCTAACCCGCATTGGAGCAGCGTGATAGGTCTAAGCTCTAATTCCTCTCTCTCCTATGAGAGTGGAGGCCTGTGCCCAGCATTGGGACGTTAATAAGGTGTAGTGGTGATGATAGATTAAATTAAATGTTATCAGTGCAAGAAACACAAGTGTTTTTTTGCCTGAGATTGAGACTCGGATGAAGACGATAGAGCATTTTATCCACTACAAGTTAGCCCTTGACTGCGATCTCACCTGATGGTAAGTGATTTTGCAGTCTAAAATGGTAGTAGATTAACCTGTTGTGGCATGGCAGTTATATTAAAGCCATACTCCCATTCGGTTTCTACACGGCATCGTACCGGAACGCTAAATCGCATTCAAGTAGAGAATGCTTGTTCAGATTTTCAAATATAGTTAAACAATATACCTATTGATATAACAAAACAAGTGTATCATTAAAGCTGGTTAAAGTAATTCGAAGCAGACGAGTAGGTATGGTTATGCCATCATGTAATTCTCAATAATCCGATTGGCTTCGTAGGCTTTCGACTACTTGTAATAAATGTAAGCAGCAAAATTATAGATTATTTATTTATATAAGTTTGAACGATTGATCTTGATTCTTCGAAAGCTATTTCCCGGAATTCAAAAAGAAAAATATTATTTTATCAAAATCAATATTTTAGTCAGTCTCTTTTGTAACGCCGATGAACGGCGGCAGTAACGCCAGAAGTCGAGTAACTCGAGATTTCCACCGTTTACAAAAAAATCCACTTAAAAAAGTTGAATTTTTATCCCCTAGGTACAAGTTGCCCTTGACTGCGATCTTACCTGATGGTAAGTGATGATGCAGTCTAAGATAGTAGCGGGCTAACCTGTTAGGGGCATGGTAGTTATATTAAACCCATACCCCATATTCGGTTAATAGTTTCTACACGGCATCGTACCGGAACATTGAATCGCTTGGCGGCACTTCTTTTGCCAGTAGGGTGGTAACTAGCCACGGCCGAAACCTCCAGGCTGGACCAAGGAAAATTCTGAAATTATAAATTCCCAAATTGACCCTGCCGGGGATCGAACCCGGGACCTCCGCACGTTAAGACAACAATAATATATATACAGGGTTACAGGAAAAGTCGACCTAGATCCGTTAAGGGCGTGTAGTACACATCATTTCTGAATGATTTCACTATGGAACCCCCCATCCTAAACTTAACCGTTTTCGAGATATTCGAGTTTTAATTTTTTTTATGAAAATGCCCAATTTTTCGGCTATTGAATTGAATATTTTGAATTTTTTTGACTCTTATGATTATTTTTTTGGTTTTTTACATGAAAAATGAGATGCTTAATGACCTCAATGACTAAAATTGCACGTAAGTTAACTAAATAGGTCATTGTAGACGATCGAAACTTAAGAAAATAAGTACAAATTATAAAAAAATATCAAGACACGCGGAAGCGTGTCCAGCCAAAGTTCAAAAAAACTGGCGAGCAGCACCGTGTGTAATATTACACGAACCATTTGGAGCCACTTTTGACCCCCTCATAACTCAAAAACTATTTCACATAAACATGTCAAATTTGGCGCATATATTGAGACCCGTGAGATACATATGTGCTCCAAATTTCATAAGCACACCTCAAATGGTTATTTAGATATAAACGTACAAAAATCGTCATTTTTATGATCAAAGGATAGATCAAAACTCTGACACGAGGCATGCTACCATTGCTTAAAGCCGTATTATTTTAATATTGTTGACGTTTATGTTGTAGTGTTATAATCATTATTTTAAGGACGTCAAAGTACGTGACATTCAACCGTTAGTTTGAAACAATACTGCTTTGAGCGGTGGTAGTAACTCCTTAACTATTGAAAATGACACATAATTATTATTTTAATGTAAATAATAATGAATAATAATATAGTTGCATTAAAACCTTACCTTCGTATTCATACATTTTGTGCAACGAAACGTCATTGACAGAAAAGAAGAAGAAACGTATTTGAAGTCGTCAGTTCAAGCTGTCAGTCATTGTGATTTGTATTCATTGTTTATAGTGGTTTTAGTGATATCGACTGTTGACCGTGCTTGTTTTCAATGTTTCACAAAAAACTTTTGATTTTGAACTTTTGCAATCAAAATTGATGAGATGTAGAAATGTGCTGTAGAGGTAGTCTGACCATAGATGTAATCTGTCAATGTCAGTGTAACTCCAGGTACACTATATATTTTTCTTGAGAATTCTCGTCTTTAATTATCTTGTACAATGAGTCGTACAATAGAATTACTGGTGGGTGACACACTGACCTTACACCAAATAATAAGTACCTACTAATGTAAAACGTAAACTAAATTAATAGAAAAGTCCTATTACAGTGTAAACGATTATTTGAATGATAGCAAGGCATGGGTATGAATTGTTACAACGGCTGATTATGTAATGTTATATTATAAGTACATATATATAATTTCAAATATTTGTGAGATGGTGATAATAAAAAAAAAGCGGAGTTTATTGCGGGCTCTTCTCAGACCAGGGCACGTTTGGAACCCTCGTAGCTTTAGTTTTAAGATATCGTAGTTAATTATCACCATCACCTCTTATGCTCTGTAAGCATGACGTTCAGAAGGTGTACTTTGTAGGTATATATTTTGAATAAATATGTTTTGAGTTTGAGATTGAGTTCAATAATTTCTGTACAAAAAGTAATGATATCCCATCAAAAACATAAATGTAAAATGAGAGCCAAGTTCAAAATTGTGATATATATGCCTTGGTTGTTGACTTCAGCGACAAAAGAAGTGAGATCTAAATGGGTGCCAAGTTCAATAGTCAGTCCTGCAATTTATATATCCCATCAAAAACATAAATGTGAAATGAGAGCCAAGTGCAAAATTGTGATATATATGCCTTGGTTGTTGACTTCAGCGACAAAAGAAGTGAGATCTAAATGGGTGCCAAGTTCAATGGTCAGTCCTGAAATTTATTTATAACAACATATAATATTTTATAACAACTTAAAATATCATTTCTTCTTATAACTTAGTATAAAATGTTGAAGACTAAGGCTTTGGCTTGGCTAGTTTCCATATACGAATTATTATTAAGTAGGTACCTAAAAGTACAGTTTCTACCAGCAAGCCAAATTTTCGGAAGAATAAAATAAGAACTTACAGCTTTACAACTTGTGAACGCTATAATTCGTATATGAAAACTAGCCAAGCCAAAGCCTTAGTCTTCAACATTTTATACTACGTTATAAGAAGAAATGATATTTTAAGTTGTTATAAAATATTATATGTTGTTATAAATAAATTTCAGGACTGACCATTGAACTTGGCACCCATTTAGATCTCACTTCTTTTGTCGCTGAAGTCAACAACCAAGGCATATATATCACAATTTTGCACTTGGCTCTCATTTCACATTTATGTTTTTGATGGGATATATAAATTGCAGGACTGACTATTGAACTTGGCACCCATTTAGATCTCACTTCTTTTGTCGCTGAAGTCAACAACCAAGGCATATATATCACAATTTTGAACTTGGCTCTCATTTTACATTTATGTTTTTGATGGGATTTTTCTTTTCTGGATATCTCAAAAAATTATTATGGCACTTGCTCTGCAGATGTGCTTAAAAACATCTACATTTTATCAGCTATCCAACGAGGTATAACAACCTAGGGTTGTATTTAAACTCATAGAAAAAAACATAGTTGAAAAGGTTCAGGTAGTAGGTCTAACGGGTCCCTCGGCTATTGTCCTTCAAGTTAATCCGGTGCGTGTGAGCGAGACAACTTACGATTTATGCAGGTGAGAGTGAGAAAAATAATGTGCAAAAACAAGTTTGGGGATACAACATGCCCATTGTTTTGTATTTGGTCGTTTGTTTGCTTGCCATCCATTTTAGTCTGCTCATGCGATTCGTCCATGGTAGATGCGAATTATTGTGCTTTCGGATTCCCACACGACTTGGCTTTGTTTCTGGACTGGCACGCCTGTATCCTTATCACTACACGCCGGTACATGTAATTGAAGAAGGAGATCCCGCGAGACGCATGGACTTCTGCAGATTCATGCTCAATGCAGATATCGAGGACCCGAATTTCCTAAAATTAATATTGTGGACAGATGAATCCAAATTCGATAAGGACGGGATTACTAATTACCATAACGCACACTATTGGGCTCCTAAAGAAAAGAATAAAGGGGTCACAACGACGATTTAGTGTAAATGTGTGGATGGGCATCATTTCCAACCATTTGATTGGGCCTTACTTTCTTCCAAACAATCTGAATGGTGAAACTTATGAAAATTTCTTAAGAGATCACTTAGGTGACCTACTAGATGATCTCCCATTACAATTACTGCGGGACATGTGGTTTCAACATGATGGCTGCCCTGCTCATTTCAGAAGAAGCGTTAGGGAATGGTTGGACACTAACTATCCTAACAAATGGATTGGACGAGGTGGTCCTTTACCCTGGCCAGCCAGATGTCCCGACCTGACCCCCATGGATTTTTATGTATGGGGGCACATGAAGAGCCTCGTTTACAGTGAGCCCAACCCCATATCGTCAGTGGAAGTTCTCAAAGAAAGGATAATTAATGCTGCTAATGACATAAGAAGAACATTAACCACTGGAGTAGTGAAAAGTGGACTACGTGAAAGAATGAGAAAATGTGTGCGAAATAGAGGTGGACACGTAGAACATGAACTATAAAAATTTATTCAAAAACATTAGGTGAATAAATGTTATTTTGAACTGATTTATTGTTTCATTTAGCTTACTACAATCACCCGTTAGACCTACTACCTGAACCTTTCCAACTATGTTTTTTTCTATGAGTTTAAATACAACCCTAGGTTGTTATACCTCGTTGGATAGCTGATAAAATGTAGATGTTTTTAAGCACATCTGCAGAGCAAGTGCCATAATAATTTTTTGAGATATCCAGAAAAGAAAAATATTTTTTTATAATTTGTACTTATTTTCTTAAGTTTCGATCGTCTACAATGAACTATTTAGTTAACTTACGTGCAATTTTAGTCATTGAGGTCATTAAGCATCTCATTCTTCATGTAAAAAACCAAAAAAATAATCATAAGAGTCAAAAAAATTCAAAATATTCAATTCAATAGCCGAAAAATTGGGCATTTTCATAAAAAAAAATAAACTCGAATATCTCGAAAACGGTTAAGTTTAGGATGGGGGGTTCCATAGTGAAATCATTCAGAAATGATGTGTACTACACGCCCTTAACGGATCTAGGTCGACTTTTCCTGTAACCCTGTATATATACAATATCAACACTGCGCCACGGAGGTCGTCAATATGCCAAGATCTATGAAAAATGAAAATGAAAATGATTTATTTCAGCATACATTTTAACAAATTATTTTGGCTGAGGCCTTCAGCTGTTAAGCATAAAAATACCTGTGTCAGAAGGCCTAGCTCTTCCAAATTTAAACAATAACATTAGAAAAAAAACACAAAATTGATACAATTTTTAAATTATAATCATGCAGGCATGCAAGTGTGTGTATGTGTACGTGTGTAAGTGCATGTGTGAGTGTGTGTGTGTGTATATATGTGCGCGTGTGTGTGTGTGTGTGTATGTGTGTAAGTATTGAATGAGTGTGCGTATCCATGTATATTCCAGTTAAAACCACATTTACGCCTACCGAATAATTTGCAGAAGAGCCTCCGTTTCATCAAATGATAGTGTTTTTAGCCAGTTTTTGAGTATTCTTTTACAATCCTGAATTTTCTTTGGGTAAATATTCAGAATTTTGTTAACTTTATTAAATAAGTAAGTAGATTTATGTTGGTATTGGTACCCAGCAAAGGCAGATCTAGCATGGACTAGTTCTACAACAGTATTATTTGTTCTTTTATTTAAGATACTTGAGTCAAAATATAGGGCTTTGTGTTATTTTTAAGATAGCTAGGAAAATATATAGTTACCTGACTGTAAGTACATTACTTATTGAATATAACATATCAGTATGGTATCGATAAGGTTTATAATGTATTACCTTCAGTAAAAAACGCTGAGCTCTTTCTGCATCAAGGAATCTAGTCTTTGCAGCACCTCCCTAAGCTGGTATGCAGTAAGTAATGATTGATTGGGCAAGAGCTACGTATATTTTATGTAGTAAGTCAGCTGAGGCGATGTGTCTCAATTTCTTGAAGATCCAGGTCAGTTTCCTTACCCTACTTGCCACAAGTTCTATTTGAGGATACCAGGACAATCTTTAATCTAGGATTACACCAAGATATTTAGTAGAAGTTACTTTATTAATAGATGAACAAGAGCAATTTTGACTATAGGTGACTCCACAATTATGTTTTTTAACAGTTAAATCATTCTTTGGTTGCATATTATTCTTAATCGAAAAACAAATACAATTAGTTTTAGTTACATTAAGGGTTAATAAATTTGAATTTAGCCAAGCAGATATCTTAGCGAGGCCTTCCTCACTTGTCCTCTGTACTTCTTCCCAGGAGCTGCCAGAAAACACAATAGCGGTATCGTCAGCGTATGAGAAAACCTGACCATTATTTAAACCAACGTTACATAATCCATTAATGTAGACCAGAAACAAGGTCGGCCCCAAAACACTTCCTTGAGGCACTCCATAAGCTATATCTGTCTCAGCACTATCATATTCTCCAATTCTGACTCTTGGTTTACGATCACATATGTAACTGTTAAAAAGTTTTAGTGGTATCCCTCGAATTCCCATTCGTTCCAGCTTGTTCACAAGGATAGTGACAGAAACGGTATCAAACGCTTTTTTTAAGTCTAAAAATACACACAAACACTTTTTCTTTTGGTCAAGTTTCTCAACAATTTTAGAAGTTAAACTAATAATAGCATCTTCGGTAGATTTTCCCTGTCTAAAGCCAAATTGAGAGGTAGAAATTAAATTATATTTGTCTAAGTAGTTAATCAACCTTTTATTCAAACATTTTTCTAGTATTTTCGAGATTGTTGGAAGGACAGATATTGGTCTGTAGTTGTTGACATCACTTCTGTCACCATTCTTATGAACTGGCGTGATAATAGCTTGTTTTAGGGGAGACGGAAAAGTACCACTTGCAAAACAGAGGTTTGTGAGGTGACAGATAATCGGATCTACCTCTTTACTGGCCAGTTTTAAGAGTCTAGTCGAGATATTATCCCACCCTGCTGAACTGCTAGATTTAAGTCCGGAAATCACGCTGTGTATTTCGTGAGGTATCCAGAAGAACAAAGGACGAGAGTTGGGGGTGAGATATTTCTGAATTAATATTAAAATTAGAGCTACTTATGAAATTATTTCCTCTGCCAGGGATTTTCCAATATTCGCGAAAAAATTATTTACATGGTTGACTGAGTCAGTAGGGAATGGCTTGATATTTAATAATGGTGTATTATCTGATCTATTTGAAGTTAAATAAGTTACATTTTTTTATATTTTTCCAAAGTGCTTTAGAATTCCTTGAAGATTTTACTAATTGGTCTCTTTCGAATTTATGTTTAAGCTTCTTGTTAAGACTATTACAGTAGTTACGGTAACGCTTGTAAGATATTTTTAAAGTTACATCCAGTGGATTAAGTTTTAACTTTTTTTGCAATTTATTTCGGTTTCTAATACACCTGTTGTAATCCAAGGTTTAATAATGCGTTTGTTTTTAGGGATTTTAAGTGTTTTAGTATTATCTTGTAAAGACTCTGTTATTTTCTGTATTAGCTGTTCAATTACGAAGTTAGGATCATCATTAAAAAGTAGCAAAGGAAGGTTTTTTGTAGCAAGGCTATTTAAGGAGTCATTAAAATTTGTTACAGTTTTAGTTTTTGGAACTTGGTTTTTGTATTTGACCGATTTAAGATCAAGGAGAATCATCGAATGATCTGTGATTGTAGTATTTAGGACGGCTGTATACGCAGATACTTTATTTTTGTTTATTTTCAAAAAGACGTGATCTAGACGATTAGCCTCTCTTGTTGGCAGTACGTGACCCGGTAATAATCCATGGGTAGAGAGCATATTTAAATACTGTTATTTCGTTCGTGACTTTGTTCGGTTAATTTTGGGGTGATATTTATATTGATATCTCCAGTTAATATTAAATTTTTATGCGTTTTGAGATTACCCAAGTAGCTGTTTAGGGAATCGATAAAAGTATCTGCGTGGGGGTTGGAGGGTGAGCGATAAATCCCTAGAACAATGTTTCTGTCAAGTTCTATTTGCATACATGAGGCATCCGATAATATTATTTCGCTAGGATTAAAAGTTAGTGATTTTGTTGTATAAATAACGACGCCATAATTTTGGTTTAAGTGCTTTGTTGTTGCAAAGGAGATACCCCTGTAATATTGGTATAGGTTTATTAGTGTTTAACCAGCATTCTGTCAAGACAATAATGTCCGGATCAAAATTAAGAGTTGAAAGACTAATTTGTAAGTCGTCTATGTTACTATAAATGCTCCTAATATTTTGAGCTATAACTGTAATATCTTGTTTTTAATATGTAAATTTTTAGGTAAATCCTCAACATCACACTGGAATGACTGCGAGAACTCTGAATTGTCAATTTCATGCACATTTGTTAAATTGCTATCCATTTTATTTTATGAGAAAATAAATATGATCGAGAGAAGAAGAGGTCCTAGAAGAATTCCTATCGATATTTCTTATGAGATATTCATTTGGAAAAAATATGTTATAAACGAACACATTCAACGGCTCTTGACTAAGAGTAGTGTGAAAGTGACATTGTAAAATTGGAGGTATATGAAAGTAGTTTAGATGTGTAGTAAATTTGGTGCATAAAGTTAGGCATTTTATGACAGAATTTAGTAATTGGCAAATGATAATAATAGCTAGTGTAAAAGTGTAAATAACAAGCATGCATAAAATACAATAATATTGAAAAATAATCCTTGCATTAGCTAGTCATTTAACTTCCCCTCCAACTAGGTTTGTAAGGCTTTGTTCGGTCTTAATATAAATAAAGGGAGCCCCCTCCCTTTTACGCAAGTAGACTTTTCCATGGGATGTCCAGCAGAAACTATAATCGTTTACTTTAGCAAACTCTCGTGCTAGGTAAAAGAGCCTTTTAGACTTAAAGGTGAGGGCTTCTGAAATAAATATCCCATCAAAAACATAAATGTAAAATGAGAGCCAAGTTCAAAATTGTGATATATATGCCTTGGTTGTTGACTTCAGCGACAAAAGAAGTGAGATCTAAATGGGTGCCAAGTTCAATAGTCAGTCCTGCAATTTATATATCCCATCAAAAACATAAATGTGAAATGAGAGCCAAGTGCAAAATTGTGATATATATGCCTTGGTTGTTGACTTCAGCGACAAAAGAAGTGAGATCTAAATGGGTGCCAAGTTCAATGGTCAGTCCTGAAATTTATTTATAACAACATATAATATTTTATAACAACTTAAAATATCATTTCTTCTTATAACGTAGTATAAAATGTTGAAGACTAAGGCTTTGGCTTGGCTAGTTTTCATATACGAATTATAGCGTTCACAAGTTGTAAAGCTGTAAGTTCTTATTTTATTCTTCCGAAAATTTGGCTTGCTGGTAGAAACTGTACTTTTAGGTACCTACTTAATAATAATTCGTATATGGAAACTAGCCAAGCCAAAGCCTTAGTCTTCAACATTTTATACTAAGTTATAAGAAGAAATGATATTTTAAGTTGTTATAAAATATTATATGTTGTTATAAATAAATTTCAGGACTGACCATTGAACTTGGCACCCATTTAGATCTCACTTCTTTTGTCGCTGAAGTCAACAACCAAGGCATATATATCACAATTTTGCACTTGGCTCTCATTTCACATTTATGTTTTTGATGGGATATATAAATTGCAGGACTGACTATTGAACTTGGCACCCATTTAGATCTCACTTCTTTTGTCGCTGAAGTCAACAACCAAGGCATATATATCACAATTTTGAACTTGGCTCTCATTTTACATTTATGTTTTTGATGGGATATCATTACTTTTTGTACAGAAATTATTGAACTCAATCTCAAACTCAAAACATATTTATTCAAAATATATACCTACAAAGTACACCTTCTGAACGTCATGCTTACAGAGCATAAGAGGTGATGGTGATAATTAACTACGATATCTTAAAACTAAAGCTACGAGGGTTCCAAACGTGCCCTGGTCTGAGAAGAGCCCGCAATAAACTCCGCTTTTTTTTTATTATCACCATCTCACAAATATTTGAAATTATATATATGTACTTATAATATAACATTACATAATCAGCCGTTGTAACAATTCATACCCATGCCTTGCTATCATTCAAATAATCGTTTACACTGTAATAGGACTTTTCTATTAATTTAGTTTACGTTTTACATTAGTAGGTACTTATTATTTGGTGTAAGGTCAGTGTGTCACCCACCAGTAATTCTATTGTACGACTCATTGTACAAGATAATTAAAGACGAGAATTCTCAAGAAAAATATATAGTGTACCTGGAGTTACACTGACATTGACAGATTACATCTATGGTCAGACTACCTCTACAGCACATTTCTACATCTCATCAATTTTGATTGCAAAAGTTCAAAATCAAAAGTTTTTTGTGAAACATTGAAAACAAGCACGGTCAACAGTCGATATCACTAAAACCACTATAAACAATGAATACAAATCACAATGACTGACAGCTTGAACTGACGACTTCAAATACGTTTCTTCTTCTTTTCTGTCAATGACGTTTCGTTGCACAAAATGTATGAATACGAAGGTAAGGTTTTAATGCAACTATATTATTATTCATTATTATTTACATTAAAATAATAATTATGTGTCATTTTCAATAGTTAAGGAGTTACTACCACCGCTTAAAGCAGTATTGTTTCAAACTAACGGTTGAATGTCACGTACTTTGACGTCCTTAAAATAATGATTATAACACTACAACATAAACGTCAACAATATTAAAATAATACGGCTTTAAGCAATGGTAGCATGCCTCGTGTCAGAGTTTTGATCTATCCTTTGATCATAAAAATGACGATTTTTGTACGTTTATATCTAAATAACCATTTGAGGTGTGCTTATGAAATTTGGAGCACATATGTATCTCACGGGTCTCAATATATGCGCCAAATTTGACATGTTTATGTGAAATAGTTTTTGAGTTATGAGGGGGTCAAAAGTGGCTCCAAATGGTTCGTGTAATATTACACACGGTGCTGCTCGCCAGTTTTTTTGAACTTTGGCTGGACACGCTTCCGCGTGTCTTGATGGGCTGGGAAGGACAGTCAAGCTCTAGGGTTTTTGTACACAGCCTATCACTGCCTCGGTGTTCCTTGTTATAGTTTTTAAATGCATGTAAAACTTTTTCTTTTGTAATTACAGAGGCAAATTCTATGCTTATGGGTTTATTCGCTTCAGGCTTAAGGTTCACCCTATAGACATCGCGGATTTCATAGCTTTCCAGAGGCACTTTCAACGCCAGGCTTAACTTTTGCGTCAGATCTAAAAGTTGTGACTTATTTTCGGATTTCTTGGTAGGGATGTTTCTAATTTCTAGGCAGGTTGACTTAAATTTTTTCTCTAAAGACTCTATCCTCTCGTTAATCTATTCTATGTTGTAGCTAAATCCTTTTTTCTCTTTCTCGATCTTTCAATTTTCTTCTGTATGTCTTCGTATTGTTTAGATAAAAATTCCATTGAGGATCTAATTTCCCCATTTTGCTTTTGAATATCCTCGATCGTGACGAATAGTGAATTTTGGAAAGCCCTGAAATTTTCTTCCTGTTGTGATCTAAACTCCTGAAACATTTTCTTCATGATTGTCGTAAAAACACTCAAATCGTCATCGTGTTGTCTCTTCCGTAACCGTGGTTTGGGCATGGTGGCTGGGTTGGCTTTCTCTTGGGTGTCAGTGTCTGTCATCGCAGTAGAACTCAAGTTTGAATCCGAGTCAACTTGTAGGTCTGCCGATGGCAGCGCAAGAGTCTTCTTTTGTGGCATGAGTGAAAAGTAAAGCAATTATTCTTCTTCAAAGTAGTTACTAGTTACGTTCGTAATAATAACTGAAAACAAGGCGTAGGTATAGTTGCCGGGTATGCTGTTCGCAACGATTTAAATCTTTGACTGTTCGTAGATGCAAGTAATATTTCGAATTGCGGTTCCTGATATTATGCAAGGATCTTAACTGGTTATTAATAAGGTTGAGTTTTTAAAAAACACTGAAAAAAATCCGTTAGATGCACTTTTATAGTCGTTTTCAGAGAGACACCAGGCAACACTCGCTTTTATGGTCCATACGAATAGAGTCCAAATTTGTAGAAGTGAAGAGCAATGCACGAATGTAACAAACTTGATCACATCATGATCACGTGAAATAAAGATGTGCAAGCGCCGACGTCTCGTTGTCTCACTCGATTCTCGACACACAGCGGCAATGTAATCACGGGCCTGCAGTGTAGTGAGACAGAGATGCACACACAGCGCATACACAGGCAAAATGTTTGCAATCTTCAATACCGGTTAACTCTTACGTTTTTATATGCTCCTGGTACACTCGCGTTATTTGTTTGGCCGAATTTATGTTAAAAATGATAAAAATGAACAGAATAAAACACACGTCTACTATGTGCCCAGGGTTCGGAGGAAGAGGAGCGTACTTTGACTTAGCTTAGACTCAAGACATGGCTAAAACGAGTTCATTTCGTTTTAACGATAAGTATAGTCTGAGCCAAGTCAAAGTACGCTCTATAGATCTCAGCATAAATGAGACCAGATGGCAAACCACCCGATCCTCCTCTAACTCTTTAGCTATTAAGGATAAATCGATGTGCAATGAAGTAGCCAGGCAAGGTCGCAGTCAAGCCGGCTGGTGTTCAGACAGACACGTTGTTAATATTTAATGACACGCCACGGATCGATAGCACGTTATACCCAACGGAATACACGATAGACATTTATTAGCATAGGGTATTGACTATTAATTTATGAAAGTTTGTAGGGCACGAATGCCTTAAACTGTAACAAGGACATTAATATGTGATGGTACTTTTTTATTTGGGTATCTACTAGATAATTCTTGCGTAGATTAAGGTTTTTTGATACCCACGGGAACTCTCTAATATTTCATTTCAAAGTATAAACTATCTCCATTCCAAAGTTTCTGCCAAATAGTATCTGCCAAAAATCCAGCCGTTATGGCGTAATAAAAACTTATAATCATCCTACAAACTTAATGCATTTATAATAAATGTAATATTTCTACTTTCGTTACTCAGTTTCTGTAAGGTAGATCCTATGCTGATATGAGCATAGGAGAAAGTATAGTACAAATCGATTAGGGAATGGGTTTAATATAATTGCCATACCCCTAACAGGTTAGCCCGCTACCATCCTAGGCTGCACTTACCATCAGGTGAGATCGCAGTCAAGGACTAACTTGTAGTTGATAAAAAAAATTATATTGTTGAAGTTGAGCTTGTTTCATTACAAGAGTTGAACACATATTTTAGAATCTTCAAAACATTGCCGAGTGAAGCAACAAGTTCGCGTGTTGGCGGTCGGAATTATGACCGCGATTAGCATAACTACTTATAGCGGTTTTCCAAAACACCAAAAACAATCGAATCGAAAAAAGATCTGATCAAACGCTATTGGATTGAAAATTATTAAAATGTTATCGCCTTCTTATTAAACTGAGGTAATTTAGTGGGCTGAATTGATTTTTTTAATAACTTAGCTACTTAGGCAGTGAAGGTCATCACGATATACTCAGGTAAAAGTGCTTAATTTAAATTATTTTCTAGTTTCTAGCTCATGAAATGCTGTTGTTAAAATTACCTACTCCTACTTAGGTACTCCTATTATAAATGTGAAAGTTTGGGTGTTTGTAAATTTGTAAGAATGTTCGTTACTCCTTCACGCCGCAACGACGAGGCCGATTTGGCTGAAACTTGGAATTAGTTAGCATATACCATGAATAAGCATAGGCGGTTATATTGATATCCCGAAAAATTATAAAGTTCCTGCGGGCATCAAAAACCCTTAATCCAAGCGGACGAAGTAGCGGGCATCATCTAGTAAGTTATGAGTAATTTTAATAAAGACAAATAGATCAATGAGTTGTATCTTGGCAGCGATAAAGTGGAAAAGGGCGAGGCAGCTCGAAAGACCTATGGATGGGCCTGAATAAGGTCTGAATATGTGAACTGGGTACTGACTCATAAATAAGCGACGCCCCATCGGACGACGTATTCTTACGTCGTTAGACCCTTAAGTACTTTGTGGGCAGATCTAGCGAATGTCAGAGATTCGCTGGACACAAGATCTATTAAGGAAATCCCTTCTAGAGACTAAGACTAGCTGTCAACTATAGCTATAGCTTAACTGCGGACTTCCAATGTTTGAGAAATTCAAGTATGATTTCAATATAAACCATAAATATTTAGGGACTTATGTATGAGGATCAAGAAGAATCGGTGGCTTGGACTTTTTTTGTGTTATTTTTTATTTGGGCCATAAAACTGGTAACAACTTGGTCTTAACTTATAATAATTAGGCTTAGGTAAAGAATGAGATTGCACCTTCTAGTTAAGACCACAACAGGCAAAATTAAGCTGTTAAGCTGTCGCCTTACTAACAAACTAATAACAATCAAAAACGATAAATAAAATTAATATAACTCGCTTAATAGCAACTCCAATACGAAATAGTACATTACTGCAGCGGCCAGCAAAACAGGCATTGAAGGACGAACGTGTACGTGAGTCCATCAATGCCTAGTTGTGGCCAAGGCTTGTATAGTGCTTTTTTCAAATAATGCACGGAAATTAAGACTAAGTATAGGTACTACTACAGAACTTTTTATTTAAAAATATTTTTCTTACGATTTTTGCGGTAACAAGTTTTCTATTACGGCTCTTGCCGCCTCTTGAATTTCAGATGGCGTTAAAGTAAGTTCATCACACGCATTGTCTTCACTTGAACTCATTTTGTCAAATGCATTTCAAAATCAATGACGAACAACGAACAACAATATTTTTTCCCGCGTTATAGTGTTCATTTGTGTTTTTTTCAATAAACAGCTTTCTATTTGCAAGCTAGTTCGAAATTTCAATAAAACCTTTGATAAGTTACCTCCTTGGTTGCCATGTTTCGGAGTAAAAGATCGTTCCATTTTTAAATTAAACGACACATATGAATTTACTGTCATTTATTTGGCCGCTAAATCACGACAGATATGGATTTTCATACAACATTTGCCGGCCGCTGCTCGCATGTATTTGTACGGCAAGTTCGAATTATCTCGAAGAAGGTTGTCAAAATAATGCTTAAATTTCCAAGCGTGTTTGAGAAAAGTAGATTTAAATGTTAAAATACATTGAGAAAAAGATAATAAAATACTTGAAAATACGTTTTAGCTGTTTTTCTATATGAGGTCAAAGAACTAGTAAATATGTCGCAACTATTGTTGTGAGGATTAATAAAAGTGCAAATGCGGTAGGCAGGCGCATGTTGGCCTGCATTGGTACGATATGATGGTAAATGAAACGGCTTGCGATTCTACAGGCCACTACAAGACCGCGGCACACAGAACTTTAGGCGATCTAATATGTCCGGTGAGACAATAAAGCCATTGATAATTTTATAAAAGAAAACCATGTTCAGAATTTTACGTCTGTGAAAAAGTGAAAAAGGACTTAACCTAGTGTTAGGCTCAGTCTGAAAGAGGCATTAATTTTCTTACGGCTTACGGTTCTGCGTTATAGTCGAAAGTGGCAATACTGGTATATGGTACTCCGAGTGCTGTGTTTGTGTGAATTGCTAAGTTAAAGTTTATTTATGTGGATAACCGAGTTTCTTTTAATAAATCTATGTCCGTAATGAAAAGTCAGATACTTTGACGCGATAACGGGTGCGGCGTCAATTCCCTGAAAGGCCGTAAAGTAATATTCATGACCACGCAACATTCGGCCAAGCCTTTGAAAGCCAAGCCTTTTAACACGACACAAAGATAAATAATCCATACTAATATTTTAAATTCGTGTCTGCTTCGTAACGAAATAAATACCTTACTAAGGAGTTTCAGACCTTAGCGTACGAAGTATTACCTATAAAGAATCTAATTGTAACTGGTAAACATTTTCAGACCGCGACTGTATCTAGGTTTTGACTTTGATTTTAACTTATTTTGGTGTAGATATAGCTTTCATGCCAGAGACGATCATTGGCTTTAACTTTTCATCCTGTAAACTCCAAGAGTTTATATTAAATTTCACTATCTTAATCATTGTTATATCCAAGTTTTCAACCTTCCAAGCTGCTGGTAATGGATTTAGTGGCCACTGAATTATAAAAACACAAAGAGTTACAGGATTTTAAAAACCTACATTCGAACGGACGAAGTCTAGCCGCGGGCACCAGCTCGTAATTTCATATCGATACGTCCAAAAATTCATACTACTCGTACCTAATACATATTATAAATGCGTCTGCCTCTCTGTCTGCTACGCTTTAACCATTTTTACAATCGATTTTTGTTGAAATTAGGTATAGGGGCTTAGCTGGGAATTGAACATTGGAACTCTCAGTTATAAGACCGCAGGTCGTCAATAAATTCATGCTTAATGGGAACTTATTGTACATGAAAATTACTCTACTCTCCTCGCCCGCTTATACTTTTACGCTTACCCCTTTAACTTTTCATACGCAGTTTCAAAGCTAATCATAATTAATAATTATATTAAGAAAAATTTAAATTTATTATATATACCTATCCATTGTTAATAATTGTAACATAGGCTTATTAGATACATTATATGGGTAGCACAGAAACATAGGTACAATTTTGGGACGTCAATAAATTACTACGACTACGAGGGTTTCAAACGCGCCGTGGTCTGAGAAGAATCCCAATCCAAACTCAGCCGGGTATTTGTTTTTTGCTAATTAATTATCAATATCTCGCAATGCCACTTAATAACATATTATATAACTATCGGAGTTTTTAGAGTCACTCATTCTCAAGTCTTCTTGTCATGTCTTCGACAATATGATAAGATTTTTCACTCAGAAGTCTTCAAAGTCCCGCTACAGGAAGGCACCTGTCAGAGATGAGTGAAGTCAAGCGTGCCGTAGCACTTCAGGGACGACCACGACCGCTCTATCAAGAGCATAACGAAGAAGAGAAGAAAAGCGAAGACAGTTTGAAACTTATTAAATCTTACTTACTTAGTACTTACTAATATTACAATTAACGTGAAAGTTTGCACGTTAAGATGTTCGTTACTTCTCCACGCCACAATTACTGAACCGATTCTGCTGAAATTTGGCATGCACTTAGCCTGAATTAACACAAGGAATACATTTTATCGCCGAAGACTACTGTTCCTACGGGAATCAAATACCCTTAAGTTACGAGAAAGACGTAACGGGCATTGTCAGACGTCAATAAATAAAATAAAAAAGCCTTAAATTGTAATTTCAATTTTTTGAGTAACCCTCAAAGATTTGTTTATGACTTATTGCTTATCAATAATATGTGGTATTGCTTTGCACGCCAATTATTATTACCCTAAGAACCTCAATTATGTAGTGCGACCATCTGAGATATAATAAATTCAAAATGTGGTTATAGCTAAGACTAGGTTTCTCCAAAATTTATTGTAATCTGGTATGGTTGCCAAATAAATAAAAATGAATAAAATAAATAAAAAAGTCGAGAGGTGTCAAGGGACACCCGGGTGGAACGAAGCTCCTGAACATGTATACACTCAACAATTTCGCAACGCGCGACAAAAATAATCGTCGCGACACCACACTGTTCAATGCGAAATAGAAAGACGAAACGAAAATAACTGGCTTGCTTTCTATGAGAGAGAGAGAGAGAGAGAGAGAGAGAGAGAGAGAGAGAGAGAGAGACAGACAGAGAAACACGCGCACGCGCACGCCGCACGACTTACAACTATAGCAAAAAGTGTCGTTACTACTTTTGGTCTTAATTTTTTCCGTCTAGCCCCCGTTCGCAACGCGCGACAAGGAACTTCGTTCCAATAAACTTAAGTAAACTTAAACAAAACTTCGGCTCAAAGATTCGTTTAAAACTTAATAAAAAAATTGCGTGATATTTCACCGCGGTTAATTGTCTCAATTGGTGAAAGAAACTTGGCTGTCTAGCGCGGAAATGCAGGCAGCATTCTTGCCATCATTTCACGCGGACATAATTTATGTAGTAATTAAGGTTAGGCTAGCTAGCTTCAAGTTATTAATTAAGATATAGTCAATAAACCAAGTAATTGGTTATTTAGAAAACACGACTGCTCTGCTTTATTGAATTTTTTCGTATTTAGCAGCCAGTGTCACTCGGGGGATGTAATACTTCTAACGATACTCCAAACATCGAAATCAGTTCAGGTATTTAGAAGTTATGGTGGAAAAAAGAAACACACATACATTCATAATTGAACCCCTGACATTATACTCCTTTTTTGGGCAGTCGTGTAAATAGTAAACTTTTAATAGTAAGCACTCACCGGGCGGGTTAGCGTTGGGTCGGGCGGGCATGTCGGCGGCGCTGGACAGTGTGGGCAGGGTTAGCAGAGTGCGCGCGGCGCGGTAGTGGGCCAGCGTGCGCCCGCCCGCGTCCCGCGCGCCCCGCGCCGCGCCCGCGCCCTCCAACAGGGCTGCCACCGCCGCCTCGTCGCGGCTAGCGGCCGAGTAGTGCAGTGGGATGCGACCCTCCTAACATCCATTCTGATATTATCAATGCGAAAGTGTGCCTGTATGTCGTTTACTTCTTTACGGCACCATCCATTTAACGATATTCAGTAGAAAAAGATCTCTACTGAATATCGTTAGATGGATAAGGTAAGGTAGGACCTCAGTCTGGCAGTTAACGTTGCTAGCTGGCTAGTCTGCTTTGAAGTTGGTTGTCTTACTAATTGCTCATAATTTGGTTTAGTTTGGTTTGGTCGTAATAGAGTTGGAAGATGGAGTTGGAGTTCCCAACTTTATTTAAATTTTGAATAACAAGGATTAAGTGAGCTGTTTGACTGAAATATCTTAAATTTCCCAATCCAAAATTCTCTGTCCAATCTAAAATTATAAATATAATGATCAAAATTTAACTTCTACAGTAACTTAATACAAGACCAGTGCTATATTAAGAACAAGTTCTGTATTAATTAAGTTACTATAGAATTAAAATTTTGCTAATCAAGTTGCTATCAAGTTACAAAAAAAGCGAGTTCAATTCCGTGAAGCAAGGAATCAAATTATTTTTATTAAAAATGGTTAATCAATTAAGCACAAAGACATAGTTGATACTCACAGAGTCCCTTTGATGCACCAGCTGCGGGTAGTTGGCAACTAGCCACTTCACGATGTCCATGTAACTGTAGAACACCGCTTTGTGCAGCAAACCAACGCCGGCTTCATCGTAACACGCCACGTACTTGTGACGATTATGATCGTGGTCTAACAGCTCCTGTATTTATGACACAAAAAATTATTTCTTGCCGGACATACTTGTGCAACTCATAATACGGCTCTACCACAAAAATCTATAATATTAGTGTAAAATCTGTGGAAATGACACTTCACTAAAAACAAAATAATTTTTTTGGTATGTGCAACTAATAAACGATGAACTATACTAATATATCTAATATGCTGCCTGGCAGTACGCCGCTGGACGTAGAAAGGTATGTTGTTTTCTATAATATTATAACGGCATTCATTGAAAACTAATATTTTCAAAAACTACCTATGCCCCTGCCAACCCTAGCGACTAAACTTTTTGTGCACTTCACTGGTTCTTTATATAAAGGAGTTAACACTGTTGCAACTTAGATATTATGATGCTACTTTAAATATTATCTCTGAGAACAGTCTGCACACGCCTCGCTAAAAAATCTGTTATAAATATATTTTAATTCAATATAATCAGAATATTACCAATGTTACCTGAAGTTCCAGTAGCGAGCCTTTTTCAACCGCAGCATGCAGGGCGTCACACTTGATTATCAAGTTGGTCAGGTATCGCGACAGAGGCAGGGTTTCCGCCTCCGCCAGTAGCCGGTGGCCCTGACCGGCCAGGATCACCCGCTCCAGCTTACACTCTGCCTTACCGCGCACCCATTGACGAAGCTGGGCTGACGGTACTGCACCCAACACTAGGGCAAGAGTTATCATTAGTTAATCAGGTGTTGCGTCAGATTTAAGAGACAAGTTTTCCGCCTCCGCTAGCAGCCGGTGGCTCTGACCGGCCAGGATCACCCGCTCCAGCTTACATTCTGCCTTACCGCGCGCCTATTGATGAAGCTGGGCTGACGGTACTGCACCCAACACTAGGGCAAGAGTTATCATTAGTTAATCAGGTGTTGCGTTAGATTTAAGAGATAAGTTTTCCGCCTCCGCTAGCAGCCGGTGGCTCTGACCGGCCAGGATCACCCGCTCCAGCTTACATTCTGCCTTACCGCGCGCCTATAGACGAAGCTGGGCTGACGGTACTGCACCCAACACTAGGGCAAGAGTTATCATTAGTTAATCAGGTGTTGCGTTAGATTTAAGAGACAAGTTTTCCGCCTCCGCCAGCAGCCGGTGGCCCTGACCGGCTAGGATCAACCGCTCCAGCTTACACTCTGCCTTATCGCGCACCCATTGACGGAGCTGGGCTGACGATACTGCATCCAACAATAGGGCGAGAGTAATCAATAGTTAATCAGGTGTTGTGTTAGACTTTTGAGACAGGTTTTCCGCCGCCTCCAGCAGCCGGTGGCCCTGACCAGCTAGGATCATCCGCTCCAACTTACACACCCATTAACGGAGCTGGGTTGACCATACACCCAACAACAACCATGTCAGATTCGCCCACAAACGATTACAGAAGGGTAGAGTAGGATGTAGGACATTTGTTTTACCGACTGAAGCCCAATTGAGACGGATCATTGATCAGGCTTTAGCTTCCGCCTGTAGCCACAGCTGCAGGTCAGTCTTCAAAAACTCAATCAGTCACTAGTTATTCAATCAATAACAATTTATGAAATCCACAAAAAAGTATGAAAGCCACTGATTAAAATCTAAAACACAAAATCATAACGTGTGCTGTGCAAGTGCTACGAATTTGCTACGAATCTACGTAGCATATTTCGTAGCAATCTCGATTGTATAAAGCCATGTTTATTACTTACAATAATATGCTTAAAATACTGCTACAAATTATAGGGCCTTATAATTGCTGTTGTTTTTTTAATAAACTTACCAAGAAAATGTTCTAGGAATAACAATGTTCAATCAAAGGCAATAGCAGAGTAAGCTTGAAAGTAATAGCAAAACTTTTACGAAGCAAAAGTCTATGAGATAGGTACCTACGTACACAAAAGATTAGTTGATTAGTCAGTAGTTAGGGTGCTCTTTCAAGAATTAATTTTATTTCTACGGCTGGTTGGACGATATTCATACTAAAATTATAAATGTGAAATTGTCCGTCTGTCTGTCTGCTACATTTTTATCAGCTAGTTTAATCATATTGTTTGAAATAGGTTATAATAAGTAAATGCATTGCTGCGTGCAAAAAAGCAAAAGGTCAGATTCCATCACAACAATATTTTGTAATAGTCTTTTTAAAATGCAGTTTGGAAAAGTTATCTCCAGGCCTATATAAGAAATTCCATCGAAAAGATTCTATCTAGAATATTTAAATTGAAATGTCTGAAATGTAAATCAGAGGATTTGCTTGACTTTGATAATGAAATTATTAAAGGCTTTTGACCATGAGTTTTATGCTAAAGTGCTGGAGGCCTCATGGTAACATTAATCTTAAAGTATTGTTAAGTGTGGCACAATAGTGAGAATAAATGGTTTTCCTATCTTTCTTTCTTAAACGAGAATTCATCACCATCATCACTTTCGTTCGCTGGTTGCCCGCTCATAATAATTGCTAATATTTTTTTATAGCTTGTAAGTTTATAACGTCTTTGAGTGGTGATATCTGGTGAAAGGCCCGATGAATTACGTCAGTTTTTATACTGTCTACATAGGTATTGTGCATACTTTACTGTACTCTACAAGAATCAGCTTTTCTAATTATGGTTCATTTTTGGTAACCATAAACCATTTTTGAGTGGTCATATCTAGAGAAAGGCCCATTCGCATGCGGGCAAACTTTCACTATTGTCATCAGTAGAGAGCCTTTCACCCACCTAATACTGAATCAGCTTTTCTGGCGATAGTTACCAAAAGTGCAGCTATCTCTTAGTCCATAAGAGTATTTCAACTCTTAGGTTTTTGTAACCATTATTATCAGATAGGTATTATAGTGATAATAACCGGGACTGACGCCTTAACGTGCTCCCCGAGGCACAGAGGAAACGAAAGGGCCCAATTTGAACAACCAAATTCGGTCACACATTCAGTTACCGACTTGGGTTAACGTTGCTTAACAATCGCAATCGAATGAACGTTGTCACAATTAAGCCACTCGTCCCTACCCTTCACTGCTAAAGTTAGCGATATCACAGCCGATATTCAATTTCTTAATATGCACTTATTGCACATAGTTAACTCCGACAAGGTGCGCGTCCGGGTGGGGATGAAACCCCAACCACCCGAATAGGAAGCCTGCCCTCTTAACCACTAATAATGCTTTCATCATTTGACAAAAACACCCTGTGTAAAATGTTCGCATGGGTCAGCAACGTCCAGATACAAGATTACAAGATTTATTCTTTAACAACCGACGGTTGAGCTACGATAGCCATACACCTATATAGTACCTCTACCTACCTGACCTTAACCAATATATGGACTTGCATTCATAGTGCTGCGTAGAAAAAAGTTCGTGCCAAACGGGCTTTATCGGTACCTTTTAGCGTTGATTATTATGCAAATAGGTACAGTCGCCCACTTGTATGTTTTTTCATCGAACCGAACCTATTTCTACTTTATATTTTATTATTACGCAATATCCTTCATTACTTGTATATTACTACATACATACATTACTTTCATAGAAAAGAAAGGCTTGTTTATGTTAATGTGCTACGCGCTGAGTTATGATTTAAGGTTTTCTAAAATACGAAAATAATTATTATTAAACCGTTTCTAAGATTGACTTTGTCCCTACTTACTTGCTTTTTACTTAAAAACTCTGGCTCCAGGGCTGGCACATTACTTTAAATTTAACACATCAGCAGGGCGATGATATATTATAAATGCGAAAGTGTGTTTGTTTGTTGGTTTATTGGTTTGTCCTTCAATCACGCCGCAACGGAACAACGGATCGACGTGATTTTTGGCAAAGGTCCATCAAATCCGTTTTATGTGATAGTACAAAGTGTGTAGGTAATAGTATGTTAATTAATTATTCATACTGATATTATAAATGCGAAAGTGTCTGTCTATTCGTCTGTCTGTCTCCTACGCTTTTTTGGCTCATCTGCTTAATCGATTTTGATGAAATCTGGTACAAGATAGTCGTATCCCGGGGAAGGACATATGCTACTTTTATCCCGGAAAATTCACGCGGTCGAAGTCGCGGGCATCATCAAGTTATTACATAATAAATTGTTGGTTTTTCAGAAGCCTGTTCAGTTATTTTACATCGCAAATGATTACTGATGGAAATTGGCAGTTTTGGGACAGAGAATAGCTGAATGAATGCTCTTGTTAAACTTACGTTAGCTTGAAAAGTTACACTATTTACCTTCTCAGGACGCTATTTCGGGCTATAAATATAATGAATATTCATAGATGTGTTCCGGACCAGTGCGGGTTCAAGTGTTCGACAAAAGATACGACGCACGCACCGTCGGTGACGTCATTGGATCTCCATGGCTAAACGATTCAAAATTGTAGGTAAGCCTAATTTGAAAAAGTTTGTAAAAACGTTTGTAAAAATAGGGATGATGACAACTCAATTAAATGAGCAGTTCTTTATCAAACTAGAACTTGAAAACGCGCTTCTGGTACTTATGGAAATTTGTATGAAATACATGAGTTGTGACGTCATCACATTTCAACATTTTTTTTTCTTTGATCATGTTGTTGGAAATGGATATCAAAAGTCAAAACTAACCGAGGATGTGAATTTTAGGTCTTTTGGAAAACTCTCTATTTAATAATTTATATTTTTACCCGACTGCGGAAATTTTACATAGGTACGCATAAAATATGATGTATTAAATATGTAATTTTTTTTGATTCCACTTCAAGTTGACTGCAATCTCTGTTGGTGCCTGGTGGTAAATGGTGATGATGCTTTCAAAGATGGTAGCGGGCTAACCTGGTAGGAGTATGTAAATGCTAAATATCTACAATTTGAACAAATGCCATACGAAAATTAATATTAAGAGTATTCTATATTTTATAGACTCCATCATATTTTATGGACTCCATCAAAATAATAATACAGTCTACCAAAGCTTAGTCCTTACAAAAAGGTAATTCATACATTTTCAAGCAGCCCCTTGGAGTGTATCAAATATCCATATTGTGAGGATAATATAATTGATGTTGACACGTATTATACGCCGCAAAGGTGAATACCCGATGGTCGACGAACCTGCATCAATATTGAAACCCGCCATATTAACCTACTCGTTACGTGTGTACAACGTCAGGAATAATAGATTTTTTACTGCATAATTGAAAACTCTATTTAGCAAATAGTACTCTACAGTGCGGGCTATAATAATGGTCTGAGGGGCCAGCTTACCTATGTCGCGTTGCGTCGCGCTTAGGACCTATTTAATAATTAATTATCAAGATAATTTTATAAGTATTATTACCAGACCGTTATATATGGCGGGATTATTTATTTTAAATACTCAGTTCTATAAAAAAGCGTCAACAGTATATAATATTATGTGGAAGCTGTTATAACTATTATTTATTACTTAGTTATTATTTTATATGCTTCTTAATAGAATAGTATACAAAAGCGGAGCTTAATGCTTTAACGAATTTCAGGTCCCACCTTCTCTACCTGATACGAAACGACGAAGGAGTATTCGAATATTGCAAAGTACTTCCAATACAAAAAAAAAATGTACTACTTACTCAAAACTATTTCGATTATCATCACAAATATAACGACGAGGGCTATCACAGGACAAAAGCTACTTACGACTAAGGTAAACAACTTTTATGGGAAACGAACGACAGATTTTTTGCTACCAAGACTAATCAATGAATTACCACCCGATCTCAAATCCAAATTAACCAAAAAAACATTAAGTATAAAATAAAAAAATATTTATTAAAATGTCATAATTAAAAACTACATAGGTATTAAACGTATCTTTATTACAAAAATATATAATTATAAATATCACTGTAACGATAAAACATTATTAATAAAAGTTTCAAATAGCAGCAGTCAACAGCCTGTATCTCGAATATCCAAAGTCCAAGCGCTCCGGTGCTCTGTACTCGTACGTCGTACGTCGTGCATTTCTATAATGAAATACCCTACAACTTTAATTTATTACGTACTTTATGATGTTTATTTACCTTTACTTAATTTTTGATTACTTGTTTGATGTATTGCTGTTTATTATTGTTTATTGTTGTCTTAATGTTATTTTATTTGTCCACATAATACTAGTATTTAAGTAATAGATTTAAGAGGAATGTGCAACCCCCAGATAAGACGACAAGGCTTAAGGGGAGCTAAGAAACAATGTAAATGTAAAATTTCTTTGTTAATAAATAAATAAATAAATAAATAAAAAATAAATACCTTCCAAAGCAACCGCGATCCAAACTTCATAGTCAGGGATCGTTTATACCTCTAATAAAGACATACATACATAGAAAAACTTTCAGCTTTAACGAAGATCTGATCGTCGCGGGATCTTGCTCTATAATAAAAGCACGTATTTGATTTTATGCAAAATTTTATATTCACGCGACAACACGCTAAGGTCGCGTCCACGACGATTTTGTAAATGATGCATAATTTGGTTGTTAATTATGTAAGCTGACCGTGACCGACCATGAACGATAATTCGAGACCTAAAGAAATATGGTACTTAGTGCTTCAACTATACTTTCATTCTAGGCGTTAATTAAAGTGTGTATATTTTTCTGAAAAATAATTATTTTTGTTTGTTTTGGCCCATAAATACAATACGAATTTTACCTAGATATTTATTTTTTATAAAGACTACTTGCATTGAGACAATTACTTTGTAGATCTTAAATTATGGAGTTCTAGGGTTAATTAAAATAATTCTAATATTTAAGCAATAGGTAGCTACGCATGCTGTATTAAAAATATTTATTAAACATAATTAATTTAGTTTGCTAGTTATACGTGGGAGTAGATGATGCCCGCGACTACGTCCACGTGGATTAAGATTTTTTGATTCCCGCAGGAACTCTTTAATTTTCCGGGATAAAAAGTAGCCTTTGTCCTTCCCCGGGATGTAGCCTACCTCTATACCAAATTTCATCCAAAATCCAAATCGGTTGAACAGATGGGCCGTGAAATCTTAGCAGACAGACAGACAGACATGCATTTTCACATTTATAATATTAGTAGCGAAGTATGGCATATAACAAATCTAAAGTTCGTTATGCCCCTCTGGTATTACAGTATCGGTAGCTGCGGGTCATTACAACCCGTATCATGCCCCTATCACTTACTTGCATATCAGCTACACCACACGTTAGGTTCTTCAAATAAGTATACTTTATTGCGATCATCATAAAGGAAATATTGCAAGTGAATAGCATTAATATAATTATATAATTATATATAATTATATAATTATATATAATTATATAATTATATATAATTATATTAATATTAATATAATTTCCATTGATTAAAATTATGACTTTTGTTAACTACATATTCAGGTAAAGTTCAAGTTTACACCCGTGTTTAAATAAGCAAAGATAATGAGTGATGTTTCAATTAGAGTATTTAATATTGATGTATGGGGTTTCAGATAGGTATGGGAGAAGTTAAAGTTTGTTCAGAAATAGTCCATCATACCATTTAAATAACTGACTTAGAATTCTGTAGTGTTTACACGGATATAATATCCAGTAGGTCTAAATATAGGGTTTTATGATGTCGATCAGTAAAGCGACCTCGACGCCATGGCTTTTATCAGATTCACGGCCATAGCTAATAGGAAACTGCCCTTTCAAATTGTTATTTTTATATTTAGCCCTTTTTGAAACAGCTTTGTTATAAGTAACTGCGATTTTAACGTACATCGTTGTGTTGTAGGCTTATCTTAGGACTCACATTGATTTAAAATCCTTCCGGACCCACTGAAGAACCAAGCGGTGGTACCAACAGTCCGAAACAAGTACATGGAGAGCCATAAATTCGAAAAAAGAAATTACTTACATGTCAAACTTCATTTTAAAATTAGTCACTCAAGGGAGGCTTATCTCTCCCAATCCAATCAATGTATATAATGAAGACCTTATAGAGAAGCACATAGTATATAGACTCCATAGATGTATCATACGTCCATGATCGAATCCGTTGTGCATAGATGCAAAGTATACCATAAGTGTCCTTATTTTTCAATTTAATGTGTGAAGAATGTTCTGGACCAAATATAGATTCAAAAAAGTAGGTTAAAAAGGTTCGTGCAAGGTCTAGGTAACTCGCGCAGTCTGCCAGATCAAAAATGATTGCTCGTAATAGTTACAAGTACTGTAAGGTAGGTCTTTATTACTAATTAAGGGCAATGGGAGTAAAAGTCACGGCATAATATATCTATGCCGTCTATCGCGTGGGTGTTGAAAACTAGTCATGCCCGCCACGCGACCGGCCGACCGCTTACATGGCAGATTTTCTGCTTCGTTTGATTGTCACTGCAGTTTTATTTTAAAAACCATATTTTTAATGATATATTTATAATATAATGATAGATTAATAAATTATTTTCATCCCTACTTACCAATATTACAAATGTAAGTGTATCGGTCTGCTACGCTTTCCCAGCCCAACTTTTCAACCTATTTTGATGTGTACAGACTACAGAGCTAGGGAAAAAAAATTATCTCATAAAATTAAGGAGTCATCAGTATACTTATAATTATTGTAAATATGAAACCAAGACCAACGATTTGTTGGTTATTGCACTATTGCATCCCAAGAGTAATATATGATACTTTATATCTATTGTTACAAAATATACGCGGAGGAAGTCGTGGACATCATCTAGTTTATAAAATTTCTAAAGTACAATGATAGCCACATGTTCGCTTCTTAGGAAGCGTGTCCATTGTAGACACGAACGTTTTGTTTAAACAGGCAGAAAAGCGAACAGATTTCTGGGGGCTTATTACCATCGTTAAAAGCAGTATTATTTTAAAATTGAACTTTTATACGATGTACCTTAACGTCTCCAAAATAAAGATTAAAATTCTGAAACAAGAGTATCATTAATATTAAAATAGTACTGCTTTAATCGATGGTAGTAGGTCCCTTGGATTGTTTGTCCTCACTTTCTTGCCATTTTAGTATCGCGCGAGTCGAGGTGCCCCTATCAACCTACTTATGTGATAATAATAGTTAGAACTTGCTTTATTATTACTTAGTTGCTTCAAAGCGCAACCAAAATATTTGTATTTTGGTTGTTGCCAGTTAAACAAGAAATTTAATAGTAATCATAACTAATTGCACTAGATTAAAATGTACTCATCGATCAAGAATATGATCGATTGCTGATGCCCGCGACTTCGTCCGCGTGGATTGAGGGTTTTTTGGTTCCCTTTGATTTTTGGAACTCTTTGATTTTCCGGGTTAAAAAGTAGCATAGTGTTATTCCAGACTATAATCTATCATCCAAATCCGTTCAGCCGTCCATCAAAACCTTTGCATTTTTAATATTAGAATAGAAGATGATTAGCATTTGATAGAATTCTGATCGAAGCTATTGGTGAAAATGAAAAAAAATATTTATTTCACGTAAAACCATTTGTGTCACTCATGATAAGGTTAAGTTAAGGTTAAGGTTAAGTTATGCCAAAACTTTACCACCGGTTCGGAAAAGAAATTTTACTGAGAAGAACCGGCAAACTTAACAGTTGTTCCTTTTTAAAAGAAAAGGATTTTACAAAGTTAGCTAATACACCATACCTACATATGTAATGTAACAAGAATTACACGGGACTTGTGGACTTTTCAATGTGAGGCCAATTTCTTCCATGCAACTTTGTCGTTCAGAAAGTCTTCAATAGTATACTATTAAGTATGGTTAAGCCTCGGCTTAACAAATGCTATTTAACACAGCAGAGCATAGTGGCTTAGAAGTATATTCAGTTGCTTAAACTGAATATCACTTGCTATAACGTAAACTAGGCGTAAGTTAGCCTCTAATTATCTTTCAATATTTGTAAAATCTCTACAGAATGTTTGTTACAACGTTATTGATACTAAAGAATTTAAAAAATCAATATCAAACTTGCTATAACGGTAAAGAAAAAAATCGTGAGGAAACCTGCATGACGTACTCCAGTGAGGTCTTCACAATGTGCAAAATGGTATTGCCAATTCGACTTGGCCAGCGTGGTGAAGGGAACTCAGTTCCCTTCACCACGCTGTTTTTTTACACCACTTTAAGTTAGCCCTTGACTGCAATCTCACCTGATGGTAAGTGATGATGCATTCTAAGTTGGTAGCGGGCTAACCTGTTAGGGGCATGGCAGTTATATTAAACCCATACCCCTATTCGGTTTCTACACGGCATCGTACCGAAACGCTAAATCGCTTGACGGTATGTCTTTGCCGGTAGGTTGGGGTAACTTGCCACAGGCGAAGCCTATAAGCAGGCCGAACCAGGGAAAATTCAGAAATTATAAATTCTCAAATTGACCCTGCCGGGGAACGAATCCGGGACCTCCGCACGTTAAGACAACAGCGCTCAACACTGCGCCACGGAAGTCGTCAAAACAGTTCATTGAATGAAGGTGCTAGGATAATAACATAATAAGAATCTGTTCTTACATTTTGGTTGGCTGTAATGTATGTAGAGTCCATTCTTCATGTCGTGATCCAGGAAACACTTTTTTGAGCTTTCCATTTTGGAAGGATAAAAGGCCATAAAAGTCATGACATAATCGTAGATGAAACTGTTTAATATTATAGTGAATGTGACACATCGATGCAACTTAGGAGCATTCTAACTTCATGAGTCATGACACCTTTGATTATGTATATGGGAGACATGCCACAAATAAATTATCATCATTTAGCCCAGTCATTTGGTGCTCGAAAAGGGGGTTACCTTGAAAGTTACTCGGGAGTTCCCGGATTTTCACTTTGCCACCTCGTATTAGGGAAATAACTGTTTGTGGGCGCCATTTTTACAATATGGCGGCTCGAGCAAAGATGCCAAAATGAAAATTCGGAAAGAGCACGTTGAAATCAATCAAGCAATTTTCAAAACTCCCGAGAAACTTTACAGGTAAAACTACCAAATGACTGGGTTAATTGCTTAAACGTGGATCCAGTCGCTTTAGTTTCGCACCATTGAATCCGTTTCCGAAATTTAAATTTTCTTATAAAAACAATGGAATGCTTGGAAGTGATTACTTTAGGCATGAAACCAATTTACGTGGCAATTAGGTGTCTATGTATACGAGTAGCAATAACATGGAACGTGGTCATTTCAAACTATGTAGGCATCAATCGATTTTATGGCCTGTTGGCACGAGCGATCGAAAATGTTCCTTATCAAATATTTACCGATTACCTGCCCGCCCTACTGACACCACTCATTATATTGAATATTCTCCGTCACAACAAAAATGAACTCTGACCTAACCTCGCTTTAAATAAGAATTAACGCACCTAGATTTCAGACACATAATATTGAATATTGATCCCAGTAGGTTTTGATCAATTATATTCTTCTTCTTTTTATCTCGGAAAATCCAAAAGTTCCCACAGGATTTTTCAATACCCTTTATCCACGCTAAGTCATCATCGCATCTAATTATTTATTACACTAGGGATTAAAAGCTTTTGAAGGGATTTTCCTAATGGTTTTTCCGCACTAATCCCTGAGAAGTAAACCGCATGAAGGTAAGCGAATATACTGAACTATTTCGTTAAGACTTCGCATAGGAGCACAAACCGTGAGAATAATACGTACATACTACCTAACAAGTTGCTGTAATAAAAACTTATGTTGTCATAGGTAGGTACACTGTTCGTACATGAGACGAACTAAAATTCAATTGTACAAAAATTGTGGATTTGTCGATTGTTTACTATAGGAAAAATGGGCAATGGTTTATGCTCCATAATATGGTTATTTTCAAGTCAGCTTTTTAAGGATATTAAATGTAAGTAGATGAAAAAAGCACAACCTAGAGTAGGTAAGTTCTAAAACTTATCATTACAATTTTTACCGTGCAGTTTAAATTTTTCGGATTAAATCGAACATACATTTTTCGTTTTAAATTAACGAATTTGCATCAACCATAGAAAAGGAATGATAGTAAATATCAATCAACAGCGATTAAAAAATCACCCGCAAACACACACCTGCGATTATAATTATCAATCGTGTGTACTTTATTGACCAATTAAAGTATGTAACTAAGCCTTTAGGCCCGTTTATTTCCATCGAGCAAGAACTAGCAAGCATGCTATGCTATGCCTATGCTTGCATTTAGGTATAAGGTTACCTAAACTCATGTGGGCTAGTAATACGGGCTACATTAAATTCAAATATCGATTTAATGTATTGATATTTGAATTGAAATCTTCTGAAGGAGTTAATTCTACTAAACCTTAGCTGTCTACTTTATATCAATACTGTGCATGAGACAGCAACACTTTAATTAAAAAAACTCTATCCTTTCATAGAGTCTCCGTTTCACAATTGGCCTTTCCAAGTAAGACGATTTGAAATTGTTTTATATCTGAAATTGGTTTGGGGTGAGTCTATTGTGTTCATGTCGTATGAATGAGCACATTTCACATGATTACAAATTGAAGTAATCAACAATTAGGATAAGTATAAGGGGGTTGATATTGATTCAAAAGACGTAGGCGGTTTTTCAACAAATATATTTCAGAAAATATTTAAGGGACGGTATTGTGGCACTCATCAAAATAGCAAATAATATGACGTGAACGATGTCCTAGATTTATTAATTGAGAAAATGAATACATCCATATTAAACTCTAGATAAGGAATATTTAATAAAGTCATTGTATTCATGTAAATTATGGTGGCTTTTGGCAATTGGTTTCAAGAGAGGGGCACCAGATGCGTTACTCCATTTTATTATAAAATTTTATGCTATTGTGAGATAATTAAGGCTAATTCGTTTTGATGACATGTGATTTTTAAATCGTCAATTGGCAGGTCTCATATTTTAAAGTGAATATATATTGATTACCCCATTTGATTTTGTTATTGTTCTCAATAGTGCATTCGCTAGGTATATAATTTTCTACTATTATTTTTTATTTAGGAATTCTTCGGTGTTTGAAACTGTTACATTTATGTTCAAGCCAATACTTTTTTTATTTCCATTCGAGTCCGCCGATTGGTCGTCAGGTTTTTCTTTAACACTAGGACTATCTAAAAATTACAATGAATTAAAAAATCAGTTCATGAGATAAAAATACATTATTATTTGATTAAATAAAATTATTAAACTGCGTACCTTTATTTAGTTGTAAATTTAGTATTCGATGATACAGCTCACTGAATTTTTTTTGACGCCTCATGTTAGACGGAGTTTTGACTACAAGAGTCGGTAACAAAATATAATGTTCTAGATTGGGTTCTTCCTTATATTTTTTCCTTGATGAATTTTTTTTTACTACTAAACGAGGATTTTTAGGGCGTGTCTTGCCCGTAGTATGGCTACTACCACTTGTAAGGTCTTGAGTACTGGTGTCTTGGTTTGTGGGTTCGGCTTTAGATTTTTTCATAGGATTCATTGGACTGGATGTATGATAGCAACACGTTGGCGCCCTGCCAGCGGTGGAACGGGGTGCAGCATAACTCGGCCCAGGAGAACAATCTTCTTGTCTAAACCGCCGGTCGGGACGCGATTCAAAGACTAGGCGTTCGTAGCTCTGGCGATTTTTCAAAAAACTTCGATCATTACGATTATCTGCAATGGCTGTGTTATGGTCGCTAGCCGCTATATCTTCATTGCCTTGTCTATTTTTGTGACTTGCAACTATGATGTCACCAGTCTTGCCGACGGGCCGACAGGTATTTTCATGGCGATGATTAAGTTTAACAATTCTGTAATGACGCCGTTTTCTACGTTCCACGTGTGCTACTCTTTCTCTGAGTAAGCTATCGATCAGATGTTGTAAGTCTGATCTTGTTCCATATCTATCTGGGTGAGGCACGCGTCGTGCAAGACGAGCATTTGGCCAATGGGTTCGGCAAACATCTTCATAAATAATGTCACTGAGCACTGCTTCCCGAGACGGTGTCAATTTAATACCATCATCCCGTGGAGCAAACTCACCCTGAGCCAAATAATGAACTGTATCCATTAGTCTATAATCTCTTACTGGATTGAGCTTGTGTCTTATTTTATGAACTCTCTCTGCAGCCATCTTTGACCCATCATCTCTTTTACAAGGGACTGATGCACACTGTCGTCTACCTCTTGCTGTAATCCCGTCATATAGTGTAAAATCACGACCGTATTGTTCAGAATTGTGTTCTTTTTGAATAGTTGTGGTTTTACTTGCTGATAAAGGTGCTGGTTGTTGAGAGTATCGTTGAAACGCAGATGTTTCCGGGATATGACTATATTCAATATAACTACAGCCTGCCCTTCCATTGCTCGATGAAGCTCTCATTTTATTTTCTTTTTGTTCTTCTTCATCGGACGAAGAAAATGGAAGATTAGGATCGAGAGAACGAAATACCATTTCCTGTTTTAAAATTTTTCTTTCTAATTGCTCTATCCTTTTATTAATGTAAAAAATGTTATTAGGTGAAGTGTTTTCGTCGGAAGGTGTTTCTGTTACGATGAGTGTACCAATATTATCTTTTTTTGGAGTAATTTTGTTGTCCTGAGTAATTTTATCTACTTTAGGAAGAGTCATAGTTATTTGTGGTTGGGAGTAAAGATAGCATTTTTCTGCTGCAGGTTTTTTTGTATTTATGGTGGAAAACTCAGAAGAATTTTCAGTATTCGAGCATTTTGAAACTTCTGTAGTACTTTCTACAAATGGAGTACTGGTTGATGTCCTTTCACCGAAGATTTCGCTCTTTGCTAGACTTTTTAAATAGATAGTGCCACAAGGAAGGGAGTTGACTGTATTTGATACATCTTCGCTGAAATCTAAAAAATTTACAGAGGAAATAAATCGTAGACTTTTTTATTCTTTTATCACTAAGGTAGGTATTCTTACGTGTTGTAAATGATGAATGGTCTCCTATAGCAAGCCTTGAACCCGATCTGTCCGAACGCTGTAATTGAATATTTCTTATTTTAGTGAGAGTTTGTGACTACGTAAGTACTGATCTATAAAAGTTTCAATATTCATATATAAAAAAACATACGTAACGACTAACTTTTTTGGAATGGTATCGATTCTTTTCGGCTATATATAACGTTTTTATTGCTGGCGCTCGTGGTTTAATTGAAACAAGTACTTTTTGAGCTGTGTTTTGTGCATTTGATCCTTTTTGAACTATTTCTAAAAAAAGTAACCTTATTATGATCAATTAAAAAGTACTAACCAAATAAAAGTAACATTATGAATTAAATTAATTTAAATTCATTTATACAGGTCAGGCGTTTAAAATTAACTTTACCGCTACTTAATATATAAAAAACTAACCTAAAAAGAAAGGAAGAAGACGGAAAAAACGACGGGAAATGGTATTTTACCTACCTAAAAGTAGTTTTTTGGGAGGGCGGTATGATTTTTCGGCAAGAGAGTCGTAGTTGACTTTGCGTATTAATTTCTCTTCTTGAATAGATATTAATTTCTTCTTAGATGGAGACTGTTTATTTTCCATCACATTTTATTTTCTTCTTCCCGAGCATATTTATTTCTTGATATCTCTAGATTCCAATAAAATGCGTTCAAAATAATAATTTGGATAAAAAGGAAAATTTTACAACAAAATGTCATTAAGGCATGACGTATCAATTCTTTCAAGCATTTCTTCTTCTTTCTCTCTGAATTTTAAGAAATAAAGTTTTATTTCTGTTCTTATCTATGTCTTATTTTTCTTATATCCTGATTTACATGTTTTGTATTTTTCTTATATCCTGATTTACATGTACATATGTAGTTTCATTATTTAATAATAATATATCTAATACAGAAGACTGGTTAGACATTATAGTGCTATCAACTGATAGAAATTTTACGTTCCACTCATTGAAGCCTGGGCAGATCAGCATTTTACAGAATCTAAAAATAATATAGTGTCGCTTTAACAACGCTTCATTTAAACAACAGAGCTCGTAAATGTATTTTACAGAGAAAAGTTGTATGATTTTCATTCAGCAATAATAAAGACTTGAACAAAACAAAGAACAAAACTGTGATCATATAAAACTTTATACTTTTTGTGGTCATTTCGAAAATAGAAGATATGGTAAAAAAGGAAATTCAACAGTCAAAATTGCAAAGCGTGACGTTTCAGCCATTTGTATTTTTCTAAAAATTGTTAACCAATTTTCTGGTGACAAAAAAAGCGAGTGTTAGAGGAGAATTAGACGTATGGATGCTTAGTTTGCTTTAGAGGATGTCCGAACAAGAAAAAAAGAGTGGCGGAACCGCCCGTGTGGGCTCAGTTATAATGGTGGAGAAGACGACCAGCAGTCGCCACAATAAGCCTTGTAAACCCAACGAGCTGCACGATGATTCTGACTTACATCACAAACGCTCGAAGGCACCCGTCGTCCCTTGTACGTACATCTAGTTGCTTTAATTGAGACATCACTGAATGTGACATTTTGGTGTTTATTATTATTATTATTATTATTATTACTCTTTATTTTGTACACCACAACACATAAAAAGTACACAAAAAATACATAGAAAACAAAGAACTAAGTAGTATACAAAAAGGCGGCCTTATCGCTTAGTAGCGATCTCTGCCAGGCAACCTTAGGAATAGGAGAAGTAAGGAGATTAACTCGCGGGTGGTGTATCATTATAAACATACAAACAAATACCTACATACTAATACATAAACTGTTACACAAATAATATAATACTTATAATAAATATATGAAAATAAACTAATATATATTATGTATTTTTAGTAATATCATACTAAATAAAAGTTTAAACTAGTCGTCTGCATTATGGTGATAAATAGAAACTCTTAACAGATTTTTTAAATATTTCCAGTGACTTTGATTGTCGTATGTTTAATGGGAGAGCATTCCATAATAAAACAGCTTGCACTGTGAAAGACTGCGCATAAAACTTTGTCTTATGCGATGGTATGCATAAAGTTAATTTACGGGTTGTTCGTATTTCGGACTGATCTCCCAGAAATTTAAACTTCTCCTTCAGGTAAGAGGGAGTTACTTCATGTTTACTTGCTAATTTTGGTCTTGCGTCGCAATGCATCTTTATATACACTAATTGCACGTTATTGTGGTTAATTGTATTGTATTTACATTGATGGTGCTACGGTGCCGCAAGTTTCAAAAACAATACAACGTTTCATCGCAATCAGATGAGTTGCATTGGTTGTACGCCACAAATGAGGTACATAAATTTTTATAAACTCAAGATAAAGCATTGAATAATTTATTTAACAGCGGAAGAATTGAAACATGTAGCCGAAAATTCGACTGCAAAGGAGAGTACAGAAATTGAGGAGCGAAAGGAGTGTGAACACGGTAATTATTCTTTAACGGAATACTTTTCTATATTTTCAGTATTAAGAGAGTTTTTTGTGAAGCATATTATTTGGAAAATTCTGGTATCAATATCTATAATATAAGTTCTTCTTACTTTAGATGCATGTAGAATGTTTAGCAGTAATGATGGGAATACTAACCAAATACCAAAATATAATTTCTGCTCACAGAATACAATGAAAATAGTTAATTAGTACAAATTAAAATAAATCATATAAATTGCGATTACAGCGATATCTTCTGTAAAGCACAAGCACAGCTTCGCAAAAAAATTATCATCTAGTACTAATAAGCGGGAACCCTCACCTGAATCGATTACATTATCAACGTTAGAAGCTGATAAAAAGGTAAAGATGTTATACTAATTAATACTAATATTAAAAATGAAAATACGTGTCTGTCTGTCCGTGTTATTGTCCATCTGTTTTAAGTGCTTTGTACAAATGAGCAAAAGCGAACTTCCATACATCAATAGTATTGCGAAAAAAAGAATTATATACACGTGTGCAAAAAAATATTTTGATAGGGGTCGGGTACGAAGCTCTCAGAAGCAAGAATTTAAAAAAATGAAGTTAGAAAAAAAAATATTTAGTTTTATAAGTTAAGTGATAATGTCACTCCTAAAACTGACAACCGGGAAAAAGCCACAACGACAAAGACAGATGACAATCACAGACCAGTAAAACATTCGGCACAACCACATACAATCAGCAGCATTGCTCCCATATATTCTTTCATTTAGTACCATTTCGGTCAGAGATTAACAAATAAAGTATGCAGGAAAATTCACTTAAATAATATAAAATATACTAAAAAAAGATCAATCCTATTATTTATGAAAACATTAATCAGACGAAATAATTAAAATTTTTAAAACGATACAAAATAATCTACCAATTTAGATGTATTTTAGTTACTAGTTAGATTATACATAAAATGGTAACACTAAACTGAGAAACGGAACTAAATAATCAAAAAAGATTCCATAAATATTTTATTTTTTACCTAGCTTATTTTAATTAAGGTAAATACTTGATAAACATAAAATATATAAAAAATCTTTTTTGTAATCTTACTTGTGTACCTTCAAGATTTCGTCAATGAAGTCTATACAAATTTCGCCATTGCTCTTTGGCACAGATGTAGCTTGCATCACGAAAACGGACGTATTCCGGAAACTCGTAGTTCTTAATAAGAACTCGTTAAGTGGCGGGAATCATCTAATCACTTTTCTTAATAATAGTTTTTTTAATATATTTTTAATTCAATGTCAAGTTACCCCACATTTGTGATCCCAGCAGGTAAAACCGACCCAAACAGTTTCTACTTGGAATCGGACCATTACAATAATCTTGCGATCTTGCCGGTAGAAGACAACCTCCGTGGCGCAGTGTGTAGCGCTGTTGTCTTAACGTGCGGAGGTCCCGGGTTCGATCCCCGGCGGGATCAATTTTAGAATTTATAACTTCTGAATTTTCCCTGGTCTGACCTGGTGGGAGGCTTCGGCCGTGGCTAGTTACCACCCTACCAGCAAAGACGTGCCGCCAGGCGATTTAGCGTTACGGTACGATGCCGTGTAGAAACCGAATAGGTGTTTAATATGGTTTAATATAACTGCCATGCCCCTAACAGGTTAGCCCAGTACCATCTTAGACTGCATCATCACTTACCATCAGGTGAGATCGCAGTCAAGGACTAACTAGTAGTGGTTAAAAAAAAAAGATATAGTCCCACAAACTTATCTGGCCCGGTGGCCAAAATTGGAACTATTATTTATTTCTGTTTAGTTTTTGTTTTTATTTTACTTTTCATAAATACTAGCGACGCTGTCACCGGGTCATAACTTTGTCGGACTATAAGTTTGTGGGGCTGTAGGTGCACGATAAACACGATAGCATAGGGCATGAAATAGACGATTATAACTGACCTTTTCTGAAATAATTGGGCTTTTTTAACTAATGTTTAAAACCAGTACGAAAAACCACTTTAAAGAGAAATTAAGGGCAAATAATAATAAGAATGAAGATTTTAATAACATTATTAATTTAGGTATTTAAAAAATATGTTATTACAGAAACCTATACCACCAGATGTACAGTCCGATACCGTTGCCAAAGAGAAGGAAGCAGCAAAGAAAGTATCAAAAGATGATGATGAAGACAGTATTACTGATGAAATTAAAGAGTTGCGGACTCCAGAAGTGGCGAAGGAACATTCAGAATGGGTAAAGTAAAAAATGTCTTCTAACTATAACAATGTCTAGAGTATGCGATATGCAGGTGCTTACAAGACGTTGTATTGGTGATTGAATCTCCATGGCTCGGCGTCGTCGTCGTCAGACGTTGATAGCTGAGGTGCCCCTATTGCTGGACCTAGGTAAATCTGGCCAATTTTCAAACCACGGTTTCGTGTTGTTGTACAAAAAATGACACAACCAGTTTACGCACCTAGCGAGATATCTACGCCTTAAGATGCAATTCCGACTTCTTGGGCCCATTGAATGGTCAATATTTTAAAAACCCCAATAATGCGCGGCAGCCCGCTTTGTGAATATAGTTACAACTTTAGAACTTAACGTTAGAACTTTATTCATGCGTTGGTATTTTAGAAAAACAGAATAAGATTTAAAGATTGAGAGATACACCACACGACCCGATTAGTCATAATAAAATATCAAATCATAGATTTTTTATAAAGCCCATAAAGGTCATAAAAATACTAGGATTTAATTTGACAAACGCGCGTCGCCTGGTTTCAATTCCGATGGCGTGCTATGAGCTCGGGACGTTATCTGTTGTTACTTGTTAGGCGTTACTGATGAATCTCATTTGCCATTGTTGTAGTCGGACGATGAAGAGGCGGGTGGGCTGCCGCGCACCGACTCCCGGGCGTCCCGCGTGTCCCGCGCTGTGCAAAAGCTGTTCTGCTGTGGAGTCGCGTACGATGCCCCCTCCGAAGACAACATCTCTACGCACCGCGGCTACCCCATATAGACGCACCTACAAACACCATTCAACGCGTCCAATGTGCCCGATTCCCCGATCATTATGCTAGCTGGCCATTTTCGATTGTCAGTTTGGGATCTAAGATCGTATCGTATTCGTACGTGAATTCTGTTACAGTTAAGCTATAAATGAGTATTTGGCCGGCGAAGTTAGTGTCTGATAGACTTTTGCAGCATTCCTTGATCCATCACAGTATAAGTAGACGCTGGCGGTTGGGGATGGCCAGCTAGAATTGTGATTGTCTTACATGTGAACTATGCACGTGTGTTTATTTGTGTACATATAAAATTATAATATTAAAATGATTTTTCATTACACTAAAAATATCTGATGTATCATTTGAGTTCGTTTAACCGGAATATAGTTTTTACAGTATGTTTTATACGAAATGCTGTTAGTACTTAATATTAATTTATAACAATCTACCTAATTATGATAACAAATGAACACTATTATCATCGATATCAAGTTATGGTTATTACATTTTCTATAAATTGCGAATGTATTAGTAGAATAATAAAATAATGACATGCTATATTCATAGTTTTAATCTTTCGTTCAATTTTTAAATTAAAACCTCTAATCGTTAGTATAAATGTAATTAACTTTTCAATTCTTGTCCTAAAGAATACTGATTCACCCGTCATGAAGAAGAAAGGAATCTCTTGGAATGATACAGAATATCAAGATAATGTGATTCTAAAGGTAAGTATTTTTAGTTCCTGCGAGATTAATTCTAATGTATATTTCACTGAATAATATTAATATACAACCACAAGTAATACTTGTGCATCAATATAATATTTTTTCTAAATATAAATTTGAATCTCAGGAAATAGGAGCAAGAAGTGAAGCATGGATGTTGGACCGCAAAGCTTCGGTGGGCCCCTGCTATAGACCTGGCATGCCCTTCGAGGGACCTTCGGGGATCATGATTAACTTGCCAAAGGTCACCGTCCTATTTACCTAATAAAAATAATTTATTGTGTATGTTGGTTATGTGTACACTTCTCAACACTTCTATAGAGTTGGATGTTTTTTGACAGTTTGAACTATAATCTTTGTTTTTTGAAATTCTCCTTTTCTGAACTTCCAATTATGTGGAATCAGGTTTTAATGAGTTCTATTATAGAGCAAGATCCCGCGAAGATCAGACCTTCGTTATTTTATTAAAGAAGGAAGAAGCCATACATAGAAAATCTTTCAGCTTTAACAAAATAACGAAGGTCTGATCGTCGCGCGATCTTGGACCATTAACAAACCGACTGGTTTTTGTCCTTACTACACGCTTGTGTGACTAAAAGAGAACAACTGGGAATTTTTCTCTCACTATTTCTATGATTCTCTATTTGACATCACCATGACTTTCTGTGTCTTGTTTAGAGCTTTGAAGTAACCTTTAGTGCCTGTCCACTGAAGCCAATGAAGCCAAGAAGATGTGTCAAGCAGACCAATCAGATTGTTGACAGGTGACGCGATCGTATTACCTATCAGGGATCCCGAATCCGATTGGTTAGCCCAACATATTATCTTCGCTCCGCTTCGCTTCAGTAGGCAGACAGCATGAGGGTGTGTTTAGCTAATGTGGAGACGAGCGAAGTGGAGCGCAGGCGTGTGCGCTTCGATCAATTAGACTAATAAAAAATTACGTGATAAAATTATCATGTCATCTTGCAACTACATAATAAAATTATCATGTCATCTAAGAATGATTGGTCTATTGGACCCACGCTCCACTCCACTTCAGTGGAAATGCAGCCTTAAATAAGTAATTATAGTTTTGTTTACACTTGACATGTTATTTTTTTTCAGAAATCTTTCAAATCTGTGAATCAACCATCGGGGATAAGTATTAATATATCCAGGGTGCGATTTATTTATTTTATTTTATTGTGCACGTGACCGATCTCACAAGTGATACGACTGTAACCCAATATTTCTTCGCGTCCACAGAAATGTTTGGTGACCAAATCTAAATCAAATATGGATGACTTCAAGAAGCCCAATGAAAAATTAAATTCTGAAAACTTAAATAACTCAAATGTAAGTATCTCAAAAAACATAAAGTCTCTTTCCTTTCCTTGGTGGCATAGAACTGGTGACTTTATTTGGTGTAAGAGATTCTAAAATTCATTGCTGCACAAATTTTTATAGTGGAGTGAGAACGAAATCGGAATGAAGAAAGATTAGTACAGGAAGTTCCGACGAATTGACTGATGTTAATAAGCCAAAGAGATTTCCAAGCTACAATTAATACTTTTTTCTGAAAGAAAATAATTCTACTTTTTAAATCTATAAACACCTTGCTAAACATCCCTCCTATGAATACGTACCATTTCTTAGTAATTGTTGTTGTTAAAATTTCCGTTTCAGGGCAAAAGCGAACCAAAAATAGCAAATTGCTTGAGTAACATCAGAGAAAAGATTTGCAACGTGCATAGTAAAATAAGAGGTGTTTTTCAGTAACCTTCTACTATGCCTTCTACGATACAAAATAATAATAATTGAAAATCTTTATATAATTTTACATGAATCATTAATTGCGAAACTGTTATTTATTACAACAACTTTAAATATAGGTACCTAATTATTTTAATAGAAATCTATTCAACTAAATAAAAAACTGCAACTTATGGTCGAACTTTTTATCACAAAGACTTCATTAAATAGTTACAAAAGCTACTTATGTAAAAGTTATGAGATCACATTCTTGATTCTGTGTGACAATCACTTATTAAGTACGCAACTTATGAACAGCCCTAGGTGTATATTAGTGGCTATTAAAAATTAAAGCCATGGACTTATATTTTTATCCATTGTAGGTTTGCTATGAAAAAATAAAAATATTTCGCAGCAAACCTTGGATAAAAATATATGTCAGTGACAGTTAATTTTTTGACAGCCACTGAGTCAGAATAGTGCTGCAGGTATGCTCTACGCATCTCTAACTATCCCTAGAAAACCTCATCTCACGCAGAACATCGTCGACTGGCGAACAGCGCGTAAATACAAGATATAGTCACTTGTCCTGTCAGCGTTGTTCAGAAACGCATCAATACATAAACTATCAGTGCCGATGATCAGCGTGAGAAGAAAACAAGCCTTATTGAATGGAAACGGGGCGCACCGAGGCATGCAAAGGGGGTCATAATACGGGAATTATTTGATACGGTCTCTATAAATTTTCTCGATTCGGACACTTTTGGGGACATTGCACACGCTGCAAGCGGGCCCCTTTAGCGGCATCTGATGCTTCAAGTTGAGAGCTCGCGCAGCGTCAAACTCTCGGTCCCGCGGCCTCCAGCACAGCTCCGTGGAACCACACACGCAAGTCATTTCACGGCATATCTGTGGGCATTTAATAAACATACAGAAAAACGTGTGGCTGTAATAAAAACTGCTGGCAGTGATAATGGAGCCAATGGATAGAGTGCACTTGCCTAGAAGATTACTATATTTCTTCCTATTTTTCCTTACTCTTGATTTGAAGGTACTTAAATTCTAAGTGGCGAGGGTTTCCAAAAAAAATACCCGGCTGAGTTTGTTGTGGGCTCTTCTCAGACGAGGGCGCGTTTGGAACCCTCGTAGCTTTAGTTTTAAGATACCGTTACTGATTGTCACCATTATCTTATATATAAAATTCTCGTATTACAATGTTAGTTACAATACTCCTCCGAAACGGCTTGACCGATTTTTATGAAATTTTATATGCATATTCAGTCGGTCTGAGAATCGGCTACTATCTATTTTTCATACCCCTAAAACACCTCAATCCACGCGGACGGAGTCGTGGGCATCAACTAGTGTTTTATTGAAAATGGACGTCAATAATAGGCCTATTACACTGCATTTTTCACAGGGACCCTTACACTTGAATCAGTGTAGTGTAATAGGATTTAGGAAAAAAAGGTCCTTACGGTCCTTAAAGCTGGGTAATAAGCGACGCTATAACCGCCACGCCCACCCTTACCACAGAGCCCTGTGGACAGTGTAATAGGCCTATAAGTGTAGTATACCTACCTGAATTGAATAAACAATTAATTGAGTTTGTAACTCAAACTAGTTAGTTTAGTTCACTATGATCTTGTCCCAATCGCCATAAAGGGTGAACCGAATACCTTCTCCTACGCAAATTCGCCAATTGCACCAAGGCTAGCATATCTTCATCTGAAGACGAAGACACATTGTCGCATCGAAATCAAACGTATTTGGGGGATACTAGATCCCCCAAATACGTTCCACACGTTTGCGCGCCAGTGGCGCTCGCACCCTCGCCACTCGCCGCGCCCGTCGCCACATCTGTTTGTCCCGCCGCTAAACTAGAAGGGCTTAGGCAATTTCATATCCTAACGGTTGGTTCCTTCCTCGCTACTAAAATTATAATTAGAGATCGCTACGTACTTCGTACGGGTGAGCTATGCACGTCGGTCAGCAGCATTGCTGGTTGACATTAATAATCAGTTAAAAATAATTTACTTTTGATATAGGCATCATCCCTATTGATTATAAACTCACCGACGCTAGGTACTTGTCGCGGCAAGGGTCGGGGAAGTCGCACGTCCAGTTGACGGGCGGCGCGCACGGCACGATGGGCGGCGTGTAGCACGTGCCCGGGTACGCTATGCACGTCGCGCAGCAGCATTTCCGGCGCATTGTATACATTTGCAACTGAAGATAAACTCACCGACGCTAGGTACTCGTCGCGGCAAGGGTTGGGGAAGTCGCACGTCCAGTTGACGGGCGGCGCGCACGGCACGATGGGCGGCGTGTAGCACGTGCCCGGGTGCGCTATGCACGTCGCGCAGCAGCATTGCCGGCACATTGTATACACTTGCAACTGAAAATAAACTCACCGACGCTAGGTACTCGTCGCGGCAAGGGTCGGGGAAGTCGCACGTCCAGTTGACGGGCGGCGCGCACGGCACGATGGGCGGCGTGTAGCACGTGCCCGGGTGCGCTATACACGTCGCGCAGCAGCATTGTTGACACATAGTATACACCTGCAGCAACGTAATTAGCTTTAGTAACTGACATAATAATTTGAATAAATGATTAACTAATTGTATGATTTTATGTTAATTATTGGCTAGGTACATAACTAATTCCGTGATTTTAGCTAAATTCCTTTTTACTTAGTTAATATCTTACCAGCCATATTGCGCGAGCGATTTCATTCCGTACGTATGGCAAGCAGTTGCAGAGAAGGCAACACTCAAACTTCGATAGTTCTGGAATGCCCAAGTTATTTTCTACACCGGAGGGGCCTAAAACTACCTGAAAAGTTTTCAAATAATAATTAATTATACAAGACAATTGAATCTAAAATATAAACGTGTAAATTTTTCATTGGGACAGGGATGAGGAAATCCGCAGAAACCCGTATAAAGCTTTCGAACTATTACATCGTAAAATCGTCCTCATTGCGCATGTTTTTTTTATTTTATTCCACTATAAGTTAACTCTTAACTGCTATCTCACCTGATGTTAAGTCATGATGCAGTCCAAGATGGTAACGGGCTAACCTGTTAAGGGGATGGCAGTTATATAAAACCCATACCTACCCTTAGTCGGTTTCTACACGGCCTCGTACCAGAACACTAAATTTGCCAGTAGGGTGGTAACACGCCACGGCCGAAGCCTCCCACTAGACCAGACCAGAGAATTCAGCAATTATAAATTCCCAAATTGACATTGCCGGGAATCAAACCCGGGTCCTCCCACGTTAAGGCAACAGCGCTCATCAATGCGCCAGAGAAGTCGTCATAAGCATGAGCTACAACTTGGCATCTTATTCCGTGAATTCATTATAGGAACCTTATAAAAAACTATAAAAGCCTTCAGTGAAACAGTTTACTAAGTTATCTCACCTCGCTCGCAAAGAACTGACAGTCAGGCGCACAAGTGCCGAGGCTGTCGACGTACGCGCACTGTATCACGTCCTTCTTTCCCTGCAGCCCCTTGACCACGTTGATGGTGGTGCGCGCCATGGCGTAGGCACCAGCCAAGCAAGGGGTTGCGGTTACGCAGCCCTTTGCCTCACAGACTGCTTCCGTGCCGCTCATTATGCATGATGTTACGCACTCCGTCTGAGATTTTGAACAAATTGAAATTCAAGACAAACATATTGTAATACTTATTAAAAATGCGAAAGCGTGTGACCATTTTTCAACCGATATTGATGTAGGTTGCATCCTGGGGAAGGATATATGGGATATAAGGGTACTTTAAATCACGGAAAATTAAGGAATTCCCCCGGCTCGGGAATTCGCGGGCATCATTTAGTTTGTAATAAGCAGGTTTAAGGAACATAGGTTCCTTGCAATACAATGCTTTACAAACTGTTACTCATACGGAGAGCATCATATTTTTAGAAAGCTTTTAAACTTTACTGAACAGGTCTATAACGAGAATTAAGTCTTCATTTAAACCCATCGCCGGCTCATTTAGAATTGAGATAGATTATAGTCTGGATTAACACGTAGGCTACTTTTTACATTTTTTTCATTCTACTTCATTAAAGAGTTCCCGCAGGAACCGAAAAACCACAATCGCCACGGAGTCGCGGGCATCAGCTAGGTCAATGTAACTAACTAGCACTCTTATTGTGTCCACGGTAATTTAGTTTAATGTATAGGGAAGGACGAATGGCACAATTAGTGACAACGCATATCAGTTGATTGCGAAGACTGGCCGAGGTAGCTGGATGAGTGACTGAATTTGGAGGTTCAAAGGACTTGACCGGTGGAACTATGGCAGCTTGCCTAGGTGTCAAAAATCAATGTTCAGCAATGATTTCTTTATTATTTTAATTGTAATATTTCACTGTTTTCAGATAAAAAAGTTTCAGGAGTCTGAAGGCTCGGAAAACTGCGAAAATGAACAAAAAAGTTTCACCAAAAGATTGCTTTCCCACACTAGATGGTGCTATTTATTGTGTTGAGCGAGTCCAAAAAAATATTTTCAAGTATTATTTCTTTATTATTGTAATTGTTATATTTTATAGTTTTCAGATAAAAAAGTTTCAGGAGTCTGAAGGCTCTGAAAACTGAGAAAATAAATTAAAAAAGTTTCACCAAAAACTGCTTTCCCACACTAGATGGCGCTATGTATTGTGGTGAGTCTAGAAAATATTTTTTGTTAACAAGTTCAACTATTCGACCACAGATGGCAGCATATGCAATGTGAAGGGGCGTTCCAGTTTAACTATTCGACCACAGATGGCGGCATATGCAATGTGAAAGGGCGTTCCTTTAAACGCAGTATTTCAAAATGCTTTGTTCGATCAATTAGTTTGAGACTTGTCAAAAAATAAAAATAATTATAAACAAAACATACATTTCCTTTTCATTACTATTTAATTGATCAAAAATAAATCATTCATAATATAATGACTAAGGTACTTAAATGGTATTCATGTAGGGTTACAAGATTATTATTAGGCATGGATATAATGGAACGTCAAAATGGAGTAGTGCTTAAAGAGGAAAGCGGACGCTCAAGATTTAAACAATAAACGTACTGTTTTTTTTGTCATTTGAACCCTGACCTTATTTGGAATAATAAATCCATAATAATTTCGTTTTGAATTTTTAAACCTTACTGTAAAAACGGAAATCCTGTGCATTCTCCCGAATCGGAGGGCAATTACTGGTCATGTCCTTTGGCATTTTCGTTTCCTCTGTGCCTCGGAGAGCACGGTAAGCCGTCGATCCCGGTTATTATCATTAACATCTGCTGATAATCGTTACAAAAACCTTAGAGTTTAAAGTCGTGGGAACCCACCGCATTATTATCCCAAGAAAACTTCTACCATTATTTGAATAAAGGGTTCAAGACCCTCAGTTATGGAAAACAACGCAGAGAGAGTAGATATATATCCGAATTGATTGAGCCATTACCTGTTCTTGCGACAGTTTGCACGGGTGTACAGCAGCAGATAGTACCGGCACCATGGTCTGAGGCGTGGCACCGCCTATAACCGGCACGCGCACAGACTCCGGCGGCACGTGCAGGAAGTCTGCCAACACGGTGTTCGCTCGGACACAGTTCAACTCCACACAACCTAGCAGCTTGCGCGGGTTGTACACACCACGTAGACGCTGGATTTCGCTTACTATTGGAACCATACTCTCTACGGGCTCCGTTGCTACTATCGTGAAAGCCTAAAAAATTGAAGTGACAGTAGAGAAAAAGCTTTCTCCGGCTGAAAATCATACTAATATCATAAATGCGAAAGAGTGTTTGTTTTTTGGTTTGTCCTTCAATCACGCTACAACGGAGCAACGGATCAACGTGATATTTGGCATATTATGTAGGTATATTTGAGGACCTAGACAGTGACATATGCTACTTTTTATCCCGGAAAATTAAGGAGTTCCCGCCGGAATCAAAAACGTAAACCACGCACGCGGACGAAGTCACGGGCATCAGCTAATCTTGCATAAAAATAAATAATGCCAAATAGAAAGCAAAATTATGCTAAATGGGCTTGCCTAGATGGTTCCTAAATTCAAGTTTGGAAGATAATAAAAATAGGTGTTTTTACTACTCATTGTGGACTCTGCTCTGACTATTGGATATTGCCTTGATTTACCCTAAATTGGTCGTAAAACAAAACTAGGATAATAGAGTAATCATAGTGACAGTTGCACTAAAGTTTATGCAGACAGAGATATTATAAAAAAACATGAATTGGTCGTAAAGCAAAAGTAGGGGAATAGAGTAGTCATATTGACAGTTGCACTAAAGTTTATGCAGACAGAGATATTTAAAAAAACATGAATTGGTCGTTAAACAAAAGTAGGGGAATAGAGAAATCATAGTGACAGTTGCACTAAAGTTTATGCAGACAGAAATATTTAAAAAAAAACATGAATTGGTCGTAAAACAAAAGTAGGGGAATAGAGTAATCATAGTGACAGTTGCACTAAAGTTTATGCAGACAGAGATATTTTAAAAAAACATGAATTGATCGTGAAACAAAAGTAGGGGAATAGAGTAATCATTGTGACAGTTGCACTAAAGTTTATGCAAACAGAGATATTAAAAAAACAATGATTACCGAAGGACAGGTGTTGCAAATCTGCAAAGTAATTTCTGTTATGATAGGAGCGCTCTCCTCGAAGGAGTCGCAATTGTTCCTTGCAACTATTACGACGACTCTTGCACCCTGTAGGAAAGAACTAATCACTAACTAACAAATGCTTTCATCACAGTACATATAGTTGCCGGCACATAAGTTGAGCGCTCGACAAAGAGTGGAGGTCGGTTTGCGCATTCTGAAGCGTAAGAAAATAAAGATTAAATTCGTAAAATTTCACTTCTGCGCAGTGAAGGCCACCGTTCAAGATTCGTGCCGGTCACTATATATGTCACCGTAAGATTGTAATCTATCTAGCGAGATTGTAAACTGTCGAAAGATTACAATTTAACGCATTGTTTTTCGGTAGATTGTAATCTGTTAGGTATTTTAACCCGATAGAACCTAAGTAAGAACCTACCTTATTATTTATGTCGAACCCTAACCTAACCTACAAGAAAGAGACAAGAAAACGTAAATACAATGAATATTTCAAATATTGACACTCATAAAATTGAACTGTTCACAATCTGTCACAATATACCTAACTTGCAAATAAATGCTTCTAGAATTATAGGACTATTACACTGCACTTTCCACAGGGCCCTGTGGTTAGAGTGGGCGTGGCCGCAATTTAGAACGTCGCTTGTGGCATTGCAATGAGGATCAAATTAGGGACCCTCACTACCTCACTATGTGTTATTACACTACACTGGTTCAAGTGTAAGGGTCCCTGTGAAAAGTGCAGTGTAATAGGCCTATAAGTAAAACTAGCAATTCATTTGTTGGAAACGGTGTCCGCTTCTACAAGAAGCTCCCAGAAGACGAAGAAAAGACAGAAGAGAAAGATGTCCCTGAATAAGTTCAAAGTTAATGTAAAACGTAAACTCATTAAAAAATCTTATTACCATGTAAAGGAATACTTAACGACAAGGAAGCTTGGCAATAATTTGCTCTATGGCTCTGATAGTTCCTTAGTTAAGATGATTTGTGAGATGGTGATTAAAAAAACCCCGGCTGAGTTTATTGTGGGCTCTTCTCAGACCAGGGCGCGTTTGGAACCCTCGTAGCTTTAGTTTTAAGATACCGTAACCGATTATCACCATCATGTTTTATAAGTAAGTAATTTTTAACTTCAATAAGTGTACCTACAGTGTATCTATATTGATTAAATGATATTGAGTATTGAGTAACAATTACAATCTACTGAAAAATAATGCGTTAAATTGTAATCTGTCGACAATTTACTATTTCGCTAGTTAGATTACAATGTAACGGTTTTTGAAACTTTACGCTGACTTATAAAACCAACTTTTTAAATGTCCAGTTGGCGTCAGGTAAATCTGTCTGCGTATAGGCGTAAATTAGATAATAGTTACTTCAGCATAGATACTGTAATTTACAACTTTGACTGAAAAGCCTATTGCGGGTTGGAAAAGATAGATAGATAGAAAATAGATCTATAGTATTGTCTTCCCTAGTTTTTTCTCAAAGTTTCTTGCTGGCTCTTCTCTGTAGGAATGGCATTCCGAGCTAGGCAGCAGTAGAGTTTCACTCGACAATTGGCTATTTGACAGTATTCGTAAATATACTTAAAAATGTACGTGGGTTCATTTTATACCTCTTACAATTATCTTCCGAAATATTTACAATTTAGTAAACAAACAACATCCCAAAAAACCCAACTTTTGTACATTTTTCAAAATTGTATAAAAAAGTTACCAGCCGATTTTCAAAATGCAAACGCTCACACGGGTCTCGATAAATTCCTCAACTCTTGGTACTATTCATATCTCGATCCCCCAAAATCCTCGTAGCTATGGTCAAAAATACGTCTCTGGCAATTTGCATCTGATAACCATTTTCAATGGTTAAAGTAGAAACAGTCATAATACAACTAAACCTTACCTTAAGTGCATCGCAAAGCATATGTCTGCCAGAGAACGAGGACACTTTACACTTGGTGTCCACGTGGCTCAGCTCCATGCCTTGGCCGCAGGTGGCGCAAATGTCGTACAGAGCTATCTCGTCGAGCAAGGGGCATTGTTTCAACAGCAGTGCTAGAGGTTGCCCTGCAGAGATTATTTTATTGTTCTTAGGGTTCATACGCACTATGCGGTTACCCGCAATGCGGCTAGCCGTCCGGCTAACCGCAAGCAAAATTATGTACGTAATATTCATTTCTATGCGCACTGCGATGCGGCTACCCGCAGACCGCTCCGGTCGCTCAGAGGGCTGCGGCCCGAGTGACGGCCACCCGGACGGTTGCTATCACAGAGTACATTATATATACTGGTATAGAATTGCTACTCGACTTTCCATGTACAGCGACATCTATCGGGAAGTTGTCCAACTAAAATATGTATATATAACCGTAGCACAATGCTATAGTACTATATATTACAAAGTGTACCTATTGTATAATAATTTATCTTAATTATTACAAGATCACCTAATTCTGCAACTATAGAATTATGTGACCTTGTAATAATTAAGATAAATTATTACTTAAACGATAAACACAAACTGTAAAGATGTTCAGACGTTAGTAAATGAAACGCATGTTGATTGTTTTCTCTTATATTCTCAATTACAAAATATATACATAAAGTATAACAATTATGCCAGTTTCATGTTTTTCACATCGTACACACTTAACACACACTCTATTAATATTCTAGTTTCATATTGTAACGAATTTATCAAAAAAATAATAATTTTATCCACCCGGCATCCGGCATGCCAGAAAACGTCAATGTCAATGTCGAATTTCAAACTTTAAAATGGCGGCTGTCCACGTTTGGAAATTAAAACACAAATGTTTCATTAAACTTCTGACTCGTTCCACTAAACTTAATTTATAACAGATAAATCTTTATAAATTATCTAAGATAACTCATATTTTGCTCAAAAAAAAAAGTTTTATATATTATTAGCTTAGTGTTTATATAAATGGCAAAATGATTAATTTATCTAAAACATAAGCTTCTGAACGAACACTTAGTTCAGCGCCATCACAGACCCTGATCACAGACTTTTAAGTATACATACTTTCAGTACAAGATAAGCGCCATGAGCGCCATCCTTTAGGGAGTTGTGGAACTAACATCCCCATACAACAGAAAAATGTTCTAAGTGCAAAGGCCCTGGTCTGCGGCTGCCCGCCATTGAGTGTGCACGTGGTACGTCTGGTAAAATGGAATTCGATACCGAAAAATTTATCCACGAAATCCAGAGTCGGCCAGCAATTTGGAACACCAAATTACCAGAGTATTCTGATAGAATATTAAAACAAAGAGCATGGGAAGAGTTAGTGCATATTTATCACGGTACGGAATTGACAAAGGAGGAAAAACAAAAACTAGGTAATTATCAAAATCATTTTATTTAAATGTAATTATCCTGCCATTCTACCCTCCCTTCATGCATAAAATATTCTACAAATAATTCTCGATATCCGAAAGCAGTTCTATTGTTTCTTCGCACGTTATCTCGAGTAATAGTTTCAGTTAGTGGATTACTTAATGAGTCTCTAAAAGAATATCCGTCTCTGTCTCTTACAAAGTTGTGTAAAATGCAAGCAGACTTAATAATATCACTAACTAAATCGATGTGAACATTAATTGGTCTGTGAAAAATGCGCCACTTATTCGCAAGTATGCCAAAAGTACATTCAATGTAACGTCTAGCCACACAAAGTCTATAATTGAATGTTCTTTTTGTAATATTTAAATTATTTCTCGGATAAGGGCGCATCATACTCGAACTTAAAGCAAATGCCTCGTCTCCTACAAAAACGAAGGGAAAACAAGTTGCATTGTTTCCTGAAATAGGTGCTGGTTCAGGAATGTTCAAGCGGTTCTCTTGAATTTTTTTATAAAAGTTTGAGTTTTGAAATATTGCTGAGTCACCGAATCTTCCATATGCTCCAACATCAATCATCACAAATTTGTAGCTGCTGTCACAAATTGCTAGCAATACCAAAGAAAAATATCCTTTATAATTGAAGCACATTGATCCACTATTGTTAGGTGCTATAATTCTAATATGTTTTCCGTCACAAGCACCTATACAGTTTGGAAAATGTGCTCTAGTAGAGAAACCATTTGCAATTTGAAGCCACATGTCTTTGGTTGGTTGTGGTAGGCATATATTTTTTAAGCAAAACCATATAGCTGCACATACTTCTCGAACTATTTCGGCGATAGTACTAATTCCAATCTTAAACATATAATGCAATTCTGCGAATGGACAGCCTGACGCCAAATATCTGAAACAATATTTTTTTTTTAGGTTTGAGTATTCAAAAAAAATGGAGAAATATTCGCGACTGTTTTGTGAAGGCCCATAAAGCGAAAGAGACTAAGAGTGGATCAGCGGCAAAAAAAGACTTCATATGTTTTCTACGATAGTTTGTTATTTTTAAAAGATACTGTAACTGTCAATAGCACAACGGGGAATGTAACTACAGAAAATGAAGTTGGTAACACAGCTATGCAAAATGAAGAAACACTTCCATCAAATACTTCATGGGCACCAAAGAGAAGCAAGAAAAATAATAGTGATGATCTTATCGGTAGAGAGTTAGTCGGGGCCTTGAATAGAAATTTAGAAAGAAAGAGTCTTGAATATGACGATGATCGCCTCTTTTTCTCTTCTCTAGTAAAAGAATTAAAAAAAATTCCAGAACATATGCAAATGCAAAGTAAATTAGACATTTTAAAGGTAATTAAAGATGCGCAGACTTTCAATTATTCGAACATTAATTATCCAAGGCCTAATTCTTACCGGGGATATCAAGCGTCACATTATTCTGGTAATACTCCCTATTCTCACCGTACAAACTTCTCGGAGGTTGGACGAGGGAATACCCATCATGGATATCAAACGGCACAGTATTCAGGAAGTAATGTCAACATGCAGCCTGTGCAGTCTTCGGAGTTTGGACAAGACACGTCTCAAGAAATTGTGAGGAATCCGACGAATGCACAATCGCCAATTTCAACTCAATCTCAGGAGAGTGATGAAAAATCTCAGGACAGTGATTATCTGGAACTTTTTAATTCCATGACTGACTGACTGACGGTGCTTGAAATGTGTACCTACATTATTTTAATAAAAATTGAATTAAAAATATTTATTTTACTTACCGTAGCACTATTATTAACTTTGCTTCCGGTTTAATACTATTGCGAAATTGTGTGTCTTGCTTCGTTATAAATGTTTTTAAAATGTTCAATAATTCTTCAAACGTTTTTATGCTCATTCTAGTAAATCCGAAAAACTTATCTTCATATTTTTAGTTCTTCGAAAAATATTGCAAAATGCTGGCTCTCATCTCGTGTTTGCAAATAAGGATGCACCCAGTACTTCTTTCTTTGTTTTGTCTTCTTTACGTAACGTGTGTAAATGTAGAAATAGCTGCAACTTCGTCCACGTCCATCTTTGAAATGGATCGATATGACCGCAAATCGCAACGGTTCTACAACCGCACGTTGCGGTTGCAAATGCGGCTGCCCGCGATCCGGCTGGCCGCATTCGCAAGCGCATCCTGCGGTCAGCCGGACGGCTAGCCGCATTGCGGGTAACCGCATAGTGCGTATGAACCCTTACTGCTTAGCCATCAATATTAGTTCATCATCATAGTAATTTTCAATCCATCGCCAGCTCACTTTTCTCCTGCCAGAAAGCGTTTGTGATGGAAAGTGCCTAGCAGAGTCCCCGCAGTGCCTAGGCCAGATATCTTAATTGATTATTGTATACCACAGAAACTCCGTTTTTCACCAGACATTTTATTTTTAGAATAACATATTTAAATCATGACAACCAAAACACAACAAGTCACTATGTGACAGATTACGAATAATAGCCAGTAATAGTCTACAAGAAGTATCAACCTCCAACACGCACCCTTAATCTGCCACATGTGTACGCACCCTTAAGACTAGCAAGTGTACCTACATCCACACTTAAATTGCACCAAGTCACAAGTACCATAACATGCACAAGTGTGTATGCACCTTTGTACACGAGTGTACACAAATACATTGTACTCGACTGTTCCCATATCTACACCTTACATAAAACCATGGAAAATAAACAAAACAGAGATTACACCATTATAAAAACCTAAACATATTTGTACAATACAAATACAACATATCAAAAACTTAAGTTATACCACTTTCACTACCCGCCCTCTTAATGGGTAATCTCGCTAAAGCTAACTTTATCTTGGGGCCTGACAGAGACTTTGTCAACATATCTGCCAGCATTTCTTGTGAAGACACATATTGTACCTCTACCGCCTCATTGGATATCGCTTCGCGAACAAAGTGAAACCTAATATCGATATGTTTCGTCCTATTATGGTTCATCTTGTTTCTCGCAATATGATGTGCAGACTGATTGTCATTATAAATGACTACAGGTTTGTCGCAACTATCATTTACTAAACTCTTTAACAAACTCCTCAAATAAATCGCTTCCTTTGAAGCTTGGCTAAGACCTATGTACTCTGCTTCTGTAGAGGACAGAGTAACACACCTTTGCTTGCGACTCTCCCACGTTATTAAACTATCGCCTAACATAAACATTAGACCCGTAAAGGATTTCCTATCATATGACCCACCCCAATCCGCATCCACGTAGCCAATAAGTTTTAATCTACCTGACTTTCGGAAAGTAAGCGCAAAATCAGACGTCCCTTTTAAATATCTTAACACCCGTTTAGCACACTTAAAGTGAATTTCATCGTAACACGAATTAAACTGTGATAGAACGCTAACGGCATGCGCGATATCTGGCCTACTATTTTGGGCTAAATAGTTCAGACATCCTACCAGATTCTGATATGGCAACCTACAACCGGCATCAGAAGCCTTTTCCAGTCTAAGACCAGCTTCCATGGGGGTAATGACTGGTTTACAATCCGTCATTTTAAATTCCTGCAACACGTTAATAACATACTGTTCTTGATCAAGGTAAATGGTGTTTTCATCCCTCCTAAGTCTCATGCCTAAAACATGTCCAGCTCGACCTAGATCCTTGACCTTGAACTTTTTCAATAATCCGGCCTTCAACTTTTCCTTTTCATTTTTGTGTAAAGAACTACAAAAAATGAAAATATCATCAACATAAATAACTACAACTATTCTACCTTTATCCCCTAACAACTTTTGGTATAAGCAGGGCTCTATCTTCGATTGCTTGAAACCTAAGCTAAGCATCTCTCGGTCAAGTTCATGAAACCAAGCATTTGACGCTTGCTTCAGACCATATAATGACCTATTTAACTTGCAGACCTTTGTCTCCTGACCCTTGACGACAGCACCTACAGGTTGCAACATATAAATATTTTCCTTTAGTTTACCGTAAAGGAAAGCAGTCATTACATCCCACTGATCTATATCCCAATCATATTCTACAGCTAATGAGAATAAAAGTCGCAAAGTCGAGCTCCTAACCACCGGAGAATAAGTTTCGTTATAGTCTACGCCACGTACCTGAGTAAATCCCTTCGCTACTAGCCTAGCTTTGTACTTTGAGACCTTACCATCGCTATCTCGCTTAATCTTAAAGACCCATTTGCATTGTATCGGCTTCTTGTCACTTGGTAAGTCGACTAGCGTCCAGGTCTGGTTTTCCTTCAGCGATTGCAGCTCATCGTTCATGGCTTTCTGCCATAGCTCACGATCAGGCCTAGCTAGCGCCTGCTCTACAGTCGTCGGATCGCCGTTAATTGCCGCGAGAGCGTTGATGCACGTACTTGAATAGTCGATCGGCTTCCGTGTACGCAGGTTGTATCTCGGCTCGATACACGTCTCAACACTCGGCTCAGTACTCATTCCAGCGTTTTCAGTACTCACTTCTGAATTCGTAGCGGATTCGGTACTTCCTATATCTGCATCCTGAAAATCATCTTCACTGTTCGAGTGAACATCAGGAGCTACATCCAATATCGCAGATTCAGTTCGTTCCTCTTCTATGGACAAAGGAACAACTGCGTTCTTCGTCACATTCGTACCATCACCAGGAAACACGTTTTCCAAGAACTTAACATCTCTAGCAATAGTTATCTTACCAGTCTGTAGATTTATCAGTCGGTAACCTTTCGTAAGCTCACAGTAGCCAACAAAAATCAAACCTTCAGTCTTCATGTCGAGCTTTTGCCTTTTCTGCTTCGGTTTCAATGCAAACGCCAAACATCCGAAAACTTTTAAATGACTCAAGTTTACTTTCTTACCAGACCAAAATTCTTCAGGTACTTTATTCGTGACCGCCTTTGTAGGGCTTCGATTCTTCAAATATACCGCGGTACATACTGCCTCAGCCCAAAACTTCTTGCTTAGATACGCCTCACAAAGCAACGTCCTTGCTTTTTCAATGATTGATCTGTTCGCCCTTTCAGCTACGCCATTTTGTTCGGGTGTATACGGAACCGTCGTTTGGTGCTTTATACCAGCTGACTTGAACAATCTGTCGAAGGCATGGTTACAAAATTCAGTACCATTGTCAGATCTGAGGCATTTTATCAACTTACCAGTCTCTTTCTCTACTTCCGCCTTATACTTACAAAATGTGTCGAAAGTCTGACTCTTATTTCTTAAGAAATAAACGTGCGTCTTGCGCGTGTAGTCGTCGATAAACACTTTGTTTTTGAACGGGCTTTTACATGTCTTAAGTGACTTCCTTGGCTTCTACAGCCACCCACCAGTTTTTACATTCCAGGTAGTTTTGGACTTGGAACTTCCAAACCGCGAAGCCATCTGCACCCACAAGCTTCCTTATTCCAAAAATGGAACCTGACGAGCTCTGGTCATCCGTCATCATCGAAAGTGCGTATTTCCCAATTTTACAATTTACGATATCTGCAATTATCTGGGTTCTGGGCCCATGACCTGATGGAAAGTGCCTAGCAGAGTCCCCGCAGTGCCTAGGCCAGATATCTTAATTGATTATTGTATACCACAGAAACTCCGTTTTTCACCAGACATTTTATTTTTAGAATAACATATTTAAATCATGACAACCAAAACACAACAAGTCACTATGTGACAGATTACGAATAATAGCCAGTAATAGTCTACAAGAAGTATCAACCTCCAACAGTTTGGCCATAGTCCATGACGTGCCACTGACCAAGACTCCAAGAGCTGATTGGCAAACTTCACACACCTTTTAGAACATAAAGACCTCTCGGGTATGCAACACAATGTTTTTCTTCAACGATAAAGGATGTGATTGTGATATACCTATATTTGGGTAAAAACACGTTACTTTGAAAAGTTAGATGTAGGTACGTGGCTGATTATCGAACTTTCTGCCAACAAAATAGGAGGTTGACGAACCACTGCTTTCACCGCTCCAACTTTAATTAAAGGTATAAAAAACGCCCCGTATTTAGAATCTCCTTCTTTTTGGAAGTCGGATTAAAATAAGAAGCATTATCTGAATTATTGTAATCGTTTAGTAGCTTTACTTCAATATAGTACTGCTCCATAATTATCTATCGTGATTATAGCTGATAAACATCCACTCGCTCTTGATAGAATCAATTGCATAGAATCCAATCACGCCTAAAAAGGCTACGAAAGCTACGTAGAATTGTAGCTCATGTCTACCACGTAGAGCATATTATGCTAGTAGCAGCTCTACGTCGTAATGGAATATTTATGTCACCGTAAGATTGTAAAAACCGTTAGATTATAATCTAACTCGCGAAATTCTAAAAAAAACGTAAATAAAATGAATATTTCAAAAATTGACACTCAGAACATTGAACAGTTTACAATCTTTCGACAGTTTAGAATTTCGCGTTTCGAATCTCTTTACTTTTCCGGGATATAACTTTTCCTGAACCAAAGTTCATCAAATTGTCCTTCCCCTGAATACAAACTATCCCTATACCAAATTTTATCAAATTGGTTGAAGAGACATTTTTTTTACTCCCGCGGGAACTCTTGTATTTTTCCGGGATAAAAAGTAGCCTATGTCCTTCCCCTCGATAGAAACTATCCCTGTGCAAAATTTCATCAAAATCGGTTCATCAAAATCGGTTGAATAGACTATTTTTTTTATTCCCGCGGGAGCTCTTGAATTTTCTGGGATAAAAAGAAGCCTATGCCATTCTCAGGCTGGACTATCTCTGTACCAAATTTTATTTAAATCGGTTCGGTAGTTTAGGTGTGCGTAACACACAGACAAACAGAGTTACTTTCGCATTTACATAATATTAGTATGGATAATCAATAGTTTTTTCGTAAACATTTTAAATTAATATTATGAAAGTACCTGTGCAACCAGCAGCTCCGCAAATAGTCACTTTCATACCATCAGGACAAGTGCTGTTGCAGCGATTTATATGCCGATTAAAGGACCTTGGAACGCACGGAAAAGTTCTCGTATTTACTGTTTTTATACGATATAACAACCTCGATGTAAAAAATTTAGAATACATTTTTATTAATTTCGTATTATTTCAATTTTTATAATTTAATTTTGTTGTTTTATTTATCAAAAATGTTTGAAGTTAAATAGCGAAATGGCAGGTGCTAGTTCATGACAGAAGATTTTATATTCTTTTCCTGAACAATTCGCATACTAAACTGAAAGCAACGCAAAAAGATTCTACCAATACTACTTAACAGTAGCTCACTATTTAGCGTTGGCTTACTTTATCGATGAATATAATGAATCACATCTAAAACCTTGAAATTGGTACTCTGTTTTTTTTTTAATTAATTTTTTTCAATTATTGAAAAAAAGTGTGTTTGTAGAATTCACTCACGGCAGAAGTGAAACTTCAGAGAAGTAGCCTACGAGAGAATGAAATAAATACAACTTGTACCCTATCTCATTATCTCGCAGGCTTAATCTAATTATGAATATGTTTGTCTCTTTTTAGCGTCGACTTTTCGTTTCATCGAATTTTCGAATCACTTTTCTAAAGAAGTTTCACTTCAATAACTTAAACAACTATACACGAGCTCAGTTGCACCCACAGAGGCCTGCAACATACAATTACATAAATCAGCCATCGAGCAAACAATTATAAATGAATCCACCGGACATTAAAAGGAAATCACGCTACAGAGCGAGTTACAACAACACACTGGAAAAACGTGTCCGTAAAAGCTTAATTAGCGGATTGCGCTTTTATTTACTCATAAAATATGAATTTTTTATAACTTAAACACGGTCCATCGTAACATAAATACAGTATTTTATGAAACGTCTGATTATTTTTTTATGGTAGGTACATTACGTACCCATAAGCATGTACTACTTGCGGAATCAATAGCTCGGCTAGGGCATTTTCATCAATGCACTGCGTTTACTCACACGTAGCTACATTTCTTTTTAAAATGATCAGTTTCCCCAAAAAGTTTTTCATTTCAAAACCACGAAACAACAAACATCTTCTCATACAAGAGATCGTGAAGCCGATATACATAGTAGCAACATTGTTCGGGCTATTTCCTTACAGGCTGAAATATCAAAAAAATACTAATTATTTCATAATAATTCGTAAATCCGTGTACGTCAATTCGCTATGTGGGATATCGGTCGTAATGCTTGTTTTTGCATTCCTCGCACTGCATATTCAGGACGTATTTCTGTCCAGCGAAAATGCATCAATGACCGAAGTTATAATGACGCAAATGAATTACGTACTCGAGTTGGTGTTGCTGATTATCTTCTGTACTGTTACTTACACCTGTGTTTTTCTACACCGTGGATCCTATTTGAAAATATTAAACACAGTGATCGCCACTTGGTATGAAACGCCGTCCACCAGAAGAAACCAAAGAATTCTGTCCCGTCTACAATTTCAAGTAAACTTTATAGCGATGGGCGGTCTCTTTGCAATTTTACTGTTGCAAGTTGTTGTCAACTTTACTCGGGATAGCAGCTTGTGGAAGATGATACTCGTGGCTTTAACTTTCGATTTACCGCAAATAATACAGTTCGTAACTCTAGCTCTGTACTACGTACTTGTCATGATGGTAGTTGCTTTGTTGACTAACATCAATGAACAATGTTCTGAGCTTGTAAAATATATGAAGGTGCTTTCTGAGGGGGTGATTAAAGTGAAGTCGAAGCAGTTGGTTACGCTGCGACAATTGGAGTTAGCTTACGTTAAAGCGTTTGAAATAAAAACGTATATAAACGAAGCGTTTCAGGGAACGATCCTTGCTACTGCGCTGCAGTGCTTCCACTCGGTGGTGAGCGAGGCCCACATCATCTACCATGGGATCGTGGTGGATAAAAATATCAATACGCATGACGTCATCAACTGCTCTATTTGGATTTTCTATCAAATTTTGAAAATTTATTTATTAGCGTATGCTGGGAACTTGCTAAAACTTGAGGTATCTATCTAAGATTTGAAGCTTGCTAAGAAAAATTACGATCAAATTAAGAATGTGAATGATTTTGCGTTTGAAATTATTTTCAGTAGCCTCTTGTCCCTAACTGAGATACCTTTTTGAAAGAGGTTGAAATTCTTATAAATGCTGTAATTCTGACTTACAAGCTTGTAAACAATGTAGAAAAAACGCATGATGCGTTCATTATTGTTCCGTTTTATACTTTGATTGCTGAGTTTGATTGCATTGTGTCTACCTCGACATTCTTAACATATTGTATCGAAGAACATAGTTATCTACCCTTATTAAGCAATAAGCACATTATTATATTTGCATTAACTTTTTCAGGCGTTGAAAATTGGGCAAACTCTACACAACATACCAACTGAAAACCATGATTTAAGATTGTTATTGGAGGTATCTAATTATATATTCAATTCATCCACGCGCATTTTCCTAAAACAGACGTCCCGACCAAATCACACGGGGAAAATTTACTTTTACATATATATTTGAAGAGAGACAGAGTTGGAGAGTTCCGCCTTCTATGACCGAACTAAGTATTAAAATCAGGTTAATCCCATGTTTTGATCATCATCAAAACATGGGATTAACCTGACAGTAAAGCCTTTTTAAGGAAGAAAGAATGTTTGAAATCAGTTTTGATTTAACGAAGTTATGGAGTAAAATTAAAATAATCAAATAAAATCAAATAATAAATTAAAATAAATTTTTCAGATTCAACATTTCTCGTCGCTTATGACTTATCAACGAATTGAGATGACTGTGTACGAGTATTTTCCTCTTGATGCCACTCTAATGTACAATGTAAGTTTTTTTAAGGTTCCGTACACAAAGGGTGCCAACGGGACCCTTTGTGTACTAGGCCTTCACTGTCCGTCCGTCCGTCTGTACAGTCCGGTCTAATCGAACATAAAAATAGTGATCAATAACAAATACTCCGACAGAGCTGAATTTTGCTAGAGATCTTGGGTACACCAAATAAAGTGCCAAAAGTCCCCATCGATCCCATGTGTGCTAGAAAATTTATTCAAGGTCAAAGGTCAAAATTTTAGGTTTTTTGGTATAGTAAAAGCTAAAGTATAGGCCAGACAAAAATTGTAGATCTTAAAATTATGTATATTATGTATGTAGTATGGCTGTCAGCGGGCAGTATCTCATGAACCGTAAGAGCTAGCTGAAAATTTCACCGAGTGTATATTATGTCACCGTAAGATTGTAAAAACCGTTAGATTATAATCTAACTCGCGAAATTGTAAACTGTCGACAGATTGTGAACCGTTCAATGTTCTGAGTGTCAATTTTTGTAATATTAATTGTATTTACGCTTTCTTCTGTCATTCTTTCTGTCTTTCTTATAGGTTAGGCTAGGGTTCGATGGTCGGGCACTTAGGTTCTATCGGGTTAATATACATAACAGATTACAATTTACCGAAAAATAATGCGTTAAATTGTAATCTTTCGACAGTTTGTAATTTCGCGAGTTAGATAATCTAACGGTTTTTACAATCTTACAGTGACATATTCATTGTTCTATTGCTGCTATAAAACAAATAAAAAACTTGAGAGGTGTCAAGGGACACCCAGATGGAACGAAGTTCATCAGTAATATCCGGAACTTGTGCAGAAACACTGTCAGGCTTCATTATTGTTAGTATTTTTTATTATTTATTATGTACAAAAAACCTGTATACACTCAACAAAAATAACTGGCTTTCTTTCTATGAGAGAGATAGAGACAGAGAAACACGCGCACGCCGCACGGCTTACAACTATAGCAAAAAGTGTCGTTAAAACTTTTGGTCTGAATTTTTCCCGTCTCGCGCCCTTTCGCAACGCGTGGTAGGGAACTCCGTTCCAATAAAAATCTAATTAAATTATAAAAAGGGAGTGTGAACAGTGAAGAGACGTGAAAAGTAACCATATTACCTATGGGAGCCCATGAGGGGATTTTTGGATTTACTCCAGAGCGGCAGATTAATATAAAGGTGGATTCTTTGGACTCTGTAGAGTACCTTCAACATAATATGTTGAAGGTACTCTTATTTTATGAGCCCTGTATATTGGAGGGTTTGTCCTAGGACAGCAGATAAAAATATTAGATAAATAAAATCGATCATCAGAAATACTCGAGCGCGTCAGATTAAGGTAGAGTAAGTTAATTATATGCTGAAAAGTGTACATTCGAATAATCTGACGATTTGAACGAGACCCAAAGGAGTTGGAGAGTTACAAACTTTAAAAACTCCAAAGATTAGTAAGATCTTAAGTAGTTACTCCTAATATTTTCACTTGATGATATTAACAAATAAATAGTCGCATTCAGTTACCCTATGCCTTCACCTTGTATTTACGTATTGTGCATCAAAATGGATTAATTAAACATACATTTATCTATATGCACTAATTAATAATTAAGTATACTAAAAATCTTGAGAATTCGCGGCAATCCGCATTATTCTCAACAACTTACTTATTAAATAAGCAACTATATTTGCAACTTATTTTTCTCATATATATCAAGAAGAATAAAATAAATTAGACATAGATCATAGAGCTATAGGTATGATACGATGGAAACATTGATGCGTACATTCAACCAAGGATTGCGTGAAGCTTGCGTGCAACAGTGTGCTTTCAGTTTCAGTTCCATTTTTAAAAATAAATTCAAATTATAGAAAGGAAGAAAGAAAGAAATGATTTGTTTGTATGAATATGTGAAATTGAATTGTTTGTTGATGAATTAGAAAGCCGCAACGTATCCAGTCAGGCAACCCTGACGTACAAATATCAATTTACAAGTTTTCACAATTAGTATTTCAAAACATTTAATAGTTATATGAACACAAACCATTTTAATTAACTTACCAAGGAAGTTGATAAATCACTGAGACGAATCACATACAACAGTCAAACTACCCGCTTTTTTACATTTTTTTTAATCAACAGCAGGTAGGTAGTCTTGTCAAATTCAAAATAAAAAATATGTAGTACGAGTATTATACTTGATTATTAATAATTAGTATTAGTAGGTAGGTACTTAAATACATAATTAGGTACCTACATACCTTCCTGCATTAAAATTTCAAAATTTTTCAGATGCTGGCGTCTGCAACTATGTATTTGATTATATTAGTGCAATTCGATAAAAAAGTTTAATAATTTAAAGGGTACAAGATGTTGAGATGCCATTTATTAATATCACGCAGCTATACCTACTATGCATTGTGAGCGTGAAAAATGCATTCATATTTAAAACAGACGAGTGACAACATAACTACCCTGAAGCGATTATTCACGCACGAAGGAGAGGTCGCTGTTATTGCAAATTTAAATAAGACAAAACTTGTCGTGATCACTGATACTCTGATAGTAAAATTATTAAACAAAATTGATAAAATTGAAAATAATTCTTCTTCTTAAAATATCTTCGTAACAATTTCCACCCAATACTTAGTACAACTTATACTTATCTTAAGTTTATTATAATTCTTCTTAGACCTCTTAGGGCATCTAGTACGAGTTACGACATCTAAATTCTATAATAATTGTTCCTAAAAAATACTATTAAGTTGGTACTTATTTAAACAATTGACTTTAACTTTCTTAAAAGATCATCTCATATTATGATTTGAATTACTTACAGTAAATTCGCCAAACTTTTAAGAAATACAAGTTATTGTAGCGCGTAAATTTTGATAAAGTGTGCACATTGATTTGATTTTTTTATTAACTAATAGAACGTATATTAACGAATCGCAACAATCTAATTTTAAGACTATGTTTATTAAATTAGTATTTTTTATAAGTCATTCAAAATAATTTTCATTCGTTTCGTTTTCGTGGATTTATATATTTGTAACTATTTCAAAAATGTCACCCAAAAGTGTAAAAATGGTAAACGTCTTCTGTAAGAATGAGAATTTCACTATTAGGTACTTTTCAATAAAATTAATATTTTTTGCAACAGTCCAACTAGGGAGGGATTAATCTTTAATGTTTTGATTTTCTTTTTGTCATAATTCTAATATCTCATGCACAAAGCTCGTCAAAAGTTCATAACAAATCGGTTTACGGGGATACGGATTCTTATTACGATTTTGAAGGAACCCAGCAAAAATCTTATGCGTGAAAGTGCGGGATAGGGAAAAGAATACGTATTACTATTACGTACTAATTTTGTGTTTGCCTTATATTAAATAGGTACATCATACATGTATGTATTTATCAAGGTATTAGAAAGTATTTTTTTTAACATCTTTAATTCTGTTCATTGATAACTGTTCCGCTTACCCGTTACAGAATTAAGCATCTACGTTTGATCTTGAAGTGATCATCATATTATGCTTTTAACCGGTCCATGAAACAAAGCCCAGTCGAAACTCGAGATTGCAAGCTCATATGATGTTACAGCAAGCGATTCTGATCATTAGCAAACGTAAATTTCCCGACCAATTAGAATTGGCACAGGCCTGGACACCCAGTCTTTCTTTACTAACTTTGCCACCAAGGCGACTTTCTCTCTTATAGAAGGATGACGAATCGTAAGCGTAGGTGTATTATGCGTGATAAAATGTATGAAAATATGCCTCAAGTTGCAGGGACTGACGTAAAATGGCGTATTACCTAACAAAAATTCGTATTACGCGGGTTATAATGTACTTATGATACGTGTCTACTAAAAGAATAGTCCGTCCGTGCTACACAGGCAGTCCCGATCCCGAGTCCATAGATAAATATTATGTACAACCGAGGCGGTGACACCACAGGGTGACACGGACTACCGACTCCCCTCAAGTGTCCTCTGTCTCTGTGCGTCCGGCGTCGTATCCCTCATTGCTAAGGGTCGTGACTTTGTACATAATCAAAGGGTCGTGACCTCTTTCCATTAATCATATAATGGTAGGGTTTTTCTTGGGATATTATTGCGGTCGGTTCCCAGGTCCTTCCGCATAGTGCAAATGGCCTACTAGTGGAGTCCCGCGAGTATCTTCTAGTAAATAATTTGATGTGTAGACTGTTGTTACTTCGGCTTTAAAAGGTAATTTAATCTCGGGAGCTTTTAATGAATCCACTAGAATTAAAAATATAACAAGGACATGTAGGTACTCAAGCCACCTGCAAACTATTTTTTAATAATAAAATTTTAGCATGAAGAATTACTTCATTAGGCGTAAGTAAACATTTTTATAAATCTCATTTAAGTAGTAATATGCTGTATTCTATTTAATTCTCTCGCAGGCTAATAGGCCTACACTTTTGCAAGGAACCCTTACATATGAATTAGTTTAGTGTACTAAAATTTAGAGAAAAAGGGTCCATCCCTATTTTGGTCCATAATGCTGTTGCCGTGCCAATTGTTGCAATGCCACGCCCACCCTTCGGTTAGGGTCCTTTACATAGTGCAGTTTAATAGGCCCATAATGACAAATTTGTCTCAATTTTAGTGTCCCTTATTCGTTTCACAAATTTTCAAATCACAACGATTCTAAAAAAGTTTCACTTAAACTTGGCGGCTGGTGCCTCTGCTTGATCGTGACTGTCCTAATTAAAAGGACTTATAGGCCTATTACACCGCACTTATCTCAGGGACCCTTTGGTAGATTCAGTGTAGTGTAATAAGTTCAGTTAGGGAGGGTCCCTGAATAGCGAGAACGGGTGGTCCCGGTCTGCCTAACTGCCTGATCGCTCTGCAGACCGGGTAGTGTAATAACATTCAGGGCGGTTAAGGACCTCAATCGTCGCACGACCAGCATAAAGAGTATTTGTCTCTATGGCTCGCGCGTGAATTTTGTCAATATATTGTGTGCTAAAGAAAAGGAGCTTTTGATGTTCTGATAGACATGTACAAAGAAACGCCTTATTTATGGAGAAAATAGCATAAAGACTATTATACGATAGAAGAGTATAATAATTTACTATACTATATGAACTACTGCCCGTGACTTCGCCCGCGTGTATTGAGGTTTTTTGGTTCCCGCGGGAACTCTTTAATTTTCCGGAATAAAAGTAGCCTGTTTCCTTCTCCGGGACGTAACCTACCGCTGTACCAAATTTCATCAAAATTGTTAGAATAGATGGGACTTGAAATCGTAGCAGATAGACAGACACACTTACGCATCCATACTAATATTATAAACGCGATCCACGCGGACAAAGTCGCGGGATTCATCTAGTTTATAATATTAGTATGGATAATACTTTTTTTGCTTCGATAGCACGGGTGCCATAATCAGTGAACGATAATAAACATACTAAGATACACTTCCAACTCTCTTGACGTTCTCGTTCATACTGAGGTAGGGCCCGGTAGTCAGTGCAGTGTAATAGCGACGCCAAAACTAACGGTCACGCCCACCCTTAACACAGGGCCCGGTGAAAAGTGCAGTGTAGTAGCCCTACGCCCACGCCGACCCTTACCACAGGGCCCGGTGAAAAGTGCGGTGTAATAGGCCTATTAGCTTAAAATGAGAATAATTTTAATAGTAGAATTTAAAAAGTATCAACATGGTAGAAATCTTTATAGTGAATTTTGGGATCTGGCAACATTATTAATTAATAATCTCTGATATTAATTTCTTTTGTTGAAGTGGCAGGCCAGGCTGCTTCGATTTTCGCCGAATATTTTTTGATATTTTCTTGTGTTTTGGTGCATTTAGGCAGAAATTACAAGGATATCTAATCCAATCTCATTTTAGGCGTTGTGGTTTGGTAAAAGTTGCAACTGTGGATAGATTACATAAAATGGTGAGTTGCACATATTCCTTACTTTTCGCTTGATAAGTGGCCATTTCATTGCTTCCTACTACCTAATAATCACTTTAGAATGTAAAGAAAAACTTCTAGCAAAGTAATTTATCGAGTAAGTTTTGTAGAGCATCATTACCGGCATGCCTGTGGCCATCTTGAGAACGGCCGGGCGGCGCCATGTCATACCAAAATCACATGTCTCGAAATTAGCTTCTTATTTCAGTTCGAATTAAGCGAATATTGTCTGTATATCTTTTATCGTCTATAAACCAAATCGAGTACTTCTCGAAAACAATCACAACCTGCTTCTGTATAGTAGCCGGTAGACCGTAGACCCGTAGAGTCGATTTCCCGAAATCAATAACCAACCAAGAAATTTAATTTAGGGTCTACTAATTAACATCCTTATTTCCTTTTGATGTCCTACATTGGGTCAACTGGAGGCACTATTTTTTCATGCATATTAATAGAAGTTTGTCAGTAGCAAGTGAATCTGATTCTATCGGTTTAACCAAAATAGTACTTACTTACGCTAAGTTTGCTTTGGCCTTCCATGCTTACTTCCATTGCTTTGCAATGTCCATGCACTACAACCCCTGCCTGGGTATACTGTATACCTATCTACAGTCTGGTTGTAGGCAGACTGTAGATAGGTATATAGGTATACAGCTTACTTAGCAGCTAGGCTATCAAGCATACAGCTTGATCCAATTACATTTTTGGCATCCAATTTATTGAAAGAGATCTACTAAGCCTAGAAGCAGGCAGCACAAGTTTACTTTTATTTCTAGTATTGACATTATGACAATCACTTTTCTTCTTGAATTTATCAGTGTGTTTAAGCACGTATGCTAAATTTTCAAATATATATTGGTTGTGCACTGTCATAATATTGATTTTGTTTAAATTTATCTCTTAGTGACTCTCTTGGTCCCATTATACTATAATATTATATATTATATATGGCTTGAACAGCCCTCTTCTGTAGCATAAAAACAGAATTAATATGAGCAGCATTACCCCATAATAATATACCGACATAATACTGTGAAAGTAACCAAAATAATCTAATCTTGCTGTTTCTATATCTGTCAAGTGGCGAATCCTTTTAACCTTTTCTTAAATCTTTTTTTGCTTAAATTAACTCTGAAATGGTTTCCTACAAGTTTGTAAATTATTTGTTTTGTGCAGATGGATGGCGGAGTGGTGCACCCCCACCCTGGCGTGGTCCACGGTGGCGTGCCGGGCGTGGTGCACGGGATGCCGGTGCACGGCGCGGGGCCGGACGGGGAGCACCCGCCGCACGGCCCGCGCCGCCGCTACCAGAACCGCCCCAAGCCGCCCAACAACCTGGAGCGCTTGCCGCTCGACGAAGCTGCCAAGAGGGTAACTATTTTACTCAGTTGAGTTTTCAAAATTTTGCAAATCTATTTGAATTCAACAATATGGTAAAATGGTTTTAGTTTGTGTTAAAAAGAAAATAAAGATAGTGGGACTGATTCTGTAGTGCTCAATCTCTAAACTTAAATGACAGCATTAAAAATATTGCTAACCCTTTCATAATACTCCTTGTGGAAAGGGACAGAACTCGATTTAAAGCTGTTCTAAACTAAAAACTAAACTAAAATGTTAGTTTAGCCGCAATGATTATTAAAATTTGGGTTAAAAAAATACAACTAAGAAAACTTCTTTAATTTACCTACTGCTAAACAACTTTAGTATAGTTTACAATCCAAAAGTGTATAGTGCTCTACAAATGAAGCCAAGCTAACTACTTCTGCAGTGAGCATGGATGGTTGATAACACAAGCCTGGTTTTTCATAGCTACAAACAGTTTTTACCCGACTTCCAAAAAAGGAGGAGGTTCTCAATTCGGTTAGTCGGCTGAGTATAACAAAGATAGGCAAAGTTCGTTAGGCTCGCCCGACTTCAACTTTATTTGTAGAAATCAAAATAGTTTTTTACTTTACAGTGGATTTGAAAGTCAGTTTTTTGGAAAGAATTTTTAATCAACTTAAGTATTTTGCCATAGGAAATGGAGTCTTTACCCATGAAGACCCCAGTATCAGTGCTGCAAGAGCTGTTGGCAAGGCGAGGCAACGTGCCCAAGTATGAGCTGGTGCAGATCGAGGGCATGATCCATGAGCCCACATTCCGCTACAGAGTCACTGTAGCTGATTTAGTGGGTAAGTAGGATTATGTTTTATAAGACAAAAATAAAAATGAAATGAAAATATACTTTATTGTATACCATACACAATATAACACATTTAAACAAAAACAAGAATTAAGAAAACTGTACAATAGGCGGCCTTATTGCTAAGAAACGATCTCTTCCAGGCAACCTAAGTGCACACAAAGTAGGTAATACAATTAAGGGATTAAAACACTTAAAATAAAGGTAATAAATCTAAAGACTATAATGGTTAATATAGTATAATACACAAATCTGTACATATAACATACATACAGACAAATAGATCAAATGAGAATAAAGTATGTCGATCTCTCTTGTTTGTCTTTATAACATTAGCTGTTGTTTGCAGCAATGGGTACTGGCAGGTCAAAGAAAGAAGCCAAGCATTCAGCTGCCAAAGCTCTGCTTGATAAGTTGACTGGAGCCACCCCAGCTGATCAGTCTACCAATGGAACTGTGCCCGAGACGTAAGTATTGTACAATGGAGATAAAAAAACATGTATTTTATTCAATTTTTGATTCAAAGGATGCCCATGGATATATGGCATCCTGTACCATGTCGCTTCAAAATCAAATTTTGTTCTTTATACTCATAATTTTAACTTTTACATGTTTAAATGTTCTTATTGAAAACAAAATTAAGATTATATAGCAATTTCATGACCTCGAACATAACCTAAAGGAGCGCCCTGCTTTAGTTTATCTTAACAGTCCTCATCTAATTTCTATTTCCCTCTTGTATATATTTTACTGGAAATCATGTTGTACTTTTCACATCAAGGTATTTTTCACTCAATAGACACATTATTAACTACTAACTCATAATTGTATCTACTTCTCTTATGATTTCAGTCCATAGTCAATGAGAATAGTCAGAATAAGTATAAAATCAGGTAGAAAAACTGTATATCTTCTATTAATGTTTTTGCAGAGGCACAGTGGTGTCCTCGTTTGAGGACAAGCTGATGGGAAACCCTGTGGGCTGGCTGCAGGAGCTTTGCATGTCGCGCTTCTGGCCGCCGCCCTCCTACCACGCCGAGAACGATGACAACGTCACTAGGCGTGAGTTTACAACATTATTTATATATTTTTTAAATGCACCAGACGCCCCACGTCTTTGTACGAAATACAATCCCATAGTATCCCTTGCCCACTCTATTTCCCATATCTCCTTTCTTTGAAGTTTATGTAACTATATAAACCGTTATGATATTAAATAGGAAATGTTTTAATATCTATGTTCAATGTTTAGTAGCCCTGGTGATTGACATTTTGAATTTTCTTGGGCACTTCATAATCATTTATACTGTCTATTATACTAATTATCTATATACAAGGTGTAAGGTAAATGGTATAACATACCGCCGGCTACCTATGTTAGATGGTGTATAGATATACTGGAAAAATATCATGGGACGCGTAGCTCATATCCTGGGGGAGTTATGAGGACTTCAAAATTTTTGCATAAATGTTCAGGTGGCATCCCTTAAAACAGCTGATTCAATATCAATGAACTGCGAATAATACCGTATCTTAAGCCTCGTTGCCAGCGCGAGCGTTGCGATAAAATCCAATAGCGATGCTAAGTAATCATTATTCGGCATGAAATAAAATTCTCAAAGTAAAAGCCCGGCTAGAACTCACGTATTTTTGTAAAAAAATGCCCGACTAGTTTCGGACTTCGTAAGTCAAATTCAGTCCCTTTCCTTATTTTATGAGCCGCCTTTCTCTGTGATTAATTTCTCGACTTACTTCGTTGAAGTTTTGATCAATAATTAATTATTCTGAGTAGTTTGTTTTTTGAATGATTTGTAAATTGTAATGAATTGCCAAATTGCATAACGATACAATAATAATAATTAATATTATCGCTTGTAGTACAGTTCCGACTTTAGGTACAAAAGACACCGCCACTGGTGCATTTACGTAAGTAAACTTAATCGAGATACCAGGAAATTATGACTATTAAAGAGATTCAAGTAACCTATTAAATCATTTTAATTCACGAGGTGGGTCCCGTATTTTTCAATTTTAACTAGTTGTTAATGTTTCTAATGGTCTTTGGTAGTACTTTGATCGGCTGCGGGTCTTGGGGTTCCAGATTTGATCGTCAGCCACCAACGAGAAAAGAAACCCGTTCTTCGGTCGATTGAAGAATTTTTCTCCACGATGCTACGGTGGTCCCAGTTATTATCACTTATCAGTACTTAACCTGAAGTCCAAATAATCGTTAGAACCCAGCAACCCGCATTGGAGCAGCGTGGAAGGTTAGTTTCTACATCTCTCATGAAAGATTAGGCCTGCAGTGCACAGTGATGGATTAATTGGTGAACAAAAATCCCTTCAACTCTTACGCAAATTACAATATTTTTTTGATAGCTAGTAAGTACTTAGTTTCTTCGTGACTAAAGATATTTTCATAATTGCAATTATCTTGCAATGGAACCCTAATAATTCGGCCATATTGTCGTAGGGCGGAGTTTAGACGTATTCCTGTGTACGTACATGTAGGTATTGTCGGTAAATTAAAAAAGCCGAGCTGACGGGCGACGTCCGACGGTACTAGGAACGCATGGAACAAAGTAGATTTTTAGAAAATAAATTTTTGATAGTGTTTTCTTTTCGGAATTTTACCCTAACTTGGGGGAAAAACAACACAAATTAAACAAGAATTTTACAGAACGACTTTGGGTAAAATTGTGAATGCTCTGTTTAAATTGGTACTTAACTAAAATAATGAAAATGAAAATATTTATTTCAGCTTATCTGTAAAGTAAAGTTATTACAAAGAAAAAGTAAAGTAAAGTTACAAAGAAAATTGTAAAATAAAGTTTACCGACTTTTACATCGTACGTAAAAAATCCGTTTAAAAAGTCCAACTTACAACAAATAGTAAACTTGCCAAATTTAGAAATTTAGAATTTTTTTAGGGTTTATAAGGGATATTTTTTAGTAGGGTAAAATCAAAATCGTGACTGGAAACCCTGTTTTTGAAACGTATTATTTTATTAGTTTTTCGAGATTTCAACAGTTGCGCGTAAACTATCACGGTGGCAAGTACTTATGTGACAATGAGTTATTCAAATCCAGACTATTTTATGATACGCAGTGGAGTGCAATAGTAGTGAAGAAATGCGCCAAAGAATCCTGGATGCATTTCAGACAGTAACGACCCAAATTGCTTACTCGTGTGATGTGCTCAGTGCTGTGCAGATTGGAATTGTGCACAGAAAAAGCGGGTTCACACATTGAACCCTTTCTGTGAGCAAGCTTACATTTTTTGCTGTATGACCTGTGTCGTACGTGTGTGTGTGTGTATGTGTGTGTGTGTGTGCATGATCTACGAGGTGTGAGCTGTGCTACTGTCATCTTTCATCAGGATGCTGGTATCTGGATCCCTTTTACGAGTAAGTAGGTAGTACTAGTAGTTAGAAGTACATGCTAAGAAAGTAGGTAGTAGGTTCGCGGTGGCTACAGTGGTGACACCGCGGTGTCACCACTGTAGCCAACAAAACAAAACAACTCAATAGTCCCAGTCTAAGGGACATCAGGGTCAGGAGCGGCCTGGAGTGGCGGCTCCAGTCGTTTCACCCTTGGACGACCCTTGCCCTTGACCTTGCCCTTGGTAGTCGGCAGCTCGGTTGTGGCCAACACAGCGCTGAGGGTGACTACCAAGGAGATTTTAGTGAGTAAAAATCTCACTTAACCTGATTTCTCCCCCAAGAAATCAGGTATCTTTTAAAGATTTCCCTCCCGATACCAAAAAAACGTAGTACTAACTAGTAACTGTTTATTAAGTAGTTAGGTATCTAGTGGTAGGTAGAAGTATTCAAGTATTCGTAATTAGGTGTAGGTACAACTTACCAAAAAATATCATTCATTTTGCAAAGTCGGCCCGCGGCGCGAGCGGCGGCATCTATCTACCTATCAAAGGCGCGGTGTTTACAAAGAGGATACCGCGTGTTAGTAGGTAGCGTCCATCCGTTCTAGCATGTACCAGGTTTACATAAAATTTTAAGAGATTGTCTTTAGTGAGAAGTTGATTTGGAGAGCATTTTGTATTTTTATTAAATATGATGAACTAGCGTACCTACATGTAATGCGTCTGAGTGACCAGTGGTTTACAGGTTTGGTTGCGAATCTCGTAGTCTGGGTTCGATTTCGATTTCGGTCCTATTTCGGTCATAACATTTTTAGGTTTGAGTTTTATGTACAGAATTTCTCATAAGTACCCGGCACCAACAAATAGGCACCTAGGAAATAGGTAGTGACTAGTGATTAAGAGCTAAGATTAGACCTTCTAAGCTCAAAAGTATGTATTAGTACATCCATCCTTCCATGCTGCTCCATTTTACCCGCGTTTGGTGGGTTTAGCGACAAATAGGTAGGATAGGATCTCGTTACTAGTGATAGACGGCTTAACATAATCAACGCCAATTTCGTTACTAACTCAGGTAGGTACTTACCTCCTGAGAATTCCTAGTCAATAGTAAAGATTTGAACCGACCCGGGAATCGAACACAAGACCTCGTTATCATCAATGACAACACTACTAGACAGTAATTACCGTCTTCGTCAGCTGGGCGACCGCGTATCTCTGACAGCTACAGTGTAACGATCGCAATCAGCTCTGATTGGATAACACTCTTCCACTATTGGACAAAATCCATTGACGCAGAGAGAATACCATAAATTCAGCCAATCACAACAATTGATACTGTAACAGTGATTGATGCAGAAGATACCCGGTCGCCCTGCTGGGTCAGGTCGTCAGTGACGTCAAAGTTGCGCGGCGGCATTCGGACAACTTTTAAAAGTTCGTCGACTTGTCGTTTGTACTAGGGCAATAGAAATTGATGTTGCGTAAGTTATGTATTACGTAATAATAATAGGTATGGGGTTGTTAATCGCCACAGGGTTGCCAAAATTTATTTTCCTTAATTAACTAATTAATTTTGTATGAAAGTTTTAGATAATTAATTTTGAATTTTTAACACCGCCATAGTGTTTATAACGTCAAAATTGCATGGGTAGCCGCCGGTATGTTATACCATTTACCTTACACCTTGTATATAAGACTATATTATATTTTGTTTTGTCCTGGTCATGTCTGGGTCTAACAACAGAGAAGTCACAAGAAACTCAAGAACCAAGCAATTTACACATTGTTGTCTTCAAATTAACTTTGACCCTGGCGGAATTACTGTGGACCAGTAAACCGCAGTACCGCAGTACCGCAGTACTAAAGTAAAGAAGATTACTTAGGCCACTTATAGTCCAATTTATCTGGCCTGGTGGCCAAAATTGGAACTAATTTGTATGACTGTTTTGTTTTTAAATGGTCCTATTTTGTCTTCTATATCAAAAAAACAATTTCCAAATAAGCGCTTCAGATATCACTTCAGAATGGCTAGACCGATACTGATGGAATTATCTGTGTGTTTGAGTGGGTCCTGGGATGGTTTATATTCACAATTGGGCCCAGTGGCACTGCAATCGGGTTCTAGATTCAGGATGTCTGCCGGGCCCAATATTTATTAGCAGCACTAAATGTGATAGCAGAGACACTGTCACTGGGTCAGATTAGTTTGTGGGACTAAACGTACATAAATAGCATACCTAAGTAACATCTTTATGTGTTTGACGTCCAGTGTGCTCGAACAAAACGGTTTTGCTATATGTTCCTGATTTGAACGGCCAGGTTGTGGAATCCCCTTCCACCACATGTATTCCCTGTAAGACAAGAGTGAATAGGCACCTAAACATTTTCATTGCTTTGTATTAAGCATGATTGTCGTCAAGGGCAAGCCTATTCAATGATAAAAAACTTGCATAACACATTTGCATGTGATAAGCGATTTACAAGGTTTACAAGTAACAAGGTTTGTAAGTAACTCATACAAGTGAGTAAAACATGAGTAAAACTTACAAGTGTAATTCTGACCTGAGGCCAGTGGTCTTTGCTAATTAAAAAAGGTATCTGATTAACTAAATATAAGGTTCGTTTCAGGTCTGCCTCACGAGCGCCAGTTCACGATCGTATGCACACTGTTGAAGCGTCGCGAAGTCGGCACGGGCAAGTCTAAGAAGCTTGCCAAGCGGCAGGCCGCGTATAAGATGTGGCAAGCGTTACAGGACAACCCACCAGAGTCCTTCCAGCCTGATGAGGAGGTATGTGTTTATTTTCTTTTGTATGCGAGGTGTGGATTTAAAACTACCTTGATTATCATAAAAATGTTCTCATTTAAGTTCATTTTTAGGGTTCCATAGAACAAAAGGAACCCTTATGGGATCACTTTGTTGTCCCTTTGTCTGCCTGTTAAGCATCTGTTTCTTGGGAATGCATAGAGGTATCAACGATTGAATTTAATCCATACTAATATTATAAATGCGAAAGTGTGTCTGTCTGTCTGTCTGTCTGCTACGCTTTCACGGCCCATCTGTTCAACCGATTTTGAGGAAATTTGGTGCAGGGATAGTTTGTATCCAGGGGGAGGACATAGGCTACTTTTTATCCCGGAAAATTAAGGAGTTCCTGCGGGAAATGAAAAACTTAATCCACGAGGTCGCGGTCTTCATCTAGTATCAAATAATTAGGTCTACGGTCCCTTGGAGCTGTTAAAAATCAAGCTTCTAAGTCAACGCAATCAAAAGATACAGCTGTTTATGCTGCAAATGTTTCTTATTTTGTCACTCGCCAATAAATCAAAACTTATAGGGTGATAATATAGTATCATGAAATATGGCAAGAAGTAAGATCTCGCAGCACAAGTATAGGAAAAAGTCCGAAAATCGATAATTATGGTTCCATACTCATAGGGTGTCGAAATGTTTGTGAGGTGCTACCAGTTTAGCCCCATATGCAAGCCAGTTATTAAGCAGATGATTATGTGTTGTTATAATATCTTTCTTGTTATTTACTAAAAGAATTTATATATGTGTGGTAGTCTGGAACCCATCGTGCGCAAGTCTGACTCGCATTTGAGCGGATTTTAGTATTAGATAAACATATAGTAAATCTTTAAAATAATTAGTATAAATATTTTCAATTAATCCACTAGCATCCACTGATAAGATCCACTAGACTAGCACTCTGGAGTTCAGTGATCCACACTTTGGGTGGATCCCGTAACACATTCAGCCCCACTTACGGAGCAAATAGCACTCTGGCTACTATGCTTCCACCAACAGTATTACAGTACTATGTACAGTGTGGTACATCACAGAACTTATAGGGTATTAAATCCAGGGTGAATCCAGTTTGTATTTGTACTAATTATACAGTACTATGTACACTGTACAGTGTGGTTCATCTCAGAACTTATAGGGTCCGACCAATCCCTGGATTAAATCCAGGGTGAATCCAGTTTGTATTTGTACTAATTATTTTAATGATTTACAATAATATGTTTATGTAATACTAAAAAATGAAATTAAATGAGTACATTTTTACGTGAAGCTTTTGGATTTTACTGCTGTGAAAACTAATTATTTACATGTTTATAAAGGTACGACTTACGTCCATACTTTGTGTAAACTAACTCAGTTGTAAACTAAACTAAATAGAAAGATCCAAGTATATTGCTTACACTTTCCTATTGCTCCTTGCTGAAAAGGGCAGCACTAGATCTACCTGTCAACTAAGTTGTATAAAAAATATTTATTGTAAGGAAACAAGTTTAAAAAAAATTAGATGATGAAAATAACTACTGAGAATTATATGTGATATTGTGATGTCAAAAAATTGAACGGTTAAAGTAATAAAAAGGGAAAGTCCACACTGCAAAATTTTACTGCGCTATTTTCCTGTAGGATTCTAACACATAAAATTTTACATGCATTTATGCGAATGGAGTTCCTTCTTAATGCAATGTCCAAATAACAGAATCCTGCAGGAAAAATTTGCAGTCAAAAGGGTTTTAATATTTTAGTATGCAGCCTAGCCTACCTAGAGACCTGCCATTTTAATTTTTTGTCGAAATAATTACCACTCACTGTATTAATCAATAGCTGGCACCAATGCTAGCAAGTATAATATGAGACAAAATCTTCTAAAGCTTCAGATTTTCGAGATTAAAGCTATCAAAGCTGTACTAGTGGTGCCACCATAGAGTAGGTAACCACCACAGAGTAGGCTATAACTTTGTTAACATATATCTCGGAAACCTGACGTTTTAGGTTTTGTCTTATTAAATAATTGCTTGTATTAATGACAGCTTTAGTACATGCTTTGTGAGTGGCCGTTATTTAAAAAAAATGGCAGGAGGCTAAAATATTCTAACCTAATATAAATAAAATAAACATTCTAATCCCCGAGTGACTAACCTGCAATAAAATAATATTTGATAGGTGGCTGTGTGTGTTGTTCCCCTGAAAGGTTGAATAGCACTTGGCCAGGTGTTTTTACTATCTTTCAGTCAGTCACTAGTCACTACTGTCAGCGGGAGGTTTGCTTGGCAATATTTAGCCCTGAGACATGAATCTGTAGTGAAGTCATCATGTTGAATAACGTAAACCCAGACGCCTATACTATTAAGGGTAGCTGATTTTTTTCTGCTGTGTACATTGGGGTGCTTGGCCCTTATGTAAGATAACCCAAGAAATCTACATGGGACTACCCCTCAAGTGTCGAGCTTTCTTACGTATACGTACACTAGCTAATGCCCGCGACTTCGTCTGCGTGGATTGAGGTTTTTCGGTTCCCGCGGGAACTCGTTCATTTTCCGGGATAAAAAGCCCATGTGTTATTCCAGACTATATATATATATATATATATTTCATCCAGATCTGTTCAGCCGTTGGAGCGTGATTGAGTAACAAACATCCATCCATACATCTATCCAGCCAAACTATACGTACATGTCACATTTTTTAACAGTCCATCAGATGGTGACAGTTGTACAGTGTTGCAACCTCACAACCGACCAGCACAGTGTGCTTATTGGCTGTGAGGTTTCCCTACTGGATACTTTTGTACCCCACCCTTAAGTCCTAATGTATCCCACTGTAGGAAAATCGGTTACCCAAAATAGTGTGGGATTTTAGGGTTAACATCACTCAATGTGATTACTTCACTACAAATTCAAAATATTGGTGCTCAGAGCATTGCTGTCGTGTCGTGTTGTCGTGACGTTGGTGTTGTTGTGTTGTTCTAGGGCGGATTGGCGGCCCGCTACGCTGACCTGAAAGATAGTAAAATCTCCACACTCACCACCAGCCACAGCCACAAGGTGTCGCAGTTTCACAAACATCTCAAACAGTCTGTCGGCCCGAACCTGGCCAAGTTGCAGGTATGTATGGTTATGCTGCATGGCATGGTCGTGTCGTGAAACTGATAATCACATTGCGAATATCCAAATTGTTGTTGTTGGGTAAAACAAAACAATTATCCCAATAGTTGTTATCAGTTAGATTTGTGTTAGTCTTGCCAACCTGTACATTAGGATGGAAGGAAACTTTGTTAGATAAAACACGTTTTAGCATCGTATAAGTTCTTTTTTATCAGACATCAAATTGTGATGTATAGACAGCAATGCCGCGTGATGACAGGGGCAAGGCAGGGGAGTATATTATCACCAGGATGGCAGAATTTTCAGTGCAAAATTCTGTCATTCTAGAATAAATTAGTATGGAGCTGTGACATGTATAAGGTGTTGGTAGTTGTAGTAGGTAAGCTTTGTGGTCTGCAAATTTTGTATCTCTAAGGAATAAAGGTTTAGCCCCACTTGAGATGCACGGAGCGGCGCGGCACGTAGCACCATACAAACTCATACGAAAAATATTTGCCGCACCGCTCCTTGCATCTGTAGTGGGGCTAGGCCTTTAGGATAATATTGAAGTAAATTCGTCCAAAATCCACAATCGCGGTAAGAGGTAATGTGGTATTTACAATTTGATGCTATCTCGATGGGTTGTCTGTGGTAATACCACAGACATAATGGTAATGTGTATGCTACATTGTAGATTGTTGAGTAGTAAATGAATAAATAAATGATTTATTTATTTCATGTAGGACAACTTGTGTGTGTCCTACAAACTGTTCTTTTATAATCTATCAAAGATCTTATATATCATGAAAATATTGGTATGTTTCACAAATTAACATGTATAATATTTTAAACACAAGATAATTCTTTGAATCGTCTTGGTGCATGTTGTCAGGTTCTTTGCTCATAATCTGCTTGTTTGTTGAGTTAGTATGAGAGCATACAAGAGATGATTTTGAGCTTCAAAACAGTGAAACGGATTACAGGATTCTAGATTTAAAGTTTAAATTGAGAAATGAATGCATCACCAACACAAATTTTTATTGCATTTTGCTATGTCATTTACTTGTTTCAATGCTCGAAATTTATCCTACTTGGTGTAGTTAGTAAATGGACTACTTTGCCATGAATTCTTTTAACTTTCTAATATACTTTAATTGGTGTCCCTAGCTTTCAAATCAAATATCAATCAAATATTATTAATGCGAAAGTTTGGATGGATGGATGGATGGATGGATGGATCTGGATGAAATTGACACAGAGATTATAGTCTGGAATAACACATAGGATAGGCTACTTTTTATTCCGGAAAACTAAGGAGTTCTCGCGGGAACCAAAACACCTCAATTATCGCGGACGTAGTCGTGGGCATCAACTAGTAAGAAATAAATCTTCGTTTTTAACCAATTTTAACCACTACCCTATTTTCCTTTGCAGGTTACTCCATTGAACAACAAGGACTTCAACTTTGTTCAGTTCCTGCAAGAGATCGCTTCCGAACAATCGTTCGAGGTGACTTACGTGGATATTGAGGAGAAATCCATGACCGGGCGCAGCCAGTGCCTGGTGCAACTGTCTACTCTGCCCGTGGCGGTGTGCTATGGCTCGGGCCTCACCAGCAAAGACGCCCAAGCCTCGGCCGCCCAAAACGCGCTCGAATACCTCAAGATAATGACCAAGAAGTGAAACGCCTCCATATCTCGCGACATCAATCGTTCACGACTAGTGTCGACCTATGCAATGTGAAGTGTAAAAAAAATTGCCACTCATCGTTCTCCTCAAGAATTGCTTTTGCAACTAAGGTCGGACTACATAGTTTTGAATTCTCAATTAGGTATAGTCTGTTTATAGTACGTGCCACGAAAATTGAATTTAAATGAAGTTTTTTTATTTATTTTTAGGGATTAGTCATAATTTCATCTCGCGTCGTTATTGTTCATGCGTTGTTGGGGGAATTTTTACCTATAAAATCATTTGAAGAAAGTAACGTATATTCAACTTTTGTGACGCGTCCTTTATTCATTTCAACATATATCCAGTGTAAATTCGTTGTCTACTAGATATAATATATCTTGAAATTCCATACACTTGTGCCACTGGTTTAATTAGTAGAGGTGGTTAATATAACATGTAGCGCAATATCATAGCGCGCTATTGTTCCATAGCACGGATAACGTGCTACGCGAGGAGCCGCCATTACGCTACGGCGTTATAAATATGGCTCCTCGTAGCACTTGTAGCGGCGCCCGTTTGCCGGTAGCGCGCTGCCGCTGGCCGATGGTTAGTCTCACGTAACGCGCTGTTGTGACACTTCGCGCCTGCCCGCCGCCCACACGCTTTCTTATAACAAGCACGTTATAACATAGCGTATTTAAAAGCATGCTAAATATTTATAGTTTGTAGTCCATAGCGTGCTGTGGATATATAGCAGTATTGAACAACTACTATCCAGTACGAACTATGAGGTCGCCATTCCAGCGCCTTGCAAAACTAGTGTAGTCCGATCCTAAGGTATCGACGGTGTAGAGTATTCACGATGGTCTGTGTTTGATGTCGCTAGGTGTCGAGTCTGTACTAATCTTATTACCACTACCCATTTGAGAGGCAACCAATTGCCAATGCGCTTCAGCACTTCGGGCTATGCTGTCTATCTGGCACATTTGCAGTGCACTTGAGGATATCTAAGGCTCCTTCAATAAAAAAAATTTGGCAGTCCTAGGGACCGCCAATAGAAGTGAAAACGAATATTTAAATTTTTTGATACTAAAAATATTTAAAATATAAACCTTAAAACTTAGGCAATTAAAGTTTAATTACGGATGTACTATATTTATACTTAAGACGGTTAGTGTCTTAAGAATAACGGTGTCGGTCACGCGATCCACATTTTTACCCCCTACCAAAAGTGCTCAACGCACCTAAAGAAGTTTTCACTTCAATTAATTACGAATATCACTTCACTTAAACGATCTCACAATTGAGATGTATAGTATGACACACAGTGCCAATAGTGATGATGACAACTCAATCAAATCACCAACTCTTTATCAAACTTAAAACTAACCATGGATGTGAATTTTCAGTCTTTTGGAAGACCGTCTGTTTAATAATCACTAAGAAATAATTTAATTTTGACATTGGCATCATCCCTATTGCTGCTGGGTGCTTGGACCCAGTTGTTGATTTGACTTGTTGTCAAATGTGGGCAACTTTCTTCTCAAAGGTCAAATGTGTGCTTAGTGAGGGATGTTGTATGAAATACTAATTAGTGACGTCATCAAAATTCGATGGACTTTTTTACTTCAATCGACAGTTTAAAATTGTTTCCAAACATAAAACTAACAGGGGACTAGGTTAGACAGGTTTGACTAGTATAAAAATATCCAATTGCGAAAACACAGTGCAGCCACTCAGCTCAATTCATAACTCAGCGCTTAAAGCTATCTAAACAATGTTGCGACGACCGCTACCAATGCGTCGTACTCATGACACCTTGTTATAATAGCCGTCGCGTAAATTGAACTCTGCGCAGAAACGCATTTCGGGTGTCAAACGAAGTGCTGTATCTAAGCATAATTCCAGAAGTGGGCAATAATTAAATTGCTTTTTAATATATTTGTACCCTCTTTAAAAGATACACGAGCGAATGGTCACAACTTGTAGCGATTTCACAAGAGATTTAATGTAAAAATTTTAAAGAAAATATTCATTTGATCTGGCCACGATTGCTATCGTTAAACAAATTGCGATCTAAACACAAAAGAATTCAATAATCGCTGAGTCTGTCGGTAACAGACTAACTTTCAAACTTCAAAATATTCGTATTTATGCAAATTATCCCAATATGGCGTATCCCCGCCAAAGAACGAACTGAGTGAAATACATCGAATGAGTCAAATATCAATTTAATTAAACCTTCGTCAATAAATAAATTAACAATCTTTTAACTTCTAACAAATCAATTAATTTAAAAGCAAAGCTGAGGTGTCAAGGTGTGTTTATGAGGTGCGCTGCGAGGGGCCGCGCGTTACCATACCCCTCGCTCCCCGCGCATGCTCGTCTCGGCCCCGAAGTACAATGTACCTGCGAAGGCGACCGCCATTTTGGGTCAACTTACGGGACGTGATTTATAAAATGAGTTGACACACCTGGCACAGTAAAGTGCCAGTGTAACTTAATTGCGCGGCGTACCTCACTACTCAGAGCAATTTGTGATTTCTATTATTATGAAATTGGCCCTTCCGGCAAGGCTACGATCTCAAGCGTTCTAATAAAATGATTCCGGTGAAGTCCGTAGTAGCCTTGGGCCCTCTGCTTGCTCTATTGCTGCTGCAGATGTTCATGGAAGGCTTAAACCAGTAAAATATGTGTTACAAAATACTTGAGGAGCCTTACGTCTCTATCGCAAGTACGAAAATTTAACATCTTGCATCTTTACTATAACTGCTAATGTGCGAGAGTAAACAGCATAGCCCGTAAACATAAAAGATACATAATATGGAGTGGTCATATAACAATACAAGCTATACTTTGCATAGAATTAGTGTAATTTTCCCAGCGTGGAAATTACTCAATAATTAAAAAAATATAAAAAAAGCAAAAAAAAAAAATATAAAAAATAAGAAAAAGACAAAAAAAAGTGTGGACTATACATTTCCAGTTTAATATTCAGCATTATTTAGGCATGTTTTTGCATTTATATTAAATAAAAAATGAAATCATACTTACCCAAAATGTTAGCTTTTAATGTATTATAATAATTATAAAGTACTCGGAGGATAGTAGCCAATCATGGTGTTTTAGTTAAAGTCACTATAGTTGTAAATGATTTTTTCTTTGTCCGGTGTGTTAAGGATTTTCTAACATGCTGAGCATTAAACGGAAAAATATTCTCAGCTGGTGCAGTCTTGTTGACGAACTGCCGACCTTTGCTTTGTAGTCCTGCCGTTCGGTACAAAGTGCAAGGGTTGGAACTCGCTGGCGCCCGCGCTCCAGTCGGAGGCGGGCGCCGATCGACTTTGTTTCAATTTTACCAGTGATCATATAGGTTTTCTTTTTAAAACATGACGGAAAACTTTGCAGGGAAGCTGAGAACTAGGTGTTAGAGTGAGGAATCTCACTGGATTTAACGGATGCGAAGTTAGGATCCCTTGCCTGTGAAAATGGGCATTATTTTAATGCAAAGTATAGAGGTTGTAACAATTCTACCGTACAGCGCCGCCGTCGCGCGCCGCGGCGCGTCGACGGGGGCTCTGCACTCACACAGTTTCTTTTAAATTGAATGGTGTGAGTTCGACCTGCCCTTAACATAACATCGCACTGTTCAAGTTAGAAAAGACTTATTGGAGTAAAGGAATGGAGTTCTGTTCAACCAAGACCAACTAAATAAAATTATAATGTCCGACCATCGAGACATCGAAGTTCATTTGTTATATTTTTATGTTTAGTCAGTCTTGGTTTTACTTTAAATGTAATAAACGTATACCTAGATTATTGACACGGTAGATAAAGCTTATAAAATTTTTCTCCCTCGCTTTCATCATGTAGTTATGTATTAATTACAAAAGATTATAATTAGGTTTTATTTTGCCTTTGCATTATTCTGCTCGTAACTTACAATAAAGTTTGGTGTTTGCTTAAAAAATGATTTTTATTTTTATACGACTGCCTGATAAAAGGAGTATATTGTTTTCAGGATTCATGTATGTATGTATGTGAGTTTGTATATTCCAGCATAATTTCTATACGCCTGAACCGATTTTGATAAATGAGGTATCGTTAGAATCCCTAGCTTATTCCGCGTGACATAGGCTAAAGAATTTCAAGATGGCGCTGACTTTTTAAAATTTTGATACCGGTTTCCTGTTTTGTGATCCTAGGGATCCTCAGATATCGATTTTAAACAAAATCGGTTCAAAAACAAAGAATATAAAAAAGGGCGCTGACTTTTTAAAATTTTGGTACCGGTTTCCTGTTTTGTGATCCTAGGGATCGTCAGATATCGATTTTGAACAAAATCGGTTCAATAACAAAGAAATTCAAAATGGCGCAGATTTTTTAAAATTTTGGTAACACTTGCCTGTTTTGTGATCCTAGGGATCCTCAGATATCGATTTTGAACGAAATCGGTTCAATAACAAAAACATTCAAAATGGCGCTGACTTTTTAAAATTTTGGTAACACTTGCCTGTTTTGTGATCCTAGGGATCCTCAGATATCGATTTTGAACGAAATCGGTTCAATAACAAAAACATTCAAAATGGCGCTGACTTTTTAAAATTTTGGTAACACTTGCCTGTTTTGTGATCCTAGGGATCCTCAGATATCGATTTTGAACGAAATCGGTTCAATAACAAAAACATTCAAAATGGCGCTGACTTTTTAAAATTGTGGTACCAGTTTCCTGTTCTGTGACCCCAGGGAGCCCCAAATATCGATTTTCAACGAATTTAAAAAACGATAGTTCAGCAGAGTTCAAACAGCCGTATACTACGCAATACACTCCTGGCATTTTTAAAAAGATCGCGGAAATAGACATAAACGTGACCACTCGACATCGGTGCTCGACATGACGCGGCACTCACTACTGACGGCCTCGCGACGACTGCTTAGAAGTCTCGTCGATGCGCATGCTTGTGTGAGTGAGCTGTTTCGAGCGTTTCTAGGTAGTTTCACTACTGTTTGTATAGGTCTGGTGTAGGTCTACGACGGGCAGCGTTGCAAGAAGGTTACCTACTTTTGTAACCTTTTAGGTGATTTTTAACTCCGTCAGGTTACTTCTAGGTTACACTGTTCAAAAGGTTACTTTTAGGTGATTTTTCGGATCTTGTAGAATTAATTCATAATTTTTTGTATAAAACCAAATTGAAACAACGCAAAACTTTAGTAGGTACTCTGTGACTATCATCTGTGGTTCTTAATAATTCGTAATGCAACTCATCACGTCGTTCTCAACTTCTCTTTCACACTCGTTTCGACTCGACCGTCTCGTAATTTTTTGTGATCTCTCGCTTGCCGCCTGCCGTCTGCTACTCCGTTTCAATGGCGGGAACTTAACCTAACCAAATTTTTGTGCTAGAAAGTATAACAAAGGGGAGGAAATGGGTGTACTACCTACTTTGGAGACTAATTACAAAAAATTGATTAAGTACTTAAGTACCTACCTACCAAGGTACTACTACATAGTAAGTTTGAAACTTGAGTTCCCACCATTTTACTCGCTGTGTTGTGTTCGAATATTGCTACTAGAAAAAAATGAAAGGTTACTTTTTACACTAAAAGGTTATTTTTTATTTATTTCAGGTAACTTTTGACATGACCGTGCTGGCAACACTGACGACGAGTCCCAGTTTATTTGTTCGAAGACTCACATGATTTCGAAGACCTTTCGAAGACGACGTAGTTGTGCGACGCTAGGAGTAGAGCAGAGTTGCCTGTTGCCCAGGTGAACTGCAATAAATAATTTTTAAAAACAGTCTATTTTTATTATTCATATTATTATCACGTCATTCTGTAACATTTTTCCATAATATCTAGATATTCCAACTAATATTATGAAACAGTATTGTTTGTAAGGTTTACATTGAACTGATAATATAAATTTATATTAATATTATAAACGTGAAATATTGGATTTATGGATGGATGGAAGAGATAGATTATAGTCTGGAATAACACATCGGATAGTTGTTTTTCCGGAAAATTACCGCGGGAATCAAAAAACCTCAATTTACGCGGACGGAGTCGGGGAAATCAGCTAGTGGTTTTCAAAATATTATGTATAATTATTTATTTATTTTATTTGTGATAATTTTATATCGATAATACCAGCCCTAACCCCCAGCATAAGCTTCACCCATACGCCATTTTTACTTACCGGAAGCTTCAATTTAAATATGATGCTTCATAGTAATATTTCGATGCTTCTCAATATATATTATCAAAAAATGGTGCCTTGTCGGTGCTGTGCATGGTTCCCAAGTTAGGGCTTTTAGCCCCAAATTTTTGGCGTAAACAAATGCGAAGGGCTTCTTTAGGGCCCTTATATTTTTGGGGCTATTTTTAGGGATTTTTTGGCTTATCTTTTTTATCTAATTTTTTATTTCTGAGATCTATCGTCTACTACCGATTCTTATATAATGTTTACCGCTTAAACAGGACGCGATATATTACAACTATGGAGACTATACATTCTGTGTCTCCATATTCACAACTACTCTGTGGTGATTGCTTCGGTGACTGGTGGTCCGTGGTTACGTTCTCTATGCTTACTGAAAGAAAATACGGTAGTGATTTAATTTCGATTTTTAATCCTTATAAAAACGGTAATTTCAAAATTAAGATTTTCATAATTAGCAAAAATTTTAATCATTCAAATTTTTGCTAATAAAAAAATCAAATTCAAAATTAATTTTTCAATCATTCATTCAATCTTAGTTTTGAAAGTACGGTACAAATAATTATTTGGGGCTTTTTGACTTAAGTTTTAGGGACAAATATTTTCGAGAGTTGGTAACACTGGTGCTGTGTATCTTAAATGTTACTCAGAGACAACTTGTCTCTGGTAGTTGTGTTTATCCACAGTCGTTGATGGAGGATGGTCCACAGTGTATATCTGGTGTTTATATTTTAAGTTACTTGTCTCTGGTTGTGTTTCTCCGCTGTTTCTACTCTGGTTTCTACTTTCTTCGCTCGTTTCTTCGGCTCCTCCAGTTCGCGCGAGCATTTTGTGAATAATAATGTCGTGTGCTAAAGCTAAAGAAGTTTTGATGAATGTGATAGACATGTACAAAAACATGCCTCATCTATGGAAAAAAGAACATCCAGAGTACATGAATATGGAAAAGAGGGCTGAAGGGTTTCAAGTTTTATTAGAAATTTATAAAAACTTTGACGGGGACGCCACAATAAAAATTTTAAAAAAGAAATTAGAAAATATGCGGACAAACTATTCAAAAGAATTGAAGAAGGTACCTACCTATGTACTGACTTTGCATAACTTTTTATTAACAATGTTATTGTTTAAATAATAATTATAATTAAAAATTATAATTATTAACAGATTGTCCCGTGATATCACACGTTCCAATCCCGTAGGAATATCGGTATAAGGTAATTAATTACGTGATTCCAGTGCAGTCTCTATCAATGCCAAATTTTATCAAAATCCGTTTAGAAGTTTTTGCGTGAAAGAGTAGGTAACAACTAACAACATCAATACATCTTCACAATCTTTCGCATATTTTATGCAGGACTAGTTGATGCCCGCGTCTTCGTCCGCGTGGAATGAAGATTTTGGTTCCCGCGGGAACTCTTTTTTTACGGGATAAAAGTGATAAAACCTTAGACTAATTATTTCGATGGATAAAATGTAGTGAATTTTATTCCAGAGTGTAATCTACTAGCTGATGCCGCTACTTCGTCCGGGTGGATTGAGATTTTTTAGCGGGATTCTTCAATTTTCTGGGATCAAAAGTGGCCTGTTGTCTTTAGACTACAAACAACCTATCTCTCTGCCAAATTTCATCCAGATTTGTTCATTCATTCTGGAGTGATTGAGTAACAAATATCCATCCATACATCCGGCATCCATCCAAACTTTCGCATTTATAATATTTAGTATATAGGATGTAGGATTAGAAGGATAATGTTATTATGACTGCTGTGAGTTGTAGATTTTTTACAATTTTACTATCTGCTAATTCCATGTGATTATTGTTTTCTTGTGGTCTACAGGAAAATTAATGTTGATTCATTGTTTTTATGATAAAGTAATAAATACACAGTTATTATTTAGTACATTTATTCTACAAACCATAAAATGGGTATTTTATTTATGACTTATATAACCTTAGGTGCTGGCGTCGAAATATACAGGTGCAGGAGCAGAGGAGGTGTATGTACCATCTCTGTGGTACTACGACGCTCTAAGTTTCCTTGGGCCCAGAACAGAATCTTGTCATGCTGTAACCGACCCTCTAGAAAATTTGGTAGGTAAAACATACATATTTGTTACAGCTGTGTATTGTTTTTTTAAATTATTATATTGATAGGTACTATTCTATCTTGAAAAGTGACTCTTCCTTCTGTAATATATGCTTATGGAATTGTTTCGTACTATAGTAGGCTTATTGTTCCTCTGGATATTGTTTCTGTGTTGTAATGGAGTAAAACCATCAGTGGTTGTCCTCCAATCTCCTCTCCTTTCTGTGTTCTCACAATCAACATTGTTCTGGCCAATATAGTTTGTCCCGTTTTCTCTTAAATAATTATGCAGAGCATAACATGCCATGACTGTAGAGTCAAAAGTGTTTAGGTCCACATTAAGATTTCTACGTAGCACTCTGAAATGGTATGCTAGTATACCAAATGCGTTCTCTACAAAAGCCTGGCTCTCGACAAGAGCTTAAAGATTTGGTGTTCTTATATTCTTCAAAGGAAATGGCTTCATAAAATTTTTATTTAATGCAAAAGCACTATCACCTAGGAAGACATATGATACAACTATATCAGTACTTGGCAGTGCAGTTGGTACCCTTCATAGTTATAATACAAGGAGCCACTTCCATGTGGTTTTTCAATTGCAATATGTTTACCATCACACGATTCAACAATGACTGAAATGAATTCCACTTCTGGTCAAATAAAAAAAAAAATTGCTCAGCTACTTTTTTCCACTCTGTTTCAGTATTAGGCATCTGTACTTTTTAGTATTTATTTACAGAATTCATCATCTGACGAAGCTGCTAGTGTTGCAACATCTTGCAGCGGCCCGCAGAAAAGAAGGAGGAACACATGCGGCCAGCAGAAGAGAAGGAGGAACACGTTATCATTCCAACAAGAGAGTATTCTCGAATCCGTCGAAACCATTATGAAAGAAAATGATGAAGAATTTGAGGTGTACGGGCGGTCAATTGGATTTCAATTGAAAGATTTAAATAAACAACAATTAATGATCACACAAAAAATCATATCAGACGTAATATTTTACGCCAAACTTGACAAACTTTCTGAAGACTCCTACGTCGTTTCACCTTCCCGATCATCAAATTATTCATCGCCTTCGCCGTCGCACCAAATTTAATCACCTCAGCATTCATCGCCACACCTATTTATATGTCCGTGTTATCACACACAATTAGCCAACCATTGCAATCAGCACAACATCAAATGCAACCGTCAAATCCATCACCATATCATATAACATCACCATCTCACATACCATTGCCACCTCATACTGTCTACTGTCATCATCTCCACCACAATTATCAAAATCCTCACATCAATGCCAGCCATTACCGTTGGATGGTATAACTGTTGATCAAACTGAAGAGTTTTTAGAATACCTTCCTGAAGAAAATTGATCCGATGCAAATTCGTCATTGCATGCTTTATATAATAGAAGGTGCGGGAGATATTATGAAAGATTTTATATTTTTCAAACACAGAAAAAAACCCCAATGTTGGCTTTTCTATCATACACCTTAATGTTATATTTTCACTTTCATCTCACACAGTGTTTTATGCATTTTGTAAGCATTTTATTTTAAGTTATTCTTTATGAAAATAAATAATTTAGTTTTTCTTACCTTGATGTAATTAACTTAAGCATATTTTGTAGATTGCCCGACACGTTTCTGGGATGATTTTAGATAAAAGCGGTTGAGATATTAGGGAGCTGAATCTTAAATCTTGATAAGAGTTTCCTGTGGCTAGAAATCTTTATGTGACAACCAATCTCTGTTTAGCACTTACACTTTGTCTTATAATCGTGTTTTGCTTTTCTATATACGGAGCTACTATTCTTAATAACTCTTCAAATTCTACCGCTCCAACTCAGGGGTAATTTCTTAAATCGAATGGTTCAAGAATACTGAGTATCTGCATATTCGAATTTTTTTCTCTCAACTGTAAATACGGTTTCACCCAAGTTTTTCGCTTCCTTTTTTTCATTTTCATAGTAGCGACTGCTACCACAGCAAGAATTACTTTTTTCGCTTTTATAGCATGGGTGCCATAATCAGTGAACGATAATAAACATATTATGATACACGTACAACTCTCTTGACGCTCTCGTTCAGACTGATTTAGGGCTTGATTGGTAGTGCAGTGTATTTTAATAAGCAACGCAATAACTAGGGGTCAATATTGGGTTGTTTAAGCCTTTAAGACGTAAAAAAGTAGTTGATATAATTGGCGCTTTACTTTGGGCGTTTGTTGCGCCTAATTACCTAACATTTTTTGACCAAGTAGATATATGGAATGAAAACAATTTGTGAATTAAAAGAGATACATTTATTTACAATTTAAAGTTTCTATTATTATAATTGGGTTAATTATTCTTAAAATTATACATTAGAAACTAACGTCCATTTACCACCACACCTGAAACAAAAATGGAACAGTTTGTACATATATGAATCTACAACTTTATATTGTTATATATATTTTTTTATCCACTAAAAGTTATCACTTGACTGCGATCTCACCTGATCGTGAGTGATGATGCAGTCTAAGATGGTAGCGGGCTAACCTGTTAGGGGCATGGCAGTTATATTAAACCCACATCCCTATTTGGTTTCTACACGGCATCTTACCGGAACGCGTAATTGCTTTAGTAACAATTTTATTATGACAAAGAGTGACAATAGAAACAGAACAGTAACGTTAAATGTGAGACAAAAAATTTAGTTTAAAAATAAATAATATTCAAAATTAATTAATTAAAAATAAATATATATAAATCGGGCTAAAAAATTAAATTAAAAAATTAAAACAATCAAGTTAAAGTGTTGTTGTCGCACCGATGCAGGTTAGACCAGTGTTTAGCAAAAGGATTACTCAAATCCTTGATAGCGGCACACAGGATAGAATTGGTACTTTGTCTTAGTCTTTCCCAAAAGGAAGCCGTCCTCGCTCTAAGTATGGCAAAGAAGTCAGGGACTCTCGCAGCAGCAAACATGGCTTTAGCACTGCAGAAACGCGGGTGCTTCATTAGGATGCGGAAGGAGTTGTTATATTGTATCCTAAGCGCATTATAGCTGCGCTTGGTAAACTTTGTCCACAGCTGGCAAGTGTAGAAGCATTGATAGAATGCTTTAAATAACGTCACCTTCACGTCATCAGAGCAACGCGCGAATCTACGCGCTATCATGTTAGCTCGTACCGAGAGAGCCCTGCGCTCCCTCTCCATATCTTTGTCATCTTTTATGTCCTCTGTTAGGATATGCCCCAAGTATTTAAAGCTCTTAACAACCCGAACTGACGACCCATTTAAAAACACCGGCGGAATGGTCTCCGGACCCTTGCCCGCTTTGAAAACGAGCATTTCGGTTTTCGCTACATTATATTTGAGACCATGTTCTTTAGCGAACTGTTCACAAATATTAAGCAGTTTTCTAAGTCCGTTTATTGAAGGGCTGAGAAGCACCATGTCGTCAGCGTAGCTCAGATTGTTAACGCACACGTTACCTATTGGTAACGGTGGCATCCGACTTTGGTACTTCTCAGCTCCCCATTAAGGCCGTTGACGTAAAGGTTAAATAGGTCCGGAGACGTCAAACCTCCTTGACGTACGCCACACTCTAACCTGTATTCACTAGAGAGTGCGTCGCCCCATTTTACATCACAAAATCTCCACAGATTCAGCAATTCATTCGGTGCGTGTTTAGCTAGTTTACGCCATAGTATTTTGTAGTTAACGAGGTCAAATGCCCGGCTTAGATCGAGAAAGCATGCATATACTGAAGTATCTCTATTAACATAATAGTTCACAGTATATTTGAGACTTAAAATGGCCGCATCTGTGGAGAGTCCGGCACGAAAACCAAACTGAGCATCGTCAATTTTAAAATTCCCTGTCAGATCGGGTTGCAAGAGCCTTTCCAGTATTTTTCCGACAATAGTACCTAGCGATATGGGTCTATAGTTAGTAAGATTAGACAGATCGCCGGTTCAATTTTTTACAATAGGGGCCACTATCGTTTTCATAAGACCCTTTCGCAAGTAGCTGTGCTTTAAGCATAACTTTAATATAATTGACAGAACCCGATATACCTCATCACTGGCATAAAGTATGTGTTCAATGCTGAGACCATCGTGTCCCGGAGATTTGCCACGTTTTATGCTTCTTACAGTTTTCGCGATGTTATCTGGAGTAAAAATATAATTTAGATCGACAGACAACTCTTGCTGTAAAGAAGTATCGGAGACGATGGGCTCAGCATTTTGCCCACTACCAATTTCCGTAGGCTGGATTTTAAAATGATTAGCAAACATGTCAGCGATTCTATTCGGGTCCCGTTCATTATTCACCGACACTGGTAGGACATCTTTATGTTGGAGACTTTTAGTGGCCTTCCAGAATTTTGGAAAGTTCTTTTTATCTCTGTTTTCAGCTATTATGTCCATCTTTATCATTTCTACGTTTCTTTGGCACCATTTTAATTTACTTTTAAATATTTTTCTAAATTTTAACATATTTTCATATATATATCCATTGCCAGGCTTACCAGCGTCAACCCACCAACTAAAATATAGTCTAGCTTGTTCGTGATACGATTTTACATGATAGTTCCAGCCGGCGATCTGTCTATCTTGTTGTCCTGCACCGGTACGAGAACAACTTAGTTCCGCTCCGGCCTGTAATATACATAATATCACTTCATTATACATATTATCAATAATAAACCTACACTCTAAATTATCACAGTTATCTTTCTTACAGCTATCGGAATGACTAGAATATGTAACAAGTTTTAATTCTCTATAATAAAATTCTCCATATTGATTAATCTGTTCAAGATTTCGATTATTCCACATAATTTTACTGTTATTACGAGTATTGCCTATGTTACATTCTACTTTTTTTACAGTTACGTCAATATCAATATCTATCAGTAACGGAAAGTGGTCTGACCAGTTTACATCATTGTGAACACGTATACCTTTTATTATTTTAAATGCCGCCTCCGTGCCTAAACAGTGGTCAAGCCACCTTCTTGAGCCACTCGATTCACACATAAAGGTATACGTATAAGAGTTCAATCCTAGCAGATCTACATCCGCACGCACCCAAGACTCCGCCCAACAGAATTCAAAAAGTTCCCGCCCGAAGCGAGCGCAAAGATGCGCATTAAAATCGCCCAAAGCAAACAACTTCTATGTTACTGTCACTAACGATAGCATTCAGTTGCGAGAGACAGCTTGTAAATTCAATTAGATCATCTACTCTGTCACTATCGCATGGCATATAAATACTAAATACTAATATATCACAATTTTGGGTCTTAATTTTTACAGCAATTAATCTGTTACTGTTGCAATCCACTACAGTTACATCCGAAAGATCGATCTGCGCCACATTAACGCTAGCCCTCCGTATGGTCTGCCGCGCAACACGCCGGCGGAGGTATCTACCGAAGATTTCAAATAGCAGCTAAAATCTTTATCAATTTCATTTATGAAATTAATGTCGTGAGGCAGCAGCCAAGTTTCTTGGAGGGCGATTATGTCAACGTTTTGACATAATAGTGTCGTACATGCTGCGCAGACCGCTTTACAGACTTACAATTGAAGGACGCAATAGTTATGTAATTATTATATTATTATTATTATTGGTCGTACTATCCATTTAGTTTATTGCTAGTGGCGGCGACCCTTTGTGCATTACGATCTCTAAAACAACGAAATACTAAGCCCTTAGGCCAAAAATTACTATCCAAAAAGGTGCCCAGCTGGCTGCTAGAAACCACTATTTTAAAAGAATTAAAATCCACATCACAATTTTGTTTCAGTAATTCGACGCTGAAGCATTCTTGGTTCATATCTTTTATATGATTTTTAATGTCTTCGTCGGTAGTACCTACTCTTTTTAGCCCGAGACAAATAAAGGGCACTTTTGGATTCGCTAATTAAAATTCGGGCACAGTTTTGCAATGTGCCACGCATATTTTTCAGTTTAGTTTTCTTCCGAACAACTAGTTTAAAATCGTCATCAACGGCGGTAGATAGAATATTTGTTTCACGAGCGGTCAGTGGAGACTTCGTTGCCACGCGATTGTGACCCGAACGGCGAGCTTGCGTAGCGGTTGCACTTGCCTGCGGCTGCGGACATTGCACGATATCACGATAGGTAGGCGTGAACACGGTTTCGACGGAACTCGTACGATTGCGTTGTGGTACAAGTACAGGCGACAGAGCATCTTTTTCAGTTAGCGTTGAAATAATTTTCTTAGGTTTCATACTCGGATCCCTGGACTTCGGAGATGCACTTTGGTCAGATTTTTTAATACAAGTTACAAGCTGAGATATATCCGAGCTGATTTTTGTTTGGAATTGAGTTAATTCTGTTTTGGAAATGTCTTACGAATGTCTTGAAGCTCGCATTTCATGGCAGTAAGGTCTTTTAAAAGCCGTGTCACGTCAACATGTTCAAAAGTAACAGGCGGTAGGCGGTTTAAATCCTTTGCAACAAATATTGGTTGCAGCGTCGGGTCCGTTTCCTTTAGTCTCTTAATGACGTATTTGACATTCTTCTTGTTTTTGTCCTCTCCCTTTCTTTGGATGTTTCTGGCTGCTCCTCCCGTATTTTCAAAAAGAACGTTTTTACCACTTTCAATCTCTTCGTCAGAAAAACTGGATACGCAGATTTGTACTATAGACAACTCGTCAAGAACGTCGGCTTTATTCTGGATAAAAGTCAGAAATTCGTTTATAATAAAATTACTCGCCATCGCGTATGCGCTTGGACCACAAGCCACATCACTCGCACATAGAACGCGCCTAGCCACAGTGACAACTAGGAGACAACTGCTTTGCCGGTAGGGTGGTAACTAGCCACGGCCGAAGCCTCCCCCCAGGCCAGACCAGGGAAAATTCGGAAATTATAAATTCCCAAATTGACCCTACCGGAGATCGAACCCGGGTATTGTAGTGAGCCGGCAATGGGTTGTGTGGGACGAGCGTGTAACGGGTGCTCGTCCACAGACCACAACAATAGGAAGATCGTCCTCCGAGCTGGTATTACGCCCGGGGACCTTATGGTCCAACCGTTTTGAATGGTACCTTTATTTTTATAACCTTATTAATTATTATCAGATAACTTCGATATCGTGATACAGTTTTCTGGGTGAATTATCTTTGCTGTGATGCAGATACATTTTAGCGCCATCTAATTTACACAGTGGTAACCACTACAGGTTGAAATGACGAATGATACAATATGATACTATACACCCATAGAACTGGCACATGAACTTGATACAACCCCAAGGCCGACAATAAACAGGTGCGGGCTTGGCCTAGTGTAACAAGGCTGAAACAACTAGTCCAGCCCAAGCTGCCTGTGAGGACTATGGAGGGTTGAGATCAGGAGGAACATATATTATGGGAGAAAAGTTGAAAAAGTGTCCAGTGGTTGCTATAAATAACTGTTCAAAATTTCAACAACTTACGTTGTACAAAATAATGATGAACGTTTTCTTTCTTTGTTTATTTCTCAAACCTCTAATAATATTTGGCGCTTCCTTTTCCAATTTACCACGATGTTAATGTGGCGCCCCCGATTTAATGCATTTCGACGGACACTTTATCAGATATGTTACTCCTTCCCTTCTACCCTCCTCAGTGAGGACGGGCAAGGAGGTCCGTACCCCGACAGGCTTTTGCCTGACAGTTGAGAAGACGCCACAACAATATCAGCGTTGCAGTATGTTAGGTAGGCACATACCTACCTTTCATGCGGTGGAACAGGTTGAGGAGGTGGCCCATTGACCACACTTAAATTGCACACTTACATAGTACGTTACATAGGCATGATAAGAAATTAATTTGTTAAAGGTGGTGAATAAACGTTTATTTATTTATTGAAGTGAAACTGCTTTAGAATCGTCGTGATTTGAAAATTCGATGAAACGAAAAAGCGACACACATTCATAATAGGATTAAGCCTGCGAGGGAATGAGATAGAATTCAAATTATATTTATCTCATTCTCTCGTAGGCTACTTTTCTGAAGTTTCACTTCTGCCGTGTGTGAATTGCACACACACACTTTTTTTGAAGTGAAATCTTTAGGCGCGTTGAGCTAATTTTGGTAGGGGGTAAAAATGTGGAGTGTGAAACGCGTGACGCGCGCGTTTTCATAAGACAAAAGATCTTAAGTATAAATATAGTATACTCGTAATTAAATTTTTACATTTTTTTTTAAAATTAAATATTTTAAAATAATATTTAAATATTCGTTTTCACTTCTATCGGCTTCTATGACTGCCAATTTTATTTGTATTTTATTTATGACTAGGTAATGCGCGCGAGTTTGTCGGCGTGGATCGAGATTTTTAGTTCCCGCGGGAACTCGTTAATTTTCCGTGATAAAAAAGTAGCCTATGTGCTATTCCAGACCTACCTACCTGTGTCAAATTTCAGCCAGATCCGTTCAGCCGTTGGGGCGTGATTGAGTAACAAACATCCATACATCCACACATCCATACATCCACACATCCATACACCCATACATCCAAACTTTCTCATTTATAATATTAGTATTAGTAAGAAGATAAGATAAGAAGTAAGATAAGATTAGTTTCCACTTCTATCGGCAGTCCCTATGACCGCGTTTTATTTATGATACGCTACCTGCAAGCGGCTATGAACCGGCCGTCATACGCCTTCTGCAGCGGGTGGCGCGCGGGCGCGGCGGCGGGCAGAGCGCGCGCGCCGCACCGCCCGCAGCGCCGCCAGCGCGCCGCGCGCCGCCCCCCGCCCAGGTACATGTACCTACAATAGGCATGATGATGATGACAGTAACCAAGAATCAAAGAAATTATGAATTGATCTATTGAAACAGGATTCATGGATTATAAAAAACGTATTTATTTTTATAAAATAAATCGGTAAAATACACCAATCCGCCATAATGGATTAAACACCAAAAAGCGAATGACGTCACAATTGTTGGTTTCGAGCTTTGACAATCACATTATTATTTACTGCACACTGCACAGAGTGAATCGGTAAAAACAATAGTGACGTCACAAACGACGCCATGACACTCTCGAGGGTTTTGGCGTGAATTTTAAAATTTAAATTTCAAATGCCAATTTTTTCTACCGAACCATATTTTTCTGCTGGAATAAGATATTTTATCGACTCTGTAGATACTTCCGAACATAATCGGACCATTTTTAGAAATCAGTCGTCATGCTTATTACAATAGGTGACCCCCGTTATAGGCCTATTACACTGCACTTTCTACAGAGCCCTGTGGTAAGGGTGGGCGTGCCCGCTTGTTAGAGCGTCGCTTATTACCCAACAATAAGGATCTTTATCCCTAAATCTTATTACACTACACTGATTCAAGTGTAAGGGTCCCTGTGAAAAGTGCAGTGTAATAGGCCTATTAGCTGGTTAGTAGAATAGGCATGACGACTGATTGTGAAAAATGGTCAGATTATGTTCGGATGTATCTGTCACCGTAAGATTGTAAAAACCGTTAGATTATAATCTAACTCGCTAAATTGTAAACTGTCGAAAGATTGTGAACAGCTCAATATTCTGAGTGAATTTTTTTGAAATATTCATTGTATTTACGTGTTCTTGTCTGTTTATTGTAGGTTAGGTTAGGGTTCGACATAAATAATCAGGTACTAGGTTCTATCGGGTTAATATAACTAACAGATTACAATTTACCGAAAAATAATACGTTAAATTAAAATATTTAGACAGTTTGTAATTTCGCGAGGTAGATTATAATCTAACGGTTTTTACAATCTTACGGTGACATATACAATTTATTTGCTGATAGATTACCTTATGGAATCCATATCGAGAGAAGGCGCAATATCGGACTGTGCGTACGTTGGTGGTTCTGGCACGTATCGCAGCGACTCTGGTTCCACGCCATATTCAAACTAAACAAAAAAAAACACCATTTTGGATCAAATACGTAATTCAGGATTGCCTAGTCTAGATCCAAAACTACATTCGTCAATTCGGCGTTTGACTAGTTAAGGTACGTGGAGATTGGCCTGAAAACTTGATAGGGAAAAGTCGAAGTTTTGTCGAGTCGAAGTCGAGGATTGCCTAGGCTCTAGGCCAATCGAAATGCACCCGTAAGTCGACTGGGCCTATAAAAGTTTCACCGCCATCTTGAATTTGGAAGGAATACATGTGGTTAAAGAATTTTATTCTCAAAAGAAAACAAATTTCACTTATACAAATACATTGTCAGGAAACCTGCGAGCTCGGGAGTTCTTCATAATGTTCTCAAAAGTGTGTGAAGTCTGCTGATTCGCACTCGGCCAACGTGGTGGACTATGGGACCCATAGTCCACCACGTTGGTTGGTATGTACTTATAGAGGGGACGCCCGCCGTCGCCAGGCGGGTGATCGGTCCATTAATTGAACCATTCCACCCATTTCCCCGTGTTAGGACACAGGTATGAGGATGATGTATAAGTCTGTTGTGTTTTATTCGTTTACAAGCTTTCCCACTGCCAAGGGTCACTGGTAAAGATCTGTTATGATAAGTGTTTTCTAGTCATGTATTTTTCTGTATTTCTTGTTATAACTTTTTGTTATTTGTTACATCAGAAATAGAAATACACACTCCGTGAAAATTTCAACTGTTTAACCGTATCTCATATAAGGTATCCCAGGCAATTAACGCCCACTTAATTTCAAATTAATATATTACTTAATGAAATGATTGAATTAAAAAACTGTTTAGAAATATAGTTTTATTGACAAAAAAATAATACAGAAAAATAACACATAAGTGCTATCAGTCATCTATGATTATGCAAACAAAGACTTTTTGAATACCCTGTCATGGACGTTATTGAACATACAGTTTTTAGTAACGCCCATATATTAATTTACGTATTATCTTAATAAACATAAATATTTCGACTTAGAGCCGTACAAAACCTAAAAGTATATTATATTCTCTTTTTTAGATAGCATTATAATTATCATTATATGAACTACAAATACTACAATATTCAAATTTTGTAACACGTCCAACATATCACGTACTTTCTACATATTCGTCTTTAACAAAAATATCTCACTTCTAACATGTGTTAAAACTATAGAACATCAACATCTAAAGGATTTTTAATAAAAATACAGATAATTATAAAATGCTTATTGGGCGCTATTAAACGTAGATGGCTAATGACGTCCCAGACTAGTGCGTCAATTAACGCCCTGAAATTAAATAGGTACAACATTATAGCTTATACATGAATGAGATCAGTAATCAACTAATATCCTAAGAATTATTCAGAGTATCAGTAATCAGTCTTACAATCCTTTGGAATTCAAATACCTACACAGAAAGGACATGACCAGTAATTGCCCTCCGATTCGGGACTATGCACAGGATTTCCGTTTTTACAGTAAGGTTTAAAAATTCAAAACGAAATTATTATGGATTTATTATTCCAAATAAGGTCGGGGTTCAAATGACAAAAAAAAACAGTACGTTTATTGTTTAAATCTTGAGCGTCCGCTTTCCTCTTTAAGCACTACTCCATTTTGACGTTCCATTATATCCATGCCTAATAATAATCTTGTAACCCTACATGAATACCATTTAAGTACCTTAGTTATTATATTAGGAATGATTTATTTTTGATCAATTAAATAGTAATGAAAAGGAAATGTATGTTTTGTTTATAATTATTTTTATTTTTTGACACTCACCACAATAACTAGCGCCATCTAGTGTGGGAAAGCAGTTTTTGGTGAAACTTTTTTTATCTATTTTCTCAGTTTTCAGAGCCTTCAGACTCCTGAAACTTTTTTATTTGAAAACTATAAAATATAACAATTACAATAATAAAGAAATAATACTTGAAAATATTTTTTTAGACTCGCTTAACACAATAAATAGCGCCATCTAGTGTGGGAAAGCAGTCTTTTGGTGAAACTTTTTTGTTCATTTTCGCAGTTTTCCGAGCCTTCAGACTCCTGAAACTTTTTTATCTGAAAACAGTGAAATATTACAATTACAATAATAAAGAAATCATTGCTGAACATTGATTTTTGACACCTAGGCAAGCTGCCATAGTTCCACCGGTCAAGTCCTTTTCGCCTCGTATAAATGCGCCCACTTAAGGATAATAGCGCCCATACAGGCTATTAACGCCCAAACCTCACTTTACGGGGCGTTATTACCCGAATAGTACCTTCTACCTAGTTCTCATATTTTCACACATAATTTCAAACAAATCAATCAAATCGTCAATGAAATATGAAATAAAAGTATCTAAAATGGACGCTAATCACAAAATTAGAAATGTAAATTATAGAAAATATACTAAAACTTACGAATTTGTCTGAGTATTTTTTATAATAACAGCGTGCACTGCCGGCGTCCTTGAGGTAAAGTTCGCAACTGAGTATTTGGTGGCGTGAGCCGCGTCGCGTCGCGTCCGTGCATTCCTATTGGTTTATTCTATGTGTGCGTGAAGTGTAACGTAACTCATGCGGCATTATCTCCAATTTTTAGCATTCGGGCGTTATTCCACATTGGGCGTTAAATGCCATACCTACCTTATCTGCGTGAGATACAGCCAGTTGACAGACCAGACACACGGACGGCTCGGTAAATTAGGGTCCTGTTGGTGCCTTTAGGTAAAGAACCCTAAAAAAAATTGACTGCCGATAGAAGTGAAAGCGAATATTAAATAAATGTTTTTCTCAATTAAAAAGAAAAAAATTCAAATATAAACCTTAAAACTTAGGCATTTAATTACGAATGTACTATATTTATATTTAAGACCTTTTGTCTTCGCAACAACGCGAGGTGTCGGTCACGGTTCCACAGCACTTATTAATATAAACCTTTAAACTAAGGCATTAAAGTTTAATTACGAATGTACTACATTTTACTTAAGACCTTTTGTCTTAAGAAGAACGGGTGTCGCGCGTTTCCACATTTTACCCCCTACCAAAAAGTGCTCAACGCGCCTATATTAGATTGTATTATAAGGGAGCAAAATAATATTTATACGGCGAGGGTGCTTTTTTGAATCCAGAGCGAAGTGAGGGATTCTAGAGTAGAATCCCGAGCGTAGCGTGGGATTCTTTAGTAGAATCCTGAACATAGCGAGGGATTCAAAATACGTCGCCCGAGCCAAAAAAGTTTGCGCCCGAGTGATACACTCTACTTTTCATCACCCTGTGTCAAAAGCCAAAAGGCGCCTGATATTTATTGTAATATTATTATTTAATAAAACATAGAGTAACAACTAAATTGAAATTAAATAGTATCTAATAACACATTTTGCACATTTCTTGCGTCAGTTCTAATACTTTCAGGACTTAATTCTATACTTTCACTGTCACTTGAAGAGCTCATTTTTCAAAACAAAACCATGAATTTTTAACAATCCGTGAAAATTTACGAAAACGCGTGTTGTGGTTCGCGTGTTTTAATTTGATTTCTTTTTTTTTTTATTCAGCCGGCGCGGCTGTTGGCCGTCGTACCAGCCAGTCTTTATACAAACAATATTTGCGTTCGATTTCTTTGGCGCTGAACACTAAGATGTTCCAAATCCAAAAAGTGCGCGGCAAAGATAATTGCGGCGCACTTATAAAGAGGATTAAAAACTCATTACTGCCCGCTAAAAGTTTCTTAAAGAAAACACCACGTTTGGGTGCACTTAAAGGCGAACCAAGTCGTCTTTTTCGAATACATGGGATGAAAAGAAGTTTTCACTGCAATAATAAAAGACTTACATAGAGCGGCCAGCCGCGGGCGTGCGGCGCGGCGAGGCAGCGGCGCGGCAACGCGTCCCACACGCGCGCCGGGAACTGCGCGCACACACACGCGCACTCCTCTACACACACACACAAATTATTTTTTCTAAAAAATGATATGAAATGTGCACATGTTCCCTGTAAATGAGTTCGAAAGTTAAACCAGTAAAGAATGTATGTATTTTCATTACAAATCATAAGTTTGTTCTCCTAATCCTAAGTTGATTTTAGTACTAAGAGTTCAAAAATTACATAATCCAGCTGCATCTCCAGGTCACCTAGATACATCCCACAGCTATTTTATCGTCATTTAGTTACATACATTTACGAATTTTGTAGATAAATAGGTATTTTTGTATTTTTTTTTTTGTGTAACGCCTGAACAAAAACATAAGGCAATATTTTGATGTTAGCCATTGATTTCAAATATAAAAGATATATAATTTACCTATATAAAAAATAACAAAAAAAATGAGATATGTCACGTTTCTGTCGGGTCTGGGTCACAGATGACCGTTCTCCTTTGGAACTATACACACCTCGACCGGGAGAGCATTTCTAGTCTCGTAATAGTCTAACTAACACTCGACCAGAAAACGCGTACTTCCCGGTCTCGCGATGTAATGTACTATTGTCTGTTTTCTTGACTGTTTTTGCGTTGACAGGGACTTACAGTTATCGCGCGATGTCCGAGGAATCTTATGAAATGTTAACGTAATGAGATAGTGTTGTGATTTAGTCGATATTACGTTTCGATACTGACACATCTTTAGTGTCTGATTTGAATGAATTATGAAATAATAATTCTATGAGGATAGTATGTGCAATAAGGAAGAAATAAACAAATTGTAAATGTAACTTATCTGACCCGGTGGCCAAAATTGGAACTAGTTTTTATGCCTGTTATGTGGTTTTATTTTTCATATAAATACTAGCGACGCTGTCACCGGATCAGTTTAGTTTGTCCGATTCTAACGTCGCCATTTTTAAAATTATTATTTAAAGAGAGAGGAAAGAGAGAATTTATATTCAAGTGTGGTGGTACAGTACACCTACACACTCGACCAGTAAAAAAAATTAAAATAATTGTAATGCTGTGAGACCTTGCTTCTTGCCAAATTTCATGATTCAGGGTCTACGGGAAGTACCCTGTAGGTTTTGATTTATTGGCTAGTGTCAAAATATGCAGCATAAACGGCCGTATACTTTGATTGCGTTGAATTAGAAGCTTGATTTTTTAGGGGACTGAAGTCCTAAGCTAAGTATTTGGTATAAATAAAATGTCCTCATGAAAAAACTAGAAGTTTAATTCGCTATAATTCGCCACAGAAGGCAAATCTATGTGGTACAGTGCGTATCTCGAACCTGATGCCCGCGACATTCATCACACCACACAAAAAGATATAAAAGCCAGACTTTGCGCCAAAATCTTCACTTTACAATCGTGCATTGTAAAGGCAACATCTCCTGAAGATGCACCGGTATCGGAGTGAAAGGTACGTTGAGGGTTTATGCGTTGTGGTGAATGTCGCAGGCATCAGTTTTAATTCGCTAGAATCCGCCACAGAAGGCAAATCTATGTGGTACAGTGCGTATCTCGACTGCAATAAGCCTATTAGGTAAAGTATCTCACCCAGCAGGTCGGGTTTGGGCGGCGCGGCGGCGAGGCGCGCGAGCGGGCGGCTCAGCGCCTCGCCGCCGCGCCCGCACGCGCGCGCCACTATCACCAGCTTGCGCAGTAATGTTATCGCCGCGGGGTCCGACCACAGCTCATACCTGCAAAGCGGGTTTTAGGCCCGTATTATAAACCGGCGTCAGCTAACAACAGGCTCTCAGGAATTGATCTTAACGGGCCGGCGATTGCCGCTCGCAACTTCAATAGGCATGATGACAGTATCCAAGAATCAATGAAATTATAAATTTATCTAATGAAATAGGATTCATGGATTATAAAAAACGTATTTATTTTTCTATTTCGAGTGAGATTGTTATTTATTTTGATAAAATAAAACTATAAAATACAGCAATCCGCCATATTGTATAAAACACCACTGAAGCGAATGACGTGTTTTCGAGCTTTGACAATCGACCAACAATCTCTATAAATACAGGTGTTTTAAATGTTTATTAAGTATTTTCGTGTTTTTTTGTTTCCCAAAGATCATTTCCTTAATCTAGTTTTGTTTTACCGAATCCAAAGTTAAGAAATTAAAAATCGTTAGCCATGGATCAAGGATTTACCAAAGCTACTAGCTCTAATTTGCCCAGGATTGATTTGTTGATGCTGGGTGAGTATCTTGCATCACACAAAGACTTTTGTACAGCAGAATTTCGCAACGTCAAAACTTCCATGTAAGTACAATAATAACATAATAATTTATAGGTTCTAAACCCGTAAAATCTGCTATTTTATATATTAAGCACTTCATGATAGTTATCAGAGGTTATGTTAATGAAATGTTGTTTTTTAAAACTATACCGTATAACTTAATACGGTGATTGCCGTCTATGACGTCTGCCTCCTATTCGGGGCGTATGGGGTTCGATTCTTGGCACGCATCTCTAACTTTTCGCAGTTATTTGTGTTATAAGCATCACTACATAGTATAAAACAAAGTCACTTCCTGCTGTCTGCCCCTATGTATGCTTAGATCTTTAAAACTACGCATCGGATTTTGATGTGGTTTTCTTTAATAGAGAGTGATTCAAGAGGAAGATTTATATGTACTTTTTATCCCGAAAAATTAAGGAGTTCCCGCGGGAACCAAAAAACCTCAATCCACGCGGACAAAGTCGTGGGAGCAAAGCTGTTGGATCTCGCCGTGCAAGATTAAGCCACTAAGATCGCATTGTTTTTTTAAGTGGCGCGTGAATAAATAGGTAACTTGCTTGGAGTTAATTTTGATGTGTTATCACACTGGGGGACCGCACACGACTTACAAACTTTAGAATTCATATTATTCACACATAATATCTAAATTGCTGTACGAAGACTTATTGTTTACTGCACACAGTACATTGGAGTACATTGGTAAAAGCAATAGTGACGTCACAAACGACGCCATGACACCCGCGAGCGTTTCGGCGTGATTTTTAAAATTTAAATTTCAAATGCCAATTTTATCTACCAAACCTTATTTTTCTGCTGAAATAAGATATTTTTCCGAAATAGTACATACTTCCGAACATAATCTGACCATTTTTCAAAATCAGTCATCATGCCTATTCAAGGCGTGAACAAAAATTTGCCGGTATCTTACTAATATTATAAATGCGAAAGGTTTTTTTTTTAATTTATTTAGTACCAAAATGTTATAAAATAAGAAGAAAAACATACGTAGTGGAAAAGGAAGCACTTATCTCTATAAGAGATCTCTACCAGTGATGTTGGATGGATGTATGGATGTTTGTTGGTCAATCACGCCCCAACGGCTGAAAGGATCTGGCTGAAATTTGGCACAGAGATAGATTATAGTCTGGAGCAGCACATAGGCTAATTTTATCTCGGTAAATTAAGGAGTTCCCGCGGGAACCAAAAAACCTCGATCCACGCAGACGAAGTCGCGGGCATTAACTAGTATTGCTATATCTATTTGGCTGATGACACATGATCGCGTGCAAGCGTGATAGCAATATGAGCGTTCAGAGTTTGTTATACATGTAGTAAATACCAAAAATGATGAAAACTTGTTGTGTCACTTCGTATTGTTATTCTGTAACTTGACAATATAAATACTATGTAAGTGATCACTTCTAGTACGTGAGATATCGTTGGTTTTATTATGAAACAGAATAAGACGAAAACATGTCATTCTTGTCGTAAAAATATGCAAAACGCAATTCACTTACATTTCATCCAAATAATCTCTAATATGGTGGTAAAATTCTCGAATTATAAATTATTTTGGTATTACGTTTGTATGGGCAATTCGCCATCTGCAAGCTTCTTATTAGAATTTATTTAAGGCTTTATTTAGAACAATTTGGTACTTTAATGTAATATTATCCCACTTCTGATGTAGGATCGCCGAGAGGCTATCGCATGTCGTAGATTGGACATAGGTTAGTCATCGATGGTCGAAGACATGCCATTGTCTATTGCAATATTGCTCATAACATTGTTACACTTTAGACCCGATGATGCCCACGACTCAATCTGCTTGAATTAAAGTTATTTAATAATTCTTGATTTTCTGGGAAAGTAGTCTAATGTCACACTCGTGATCCATAGCTCTGCTGCGACGTGATAGAAGAGCAAAACAACAAACAAACACACTTTCGCATTTATCATTTCAATTTGGATAGTATGGAAACTAGCCCATTGTGGTGTAGCTGGTGTAGATTGGGCGGCTGTAGCGCCGCCAGCGCAGTCAGCGCTGTATGCAGGGCCCTTTGCAGCGGCCGCCTCAGCGCTTGCAGCGGCTGCAACGCTTGAAGCGCTCCTTCACCTGACAGTTCCGCCTTCGCTTCTAATGCTAGGAGATTCTGAATAAAAAGTATAATTTTTAAGTTGGCCATTTGCTCATCAAATTCAAATGTTTTTATTAAAATATTTAAAATTTGCAGGCGAAAATTTAAAATGCTTTGGTTTTATAGCAGTTTTGAACAACTCTAGAGCAAATTGGCTAGTTGTTTATGTGTATGTTTGGAAACTTGCCTTATCGTGTTCAGGCAGTGAGGGCGTGTGGTCGTCTAGTAGCGCAGTCAAGGGCGCTATGCAGTCGGGCTTGTCGTCACGCAGCGCGCTGCTGCAGGCCGCCCATGCAGCATAGCACAGCTGCAGCGCCGTGAGCGACGCGGCACTGCTTTGCCATGACGCCGACAAACTACACCATAAAATTCAAAATTCAAATGGTTTTTTATTCAAATAAACTTTTACAAGTAAGTTTGAATCGTCGAGTGAATCTACCACTGGTTCGGAATGACATTCCAAAGAACCAGCTAGACTCGGCTGTCGCTCTTTTGAAAAAAAAATATTTACAATTTAATTAATACAGAATACAGTAACAGCTGTCCTTAGCATTGCTGGAGCGTTGCATATACATTTTTTTATTTATACTACACTTGCTAGCAGGGCTTGATAACATTACCGAATATGTGACAAAATAAATTACATTACGTGATGTGAATTTTCTATTTTTTAACCGACTTCCAAAAAAGGAGGTGCTTATTAAAGCTTTTAATATAAGGTCGAAATAATCCTCACTCACTTCAAACACATCGTCGGCTCATTGCTGAGGACGAGTCTGCTCTCAGAATTAGAAGGGTTTGGCCATAATCCACAATGCTACTTAAATTGCTACTAAGCAATAAGGCCGCCCTTTGTACTTCTTTGTTTTATTTTATGTTTTCTGTAATTTACTTTTGTTATGTGTGGTACAAATAAAGAGTTTAATAATAACGTACCTAAGAAACCCGGAATGTGTTTGGACTTGAAAAAAATTAAAAATTTCGATAAAATTAAGTAAGTTACGGCATGATTCGTGATGATGTATAAGTCACGATGGGTAGGACGAAACAAAAGCGCACTGACCTGCACAAAGCTATCCTGAGTTTAAGCCAACTATGGAAGTAATACTGCTGGAACGACGGCGGCTGTCTTTGGAAACTCTCCGTTAACCTGCAATCATGGAAAGTGGTTGTAATGGTGATCGCAATCTATGAATACGAACCAAAATCAACGCATTTTTCAATTCTTTCAGTTATTGTAAGTATCTTAATTGATAAACAAACATAGTCCGTGTCACTAAAGTCCCATAAAGATGGCGCTTGTTAATGCATGTTAATGCAATAGGGATGATGCAAATCAGCAATTGTGAAGTCATCAAATTTCAACGCACTTTTTTTTCTTTAATCTATATTATAAAATGATTATCAAACTTAAAAGTAACCGAGGATGGGATTAGGGCTTTTTGAAGGCCCTCTTTTTAATAATCAGTTAGAATTAATTTATTTTTTAAAAGGCATCATCCCTATTATTGTATTACTTCCACCAATTGCTGCGGGACTTCTTTCATAAACACTGACTATAATGTCCCAAAAACTTATCTGACACGGTGACTTCGTCGCTCGTAAATATTGAAAAATAAATAAAAACAAAAACTAAACAGGCATAAAAATTAGTTCCAATTTTGGCCACCGGGCCATATAGGTCGGCAGGGCTATACGTTTCGTTTGGTTAATATAGACTCTTTACTACACGATGAAAAATAAATGCTACATCCTCCTGTACGTAATACTGAACGACTTTTGTGCTCCGACTTTCTTGATTACTAATTAATTTATTGAATTAATATTTTTTTTTTACAAAAATTAAAATATTTAAATAGGCTGCTTTACGCTGCTGATACTGCTTACTAAAAACATACGAGCTATCTTGTATCTCATACTTAAATATTTATTCACTATAACTTTACATTTCATTCCAATAAAATAAGAACAGATAATGGACTGTAAATTAGATGTAGAAATTAGATGTAAAAATTAGAAGTAGAAGTTTAAGCTAGAATAATACTACTTATTAGCCCATAGGCTAGATGGTAGTAGACAATAAAGTTGCCATTATATTGTGATGGAAATTTATGGTAAGAAAAAATAACTATAAATTTATGTAAAAACAAGCTCATCCACACACCTCTCGTAGACAGCTTCGACGATGTTAGTTTTTAGTGTCATCAGTACATCGAGGCAGTCGTATCCTGACACCATGGAGTATTCCAGCAGCGATGTCACATGCTGAACTGACAGCGGGGTGGCTGAATGAAAAGTTATTATAAATCAAGTTCTAGATACTGCCTACGCTTTCATCTGTGGAAGATTATCACACGTCCATCCTAAGGATAACGTCCTCTAGACCGAATTTCGGCCACGGCGGCCTATCTCCAGAGCAATTAGCCAATCTTCGCAAGAGATATTATAGTGCACAAGTATGTTCGCATACACAGGTACACTCTCTGTCCCATTCTCTCATAGAACGGGACGGAAAATCACGCACGGCCAAAGAGATTTTTTGGAAGTTTTTTTTGGATAAAAATAAAATTAGTTTTCGCGCTTTTAACAAATGCTTTTTACGGTGCCTTATCACCTTATGACATGATCCAAAACAAAAACATTAAATTAAAAGCGAAACAAAGCATTTATTGTTCGGTACTAATTTGGCGGTTCTCTACATTGTATAGTACCAATGTGGCGGTTCTCTTTCTATATTATATAGTACCAATTTGGCGGTTCTCTATATCGTTCAGTACCATTTTGGCGGTTCTTGTGTACACTGTTGTGTTGATGTCAAAATGGCCGCCGACCGAATCGTATGTCTCAGAGAGAAGCGAGAGAGTGAATGGACTGACGCTTCTGTCAAGTGTCATACTAAAGACAATTGTTTTTATTAACTGGCATCTGGGTTCTAGCTTCTCTGAGTTTTTACGGTTCATTGCGGTGATTCCATAGATGATTATCGGCAACTATGCAAATTGTACCAATCTGTCGTATGTTGACAGGGATCTTGGTTCGAGTGCACAGATAATTAACCAAATAGCAACATCGCCCTATCATACGCAGTAGTCAAATCACGTATGTATTAAACTGTTAAATTTCGTTTTCAACATTATAAAATAAGTATCTCCGTTAAAAAAAAATTGACTATGGCTCAAACGCTCGACGCGCGGAGCCACTAAACAAAAGAAGAACTCACGTATGTCTGGCGCGGGCTGGTGCAGTTTGTACACGTGCAGCTGCGAGTGAGTGTCCACAGCCACCACCACGCCGCCCAGCGCAGACATCTCCGCGCACCACACCGTGGCGCAGCTCGCGCCGCTCTGAACAACAACACTTGTCTGCTGAACTGTACTCTTTTTTTTTCACAAATAAACGGTGTACGATATATTATTTGGTTTCTTCGTGCTCGTAAGCGTTTGACGTCTTGTCTGAACAATGCAAATTACGCCATCCTTAATATCTAAATATCTAGAAATATTTTTATTATAGAGCCTTAACTCTCAAGTTGCGTCTAAAAAGTTTTACTTATAAATAATAATTGGGTGTTTGACAATCAGTCTAATTACTTATTTTTTAGTGATTATTAAATAGAGGATCCCCCAAAAGTCGTAATATACATGTCCCTTTTCATTTTTATTTTGAATAACCATTTTAAACAAGCGATTAAAGTAAAAAAGTGCGTCGAACTTTTATGACGTCACTATTCAATATTTCATTTAAAATCCCATACCAAGCACGCGTTTCGACGTTTGGCGAAACGTTGCTGATTTGTCTAGTTGTCAAATACCCAATTCTCGATTGAGCGGGGGCTCATGTTTGTGTGAAAGTTCCATCTGTATTCATTTAAATATATAGGTACGTGTAAAAGTGTGTGTACGTGTACACACGCCATGTGCATAACTACAAGCAAGGTTCGCGCGCGCTTGTGATTTGCAAGAACTATAACAATACTCACAGGCAAAGAGCCGGGCCCGTACTTGGGCTTCTTGGGCGGCGTTCCCGCGCCCGCCGCCGCCTCTAACGCGCCCGCGCCCGCTCCGCTCGTCACCACGGGCCGAGACACTAGCTGCCGCGGGCATAACAAGTTATAGGCCTATTACACTACACTTTTGCAAGGGACCCTTACACTTGAATCAGTGTAGTGTAATAAGATTTATGGAAAAAGGGTCCCTAAAGTCTTATTTACTAATTACACACACAAATTAGCGGCCACGCCCACCATTTCCACAGGGCCAAAAGTGCAGTGTAATAGGCTCATTACATAGGTGCATTGAAATTAAATTATTTAAAGAAAAAAAAGAAAAGTCCTGCCACACATTTCCTTAAAGGCCTTATAGGCCGCTAATTAGAGCGTCGCTTATTACACAGTAGTAAGGACCTATCTAGGGACCCTTACTCCCTAAAATGTTAAATATGTAGCTAATTCATACGTAATGCAACAAGGATTACACTGACGTGTCGGCTGCTGAATGCGAAATAAATCTTGCATATAAAAATCAATAGCTGTTCGTCAGTCTTAGAGCAAGATCCCGCGACGATCAGACCTTCTTTATTTTATTAAAGCTGAAAGTTTTTCTATGTATGGCTCTAATAGAGGTATAAGCGATCCCCGACTATGAAGTTTGGATCGCGGTTGCTTTGGAAGGTAGAAAAGGTAGCACCTCAATTTCGTTAAAGTATTAAGTTCTTTTTTTTATTTTTTTCGGAATAATATTAGAAATCACGTTGTCCATTGTTAGACACTTAGTACGATTGCTAACCCCCGTCAGAAAACCTGTTGTTTTATAATTTAAGAGTGACAGGAGGTTGCAATCGTACTAAGTCTACTTTTGGTAACTATCGCTAGGAAGGCTGATTCAGTGTTTGGTGGGTGTATTGCCCTCCACTGATGGGAAAACTTACAGTCTGCCCGCATACTGCCTGGAAACTGATTACTTATCGCAGCTCAAAGACGCGTTATGGTTACCAAAAATGAATGACTAGGAAGGCTGATACTTGTATAGTGTATATCTCTTAGTGTGAAATCTATAGAGCGAACTTTGACTTTGCTTAGACTTAAGACATGGTTAAAAAACGAGACAGAGTTATGTTACTCACATAAGTCCTGCCTGTAGGTTGCCTGGCAGAGATAATCTTAGTGATAAGGTCGCCTTTTGTTTGTAATATCCTTTATGTGTATTCCTTTTTGTTAATGCAATAAAGAATTTAATAATAATATTAATAAGTCCATCTCGTTTTAACTCTAAGTAAAGTCTGAGCCAAGTCAAAGTACGCTCTATACTAAGTATAATGATTTGTAGTGTTGGTCAATAAACTTTTATTTATTTATTTATTTAATTTATTCTATAGATCACAGAATTAGTCTACTAGTAAACTCATAAACATGATAATAGTCGTTAAAGCCCGCCAACCCGCATTGGAGCAGCGTGGTGGGTCTAAGCTCCAATTCCATCTCTCCTATGAGATTGGAGGCCTGTGCCCAGCAGTGGGACGTTAATGGGCTGTAGTGAGTGAGTGCGAAACTCATAAAACACTCACGTAGTGATGTGTGTCCCTCGCCAAAAGATGCAGAGCTCGCGGAGTGGCGAGTACCGCGTGCGCACCCAGGGGCAGCCGCGCCGCCGACACGTGGGTCGCGCTGTCGCTGCCCTCCATCTGCCACACGGCTGCTTGCTGCCACGCCTAAACATATCCAAAACAAAAATCACGACTGCTGCGTAGCTTGGTGGACTTCGGCCCTAAAACATATCTAAGAACCTTCTCAGAAGTTCAAAAATCAAAAATCCAAAAAAGATTTTTAGAATATATAAATATATATTCCAAAAATTGGAACATATATGCATATTTGGGACATATAAATGGTTTACAAATATGGTGGCAAGGGTGCCACTGCAATAGTATAAACTGTGTTGCAAATGTCACCGCCCACCTCCGAGTTTTAATGTACTTAATAATAATAATGTTCCTCTAGCTTGCAGATATAAGAAGTTACAAAAGAGACGGTAATGCATGTGTGTCAGTGTGTGTGTAGACAAGAGAATGGAAATTACTGCATATGAAGGAACTAGAAGTTTAATTCGCTATACCTGTACCTAGACCTATCAGAAAATACCCCATGTATGTTCAGCGATTTTTGGTAGTTTACGAATTATAATTTTTTAAATTTTTCTCGTGAGATTTCTTAGGGAGTGAGTGTTAAATTTTTTTTCCGAACATGCTTGCTATGAAGTGTGCTACTTTGCATAAAATAATTGCTATCATAACATTAACCCAAATCGGAAAATTTTTGGTCGAAAGTGAAAAGTTTACGTTAGACAGAAGCAGAGACGAATTTTCAACTTTAGATTAAAAATACTTAAACCTGTCTACGTCACATCCGACTAATTTCAAAAACTTTTGGAGTTCCTAAGCTCCCCTTATTAGTTAAACCCCCCGGGTATTTTCTGATAGGTATAGGTACGAGGAATCTAAATTTTTTCTTGGGACGTCACTATTTCGGTCACCCTGTATAATAAGATATGAATAGCGCGGGCTATAAGTGCGGGATACACACTGCACATAGATTTGCCTATTGTCGTGGATTATAGCGAATTAAACTTCTAGTTCCTTCATTATAACGGACTTCCGCAAAGTAACGCCTGCTTCTATCCTTTACTTACCACAGTATTGAAACAATCCGCAGCTTTAGGGCCTCCACCAGGCGTCGTACTGCCTTGGACGGGACCTTTAAAGATAAAAACGTTCCTGACTAAAAGACATATTGCTTGACAATTTTAAAAATTACTTTCTTTTAGCTAAGCAAGCGCTTATACTTGCAGAAGGCTGTTGTAATGTGAATGTCTCGCTTCTAGCTACAGGTAGAGTGACAGAGTGTGATAACCTCTGGCTTGACTTCGTATTGACGTACTGTCAAGTACGCAGTAGGTACCTACTAGTACAGTTTTTTACTAACCTGGGCGAAGCCTCCTAGGCCAGACCAGGGAAAATTCAGAAATTTTAAATTCCCATATTGACCATCGTTGCCTTGTAACTGCCTCGTTGGTCTAGCGCTTAGCGTAGTCGACTGTGGATTACGAAGTCCTGGGTTCGATTCCCGGTCGGGCATAAAAATTGTTATATATTGGGTCTTTCAATTAAGAAATTCTCAGTGCCAGCCCGGAGTTGGAAGACGGTGGTGTTTCATCCCCATGCCTCGGAGAGCACGTTAAGCCGTCGGTCCCGGTTATTATCACTAACATGATAATAATTGTTAAAGCCCGCCAACCCGCATTGGAGCAGCGTGGTGGGTCTAAGCTCTAATTTCCTCTCTCCTATGAGAGTGGAGGCCTGTGCCCAGCAGTGGGACGTTAATAGGCTGTAGTGGTGGTGGTGGATATTGACCCTGCCGGGAATTGAATCCGGGACCTCCGCACGTTAAGACAACAGCGCTCAGTAATGCGCCAGGGAGGTCGTCAAAACACAGTCTATGATAATACGGAATTTACTTTCCAGTTATCCAAAGAAGATGTCTAAAAAAATTAAAGTTTTCATTAATCAACCCTATACCTTTGGATAAGAGTTTGTGTACGGGGTACGCGCGCTCCGTCATTTTCCACACTGTCAGATTGGTCCCCGCGATCAATAGTGAGTCGATGTCGTCTCGGAGCCACCACGATATTGACACTAAACAACAAATACATTATATCACGTCAAACTTTATAAAACCAAACAACTAACAAATCGGGTATTTGATAACAAGTCTAATCAGCAACTTTTTTTTCAAAACGCGCGCTTATTGGGATGTTGTATGAAATAGTGAACAGTGACGTCGTCAAAATTAGACGCACTTTTTTTACTTCAATTGATAGTTTAAAATGGTTTACAAACATTAAACTAACAGGGGATGTCGATATTACGACTTTTGGAAGATCATCTATTTAATAATCACTAAAAAATAATTTATTTGACTAGTTGTCAAATACCAAATTGTTTAGAAAGGGGCAAAATTTTTCAAACCCCAAATGATGCTAAGAAATACTCCATACAGATTCAGTGAAATAGAGCTGATTTATTATAAACAAAGTTTTTTTTAGTTTTTACAGATGTTTCGGTCCCGGTGCAGAGAAGCCAAATCTCTTCCATATCCATATCAATATTATAAATGCGAAAGTGTTTCTGTCTTTTTGTCTGCTATGCTTTCACGGCCTTCGTCATCTTTTTAACCGACTTTGATGAAATTTGGTATAGAGACAGGTTACATGCCATGGAAGGACACAGACTACTTTTTAATTTAATTATAATCTCGGAAAATTAAGGATTTCCGCGAGACTAAAAAATATAACGAAGTTGCAGGCATCATCTGGTAAGAAATAACAGTGTCACCCTAAGCGTACTTCCCCGAGACATGAACTGGCAACTTCCTATTTTTATCTCTGACTTCTTTGTATAGACAGGACCAACCGAATTGAGATTGGAAGTTTAACATTTTTTTGGTAAGTTTTATAATTTTGATGCTTAAGAGCTAGCCAACTCAAACTCAAAGTATATTTATTCAAAATTGGTACACCTTCTGAACATCACGTTTAAAAAATATAAGACGTGATGGTGGTAATTAGGCGGATTCTTAAAACTAAAGCAACAAGGATTCTCTAGTCTGAGAAAAGCCCACAACAAACTCAGACGGTTTTATTTTTTATTATAGAGCATTATAAATATTGCTAACCCTTTCATAATACTCCCTACGGAAAGGGACAGAACTAGATTTAAAGCTGCCATTTTAGTTTAGTTTAGAGATGTTACATTACAGAATCGGCACCAATATACATTATAAGCCCCTGGAACAATACATAATCCTTTACACTGTAATAGGATTTATCCAACCAGTTTTTGTTTTACGAAAACTTTGAACTTGTTTAACTATGTATCTTACTTACTATGTGTAACGTCATCGTCTAGCAAATAAACAGTGGGCAAAGGTTGAAGCTGTATGGACACAGGCGCAGTGCGTGTAGAGTTGGGGCGTGACACGGAGCACACAGCGCAGTGCACGCCTCGCTTAGCGCCTCGACACCATCCAGCCGCTATAAGTAGGTTGCCATCTATAGTAAAGAAGAAGAGAACGATTAAAAGTGGAACATGTTTGCTTTATCATTCATGAGCTTATTGATTTAATATCAGTAGGGATAATATCATCAAGCACGAGTTTGTTGAAGATTATGTAAATGATAAAATAGCATGGATTTGATTTGCTTCAGCAATGGTAAGGACAGCAGTTAATTATGTATCTACACATTGATGTAATAGGGATGATGCCTATATTAAATAGTAGATTGTTCATCAAACTAAATGAGGACTAAAATGAGCCATTTCATTCGAGATGTTTAGTTTACCGAGCATAGCGAGGTATGCTATAGAATCGAGTAGAATGGCTTTTAGTCCCGTGGTAAACACTCTACTTTTCACTTTGATTGAAGAAAACAAAATAAATAACGATTTTTAATTATTTCTTTGCCTTTCTGTTACATTTTGATATTAGAAGTAAGATCTTTATTTTTACTTGATGATTTGATGATGACAAAAAAATTTAGATAATGGATATCACGCATACCGATATGAGGATAGTACGGCAAAATTAATAAAAAAATACTTTAATCCCTAGAGGCTAAGTTTAGTCCGCCTTTGCTGGGCTATAATGACATCTTTTTAGAGCATGAGAGGTGAAAAGTACATTCCTTAAATAGATGGGTCTTCCAAAAGACCTAAAATCCATATCCTCAGTTAGTTTTAAGTTTGATAACCATTTTAAATTATAAATTAAAGAAAAAAAGTGTTTTGAAACTTGATGACGTCACAATTACGAATTTCATACAACTTTCATACTACATAGAAGCGCGTTTTTAAGTTTGATAAAGAGTTGCTGATTTGATTGAGTTGTCATCATCCCTATTGTAAATGAATTTTTAAAACACCCACCTAGTTTCTTCCTGGTTTTCCTCATTAGGAATGGCATACCAAATCAGTATATTCACTCAACAATTCAAAATAACTTTTAATAAGTTTATTTGAATATATGATATATTGAAAAATATGAGTTTGAGTTTGAATAATTCAAAAGAAAAGAAAGTTTTTTTTCATTTTTAACATAAGAATTTAGGACTATTTGAAATAGCTGTAAAATCCCCAGCAGAAGATTGATTAATTTCAAAATGATGTTGTTATAAAATTAAGGTTACATTGTGATAAGCGATACTCACTCTTGTGAGCGATGGAGGCTGTGGCGATGTGGGTACGCACGGCGCGCAGGCAGCCGGTGACGACGTGCGCGTGCGTGGACTCGCCTGGCGTTACCGCGCCCACCAGCCCCGTGCCCGTCACCACGCACAACCCACTATGAGCCACCCCACTGTAAATGATGGCGCTTCTACGTTAATCCGGTGCAACGTACGAGGGTGGACATATGGTTACGAGCGGTGATCGGTGTCCGCCAAAGAAGATATGGGCGTGGTCAGTTGTGTTATTCCCACATCTTTGAACTTAGTGAACACAGCAATAGCAAGTACTGGACTCTGCTTTGGTGAACCAACCATGTACATTGATTTATACACATTATCTACATATGTAGCATAATATTTCTTGTGTAGGATGCAGATTGGATCAGCTAGTCAAATTAGCCACAATGTTTAAAAAACAAAATTAAGCATTTTGAAGTTATCATGAAATAAATCTTCAATTAAGAACCTGAACTGAATTCTATGTCTTACCCGAATCCTTTTAATGTGGGTGTGGCTCTTAACATCTGAATCCTGTCACTGATGGGTGCATCAGGCTTTTTCTCCAAAGCTACCACCCTCCGACCATTGTGGAAAAATGTTGCCCTTTTTATAGATTCACCTAGAATAAAATAAATAAATAAGATCAGAGTTAGGCATTTAACATTGTAAAAAAGAGATTTCAAGTAGCTCATGCCTGCTACTTCACCTATTTAATATTTGTTAAATCCTGTGGAAATCCTATCCTTTTTCCATTCTACAAGACAAGCTATCTCTATACCAACTAGGTAGGCAGAAAAACAACTGAAAAACAGACCGACACACTTTCGCATTTTTAAGTCAGGGTGGGTAATTCCGGCATATTTTTTTCAAATTTAAATTTGCTTGTCCAAATTCGACAATATTTTTACTTTATTTCGCATGTTAGGATATCGCGCATACAAAAAATTCTTAAACTTTATATAATATAGTCATCATATTGCACTTAGCTATCTTCAGAACTAAGATAAACAGTTTTTTTTAAAACATAGCCATTAGACGGATTTTCCCACAAAATCGAGGCAAATCCGTCATACAGCAAGTAGTTACAGAAATTGATAGTTTTTTCCAAGATGCACACAATTTTAACACGCGTTGGTCGATGACATTCTATTCTGTGTTTTATAATTATTAAAAATAAAGTCTTGATCGCATTTTATACGCAAAAAACCTTTTTGGGGGCTATTCCGGCATACTGATGAAGGCAGGAGTAGTGAACATGTGTGTTTTTAGTGAGTTTTTAGCTTGACATGTAGGTATTTATATAAAAATATGCCATGAAAGTCATTCAATGTTATAGTTCATCAAATATTAAAGCTTGTATAATCTATACTTATAATAAAAGTAACTGGAAGATTCTGTAATATTTTTTTAATTTTATTTATATTTTATTTAGACCTTATGGACACAAGGATTTTTTTTGTGTTTTAATTTTTTGGTCCAGGATGCAATTATAATAATAATAATAATAATAATAATATAGCCTTTATTTACTGAAAATCTACAAAATTAAATTATTTACATTCACTATTTTAACTTACATCTATCTTAAATAGTATATATAGTATTACTTATAACAAAACCTGTTCTACTACTTAATGTCTAAGCTAATTATACTGTGATTAATTTTCAGTACGCCCTTTGGACGAAGGCCTCCTCCAGTCGTTTCCATGTCTTTCTATCTTGTGCTACTCTTTGCCAAGTTGCTCCCATCAATTTCACAAAATCATCACTCCATCTTATTCTTTGTCTTCCTCTCGATCTTTTTCCATCTCTGGGATACCATTCTGTTACCCTCTTTGCCCACCTATCTTGTTTATGCCTACAAACATGTCCGGCCCATTTCCACTTTAGTTTTCTGATTTTTCCTCGGACATCTACTATTTTGGTTTCTTTTCTTAGGTTTTCATTAGTTATTTTATCGGATCTTCTTATATGCATCATACTTCGTTCCATCGCCCGCTGGCATATTGCTAGCTTCTGCTCTAATTTATTCGTTAATGCCCAGGTTTGGCTACCGTATGTTAGTATAGGCAGTACACAGGTGTCAAATACTTTTTGTTTATGTTTCATCGGCATTTCTTTGGATTTCATCACTTCTTTTAGCATCCAGTACCTACTCCACGCATTTGTAGTTCGCCGTTCGACTTTCTTATTCATCGAGTCTTTTGTTGACACACTTTCTCCGAGATAAATATAGTCCTCAACATATTCTACTTCCATGTTATTAGCTTTAATACATTCCTGTATGCTGTTAGTCATTGCCTTGGTTTTCTGTACGTTCATCTCTAGGCCTACTTTTTTGCTTTCCTCTAGTAATTCATTTAACATTGATTCCAACGCGACAGGGTCCTCAGAAAGTAATACAAGGTCGTCCGCAAATCTCAAATTATTTAGGTATTTGCCATCTATTTTTATCCCATTTTCTTTCCAATTTAATTTTCTAAAGACGTTTTCCAGCACTGCATTAAATATCTTTGGTGATAAAGGGTCTCCTTGTTTGACTCCTTTAGATAATTTAAACCATTTTCCTTCACTTTCTAATTTAATTTTGGCATAACTATTCAAATATATATTTTTTATTATACGTATATATTTTGTAGAGATCCCTTGTTCTAACAGTGCCTTCCAGATTTGATCATGTTCCAGACTATCAAAAGCTTTAGAGTAGTCAATAAATATAACGTATATTGCTTTATTGTATTCATTATATTTTTCAATTATTTGGTTAAGCGTATGTATGTGATCAATAGTTGAAAAACTGGCTCGAAAGCCAGCTTGCTCTAAGGGCTGATTTTCATCTAGTTTCTTCTCTATTCTTTTAAGGATTATTTTAGAAAATATTTTATATATATTGGAACTCAAACTAATGGGACGATAATTGTTAATGTCACTTCTATCCCCTTTTTTATGTAATAATTTTATTACTGAGCGAGACCATTGCGTGGGTATGTATTCGCTATCTAAGACTACGTTGAAAATTGTGCATAGAATGTCACTAATTGAAGGTTCTGCCGATTTAAGAAACTCATTGGTGAATCCATCTTCGCCTGGTGATTTATTGTTTTTTTGTGATGTTAAAGCATTTGAGACTTCTTCTGGTAGGATTTTTGGTATCGGTTCATCTTCTTTATTTAGACAAATGTGTTCGTTAGTATTTTGGCTAGATTTATATAAGTTTTCGTAAAATGATGTAGCTATTGATAGAATCTCTTCTCTATGACTGACATGTCTCTTTTCTTTGTTTTGAACTTTGGGTATCCATTGTGTTTTTCTATCTAATTCTCTGTATGCTTTTTTGATAGCACCGGATGACTCAATATATTTTTGTATAAGTTTTGCTCTCTTTTTTCGTTTCTTTTGCCGGGAGTGTCTATTTATTTTCTTGCTGATTTCATTGATCTCTTTCCTGTTCTTCTTTCTATTTTTTATTAAAATTTTTCGCCGTTCCAATAATTCAATTACGCATTTTGGTATATCTTTTTTATTGGTCGATTTCTGGGTAATAGATCTTTGTATGGATTTAAGTTTTTCTTCAAAGTTATTATAGTTTTCCTGTATCTCATTTATATCATCTATTGGTTTAGGGAAGTTTTTTTCCATTGTTGTAGTTCTGTGTTGATTAATAGACTTTCCTGTTTTCCAAACGTTGTTGTAGTGCAATTTGAGTAGTTTTGTCTTGTTTTTCTTTGCGGTTTCAAAATTATTTCAGCTCTTAACAATCTATGGTCAGAAAAGAAATTAAAATTATTCAGTATTTTAAAGTTTTTGATTAATTTTCGGTTATTGTTCAAGAAAAAATCTATTTCGTTAGTTGTTTTTCCATCTGGAGAGATCCAGGTCCATTTTCGGTGTAATTTTCTATTATAGAATGTATTTATTATAGCCAAATTATTACTTCTTGCAAACTGGATCAAGTTTTCTCCATTATCATTACAAACGCCATGACAATATAGGCCCATTATTTTATCATCTTTCTTAAGGGGTACCCCGATTTGGGCGTTAAAATCCCCCATCACGAAAATGTTTTTCTCTGAGTTATTATCTATCGTCTCTTGTAGTTTACTATAGAAATCTTCCTTTCTCTGTTTGTCTGTATCTTCAGTCGGGGCATGTACTTGGATGATTGTTGATGTACCTAAGGTGGGAAGGTCTAGTTTTATTGCGGCTATGCGCTCTGATATCCCTATAAATTCTTTAATGCTTTTCTTGAGATACTTTTTGACCAAGAATCCTACTCCATAGTGGCCTTTTGTCTCCCCAATATGGAAAAATATATAATCATCTCTTTCCTCTATACTTTCCCCCATTCTGCGTACTTCACATAGACCAAGGACATCCCATCGCACTTTTTGAAGTGCTTGTTCTAATTCCATTAAACGTTCATCGCTTTTTAGTGTTCTAACGTTCATGCTTAATATATGGAGTGTACTATCTTGTTTTGTTTTTTGTTTTTTATTATTTGTGATTGTATTTTTTAGGACTGGCGGGTGCTGGTCTAGCGCTCCCACGGTGACCAGCCGGGTTGGGAGGCTTATTTTGTAGGAGTTATTATTCTTTTTATTTGCTGTTTTTATCGTTGATTGTGTTGACTGTGTTGATTCGGCAGTGGAATTGCTTATATACTGGATAACTCTGATCAAAATTTCGCCAGAATCAGTTCGAGTGTTGCGAAGCTTTGTAACCACTTAAAGTGCCATTTTGTACTGCCAATATAGCTTCGCGCAATTGATCTTTATCATAGGAACCTTTGTTTGTTCTTCTCTTGTAATTTCGTACCATTATGTCAAATGAGATCTAGTTTAACTGTAACAAATTATATTTCTGTAATATACTTATACGCTACACAATAAATTTAAAAAACATACTCAAAAAATTACCATGGCCGGATAGTCAAATATAAATAGGTATTATTTACGTAAATATTTTTTACTAGACGATACTCGCGATTTCATCTGCCTGGACTTAGATTCTGTTATAAGTCCCGTGGGAAGAAAATTTTCAGGCATAAAAGTAGCTTGTGTTCGTCTCCGGGAAGAAAAATATCACAAATTTTGTCATAATCGGTTATACACATGGGTTTTGAAAAGACAGCATATTTTTTCTTTTTACACCCGGTACAACACAACACTTCCGCATTCATAATTAATATTAGTTTGAATTAAAATAGTGCAAAATCCTTAGCCTCATTAATAATTAGATAACATTGACCAGCAGGGTGCCTATAAAATTGTAAAGACTAAAAAGGTTTACGATATCTGAAATGGGGCAAAATCGGCATATGACGGTCCAGCCCCATTCAATATAGACGGAATTTAACACTTAACAATTTTGAGGTTACACATATTTCACATCAAATAAATTGTCTATTTATGGTGATTTATTGGCAAACTAATAAAAGATATAGTCAAACAGACTTTGAATTGTACAAATAGCCATCTCTCTACCCTGTAAGTTGCATAATTTTATATTTACCTTCAATAAAATGGCATTACGGGTAACTCGCTTTTCACTTTCGGAACACAACTAAATTTCAAACACTGTTTTATCCAATTGTATATTGACTAACACCATCTTACTAATATAATTCGAACTAAAAGGTGGTGCGGTTTTACCGATCTATCAATCAGATACGCAGCTCGATTGTAGCCTGCGTAGTTACAAGCAGACGGTTATGCCCCGTAGACGGATTTGGCCACCCTGACCTTAGTAGTTTAATCTCTAGCATGTGTACACATAACATTGTCAAAATTAAACTTCATTTTTAAAAATCATTTTAATATAGATATATTAGAAAAATACATACAGCAGTCAATATTATATTACCTGCATGAAAATTTCTGAACTGCATTCTCTTCTAGCTAAGCAGTGGTCTAGTTATTAAAAGTCATCATGTTTAATAATTTCAATAATATCTTTACCTGGAAAATTAGCAGTATACAAGCATGTCCACTCATTCAGCAGGTACTCTTTCTGCCCATACACAGATACCTCTCCAACTGTGGTAGCTACCAACAACTGCTTGCCTTCTCCATCCCATTCTAAAGCTGACACCTTGGAAGGTAATATTTTTGGTGTAAATATTATTCCGATATTAAAAACATACTGACATTCATATGACCTACAAACTATCTGACATGTTGTGCCACAACTTAACTTTTTACAGTGGTGATAGTTTTACACAAATAAAAATACTTGTACATTCATGCGCGTGATTGATCATTTGCACAGTGTTTATTTTTTGTAAATATTTCAGTAATTATTGTAAATATTAAATGAATATAATATTATTTTATATAAATTTACAATTAATTAATAAAAATCTAAATTGAACTGATAGACAAACTTCTGACTTCTGCTTTAACTGCCTCGTTGGTCTAGTGGTGAGCATGTTTGACTGCGTCTCACGAGGTCCCGGATTCGAGTCCCGGGTCGGGCCATAATAAGTGTTGGGTTTTTCTGACTAGAAATTCTCAGTACTAGCCCGGAGTTAGGAAGTTGGCGGTGTTTCACCGACGATTTAAGATCTCAGTCCCAGTTATTATCACTAACATGATAATGGTCGTTAAAGCCCGCCAACCCGCACTAGAGCAGCGTGGTGGGTCTATGCTCTAATTCCCTCTCTCCTATGAGAGTGGAGGCCTGTGCCCAGCAGTGGGACGTTAATGGGCTGTAGTGGTGACAGACTTCTATTAATCATGATTGCATAATGTAATGATATCTCTAGTCTTACTAAATTAGTTAGTTTTTTTACACAATAAAAACCTGGACTTTGAGTCACTTAAAATTGGCAGAGGATTAAAGTTAAATTTAAAACGATACATAAAATAGTATGTATCATATATTGTAATATTTAAAATGTATACATTTTGTCTCATCTTTTTCATTTCTAAGTTATGTTTTTATTACATTACATGGCAGTGAAGAGGTCAAAATTTTGCTTCAACACTCTGCCCAACAACCATTTACAATTTAATTTTTTATCATACATAACCTCAGGGCATATATGTATATACGTAATAACTTACTGGATGCACAGTGCTGGTAACCTTATGGCTGTCCCATGGTGTGTCCAAATCACACACATACACATGCCCACCCCAGGTTTCACCATCAGAGTCATTGAGCTCAGTTAGAGAGGAGAAGGCTATAATATTGCACGTTGATATTGTGCATATTGGCCTCACTACTTCTGGATCTGTTGTACTGAAATCAAGTAAAAGAAGACATTTAAAAGTATCAAACTGTGAAACCAGATAAAAGAAGTAGTTCCCTTTCCTTTTTATATTCTCTGAAAAAAGATGACACAACTCATTTCAACCCATACTGAGCTTCCATACAGGTCACCTCTGCCCTCTCATAATGAGACTGGTTTAGATCAGTGGATTGGCAAACTAATTTCGCAACTGCCAAAAAAAGGAATTTTTTAGTAAGTAAGTTTTTTGCTAGATAGAGTAATGTTTTGTGTTCAATTTCCACATGACTGCAATCACACCTCTCACTCAAAGTAAGTGACAATGCACACAATTTTAGAACATTAAGGAGATTTTTTTTTACTAATTGCTTAAATCGCATGTAACCCTAAAAAGTACATATTTGAAGTCAAAATTGTGACTGAGTCCAAGTCTTAAAATTGAGGCTATCATCACTAGAACCTGAAGCTACTTATAGACCAGTAAAATTTGTATTACGGTAACTAAACTTTAGTATTTAAGTGTTACAAGTGCAGTTATTAACATGAAGAACGTATGACTGATGCACAGCTACGATCAAAATAATTTATTAGAATCATTAACTGTGTGGAGCCGGCGAGTGTGATAAATGATAACATACTGCATAACGCACAATAAGCAGATTCTTTTGAATATTAATAATTACTTGACAGGTAAATAAATGAAAGGCTGAGTCGCTGCTCTGTGGCTACAGTGGCTAAACCGATTTTTACAAAGTTTGGGAACGGGATAGCTCGCTCGTTGAAGGATACTTTTGTACAAAATTATAGATTAAGTCGAAAGGCTAGTCAATTTAATCGCAATTATTATGTATTTAACATCTTCTTAATATATAAAACCAAAGTCTGGTTTGTTCGAACACTTCTAAGCTGAGTTCAACGTTACCCATCAAAATGTGGCGGCTCGCACTTCAGAGGCTTACGTCTCATTGAATATATAAGCTCCATTCTGTTTTTTAGACAGACACCATTTAGATAATTCGTAAAGAAAAATTAATTTAAATTCATAATTTCTGTGTTGTAAGTACTTAAAAACAGCAAACAAACAATCAAGATTTTAATGTCAATGTCACGTGTCATCTATGGTCACGTCCGACGTCAATCGTCAATGTCATTATTGGACATTTTTATATGGCTCTGGGTTCCAATAATTCATTAATCATAGACTATAGATACAAAGATTCGACAAACAGCCGTATTAAAAAAAAAAACATTCAACGCGTGGACGGAATATGAGGTATATCTCTTTTATATGTCACCGTAAGATTGTAAAAACCGTTAGATTATAATCTAACTCGCGAAATTGCAAAGTGTCGAAAGATTACAATTTAACGCATTATTTTTCGGTAGATTGTAATCTATTAGGTATATTAACCCGACTTAGCACTGCCTGATTATATATGTCGAACCCTACAAGAAAGACACAAGAAAACGTAAATACAATGAATATTTCAAAAATTGACACTCAGAACATTGGACGGTTTACAATCTGGCGACAGTTTACAGTTTCACGAGTTAGATTTTAACCTAACGGTTTTTACAATCTTACGGTGATATATGTATATAAAATTCTGGTTTGTTACCATAGTCCTCTGAAACGGCATGACCGATTTTTATGAAATTTTATATGCATATTCAGTAGGTCTGAGAATCGGCTACTATCTATTTTTTATACCCCTAAAACACTTCAATCCACGCGGACGGAGTCGCAGGCCTCAGCTAGTATCCTATAACTTCCCCATAGTAGCCATTTGGTTGAGTGTGTACGTAAACCGTAAGCACAGGTTCATTCTCTATTCTCTTCAACAGATGTTTAATAGGGTTCTCTTACTCGGATAGGATGACAATCCGCCATGCGCCGCTGAGAACATGCACAGGACAAACGAGTTTAGGTGTTTTCTGCGAAGAACGAGGTCGAAGAACGTCCATTTTCCTTTATCCGGGCTAGCACTCATGGCCCCATCCGGGATTCAAACCCAGGGCCTAGTCATCCGCAGTTTGGTCAGCACATCTAATAATGATCTCATTGGATCAGAAGTAGCGCGATTTTTTAACCAACAGTTCGGAAGTTTAAATTAACAATTTAGGTACACTAAGCCTGCGGCCATAGAGAATCTTTACTTGATTATACACCGAAACCTTGTTGTTGAGTAATCCGTCTGTCTTTTATTGAAAACAGTATGAAAAGTTTTATGCAATTTCAGAAAATAAAACAACGAAAAATAATAAATAAAACTATATTTTCTTAAAACCACTTTTACGGTCAAACTTAAAGTAAGATAGTTTTGCTTTGCGCGAATTATTATTAGGATAAAATCCAGAATTTTGTGCTTCACGTCGACTTTTAGTACAATTATTCTTGCGCATAACAGTGTAACAATTGGAATAACGAAACGACGTATCGGAATAATTCAACAATTCACTTTGAAGATCTTGCGATAGAGTCCAAGTTTCAACTTCTTTTGAAGGTGTTAAGTCAACTACCGAGTCACTATCAAACACGTTACTGGTTTCAAAAGTGTCTAAATTATTTTGTGGTGAGTCTTTATAATCTTGAGTATTAATTTCTTCAGCATTTTCATTGTCTGTAATATAAATTGGCGAGTATGAACTCGTATTCTCAGCGCAAAACCCTCGCGGACTTGTAATTTTGTCCTGATCCGCCTTATTCATACGTTCTAGTAGAGTTTTAGGATTTAATATAGTCTGGTTTATATCATAATCATCGGCTGAGTAGAAAGGACTAAGCATAGCATCAGGTGAAGGTATTTCAAGAGCTTCTTCTGCCGCGTCATCACTACTTATATAACTTAAAGATATTTCATTTGAATAGTCTTGAATTAGTACATTTTGTTCGTTTATTCTGTTCTGTTGAATTTCATATGCCGCTTCTGTATTAGTGCTAGCGCGTTGGGTTCTCAAATTTTGGGATGCACTGTTTTCTTGGGATATAGTGTCGTGTTGGGCTTTCATGTTTTGGGATGCAGAGTTATGTTGGGTTGTCATTTTTTGGAATGTAGTGTTGTGATTTTCAACACTGATTAGTGACTGAGGTAGAGGAATTTTAATATTATCTAAGTCTCTGATTTTGTGTTTTCTACTACTCTGGACCATTCCACGTTGTGCATTACTATCAAATTTATTCATTTTGCTTTCCAAATTAATATTAGTATTGATGGCCTGCCTTTTTTGCCTGAAACACACCTGCCTGAAACACACAAAAATGATTGCTATAATATAAAGTATAATTATGTTATTCAGATAGACCAATGAGAATAACAAAACAAAACCTCGTAACTAACATTTTGCAAGTGTTGCTGTATTTTTGTAATATATCCTTAACAGAAGTATCTTTTAAGTTATTATTAGAAGTTATCGTATCTTTACTATTGTGTAAGGTCTTCTCATCCAGAACTGTTTCTTTATTATCAGGTATCGATTCAATATTTTTAAACAAACCAGGGTTGAATTTAACTTTGGAAAGATTTTCCGTAAGATACTGTTTTTCTGATGAATTTTCAGGGTTTAGTATGTAATCATGAAAATTATCACTTAATTTTGATGAATTAGATAATATAACATTATCGTCACAAAATTCCGGTGGCGGTGGTATAATTTCTTCATTGTCTTGATATAAGATATTATCATGAGAATTTAAACTACATAACATTACACCATGCCTCTGCATCTGTTTGCCGTCCTCTTCAATATCTTTACTAATATAACAATGGGTCAATTTTCTTTCCATACAGTCACTTTGATTTTTCGGGCTGTTTTGATTATCTAGATCTGTTTCACTAGAACCTTTTTCCATTAAGCTGCTTTGTAGTGTTAATTGTATTTGCGATATGATATTATGTTTTTCAACCACTCGTAACCCATTTGAAGGTATTTTTAAATTATCTGTATCTGATATGTTATATTTTCTGTTACTCTTCGCTATGAATAAATTTGGACTTTGTCTACTACATCTTGCACCTTTATTAATTTTCTGTATTTCGTAAATGCTGTTGTTCTGCCTGAAATAAGATAGTTTATATGTTTAATTTCCTTAAAGATTCGAGCATTTAGTTTGCTTAAAGATTCATATTCAGTTAAAAAGTTAAGTAATCTGTTCATTTAAGTGGACTGAAATTCCAAAAATAAGTTCAAACTTAATTCAACTTCCAATTGTTTCGACAGACTTTATCGAATCAAATGCATAAACAAGCTTTACGCTTAGTTGAAGGGGCAAAGGACTGACTAACAACTGGTCTTCAAGACTACCAAGTACCAACTAAGAAATTATCTTTTTATCAAATTAAGCTCGTAACAACTAACCTTTTGAAAGTATTGCTGTGTTTTCGTAATCCATCCTTAACAAACATGTTTTCTTTGTTATAATCAGAGAATGTCATGCATTTATCACAATTTTCATCGTTACTTTGTACTGGTATATTTATTTGGCAAATATTCTTTTTCGAATAACTTCCATTATTATTGGATCGAACGATTTTATCTAACGCCGAATTTCTTTTTGTTTCATTAAGCCTTTCGTTAGTTGAATTTTGGTGAGTTGTTACTTGTTTGTTATGATCATTATCTGAAGTAGTTGTTTTGTATTGAGCCTCCATTGCAACTGCTTTTGGATTATCATTATACTTAGCATGAACAAAACTAACTTTGTTTGTTTTGGGTGATAACTCATCTTTCTTATAAACTATTTCAGTTACGTCTAAGTCTACTTTAAGTTTGCTTATAATCTGGACTTGTTGTTTAGAATGAGTTTTAGTAGAAATATTGAAGGTCTTAGTTTGCGCGAAAGAGTATCTCCTTATGTTCTCAATGTTTTCTTGCGAAGATCGCGTTTCAAAATAATTTGATTCGGAATCATTATTATCTCCGTGATTGTGTAAGTTATTTGTATTTTTAAGAATGAGTTCGTTTTGAATAAAATTTGGTTGATTATTTATTGGTGCAATTATTTGATCTTCATTATTAACAGGAGTAGTAAATTCATTTAATGGTGCAACGTTAAACCTTGGTACAAAGGTAGTTGTCACACATTTCTTATTTTTGGTTTGTTCTGTTTGCGCAGTGTCTTCAATTTGGAATTCGATTGACTTAGCAATTTCACTTATTGCATTGTTACAGGACATGAGTTCTAAACACTGGTCTGGTATAAGATTACTTGAACTCCGTAAATGTATGTTAGTTTTTGGTATCATAATTTTTTGTTTGTCAATAGTTTCATGAAATTGATATTTCTCTGCATTAATATGATGCTTTTTTTCATCAGTTACGACAGATACCGAAATTCTATCTGTTTCTTTTTCATGTGTTTGTAATGATTCGTCAATTAATATGTCTTTCGATGATTCGTCTGGATTTTCATGAAATTGTCTTGTGTCTGTGTTAAGTGGAAGCTTGTTTTCATATTGAACGATAGAGTTCAAAATGTGAAAATTATTATCAGTTTTATCTTCACTACTTTGTAATGAATCATCTTTTGCTACAATTACCGGGTCTGTTGGATTTATGTTCTTAGCTTTTGTATTTGAAGAATCTATGACATCCAATAGAATTGGATTTTTTATGTTAAATTTATCTTTTGCGCGTTGTAAACATTTTTCTATATGTGGTTTTACTGTTTCAGAAAAACCAGCTTCACTGTTTGTTTCTGATATATTATCATCGTTGGAGTTTCTTTTGTCCAACACGTCTAAAAAGGAGTAATTGTTTTTTGTACTTAACTTTCTACGACTCGCAGGTATATTCATATTCTTACATGATTCAGCCTGCCTTTTGTAGTTATATTTCACTGGATTCCTTTTATGAAAATAAGAAAATTGATTATTTTGTGTCCGTAGTGTTTCAGAATTAGCAGATTTCCCATCTTTGATTTCGTTTTCGATTTCACTCAAAATACCCTTAACTTGTTCCTCATCTATATCTATATCGTCCATCTCAAAATCATCCGAAAAAACATTTTCAAAAGATTGATTTTCATATTGATCATTCTTTATTTCTGGAAGTGAAGTTTTATTTAAAGGCATTTGTGTTAAATTTTGTAGTAAGTTGAGAGATATATCACATTTTTTATTGAAGTCCACTTTATTTTCTTCGGCGGTTTTTTCTAAAGACTTCTTGATGGAGTTTAACGTACGGACTAAATTAGTATCACGCTTTTTCTTTTCTTTAGATTGGAAAGAGTCATTCTGATTGAAAATCTTTCTTTTCTTTTCTCTGAAAACATCTATGTGAGTCGTTTGATGTATTTGATGAGGTAATTCCGATTTATCAGACGCTGACGACTGAAAATCTTTTATATTTATTTCAGGTAACGGAGAGATATCCATGAATGAATATTCGCATTTTTCATCAATGCCAACTGAAACGAACAATTTAACAGTGTATTACTTATTTCTTACACGGGTTGAATTGGGGTACAAAATACGAAAATATCAGCTTACCGAAAGTTGAACTGATGCAGTGAGCGAACACTTTGTGCTCGCCAGTATGTTTCCTGGTTACCTCAAATGTCATGCATCCGTCGTATACGTTTATGAGATCAGACTCCCTGTAACAACAAAACGGCGCAATAGTATAACCCTGGGATTGTGGGGCGAAGATGCTTTATGTCGAATCTCGTCTCACAGAGTCTACAGGGGACCGGAGGGCCAACATAAGTTTTGGCTATTCAGAGGGGTAACACAGCCAGCGTTCTGGGCCCATTGCCTCACTGCAGCAGTTTGGATGATATTTTTAATGTTTAAATTTTAATGTGTTTCATAGTTTTAATTCGCAATGGGAACCATAATAATAGTATTTTGTTGGTACCAGATGCTCATAGCAGGCAAAAAATATGTAGCTCGCGAAATATGTACGCCACTGCTTAGTGCAATTTAGTTATTTGGAAAAAAACCTTACTTACTTGAACGTTGTGAAGTGTAAAAGATAGTTTTCCGAGTCTCCAACAACAACATAACTCTTATGATTGGCACCGGCCGTCAAATTTTCCATATTCTCATTTAAATGTGCATGATTAAGTAGTGTTAGCTGGATACGCACAATCCTTTCGCTAACCGGTGTCATGGTAAGATTGTATTTTGGAAGTAGGCTGATTTGTTTTCTGAGTATATTACCAGCTGGAGGACCTTTGTTCATTATCTGGAATGGTATAACGCTATCTTCGCTTAGATCTGTTCCGATATAGTAAAATGTATTGGAAGCCGGTCGGCAATCGAAATTCAATTTTGGAAATCGAAGGTACGTAATTAATAATTGATTTAAAACGTGTAAAAAGCTGCAGGCACAAAGGTACTTCAGATATCTGTGTGGTTTTATTTTCAAGTAAAGAAATAGTAAATGGAAGTCGTAAGGAGGCGTGTTCAATGTCGCCTATCGCGAGGTTTTGGCCCAAATATAAATTTATTTTTGATCAAGTATAGGTATACAGGTTATTTAATCTCTATCTATTTCTACATTATGGTAAACAGTTAAGTGGATCCTCGATGAACCGCTCTATCAACGCGCTATGCATAAAAAGCTGGAATATTTGAAACCAAATTTTGAAAAGCATGTATAAGACCACTTGGAAGGGAAGTGGGATGTTAAGAAGAAAAAGAAATCTGGTGGACAATTTAGTAAAGAAATATAAAATTCATTTTCACAGCAAACTTATCTCGTAAAATCAAGATTCAAGATTAGGTAGGTCAAAGGTTTCCAGTCACATTTCACTCGAGCCTTGACACAAAACTTATGTACGACTTATAATTTACTCATACCGAATCACACTCGTTTGTCAGTTTCTCACCACACCTTTACATGCTTTAATTTTTGTATACTTATTCATATATATAACGTTTCTAGACAGATGTAACTATGTATGACAACAGTAGGAAGGCTTTATCTCAGGACGTCAATTATATGCCGTGAACCGATCAAAGAATTGATGAATTCATGATATACCTACTTGATGAATATTTATTATTTACATACCCTCTCCAAATCTCTGGCATGACTTTTCTCCAAAACCATAAAGTTGGTTTTCCCAGCAGACGTAAGTAGCGCGCTGTAAGTTGGCCCTATACCCTTCAGCTGTCGACACACATATGGCGAGTTCTCCCATAGATGGGCTGATATGCATTTTGCTAATATCAAAGAGTTCAGAATTGCCGAGAAGAATTTTGGGTTTTGAGAAATTAGATTGGGACGGGTTATGTATGAAACCAAACCTGTTGAAGGAAAAGTTTAATTAATTGTAGGTAATAATATAGTTTGCAAAGGCTCCGATAGACATGTGTGTTGTCGTATGTTCTCTTTCAGAATGCTATTTACCTAAGTTAAAAAATAAATACCTAACATTCAGATTGAATTGATGAAATTAATTCAAGAATTAATAAAAAGGAATTCTTATTTAATCATGTTTTTTGGAAATTATATTTAAATACAAATTACAAACTGATGAAATATGAATAATGTTTCTATCTCACTGACATAATAATAAAAAAATATGAACTGATTAAGTATTTAAATAAAAATACGCAATTCACGAGTGCAACTGGGCTAATAATAATAGTTTTTCTCACAAAAGAAGGAACTTGAAAAAAACAGGGAAAAATAATCGGACTGGAGACATCTACCGAACCGGGGTCTGGTTTCGGGACCGCCAGATTTCCCACCCGAGCTATTATTAAAACCTTGTAGATCGTATTCGTATTATAATAATACAAGCGGTCGCCCGCGACTTCGTCCGCGTACAATGTCTGATTTCCTATGAGATTTTCCCGCTGCAAAAGGCCTATATAGCATCGGCAGGTTTTTATTATTTAAGACACGAAAACACGAATAAAACGACATTTTCTAAAAATGAATCCTAGCTAGATCGATTTATCGCCCCCGAAACCCCCGCATACTAAATGTCATGAAAATCGTCGACTTTAATTTTCATGACTGTTTTCTTACAAATGAATTGAAAAATGTGGTCAGCCCTCGCCTGGCGGCATCGGGTTGCAAAAAACGGGTCAAATGTTTGTAAAAAAAAAATTACGAACCGCTCTTTAAATATCAGAAACTACTATTGTTACATTTTATAAATTACGATACGTAAATTATAAAATTAGTATTTCATAATAATTTAAGATATTAACGCACATTTGCAAACCCTGTCGGCGGTCCTCATGATTTTCATAGCTTCTTGGTTGAGCGAAGGATCTGCGATGGGCAGGCATCCTAGGATGGCTTGGATTACACTGGAAGGGATAGGGAAAATTATTTAGGAACATAAACGGTAACTCACGTTAAGCCGTCGGTCCCACATAGCGACCGCGTATCTTCTGCATCAATCATTGTTACAGTCTCAATTGTTGTGGTTGGCTGAATTTATGGTATTCTTGCTGCGTCAATGGATTTTGTCCAATAGTGGATGAGTGTTATCCAATCAGAGGTGATTGCGATCGTTACACTGTTGTACTTGTTGTCAATAAACGCAACGTTAACGTTGCTGTGACACGAAGTTGACGTTGCGATGTCGATTGCCATTAGAGACTCTCAACGTTGATGTCGCGTCAACGCGACGTTGTCGCTGCGCAGACATTGATGAAACGCTAACGCTCGCTTAACGCTAGTGGGATAGGAGCCTATCACTAACATGATAATAGTCGTTAAAGCCCACCAACCCGCATTGGAGCAGCGTGGTGGGTCTAAGCTCTAATTCCCTCTCTCCTATGAGGGTGGACGTTAATGGCCTGTAGTGGTGGTGGGTGGTGGATTTTCCAGTTAGTCAAGGGACAAATTTAGCGGAAAATCGACAGAAATATTTTTTTTCGTGAATATGCTCGAACGTGGAAATTTATGTAGGTATCTACTCAAATAATTTCCGCAAAATATTTTCAGATCAAAATTGTCTCTGACTTTCGCCTTTGTCTCAGTCGGATAATTGGCTTTTATCGTTTAAATTAAAATATTTTTAAATGAATTTATAATATTAACCAATGGAAGTTTGCATCAGTTGATTAAGTATTCTTAATTAAAATAACTAGAATCAAGAATAAGGTCACGAATGAGAGGGTAGTTTGGAATGAAATTTCATAAAATTTTGGAACCTAGATCGCACGGATAAACGATACTTTCTTAGTTATAGTTTTACTTTTTAGGCTTTAATAAATAATAGGTACATAAGTTAGGTATTATTTTTTAATCTGTTAGTCTTAAATATTAGAATGACTGATTGAGTGATCTGTCAACGCACCTAAACATAATAAATCTATGGATCGGGTTGATTATTGGTAATACAGATAGCAACGGCATCCGCTAAGGATTAAAAAAAATCAACCCTAAAGCCACTGTGTTAAACCCTTGGGTAGTAGGTAAGACTTTAAAAGATGTGTGAAATAGAATCATGAAACGTTTATAATAGGTATAAATTTTCTGTAGTCCAGCTGGCTTAGCATGCGAACAATGAGATATGCGGACGCAGTCGCGGGGAAAAGTCTAGTGTTTTATCGTCTCTGCCTTCACATAGTCATGTAATTGACGAAGATGATACAGCACTTCCGCATGATGAGCATACATATTCTGTGACATTTTTCTGATCATTTTGCCATTTACAGCCTATCATAATGAAGCTAGGTATGATGTATCACTTGCAAGTTACAAACAAGGCTTGTTTGCGACCGGTTAAAGTAATTTTCGCAGCGGTAAAAATATGGTTTATGCATGGGCTACTGATATTTTTAGGCTTAGGTATATGTGGCCATAAATTCACCACATACTAATTGAAAATTTATTAAAGAGTTAAAGGCAATATTTTAAAGAAGTAAACTGGGTAAGATAATCAAGAAAGTCATTATATGTGTCACCGTAAGATTGTAAAAACTGTTAGATTATAATCTAACTCGCGAAATTCTAAACTGTCGAAAGATTGTAAACTGTTCAATGTCAATGAGTGTCAATTTTTGAAATATTCATTTTATTTACGTTTTCTTGTCTCTTTCTTGTAGGTTAGGTTAGGGTTCGACATAAACAATCAAGTAGGGCACTTAGGTTTTATCGGGTTTAAATACCTATCAGATTACAATCTACCGGGAAACAATGCGTTAAATTCTAATCTTTCGACAGTTTAGAATTTCGCGAGTTGGATTATAATCTAACGGTTTTTACAATCTTACGGTGACATATACATCGCGATGCATGCAAAGACTTTTCAACTAAACTCCGATTGTTTGGATTGGGTTACTTAAATAAGATCCTAAATGTTATAAATGCTAATTGGGAGTGTAAATGGAGCTCTTCAAATTAGACCTTTTCGAATAAGTAGGTATAGGTAGGAATACTTTACGTTTAAATAAAATCCATTACGCATGTTTTGCCCTAAAAGATCGGTTTTGAACACATATTTATACTGTTGATATTATTTCCCGTGGTAATAAATCCAGATTTTTCCAAATTACTCGTAGTTAAGGATTTCCCTTGCAATCCATTTGAGACGGTTAAATCCAAATGTAGGCAGGTATATCTAGATGTTTTCCCTGACCCCTGTAACGGAAATCTTACCGGCTATTGATTTTGCCCTTCTCGAAGAGTTGGAAGAGTCTCGTCCACGTGCAGATGCAGCTCCAATAGTTTGGTCTTTCATATATAAGAATACCTACTTATAATCACTTACTAATGTACCTACTCCTAAGTTTCATCCTTCTAATGTTGATTTTCTCCCTTGTTTGTAAACCTTAGACTTTATTATGACCACTGAAGGGTTCTTGATTTGTCTATTACTTAGTAAGTATCTAATTTTTTTAATCCATTACAAGTTAGCCCTTGACTGCAATCTCACCTGATGGTAAGTGATGATACAGTCTAAGATGGTAGTGGGCTAACCTGTTATATTAATAAACCCGTACCCCTAATCGGTTTCTACACGGCATCGTACCGGAACGCTAAACCGCTTGGCGGCACGTCTTTGCCGGGAGGGTGGTATCTAGCCACGGCCGAAGCCTCTCACCAGGCCAGACCAGGGAAAATTCAGAAATTATAAATTGGATCAATTTGGGAATTGGACCTCCGCACGTTAAGACAACGTCGCTCAACACTGCGTCAGGGAGATCGTCAGAATTCAATCACGACTTTCGCTTACAATCCGTTAGAGATTGTAAAATCTAGATGTTTGCCCTGTAACGGTAATCTCACCAGCTGAGTTTCATCTGGCGGCTGTTGATCTTGCCCTTCATCGGGAAGCGTATGGTGGCTGCGGCGTTGTTCCTGTTGAGTGCGTTCAGAGACCGCCGCTCGTCCACGCGCAGATGCATATCCGACAGTTCGTGACTCTCGCATACCAGCCATAAGAGACGCTCGAGAGACTCCGTGCCCTCCAACTGTATCCCAAATACGTATGCTACTAGCTGATGTTTTAATGGAGAAGTTTCATGATGTTGTGAATATCATATCTAACACAACGGAAGTAAAATATAGATTAAAACTAACAAATCAGTGGTATTTTTTTAAATCCATCAATAAATGACTGAGAAATAACGATTTAAAAGTTTAATTATTTAATGTACCTACACCGATTGCTGTATCTTACTCGGTGAGAAATTTTATGAGTGAGTTTTAATACCTAGCCGAGATTTAATACTTCAAAATTATCTTCACACACAAATTAAGTGCTTTTAATTCAATTAAGTCACGATAAGTACATTTATTTCTTTTGTTCGGCTTTATAAAGTCAATTGACGTCACGCCACCCGTCTTGCAAGCGTGCAACTTTAAAGTTCCATAACTTTTTCATTTGTTGAGATATTTTAATGATTCTTTCTTATTTTTGTTTTATTTTGTCTTAGTTTTCATAATAAATTTAAAATAAAATTATAAACTTCAATTTTCCGGTGTAAAAAGTAGTCCATGTCAGCTCTTTGGTCCACAACTGTATCCATGCCAAATATCACGTCGATCCGTTGCTCCATTGCAGCGAGATTTAAGGACAAACCAAGAAACAAACACATTTATAATACCTATTAGTATACCCAAGTATGATTTTTAAGTTAAGTTGCTTCTTTGCTCTCCAACTGTGTTGTACGAATAATGTGTTTTTAAGTCAAAAATTAGGTATTAAGTATTCGCGTCACAGGCCAAAGAAACAATTTTTGGAGGCTGATTAAAATTTCTGGCTGATTCGCGATGAAATTCCTGCATAACATTACCATCTTGCAATTCCAGGCTTTTGTGAGTACCTACCTATACTGTGTGCATTAATTGTAGGTTCTGCACTCGCTATAAAACTACATATGTACATGTGCCAGCAGTTTTTAAGTAGCTTTTGGAACATGAATTCTTGAATGATAAATAATACTTTGCGATCAATTCAATTGATGAATTATGAAGAAACCAGATTTTATAGACCCACTAATAGAAGAAACTGTTTAATTCCTTTCTAATTTCTGCCCTATAAGTTCAACGCCCTTTTAATACTTTTTAATGACACTTGACAGTTATATGTAGGGCTTCCAATACCGGGATCCCGGACTTTTTTCGTCCGTTTTCAATACCGGTATTGAAATGTCTAATACCGGGATACCGGTATTGGTGACACTATAAACGAAACTGACTATCGCATATATTTCTTGGTACATGCCACTGTTTTTATTCGGCTAAGTTTAAAACTTGTATCTTAAGCTCAATAAGAGCACCTTTGCTTTGCACCTTTGAGCACCAGTGAAAAAGTCATTTTTGATCAATCAGAGGGAAAATTTGAATTTAGAACCCCGTGGCTTGGCTTTACTATTTCATTGACTCACGAAACGTTCATAAATCTGTTTTATGACCAATGCAATATTTTATTATGATTTATTTTCTTTAAAAAATAACTATTGATTTTTTAACTAATTTGTGTTTTGACTAAACTATGTATTTTTACGAGTGAGAAAATTGCATTTCTTTTCAAGCAGAAAAGTGCTCTTTTGGAGTCAATGTGGTGATAAAATATTTTTTATGGAAAAACTGTTTATTTGTGTGTAGTTTCCTTCAGAAAAGACTATTTTTAAGGTAAAAACAATCTAACCAATTTAAAGTTTTTCCCAATACCGGGATTCCGGGAACCCGGTATTGAAAAAACTTTTCCGGTATTAATACTGGTATTGAAAAAAACCGGTTTTCGAAAGCCCTAGTTATATGGTATCGCCGATTTGGGATTTCTAAACAAATCTTTAAAATATAGCGCGTGTGATAAGTCGGTAATTCAATCAAATCAAATCGTTATTTTTCAATCATTTTGTTATGAATACTACCAGTATGATCTTGAACAATGACTTAGGTAGGTTCATTAACATGTTATGGTGCCAGATCAAGATAATTATACATCCTTTATCGAACCCAGGCACATCTCTTATCGCAGATCTTTAGTCTAAACTACAAGAGTGGCTCTTTAAATAAGTACGATACCTTCATAATGAGTTTCATAGTCTCCAAATCCAAATAATACAAGGACATCAACCGTCCTGCTTCCGTCGACTCTATACAGCTTACTTCGTCCATTGTTATTAGACCAGAACTGGCTAGGCCATTCATTGCTCTTACACATAGCTCTGAAAATACAGTTTTTCATATACATACTTAGCGAGCAAATACCTACCTAATAATAATGTCCTCCTGACCGAATTTCGGCCACGGCGGCCTATCCCCAGAGAGATTAGCCATCTGATAGATAGATAGATAGATTAGATATTATAGTGCACAAGTGTGTGCGCATAGTACACAGGCGCACTCTCTGTTCCTTTACTCACATAAACCGATGGGATGGAAAATATGACACGACCGAAGAGAGATCCAGGCGCAGGACCGACGGCTTTACGTGCTCTCCGAGGCACGGGGGTAAAAACCCAGCACTTGTTATGGCCCAACCCGGAACTCAAACCCGGGACCTCGTCGGCAGCAGTCTAACACGCTAACCTCTAGACCAACGAGGCAGTCGGCGGTCACCTCCTTTCTCATATTATTATAGTAATTGGTATATAATAGTAATTAGGGAACACCGCAGGTGGAAGCTGGTTTGGCGGATATTACTAGGTATAACGAGAGGTGGACAGATACCTGCAGACCTAAGTAATTTTCGACCACTATCGTCCTACCTATATTAGCAATAGTGCAATGTTGCAATAGTGTGGGTCTGATAATAAAAATAGCTAAATACATAGCTTAGATACACCCATTAAGTAGCTAAGCAATTAAAATAAGCAATAACTACCTTAGAGTCAAGAACATTTTTGAACCGTATACCTACATAACTATATAAGTATATAATAATAATTATACTGGCTATATACGGCTTGTTTTATTTACACGTGGCAACAATTACCTAACGACGAATTTGCTAATACCATATTATTATCATACTATTACCTATTCTGTGACTTTATTCAATAGGATGAGCGGCGTCACATTCCTATGCCCAAGGTAGCTGTGACGTGATTTCTGCTGCACAATGAACATGCACGGCACTCATTAGGCGCATCAATGACATTTCCAGCGTTTATGGCCAAAGGGCATGCAATAGGGAGGTGAATAAGAATATCCAAAGTCACGCTAGGTATAAGCGGAGAGCGATTTAGACGATGATAGCAAATTATATATACTGACCGAATGAGGTGGTATCTACAATTTCTACGCTCGTTAGAGTAGGTAGGTGCTAATGAAATAGAGCGGGCACTCGCTTTCGCATTTTTAAATAGTTATGTACCTAATATGGCCAATTCTGTTAAACACAGTCTCGATTTGGCCTCAATATTGCATTTTTTTCTTTAGTTCTTTGATGATAAAGTCATGTTTAATTCGTCCATTATTTATATGTGTATTTATTTATGTATTTAATCCTACGTATGTCTATTTTATTTATTTTGTATCTATTAGTGTATTAAAACGTTATAATTTTATGATATCGGTTAGTTTATGTATCTATTAGTACCTATTTAAGTTATTTTTTTATGCACCACTGTCCACTTGTTCATTGTCTCCGTATCGATAAGGATGTCTGGAAGAGATCGCTAGTTAGCGATAAGACCGCCTTACTGTACGGTGTACCTACGTTTTAAGTTTTCATGTTTGTAATCTATTTCTTTTGTTTTTTTGTGGTGCACAATAAAGAATATAGATACAAACATGATGATAATTGTTTTATTAACACTAGAAAGGCTGCGTCAGTCAGTTTGTCAAGGGTACAATGTAATGGAAAACTGAAGTTCTATTTAGAAGTTGAACTTAATTAATTTCGCGTTTTCTTTTAATTTTGCACCATTGTATGTAAACTGCAACGACACGGTGTAACAAGTGCTTAGGCTCATCCATCACGATCCGGAACCTGCCTACTAAGCAAGGTCGTCAAAATCGTGGTAGCGTTTTTTAGTCCGCCATTAAATTTACCTACATAAAATGAAAAATAGTAGTAAATTGTTTATAAGGAAGTACCTACTCAGCTTTATCTACTTTTCACAATTCTCACGTTCTAGGGCTGCTTGAAGAAATCTCTTCAAGAGATAAGTTGTCCTTGTACATGTCCTTTAAATTTTTATGTTTAGTTTTTAAGTTTGGTAATAAATAAACAAATAAAAATCCGACTACAAAATTAAAGAGCCAATAGAAGTGATTTCTGGAATAAAGTAGGTACCTAAGTATCTACCAAGACCCGATACGTTGATAATTAGTCTAGATCTAAAATACATCACAAGTAAATAAATAAATATATTAAAAAAAATATGTAAATAAAATAAAAGTATAATAATTTATTATAGTATATACTTAATCTATACTAATATTATAATTGCGAAAGTTTGGATGGATGTATGTATCTATGGATGTATGGATGTTTGTTACTCAATCACGCCCCAACGGTTGAACGGATCTGGCTGAAATTTGGCACCGAGATAGATTATAGTCTGGAATAGCACATAGGCTACTTTTATCCCGGAAAATTAAAGAGGTCGGGAACCAAAAAACCTCAAACCACGCAGACGAAGTCGCGGGCATTCGCTAGTATATATGTATATATTATAAAAGTATAACATATTCATAAAACACTTATATATGTCAACGTAAGATTGTAAAAACCGTTAGATTATAATCTAACTCGCGAAATTATAAACTGTCGAAAGATTACAATTTAACGCATTATTTTTCGGTAGATTGTAATCTGTTAGGTATATTAACCTACTAGGTACGTGGTTATATATCCCCTACCTAACCCTAACCTAACCTACAAGAAAGACACAAGAAAACGTAAATACAATTAATATTTCAAAAATTGATACTCAGAACATTGAACGGTTTACAATCTGTCGACAGTTTACAATTTCGCGAGTTAGATTATAATCTAACGGTTTTTACAATCTTACGGTAAAATATACATTTTTACAGATACGAATCTCTACGCTTACAACTTCAAAAGAGAAATGTTTACAATTTCGCGAGTTAGATTATAATCTAACGGTTTTTATAATCTTACGGTAAAATATACATTTTTACAGATACGAATCTCTACGCTTACAACTTCAAAAGAGAAATGCTATACCCAGTAGGTATTACCCGTAAACTTAACGATTAACGGTTAACGATTAATTAACCGTAACTGACTACGGTATTTCAGTGACCCCTACTATTTTGAGCGTTATATCCGTCACATTCATTTTGTTCGTATAAACATACATATCTACCTGAACTATAATAAAGAATGGATTGACGGTGTAACTTACGAACAAAATAGACCTACCATATATTAGATAGGTAAATACGTATAATAAGTACTTAGTACCTACACTGTTTTAGTCTAAGATTGAAGATCTTACTACATATTCTGTGATTCTACTTAAATCCAGCTTTAGTGCGTCCAAGTAAAATAATATTGTAAACACCAAGTTTTTGTGGTGGCATCCCTAATTAAACAATGTTAAATGGTATAATACTAACATGATTAAACTCGATTATCTCGATTATACTATAATACATAAATAAGGATGGAGTTTTAAATGGAGCCATAATATATTAGTTAGTTAGTTTAGTAGGTAGTTATTAAGTATGAAGTAGTTAGTTTAATTATGTATTAATCAAACACTGTCAGCAAGTCATTGTTTTACAGAAATAACTTCATTCTGCAGATAATACTTATGTAGGTACATAATATTATGGAAGCCAAAGTCAGAGGCTCTGGTTTTACTATTAGGTACAAGCATCCTGTGTCCCATCTTTAAGATTCTTTACCCACAAGAACTTGCCAGATTTGATCATTGCCTCCGCGTTGCATCCTGATTATTATTACCATTTACATTACATTATTACTAATTATTATTAACTAGATGATGCCCGTGACTTCGTCTGCGTGGATTACGATTTTTTGATTCCCGCTGGAACTCTTTAATTTTGCGGGATAGAAAGTAACTTATGTCCTTCCCCGAGAAAAAAACTTTCCCTTTACCAAATTTCATCAAAATCGGTTGAACAGATGGGCCGTGAAAGCGTAGCAGACAGAGAGTCAGACAAACTTTCGCATTTATAATATTGGTATGGAATATTAATATACTGGACCTTCACACAGTAGTACACTATGTTATGAAATATGTTGACAGTTTGGCAGTAAATACTAAATACATATACTTACCTACGTCTATTGAAAAGCCGTAGGTATACAAGTAAACTTCAGAGTCTGAAAAAGCTTCTACCAACACAACAGGAACATTCCTATTTCGTGAGGAGCATGCTAGTTTATTGAAAATATTATGGTTTAAATGTACTTGATTATTGGGGTGGTGGGATAAACTGTTATTTAATTGAAAGAATATTTCTTCATAGGATTACTGCATTTCATCATTTCTAAACCCATTGCTCACTACTGAGCACGAGTCTCTTCTAGTTTTCTCATAACGAGTATGGTTTGGCCATAGTCCACCACGCTGGCCAAGTGCGTATTGACGCATAGGATTACTTAGGTAGGATGATATCACCTTCTATCTTCTTAGAGATGAGCTCCGAGGGGGCAGCGGGCGGAAGACTGAGGTACCTCTTCGGGTCACGTGCAGCCCTCACGCTGAGGAAGGTGGAGTAAACCCATTGCACACATTGAGCCACGTCACATACTGTGCCCAGGGCAGCTTCACTATTCAGGTTTTCTGCTAAGCGCTTGTGCAAGTAGCTCTGTAAGGGCTCGCAACCTCCAACTAAAGCTTGATACCGTGCCTGTGGATTTTTATTCTTATGTATGATCCTTAATATTTTTATTATTTACCTAAAAGTTAGCTTAGCCCTTGAGCATACATTGATTTATCTAAGGTCGTACCTTAGATAGAGACCTTAGAAGTCAATGTATGCTCTAAGACTATAATAGGTAATGTTCTTTGGTAAAGGAATAATTACTATTGATTTTCAAATATAAAAAAATATTAGTTGACGTTAAAGACAAACGTTTGATATTGAAATTGTCTTGTATTTTTATATGATCAATCAGAGTTTAATTATTATATTTTTTGTTTATAAACATAATCATGGTGTCGAAGGAAGAAAAGAAAGCAAAGAAAGAGGCAAAAAAGTTAGAGAAACTAAGAGCTGAAGCGGAGTTGCGGAAAAAGCTCAAGCGAGAGGAACTCGAACGTGAGATAGCAACTCAAGCTCGGAAACGCGGTGATCTAGACAAAGGTTGGCGCAATTTGATGCTCAAAATAAAAGAGCCTGTGTTCAGGCAGGAGATTCAAGTTATGAGCAGTGTCTTTGAGAGAACCTACGACAAAAAAGATTACCTAATTAAATATACGCTGCAGTTAATGGATACAGCTGATGATCAGTTTCAAAGGACAGTGGCCAGTTTTTGTGACACAATAGATACAATGATCAATAAGTTTCTTTCGGAGATGGATCAGTTGTCGAAACTCAATGAAATTAGAAAATCTCGGCTTCTTAAGGCCGGGAAAGACGAAGCGGATCGAATTAAAGCAGACCACAACACAGCTGAGACGCATCTTCAACTTTTGCTCTATCATGGACACACAACTGCAGATACATTAGCTTGGACTACTAGAGGTGAAAATTTAGTCAAGGAAGACGAAGATCGTAATAAATATGTTAGTGAACGTGAAAATTTACGCTCTTACCTCGAAAATACATACAATCTCATGTGGGAAGAATACAAAGCAGTTCTCAAACATTATATTACTGAAACCTCCGATAATCTAAAACAAGTTAGAAAATTGCGACGAAAGGAAAACTTGATGGCTGACATTATCGCATCCCAAGCTAAAAAGATAGCTAGTAGTGACGGATTACTCAAACGTCTGCGAACAGAATTAGCGGCATACGAATCTGGTACGAAACAAGCAGTTTTCCGAGATCGCCGCAATCGCCATCGAGCTGCGTGTTTACGCCTGAAGAAAACAATGTTGCATGGCTGTGCTACTGATACAAAACAAATGGCAAAATTAGTTCGAATGTCAGATAATACGACCGAATGGCTTGAATCGGCCTACAAACAAGGCGAAAAGATATCGCGGATGGCTGCTCTCTGTCGAAAATTCGAAACTCAACGGGAAAAGGTTATGCCGTTCGGTTCAAACGAGCCACATTCACCAACGCAGACTAAAATAAGCTTACGGCGTCAGCATTCGGATGATTCGTTAGTTGTCAATGCTATAGCATCTACTGGAGGTCTCACGAGGCTATGGCAGAGAATCTCTAAAGCTGATTTATCCAGGAGGGCGTTAACTCGAGAAAAAATGTTATTAGAAGAGGAGAACGCACTAATAATTCAAAAGATACAAGAGTATAAAGAGAACAATATAGCTCCCCACACAAGAAAATGCATCTGCAATACTAATTCGAAAACTAGTGTATCTCATCCCGTGGCAATCGATGGGGTATTAGAAGTCGCTAAATATCGTTAGTTTTTTTGAACATTGATTTGGTGAAAAAAAGTTTTGATTTAATTGTATTTATTGTAAATACTATTTGGCATAAACATTACAAATAAAATTATTTAAGTTTATTGTATTTTTCTGGGAGACCTTGAGTTTTATAATTTTAAATATAATATATTTTGACACATTACTGCAGTTAGCATGAAGCGTAGGTATATGATGCAATGACAAAAGACATATAGCACAAGGCGCAAACGATGCCATTTTGACCTTACCTACTTCTAAAGGTTTGGGACACGGTACAATCAAATGGCGATTTATTTAACATACAGTACCTTATTTTTCAGTATGATAAACTCGTAATAGTTTAATGTTTTTTAGATCTACAGCCAAAAATTCTAAAAAACATTATTTCTGAAGGAGCTAGCAGTTTAATTCGCTATAATCCGCGACAACAGGAAATTCTATGTTCAATCCCGCACCTATAGCCCGCGGCATTCACCAGAACACAGAAATAACCCAAAACTATCCTCAACGTACGTTTCACTCCGATACCGGAGAATCTTCAGAAGTTGTTGCCTCCACAATGCACGATTGTGAAGCCTGAGAATGTACTTCACAATCGTGCATTGTGGAGGCAACATCTCCTGAAGATCTTCCGGTATTGGATTTATCCAGTATTTTTGCTAAAGTAATTTGGTAGGTACTTAACGAATATAGATAACTGCATGTAGAGAAACACTTTCAAGTAGCACCTATCTAGAAACGAGATTTACACAAGGAATTAGATATAACACGTGTGTGTGCAGTGTGGACTGAGTGACTAGAGTGGACTGAGTGTGGGGCCGGGTAATCGCTACGTATGTACACAATACTTAATGGTACCTCTACGTGCGTGCCTATTTTTTTGAAACCTATTTACAGTTTCCGCTTATGTTTTATACCATGCGTTTACATCAATAGTTTTTGGATTTATCCTATTTTGCTATTGAATAAAGTTGTAACTAACTGCAATGTGCAAACCTATGTCAGTCGAATGGTTTACTATGTTTATTATGACTACTTATTTTGTAAGGTTAATTTACTACTACTAATTAAATATGTATAATTCTATTTTGGTAGAGAGGTTTAAACATTTATAAAATCAAGTTTTCGTGTCATCTGCTAAAACAAAGGCCGATTAAATACCATCAACGTACTTATTTTGGACTTCGGACACATTAGTTTTTTTTATTTGAATTATTCTTAACATTAATCTGTGCAACGGTAAGCTTCAATAATTATTTAGTAATAAGGAGATAATTCAGAATAATATCGACATGATATATATTTTTTGGAGTTTAATTTTTAATATTTTTTCTAGTTTGCAATTTTGAATACTCGTTTGAGTTTTGTATGTGCTATTTTTCACGACATCACGTTTGAAACCCTCGTAACTTTAGTTTTAAGTGGAGTTAAATATTATGTCCATACATGTGGAGAATTTAGATTTTAGACGTATTCAATGAACAAGACGTTTATATATCTTCTCCAGGATAGAGCTAGGATGATAGCTCATTATTTAGCTGGTATTCGATTCACGAATTACTTATGTACTAATATAAATAGAAGAGACAGCAGATACATAAAGTTCGTTGCAACAAAATAACAGAAATATTTTCCTCTTGCGTTATGTAATTCGGAGTAATCACGATTGTCCCATCCCACAGATCGAACCATGAATGAACTAAATCTGCCAAATTAAACCGCTATTATGAAAATGACTAGATCATTATAAACAAAACTTTGAACAATAAAATTACCAGCCAATCATATCGCCACGCTTCACCAATAAATGCACAAGATGAATATTAATTTCTTGATACAGGACTTTGGTTACATAATCTATGCTTAGTAAACATCTTAAATAAGTAATGTTAATTATTATAACTCCTTTTTTAAATTCTTAGAAATTTAGCGCTTGTAACTTGGGTTCCTAAAATTAAAGCAAGTATGGAGTTGAGAAGAGTGGAGAAGCAAATACATGTGGCATGGGAAAGCTTTGAATCGATTATCGAATTCTAATGTACTTACTCAAAAAAAAAAAGGAATTTGCGAATTTCTAGACAACAATTATAGTGGAGGTTGATCGATACCTAAACAGGTGGTTGGCTTAGCTAAGCGTTTGTGGATGGAATAGCTAGTTTCGCTTGATAACTTAATTTCAAAGAGTACCTACTGATTACTATCTCGAAGAGGAAAACTGCAAAATTCTTACCAAGTCGAAAAAGTTCTCCTTTTCCAAAGCGGTTTTTGGAAAAAAAAAATTGAAAAGGAACGTCAGGACGTTTTCCTTAGGGTCTCCCCAAACCTTTCGACATGGAACCGGATGAGTCGGTCTGAAAAAGCTTTAAGTAGGTACGTATGCATGCAAAGTAAATGTATGGTGACACATACATTAATTATGCTGCATTTTTTTTTCTTTCTGCGTGAAACGACCTCACCCACCTCAGCCGTCGCAAAGTGATAACTACCCACTTGGAAATGGCGATCTGCCGCGTTTTCCCTTTTTCCTTCCCTGGTTCAGCAGCGATAAACTTTGGGACATGTTTGGGGAGACCCTTATCATATAACGCATCTGTATATATTTTGCAAGAATAAATTAATAATGGAAACTATGTATGTATACCTAAGCAATTATAATATTGGTTTAGAACCTTATTTCTTTTACTCAATTTGGATTGATAGAATCATTAGTAATGTACGAATGGAGTAGTGACTACTGACTAGTGATGTACTAATCTCATCTGTGACAATACTACATTTGCATAAACGAGTAGGTAGGTATCATCGTTACATATTATATGAGACATCATGAATTATGTTGATAGACCGTGTCGCTTTCACCGGGTTTGTGGTAAAGATAGCCCAAGTAGGAAGAGGGCCGCCCTAGATAGCACAATTAACTATATTTTACTGTTATGGAACTTATAGAATGCGTTAAGGAACTCAGATTAATTCTCGTCCCCACTCATTTAAAGGGAGGCTTGCGTCACTCGTCAAGTAAAATTATAGAATCACGACTCGCATTATGATGAGCTTTTGGAATTGTTTAAATGACTTGTTGCTAAAACGGTTAATTCTAACCTAAAAAATCCTCAGTAGGTAAGTTATAGTTTGCGACAGTCGTACAAATGCGAAAGTTTTTCCAGACAAAATTCCAGCAAAGCTGCTGCGGAATAAAATTTCATGAAGCAAACAGGAAATTGGGCATTCCTAAAACAGTATAGGTACGTACATATTTGTTAGATTAATTTGATTGGATTTCGTGTAGAAGGCGCCATAATATTTTAAATAATTAATGCCATCATACTGAAATCAAGCTGAAATTTTCCGGATTAGATGTCGTTGGCGGCCTTACCAAATATAAAATTATTTCTAAACATGTTTCACATGAATATATATAGTTTATATAATAATATATTTAGAATTTACGCTATTATGTCAAGACACAAACAACTTTTTTGCTTGGATAAAATGATAGATCCAATTACTGCAATAAAATATATGTTTCTATATGAGTTAATAATTATTATATTATATTGTTTGATGTTATAAATAAACAATCAATCATAATCACAATTATCTTTATTTTGTGGAAACGTTTAGACGATTATAACAATCGAGGCTTTTTTGACCACGCTTCTACTTGTATACCATCGAGCCTATCCTATTTATGTAAGTTTACGTTCAGGGTTACTGAATTGGCCAATTACTTAAATTGATTGATAGAATCAAAAAGATCATGCACAGAAATATGGCGAAATGTGCATTTATCAATACAATGATTCATAGAATTGTCTATTGCGAGAATATAGTTTTTCAAAAGCTTACGATTGATATCCATTGATGTTCGTTAGAGCTTTTGTTGGTATTCACACAGAACTTTGTAACAAAGTTGACCAAATGACAAAGTTTAATGCTTACTTCCATACTAATATTATAAATGCGAAAGTGTGTCTGTCAGATATGCTTTCACGGTCCATCTGTTCAACCGATTTGGATGAAATTAGGTAAAGAGATAGATTACATACCGGGAAAGGACATAGGCTTTCACTTTTTATCCCGGAAAATTAAAGAGTTCCCGCGGAAATCAAAAAAGCTTTATCCACGCGGATGATGTCGCGGGCATCATCTAGTATATAATATTTAATCGATTACAGAATCAATATGTTCCTTGATCGTGAGGGTCGTATAACGCCCTTAGTTGCCGACCAGCGCATACCGATATTATCTGCTGTTTATTGTGCTGTGATCAGGAACATTCACCCATGTCAGTAAATGATGGTAGACATCCCAAGACATGCCAAATTTAGTTTTCACGTCTTCTGGCGGCTAGGAGAGCACGTTAAGTCTGTCCATGTCTGTATTAGCACAGGTAATAAAAATCGTACTGAATTATTATCCCAATCACCAAGAGAGCGTTACAGGAAACCCATAGTCAAATCTCAAGGCTCAGTTATTAAGAGTTAAGGAATGACGGCAAAGTTTACTCAGTTTTCTTACTATTTTTCAGTTTAATTGTCCATTTAGAAACAGAGACAAGATAGGTGAAAATCAGCTTGGACTATGACATTTAGCAGAATTAAATTATTGATGTATTATCAGCCAGTTAAGCATGTGTGCTCGAATCCATCACGATAAGGCAACATTGCAGCATCTTCCAAAAGCCCGTACACTTGCGGGGTGTGTATATAAATGCAGGAGAGGACGGGGCGCGGCACAGTTTATTTGAGACACTCTGTAAGATAACGTCTCTGTACTATTGTTGATTAGTGTTTGTGTGTGACTTTACCACCAAGAAAACCAACTTATACTATCGTAAGTTCATCCGTACGACATAGCTAATTCGGTAATTAACTGAAGGCATCTGTTTTTTGGACACGTTAATTATTAATGGCATCGTTATAATTTTAAAGGTTTACATTTTAAGCGATTTACTTAATTAGATAATTTTAATTAGAATTAGATCTCATGCTTGCACTGACCTTGTGTTATGTTTAGATTCCCACATACCCACATAAGAAGTCGAGTGTGGGAATTTTAATAAAATGCATTAATTGCATTTAAATTCTTTTAAATATAATAATTATGTAGATTGTATTCTTTAGTTTCGTCCGTTAAATTAAGTACCTACCTATTAGGTATATTTTTAAAACATGGCTTATAAATGACTATGTTATGCAGATCCGGGCAACCAGACGCCCTAAATGTATACCTAAAATTATCAAAATTGGAGTGGGTAATTAGGGATTTTCATTTACCAACAATTTTAACAATTAGTAGTAATATAATTAACATAGTATAAGACAATTATGTATCAGAAATATGTTTGTATATTATTTAATATATAAAACATATAAGAAGAAAAAGAAAGAACCGCAAAAAAAGGAAAGATGAAAAAAAAACAAAAAACAGACTCAATGTTCAATTAAAAAAAAAATAAAAAAATAAAAATAACCATTTAACTTGAGTATTTTATGCATTTAAAGTAAATTTAAATAGGTATTAATATGTTTAGCATAAAGGCTGTAGAGAATTTAATTAATTTCACAATCTCTGCTTGAAATATAGAAATTGCCCAAATTACTACAGAATAAATAGTAAAGCAACCTAGGTAGCTGAACTAAGTACCGACCTAGAACATCTTCGACCCCCATGTCGGAGGAAAAAAGGGAGGAACACATTAAAAAAAAAACCATTTTTAACAAGTTTAAAATTTTGTTTAACGTTTGTGTTAAGGCATATTATTATTAGAATCCTACGCAATAAAATTGTATGCAATTTAAAATTAATTAAATCAAATTCGACCCCAAAGATAGGTCAAATCGATCCGGATCTCATCTCCGTTGCACAGTTATCATTAACTTGTAGCATAAGCATTAATATCTGGGTGACCGAGCTTTGCTCGGTATTTTTTTTGGTAAATCGTGTTTGTTGAAAATTTTAAATAATAATAAAGAAAAGCTGAATTAAAAACTAAACATTAATATAGAATATTACTTAAATTATATTTTAAAAAAAGGGAAAGAAATAATCAGACTGAAGATTAGATATACTAGAACCGGGGACTTCTAGTTTCGGGACCGACCTGTGTCCCACCTGAGCTATTATATCCTCGTAGAGTGGCGAAATTTACCTTCGTCTTCTAGTGATGTTTTTTTTAATTGCCTGAAAACACGAATAAAACGACTGTTTCTAAAAATGAATCCTAGCTAGATCGATTTATTGCCCCCGAAAGCCCCTGCATACTAAATTTCATGAAAATCGTTCGAGCCGTTTCCGAGATCCAGATTATATATAAAGGTATATATATAAATTACTAGCGACCCGCCCCGGCTTCGTACGGTTAGCACTTCTTCTTCTTCTTGCCCTTTTACCACGTTATGTGGGGTCGGCACAACATGTTTTCTTCTTCCACTCACTTCTGTTATCCGTCAACCTCTTATTCACCCCTTTTATACGCATATCCTCTTTCACACAATCCATCCATCTTTTCTTTGGTCTCCCTCTACTCTTTTTTCCTTCCACATGCATATCTATCATTCTTCTCGTAATATGCCTTTCTTCCCTCCGCATTACATGCCCATACCATGCTAACCTATTACTCCTCATCTTTTCTATCACTGGCGCTACTTTCAAACTTCCCCTTATATATTCATTCTTAATCTTATCCATTCTAGTCACACCACACATCCATCTCAACATTCGCATTTCAGTCGCATGTACTTTTCTCTCATCCATCCCTTTCACCGCCCAACATTCTGAACCATATAATGCGACAGGTCTAACGACTGTCTTGTATATTTTCCCTTTTAGTTTCAGGGGCATTCGTGGGTCGCATATAACTCCTGAGACCTGTCGCCATTTCATCCATCCCGCATTCATTCTTTTGTTCACATCTCGTTCAATATTGCGGTCGTTTTGAAAGAGCGAACCGAGGTACCGGAAATCGGAACAGACCGGTAGGGATACACCATCTAAGGCAATTTCATAGAAACGAGAGGGGCCACCGAAGTCACAGAACAGATGCTCTGTCTTCGTTCGGCTAATCCTCAGGCCAACACTCTCCAATTTCTTTTGCCATTTTCCCAGTCTGCTCTGGACCTCGGAAGCCTCTTCCCCGACAAGTACAATGTCGTCAGCGAACATCATGCACCAGGGTGCCTGCTCCTGTATGTCTGATGTTAGAGCATCCATTACCAGGAGAAACAGATAAGGACTTAAAGCCGATCCCTGGTGCAAGCCCACTTCCACATTGAACCTATCTGTAACGCCAGCTTCTGACCGAACCCTTGTGCTCGCTTCTGCATACATCGCTTTCACAAGCCTCACATACGTCTCAGGTATTCTTTTCACTCTAATAGCCCACCACAGAACTTCTCGGGGAACTCTGTCGTATGCCTTTTCAAGATCGACAAACACCATATGCAAGTTTCTATGTGCACTCCTGTATTTCTCGCACAGTTGTCGAAGTGCAAATATTGCATCAGTCGTTCCTCGCCCCGGCATAAACCCAAATTGATTTTCTGTGATCTCACTCTCCTCTCTCATTCTTCTTTCTATCACTTTGTGACATGAGCTTTATTCCTCGGTAGTTATTACAGTCCTGTACATCACCCTTGTTTTTGTAAATGGGCACCAGCGTACTGTTGCACCATTCTTCTGGGATCGCCTCCTCGAGTAACAACTTATTGAAGAATAAAGTCAGCCAACTCCATCCATCCGCTTTTAGAAACTTCCATACTTCAGCTGGTATACTATCTGGCCCTGTCGCTCTACCATTTTTCATACTCTGCACTGCCATTCTTACTTCATCTACACTCACCTCTTTCACGACGTCACCTCTTTCGTACGGTTAGCACTAATAATCATAATTATTAATCCATACCCAATGTAGGCAGTGGGCACTGGGCAGAAAATCCGGTTTTACATTAAGCACTGCGATATTATTAATCTTTATAACTTATTATTATACATATTCATTTAAACTTTACACACCTGACGTTGTCGCCTTGTCTTTTCAAAACCAAATAAAATCAATATGGCGACCCTCTGTGACCATTGACTCGCAAACATTTGTTGTTAATAATATTGCGGCTATAAATTAAGATGTAAGCTATCCTATCTTTCAAGTTGGATCAAACTGCACACGGTGTGCAAATTTAATTTCAAATCGGTTAAGTAGTTAGAGGTGACACGTGATTTATATATTTATTTTATATAAATATATATATACAAGAATTGCTCGTTTAAAGGTATTAGATAAGATGATGTTAAGTGACAACTCTACAAAAAGGGTCGCTAATCGCTATTTCGCATATGTGGAGAAAAAATATATATGCAACAGTGCATTAATCGTACTGAAATCGTAATTATGTAGTATTTGTTGCTGTATTGAGATAGGAATCAATTGCTCAAATCAGTAAGCCAATTGTTAGTAAGCGACGCTCAGGCTATAGCAAAAAGGTGTGAATGTGGGTCATTATTACGAGATTAATGCTGACTTCTGTCGCACACTGCCATTGAAAAGGTTGACAAAAACTTTGACACTGAAATATTTTTGCATCTATTGTTTGTTATTTCGAGAAGACGTAAACTGTATAGTATGTGAGATTTTTTAGCCTTGGAACCATGCTGGTAAAAAGTTTAGTTTGTCGAAGGACTAAAGGACCCTTAATCATACTAATATTATAAATGCGAAAGTGTGTTTATTTGTTGGTTTGTCCTTCAATCATGCCGGAACGGAGCAATGGATCGATGTGATTTCTGGCATGGGTATAGTTGAGGACCTGGAGAGTAGCATAGGCTATTAATCCGGGAAAATTAAGGAGTTCCCGCGAGAATTAAACAACTTAAAACACGCGGTTGAAGTCATCAGCTAGTATTTTAATGTCTCATTGAACAGAAATTATAGTACACGGGTAGAATTGAAGAATTTTGCCTAATTTGTCCCGGATAAGTGCAAATAAAAACAAAAAATATCTTTATGCACGGGTTATTAGATAAAGAGGTCTGTAAAGCCACGCATCGCATCCATTCTAAGAAATGCATGCGTTAACCGGCAAATGAGCAGAAGAAGCTTATCGCCAAAAATGAACAAAACCACAGCATGAGCAGGCTGAGAGCTTTAAGTAATTGGGATTCTTACACAATTATACACACACAACAGTTTGTTGTATCCGTACTTATGTAACTTAGGTAAGTATTTAAATCGCATATAAAATGCAACAACAATAAAAAATATACTTAATTTTAACCTTTACGACCCTACATTCACGCTGCCGTCACACCTAAAAAAAATTCGTTGAGCATCAATTTTCATCATGTTAGGAGAAATTATTATGCAGACCCCTATTGTAATATTATTTCGATGAAAAATACGCCTATACAGACAAAAATTTAATATTAGGTTAATGTTTTTATTAATTAAAAACCAAACAAGTAAACATTAAAATCTTGCAAACGGCTAATTAGTTTCATTGTCTTATCATGTCTGCAACACTGTTACTTAAGTTAGACGACGCAAATTTTCCCGCAGGAATCAATCACGCAAGGCCGAGAAAAACTCAATTAGACACTGTGGCATACCAGATTTTTTAAGCATAATATTACAATTATATTTCCGATAGGAATTGCGTATTTTAGCTTACTGTTACATTACACGTTTTATTGATATTATGGGTTGATTATGCCCTATGATTTTCATGATAGGTATTTAGCATGCAGGGAGTTTTGGGGGCGATAAATCGATCTAGCTAGGATTCATTTATAGAGAATGCCGTTTTATCCGTGTTTTCAGGCAATGAAAAACTACTATAATATCATTAGAATGCGAAGGTAAAGGTTTTTTCAAGATCCTTCTTTTGTGAGAAAAACTATTATTGGGAGTGCAATTGCACTCGTGATTTTTTATTTAAATAACCAGTTAATATTTTTTTATTATTATGTCGGTAACTGGTAAGATCGAAAAATATTATTCATATTTCATCAGTATGTATCAAAAATGTATTTAAATATAATTTCCAAAAAAGACGATTTACCAAAAAAATACCGAGCGAAGCTCGGTCACCCAGGTACTATTAATAAAATGTGCATATTATTGTGCTAGATATATCCATAAATAATTTGCACTGTTATTATATAATAAATGAAATATATCGATACCAAACCGATGAATCAACCGATCTAATAACTGATTTACTTAAGAGCCTGTTAAGCTAACCTGTAAGCAAAACTATGTAATACATAGTTTTGCTTACATAGTATGTATGAATAAATGCATTCCACGATATAGCAATTTTAATTTACTTAACAACTGTGACATAGTAATCGAAGCATATAAGAGTAAATAGCCATATGTACGTACCAATAGCTTTCCTGTTCATTGATTATAATAAATCAAACGTTTTTAGGAAATATCAAATTTTAAGGGTAGTAACATAAAATAAAATAAAAACAAAAACTTAAGTCATGAAAATGAGTGAGAAATAGATGTAACTGACAAAAATAAAACTAACGAATTTTATAATACAGATAAGAGATAGAAGATTCATGTTAGAGATGAATATAGGATTAAGGATTACCACACGTTGTATGAAGTCGTACAGTATAGCCAAATCAAATTTGTTCGGCCCTCGCATTGCTCGCATCATGGAAATCGCCGTGCTAGGGCCGATTTTTAATTGGCCGACACGATATCGATGTATCGCCTCCGACACGCGGGACATAAGTATATTATCAGCGACGATATATCGTTACCGCAGTTGTTCCTCTTGAGGTTTATCTATTTTATTAAACAAACAATGTTTTGATGCGTTATTTGTATTACAAATTAATAATATTGTATTCAATCAGATGTCGTCAATAACGTGGTTCGCGTGCGCACTCGTACTGATGTGCGTTAGCGTGCAAGTGTCGCCCGCGCCAGCGCCTGCGCCGCAAGAAGAAAATTATCCGCCAATGCCAGTGAGTATCTATTACTTTGTCATATTTACAACTAGAAATAAAAAACAAAGCTGAAACAGCATTCCCATTAATTCGGATGATAATAAAATTCAAATTGATCAATTATCTATTTTCGAAAAAGGTAAACTGATAGGGGATATTAAATCAACGTAGGTAGAGTTATATGTAACCACTGCATCTTGAAGCTTTAAAGTTAAGATAGTAATCTTTTTTAATTATTATGAAAGGATTACCCGCTAACGTATGGAAATATGAATAGGTATAGAATAAAAGCTTATGGCATGTGTTGTAAATTTGTTTCTTTTACAATAATGTGTCTAAAATATCGAAATAGAAACACAATTTTCAAATCCTTGAAGATAGATATCAGGGTTTGACGGTCAAATTCCAGAAGATACAGTACAGCACGGTTCATTAGTCGAAATATTTAAACCATGGGAATTAAAGGTCTAGAGCAGTTCTGAGTTCTCAGATGAACAAACAAAAGTTGTACCCATTCATATCGCACTAATCTTACACCTCTTTGCTATCGGAAGCATCTCAGGCATTATGCTAAATTGCTAACCATGTGAACGTGCGCATGAAGTGCCTAATTAAACGCAATTGCGTCCAAACGCCTTTGTGCGCGCTCTTTGACCATTATCTTAACTTTAACGCAATTATTACTTACATCTAATAATAATAATTATGTACTTACCTACCTACCTACCTACTTCGAAACGACTACATCTAAATATAAGTTATTCAGTTATAATACACCTACCAAAAATTAATTAAACTTTTGTTAACGATACAAAATAAACCCTTTATTTTGTATGAGTAATATTTTTATTGCATATAGTCTAAGCTAATATTTTTATCTATTCTTAGCAGTGTCTTAGCAGCTTGTGTGTCAAAATCGAAAAAAAATTAATGTATGGGCTAGATTTTTTGCCAAAACTCATATTCAAATATTATTATAACATTATGTTGTAATTTTATTTGAATAATATTTTTATCATTAATCTTTATTTTTATATAATATATAAAAAAATATTGTCCATATATTATCTTTGACCTCAATATTCATGATGGATAAATGGGAATGATTACTGCTGTTAATATTAGTCTGTTGTTCGTTCATAGTTGGCATATAACAACAATACTTAAGAAAGAGTATAATTCCTACTTGTGGATTTCCAACCAAATACAGTTATGTTTTCTATACTTCCAGTACGAATATAAATACGATGTAGAAGACCAAGAAAAACTGCTTTACTTTGGAGCAAGTGAAGCTGGCGACGCCGAAGGCAAGGTTATTGGCAGTTATAAGGTTCTACATCCTGATGGACGACTCATGACTGTAGAATACACAGTGCAAGGCGATAGTGGTTTTGTACCAGTAATTAAGTTTGAAGAAAACGCAAACCCCTTCGGTAAAAGGAAGTAGGCTAATGATTATGGAGTCACGTAGAGAGCAATTTGTGTAAATATTCATATATTTTAATGACCTTGTTCCGAGATTATACAACGTTTAATGGTTGTTATCGTCGCCAATCGCAATCATTATCCTACTGGGTTTTTTAAGTATAATTTATTATTGTTGAATCTTTGTACTCGTCTCTATTACCGTCAATAACAAATTGATTGAGCAGGTACTATGTCTTCATACTGAACATTATTATTATTCAATACTTCAGCTTCCCGATAGATTTCAACGTCTTTACATACCCCAGCTGCGTTAGTGGAATAGCGCAAATTATCAGCTAGTTAGGGTCAGCTATAATTTTAATTACTATGTGAAGAAGTTAAGCTTCTTAGTAGTTTAGTTATAAGTTTTTATATAGACCTAATCAAAGAATACCTGAGGCATATTTTAAATTTTATTTTTCATAAATATAATTATGGCGTTATTATGAGAAAATATTGCCACTGTATTCCATTTTTTACTAAGCGAGTCAACGAAGACTCGTTTAATTTACAAAATTATTACTTTGTAGTCCAATGTATCTCAATATATGAAGTTTTAGCTAGTAATGGCCCTACCTAATGAAAAATAATATCATGAGTTAGGAAAGCCATGAATGTAAATGTCATCAGTCAGTAACATTCCCTTGTTTGGGTACGAATAGGTATTTGAGCGCTTACTCGTTTAAATTAACTTTATTTAGGATTTAGGATCTTTTAAGGATTGTAATTGTTATTATTAAGTTAGCTTGAAAATATAAATGCAATGTTTTATAAGATCACTGGTCTAGTATTTCATATAGAGCAACAAGTATATACAGCACCAGATTCAAATGTTAATGAAATCTGTATTTTCGGTTTTCATCCTATAAACAAAATTGTTTTAAAAAACAAATGAAATAACCCCGTGCGTTCCGCAGTCGGGTTAAAAGAGTCTCTATCTTGACATTCTAGTATCTTTCAAATGTACCGTTTCATTGATATTTATAAAATTTAATTTCGGCAAAAATCAAAAGTTACCGTAATTCTGTGATTTGTCTTAAGTTTAAATTAATTTCGTCATTACACTGTAATTTAAGCTTTTGCAAGTGTACATAGTGAAATCACTTAATGTAAACTTTACTTTTTATACGTTGTGTAATAAATGATAATTCATAACATAACATTCATCACACTCATAATAATAAAATATTTTTGTACGAATTTAATTGTTTTATTTTTCAAGCTCGTAAAAGAAAATATGAAATAAACAAAGTAAGTTAACTTGATTGATGGTTTAAATGACACTGATAAAGAATAAGAATTTAAAAACCCGCTGGTAAATAACCCGAAAATAAACGCATAATTAACCACACAAACAGGAATCACAATGAGACCTTAATTCGCCTTATAGTTTTAGATTTTTAAAAATAGTGTCAACTCACATAATTTTAAGAATCCAAAGAAAAATAAGTTAAACCAAGACGATTTTAGAAGCTAGTTAATTAGCTTTTAACGACTTCCGAGATTTCATCTTATGAGCGTCATTTTTTTATTATTCGTCTGAACAATAAAATACCTCTTGTTTTTTTTTACTAAAATTGTTCATAATGTGTGGAAAAAATATTCAAATCACATGTATTGACTGCTTCCCCGATAGTCAAGTGAGCAAAAGGTGTGGTTTATCTTAAAATTGATGTGGAAAAAAATGGAAATTAACTAAGTATATTTAAGTATTTCTTCAACAAGTTCATTTTTGTTGCGACTTGCGAGTGCCTCGTTTGAATCCTGAGTTTAGTGAGGGATTTAAAGGCACAAGAAACAAAAAGCTTTTCTATCTTGTGATACATACAACTTTTCACCTCAATAGCGAGAAAATACAAGACGTAAGAAAAATATACCTGGTACTAGGTACCTGCTTAGATTAGATTAGAGACATTTACTGTAATGGTATTAAATTACAATTTTCGCCACTAGATTCACACTTTTTTTTTAAATTATAAAAATAAATTCACCCCGCCTAGTTGGCAGTCTATGGCCGCCTTAACAACTAACACAAATAGGTAATATTTTCTACTTTACGTAAGTAAATAAATGTCATTTTGTAAGAATTAAGTTAAAATAAACAATATTACTCAAAAGTATAATATTAAAATTATAAAGTGTGTCTGTCTGTATGGCTGTACGTCGGTTTGTTTGTCTGCTACCCTTTCACGGCTCATCTGTTTAACCGATTTTGATCAAAAATTTGGTACAGGCATAGGCGGTATCCCGAGGATGAACATATGCTACTTTTTATACCGGAAAATTAAAATATAAGTAGAATCCTGTGGGGATAAAGAAAAACTTAATTCACGCGAATGAAGTCGCGGGAATCATCTAGTATGTTATAAGCATAATAAAATATTGCATACGATGTGACGGAATTTCTGAACGTTTCGTGAGACAGTGATATGAAATGCCCAATCCACAGTGTTCTAAATTGAAAATGCTTTTTCTCACCGAGAGAACAAAAACGACTTTTGCTCACCGGTTTTAAGCAGTAAAGGCGCGCTTTTAGAGCTATAGAGGTGATATTTTTTAACTAACTCTTACCTTATCCTGTTGTCTTGTCATAATGACCGCGGTGGCGTCGGTGTCATATTGCGGCCGGCCTGCGCGACCAATCATTTGCAGAACCGTACTTATGCTGTATTCCTGGAAACAGACACATTCATTTAGTATTCCTAATTTCTAATTTTTGTTTTGCAATTCATCATTTTTGAAAATATACCTAACTACGATATAAATCTTTCAAGAATTTGATGAAGACTTGTACCATTTTGTTGCGGTGAAACCCTTTTGGTCGACCTCCTATGAGGGATGCGGATTCGATCGGCGGGCATGCACCTCCAACTTTTCAACGAGTTCTACCATCTACAACGCTACCATCTTACGCTGCATCATCACTTACCATCAGGTGAGATCGCAGTCAAGGGCTAACTTGTATTGGATAACATAAAATAGAAATATTCAAAAAATAGCACAGTTAAACTCGATTTTCCAAAGTTTTCATTTATTGTCGTAGAACTTTAATAGCATTGAGATTTTGACAGGAATTTAGCACCCAGTTAAAGAATAGGCACAAAAATTATATGAGCAAACCTGATAAGCTCCGTTCACATATTGTTGAGTATTCTTTATTATTACGAGATGTGCCGGTAAGTTGACACCCATAGCTGTAAGAAAGAACGGTTAACTGAATTACTATTTATTAAGTCTATGATGAACTGCCACTTTGCCTGGTGGAGGCTTTGGCCATGGCTAGATACCACCCTACCGGCAAAGACGTGCCGCCAAGCGATTTAGCATTCCGGTACGATGCTGTGTAGAAACCGAACAGGGGTATGGGTGCCGTGCCCCTAACAGGTTAGCCCGCTAGTTTCTTAGACTGCATAATCACTTACCATCAGGTGAGATCGCAGTCAAGGCTTAACTTGTAGAGTGTGTAAAAAAACTGAAAGGTATAATTTAAGGTATATTCCTTAAATAAATAAAAATCTAACCGTGTGGCTGAATCAACTTCGTCCAAAAGTCTTATACTGACGAATAGGTATGGCTACGTTAGTTGGCTCCCCATAAGGCACTAATCACTTTGGTTTTACAAATTATCTCGCCCAACTGATTTATAGATGATGGAATTACAAGAACACGCACCATAGGTAATCAATTTAAGATTTGGTTTGCCAAAAATATATCTTAAAGCGACACAGGCGACATCGTGTTTCGTTGATCTCGTATTGTATATTGTAATTGGATAAAAACGCACATGTAATTTAAACAAACATCATATTTTGTTATGCTTTTAAGATTTGGAAATACGGAAGCTTACTTCTAGAACTTTAACCATATGCAACAGGAAAGCCTAAAAGCTACTGCCTGCTCTTAGACGTATTGAAAGAAGGTAATGTAATAAATATAGATAGGTACATCATTTGCATACTATAGAATATAGCAGAATAACCGACCAAATACGAGTCTGACTCGCACACCTATATTTTAAAGTAGTAGGGTCCCGTTAATCCCCTTTAGTTAAACCCTAAAAATCATCATATTTTGTTTCTGATTTCTAATTTCAGATTGTCCGTGTACCTATAGGAAAATATTCTGTAAGTGGTACTTACTTATTATAATTTCATAATATTATTGAAGCTCGGTTCGCGAATGTCTTTTGTGCGCGCATTATCATGCGATCGAAACGTGATGGGAGATATAAATCTTCGTACGGTAAATGCATCCTATCAAAGATTAATCTTTGAGGACTGCATTATGCTTAACAGGACTTCAGACTTGGGATTACTAACTCACTTTAATTCACTTCACGGACGGATATGCACAATGCCATGTGCATGTGCACTGATATTGGAGCAGGCGTTACTTTGCGGAAGTAACGCCTGCCATCAGGTGAGATCGCAGTCAAGGGCTAACTTGTAACGCATAAAAAAAGTCCATGATAATGAAAGAACTTGAAATTTAATTCGCTATATTCCGCCATAGTAGGTAAATCTATCTATCTATCAGTAGGTAGGTAGGTCTATCTATCGTGTGTACATCACTACAGCCTATTAACGTCCCACAGCTGGGCACAGGCCTCCACTCTCATAGGAGAGAGGGAATTAGGAGCTTAGACCCACCACGCTGCTCCAATGCGGGTTGGCGGGCTTTAACCACTATTATCATGTTAGTGATAATAACCGGGACCGACGGCTTAACGTGCTCTCCGAGGCACGGGGGTGAAACACCGCCAATTTCCAACTCCGGGCTGGCACTGAGAATTTCATAATTGAAAAACCCAATACCTAACAATTTTTATGCCCGACCGGGAATCGAAACCAGGACCTCGTGATCCGCAGTCGACTACGCTAACCGCTAGACCAACGAAGCAGAGGCGTGTGTACATAAATCTTCCAAATTATTCTCAAAGTACATCGTAATCCACATAAATCTTCCAAATTATTCTCAACGTACGTTTCACTCCGACACCGGAGCATCTTCAGGAGATGTTGACTTGACGATGCACGATTGTAAAGAACGCACATGACTGATGTTCTATCAATCATCAGTTCTTAACCTACAACGCGATGGATGGAATCGTCGGACGGATTTTGAGATCAATCTACATTCGTATGAGTATGCGCCCTAATAGAGTAAACTGGGAACGATCTGGATAAAAAAAAAGTGTCAATGTTTTATGATACACTTACCCAAAGTGGTAGTAGTGATGAGAATCGGGAGATCTCTGTTCCGGAAGGCTTGTTCGATATTCGTCCTCTCTTCGTAGAGCAACCCAGCGTGGTGGCATCCGACACCACATAGAACTAAAGACTGTGAAAGATATGATATTTTGTAAAAATCGTAGGAGCGGTTTTGGTAATAAACTCAAACAATACAAAGTGTTAAAAAGCTAACCAACACCTTTTTAAGTCAATTTCATTCACAAACTCCCACATAAACGAAAAAAACTGACTGCTATTATTATATTTTAGTAAGTAAGTATACCCACCTGAACTTTCTTATTTTTAAACGTCGAAGCCAGTGCTACTAACTTGGCCTTCTGTTCTTCGTTAAAGCTAATAGTAATTTCTCGTGATAATGCTTCTGCCGTGAGTTGTACTCCTTTCCGAGTGTTACAAAATATCTAAAAAAAAGTCTAAACTCTACGTCTCTGTTATTTTTAATCATTAAAGTCTTGTTGAGAGCTATGCAATAGACGTCCTTAACATTATTTTGTTTGATGAACTCAAATTATTACAGTGTTATCACATTTAGCTATGATAAAAAGAATAGGACATAAAGGGGTGCCTACTGCCTTGGTGCATTCCAAACGTCCAAACGTGCTTGGGTGACATAATTTATAGTACTGCCAAGTGCCCAAATGAACTTTGGTACATAATATCTTATCGATGTTACAGAGGTACATACATAGCATAGATAGAAAGAAGAACTTATAAATTCGTATTATAAAATGCAAAACAATTTTATTACCAATGTTGGTTTTCCATTGTGGTACCTCTGAATTATTGGCCATAGTTTATAATTGAGGGTGATATCGAATTTGAAAATACTGGTGCCGATTGGACAAGGATAACCTTCAACCACACGTTTCAGTTTCACTGGCCTACATTCGTCTCCAAACCTAATTAAAGAATAATAAAAGGTAGAAAAACTATTCTTCTGTGCTTTTAAAGTAGTATGTATAGCGGACTTGAAGATCTTTACTGTTTAGAATTTTTCTTTACTGTTTTAACTCATATTACTTTTAATAAAATAATAGGTAATTTGATGAGAAACGAGCTCTATAAAGCAATCAAAGATGCAAGCTAACATAATTAATGTTTATTCAGCCCATACCTACCCCTAATCAGTTTGCACGTTCTACGTGGCATCTTAGCCTAATTAGTATAGCCTCCCACAAGACCAAGCAATAAACAATAAAAGTAACTCCTTATTGTAAGGCATTCAGGCACTATAACAGCACTCAACGTGGCTCAGCAATCAGCAATACACCTAATAATTGTGAGATTGTCGAAAAAATTCCTGAATATTATAACCAATAATCTTCTAAGTTATTTGCTCACTTGTAATAAGCAGCCGGTTTTTCGCTATTTCCAAGCCAGGCAGCCACGTCTTCCGGGTTACTAACTGTAGCAGACACAGCTACGAAACGTATCCTGGGGGGGGATTCTTTACATTGTACTTCCGCACCTTGGAAATGGGCTTGCAACTGTTCTATGCGGTGAGCTGATATCACTGATGTCTAGACAGAGTTAATTGAGAAGACATTTAGGCAGATTATTGTATAACATTTTTTCCATTAGCCATCCACAAAGGGGCCTGAGGAATACCTTATGATTTTAATATTAGGCTGAGTATGTGATTCCATAATAATAATGTCCTCCCGACAGAATTTCGGCCACGGCGGCCTATCTCCAGAGAGATTAGCCATCTGCGATATTATAGTGCACAGGTGTGTGCGCATACACAGGTGCAATATAATAATGATTCCAGAAAAAACCAGAGGGCACAATACATTATGCACCTGCCAAGGTAAATGCATAATGTATTGTGCCCTCTGGTTTAAATGTCAGCATGAAATACATAGGTATAAATGAGCGCCCGGATCGAATGAAATAATCCTTATTCTTTCAGTGTTAGTTTATTATCAAAAGTACCTACTTAACTATGTATAGTCAAAGATGTTGTATGCAAATTATAGCATTATCTTCTTTTCTTTCATAAGTAACTATTTATTGAAAGGCTTTCGATTCATACGTAGTGATTGCGACGATCTACATTTTGAAAACTACTTGGAAATAAACCTCTTGCTTACTCAAGTTTCATAGATTTATCACATGGCCATCATGGGTAGATATACGTAAATGTATCATACTAATATTAAAATGCGAAAGTGTGTTTGTTTGTTGGTTTGTGCTTCAACCACGCCGCAACAGAGCAACGGATCGACGTGATTTTTTGCATGGATATGAAAGAGACATAGGCTTCTTTTTATTCCGTAAAATTAAGGAGTTCCCGTGAGAATTAAAAAAAAGTTACTCGACGCGGACGAAGTTGCGGGCAACAGCTAATAAATTCTATAGCACTTACTTCGATCGTCTTCATTCTACTAACAACTGCTTCTAGAACGGGTCCCCGCACTTCGTCATTCAAAATGTGCACTTCGTCTATTAGAAACAATTTGATCGATTCTACTAGACCCCTGTGATCTTTCCATCTTCGAGTGAGCATGTCCCATTTCTCTGGTGTTGTTATTATTATCCTATCGTGAATTGAAAGAGGCATTTGAAAATATATTATAATCAGAATTTTTCCTTCCCTATTCTAGTGGATATTCGTATGTTCCCAGAACAAGTGAAGATTTAAAAATTTTTCCTTCTTTCATCAGAGTATGTTCACAGAATTATACTAAGTTACGTAGGTAAGGTATGTATGTATGTATGTATATTCTTTATTGTACACCACATAATATATAAAAAAAAAACAGATAACAAACATGAAAACTTAAAACGTAGGTACAATAAGGCGGTCTTATCGCTAACCAGCGATCTCTTCCAGACAACCTTATCGATACGGAGACAATGAACAAGTGGATAGTGGGAGGTGGTGCATAAAAATAAACTTAAATACTAATAGATACATAAACTAAACAATATCATAAAATTATATCGTATTAATACACTAATATATATAAAACAAATAAATGTTGGAGAACAATCCAGAAGTAGGTATTAATAAAACACTTTTGATATATTTGTACTCTAACCACGAAAGATTTAATGTAATTAGTTAATTTATAAAACTCAGTTAAACAATACTACAGTATCAAATCATTTGACCAGGCTGCAGTTGCTACCGCAGGCTCGTAAACAAGGTAACGATCTAAACACCGAAGGTATTCAATAATCGTTTGAGTCTCGGTGGAGACTGCTTTACCGATGGTAAAACATTCGTTCGTATTTATACAAGTTTAGGCGTTGGGAACGAACCGAGTGCAATACATCGAATGAGTCAATATCAGTACAATCGAACCTTCATCAATAAATTAATTAACAATCTTTTAACTTTTGTAACAATTCAATTCAACTTTAAACGCAAAGCTGACATAAAAAAGACATACGTAAGACTAAATACATAACTAAATACACATATAAATATTGGACAAATTAAACATGTCGCTATTGATGATTACAGAGAGACATGTAATGATTTTTCACGTCAATTTTAAACTTATTGAGAGTTTGAGCTCAATGTATTTGCGAGGGTAGTTCATTCCACAAGCTAATGGCCTTGAACATAAATGAAATTTTAAAATATTTTGTACGATATGAAGGGACTGCAAAAACGAGTTTTCCGGCTGACCGAAGAACTCTTTCTGGTCTGTCATGACCAAGATATTTAAAGTTTTCCATTAAATAACTTGGAGTCATAGGATTGAACAATACACAGTACAGAAGGAAAACAATATGTAGATTCCGGCGAAAGCGAATGGGTAACCACTTGAGCTTTGAACGAAATTCAGAGACATGATTATATTTGCGTAAACCAAATATGAACCTAATAGCTAAATTTTGAATTCGCTCAAGTTTGTTACCTACATAACTATGCTAGCGCTAGACTGAGGATTACTTTTATTTCATTTCATTCGTTATATTAAGTTTATTTATTGGCATGAAAAGGCCGGATTGGGAAATTTCACACGCCATCGAAAATATTATTGAAGAAATCTCAGGCATGCAGGCGTCCTCACGATACTTTCCTTCCTTGTCAAAGTTATGGTTCACGTTTGTTTAAATGACTAAAATAAAAGAGTAGTTTTTCAGAAAGTAAATCTAGGTTTTATCTAATTGCTAGGAACGGATAGGTATCTACAGTCCCCCAAACTTATCTGACCTGGTGGCCAAAATTGGAAATTTTTATATTTTATTTTTCATATTAAATACTAGCGATTCTGCCACGGGGTCAGATATGTTTGACGCACTAGGTACATATATGGTGCAATGGTGCAAAGAAGGAATCTACGAGTTACTGAATTTCAGACTACTTCTCATGAGTTAACTTAAATAGTATGTATCTAATATAAGGAACCTGTAAGGCTGTAACTGTGAAAACTCGACGTCTGTGTCCCCTGTTACTTCAATACAAAGAAGCCCAAGCTTTGTGAACTTGGAGTGCCATTCAGTGAGTCTTTCTGTGCACAGGGCTTTTACTGGTGCCACTAAAAGTAATATGATAAAAGTTGATGATATAATGTTTTTTTTTACTGAATCTCGACTCGATTACTTGAATTTGATTGTCGAATACTTATCGCAGCTAATCTCAGCAGACACTATCCAACTGTAGTACCTAGGATATAATGCACAAAGGCATACGTTAACGCAGGCGCGCTTTAGCCAACGCAGGAGAAATAGTAGTACACAATAATGTACGGTTGTACCTACATGTGAAAACACAGTTGCACTAACTATTCCCTCACTGTAATAGTCCGACGGGACAGCTTTAGCCGACTAAAGGCTTTACGCGTCCACTATGTCCTCTGAGGCACAGAGTGCAATATTTCAATTTATCTAATGTATCTAGGCCGCTTATCTCACCATTTCAACTTATCACCGGCCCAATACGGAGCACGGGTACCACTACTACTTTCAGAATACTTTCGGCACTAATTTCAGAATGTCATAGACATGAAATGGATTCATGGAAGTCTTGACACGCCTTTGAAAACTCTCTAGCGTGCAGGATTCTTAACTGTTTGTATAGTATTCCTTCACCTTTAAAGTTAGTCATATTATAGCTTCGAAAAGTCGAATCCCAAGCTTGCAGGATCCCTGCAGGATTCAGAATCGGAACCCCCCGAATAGGACATTACCCACTATGTACATATATTAAAAGCCTTTCGTAGTAGTAGTTAATCTACTAAATTGAGTAAGTAATTAAAAAAAAAATACGAACTGTAGATAATTTTAAAATCGCCCGTATAATTCCTGTCATCCAGTTCCATTAACAGCTGTACTATGGTCATTTCAAAGACCACGGTTTTGCCCGAGCCTGTAGGCGCACACACTACTATGGATTTATCTGTAAAGGAGCAGAAAATATGGCAGAAGATATGTGGCGCTTGCTCTGTTTGAAATATTAAAAATAACGTGGCGACCGGTGTGCACACTGAGTAGAAGAAATAAGATTATACATGAATAAAGGCACTGCTTACCCTAGTTTTTGTTCAAAGCTTAGTAATTTCTTTGGGCTTTTTTAATTTTTATTGTGAGATAGGCATACTCTTGAAGACAATCATGCCTAGGCTAGTAAGTAAATACACCTTTATTTACTGGCCTGTGCATGCTACAGAGTCTATAATGTCCGCTCTATGCGAACGTTACCAATTATTAGTCTGGATGTCAAATTCTGCTCCTCATCAGATCGGGAATAAAATTGACATCGGATTTTTGGGCGCAAGTGTAGAGCGACCATTAGGGTAATGGTAATGCGAGACGACGCGGGGCTGATTTGTGGAAATATGTCTCAGGCGGCCAACGTAGCAGATAGAAGTTTTGCATAGATACCTAAAAGAGATGATGACCACTCAATCAAATCAGCAACTCTTTATCAAACTTAAAAACGCACTTCTATTAAGGAAGTTGTATGGAATTCACAGTTGTGACGTCATCAAATTTCAACGCACTTTTTTTCTTTAATCTGCTTTAAAATGGTTATCTAACTTAAAACTAACCGAGGATGTGAATAGGTCTTTTGGAAGACCCTCTATTTAATAATCAGTCAGAAATAATTTATTTTTGATTTAGGCATCATACCAATTATGCTACCGCTATAGAGATCACGTAGGAATCCCCAAAATACTATCCCACATTTTCGCATGTTGCAGCTTCTCGCGTCGCTACAGTCGTGATGTAATCTTAAATTGAACTCACTTGAATACAACGTATCTTCTATAACGCTCGATTGGACTACGTTGAAATAACGATACGCGAAGACGTGTTGATATTTAGGATCTGTTGAAAAACATAAAATCCTGTACAAACGGAAAAATTAACGAGCCAAGTGTCGGTTTAAGCAATCGACTCCCTGTATGGCTAGCATGCGCACTACGAGTAAAATTATGTCTACCCGTTATCTCTCTCTGTCTACCGAAGCTAACATGGTTACTTGTCTCGTTACGTCAAAAGTAGAGATAAAAGTAATATTTCTTATTTAAGGTATTTTTCTCTACGAACCTTGACATGTTGACAATTTTTTTCTTGCCATAGACCGCTTTCTGTGCATGTTATGGTAAATGAAAAATTTGCCGGCAACGACAACATCTCTCTCTCATCGCCAGATAATCTCGTTGTGCGCATGCTACGCACACTGGCCAAAATTCCTATGGCGGACGAAGCGCGGGAATATAAGCAAGAGCGAAGCGAGCGCGATTATTCTTTTATGTTAACTTAAATGTTGTTAGGTAGTTATGTAAGTAAGTAGGTACTTACAGGGATAACTTTTGCACTCTTTAATTCGGTGCAATTTTTTTTAAATATTTGACGCAGTGGGCGGCATCCCAACCGCGCACTACCTACATCACTATTTAAAGTAATCATAATAAAAATAGATACGCACAGCAGCGGTCTGCAGCCATAATCTGTAACTCAGTGGTTATCAAAAAATGAAAGCCACTGACTTATATTTTTTATCCATTGAAGATTTGCTATGAAATGTTCTTTCATTTTTTCATAGTAAACCTTCAATGGACAAAATATATATGTCAGTGGCTTTCATTTTTCAATAGCCACTGAGTTACAGAATTATAGGGGAGCTGGCGTGATTCATATCGTTCGTTCGTTCCTTTTTTTGCGACGTCAGGTCCTACTCCCAAACGGTAAGAAAAAAAAAATATTTTAAAATGAGTAGGTACCTACCTAACCTACTTATTTGTTGTGTACCTAATCAAAATATTTTTAAGAAAAAAGCTCTCGTAAGTATATATGTCACCGTAAGATTGTAAAAACCGTTAGATTATAATCTAACTCGCGATTTCTAAACTGTCGAAAGATTGTAAACTGTCAATGTTCTGAGAGTCAATTTTTGAAATATTCATTTTATTTACGTTTTCTTGTCTCTTTCTTGTAAGTTAGGTTAGGGTTCGACATAAATCATGGACCCTCCTTCTAGGATCGTGTCGGAACTCCATATTCCTCCTGTTACGGAAGAGGAGATGGAGTGTGCACGCGAATGCCTCAGAACAAAAAAGACGGCACCGGGGCCGGATGGTGTTCCAGGCAAAGTGGTGTTCATTGTATTTGAATACCTGGCAGAGCGGCTTCGGGAACTGTTTGACGAATGCCTGCGCTCTGGACAGTTCCCGAAGTCCTGGAAGGATGGGAAGCTGTGCCTGCTGCGGAAAGAGGGTCGGCCGTTGGACTCCCCTGCGGCATACAGGCCCATAGTGTTGCTTAGTGAGACGGGCAAGCTCTTCGAGAGAATTCTTGCCACCCGTCTCACCTCGCATCTTGAGTCTGTGGGGCCGGGACTGTCTGAGGTGCAGTTTGGGTTTAGGGCGGGCCGCTCAACGCTTGATGCCCTGGGAACCTTAAAAAGCCTATCCACTGAAGCAGTAGAGGAAGGAGACGTTATAATTGCGGTCTCTCTCGACGTCACAAATGCCTTCAACAGTCTCCCTTTTGAGACGCTACTGGAGGCGCTTCGGTATCATGAAGTGCCACCCTATCTCAGAGGACTGTTGGAGGCGTACCTTCAGGGAAGGGATGTCTTATGGGAAGGGAGCGATGGCCGACCGTACAGGCGCCGTGTGTGCTGCGGAGTCCCGCAGGGCTCGGTTCTCGGGCCGACCCTCTGGAACATGGGATTCGATTGGCTCCTGCGGGGTCCGCTGCTCCCAGGCATGAAGGTGTTGTGCTACGCTGATGACACCCTAGTCACTGCCCGGGGGGAGACATACGAAGAGGCAGCTCGCCTTGCTGAGATCGGTACGTCCATGGTGGTGGACAGGATCAGGATGTTAGGCCTAAGGGTTTCAGTCTCCAAAACTGAGGCCCTCCTCTTCCATGGCCCACGCAGGGGACCTCCTCGAGATGCACGAATCACCATCCAGGGTGCAACTGTGGAGGTAAAGGGTCACATGAAGTACCTGGGGCTGATCCTGGACGGCCGATGGAACTTCGGGGCACATTTCCAGCGACTGGCCCCAAGGCTAATAAATGCTGCTGCTGCCCTCGGAAGACTGCTGCCCAATGTAGGGGGGCCAGATTCAGCCTGTCGGCGACTCTATGCCGGAATAGTGCGGAGTATGGCTCTGTACGGGGCGCCCATATGGGTGCACAGTTTGGTGCCGAAAAATAAGGTTCTTCTTCGGGCACCGCAAAGAATCATAGCGGTGCGTTCGATCCGAGGATATAGAACGGTGTCTTGGACGGCTGCCACGCTTTTGGCGGCCGACCCTCCTTGGGAACTTCAGGCCGAAGTACTTGCCGAAGTATACCGATTTAGGGCGGACGCTAGAGCTCAAGGTGAGCGCCCTGGAGCAGAAGAGTCGGAGCGAATTAGGACCGTGGCCTACTCAGCTCTGATTGCTAGATGGAGGGAAGACCTGCAGTCTCCCACTGCCGGTGCATGGACGGTGGATGCGATCCAGCCTCACCTCGAGCGTTGGATTAAAAGACGCCACGGTACGTTAACGTATCGGCTGGTGCAGGTACTTACGGGACATGGGTGTTTCGGTAAGTACCTGCACCAGATTGCGAGGCGTGAAGAGACGCCTGCCTGTCACGAATGTGGTGCACCAGCCGACACGGCGCAGCACACCCTTGTGGAATGCGCAGCCTGGGAGCCGCAGAGGCACATATTGTCGTGCATTTTCGGCGGAGACCTCTCGCTTCCGAGCGTAATAAGTCGTATGATCGGAAGCGAGACGTGCTGGAACGCAATGGTGTCCTTTTGTGAGCAGGTGCTCTCACTGAAGGAGGCGTCTGAGCGGGAGAGAGAGGAGGCACCCGACGCTCACCCGATGCGCCGAAGACGCCAGGGGGCCAGGAGGCGTCGATATGCGCACCTGGCCTTGCCTTAAAGTAACCCCGTAGAGGCGAGGAAACATAGTGCCTTGACCGTTGAGGAGATACAGTAGAATACATTTTTGTGATCCTGTACCGCCTCACTACGACGGAAGACGGGTCCGCTGGGTTTTAGTGGGTATTCTGCTCTGACAGTGAGTCCCACATACCCCCCCGGAAAGAGTACAGTTCACCTGTACTGTTTCCGGGGGGGATGCCTAAACGCATTTCCCAGCGTAAAAAAAAAAAAAAAAAAAAAAAAGGGTTCGACATAAATAATCAAGTAGTGCCCGGCTGCAGGCCGGGCACTTAGGTTTTATCGGGTTTAAATACCTATCAGATTACAATCTACCGGAAAATAATGCGTTAAATTCTAATCTTTCGACAGTTTAGAATTTCGCGAGTTAGATTACAATCTTACGGTGACATATTAACATATATATACCTACTCACCAATTTCTTCCACACATCGAAAGTTTCCTACTTGCCCCGTGCACTTTGGTGGTCGATGTGATTTCGGTAAAGGATCTTCTTGATGCGGTGGAGTGATATTTGAAGATGTGAGTGATAAAGGTTGCGAGTCGCATATTTCCAGGGGTTGTGAGTCGCATATTTCATCAAGGACGTCGGTAAACTTTGACCTTGAAAAATAATGATACTTTTCTTGAAAAAAATTGCTGTGCGACATTAAAACAAAATGGGAAAATAATGGTTTGAGATAATAAGTAAAATAATTACTTCAATAAAAGTAATTAGCTAAAATAAACGCATAAAAATATAATAAAATATAGGATGCACTTACAGATCTTCTTCATGCATCCTTAAAAATTAAATAAATACATATTGTATGTAAGTGACGCGAACAAATAAGAATTTATTCTTTCTTCAAAGTTCATTAATTCCACAAATAAAAAAACAATTTGTCGCGCCAAAAATCGGATTCCGGGTTCAAATTATGTTTTTTTTCAACTGGCTTTACCGCTCTGAGTTCCAGCTTACTTCAGCCTTCGCAGCTATTAATACGTGAGCCATAATTTTCATTTAGCTGAGGATGAACAGAATACAGAGGGAGGTGAAGCGATTCTGGGGCACCATTGTAAATTGCAAGGCGCGAAAAATAAATGAAAAAATACTTCTTCAATAAATTTTTGAAAAAGACACAAGCTCACGTAATTTAAGTAACGGAGCCCAACATTGTGTAAGTCTAGCTGAAGATATCAATAGAAATAGTTGATACGTAATTTATTTGGTTTCTGTAGCTTTCAAACTTCTCTTTCTCGAAATTCGGAACTATTGGATCGCATACATCATATAATTAATCCTCTTTGAGCTCCGCAACAAAATGAAGGAGGCGAATGCGGAAGCAGAGTACTATTTCTTGCGAAAGTTCCGTACTTACGGAGGCGGAGGCGAGGTTCTTTACAACACAAGGTGTCACGCAGTGTCACGTGACTTCCTGTGTCATCTTTATATTATCTTTAACTTTAATAAATTAAAGTCCTCCTAAAGTTCCCCGTTCCTTGAATGTTGAGTGTGTCCTAATGTTAGCCTATAGCCCTATGTAATTTGTACATAATATAGTAGTTAGATCCCTTTTATTATTTTATTTTTATTTGTGTTTGTCTCTTTATGGTAAGTCTATTGTTATGTAGAGTAGTTTACTAACAAATATCTATATATGCCTTCTATTACATAATATTTTTAGTAATTTTGGCACTCTTTATCCGGCCAATCTCCTTCGTAAGTTTGTGCCTCCCTCAAGTTACTCGACACTGGCGAAGTGCATTGGCTTGGCACTACTCAAAGCCTGTGCTGAAAGCCATAAACCAAGAGAAAAAGAAATAAAAGTAAAAAAATTAGTAAAAACATATATGTATGAAACCATAGAGTAATTTTAACAAGAGGGGACAATCTGTGGGGACTGGGTCAATGTATTTATAATACCACAGGTGAGCGAAATGAGTATACGCTAATGCCAAGAAAATGTTGTCCCTTGTCCTGCTCAGCGTATCACTTGTTTTTGTTTGACCTATCCGACAGTTTAGGTGAGATAATCTTGTGTCGTTTTTGTTATTCGCCCATATTCATACGAAGTCGGAGTTGGACAGTGGCAACTGTGCTCCTAGCTTACGAAAATAGTGGTAAAAAATTATGGTGTGTCGCTGTGTGTTAGGCTGCAAAAGCCGAACTGAACGTAAATACGAAACATAACCTAATACGTAAGTTTACTATTTTGACCTTATTTTTACCTGATTGTTACAGATAAAACAGGTTATATTTTTAAAGACTCGCATGAATGCTACAAAGTAGAAGAAGAAAAAGAATGCTTGAAATAACAAAAAAAATACTTATTTACTATTAGGAAAATATTAGTCGCATCAAGGCTATCGCTATCGCATACTGTATACGCTGACGCCCTCTATCTATATTTCCTTCTGACGAGCTTGTCTCTGGTCCACTCAACAGCTGTCATCCTCCTTTCTTTCTTTGACATGTATTCTTGGTTTTTCTGGTCGGTGATTCTTGGTGGGATTTCCGGCATTCTTTTTTCTCTGGTTAACTTGCCTCTGCTTTTTCCTTCAATTTTGCAATGTACCTACACTCTACCTACCTGTTTTATTTTTTTACAAAAGAAATTGTATTTTGTAAATTTGTAACCATTCAGCTGTGATTTATTAGGTTAATTTAAGTATTCGAATACTTCAAACATTATTATGTAAGTACAATAAATAATGAAGATAAATGATTTTAATAACAACGTGAAGTCATGGTATTTAAAAATAACATGGGAATGTCATTTCAGGAATATAGACGTAGATTGCCACAATGCAGATACAATTAGTGTTGATACATTATATCTTGAAGAGAAGCTCAAGGAGGATAGATTAAAAGAAATGACAAAATTAAAAACACTTGGTAAAACTGTGTGCAGCCTCCATACAAATATATTATACTACAGAAATCCGTCCACAAAGAGAGGTGTTGTTTGTTATGAAGCATGGAAGAGCCTTGTTAAGAAGATTGGAGGCTCACCTAATACATGGAGGGAATTGGGAAATGCTCTTGGTGTTGCACAGGATGACCTGAATGTAAGTTTCAAACTATATTTGCTGTATCTCCAATCTGGCAAAATTTTCAGAACAAAATTCAGTAGCACAAAATTAGTATGCAAATTTGAGTTGTATACCAAAGTGTAGGTCTGCAATGTGTAAAGATGACAATTGACTGTAAGGACACAACACTGTGCTAGAAAGGAAATGAAACTCACGAGTTTCATTTGCAGGTTTGCCCTTCATTCAAAATAAAATAGCAGGGATCAGCAGGATTTTTTGCATGAATATAGGTAGTAGGTAACCAGTAACAGGTAGTAGGTAAGCTACTACATTAAAAAAACCTACATGCAAAATCAAGGTTCAAGGCCCAAGGGTTGAGAGAATGGGTTTTCTCAGTCAGTCAATTTGTTCTTTTATATTAATTAGATATTTTTTCAGTATATAGCAAACTCAGTGAAAGAGGACCCAGCAGATATAGTTATAAAAGTGTACATGCAAAATGAATCTGCAACATTAGACAAAATAGTTGACGCTTTAGAAAAAATGAGGAGGTATGATATACTCAAAGCCATAGAGGAACCTTTTTGCAACTTGAGCCAATATTTCAACAAAAAAGATGACAGTGGGTACCAAAGTGAAAGTAAAACTCCTGGAAATAAAAGAATCTTCTTCACAAATGAAATAGAGTATGACTTACCAGCAGCTTTAAACAAAAACTATGTTATAAAAGATAAGGAGCCTAAACCAAATCAACCAACACTGAGACCACCTCCTACCGACGACACAGAAGTTGACGACGATTGTCCAATTCTATTCTTGACATACACAGAAGATGGTATAGACACTGCTATAAACATTCAACATTATATAAATGACTGGGAAGGCCAAAGAGTCACAGTTTTAACACTTTGCAATAGAAAAGAACAAGTATATCAAAACCCTGAGAAATTCATTAGAAAATATTTTGAAAAGGTAACTAACTAGAAATCAAATTATAATTAGTTTTGTTTTAAATGAATTTAAGACATGGAAAAAGAGAAAAACATTTTCATTCAAACTAAACAGTTGGAGTAGCTAAAGCTACAATAGTTTAGTGGATGGAATCGGAATCTACCATCCTTTGGATTTCAGTTTGCCCTATAAAATTCTGTAAATTTTTGTTAGTATCTACATTTATAATGTCTGACCATTTATCAGTCAACTCAATTTATAAGACTTTAAAGAGAAATGTAAAATGTCACTTGTAATGTAGTAAATTATTGTTATTTAACCAATTTGAAAACAAAGTGATTGATTTGAAGTATATTTTATGATAATATGACTACATAAATTAGGAAACAGAATCTTATTTCATTTAAAGATCAAAATCAATCAATCATTTTTGCTCCAACAATTTTTAATCACAAAGTTTGGAGCTAATCTTAAAGTATTTTAACAACTGGTATTTGTATTACAGGCTGACTTCATAGTACCAATTATAACACCAGGATATCTGAAAAGTATAAACCCACTTTCATGTCATGAGCCAAGTGCAACTGATAATTTGGACTACAAATATGTGAATTTTATCTATAATTTAATTATCAATTATTATATACATGCCACTGGATGCCTGAACAATAAAGTGAGGAGTGTACTACCATATGGTGTTAACATTAATGTACTGAAGGAAATCACGATGTACCCTGACTTGCTGCCATACACCTATGAATCCAATTTCAATGAACATTTTAAAGTTTTTTTGAAGAAAAAACTCTTATTGTCCGAACAGTAAAAATATCAATGGGTTATTAACTTTATAAGCAAAATAAATGTAGGTATTAATTTAGATCTATCCTTTAAAACCATGCCTATAATTTTTTTTACAATATATTTATATTTTAATGAGAAACACGTTTTTTTTAAAATAATAGCTTTTATTTTTTATTAAGGTATTGAACTCAGTCAAGTATCTTAAAATTATTTAAATGAAAAATTACAGAAAAAGTGCATCTTTTGACCAAAGTTTTTTTAAGTAGGTAAAAAAATTGAGTTTGTTACTTAATTTATGGATTTTTCCTCCTTTGGTTTATTCAAACTGTACAGTTATGGAAAAAGTATAAATGATTAATTCATAGGTACATAAACGTTCCTAGAATTGATACTACAAATTAATGAATCTTTGAAGAGAAAATGCTAATGAACAATAAGTTAATAAACATAATATTGCCTTTCTAGTAAATCTGTGAAATACATTAACAAAAATCATTCTTAGATAGAATTTTAAAATCAAAGAGATAAAGGACTTATAGCTAGTTATGCTTATGCTGGTTTACACATTGTAACTGTTGCTTGGATAATAACATAGTGCTGAATAGATGACAAGCTTTTGGAGTGAAAATAAGACATTCCAACTCACACATTATATGATTATAATTTAATGTCAGCCATGTAATGTGGAGTTAATAAAAAACTACAAACCACTTGGAAAAATAAAAGTTTCATAGTTTTATGAAAGTGTGAAAGATATTGCTGCCAATTGTGCTTTCTGCATTACCCACTTTGATAGCGACGCAAAGTTATGCATACAACTTACAGTGCATACTGCCTTCCATTTGATTTAATGCCTCATTGTAACAGAATTGCACTAGATTTGTAATTAAGCTAGCAAAGATTGAACAGCTACACTCCAGTTGTTGGCCCTTGCAATACTACTTAGATGCATCTTATTTGTGAAATAAATAAATAATGTGTAATCCAGCAATAATATTATATCTATTTATTCAGCTTCTTTGGTTGCGTCTAATTCTGTTTCATCTGCTGCAGTATCATCTGCAGTGTCGTCTGCAGTACTAATGTCGTTAACGTCAATACCTGTGTCATCTGTAGGAGAGTTGGCTAACTCCTCCTGTTAATGATAAATAAATGTGTTACTTTCACATATTAGAAACTACTTCATAACAGTAAAATTATGCTTAATACAAAGCAATGATGAGGTCTAGGTTGGAGCGTGCTTGTCTAAAAGGTGTCTATTTCCTCTTGCCTTGAAGTTACTGTTATATATGGCAGGGAATACACACTCTGGAAGGGTATTCCACATCCTGGCGGTGCAAATCAGAAATGTAGAGCGGAACTGTTTTGTTCGAGCAGACTGAACATCAACTACATTAGGATGCCAAAGCATAAGGATGAACGCCAAATGTTTGAATATTTAAGCTAAGCTACTACTACATAATCAATAAGAAATCTCAGTAATTATACAACCTACAGTAAAAAATGAGTAGGCCCTTCAATGTCATTATAACAAACTTTGATTATATATTTAATAATATATCAATAGGAACAGTGTTTATTTTGATAGATTTCTTATAAGAGTTGTTTGAATCAGGTTAAGTTGTGTGGAATAGTGGTGGTTATATTATATATGATACTTTACCTTAATAACTTCCACAAAGCTGTTAGCTTCGTCCAGCATTTGTTGATTTTTAATAAGCTGCTGCTTCAAGTCTTCAATTGTCTCTCTGAGTTTTGCATTCTCCTCCAATGCTTCTTGCAAAGCAACTCTATAAAAACACAATATTTACACAAATTAGTTTAGCATTTAAACCATGTCCCATTATGTTGGTCACTCTGAAGAACAGATAGATGTTAGAAATAATGTGGTTGAATGCTGACAAGAAATTGCAGCATTGGCAGACCCCCTTTAGACATTGGGGCTGATTCTTTGGTACATAAACCCTAAACTAAACTAAAATGACAACATTAAAAATTTTGCTGCCCTATCGTAATACTACCTGCGGAAAGAGAACCAGCTCTAAATCTAGTGAAGAAAGGGGTTCTGCAGGGAGTATTATGACAGCGATAACAACATAAGTAGAGCTGTCATTTTAGTTTCGTTTACAGATGGTGTACAACAGAATTGGCTTCAATCTCAAGCAAGTCACTGAGTTCTGGGCAGTAATAGAGTTGCAATCACGAAATATTGATAACGGGGATACCAAACGGATAGTGAATCTATCAAATGATCTATCTATCACTTGATCATTATGTTAAAATTTGATTTGAAAAATCGGTCAAATCAAATTTTAACATAATGATCAAGTGTTTTCCCCATGGGTGATTTTGGATTAATGAAGAAATAAGAAGTTTAATTCGCTATAATCCGCAATAACAGGAAAACCTATGTGATACAGTGTGTATCCTGCACCTATAGCTCGCAACATTCACCACACCACAGAAATCCCCTAAACTACCCAACGATGCACAATTGTGAAGACTGTGGAGGCCACATCTCCTGAAGATGCTCCAGTATCGGAGTGAAATGTATGTTGAGAGTAGTTTTGGGGGATTTCTGTGGTGTTGTGAATGTTGCGGGCAATAGGTGCGGGATACATACTGTACCACATAGATTTTCATGTTGTCGCGGATTATAGTGAATTAACCTTCTAGTTCCTTCATTATGATGGACATTCGCAAAGTAACGCCTGCTTTTATCCAATATTGGATTATTTTTCAATCAACTTACAAAAACAAACAGTCGGATTATAATAATTATTTAAAAGAAATAAAAAGTTCCTACTTACTGGCGCTTCTCAGCTAGTTTTTGCCAATATTTCTCAGAGGGGTTATCACTAGTCAGATCTTTAGCTGTTATTTGATCTTCTAGATTCACCTGGGTTTCCTTCTCTTTGGATACATTCTTCCTTTTAACTTCAACTTCTCTGAAATAGAATTAAAAAAAGAAGTAAGTTGTAGAGAGGTTAAAATAGAGTAGTTGTTATATATTATAAAATTAGTAGCGACCCACCCCGGCTTCGCACAGGTAGCACTAATAATCATAATTATTAATCCATACCCAATGTAGGCAGTGGGCACTGTGCAGAAAATCAGGTTTTACATTAAGCACTGCAATATTAGTCATCTTTATAACTTATTATTATACATATTCATTTAAATGTTACACACCGAACGTTGTCGCCTTGTCTTTTCAAAACCAACTAAAATCAATATGGCGACCCTCAGTGACCATTGACTCACAAACATTTGTAGGTAATAATATTGCGGCTATAAATTAAGATGTAAGCTATCCTATCTTTCAAGTTGGATCAAACTGCACACGGTGTGCAAATTTAATTTAAAATCGGTTAAGTAGTTTAGGAGTCCATCGCGGACAAACAACGTGACACGCGATTTCTATATATATAGATTGTGTATCAATTATCATAGTGTCTGTCGATGATAATTGAACTTCTGAATGACTAGACAGACTGAGGTCATATGTCCACAGTACATTTTGTTGTGTTGAGTTTGTATGAACAATTCATAAATAACAATGAACTGCTCAGACAAATCTCACATTCTAACATAAGTTAGGATCCTGTTTTTCTGTACTCTGCAAGTATTTTGGGGTTTGAAGACCCATTTCAATTTAACAAGAGAAGCCGGGACAGGTCAGCTACTAGTTAATGATATTAAGTGATCAATCTTTACATCTACATTTCAACAATATCAACTGATCTGGGACAGGTGTGGGTCAATCATCTATTGTAAAATAATATTATGGGTAGGTACATAACTTACACAGGAGTCTCTTGGGATAACTGATGTTTTAAATTTTTTGATGGTCTGCCTACTAAATTTTCTGTATCAGAAGCAGTGTGTTGTAGCACTTTAAGGGATTTTCTTGTAGTTCGCGGCATGTTTCTGAAAGACAAAAGTCAATTATTTTAGGAAAACAAAAATATAACCTCATTCGTTTGTTTCGTTGGCAATCACAATGGAAAACTATACCTTTCTTCCTAATTGGTTCCTGGGTTCAATAAACACTGAGTGCTTAAACGATATTACGTTTTTAACCCTAAATCAATTTAATTTTATATTGAAGTTCTGTTGACTGTTTGTAGAAAAATTCATGAAACAAAAAAATACAAATGTTTGACAGAAGAAAAGTGACTTCTATCGGAAAGTTGTTTCCCGCCAATTCTTTAACCATAGAGAATTTTTTATTAATTGGTTTTACGGCTGTGGGTTCCAACCCATAGAGAGAGAAAATCTTGGATAAGGTATATAATCTAATGAGAAAACAGACTAAAACAACAAAAATGCTTTTATCAGACGAAATCCAACCATTCAGCCAAAATTAATCAACTGTAGAATAAGGTGATATCCCGATTAGTAAATATAATATATCTAAAATATGCACTGACTGTATTGCTTGAATTGGCCGTTTTAGCTAATAATGATCGCTTCCAGTTATGTCTCGCTCTCGCGCAATCGCATTCCAATCGCCTTATCGTACCAACACAAGACCAACACCATGTCACGGCGAGTGGCAAAACAAAGACGTTACTGTTGGTAACTTTAGCAGAGCTTGATCAATTACCAATCTACTCAAAATATATTTTAAAAGAAGTTTCTTTTAAAATATATTTTGATTTTATATTTTGTTAATGATGTAGTTAAAGTTCAATGTTTATTGAAGTGACACGTTATAAAGAAAAAAGATATAGGTACATATTAGTGACATATTCTTAATTCAAATTTATAAACAGAGTTTATGAATACAAATCATGTAAAAAGTATTTACTCCAACACTCCTCCTTATTCATAAGCTCTCGGTCACTAAACTCATACTTCTCCTTTATTATTTCACTCACTCACTCATGCACATAACCCCATACCTCGCACACACCATTCAAATTTACCTCTTAACAATCCTTTTGTAAGTACGTCTGCAACCATACGTGAGGTTTCTATATACTCTAAAGAAATCTTACCATTCCCTATTGCTTCTCGAATAAACTGATATCATACATCTATGTGTTTAGTACGCTGATGGTGAACAGAGTTCTGTGCGATAGCCATAGCTGCCTGGCTATCTGTGTATACAGTTATTGGCCCACGAGATTTCCGTATCATTTCAGTCATGAACCTTCGAAGAAATACAGCCTCTTTAGCAGACTCCGACAGTGACACATACTCTGCCTCTGCAGTAGATAGTGCGATTGTTTTCTGCTTCTGACTATTCCAGCACACAGCTCCTCGTTGACACAGAAAAACTGATCCCGAGTATGACCTGTGATCTAGGTCTCCGGCATGATCGGCATCTGCATATCCCACAATTATTTCCCTTTGTACCGCTTCTCTTGAGTACTTAAGTTTGAACGATTTGGTTCCTTTTAGATATCGGAGAACCCTTTTCAGCGCTATCCAATGGCAATCATCATAACACCCGTTAAACTGACTCAGACTATTTACTGTATATGCTATATCTGGCCTCGTGCATACGGCAACATACAAGAGTGAGCCAATCAATGGTACATAAGGTAAATTAGGTGAAACATAGTCAGGGCCAGGTTTCTCTAATCTCCGTCCTTGAACCGAACGTGTGGTCACTGGTTTAGCAGCTTCCATTCCATAAGCACGTAAAAGCTTCCCTATGTAATCTTCTTGATCAAGACTTATACCATCTCTCTCCTGTTATGTTAATTCCGAGCATAAGGTTCGCGCTTCCCAAATCTTTAATTTCAAAATTCAATGTTAGCTCTTCTTTGACCTTTTTCATTTCTTGCTCTTCATTCCAAAAAATAAGTATGTCATCTACATAGACTGCAAGTATGATGATTTTGTGCTTATCACTTCTGAAGTAAACACAAGATTCATTTTTGGATCTCTTAAAGCCAAGTTTTTCTAACGTACCATTAAGTCTCTTATCCCATGTTCTAGGCGCTTGCTTTAAGCCATATAATGACTTGTTCAGACGACAGATGTAACCTCCTTGCTCTTCAAAGCCTTCAGGTTGCTTCATATACACTTCCTCTTCAAGATCTCCAAAATCTCCTCCTTCAAAAATGCTGTTTTCGCATCCATTTGATCTATATGAAGTCCTAATTTAGCTGCCAAGTATATTATCAATCTCAATGAACTGTGTCTGACCACAGGCGCAAAAGTTTCGAAATAATCAATGCCTCTTCTCTGACTGAAGCCTCTTGCAACTAAGCGAGCTTTATATCTCTTTCCTCCCGCCTCTTCTTTAATTCTAAATAACCGTTTCGAATTAAAGAAGAGGCGGGAACGGGCGAGAACTATGTTGCATTTTCTCTCAGGTGGCTTCACTAAAGTCCATGTGTTATTCTTTTTCAAAGCCTTCAACTCCTCCTGAATTTCAGCTCTCCACATGTGACTGTCTTCTCTAGACAAGGCATCTTCTAACGTTAAGGGATCTTCGATATCTTTTATTGCTTGATATGTAACATAATCGGGGTACTCCTTGGGAACTCTATTTCTCAAAGAATATCTCCTCTCTCTTTCTGTTCTTATCTCAGCAATATTTTGATCTTGTATATTTACCTCTGGTTCCATATCAGAAGTAGATACAAAACTCTCATCATTATCTTCAGGCTCTGCTTTAGATACAGTTGTATTGATCCCAGTTTCTCCAGCCTCCACTGATTCAGCGTCCCCTCTGACTTTAGGATCAATCTGAGTTTCTTTATTCTCTTCAAGCATTTCCTGGTTAAAATCGATAGCCTGGATCTCATCTCGTAATTTCTTCTCTTCTTGTTTATTACCGTTTTGATTGTGATGCATCTCTGATTCGAAGAATACCACATCTCTCGCTTTATGTAGTCTTCCTGTTTCAGGGTCTATCAGCCTGTAGGCTTTCGATTCTTCACAGTAACCAACATGAATCAGTTCAATACTTTTGGGGTCCCACTTCTTGCGTAAGACATCCGGAATATGCTTGAATGCTTTACAGCCAAACACTCTGATCATGCCCAGATCCTGCTTTTTTCCACTCCAAGCTTCTTCTGGCGTCATGTTCTTGACTGCTTTTGTAGGTGATCTATTTTTCAAGAAAACGGCAGTATTGACTGCTTCAGCCCAATACTTTTGCTCTAGTCCAGATTCTTGCAGCATAGACCTAGCTTTCTCTGTAATCGTACGGTTTGCGCGTTCTGCAACTCCGTTTTGCTCTGGTGTGTACTCGACCGTAAGCTGATGTAAAATCCCATTCTCCTGTAGGAATTTATTCATTCTCTTGTTGACAAACTCCGTACCATTGTCAGACCGAAACATTTTTATCTTATGTCCAGTCTGCAACTCTACAAAGGATTTAAACTCACAAAATTTCTCGAAAACTTCACTCTTGTTTTTGAGAAAATATACAAAGGTTTTACGTGTCCTGTCATCGATAAAGGTTAGATAATACCTATATCCGTTAAATGACTCTTCACTCATAGGACCACACACATCTGTGTGTATCAAACCTAATATACAATCCGCTCGACTCGTAGAGTTCTTAAATGGTTGCTTGGTTTGTTTTCCTGTTAAGCAGGCTACACACTCTAGTTTTGTAGTCGTATTAGGAAAACTTACTCCCTTTTCCAGTTTGTCTCGAAGTAATGTAAGGTTCCGTACCCCTAGGTGCGCCATCCTCCGATGCCATAATTCTATATTTGCACACATAGTCGAGGCTAAGGCTTGATTCTGAAATATGGATTTTAATTTAAATACATCTTTTTCTACTACACCTGTATGGGAAACTTCTCCTTCAACCTTACATCCACCAGCTTTCATAATCTGACAACCATTCTTTGTAAACACTACCACAGGAAATGTGGTGGCTCTTCACAATCGTACTAACACTCAGTAAATTACAATTAAGAGCTGGTACAAGCATTACATTATTCACTTTCAGACCTTCACTCACTACATTACCAAATCCCTCACCATACATTCTATCTCCATTCGCACACGCTATCGCCACGCGTCTATCGCAAGACTTAAACTCTTTCAACCAATCCTTTTGGCTTGTCATGTGACTTGAAGCTCCAGAATCCAAAATCCAATCCATCTTATTCTCGGTGGTCATCAGTCCTAGACCGAGCGCTACTGCCGCATCGCTTTTCTTTGGGTTAAGTGAACATTCTCTAGCTTTATGAGGACCATCGCATATGAAGCATTTGACATGTTTTGTCTCAAACTTCATGGATTTCTTCTTTAATTTTGGTTTCTGGCAAATTAATGCGTTCGTGCTACTAGAAGCATCCCCTTGAATGTAATCTTCTTCCATTTGGAATAGTTTAGATTTCACGTAATCTGTAGTCAGTGTTGTATTAGAATTTTCAATCGCCATCCTCAGGGGTTGAAATTTCTCCGTAAGGCCTTGTAGCATCAGTGCTGCGAGTAACTCATCATCTATCTGCTTATCTAAATCACGAAGTTGTTGCGCCACTGTCATAATGGTAGTAACGTAATCACGCAATGATTTAAAATTCTCCAATTTTATACTGACTAACTTCGACAGTTACCTACATCTGTTGTTCAACCCTTTGTCTTCAAACGCATTCTTCAAAGCATCCCAGGCCTCCTTTGCAGTTTTTGATTGACGAACATGAACTAGACAGTGTGGTCTTACCATTAAGCAGATTTTTGCTCTCGCCTTCTGATCCTTTTTAATACCTTGTACATCGGTGACATTCGGCGTTGTCGCTGTGTATTCCCAAAGATCTTCATGAATTAGGTGAAGTTCCATCTAAAACTTCCATGTACCGTAATAAATACTACCATCCAATTTCTCCATACTTGGAAGGCTTAATATCGTATGGGAACTTTGCGATCTCTCAACATCCGTGCTTACATTTTTCGTGTCCATCACGCTCTCCTTTTTGTTTAGCTGCGGCCAATAACCTGTTGGTAACTTAAGCAGAGCTTGATCAATTACCAATCTACTCAAAATATATTTTAAAAGAAACTGTGTGATGTAGTTATACCTAGTTCAATGTTTATTGAAGTGACACGTTATAAAGAAAAAAGATATAGATACATATTAGTGACATATTCTTAATTCAAATTTATAAACAGAGTTTATGAATACAAATCATGTAAAAAGTATTTACTCCAACAGTTACACATACCTAATAACAAGTGTCCTAATGTCTTTGTGGCAAAAGCACGGCAAGGGGTTGTCAAAGGTACGTGATTGGCAATGTTGGTACTGTCAGATAAGTCTCAGATTGTTCAGAACTGCTGTAAAACCATAGCACGCTGCAGGCTATAAACTATAATTTTTTAGCATGCTTTTAAATACGCTATACTTTAACACGCATGAAAGCATATGACGTGCGCTCACAGCAGTGCGTTACGGCCGAGACTAACAGTCGGCCAGCGCGCTACTGGCGGGCGGGCGCCGCTACGGGCGCTACTAGTGCTACGAAACAAACTTCGGACACCGTGCGCGCTCGCGCGTCTTAGCACCGTAGCAACATAGAGGCTCCTCGGATAGCATGCTGACCGTGCTATGGAAAAAAGCGTGCTATGCTTTTGCACTACATGCTAATCACCTCTATATTATTTAATTAAAAAGATCGCGGAAATAGACATAAACGTGACCACTCGTCATGACGCGGCACTCACTTCTGACGGCCTCGCGACGACTGCTTAGGAGTCTCGTCGATGAGCATGTTTGTGTGAGTGAGCTGTTTCGAACGTTTCTAGGTAGTTTCACTACTGTTTGTATCTGTTTACTGTGGTGATACCCTTTATTTATTTTTTTTGGTTTTTGTTCTTGAAATAGACAAATGGAACAGAATCTTTGGTTCTTGTTGTTTTACTCTGGAATGACTAATCATAGTGTCAAAAAACCTTTATAAACAAAGCTAAAGGTTATATTGTTTATTTTTTTGAGGTTTTTATTTCAAAAACGGGGTTATTTTTTGTTGTTGTTTTTGTTATTTTTTTGTGTAAACACTAAGTGCGATAACCTATAAAACTTTAATCTATAGCTATGTTTCGTAACGATTTGAATGACGTACTGTGTGTTTACGTAGCTCGTACAAGTGATACGATATGATTTAAATAAACACGCCCGGCCGGCGAAATTCGACACCGCCACTTGAGATCTTGAGATTGCACTTGAGATTGGCGCAGATCCGCGGTAACCTAATAAAATTGCGCGCCAGACGAAGGGTTAAAAATGCCAGGAGTGTATTGCGTAGTATACGGCTGTTTGAACTCTGCTGAACAATAGTTTTTTTTAAATTCGTTCAAAATCGATATTTGGGGCTCCCTGGGGTCACAAAACAGGAAACTGGTACCAAAATTTTAAAAAGTCAGCGCCATTTTGAATTTCTTTGTTATTGAACCGATTTTGTTCAAAATCGATATCTGACGATCCCTAGGATCACAAAACAGGAAACTGGTACCAAAATTTTAAAAAGTCAGCGCCATTTTGAAATTCTTTGTTCTTGAACCGATTTTGTTCAAAATCGATATCTGACGATCCCTAGGATAACAAAACAGGAAACCGGTACCAAAATTTAAAAAAGTCAGCGCCATTTTGAAATTCTTTGTTTTTGAACCGATTTTGTTCAAAATCGATATCTGACGATCCCTAGGATCACAAAACAGGAAACCGGTACCAAAATTTTAAAAAGTCAGCGCCATTTTGAAATTCTTTGTTATTGAACCGATTTCGTTCAAAATCGATATCTGAGGATCCCTAGGATCACAAAACAGGAAACTGTAACCAAAATTTTAAAAAATCAGAGCCATTTTGAAATTCTTTGTTTTTGAGCAGATTTTATTCAAAATCGATATCTGAAAATACCTAGGATCACAAAACAGGAAACCGGTACCATAGTTTTAAAAAGTCAGCGCCATTTTGAAATTCTTTGTTATTGAACCGATTTAGTTCAAAATCGATATCTGACGATCCCTAGGATCACAAAACAGGAAACCAGTACCAAAATTTAAAAAAGTCAGCGCCATTTTGAAATTTTTTGTTTTTGAACCGATTTTGTTCAAAATCGATATCTGACGATACCTAGGATCACAAAACAGGAAACTGGTACCAAAATTTTAAAAAGTCAGCGCCATTTTGAAATTTTTTGTTATTGAACCGATTTCGTTCAAAATCGATATTTGACGATCCCTAGGATCACAAAACAGGAAACCGGTACATAAATTTTAAAAAGTCAGCGCCATTTTGAAATTCTTTGTTATTGAACCTATTTCGTTCAAAATCGATATCTGAGGATCCCTAGAATTACAAAACAGGAAACTGTTACCAACATTTTATTAAATCAGCGCCATTTTGAAATTCTTAAATTGATTTAATTAGGCTTTAAATAGTCACAATGTTTACATACGAAGTTTTAAACAAAACTTAGAACTTCAGATAACTTCAAGTTAATTAGACCGTACATCACAAACAGAACACCGAGGCAGATATAATGCTCCAACTGTAAATCTATCTACCCGTGCGAAGCCGATATATATTGGGGCGGGTCAGCTATCAAAAACTGCTGGACCGATTTTAATAAATCTTTCACTTTTAGAATACTTAATTATCCAGAAGAACCTAGCTACCTATTTATTATTCCGATATCCTCACGGGATCAAGATCTACGCGAGTGGTTAGTTATAATTTTCTATCTGTTTAAAATGCGCAATTCTGAAATAACAGCTATAGAAATGAAAATTTATATTGATTATACTAAAAATACTTTCTTACATTACAAGTATTAATTTTAATTAATTTACATTTAAGTAAAGATAGTAGTAGTACATATTATGAAAACGTACTTAGTACTTTGTATTTTTCACGATAAAATTACAAATCTAAATTGCACCCGTACGAAACCGGGGCGGACCGCTAGTCAAGAATAAAGGTATTTTTTATGCAATGTTTTTTTAATTACTAAGTAGGTATCACACGCATTTTTGGGGTTGAAACGCGGTACGCTTCAACCCGAAAATGCATGACAAACATCCGAAAACAGCGCTCATGAGCCCTGCCCGCGCGCCACCTGCGGCGCCTACCGTGCGCCCAGCCGCGGATCGCGTACACTCCCGCCAAAACATGTAAAAGGTTACGCCATAATGATAAGTTAGTGACCTACAAAAAAAAACAGAGATCTACAAGTTATTGTGTGTCAATATTAAACTGTTTTCCGTATTTTAAACTATCAAGATTAACCGACGCCATGAGATACTTATTTATTTAATTTGTATTCGTAAACTAGCTATTTCAATTCGATTATTTGATCACTACAGAACATAGAATGTTTTAATTAACAAAAACAAAATTAAACCATAAAACATTAAAAGTGATAACCCTAGTGCTTCTATAATTTATAAAAATCTTGCTATAATTTATCAACTTGGCTTAGTTTCCATACTGGTTGTATCTGTTTACTGTGGTATCACCTTACATTTCGTGTTTCACTCGCACGAAATTTCTACCCATAAATTCATGTCATAGATTATGGTCTCCAAAAAATTCATACTCTTTCCTTGTCTAACCTATTCGCATAGACAAAAATTTCAAAGGAATCGAGTTAGTAAATATTTTGAAATTAATTCCCAAACTTATTGTGAGTTGATACTACCCAGTTGACTGTTTGTTGACAGCAGCCAGTTACTAGTTAGTCTGTACTCTCTGGTTTCAGTCAAAATTTTGCTTCGGAGATTGTTACTGTATTTTTGAAAAATTATCTTATCTTTTTTTAGATATTTGTTGGATAGATCTTTAAATTGATTTCTTTTACTGAAAGGCATAGTTTTAATTTTATGCATCACATTAGTCATAAGTGCACTTGAAAGCTGTTTAAATGGATACCCTTAGGTGATTTTAATTAATTGGTTTAATAAACAACTTCAGTCCTAGTGACCAGATTTCTAAAAGTTTCCTTAAATTATTTACGTCGTTAATATAAATTTATTGCACCCAGGTTTTATTTCGTGACCTGGAATGTAGCAACTAAGTCCCCTGGTCAAGATCTCAATTCTCTACTGGATTTTCCTTCTCAGTTTAATAAGAATAAGCCATCACCAGATTTTTACGTTATTGGGTAAGTGACGTACCTATATCACATAAGAGTTTATTTTAAGCTTTCGATGAGCAAAGTTTCATATTAATATACATGCTAAAGTGTGCCAATCTGTCTGTCGCCTGTTCAAAATATTCCTAGGATTCTAGAGAATCTTGGATGCTCTTTTCTGATATACCTACCTATAGAGAATGGCTATTCCATTTTTAGAGTCTGGAGGTTTATTGGTCAAACTAGTGACTGCTTCCACTTTGTTCTCATGGAAATCACTTAAAATTCCCCCTTATTCCTTTTCTATATTGTAAAAAGAACCTCTTTGCAAACTTTCACTCACCTTTCAAGGGTCAAGGGTTTGGGCTGGGTGTTGATGAATCTGTGAGTGAGTCAGGAATGTTGTTTATTGTTTATATAATATATTCAGATAATGAAACTGAAGTAACTTAATTTTAGTTAGCTTTTCCAAATATAAATATGATTATAATAGAGTTACACTGTATAATGTAGAGAATGTTTTCAGGCTGCAAGAGGTGAAGTCCCAGCCACAGAACATGATAATGGACTCCCTATTCTCGGACCAGTGGACCCAAATGTTCAATAAGATTCTCTGCAGACAAGGTTTTGTTGTGGCCAAGAGCATTAGACTGCAAGGCATAATATTGCTTGTTTACACTCAAATGAAACATTTACCCCATTTGAGGGAAATAGTGGCACAGTATACTAAAACTGGTCTGGGAGGTCTGTGGGTAAGTGAACTATTGAAATAATATTGAATATATGTTAAATCTATAGGCATTCTTATGTATAGCTTATTTTATACTTTTATACTTATTTTACACTTTGGTAAATCTTATTATCACTAAATCTGCTTATTGCCTGAATTAACTATAGTTCAAATGATCAAAATATGGTACTATATTTGTGAACTTGACAATAATATTTCTATCAACATATTTCAATTTAGTATGGCTAATCATCAATTTTTTAAATCACAGGCTTATTCAAATACATATTAATATTTTATTATTAACTAGATGATGCCCGCAACTGGATAGATTAACGGTCTTATTCATAAAAAGATATAGAAGCTTTATTAGCTTTTTATAAGCAAATTCTCAAAAAACATTATTCATAAACGTTCAATAGTGCTATATCGCTCTATAATTATTCAATAGCGGCTCTATAACTTATAACATGGTGGACCCTACTATAAACCCTTATTAAAGAACAAGATGGCCGTCTTGTCCTCACACAGCTGATAATTTGATTGTGAGTTTTGAAGTGAGATGTCAGTGAGGTTATTTTATTGCGTATAAAAAGTGCGTATATGTAAATAAACAAACAAAACTTCGCAATCAAACCCAGATGACAGATTCGTAGTCAACTCAGTGAGACATAGATCGGATTAACAAATGTCACACATGCGTTACTTTTTTATTCACGGAGCGTAGAGGCCAGTATTTTTGCCATTTTGTCTATGAATTTGTCAGTACGACAACTTAATAAAGCGAAACCAACCTATAGCGAGAATTTAGTTGTGAGAGGTTTATTGGACCTTTATGAATAAAGAAAGTTATGAAACGTTTAATAGGCCTAATGAGCATTTTAGCTAATGAACATTGTAAACCTATAATAAGGGATTTTTATGAATAAGACTGTAAGATTTTTTGTTCCATGGAAACTCTTTTATTTTCCGTGATAGCCTATGTCCTTCCCCGGGATACAAACTAGCCCCATACCAAAATTTCATCAAAATCGGATGAATAGATGGGCTATGAAAGTGTAGCAGGCAGACAGACACACTTTCACATTTATTATATTAATAGTATAGTATGGATACCTCTTCCAGTCATCTCTAATATAGGTTACATGTCATTGGAGTAGTCCATGTCCATGATTTTAATTAATATTAAAAGTATAAATAAATCAACACCTATTTGAAAGTTTCCTTCATGCAATTTGCTACATAGGCATAGTGAAACTAGTTTATTATGTAAGATGATTTTTGCAACATAGCTTGACATGGTGCTAAATAAAATGAAAGTGGGTAAGTAAGTTGGATATTCATTCAAACATTATACTTAATTCGACCTAGATAGCTGTATTGCCAATTCCTTATTTCATAGTTTTATACCTTTAAGTTAAATAAAAAAAAAGCAGTATGTTTCTGTCTCAAGGTATGGTACATTATTATTCTAAATCTAATAAAACAACACTATTGTAATTTGTAGCACATCAAATAGTTGTAGGTCACAGAAAACTTCGAAAAAAATAATTCAGCTTACTTCCTAAAACAAAGAAAGAAAGAGAGAGAGAGAGAGAGAGAGAGAGAGAGAGCTGAAAAAAGTTGGATTATCTCCTTGATTTATAGGGTTGCGAGCGTGGCGAGAAAACGGTTGGATGAGGAAGGCAGAGGGGCTTGTTGACTGGCATGCTTTCATACACCAGTTTTTTTACTGCTCTATTTGTTGTAGGGTAACAAAGGAGCTGTCAGCGTGCGTTTCAATATCTACGGATGTTCGGTATGTCTCGTGAACTGCCATTTAACAGCCCACGAGCATTTACTGGCCGACCGAATCAACGACTATAACACTATCCTTAAGGAACATGCGTACCAAGTCAATGAGACCTCAAACATCCTATTTCATGAGTAAGTTGAAATAATTTAAGCAATCTTAGGCTAAATCACACGATTAGAATTAGCCACTGACGATCTGATCGTTTTTTTGATGCGTGAATCAAAAGAAATTATACTGTATAGTGCTCTACTCTTACTTTAGGGTGCTTTTCTTTTCTGATTGCTATGCGCAAACAAAAAGCCTGTTAAAGTGTGTTATTCATTTCGTTAAAAGAGGTCTCATTAATTATGATATGCAACTTTTTATAGTCAACTTTTCTTAGTTTTCTAACTTACTTTGCGTAACGCGTAAGCCACGCGCTTTTCCTGGTTCTTTAGACGTCCTGAGTTAGGTTTTATATTAATTTCATCGTTAGTTTGCGGTACAAGGTCCTATCCGCTGTGCAAACGTCTTTTGCGCGTTCCAATGAAAAGCTTCTTGTTTACCTTTTTCTAATTATGACAAAAACAGACTACCTACCCTCTGTGTGTGTCAATAAAATAGATTAATTTTTCTAAAGTAAGTACTTTTCTTCGTGCCTGGGTTATTGGCGTTCATATCTTATGATTTTTGATGAAATTTGTGATTGTTTATACAATCACTAATTTATATCTACATATGCGTTATCTCGTCTCATGATATCATTGGTTAAGTATACTAGGTACATTTGTGTAAATTTTATCGTATCGAAATGTGATAAAATGTTGGTAATCCTCTTATAGGAGAGTTTAACATTTACCATAAAGTAAATCTAACCGCCCGACTTGCAACTGGATCTTAGTAGTAAAGTCAAAGTACTCTATAGATTTCATCCCAGTGACTCAGTGAAAGGCATTAATAGAGATATGGAAGCTCGCAACGCATTTATTTTATAGACTGCCTTGGTGGTCCAGTGGTTACTATTTTCGAGTATGTTACATACTCGAAAGACCTCGTCATACATACTGTATGTATGACGAGGTCTTGGGTTCAATTCCCGGGTCGCGCCCAAAATAGATGAATGGGTCATTTTGTCAAGAAGTTCTGGCCCCTGGAGTACGGAAGTTGGCCGTGTTTCAATTCGGAGAACTCGGTAAACTTTCAGTCCTGCGCCTGATCTCACTCAGTATGGAGTAAGGATTTTACAAAAAGATTTTATTTATTTATATTTTTAGTACCAAACTTAAAAACTAAACATAAAATTTTAAAGGACATGTACAAGGACAACTTATCTCTTGAAGAGAATTCTTCCAGCAGCCCTAGAATGTGAGAATGGTGAATGTGAATTTATAAACTAAAGAATAGAAAACTTTTTATATGACTTATGATAAATATCATCAAAATATACTTACATATAATATATACAGGAAATACAGTGGCGTAACGTACACCCCCCCAGCCCCTCCATTGGGGGGGGGGGGCCCGCGCGGTCTGGGGGCCCGGGTGCTGAAGCCCGAAGAAAATATTGATCATTCTGCTGATGACGGTTTCTCTAGTTGTTCCAGTTATTGTAGTACAAGCCGAGACATTGAAATAAAGGAAATTCCATCAGGCCCGGTTAAAGAGACCGAACAAACAGAATGTTACAATGAGCCAGTTTCTAGTTTTAATTTAAATAATATATTTCCCACCGACCGGGCCCATTTCACAGAAAACGTTGATGACTTAACTAAGCAGCTTATTGTGCGTCATGGCCCATGCAAACCCATGGGCCCTTTTCCAAAAGACCCGAAACAGAAAAATAGGCATTTTTCTAAAGCATATTATGAAATAAGGACTAAGACCGGCATGTGTATTCAGAGAGATTGGCTATGTTACTCTTTAAAGGAAGACTACGTGTACTGTCATCCATGTTGGCTTTTTGCTGACAGATCCTCACCTCACTACCACAATAACTGGGTGAATGGTGTCAGGTACTGGGAAGGAATTTGGAAAAAAATTAAAGAGCACGAAAGTAGCAGTTCTCACTTAGAAGCTTGCGTCACGCTTAATCTTTGGGTAAAACAAAAAACAATCGATACTAGCTTTATAAATGAAATTGAAAAGGAGACAACCAAATGGTACAAAGTGTTACATAGAATAGTTAATGTAACACTTACTCTTGCGTCATGTAACTTGGCCTTTAGAGGCCATCGAGAACAGATTGGTAAAACTAACAGTGGCAATTTTCTGGCAATAATAGAACTTTTAGCGGAATATGATCCCGTGTTACATGAACTGTTGAGTGAAAATAAAAATCAAAAGTATCTTAGCCCGACTATACAAAATGAACTGATTCAGGTTCTAGGTGATAAGGTTAAAACCGATATAGTGAGAGATATCAAAGATGCAATGTTTTATTAAATGATCTTTGATACCACTCCAGACATCACCAAGAAAGACCAATTGTCCACGATAATTAGATATGTGACAATCCCTAAAGATTCCTCAGGCAAACCTACATCATTAGTGTTAAATGAGGGTTTCTTAGCTTCCCGGACTTATGCACAGCGTTTCTTCTCTTCCTGACTTTACCAGTAACAGTCGCCAGTGCTGAGCGATCTTTCTCCAAGTTAAAGCTCATCAAAAATTATTTACGAAGTACCATGGCCCAAGAAAGACTCAGCAGCCTTGCGTTATTAAGCATAGAAAACAAAAGAGCCAAAAAGGTGAATTTAGATGAAGTTATAAGGGCATTTGCTGCTAAGAAAGCTAGAAGGCAGAAGAAGATATTGTTGTAGCACTAGACCATCAACCACCATCAGATCATCGCTGTCTTACAAAACTAAGTCTTTGTTTACAAATATTATCTATTTGTTTTGTATCTATTATATCTATTGTATTTTTGTATCTTTTGTATCTTGTATCTATTATACATTGTATCAAATTTTTATGTAGTTGATTAAAACCAACGTTATTGTGTATTAACATGTGTATTTCAGTCATATCCTGTTTTTTTCTTTTGAAATAATTTATATATAGGTTAAAAATTATTAGTGAAATTGTTAAGGTTATCGGACAGGAGACACTTATAAATGTTTGATATGATTACTCAGATTCAGTCTAGCTAAGTGTAAAAATTAATTTCAAATAATAGAATGATAAAGTAAATGGGCCTAAAAAATGTGAATTATCACAAAATCTAAAATGTATATTTTATTGGACACTATAATAGTTTCTACAAGATAGAAATGTTTCACCAACAAAAGAATTGTTGGACAGTCATGTAAAATAAATGGTTGAGGACTGAGGTAAGCCTATAGAATGGACGTTGATAATGAATTAAAAGATGGACGAGAGAATGGGTAATAATGGTGATAAGGGCTGAAGGAGGGGTGGGGCCCGGAGACAATCATGGGAGGGGGGCCTGGCTGAGGAACGTTACGCCACTGAGGAAATACATAATTTAGTGTACGTTACACACAAAATAAAGTACTAATATACATACATAATAACCGTATATTATACATAATATACAATAATAAACATAAAATAATATAAAAGCTAATTATATAAAGAAGAAAGATAGTGCTGCTTCAGTCTGGATTTTAATGCACCCACGGATGGACTCTCACGGATATTCCATGGTAGGGAATTCCAAAGACGTGCTGCTACCACCGCAAACGACTTAGCGTAAAATATGGTGGTCCATGAGGGTACTTCAAGTGACTTTATCATTACACACATTAAAAAGGTCTTGTTCGAGGATGAGCATCCTGAAAATGCTCGTGCAAATAAGGTGGGGAAGAGAACTTTAATATTTTAAAAAGTAATGTTAGAATATGAACATTCCGGTGAAGGCGAATAGGGAGCCACTTCAGCTGTCGACGAAATTCAGAAACATGGTTGAATTTGCGCAGACCATAAATAAAACGGATGCACAAATTCTGAAGCCGATCTAGTTTGTCAAGTAGCTCCTCTGTTGCATCCAAATAGCAAACGTCGGCATAGTCGATGAGGGGAAGGAGAAGAGATTGTGCTAACATAATTTTAGTGCGAAAAGGCAAGAAATGTTGAAGTCTGCGAAGAGAGTGAATGGAATAGTTCAAACGCCTACTCACCTCATTGATATGAGCAGACCATGAAAGGTTACTGACAAATATTAAACCCAGATTTTTAGCTTTTTCGGAAAAAGGCTGTACCATCATAGTGTAAGCCAGGTAAAGTTTTAAAGTCAACCTTACAGCGCATTCGGCTGCTGCTGATTATAAGCGCTTGAGATTTTTTGGGGTTAACAAGCAAACCAAGACATTCAGCCCATGTCTTGATATGAGCTAGATCAGAGTTTACCGCCTCTACGACATCAGCAAGGTTGGGCAATGCAGCGTGCCTATAAAGCTTTAAGTCGTCTGCATAAAGATGGTAGTCACAAGACATTGCTTTGGAAATTTCATTAATAAAAATGGAAAACAGTAATGGAGATAGTACACCGCCTTGAGGAACGCCAGCAGAGAGATCAGCCCAATCCGAAGAATCTTCGTCAGGCTTGATTCTCTGCCGTCGACCCTGAAGATAAGACTTGAACCAATCCACCACAGGAGGAGAAATGTTAAGAGAACGGAGGATAGCAAGCATTACATCAAAGTCAACTGAGTTAAAAGCATTACTGAAATCAAGCAGTACGAGAACAGTAAGTCTTTGTTATCCATAGCAAACCGGATATCATCAGTTACTTTGAGCAATGCGGTCGTAGTACTATGAGAAGGTCGGAAGCCAGACTGAAAAGGACTTAGGAGATTATTGCGTGAGAGATAAAAAGAGATTTGCTTGCAGACAGAGTTTTCTAATAATTTTGAGAGAATGGGTAGAATAGAAATAGGACGGAATTGTGAGAATGAAGTCGGGTTTGTTGTTTTGGGTAATGGAATGACATTAGCCATTTTCCATGACGTTGGAAATGTGCTGGTTATTAAGGAAAAATTGAGTATATGAGCAATGATAGGTGTTAAGTAATCAATGATTAGTAAGAGCATATCACGACTAATACCATCATCACCCACTGCTTTGGAGGAAATGGAAAGGACATTTTTCTTAACATCCTCCTCTGAGATCTGGTTGAAGATAAAAGGATCACAAGTAGGTGGGGCATCACTATTTAATTTTAAAAGCAACGAATTTTTCTTACTATCAGCGATTCTAACCGGAGGTGAAGAGAAATGCATGTTTAGAGAATTTAAATCAAGCGTCTGACTAAGAGATTGAGGCGATTTACCCACACCCAGTGATTTAAAAAAAAAATTACCTATGATTACGCACACACTTGTGGCCTATAATATATTAGTTCCTGCGGAGATGGGCTATTTCTGCCGCCGCCTTGGCTAAAATTGGGCTGGAAGGACATTACTGTGGACACTTTGCTTTATGTAGGTATAACTATAAATTAACCCAAGGAGACTCGCACTAAGACCTCCTAAGCTTTGAAGTTATTAAGAGATAGCATATGAGCTGCGCTTTAATTTCACCTATGTTTCACCTGATGGAGTTAAATCTGTAGAACTTGTCAAATAAAAGTCAAAGCAGGATAGGACAGTCAAGTAAAACTCAAAGCAGTCATCAACGAGTTGATAAAAATGTCTGCTCTATCATCACTTAGCATACACCTAAGTTAAATCGTAGCCATGCATAAAACTAGCCACATATACTACATTAGACTTTATGTAAGAGTAGGTACTACGTGGGTATGGCATTTTTATAATGTAACTATCAGGTGGGCATGTTTATGTAGCGAATTATAAATGTTGTTAAATTAAATAAACATTATTATTTGTATAAAGATAAAAGTGTGGACTATTCTGTGAAGGGTGCTTATCACTCGGCCGGTACAATATCAGTCGATATTATCTAGATTTGTACCTATAGGTATATTATGTGTTGAGGCATATGTAGTAGTTTGTAAATATGCGACACCATTACGGTACTGACTATGTTGTCGAATCGCGTAGCAGGTAATGTGCACATATACATAAAGTTGTAGTTTTTGGTTCATCAACCCGTTGAACTAAAAACCGTATAATCAAAAATACTATATCAATCGATATGTCACCGTAAAATTGCTACATTGCTAATACAAAAATAGTTTTGCAGAGTTGAGGCTTAATCTTTGTTGATTAATTATATCCAGGCTTAAACAGTTAATAAGGGATGATAGCCTTGTGGTTTAGACGTAAATCGGCATCATGTTCAGGTGGTCACGGTTTCTATCTTCGCGTACGCACTTCTAATTTTTCTTAGTTATGTTTTAAGAAATTCAATATATCAGGTCTTGCTTTAACGGTGAAGGAGAACATCGTGAGGAAACTTGTGCAAACCAAGAGTTTTCTTTATTTACTTTGTGCGTAAATTAGCTTGCCAATCCTCTCTTGGCCAATGTGGTGGACATACCAAATCCTGCTCATTCTGAGACGAGACTGGTGCTCTATAGTGACCCGGCTATGGGTTGGAATGATGAAATTTATGGTCATTCAACTTCATGTTGTATTCACTTTAACACACATTGATATAATAATTACCTATGTGGTTTTCCTAGCTTTATTATCTACATGTAACTTCTACAGTAATGAGGTCAGGTACACTGGTCTGTACTGTGTACTGTGTATAAACTGCATTCAAATAGTTGACACGCCTTGGTTTCGTTTGTGTGAACTTTTTATTCGTAGATTAAATGTAATATTTTAGCTTGACACAGACATTCCTTGTAATGTGTTCTAAAAATTGGTGAAACCGGCATTGAATTCCACCAAGAAGTTCAGAAGTTATAATCAACTAGATGATACCCGCACTTCGTGCGCGTGGATTAAGATTTTTTGATTCCCGCGGGAACTCGTTAATTTTCCTATTAGCCTATTTCAACTCAACCTATGCAGAAAATCACGTCGATCCGTTGCTTTGTTACTCCGTGATTAAAGGACTAACCAACAAACAAACACACTTCCCCACGCGGACGACGTCGAGGGCATCAGCTAGTTAATAAAATATGTCGTAGGATCTAGCTAATAAACAATATTGATTATTGATAAAAATGACAAAGATTACTAAGTTACCAAGGTACCTAGTCATACAGAATTTAAATATCGTTATTTACAATGTCGTAGATTTATAATAATTTCATAAATATATTAGAAATAAAGAAAATGATCATAAAAAACCCATTTTCATGTTATAAAATTAAAATGTAATGACAAAGTACACAGCTTGTGCAGTGTTATATTTTCCATGCGTTTATTAGATATAGTGCTGACATCTATGTTATCAAATCAAAAAAAAAATATAATCTAGTCCGCGCACAAGCTCCAAGGAATCGAGGTCTGAAGAAACAACAGCTGTACGCCACCCCGATCGTCGCTCCATATCTAGCTCGCTCCCAGCCCTAGTAATTTTTCGATAGCAGTATTGTTTTGCACTTTAAACAACTCTCGGTCAATACTATAACATTCCATAGGATTCCTCAGAGCTCGCGCGCGGATTATATGTTAGTTGTTACCAAGCGATTTTCCTTATGTCTACATTTACATTATGCAACACAATGGTGTGAACATCTATTTAGAAAGATGTCCAAAGTACAAACGTAAGTACCTCAACGTAAAAGTATGCCCAAAGCATTGGCGAATGTCAGATTGGCGAAGGTATTTGTCGACTGAAGCACAATTATAAAAAGTGCTGATCATACGTTGGCTAAACGCAGTTGGCCAATGCATTCGTCAAATCTGTACCATTTGGCATAGGTATATTTGCATAATGGTCCAAAAAAGCCATCATGGGACACCCGAAGCGAAGCTTCTTACGCTTTGTATGTGAGAACATGTAATTGTCTCTCTCACTGCCCAGCCAATTAGCTGCGATTCATCTCCGCGTACATTCGTTTTACTTTTTGCCATCTAAGTCATTTCAAAGGTACCAATTTACTAAACCTAGCTAATATAACCTGTTTTTTTTCCAGCTACGTGTTCTGGATGGGAGATCTAAATTTCCGAACAGACCACCCAACGGGTAGCAGTCCAACTTCAGAAGAAATTGTGGCGGCCTTACAGAAGGTTGAAAAGGACAAATATACGGGCCTGCTCAAACACGACCAATTGCTAGCAGTCATGGACAGCGGAGAGGCATTCTCGGAGTTTACGGAACCAGAAATCAGATTTCCACCAACTTACAAATTCTTGATTGGAAGCGACGATTACGATTTGAAGTGAGTGACTCAATCGATAGTAGCTTTATTTATTATATTTGATAACAATATTATTTCTATTGCACAATACATTTTTGTATTAGCACGCAATATTATGCGTAATCTTACTTAATATTATAAATGCGAAAGTTTGGATGGATGTATGGATGTATGGATGTTTGCTACTCAATCACGCCCCAACAGCTGAACAGATTTGGCTGAATTTTGGCACAGATATAGATAATAGCCTGCAATAGTACATAGGCTACTTTTTATCCCGGAAAATTAAAAGAGTTCCCGCAGGAACCAAAAAACGTCAAACAACGCAGACGAAGTCGCGGGCATTCGCTATTCTTTTCTTATATTTGAAATTGGTGAGTATTAATGCTTCTATTGGTAACAGGTTTTCGCATGGCATCGATTTTAATTAAGCTATAATGCAGCGGTCTAAGGGAGTACGGGACTCATTACAATTTTTGTGCATATAAATTAGTATTTTCTATGAATATGTTAAAATAATAATTATGCAGGAATTAGAGTAATTCTTATGAGGTTAGCGACCATGTCTCGGATCCGAATGTCATCACTGGCAAAGCGTACCTATTGTTCCAAGACTTTGGTAGAAGAGTGTCCAAACATAAGAGCGGCAAGTGCGCGGCAGAAACACTAAGGACTTTTTTTAAATTTCACAACGAGTTAGCCCTTGACTACAATCTCACCTGATGGTAAGTGACGATGCACTCTAAGATGGTAGCGGGCTAACCTGCTAGCGGTATGGCATGGTAGTTATATTAAACCCATACCCTTGGTCGGTTTCTACAAGTGGGTATAATATGCGACGTAGACGTCTAACAACGCTAGCGTTCGCGCTAAATGCGATGCTAATAAAGTAATCTTACTAAATATTATAAATGCGAAAGTTTGGATGGATGTATGGATGTTTGCTACTCAATCACGCCCCAACGGCTGAACGGATCTGGCTGAAATTTGGCACAGAGATAGATTATAGTCTGCAATAGCACATAGGCTACTTTTATCCCGGAAAATTAAGGAGTTCCCGTGGGAACCGTAAAACCTCGATCCACGCAGACGAAGTCGCGGGCATTAGCTAGTAAATAATACGCAGTTATAATGCTTGGTAATATGAAACTGATATTACAGAAAGCATTGGTATTCAAATATTGACGACTTATCTTTAATCCAAAGAACAAACGTTTAGCAAGTAACCGAGAAAAAACCCACCAAGCAAGTATAGCTAATAATCTCAATACATGCATTTTGCATGGATAAAGTTGAAAAAAATATATTAATTTACAGTTTTTCTACACCTTGATCATGATGATATAATAATCATACTAATATCATAAATTGAAGTTGAGTTTCCTGACTTAATGAAGCATAGTAAAACAATTCCTCTATTCAAATCAGTAGTACAAATGACCCCACTAACTTTAGACCTATATCTGTACTACCCACTTTCAGTAAAATATTTGAAAAATTAATATTAATTCAATTGCTTAATCATTTTTGTAATAATGACTTATTACATAGTAAACAGTTTGGATTTACACGGGGTCGCTCAACAATCGATGCTGGTGTTGAGTTAATTCAAAATATATTCGAAGCCTGGGAGGAGTTGTAATAATGACTTATTACATAGTAAACAGTTTGGATTTACACGGGGTCGCTCAACAATCGATGCTGGTGTTGAGTTAATTCAAAATATATTCGAAGCCTGGGAGGAGTCACGTGATGCACTTGGTGTTTTCTGTGATTTATCCAAGGCTTTTGATTGTGTTGATCACGAAACATTAGTCAGAAAACTGCACCATTATGGAATTAAGGGTGTAGCACTGAATATGATGAATTCCTATTTAAATAATAGGTTACAAAAAGTAGACGTCAATGGAAAGCGGTCTCCCGGATCGATTGTAAAAATGGGGGTTCCACAAGGTTCAATTTTAGGGCCTTTTCTATTCCTCATTTACATTAACGATCTTCCTTATCTTGCCAAGGATAATCATGGGATAGTATTGTTTGCTGATGATAAATCTCTTTTGTTTAAAATAAATCGTTACGAAACAACTCTTGACGAAGTAAACAATTCCCTCACTAAAGTGATACAGTGGTTTAAAGCTAATAACCTACTCCTCAATGGAAAAAAGACAAAGTGTATCAAATTTACATAACCTAATGTCAAACAGGTAAAAACCACTGTACAACTTGATCATGAGGAATTAGATTTAGTGGATACCGCTGTTTTTCTCGGTATAACGTTAGATGCTAAACTCCAATGGGGCCATCACATAAATGACTTATCGAACAGGCTTAGTTCTGCTGCATACGCGGTTAAAAAGATTCGCCAGTTGACAGATGTAGAAACGGCGAGATTAGTTTATTTTGGTTACTTTCACAGCATTATGTCATATGGTATATTATTATGGGGTAATGCTGCAGATATTAATTCTGTTTTTGTGCTGCAGAAGAGGACTGTTCGAGCCATATATAATATGGGACCAAGACAATCACTAAGAGATAAATTTAAAGAAATCAATATTATGACAGTGCACAACCAATATATATATTTGAAAATTTAGTATACGTGCATAAACACATTGATAAATTCAAGAAGAAAAGTGATTGTCATAATGTCAATACTAGAAATAAAAATAAACTTGTAATGCCAGCTTCTAGGCTTAGTAAAACTAGCAATTCATTTGTTGGAAACAGTGTCCGCTTCTACAATTCTGGGAGCTTATTGTAGAAGCGGCGAAGATGTCTCTAAAAAAGTTCAAAGTTAATGTAAAACGTAAACTCATTGAAAAATCTTATTACCACGTAAAGGACTACTTAAACGACAAGGAAGCTTGGCAATGATTTGCTCTATGGCTCTGATAGTTCCTTAGTTAAGATGATTTGTGAGATGGTGATAATAAAAAGAAAAAAAACCCGCCTGAGTTTGTTGTGGGCTCTTCTCAGACCAGGGCGCGTTTGGAACCCTCGTAGCTTTAGTTTTAAGATACCGTAACCAATTATCACCATCATGTTTTATAAGTAAGTAATTTTTAACGTCAATAAGTGTACCTACAGTGTACCTATATTGAATAAATGATATTGAGTATTGAGTATTGAGTGTGTTTGCTCGTTGGTTTGTCCTTCAATCACACCGCAACAGAGCAACGGATCGACGTGATTTTTTGCATGGGCATAGTTGAAGACCTGGGGAGTGACATAGGCAAATTAAGGAAATCCCGTGGGAAGCAAGAAAATTATTACACGCGGGTGAAGTCGCGGGCTTCAGCTAGTTGAATATAAAATCATTGAAGCAAAAACCAATGAATACCTACTTATACCGTCAACTAATTACACACGCGAGGCTTTGGTGTGAAAAATCGATTCCACTTATCCGTATAATCTGATGAATGAAATAAATACTATTACTTATAAAACTTATGTCGTCTTAAATGGCTAGTTGAATAAAAAATATATTCGACTCTGGTATTCCTCGCTGAGGGTCGTGACCATTTTACATTAATTACATACTTAGGTATGTAATTAATGTAAAAGCCCTTTCTCTGGACAATAATGCGATGAGTTCCCAGATCCTTCCGCATTCGATTCGCTGAAGAGTACGATATTTCGACTTTAAGGTTTAATGATTATTATCAGAAAGGAAACTCATCGCGAAGGAAACGTCGAAATTTTGGATCTCCAAATATATTGGGCCAAGTCGGTCGCCCATGCAGTGACCGATTTGGGCCAATGTTGCTTATCCAGCGCAATTGACCGATATGCACGTTCGCTACTAGGCAGTACAAACGTCCTTCAAGTGTAGCTAGTCTATATATTGACTTGAGTTGGTTTGTTTGAAATTCCTTATTGCACATGTAACATTACAGTGTACAAAGGCGAACTTAATACGTAGAGGTATTCTCTTCCAGTTAACCTTTGGTAGTGGGGACAGGATTGAAATAAAAGTATATCAAGAAATACACAAACACATATAATATACCAAAATAAATACTGTAAATTAAATATTATATATATTATATTGTATTGAATATAGTTTTGATTTATGTTAGTTTTGATTTGAGTAATGTGAACAGGGTGTATAATTCTTGTAATCTGATTCTTTCTAGGCGAAAACCTTCATGGACGGACAGAATATTGTACAAAGTGATAGCCAATAACTATGAGAACATCACTCTGAGGGCTGACTTGGTATCTTACAACCACATACCTCACTATACGGTCAGTGACCACAAGCCTGTGGTCGCGCAATTTAATATTAAGGTCAGTTACGTTTATATCAGCACCTTATCATCTCGAAATTATCACATCACACCACATTGCAAACTAAACCCTATTCTTTGGTTGTAGAGTACACTTTTGAATGTATGGATGTTAAAAGAATAACGACCAAAGAAAGTGTCCAATTTAAAATTGTCATTTTGTGTTGTAATATAAAACTTAATCTGGTATATATAAAGTTTATTTTTATGTGTATCAAAATTGAGTTCTGACTGAAGAAGGTTATAAAAGGCTTCTTCAATGTCAGTACTGAAACTGTGTGACGTCAGAATGAATGATTAATGTTGCGCCCCGAGTTGTTTGCGTCAGAATTGTTATGCTCAGGTCAAGGTCGGACTGTTGGTAGTTATATGGTGATGGTAAGAATTTGTAGTTTTATTTATGTGCTTAACAGTTAGTAGTATTTATAGCGCTAACATACTTCAAATTAATGGTCTCTATGTACTACACACGAGAGGGTCATTCCGAACAATTAATTCTTCTGCAACTTGGGTAATTATGCTTATAACTCAACTAGAGGGCGCCTTCGTCCGCGTGGGTTTAGGATTTAAAATCCCCGGGAGTACTCTTTGACTTTCAGCGTAAAACGTAGAATATGTCACTCTCCGAATCCTCAACTACCACGCTCAAAAATAAGCTCAATCGGTTGCCCTAGTGTGATTGAAGGACAAAACAACAAACATCACACTCTCTCATTTATAATATTCAGTATGCATATAGGTGGCCATTCTCATACTAATTTTGACAGTGTCGTAGAACACGATTTTTGTTCAGAATAGCTGAGTTTTAATTAATTGCTTCAAACACCAGAACGATAGCGTTGTTTAGAATTCTGTATAATGACACTTTCAATGCGACACTGTTTCGCATGTTTGTCGTGACAGAATAAGCCTAGCTTTTCGTCGCATGTACAAAGTATGTTTCCGCCATTAAAGTACCACTAATAATTTCATAGTTGACCCTTTATTTATTTAATTTTTTATAAACCCACTGCTTGCTTATACTAAGAAAAAAAATATACTAACATAATATTTCTTTTTCATAAGGTTTGATTTTATAGACGCGAGCGATTTCATCCGCGTGGATTAAAGTTTTTAACAATCCCTTAGGAATGATTTTCTGGAATCAAAAGAAGCCTCCTCCGTGTTATTATGTAACACAAACTTAAATGACAATTATCAGGAACAATTCATCTGTATTTTTATTCATTATTTAAAAAATCTGTTCAAATTAACGCAACGTAAATAAAATCAAACCTTAACTGCCCATTAGATTCGGCAAAAGCATGTACCGGCTGTAGCAACACCGCCTACAGCCGCCAGGGCAAAGATACGCATGCGATCTGCGCTAGTCTCATCTGAAGTTAGCCACGGATTGGATAGCGCTGAGCCAATCGCTGCATGCGCTGAACTGTTAGAGCATGAGACTCCCACCATTGTTCAGGACGCTGATGAAGCGGTTTGTTTTCTTCTAATTTTTTTTCCATCAACGAATATAGACCGATGTAAGCTCGATCTTAATTGGTCTCATGATTATGGACCTTGGACAGATTTTGAACTGCTTAACTATGTACCTCTCTGGGATCCAAAATCATAACAAAAACAGTAACTAAATATTATTTATAACTACAGTAAAATAAGAGCACCAATATCCATGCAAACAGCGTTAGTTTTTATACTTTTGTACAATCATTTATTTAACTTTTGACATAAGCACGCCTATGAAGTTATTGGCGACAATAAATTAAAAAAAAATGTCACAAGCTGCAAAAAGTTAAAAATAGTCCCACAAACCAATCTGACCCGGGAAAGTGTCGCTAGTAGATAAGAGAAATATAGAATTTAAAACAAACTTGACAGGCATAAAAATTTGTTCCAATTTTGGTCACCAGGGAGATAAGTTTGATGGACTGTAAGATCGGACAGAAATTTGTTACGCCTGAAACGGGATGGATTAGGGAGCACTGCGCCAATCGTTGCATGAACTGAACTGTTAAAGCATGTTAAGACTTCCGTGGTTGTTTAACAATCTGATGGAAGTGTGAAAATAGTTGACAATATACTGACTTAACCCTGTGTAAATAAATCACAAACTCACGCTACACCTTCGGGACGAGTCACTCCCTTGTTTTTTTTCAACTCGCAGTCTGCCATTTCTTGCCAAAAAAACTGCCAAATCATCGGAAATACACGTTTTACAATTATTCATAGGTAACTTAGAGTGACTGTTAGCCCGATTGCAGTCAATTTAAATGGTTTTCTTACGATCAAAGCTCATATTATAACTTCATTATGAAATAAGCTTACCTGTCCAAGGTGGAGTATCTTAAAATCCTTTCTTTGTGGGTGTTCTCGTTAATTAAGAAACCTACATTTGGTCTCAAGTATCTAGAACAATTTAATCGTTTAAACTGCACATTCTTTTCGTAGCTATCACCCGCGGCTTTGCTTCTGTGTAAATTTTAAAAATGCAGGCCTTATTCTTTGTCTTTATTTATAAAGAAAACCTCTGTGCAAAAGTCCAGCTTTTCAAGCTAAACTCAAGCTGAAAGGGTTTGGGCTGGGTGTCGATGAGTCAGAGAGCGAGTCAGAACTTTTCTCTTTACATTGAGATGATAAGAAGATAATATGTATAATTTATAGATAGATAAACTCTGTATTGTACGCACTTAAAACAAAAACAATAAACAAAAAGGTTAAAAGATAAAACAGAAGGATGCAAAGGTGGCCTTATTGCTAAAGCAATTTCTTCCAGGTAACCTTTAGGGAGAGGAGATTATCAAACAAGAGCGTGGGATAACGTGTAACATTTAAACACTAAAATATATAATAAATACTAGATGATGGCCGCGACTTCGTCCGCGTCGGTTAAGGTTATTTGATTCGCGCGGGAAATCTTTAATTTTCCGGGATAAAAAGTGGCCTATGTCTTTCCCCGAGATACAACTTAGCCCTGTACCAAATTTCATCAAAATCGGTTGAACAGATGGGCCGTGCAAGCGTAGCAGACAGACAGACAGACACACTTTCGCATTTATAATATTAGAATGGATACATACATAGATGAAACGTACATAGATACATATACATAATACATAAATCTATACTAATATTATAAAGAGGTAAAGTTTGTGAGTTTGTGACGTTGTAATCTCTGGATCTACTGAACCGATTTTGAAAATTCTGATACCAATAGGAAGCCTTATTAAAGCTATATATGATCCCGAAATATAAGGGAGTTCCTGTGGGAATTAAAAAAATATATTTCACGCGAATGAAGTCGCGGTCAAGTCTCCTAGTACTAAATAATTCTAATCTAATATCTATCTAATTATAATGTGTGATATTTAGTATCGTTTTCTCGTAGGCGTTCGCAAACTTCACGGTGAAGACGGTGGAGTTCGCACCAATAGTCCGCATCTGGTATATCGGCGACTCGGACTTTAGGACGCAGTGTACGCTTTCGCCGGACGTCGAGATCAACCCTAACGATTGGATCGGCATCTATGACGTGAGTTACACAGTTTTTTTCCGATTTCATGAAAAAGGACGAGGTTCTCAATTCGGCGCGTATCTTTTATGAAAAGCGAGCAGACTAGCACGAAACTTCATTTTCATTTATTTAGCAGTATTAAAAGGAATCTACCACTCTAAGAATCCAATACTAAAGTTTAACGGGAACACCGATGAAAAGCGTAATTCCAAACTAGCTGATGCCCACGACTACTTCCGCGTGGATTGAGGTTTTTGGTTCCCGCGGGAACTCCTTAGTTTTCCGGGATAAAAAGAGAGCCTATGTGTTATTCCAGACCATAATCTATATCTGTGCCAAATTTCATCCAGATCCGTTCGGCCGTTCGGGCGAGATGGAGTAACAAACATCCATCCATCCAAACTTTCACATTTATAATATTAGTACAGATTTGATTTTTGATTATTTGAATTTGATTTTGCATGTTAATTTCGTGAAGGAATAATCTAGAATTCTAGACCTCAAGACAAGACACAAGACACAAGGTGGTCCAAATTGTAGTATGTGATAGTGATATTAACATAGTACGTCTACCACCTCTGCACCGTTCACCTCTCGCTACTTTTAATTCAATTCAATTCATTTATTCAATTTAGGTACACTATAACACATATTGACGTCCATTACTTACATATAAAACATGATGGTGATAATTAGTTACGGTATCTTAAAACTAAAGCTACGAGGGTTCCAAACGCGCCCTGCCGGCCTATTCTGTATCTCAGTGGCTTTTAAAATTTGATGGGCACCGGCTTGTCTGTTAGAATCTAAAATTGTCAAAATCAAATTTTGTATTCTGTAACTCAGTTGACAAGAGGTTGATAATCGAAATGACGTCAAAAGTACATCTTTAGTGAGATGGCCACGCATAGTGTTGGGATGGCGTCTGGAAACGCATTTTGCCATATATTCTCGTATCGACAACTATACTTTCGTATTCGCTAAGCAGAATGACAGGTCATTGTTGAAAACTCAATGAGACGAGTGCCTATATCTTTAGCAACTAGTAGAGAGCAGTGTTTTTGAACATCAACAATGATAACAAGTTAGTAAGATAAAGAAAATTTAAATTATTTTCAAAGAATTTAGGCTCACAACAGTAATAGAAGTGTAATAGCGTCCATTTATATAATTAAAGGTAAAACAAACAACAGCCAAGCGAACGACAATGACTCGCGCAATTTTAATTGCACATGCTGTCGAACTGCGTAAAGAGAAAGCTTTAGGCGTTCATAGGCGTAGGCTGCGGGACTTTTACGATCCTATGGAGCTGCCAGAAAGAGAGTTCATTGCGAACTTTCGATTGAGCAAGGTTGGGTACCTACAGGTTCTTGAAGAACTCAGGGATCATCTCCCAGCCTTTCGTCGAAGGACAGCCGTTCGCAATGAAATAAAAGTAAGTACTCATGTCTGCATAATATCATAACTTAATAGCAATTTAGTAGTTTAAATATAAGAAAGACATTAAGCAGCTTTTTCCACATTCATAACAATCATCTGGCAGAAAATTTTACAATTTAAGTACCTACTTATAATGTTTATGTGTAACACTTCATTTAAATTTGCCTGTAGATCCTGGCAGCTCTGCATTTTTATGCCACAGGGACATACTGCAGCGCCCTGTTGGTTCTTCCATTTTTGACACAGTCTCGCAGCCTACATTCAGTAGGTGCCTACGGGAAGTAACCAACCAGCTAGAGACAGAGAGGAGTGGAAAATGTTGGAGGAGGCCTTTGCCATCATCAAACGGATGAGGTTGTCGAGGCAGTGCAGGAAAATAATAGTTAAGATTAAGAATTAATGTAAAATGTCTGAATAAAGGCTTTATTTATTTATTACTTCTAACATTACAATATTAATAACATTTATTAAGTCTAACTTTGTTTTCTATAAATATATTTAAAGACAGCTAAAACTGACTAGTAAAAATTACAACAACATTATAATAAATAAAAGAGGCACTTATGCATTAAAATATTAACTCTAACGGAACAGACTAATTAGGAAATTCGTTTTCCATAAAAACACTCTGTATAATAATAATTTAACTGTTATATAATATACTTAGTCGCAGTCACAATTATAAGAAGTACTTCTTACATTACAATATAATTAAAATTGAATGAGTCTGACTTTGTTTTCTTTTATAATTAATATTTACTATAGTAATAATAATTAAAGACAACTAAAACTGACTAGTAGCAGTCTCAACAATATAATTGGCCCTTTTTTTGCATTAAAATACTAACTTTAATGGGACAGTCTTATTAGGAACTTCGTTTTCTTTTAAAAATACTCTTGATAATATTAATTTAACCATGATATAATAAACTCAGTTGCAGTCGCATTTGTTATAAGTACATACTTACTTATATTTATACCTTCAAGTGTAAGTAAGCACGCTCCAACCTAAACCCTCCAAACTTCATGTCAAGATAAACGCGCTCCAACCTAGACCACGTTATTGTTTTCCAGTAAGCACGAGATTCTTTCAAGCGCATTGGCCATTCTCGACAGTGCCGCTGCTTGCTGCTCTAAACTAGCGGCACGCTATGATGGCCGGTTTGACGTTTGTCCGCTCATGAAGTTCCGTATTAATTGATAACGACTTTGAAGGAAATAATTGTATTACTTTATTGACGATAGTGATGTGCAGAGATTCATAAATTTTATCGAATGTAGTTTCTCATGAAGTTCCGTATTAATTGATAACGACTTTGAAGGAAATAATTGTATTACTTTATTGACGATAGTGATGTGCAGAGATTCATAAATTTTATCGAATGTAGTTTTAGGTTTAGGACTCAAAATTTATTTATTAAATTGATTTCTTAAATGTATACAAGTGTAGAAAAATCAGTTTGCACCATTTAAGGGGTGAATGTACTTGTGAATATGAACAATTTTCACTATGTGGACAAACCTCTGAAATCGCAAAAAAATATCAATAAATTTTTAAAAATGGAATCTAATACGATCGTCACATAGGATCGCTGGCTAGCACAACTACTACCTCCGGCAAACTCGCGTCAATGCTCAATGCAAAACAAAGCAGTTTCGAATTGACGTTGCTTCGAAAAGTATAAACTGTCAGTGCAATGCGATTGTGATATAGTTTTGACCTGGCTTTGGATTTCAAATATTGATACTGCATTACTGTTGACCCTTGCTCGTTAATTTGGACTCTGTTCAAGCCCTTTGTTGTGGATTTCGTCGATATGACCGAACGTACGCAGAGAACTGTTCTAAATAGTCAGACACGTGAGTTCGTAATACGCCTTCGTAACTATTTCGATCGTGAAGCTCAAAATGGAGGGCCAATTTTACCTATAACGTCAGTGGTTGAACGCGTAGCTGATGCGCTTAATATTGGACAACGAACTGTTAGACGGATAACTAAAAAAAAATATGGCGAGACTGGCACAGAAGAAAATAAACTTCACACACCAAAAAAGAGAAAACGAGCAAAACCAGTCGTAGGCATCGATAGCTTTGATGCCGATGCTATCCGAAGACATGTTTACGGCTACTATTTACAGAAGGAGTATCCAACAAGAAAAAAGTTGGTGCATTCACTGAAGGAAGCTGGATTATTCTTCGGTGGGGAAAGTTCTTTAACGAAGATTTTGAAGACCATTGGATTTCGATACAAAAAATGTAACAAACGCAAAATATTGATGGAAAGATTTGATATAGCGATGGCAAGGTATACTTTTTTACGGCAAGTGAAAGAAATCAAAAATTGGCAAAATGTTGTGTTCTTGGATGAAACATGGCTTAATGCTAACCATACTGTAGGCCGTTCTTGGAACGATGACACAGCAGCATCTACTTCCAAAGTTCCTGTAGGAAAAGGATCGCGACTTATAATTTGTCACGCCGGAACCATCAACGGGTTTGTCGAAGGTTCTCTCATGGCTTTTGCGTCAAAAACCACTGGAGACTATCATGAAGACATGAATGGAGAAAAGTTTACTGAATGGTTTACCTCAATGTTGTGTAGCCTCCCTGAACCATCTATTATAATTATGGACAACGCCCCATACCACTCGATGCAAATTGACAAGCCACCTGCCCAATCCCAAAAGAAAGCTGATATCGTCGCATGGCTTCGTAAAAATGGCGTAGATGCAAACATGAATATGTTAAAAGCGGAATTAGTACGTCTTTTAAAAGAAAACAAACCAACCAAGATCCGATACGTCATTGACGAAATAGCATTAGAACATGGGCACAGAGTTATACGGTTACCGCCTTACCATTGTGAGTATAATGCGATTGAGTTGGTGTGGGCTCAAATTAAGGGATATGCTGCAAGACACAATACAGAACCCCCATTTACCACAAAAAAAATGCTAAAATTATTAGAAGAAGCTTGTGAACATGTGACTAAAGGAGACTGGGAAAAGGTTGTGAATAGAACTGTTAAATTAATAAGGGAAGATTATGAAAGAGATGTGAAAATAGATAATATTATAGAAAACGAACATATAATTATTAATGTATGTGATGATAGCAGTGACGACAGTGAAAATAGTAGTATGGACGAATCTGATTAATTATGGCCTTTTGTGGCACCTTTTTTGGTATCTTTTGTATTCATATGTTTCTTGTGTGCATATAAAGTATGTATATTCATTTTCGTTCAAATATTCAGTTCGTTCAAATAAATTAAATAAACATATACATTTTTGTTTTATTAAACCTATTTAATCAGGTACAAAAACAAAACTTAATTGTTTTTTGTTCGAGAATAAATTGACATTCCACATCACTATTGTAATGTGTCAAACCGGCCATCATAGCGTGCCGCTAGTGTAGTGCACTCCCTATTTGTGTAAGAGCGTCAGCATGCTGACTCTCGACCTCTAGACGTCTGACTTCGAGCTGGTACGCCCAGCTGGGCACGTTTGCATCCCGACGAACTGAAATGATAATTCAAATATTATGTACTTATTTTATTACTTAAAAAGAATTTGATTTAAGAAATGCCAACTCAATTGTGTAAATTTTCAGTAAATACACAAATAACTAATTTAGTTAATTCTCCCATATTGATTGCACTAAAGGTCTACCTTTGGACTCTAGTGCAAGGGTAAACTTACTTACTTTACACACTTTGTAAAACAAAAGCTATGGCAGCTACAAACAAAAATAATAGTCAGCAGTTATTATTCAGCTAGTTTATGCATGGCATGCAATGGCTTGCCTTTTCATTACATTAATGGTACTCCTATATTCTATGCCTACACCTTGTCCTATAGCTCTAACTAAAACATGTGTAAATGACATAACACTTACTATTTTCTCTAGTTTGAGACATTAACACTTCTTCCTGGGTAGCCTGCTGCTGAACCGCAGCTTCTGGTTGTTCTTGAACTGAAGGTTGCAGTTCAGAAACAATCACTTCTGGTTGTTCCTGAATCGCAGGATCCAGTTCAGAAACAACCAGAACAACAGGAGAGGCGTCCGCTGCCTCGGACTGCTCCAAATTGGAGTGGCTAGGTCCGCCAATATTTGGAGTTGCCACCAAATATGTAGATGTGGAAGCAGTAGCCTGCAAAATAATAATTTAAATCTATTTACTATTTCTCAAATAAAATAACAATGATACATCTTTTAAAACAAAAAGGATTAATTTGCCAGACTCCTATCTAGAAAGTAGGTACATATGTACATATTTTCAAATTGAAGGGTTCAAAGATCTAATCTAAGGGACTAATCTCATGAACTACTGGTCCGATTTGAAAAAAATCTTTCAGTGTTAGATAGCTCATTTATCGAGGAAGGCTATAATATATCATCACACTAAGACCAATAGGAGCGGAGCACCAATGAAGAATGTTTCAAAATGAGGGGTTTTTTCCTTTTGAGAGCTTCCACTACGTGCACTGCGTAAACGGTTAAAGTTTCGCACGCGGACGAAGAAGAAGAAGAAGAAGAAGCTAATTCCATACTGAAGAAGTCTTTCTTCAGCATGGAATTATGCCAAAACACTTGATATAAGCACTCACAAATCGCACAATTCTTTACCTAGTTATTAATTTGTTTCCATACTTACTTATGAACGCAGTAGGTACGACAAAACTTTCGTAATTCCTTTTTATATTTTTCTATTAAAAACCACCGGTAAAAACATACGAAAACTGAGAATAATATTAACGTTCAAACTTCAAAATATAAACCACAGAGAAAAACATAAACATCGCAAATCTTAATGTCTATCTTCCGCAGATTATTGAACTCTAGTATTAGTCGTACAAATTATACTTTGATTTATTATAGCCAACTATTTTAATAAACTATACATATATATTAGAATTAAAAGTAAGAAATAAATTAAAATCTAAATTAAAAACTAATTATATTTACAAAAAATACAAGCCATCCAAGTGATCGTTAATGGGCATGGTGCCCAAAATACTGGCGCTATTACCTCGTTGAATGGCAAGGCTAAGCCGTTGGGCTAAATAAGCGCCAGCTCTTTGGTCACCAGAGGCGTGGATCAGTTTTTGGGACACAACATTTATAAAATTCTTCGTGTCCGATGACCATGGGCCCAGAGTCTCAAAAGCAAGCGCCGCAAAAACGTAGTCCTTAGTAATGGCTGAGTATTTGCGACGCTTAAGCAACTGAGCAGATTCAGCAGCAGCACCCGCCTTTAGGCACGAGCCTGATAGATGGGACGCTGCCAACGTATCAACGCAGGTTGCATCCCACACCAGTGCACGACCCATCGACCATGGTACTATAGTCATCCCATCCGGCCTCTTGCCGTCATCCCTGAACAAACCGGAGGGTTCCAGTTGTGCAGGGATGGAGGCAGTGGCCAGAGCGCGACGGACTATATCATTGAGAGCACCGTGGCGATACAAGCGGCCTGCGCTCCGAATGCAACTGAGTCCATGGTAACCAAACTGATCTACGCGGCTGCCACAAGGACAGTAATGAGGCTCACATACCTTTATTCCCAAGCGTAAGCAAACTGCCACACGAAGCGCTGTCCGGTCGAGAATCGTTCCCAGGCTATGAGATGGCAGAGCGTGAAGCCAGGGACCTGACTCTTTTTCGGATACGGCTAAAATACGGGCTTTATCCGTATCTGAGGTACACTGTGCTACGAGATCCGAATGTGTCAAGACAACACGCGGTTTGTCCCAAAGACCCTGACATTCCACAGCCGAAGGAAAGCTCTCCCCAGGACAAGAAGCACTCCAGGCCAGCCTCGCCTCCGACAGACTCTCAACCACAACATCAGTCCGACTAGACAGATTAAGGATCTGACTGATGAGTGTAATAGAGCCAGAAGCGGAAGATAAGAAAGCCGGGAGTGCTACACTTGAGATGGAACGTATGCCTAGGCCCCCGTATTCCACAGGTAGACTCGCTTGGGTCCAGGTGCGGTCATCAAATTGTAAATTTAGAATTTCACATAGAGTGTCTTTAAGAGACACTTCTAAAGTTGAGATCAAAGAAGGGTATTTCCAAAAGGGGCCGCACCTTAACAGATACATAAATTTAGGAGCAAATAAACATAACCGTAAAATATAAATGGCCATGTGTGGCTTTATGTCTAAAAGGCGATGCGAAAATTTATTGAAATTCTCTAATTTAGAATTTATTACAGAGGGAAATGCTTCATCAAATATTGGAGCACCAAGAAGGGTTAAATTTTGACTCGAAACTGTAGATATACCCGGTATCAAAAAACTCAAATTATGAAAAATTTCATTTTTCTTCTCAATGGGAATTGAATTTGGGAAGTAAGCCTCACACTTGGAAAAATTTAGATTTAGCCCAATATAAGAAAATTTTTGTATGATTGTTCTTAAATCTTGAAGAACTGACGACGCATCTCCTGCCAATGACCCATCATCTAGGTACCATAAGTTGAATTTTGAATTTAGGGACGAAATAATAGGATTTATAACGAGACTGAAAAGCGCGGGACCAAGTGGGTCACCCTGCTGACAACCTACTGCTGAATCCAGAACTTTTTCCCCAAACATTAATTTTGTGGGAGAGCCATAACATTGCCACAAATAGTCTAATAAAAAAGTAAAATTAAAAAGTCTGACATTTGCTCATACAACATTTCTCAGACGTGGTATGTTTAATTTGACCACATTATAGTCGATAAAATTAGCAGTGACTATCAAGCAATCATTTAACAGCTTAAAACGTATTACTCGTACTGTTTAAGGAGTTTATACATGCTTTTTATGATGCATGCATCTATGAACTTCACAAATAGTTCGAATTATACGTTTGACAAACGTTCACGATAACGATTTTCTTATCGTGAACGTTTGTCAAACGTATAATTCAAACGTACTATCGGGGGGCTGTTGAACTTGAACTGATTTACAGATAATATAAGATTTATTTAAGTTGACCGCCATTAGAATATTTTTCTCTTTAATTACAGGCAAACTTCCACAGCTTGGATGATTACATAGCCTATGAATATTTGGCGAAAGTGAGCCTTCCCCAAAGTCCACCTCCGGCCGGTCAGCCGCGCACCATCACACTGAGCTTCCCCGTCGGCAGCGGTGTGCGCACACCCGGCTTCTACCGGTTCATATACTTCAGCCAGCCCAACACCGAAGCCAGGAGTGTATTGGGTGAGTATCTGGCCATAGTAAACCTTCCTCAATCTCCCCCTCCGGCCGGTCAGCTGCGCACCATCACACTGAGCTTCCCCGTCGGCAGCTGCGTGCGCACACCCGGCTCCTACCTGTTCATATACTTCAGCCAGCCCAACACCGAAGCCAGGAGTGTATTGGGTGAGTATCTGGCCATAGTAAACCTTCCTCAATCTCCCCCTCCGGCCGGTCAGCTGCGCACCATCACACTGAGCTTCCCCGTCGGCAGCTGCGTGCGCACACCCGGCTCCTACCGGTTCATATACTTCAGCCAGCCCAACACCGAAGTCAGGAGTGTATTGGGTGAGAATCTGGCCATAGTAAACCTTCCTCAATCTCCTCCTCCGGCCGGTCAGCTGCGCACCATCACACTGAGCTTCCCCGTCGGCAGCTGCGTGCGCACACCCGGCTCCTACCGGTTCATATACTTCAGCCAGCCCAACACCGAAGCCAGGAGTGTATTGGGTGAGAATCTGGCCATAGTAAACCTTCCTCAATCTCCCCCTCCGGCCGGTCAGCTGCGCACCATCACACTGAGCTTCCCCGTCGGCAGCTGCGTGCGCACACCCGGCTCCTACCGGTTCATATACTTCAGCCAGCCCAACACCGAAGTCAGGAGTGTATTGAGTGAGAATCTGGCCATAGTAAACCTTCCTCAATCTCCTCCTCCGGCCGGTCAGCTGCGCACCATCACACTGAGCTTCCCCGTCGGCAGCTGCGTGCGCACACCCGGCTCCTACCGGTTCATATACTTCAGCCAGCCCAACACCGAAGCCAGGAGTGTATTGGGTGAGTATCTGGCCATAGTAAACCTTCCTCAATCTCCCCCTCCGGCCGGTCAGCTGCGCACCATCACACTGAGCTTCCCCGTCGGCAGCTGCGTGCGCACACCCGGCTCCTACCGGTTCGTATACTTCAGCCAGCCCAACACCGAAGCCAGGAGTGTATTGGGTGAGTATCTGGCCATAGTAAACCTTCCTCAATCTCCCCCTCCGGCCGGTCAGCTGCGCACCAACACACTGAGCTTCCCCGTCGGCAGCTGCGTGCGGGTGGGCTAAATTTTATCGATTCCCGCGAGAACTCTTTCCGGGGAAAAAGGTAGTCTATGTCCTTCCCCGGGATACAATCTATCCCTGTACCAAATTTTATCAAAATCGGTTGAACAGATACCAATTTTTTGATGCCCGCGGGAACTATTCAATTTTCCGGGATAAAAAGTAGTCTATGTCCTACCCTGGAATGTAACCTATCTCTGTACCAAATTTCATCAAAATCGGTTGAACAGGTGGGCCGTGAAAGAGTAGCAGAGAGACAGACACACTTTCACATTTATAATATTACAAAGTGATTAATCTCCCACAGGTATATCAGAGCCGTTCGAAGTAAGCAGTCGAGAAGACAGGTTAGTATCCCTCGACCCCTGCGTGGAGGCGTCTTGTAGTACGTCCCCCGGACGATCAAAACCCACCACCGCTACAACGGATATCTTCACAGACTTCACAGGCCTCGATGTCGCTAATCTGTCGCGCCACTTCTCAAACGATCTCAGCATCGACTGACTAAAAAGTTACATGCCCGGCTCGCCGGCGACCAAACGGAAAGACGGAGTCTAGTCTAGTCTAGGTTTTTAGGATAAATTGTAAATGAACTGGTAATGGGCCTGATTCTGTAGTGCATCTCTAAACTAAACTAAAATGGCAGCATTAAAAATATTGCTAACTCTTTCATAATACACGGAAAGTCTGAGGAAAGGGACATAATTAGATTTAAAGCTGTCATTTTAGTTTAGTTTAGATATTGTGTTATAAAGAATTGTCCACAATGGCAAAAGTACTTTGAGTATAAGCTTGAGTTTTACCGGTTTAATAAGCATATACCGGAAAAACAGTAACCGTACCATTCTTTGAGATTCTGCTTTAAAAATATGACGTGATATAGAGTCGAGGGAGTAAAATAGGCCTTTGTTCTCTGACCCAGAACTCGCTGAGGAGTGAGTGGAGGTTTCTTAAACAGAGTAAAAAGGTTATTGATAACGACGTTTTCATTTTATCAGGTCATGTTTCAAAATTGATTTGGTTTCCTGAACACATTTCCACTTTGCATTCCTGTCAATTAGAGAGAACTTAAATTGACAGGATGTTTTGTACTGATGCTCTGTTAGCCGTATACAAAAAAAAATAGCTATTTAACATTTACCTTACATTAGGTATGACGGTTTATAAAATATACTTCAAATAAATTGTGACCACAAAGTATAAAACGTTTCTGTACACAGTAGCTTAGGTACGTTGACATTAACCATTTGGGGCATAATTAATAAAAAAATATCTGTTATGAGTCGACAAGTTATTTAGAAGCATTCTTTGTAGAATAGTGATTTTTCGACAGTTAATAGAGATTATATTATTAGATTAGATTATATATTACGTTGATTAAGCTTAAACTTGAAAACGTGTTGTTAGTGTCACAAAATAAGGTTATTTTTAAAACTCGTACGAACTATCATCAAATAGAAAATCAGAATTATAGGAAAATAGGAAGGAAGAATAGGAAAATCGTAAAAAATTAGGTATCGTAAAATATTTACGAAAATAGATTCATCGGAAGTTAAATTCTCATCTTATTTATTATATCATCATTGTTAAAATATCTGCTGTTTACAGATAATTATTGTACTATTTATTCTTCTTTAGAATATCTGTCAAGTTTTCGCTATTGATAAAGGTACCTAAATGCCCAAAAATTACGCAGCTAAAAAAAAATTGTTTTTTAAAAATATTATAATATAGGATAGGGAACGAATAGAAGGTCACAAATATGCATTTATTTAGCTTCTCCGAAATATATTATGCATTTGGTTTGGTAGTCTTAAGATAAACCGATAAGCTTTATGTATATGTTAGGTAAGAATTTGACCCATCAAACAGGGGTTTCCCCTGTTTCCTAGTTATAGACCATACTGAAAACCTTTCACACCTATTCTGGCTTTTATAGAAGTAAAGTCTTGCACTGTTGCAACTTTACTTGCGATAGCCAGACCGGCAATCCGGTGATATTCTTATGAAAAATGAAATGCATAATTTTGACTCCTACATAACCGCTAGGTTTTGTCTAATTTGAAAACAAAATTGTCCATTTCTCTAAAGTAATCAGTATTAAAATGACTGTTTCTTTGAATTTATTCATAGGATTTTGGAAGGCATTTTTCACTCCTTTTTGTGGGACGTTTGAATAGCACACATACATTTATATTTTATAGTTACAACTATATTCTATAGGAATCATAGGGACTAGTATACAATTGATTTTCGATATTGTTTCGACGTCATCACAGTCGATAATGGTTGGGCCGTAAGAATACTCTGCACTGCGCTTCGCCAGATACGCGCCGGCCCTTATTCTCTATAGATATTTGGACATTATTCAGGCTTGAACGAAACAGATTTATCAAATTTAAATTACAATTGTAATCAAATAAATATTATAAATGCGAAAGTTTAGATGGATGTATGGATGCATGTTTGTTACTTAATCACGCCAGAACGGCTGAACGGATCTGGATGAAAATTGGCACAGAGATAGATTATAGTCTGGAATACTACTTTTTATCCCGGAAAATCAAAGAGTTCCCGCGGGAAACAAAAAACCTCAATCCACGCGGGCAAAGTCGCGGGTATCAGCTAGTAGTATATATAGTTTATTTCCATTGTAATTGTAATAAATAAAGTAAGCTCTATAGATCAAACCAATTGGGCTTGGAATAAGTGATTTTTGCTACAATGTGTCATATTAAAACTGGACAAGGCACTAATGTAGAATACTTCTACATTTGTACCTAGGCTCAAACCTTTGTATGCACCCGTACGGTCGGCCTAAACATTACAATACTAATAATAAAATTAATCTGTTTAAATAATTATGTATATAGCTAAGTTAATGTGTGGAACATCAGGTTATAATATAATATGTATACTGTCTTGAATACTATTTGTTAGTGATTATGTCAGTATAATTTCGTCAGATTATATGAAAATATTGTTCTAGTTATAGTTTATTGTAATGGAAATTGTTTTCACACATTAACGTTAACTACCTAAAACGAGTAAGTAATAATAATTTGGGTGTTAGGTTTACCCTTTGCCAGAACTATCGTTTGGAAGAAAATTATATATTCAGATATTCATCTGAATTAAATGGCGTGAAAGACAATTTTTATCCTAATTAAATACTTGAGATGGCTGACATATTTATTTTGATAAGGATTAATACTATGTTGGTAAAAACACTTCCGCAAGTAAAGCATTGGTTAGACCAAATTTGAAATTCACAAAAATGGTTATTGTGAATCAACCAAGATAGATATAAATATGCTATCCCGGACTTGTTTTAGAACTCTTTGAGGGGAACAAGTCCACCATACATTGTTTTTCTGTAATTTTAACAATTTACGCAGCGCACGCCAGCGCCAAAAATCGCCTCTCAGAAGAGGCGATTTTTTCCGATTCAGTTCCTTCACATTATTGCAATTTTCGTGAGGATTTTTTGAAAATAAAATATAGCCTTTGTTACTCCCTCATAATGTAGCTTTCTAAAGATGAAAGAATTTTTAAAATCAGTTGAGAAGTTTTTGAGATTATCCATTACAAACGAAACAAACAAATCTTTATAATATTAGTTGATATTTATTTTCGTGCATAAAGTTAGAGATTTAGTCAAGAGTCAGCATTCGAAGGACGTCACTATAGTCCGATTTTTAATTCAAGGTAGTAATTTGACATTTCAAGTGTTGCATGTTTTTTTCCTTTCATAAATAGTGACAGTTTCAGAACACGTAGGTAGCACAGGTAGTAGGTATAAGGTAAGATTCGGTACATGGAGGTAGGAATATATACCTAAATGAATCAAGGACTTCAAAAAAACTGAACTTACATCTATATCTTAAATTTTTGTCTTTTAGATTCCGTAGTTATACTAGATGCTAATGAATTATAGAGCACTCCCGCCAACCAATAAGCTGAACTTTCGAACTCGTAATATAATGACTGCAATAATATGGCACCATGGAGGTGGTCACTTAAATTCATTTTCAAATTCTTAACATTTAAACTCCGTAGTGTTTGCGAGTTGAAATTTATACTTTATGACGCTCTTGACCAACTTTTATTCATATTAATTGTTAAATTTTGATGTTTAAATAAATAGTCTAGTGCTTGGCTGCAATCAGACCTGGTTGCAAGTGGTGATATAACTGAAGCGCGCTTGCCTAGAAGACCCCTATTCACTCTTGTATTGAAGGAAGGAAGGTTGAAAGAGGTGGGGAAAACGGAAGCCGGAAAAGCTTTCTATATCCTAGCGATTCCTATAAGAAACGAGGAAGCAAATCGCTTTGTCCGTGGAATTTCGACTACGTAAGGTTGCAGACTTGGCGATGCCTTGCGTTACAAAACTAAAAAGGTGAGATCGAATAGTTCTTGAGCACACTCCGAAATATATCCTGTAGAACACTGATAGACTAGCAACTTTGAGCCGATGTTCCAAGCTTTGGAGCTTCGAATTATTTTCGTGTTATTTTAATGATTTTATACAAATAATGGAAATATAGATACCAGTAATTATTGTGTTTACATCGTAATATTTGCTTTCTCTGGCAAATATATATATTTTTGTTTACTTTCTTTTATCTTCGTTTTTCAATAAGCGTTTTTAATAATTTCATCTATAAAAATTGTGATACATTTTCATTAGTTACCAATAAATAACCTATTGCAAAGAGAAATCTAATTTTCGTTTTGTTTGTACGGAGTAGAAAAATAGGGCTAAATGAACATTAATAATAAAATTGTTTGATTGGATAGAAGGATAAACAATATAAAAGTTGTACTTATTAATTTAATTTTTCTCTACTTCTTTAATTTTTCTTTACTTAGAAACGATAGAAAATGTTTATTTACGACTTCTTTCTTGGAAATATTTCCTCGTTTAAACGTTATTAATTATGAACGGGACGTTTAAAGATCGCCGTAATGGTGTTCTCACCATTAATTTAAAATCTAAATTAGCCGTAATGTATTGACATGGCATTTTTTTTGTACTGGCTGATGCCCGCGACTTCGTCCACGTGGTTTAAGTTTTTTGACTCCCGCGGGAACCCCTTAACTTTCTGGAATAAAAAGTAGCCATGTCAGTCTCCTCCTCCTCAACTATACCCATGCCATGCCAAAATCACGTCGATCCGTTGCTCCGTTGCGGCGTGATTGAAGTTCAAACCAACAAACAAACACACTTTCGCATTTATAATATTAGTTTGACTAATTAATTTATTAACATGGAAATTTAAATAAGTTTTTAGGAGCGTTAGGAGGTGTAACTGAGAAGAACTTACAAAATGAGAAATTGTAAATCATAGACAAAGTTGGGTAGCCTATTCTAGTTACTCACTGGTATAATTATGATAATTAATTCAGTCTCGTTTTATAAATAATGCGATCAAGATAAATCCACGGACAAAACGAAAGCAATATACAGTATGTAAGGGCAGGGCGAGATAAAAACTTCTCTACCCTATAAGCTGGATAACAGAACAATAGTGAATGCCTCTGACGATTTATATCTTTAGTCACAACAATTGCTAGCGTGTTTATCCTTTTAAAGGTCTAAATTTTAGTGTTTTATCGGCTCACAATGTATCGTAGACAATAATACCTAGATAAAGTGTTCAAACACATTCTAAATGTAAAATCTAATTTTTATGACGTTACATATAGTCATTAAAATTTTTAACGACGCGATGGCGCGATACTAGATGATAGATGATGCCCGCGCCTTAGTCAAAGTAAATATAGGTTGTGTAAAAATCCAATGGGAACTTTTTTTGAGTCGAAAGCCTATGTCGGTCCCCTGGACGCAACCTTACTTCCTAAAAATCTATAAAGAATCAATCAATCAAAGATTTTGTATCGCAGTAGTTTTATAGCAGCGACGGACATGACGACGACCGATACAACCCCCGGTTAGCACTCTTTGTCTTAAAATTGCTGCAATTGGGTATTTGATTACTACTGAGATAAATTACTTTTTAGTGATTATTAAACAAAGGTCGTAATATCCACGTCCCCTGCTAGTTTTATTTTGAATAATCATTTTAAACTATCGATTAAAGTAAAAAAGTGCGTTCATTTCATTCAAAATCCATACTAAGCACGCATTTTGACGTTTGAAAAAAAAATTGCTGATTTGATTTGTTGTCAAATACCCAATTGCAGCATGTATACCATGAACTCAGCCAATTGAAATTTTGATTATCATCGCTTTGTGATTATTATCAATATATAAATAAATAAATAAAGGACTTGACCGGTGGAACTATGGCAGCTTGCCTAGGTGTCAAAAATCAATGTTCAGCAATGATTTCTTTATTATTGTAATTGTTATATTTCACTGTTTTCAGATAAAAAAGTTTCAGGAGTCTGAAGGCTCGGAAAACTGCGAAAATGAACAAAAAAAGTTTCACCAAAAGACTGCTTTCCCACACTAGATGGCGCTATTTATTGTGTTGAGCGAGTCTAAAAAAATATTTTCAAGTATTATTTCTTTATTGTAATTGTTATATTTTATAGTTTTCAAATAAAAAAGTTTTAGGAGTCTGAAGGCTCTGAAAACCGAGAAAATAAATTAAAAAAGTTTCACCAAAAACTGCTTTCCCACACTAGATGGCGCTATGTATTGTGGTGAGTCTAGAAAATATTTTTAAGTATTGCCCACTACTTTTAGTTAACAAGTTCAACTATTCGACCACAGATGGCAGCATATGCAATGTGAAAGGGCGTTCCAGTTTAACTATTCGACCACAGATGGCGGCATATCCAATGTGAAAGGGCGTTCCTTTAAACGCAGTATTTCAAAATGCTTTGTTCGATCTATTAGTTTGAGACTTGTCAAAAAATAAAAATAATTATAAACAAAACATACATTTCCTTTTCATTACTATTTAATTTATCAAAAATAAATCATTCATAATATAATGACTAAGGTACTTAAATGGTATTCATGTAGGGTTACAAGATTAGTATTAGGCATGGATATAATGGAACGTCAAAATGGAGTAGTGCTTAAAGAGGAAAGCGGACGCTCAAGATTTAAGCAATAAACGTACTGTTTTTTTTTGTCATTTGAACCCTGACCTTATTTGGAATAATAAATCCATAATAATTTCGTTTTGAATTTTTACACCTTACTGTAAAAACGGAAATCCTGTGCATTGTCCCGAATCGGAGGGCAATTACTGGTCATGTCCTTTATTTATTTATTGACCAACACTACAATTCATTATACTTAGTTTAACTAAACTTAACAAATACAAATTAAACTTATACTACGTGTGGTCAATGGGCCACCTCCTCAGCCCGTGCCCGTGACGTGCCCGATTACCACAATTTTTGTAAGTACCTACCCCGGGTTTAGCTGTTCTTCAAACTTCTGGAGATGTGCTCGTGACCACTTTCAATCCCTAAATTTTAGGGAACACCTAAGCCCATTAGGTGACTCATTAGGTTGATAACTGTCACCTAAGTGATGGTTACCACTTTGATGGTCTCTTTCTCGGAATTGTCGGTGCCCAAATGTAGTTACTGACGTAAAACCTGTCACCTCATTGGGCTTAGGGAACATCCCTTTAATTTAGGAATTGTCGGTGAAAACGGATATTCGACTACACTATTTTCACTCTTACTATAAATACGAAGTTTGCTACTTGTGAGTAGGTACTTACTCTGTCTCCCTGCATCTTAGAGCCCCTTTACATAGAGCAGCGGTAAGCCAATCGCGTGTTTAATTAGAGCGAGTATCTGATTACTGATATCAGTAAACAAGGTGCCCGAGATGTTTGCTTTGTTTTGCTGTTTCTCGTAGCCGCGTTTTCTATTCAGTACCTCTATTGAAATGGAATATAGCTCTTGTGGTATAAGATGATATTCCATGTTTACTTTGAGAAATCTGTTGAGCAAAGCTGAAAAGAATGAAGATAGGTACTTAATAGTGAAAAGGTCTATCGAGCAATGAGAGAGAACGAAGATACTTAACAGGGAAAAGGTCTATCTATCAATGCTGTATTGAGAGAAGTTCTACAAGAAAAAATCGACACAATATACCTAATTATTAAGCTATTTCAGGGACTCCACAAATTCAATAGCTCATCTTGTGACAAGAAAAATGTCCTCAAACTTCTTGTCTGGATACCTGCTTAGATAAAAAAAAATACTTATGTACTCATAAATTATAATAATGTATAATGTGTCCAATTTAGTATCCAGTTCAGGTTTTAAAAAATATTAGGTTATTGTTAAAATTGTCGGTTTAATTTATATTTACGAGAAGTAATTTGGGAAATACCTACCCGCTGACGATAAAATGAGTGCATGGCATTATGTGCTTAGCCTCAGTTATAGCTCAGCGATCAAGGGGCGGACTGAAATCCGAAAGATCGTAGTACTCAGAAGCTAATATGTAAAATCTTAGTTGTTATCTCAATTGTTGTAATTAGCTGAATTTATGGTAGGTAATAGGTATGCTTGCTGCGTAAGGTGGGTTTTGAGCGATAGCGATAGAGTGTTAGCCTATCAGAGATCATTACTTTCTCCTTATACCAATTACGTAACAAGGCGATTAGGTTTAAACCCCATCCGAAGAAATGTTCGAGTACAAGCTTGGTTACGGTTTTTTTTGTGTATAATGTGGATATGGATTGTGTTTAACGCCTATTCTTTTAAAAATAGAAGTTGTCATTGACAGTTTTCCTGTTTCGCTATTTGTTCTAGGTTTCCCATAGGTACTGTCTTAGATAGAACATAAACCTACATGATAATATATGATCATAGCTTACTAATTCGAAGATGTCTTGATTAATAGACACGGTGAAATGTTGTCGATTCTGACACCAAGATTACGTCAGACACCTCTATGATCGATATAGTTTCGATTTTCCGGGGTTAATTGCGTAAAAAATAAATAAGCTCATGAAATCAATGTTGAAATTGGTAATGGTTAATGGTATCATATTTGAAGTACAAACACATAGTGTATTAATATATATCCATGCATATTGTTAAAATAGACCGACAAAGGTTATCTTTTTATTAATTTTAACTACATAATTAAGGCAAATTAACACGTTCGCTGCAGTTGGCAAAAAAATACTGCTAGCAAAATTACCTTTCTTATATTTTGTTGTCCAATCGTATTTGTAGGGGTGCAGCTGCATTGGTTTATTAGGTACCCCTTTAAAAAGTCCTTCAATTTTCTTTTATGAATATAATCTACAAGTTTCATTTTACCAAGCCAACAAGTTGGTATTAATTTCAAAGATCTCATATACGATTATGCATTATTGTTTATTTTAATGGATGATGTAAGTTCCAACTTCCAAAATATTTACTATAAAGTTTCAGCTTAATCGAACGAACGATTCTCGAAAGCACAGGTAACGAACAGACAGATAGACAAACATTATCCATACTAATATAAATGCAAAAAGTGTGTCTGTCTGCTACGCTTTCACGGCCCATCTGGCCAACCGATTTTAATGAAATTTAGCATAGGGATAGTTTGAATCCCGGGGAGGACATAGGCTACTTTTTATCCCCGAAAACTAAGGAGTTGCCGTGGGTATCAAAAAACCTTAAAAACGCAGATGAAGTCGCGGGTATCATCTAGTTGTTTATCCAAAGGCATTGTTAAACATACCTATCACCCTGTACATAAATGCTTACCTGCTATACGCCACATCGTGATGCAGCAAACGGGTTGTGTATTTTTGATTAACGCATAAAAAACCGTGTCCAGAATATGTAGAACTAATTAGAAGGCAGGGTTGACTCGAGTCGAGTAGTTGCGGTGAAGTGTTGTCGATCTGTCACCATGATAACCGACTATATGATCGATAGAACTGGAGGTCAGTTGCGTATGAAATAAGTTGGCTTCCGTAATGAATGTTGCAATCTAAAATTTTTTTGTTATATTTTAGATAGGTGTAAATTGTATTTTTTTTATTTTCTTACGTTTACGTAGATATCTACAATAATATTATAAATGCGATAGTGTGTTCTTTTCAAGGTCCATCTGATCATCTATTAACCCGATATCTGACAAAATTCGTTATTTACAGACATGCTCAGACATCGCATTTTCATAATTTTCGCAATGTGCTCCGAGGCTCCCAGAATTGCAAGCCGTTTGTAAAAAAAACATGGGCTGTTTTGTATCCCGGAAAATCAAACAGTTCATACGGGATTTTCCAAAACTTGCTTACATGTGGACTAAGGGTCTTTTTTATATCTTTATTTTGTTACGGGGTACAGGGGGGTTATCACTTCGCGATTATGTTGATAATAAAAAAAACACTATATACAGAGTAAAACTTAATAATAATAATTTTCTGACCGGTTCCGCGTCGATAGATGTGGTAAGTGGTGATAGTGATAAGTTCTTTAGATATTTATGCTATTCGCGATAAAAAATCCCTTTAATAACTTCATTTGGCGATTGAATAACCAACCCTAAAACGAATTGCTCATTTCAATTGAATAATAATAATATAAGTATTATGAAAATTTACTATTTGAAATAAAATATTTTTCACAATATTTTATGTATGTTTTTAATATTGCGAAGTAAAAATGTATGTATATAATAACCATGTTTATTATGTAAGAAATAAAAGTAGAATTTAGAAAATATTTTTGTGACAAATGATTTATCTGCTTCTATAGAAAATATTTGATGATTGTGATTTGCATATTATATTATGTTTGTAATATAGATATTTAAAACAACATAATATGTTTGTATATAATATATTAATGTTTATAGATAGCGTCACCTATATATACCTACTATATTTACATATGTTACAGCTTTGTTTTTTTTTATCAATATCAGACTAGGTTGCAGGTTTCGTATTTAAGGTTTTAATGAATCAGCCGTTTTTGCAACAAAAATACATATTAATAATATAGTTGTATGGGTTAGGTACAAGTAATATTATTTCAAGTAATAGTAATTCGTATTTTATAATACTACCTACTTGTACAAGGCCGTTAAATGTGTTTAATGTTTTAAATTGTCTATGCCTTTTCATGTCAACCTCGGGATAATAGGCCTTATTACACTGCACTTTTTACAAGGCCCTGTGGTAAGGGCGTGGCCGCTAGTTAGAGGGTCGCTTATTACTCAGCAATAAGGACCAATTCAGGGACCCTTTATCCCTAAATATTATTATATTACACTGAAGTGTAAGGGTCCCTGTGAAAAGTGCAGTGTAGTAGGACTTTAAGCTTATCCAAAAGTGTCAGTATCACAAAATTAAATCAGATTAAGCCGTTTTGTGCAAGATGGCCTTAGGCGCATTTTGAACAAATACAAATTATACAAATTTGAACCTGAACGCATTTCGGTGTTTATTAATTAGGTTTTCGTTACTTGCAAAACTAGCATTTCAATGTGATGACAAAGTTCATAGTTATAACTTATAAGGTTTCAGTTAGGGTGTGAAGTGAACTGACCAATGTTACATAAACGTAAATTGATATGTTGGCGTAATATGATCGCTCTCTAGCGGTAATTAATAGCACTAGGTGTACCGACGTCACACATGCCAGGAAGTTGTATTGAGCCATGTTTACTATTACTCTATACTGATCGCACGTTAGCGACGAGCAAGCGCCGTACGCGTCGTACGGTACGTGTTTTTCTTCTAAGGAACAATAAACCTTAATTCGCCGTAATCCACCGAAGCAGACAAAAATCTATTTGGAGTAATAGGCATCGCGTGCCCTCCCGTTGTTGATGATATGCAGGTCATCATCATCGCGTACCTTCTTTAAAATTGGCGGTCATCATTCGAAAACTTCTCTATTTTGTGCCGCATCTTTGAGCTTCGGATAGCCCCGTCCACTCCTTTATATCATATATATTTCATCATGACGAAAAGTAAGAAAAACATGCAGGTAAAGCAAGTAATCAATACGCACCACCACCACATCACGTCATACAAATCTTCCAAAACACTCATCGGATGTTTCACTCCGAGACTGGAGATCCTCATATGATGTAAACTCCATAAGTAGAATAATGCAGTCTTTATAAACAATACAGTTGTAATGTGATAGTGATACAGTTGGTGCGTGCGGCTCGATCGTAATGTGTGATCAGCATTACCTATATCATATCCAGCATACCACCGAAATAATACCAGAACTTAAACATCATATATTAACACAATTTATAGATGAAGGGTTTTCTCCTATTAGACTGGAATTTGCCACGGTTTTAGCGTGATTTGTGGAATTTTCTAATACGTGATAAAGTTTCACATTTTTTAATTAAAATATTTATATAATGAAATGGCATAGTAAATAATAATATCACAGAATTTTGTAATATGAATTATTTTAGTAGTTTCATGATCTCGGGATTTTTTTGATACCTTAGTATTCGTATTAAACGATGAGATCAACAATTTTTCATTTGCCGCTTATAACAGGTACATAGGCAGTGGCACTTTCCTGTTTAAAGGGCGAATACTATTATTTTGTTACCTAACTACTTATTTTGAAATAATTTTAGTTGATGGAGATTGTTTTTAAATATCTTTATTTTTGTATTCTAGCCTTTTTGATGCCTTTGTAAATTGGTTAGGTACTTATAACGCTTGCCATAGATTTTTTAATAGGTAATTGTTTTAGAGTAGTACGATATTTAAGGATTTTAATTAATGACTAATGTTAATGTGTTATGGGTTGACGTTCTAATTATTTTGTTGTACTTATCGTACAGTTAAGTATAATATTAGTAGATTTTATTGTAAGAAATTTGTTTAAATGCAATTACATATTATTCTCGCTATACGAGTTCAGTGTTGTTATTCCAGTAAGTAAGTACAAACAATATTGTGTTAGTTAATAGTTTGCTGCAATAAATAATAATTTGTGTGGTGACACATTAGTTTTATTGCTTTAGAATATCTGCCGAAAATTAATAAGTATTAACATAGTCCCACGTGCCATTGGGATCATTGTGATATGATGTTAGCGCTTATCAAACAAATCATGTCGCGATAAGCGATGTTTATCTTGTTAGAAGAGCCCAGCGTCGAGCGAGGTGACGCGTTGATGTCGAATGCGCGAAGGTTCGTTGCGTACTGCGTAGCTCGTAGCGGGTTATCGGGAAAGCGCGGGAAAAGCGGCGGCTATCAGCCATTCAGTCCGCTCGTACCTCAGTAGGCTCGCGTCCGCCGTTGGAGATGGACTGGACCGCGCGTGCTCTGTTTCTCGCATTCGCGGCAATCGCGCTCGCGTTCGCGCGCGCCCACATGTCGCCTGCCTCCCACGACAACATACTACGAATACAGCTTTGGGATGCGGAAGGACTGACTCGGGAATCCGTATCCACGGAACCCACGTCACCGGTCCACAATAAACATCGCAAATACAAAGTTAACTTGGACATCTTGTACGATGCGATGATGGGTGATGAATATCACGGTGGTGCGGAACGATTCGCGAGACATAAAGTTAGGCACAAGAGACGGCGGCCCCGGCAGAGCGGGACCGATCTGCCGTGGAGGTTCCACTCGGGATCAGGGTTGCGAAACGTGGCGGTGTTCGACGACGATGTGCCCTGGGACGTTATCGAGGGTAGGAACTCTGGAAGCGTGAACGCAAGTGCTGTGAGTGATTCAAGTGCCCCAGTGAATGTGGAGCGAGATGTGTCCCCGCCGATGACGCTACGCCAGGATGAGGAGGTAATGATTTAGGGCAAACAAACCTACTCTATTCAACCTTATCGTCGCCTTAAGGTGGCTAATAACTATTCAATGTACCTTGCCCTGTGCTAACACCCCGAGCTCTTTTATTCAGGCCTCCCTTTCAGTTTAATCCTTGAGGGGCGATGCCTCGATAAAGGTGAATACCCTTCATTGTTTTTAAAATATGTTTCTCTCGGTAAACGCAGATTGTATCGCGCCGGCCGGCGTCGAAATGGTGTGAAATATTTTTAAAGAGAATTGACTTTTATCAGCTGATACATATATGTGATTGCGAAAGAATTGAAAGATAAGACATACCGCGTGATATTTTCGTAGTTTGTTATCGCGTATTGAGTAATAAATTAAGGGAAATTCACGGAAGTAACGCTTATCAATGATTTTCACATGATATTATAGCTGCTATGATATCAGGTAATCCGTCTGCCTTTGAAAAGACGCTTTCAACTCAAAGCACCAAGGACAGTTTATATTATACAAATTATTAATTAAAAGATTACGTCATATTTTGCTCATCTATTTGCTCAATGAAGTTATGTAGAGAATTGAGATAGATTATTCGACAATAATAACAGTTCTTATTTTAAAAAATAATTTAAAAAATCCTATTAAAAAAATCTTAATATTCAAGGTATTAATTTTTCCTGAAGACTCTTGATACCTACTAGTGATAAGTTATCTATTTACCTAGTAGACTAGGTAAATAGATAACTTATCACTAGTCTTAAAATAACGATTAGGTACGTTTCGAGTTGTGGTTAGATTAACAAGGCGATTTATTAAGAACAAGATGTACCGAACAACCATATTACACTGTCAACTTCTGCAGTTCAATTTGGATGAAGCAACCAAAATTAACCATGTGAATTTAAAGTAAATCAGTAGTCAATAATGGCTTTACATTTCTGCGCCTTTTAACCAAAGTTAAACAATTTGGTTGTATCGTGCAATGCTCGTTGCTGTCCCTTTTATTATGCTCTCTGCAGTAAAGGAGAGCACTAGATTTAGGCCTGTAATTTTAGTTTAGAAATGCAACAGAAAATAGCACAGTATACCTACCTACCAAGTTTCCTTCGTGGGTGACTACAAAGTAAGTACCTAGAAATAATGTACCTACCGTCACCAAAATTATGTTTTTTTCCATAGTTAAATTGTCATTTGTTCCTTTATAAACCCATGGAACGTCGTAAAATCGTGCGTAAAATAACGACGAACTTATGATTAAAATGGACATTGAGTACTTACTAAAAAATAAAGGGACAAAGCTACGAAACTAGTAAGTAACTGTTAATTTATCTAACCAGATGAACTCTTATTTGCATTCCCAGCCACAGACAGTAAACCACAATATTGGTACAAGCGAGGAATACCTGAACAAAGGTGGTTTCTGTGACATTCCTAATGTGAGATGGTTTCAAGCCAGAGCTAGTGTCTACGTGTCTGCCTGCATGACTAAATTATATCTACCTATGCTGAAATAAGATGATAAGTCACATGCCTCTAGAAGAGAGAAATGCGAGTAATTAAAATATTTTCTGTACTAATTTAAAAGTTACCAAAACACCGGACTCCGCTGGCACTCCATCATGCCTGTTGTTTATTAAATAGGTAAGTAGAGAAATACGTAGAGCATAGAAATAAGATTATGGCTGTGTACAGTCTAACTTAATGAGTACGAGACATCATCTTGTTTCTGTGGTGTTTTTTAAGAAAAAAATGTTAAACGGATTTTCATAGTTTTACCAATGTGAAATGAGTAAATACCTAAATAAGGTAGGTATGTCGGAGCAAATTAACCTAATCTATTAAGATTTAAAAAAAATATAATTTCGATCTCATATCCTACCAATCTAAATGAAGATGAATGATTTGAAATGATTTCTGATAAAGAAATCAGTAGTCGAGTAGTATCGTGTATACTCTTGTTCCATGAAAACAAACCTTAATGTTTTAGCTGTGAAAAAATCCAATTACAATGAAGACGTAACGAAAAAAAAGAACCGTTACATTACCACCAAACAGCGTAATAAATCCGCCAATCCTATTTAGCTTTGCAGAGTTAATACCTAATGGAAACATTAGAGAGACGTTCTTAGGTTAAATAGGATATAAAAAGCGGAAGCAAAACAGGTACCTACACGATACTTAAGAATTTAAAACTTGCTTATAGGAAAACTAATTATACCCAAATAGGTATATGGTGGTAGGTATCAATACTTATTAGCCAGTGAGTAGGTATACTATACACGTATGATACGAGTAGAAGTAAATATAAAATGCCATTTTATTTAAGTACTTATTCTATATTATTTTAGTAAGTATTTTTAAAGGACAATAGTTTTGTAACGTTATAATATACAGCTACGTCTTGTCTTGACACTACCACCATTCTAGCTACGGCAAGTAGGTAGAAGCAACAGGCAAGAAATTTTGCAGTTGCTTGATTACATTACTTTCTGCAAAAACATCAAAGTTTTTTACAAAATAAGTAACTGCCTGCCCTGCTTTGCTCGGGTCGATTTTCTGATAATAATTTCTGGCGGAGACCTACGCTGCCTTACTGAGAAAATTGTTAGTAGGTATTCAGTGGTTTAAAGCTGCCGTATGCCGTATACCGTAAAATAAAGCTTTTCTGACCGACCGGCTAGTTAGCTAGGCCGCGTCGATAGATGTGGGGTGACTATAAAATATGGATGGTTATTTCTGGAGTATTATAAAGAGTAGTACGTCGGGTTTCTTTTTGGATACTTAAGTGTCTTATTTTATTAAGATAAGTGACTAATTGAGTTAACTTTAGCAAACTTTACGAGTTAGATCATACAGATAAGCAGTGTCACACAGGTGCTAATTTAATATTCCAGTCATAACGCTTCTGGGACAAGCTTTCGGCGTCCATCTCTTGCTTGACTATTTTTATTATTTATTCAACGTCGCCCACACTACATTCTTTCCTGAGTGTTGCGAACCCTTTGCAGGTATTACGCTCGACCTTTACTCAAATTGTTAACCCAATTGTAGCAAGGGCCTTCCGAATATATAATGAACGGATATTTTTTATTCGCTATTCATAGAATGGCTGACTAAAAAGATGTTCACATTTTCTGTTGGATTTTTAAAAATTGTGGATTATGATTCCTCGATTTAATTATGGCCGGAAGGATTTTAGGGTGCCTTCAAAAATGGTTAAAAGGAACCCTTACGGTGCATCTAAGTTCATCTGTTTGTCTGTCCATTACGTCTGCTTATTTTAGTAACTACCTACGAATAGCTAGATATAATACCTAATGTTAATGACATGCCAGTAATTTGTAGTTCCGATGATTGCAAAGTGAAAAATCTGAAATTATTAGATTTATTATAGATTTACTTGAGTGAGCATCGCTGATGAAATAAAACGAAGTCTGTAACTAGCAACATTTTTTCAGAAATTAGCAATAAACATCTTTAACAAAAACTTACTTTTGCGCTCTATATTAAAAGGTATCTAACTTTGAGAAGGTATAACAAATCAATGTTAATATCACGTTTTTTCAAAGCTACACACTAATGTAGTTTTAAAAATAAATTACGTAAGGAGTTCACATTTCAAAAATTACCATAGTGAAAAGTATCTACCATTACCACCACCACCAACTTTTTAATTATTATTAAAAAAATGATACCTACCCATTAAATTGGCGCAATCATCGGCGGATCAATTCGCCCCTGGCATTTAAAGGGTATCGAGAAATGGGAGTCCATTAAATAACGAAAGTAGACTTATAACAGCTTGATCGATCGCGATAAATAGGTACCGCGTCGGTTAAAGTGCTTTAGCAATAACAATACACGCAGCCGAAACAAAAGAATTTCACGTTATACTTGATACTGATATTGGGATATGTTAATTGAAAATATCTGACTGCCTCGTTGGTCTTGTGCAGGGACTCCCAAACTATTTTGGACAAGAGACCCCTTTTCCAAAATGAACTGATCCCTCAGACCCCCATAGCCAAATTATTACTTTTAAAATCCTATCTCCAGTCTCTATCTTGTATTAATAGTAAAAATACTATTAATACAAGATACCTACTTACCGATTTAAAAACTTTGCGGTTGGTTAAGTCATCTTGACATCATTTTCTCATCAAAATTTAACAAAATAAATAGACATAAAATTCAGTAAATATCAAATGTAATTAATAATTATTAATACAAATTTTACTTGAAGTTTTTAATGGAATTCCAATCGCCCATTTATTCATAAGCACTTAATATTGTATGTATTAGGTACATAGTAACTGTATATTTATACCTATCGTCTATAGGTAGGTAAATGTCATACCATGGAATGTAGATTCCAGAGTGTAGACTGTAGGGTAAAGTAGTTCTAGTTTCAAATTCGATTTTCCCGATTCAAAGTTCAAAAGAGAAAGGAAATCAAAACGTCTTGCGAGTCACTGGGCATCGCAATATGATTGGGGATTCGATTGGCTATCGGCGTTATCGAATATGTATCGAGACCATTGATGTAGAATTTTAGTACCTATTTCGATGATCGAGACGTCTGGTCTGGTGCCGTGTAATAACTGGTCGGCGGCAGCCCTGACCGCGTGCACGCCCGCCGCCCGCAGGGCTGTCGCTGGACGCCCGATCGCCCGGAAATTAGATGCAAATCAATAATATCCTTCGCTACGGACCCGGATATAAAACAGTAAGGCTTGGACAAATATAAAGCGAGTCCAACACGACTCCTAAAATTCATAACAGGGTTAGGGAATTATTAAAAGATGACCTTTATCATCGCCCTTTTCTGTCACGTGTTTTCGTGGCTATACACACCGTGCATCGTGCCGTGAAGCCCTGCCGTATAATTTCCGTCGCATGATGTGTCTGTTTAAACTTAAACCTTAGTCTATCATTACGGACGATACGAAACACTAATAGAGTCTGATTGAATCGCTCACCTGGCTACTTGGTTTTTTCCGTGCCGGTAATCAACGCTTATACCTAACTTCGCATTTATGATATCCTAGTTATATTATTGTCCGCGACTTCACACCATCGTTCCATTCGTTCGTACACGGGTTCGGGCTAAACAGTTGCCGCCACGGGTTGCGTATGTCCAAGCCTTAATTGTCCTGACTACAGACGATATGAAACACTAATAGAGTCTGATTGAATCTCTCACCTGACTACGGGGATTTTGTCCGCGCGAACTATTAACGCAAATAACTTCCCGCTTATGAAATATCGTGCGGCTATAAATCCAAATTAACCGGCGTGGTTTATTTATCACTGTTCAAAGTTTATTATTCGTGATTTTGATTCATTTTGCTGCCAAATTACCTAGAGGGCAAATAATTATTTCTATACTTCGAAGCTAAGATTCAGCTTTATTTTAATGTCTCTTTAATATTAACTAAGTGCTAAATTTTTACGCACATTTACCTACTAATATTAGGTAGATATAAATACGAAATTGTATCTACTTTCTACTAAATTATAATTAGTGATGCAAAATTATAATTATAAGTGATGTAAGAATATTTATATCTTAAATCTGTCCCCAACTTTCTACAGTTGTTCATAAAATCTGTGAAGTATAAAATAAACTGTCCTAGCAAAAAACTAAAGGTGATTTGTAAATAGAAAATTCTTGCAACGCTTTATTATTAAAAATTCTTTCGAGCTGTCGTATGATTCTTGTGAGCTCCATTATTCTCATAAATGTCCTGGATCAGATTCTTATTAAGATAAATAATATTTATCACCCACCGTAAGCTGAACGTTAAGCGTTATTTTGCCTATTTACCCTGAAATTGCCTACTTTATTTAACAGTCATGTAATTTGATTTTATTTCCACGATAATGAAGGCTGTTGTTTAATTAGGTCCAATGAAACTCGTTATTGTTGTCCTGACAATAATACTCTTGTTTCAAAAAAATATTACGCAAAACCGCCCCTTGCATGTTTAATTTTTTTCAATATACTCTCATAATAATTATGTAAAGGATTTCTAAAAGGCTCTGGTATTTTGACATTAAAGCTATTTATTCTCGTCAAAAGCATTAAATTTTATGGGGCTAAATAATTTTTAGCATTAAAAAGTAATTACGTACTTGACTAAATCGTTGCGCGTCTGTTCACATTTTTTTTTTGCAGCCTAAGATGGTACCGGCCTGACCTGTTAGAGGTATGGCAGTTAAATTAAAAAAAATCTACACGGCATTGTAGCGGAACGCTAAATCGCTTGGCGATACGTCTTTGCCGATAGGGTGGTAACTAGCCACGGCCGAAGCCTTCCACCAGACAAAATGCCGTGTCATGGCTGCGAGGTAGTAGGTAAGAAATTATGCAGACTAATGTGGAAACGGGCGACCTTGGAAAGGGTATGGTAGTTAATATTTTTTTTAACATTGTCGGTTTCACAACCACCCGCGCGACGCGGAATTTAAATTATTCTATCCGAAATAGTTTGAACTAACGAAAGTAGTGCTTTTGAATAGTCGAGTGAATGCGCCACTGGTTCGGAATGCCATTTCTACTGAGAAAAACCAGCAAGAAACTCGGTGGTTGCTCTTTTGAAAAAAATAATTTACAATTTCATCAATGTGTACATACCTAACCTCTGTCCTTAGCATTCCTAGAACGAGACAAATCCAGGCTCTTATATCATTTACATAAACTTCAACAGTGTAATAAGCTTTTTTCTCGAGAATACTTTTAATGGATTTCTTAAACGTGTGTAAAGTCAAGGTTTAAATAGGTTGTGGAATAACTTGTGTTATGTTTTATGATAACAGGTATAGGTACGTTCCCAGTGAGCTGAAATGGCAACCCTACCAAAAACGCAGCGATATAGACCTCCCTCTAAATAAAGGACGATTTGAAGCAATTCGCTAGGAGCCATTCGCTACATAATCGCCACAAGACTATGTTCCGTCGGAAAAGAGATCTGCTATAGAAATTTATTGGTTGAAACGACGATGACGATTAGGTACTTACGTATATTTAAGTTTAACAATACAAGTAGGTACCTACATATTAATATTTAGTATTATTTTCTTTGGAACCAGCCACACCACCGCAAATATTTTGACTTTCTGATCTGACATAAAAACATAGGTAGGTAAGTACTTATTTAAAGTAGGAAAATGTGATTGAGAAATTTTAACCCAGTATTTTAAATAAATTTAAGTAAGTAAGCCATATATATAGGCACATAAGTGCTGGTAATTAAACGATTTACCATAAGGCTACGTTCGTACTGCGAAAAACATTCGCGCGAATTTTATTTTCGCGATTTATATTTCGCGTACGGATTTCACCTACTCCGCGTTGCGAAATCCGAATGCGGTAAGCATCGTACATCTCCATACAGCACAAAATATTTGCTCGAATTATCTATATAATACAATTCTTACCGCACCGCGTGAATTTGTATCAGACCAGAGATTTTATTCGCCAGTGAGTATACCTCCATATTATGATTTATAGTGTTAAAGAATTGCGAAAAAAAAAATCGCACGAATGTTTTTCGCAGTGCGAACGTAGCCTAAAGGCTGACTGTTAAAGAAATACAGGTTTCCGTGTGGCAGTGGCTTCTTCAACCAGACATGTTGTCTGACTAAAAACCGACGCGACTTGAGATGCCATTCCTTGTAGTAACATATGGGTGTAATTATAACGACAGAGCGTGTGTTTTGTTCAAAATTTCGTGAATTTTTTCATCACTTATGGAACTTTGAATTGTTCTTGAAATTTTTACAAGTGAATTTATTATCTATCAAACCAACCAAAAAAATGATGTACTTACCTACCTAAAAAATATGTTAATAATTACAAACGGCGGAACGAAATCCTAAAGGAGTACTTACTCGTAGGTTCAACTGGTCTAACATTCCACGATGCATGATCAGAATTCAGATAAGGCTAGCTAAATCGTTATAATTTTTTATGTAACAATTGTATTTCAACATATATGTCACCGTAAGATTGTAAAAACCGTTAGATTATAATCTAATTCGCGAAATTGTAAACTGTCGAAAGATTGTGAACCGTTCAATGTTCTGAGTTTCAATTTTTGAAATATTCATTGTATTTACGTTTTCTTGACTGTTTCTTGTAGGTTAGGTTAGGGTTCGACATAAATTAGGTTTTATCGGGTTAATATACCTAACAGATTACAATCTACCGAAAAATAATGCGTTAAATTGTAATCTTTCGACAGTTTGCAATTTCGCGAGTTATATTATAATCTAACGGTTTTTACAATCTTACGCTGACATATACAATGTATTTCAATACATAAAAAAATACTTATTTTATCATAATTGAAAATAAGCACATTTATTGAAAAGTAAAGCAACTTCAAAGTAAGTAACTAGATGATGCCCGCGACTTCGTCCGCGTGGATTAAGGACTTTTTAGTTCCGCGGGAACACTTGGATTTTCCGGGATATGAGAGATAGAGGCATATGTTCTTCCTAGTTTCTCGGGATGCAATCTATTTATGCATTTAATGTCATCAATATCAGTTGTTCAACTGAGTTCAGATGAGCCATGAAAGCATTATGCAGTATGTGTGAAGCACACTTTTGCATTTCTGATAAAGAAGAAGATAAAGCATTATAATCAAATTCTCATCTTGTTGGAAAATGTACGTCTATACTTATTTAAAATATATGACTGGTCATTAAACAAGGAACAACAACCATTATTTTATTTAACCATGAATTAGCGAACCCCGACCAACGGTGGTTGCACGCAAGTCCATTTTAATTAATAATTACACAGGGATCTAGCTTCTAATTTAATAATGGTAGTGGTATTGCAGCTCTGAGCTCAAGTTGAGCTTCTGCTAAGTCGATGAATTATTCTCGTCGTAATATTATAAATGTAAAATGTTGTTGAGTGTTGGTTTGCTGGTATGTGCTTCCATCATGAGATGGATTGGATCGCCGTGATTTTATACGACTTCCTGAAAAAAGAAGTATATTGTTTTCAGGGTTCATGTATGTATGTATGTTTGTATGTGAGTTTGTATGTTCCACCATAACTTCTATATTGCCTGAACTGATTTTGATAAATGAGGTTTTATAAAAATGTGAATAAGATTCTAATTTAACTAGATTAATTTAGATTTTCAATTTTTTAGTCCGTTTTTGGCAGGGCAGTCGTGTTTTTTAATTTTTTAAATTATGATTTGCTTATGTAGCTGATTTTCAGGTGAAACGCGCCTAGAAAATTCGTACGTAACAATAAAGCCTTAAATGTCTGTCTGTCCCTCTAGTATAGATGGGAGAGAGACAATTGTACGTACCTGTTTGTAATTATTTTAGTAAACTATTGTCGAAAATTTTGTACACTTCCCAAGTTAAAGGTACTTAAAGAGAAGCTCAAAGGGAAGAAAGCAACATGTTCGAATTCCACTCACGAAACTCGGACATTTGTATTTTTCGTATCTAATTTTTTATTTGTTTTTCAATTTTTTAAATAGAATAATGAAAGTAACTATGTCCTTACGAGGTAACGAGTAAGTAACTATGACCTTACGAGGTGTCCAACGACACGGCAGTAAGTAATGTGAAATTCGATTAAAATGTACCCCTTATGCCATACAGAAAGTATCGTATCCAGTAAAAGATCTGCGCCGTATTTCCCTTTTATTTCTCCATCAGCCAAATTAAATGTAGCCAACTTTCAAGTTCAAAAATTATGATGTTTTCGCGTGACCCATTACTATGAAACAAATTTTTCGTGCCCTTAACTTGCTTATTAATTTTTATGCGTTTTTTTGTCTTGATTAATATATTTAGAAGTTATTAGGTGTAATATTTTAGCTCGTTTATTTGAACAAAACATGATTTTTTCGAATTAAGTACACAAATTTATGTTCGCACCAACTGTTATTCACACCGAATGAAAAAAGTTACTTAAGTCTACCATAATAATGAATTGTTTAGAAATGCAGTATTTTTAAATGATTAAAAATAGCTTGGATTAAGTAAATTCATTTTTTACGGCATTTGGTGGAGAAAAGCTTGGACAGGAATAGCAAGGCGTGATGGAAAAAACGTCTTCACAAATTGTCGCGCGTCACTATAGTCGGACTCATTGTATACCCAGGCGGCCAGGCCTTAAAGCCTAGTAGGCCTACTGATTTAAGTACGTCTCATTTCAAATTATTTCGTAGATACTACTTAATACATGCTAATACTAAATGGGAGTCCATTATGTCAATGAAACTGTAGTGTTAAACTGTAGCTTCCTGTGATTCAACTTGGATTCAATGAATGGCGAATGACAAAATGATCGTTAGGCTCTAAAATCAAAAAGCGCTGCAGTTTAATAATAATAATACCTTCCGAATATTTACCACGTTTAACTTCAAACTAAAGCGTATTTTATGTAATACTAGATGATACCCGCGACTTCGTCCGCGTGGATTAAGATTTTCTTATTCCCGCGGGAACCCTTAGTTTTACGAGATAAAAAGTATTCTATTTCCATCCTCGGGATACGACCTACCCCTGTACCAAATTTCATTAAAATCGGTTAAGCAGATGGGCCGTGAAAGCGTAGCAAACAGGCAGACAGACAGACAGACACACTTTTGCATTCATAATGTTAGTATGGATTGCCTGTCTGTACTCTGTACCATCATAAGCGAGCAAAAAGACAATGGTTAAAATATTTGTATACGATTACAATCAACTCGCATAACACACGTTGCGTCGATAATAAGTTGAAAATATGTAAAGATCGCCGATAGCGGCTGTTCGTCGAATCGATTCGAGTTTAACTTCGAGTCACGTAGATAAAAATCTCCCATCTGGCCCACTTTAAATAAAGAAAACGTTATGGTTACTTTTGTACCTACAGGAATTTTAAGGAACGAGGTACTTAGGTATGTGATTTTATAAAGTTAAGTGTATTAAACATTGGCGTCTGGCGAGCGAGTCGAGTGATATTTTACAAGCTCCTAACACCTACCTGTTTTTAGAGTTTCGTACCCAAAGTGTGTCAACGGGACGCTATTACTAAGCTTCCACTGTCCGTCCTATACTTATCTGATGAACCGTAATCTATACTTCTATACCTACTAATAATATAAATGTGAAACTTTGCATGGATGGATAGATGTAACTCAATCACGCCTGAACGGCTGAATGGATCTGGATGAAATTTGGCACAGAGATTGATTATAGCCTGGAAAACACATAGAGTACTTTTATCCCGGTAAATAACCCGGTCCCGGGAACCAAAATAACCTTTATCCACGCGGACGAAGTCGCGGGCATCAGCTAGTAAAAAATAAAGGAGCGCCCCCGCCGTATAAGAAACGTGATGTTTGAACGCCTCTTTTGTTTCTTTTACTAAACTTATTTAAAAAAGTACAAAGTTTTAAATGTTGTACGATGGTGTGAATGTTTGAGTCTTTGTGTGCGAGTCCGGCTCGCACTTGACCGGTTTCGCTGTGAAAAAAGGTGCCAAGTAACGATGCACCAACAGCAGTATATTTTTAACGTGTTCGACTGCGACCGACGAGGTACCGGGTTCGAGTCTCGGGTCGGGCCATAACAAGTATTGGGTTTTTCTGGCAAGAAATTCTCAGTGCTAGCCCGGAGTTAGGAAGTCCGCGGTGTTTCACCCCCGTGCCTCGGAGAGCACCTAAAACCGTCGGTACTGCGCCTGATCTTTTTCCGATCGTGTCGGATTTCCGTCCCATTGGACTATGAGAGTAAAGGAATAGTGTTTGCACTATTTCCCGCGCAGATGGCTTATCTCTCTGGAGATTGACCGCCGTGGCCGAAATTCGGTCGGGAGGACATTATCATTATTTTTGACGACCTCCGTGGCGCAGTGTTGAGCGCTGTTGTCTTAACGTGCGAAGTTACCGGGTTCGAACCCCAGCCAGAGTCTGGCCTGATGGGACTGTGGCTAGTTACCACCCTACCGGCAAAGACGTGCCGCCAAGCAATTTAGCGTTCCGGTACGATGCCGTGTAGGAACCAAATACGGTTTATGGGTTTAATATAACTACCATACCCCTAAGAGGTTAGGCCGCTACCATCTTAGACTGCAACATCACTAACCATCAGGTGAGATCGCAGTCAAGGGCTCACTTGTAGTTGATAAAAAATAGGTAACAGTTGTGCGAAATGTCATCTGCGTGCGGATATCAGAATCAGAGAGGTCTACCTCGTAAAATTTTCTAATTTATGTAAAACCGTATTCAGGTAAATTCACTTAAAAAATTATGAATTAATGTGAGACAATGCGCATAAACGCGGTTTGCGACTTTGTAATAATATTTTTTAAAGAAAAGTCAGAAAACAATTATATTATTGCAACTCAAGATAAAAAGTGCTTACCAGGTAAAGTAAATATTTTCAGTTCTGTAGTATCATCACATACCTAATAGGTAATAGTACAATGTAACGACTACGGTTTCATGTAATTTTTAAGCGACTTAGGAGAACGTTCTCAATTTGGCGCGTATTTTTCAAATCGTGAACCCTGACACTAAAAAGTTAAAAATTTAAATTCTTTTCAAAAACGGACTTCCAAAGCCACTGTAAAGTAAAAAAAAAAATTGATTTCTACACACTATGTTGAAGTCGGGCGGGTGTAACAAGGATAAGCAAAGTTGACGCAACAGGCTCGCCCGACTTCAACATACCTATTTATTAGAAATGTTTAATTGGCAGTTAACTACACAATACACAGCCTGAAGTTTTATATTATTACACATGAGGCAAGCCGTTAAAAATAGACAGACGTTAATTGAAACATCATGTCCGTGTTCCTCTGATTTAAAAAAATGATTTCAACGTGATTTCAATCAACGTAATTTTTTCGACCCCGAAACAATTTGTTCGTCCACGCCAAACTAATTCTCATTCAGACAGCAATGCCGTTAATCTTTATTAGATGTGTTAATAAAAATGTATCATGTGATGTTTTATTTTAAATAATAATATGCATATAGTGATACTGTGATAGCCTAGTGATTAAGATCTCGGCCTAGTATTCCGAAGTTAGATCTACGTTCATGCATTTTTTTTGTACTTGTGCGTTTTTTTGTAGCCAAGGAAAATATCATGAGGAAACCTGTGCGATATATATATATATATATATATATATATCGTACATACATACACACACACACACACACACACACGCACGCACACGCACACGCACACCCGCACGCACACTTGTTTAACTTTGAGTAGGTATTTGTTTAAAAAAATGTATAAGTAATTTTGTAATCTTATTTGGCCTTATATTACTAAAAACGCTGTTTATTACAGATAAATAAAGAAAAAAAATATATCTATTATCTACTAGCTCTCTAAATGGCGTCTTGATCAGCTTGGTGGACTATGGTATGTCTACAATAAAGAAGAAACTGACTGCCTGCCATATTAACGTACAGGTCAAATTGCGTGGTCTAGATATAGCTTTTGTTTTATTTTATTTTATTTTATCCACTACAAGTTAGCCCTTGACTGCGATCTCACCTGATGGTAAGTGATGATGCAGTCTAAGATGGTAGCGGGCTAACCTGTTAGAGACATGGCAGTTATATTAAACCCATACCCCCCTATTCTTTCTACACGGCATCGTACCGGATTGCTAAATCGCTTGGCGGCACATCTTTGCCGGTAAGTTTATTTCTACAACGTAACTACTACATACGACTTTATATGCCTAGCTAGTACCTACTAAGGATAGCCAAGGATTGCGAAAAATTTCAAAAAGCGATGGGTAGGTATTAGTTAAATGTCCTGTAATCCTGTGCTATAAAACGTTGGTTCGTACCAAATTTCAAGATTCTGAGTTCATGGGAAGTACCCTGTAGGTTTTGATTCCTTTGCGAGTGTCGAAAATTTACAGCATAAACGGCTGTATCTTTTGATCGTTGGCTTAGAAGTTTGATTCTTTCACAGCTCCAAGGGGCAGTAGACCTCAGTATTTGATAAAAATTTCAGCTTGATACCACCATGCGTTCCTGAGAAAAAGGGTCTTGACAGACAGACGGACGGACAACAAAGTGATCCTATAAGGGTTCCGTTTTTTCCTTTTGAGGTACGGAACCCTAAAAATGGGATCTTTAAATCCTAAATCCAAGAGGATGAACTCACATAGGCTAGTCCTGAATAAAAGCTTACGCATTCAGAAAGCAAAATAACATAACAATAAGCGTAAAGCGTTTTTAAGAAGCAGGCCAAGTTATTGTTATTGCTTGTCCATTACTCGTTGCAGTTATTGTTTATTGCATTGTTACCACACGTTTATGAAAGGCTTTTATTCCATAGCTGTAGGAGTAGATGTTAACTTTAAATTAAAAGTTAAATTTAAAAATTTAAAACGTTTAACCAACCAATCTGAAAAGAAAATCTAGATTTTGAAATATCTTTCATCAAACATACTTGTGGCGGTCTTCGTAGTCCGCACATAATCCAATAGATGGCATTACTAGTACGATTCACTCGACCACGAAGAGCCCAACTCACGATTACGAAGCGTTCTCTGAATTACGCTATATATACGACCTCCAACGATGAACGGTCGGACCAGTGGTCCCCGAGCACATCACCTGCTCGGAGGATGATCATCCTTTGTTACGGTCGAGCCATATCACCTGCTCCCGTGCATTGGAGGCCTCGGCGACATCTCCAAGCCGCCGCCGACGTGATAAGCCGACGTGATCTCCAAGCCGCCGCCGACGATCAAAAAAAACAAACCGACGTGACGTCACAGCCCTGCCGACGCACATCAAGCCGACGTCACGCCCTCACTCGTCAGACCTGAGCAACATCGTACATCACAATATAAACCCTGCAGTCATCGCAGCGAGGACAACATCATCAGTACGCACAGCGGGACACAACAGCATCACAACGCAGCACAGCAGCACAACGCAGCACAGCAACCCAACGCAGCATTACAAAACTCAATGCAGCACAACAACCAACGCAGCACAGCAACCAACGCAGCACAGCAACCAACGCAGCACAGCAACACAACGCAGCAACGCCGACCGATGTTCCGGCACAGCCGCTCACAGAGCCACACGCTCAGCGGCCAGCACAGTCGATACGCAACCGCATTACAGTACGCAGCCCGTCGACGCCAGTACCAGCCGCACAAGTGGGTCACACAGCCTCAGAGTAGTATGAACCTACAACGCCACTACCCTGGTTGTTGCACGACGCCGCTTCACTGAGTACTTCCCGACGCAGCGCTTACCTGAATGTTCATCGACGCCACTTCTCCAGATGCTTGCAACGCCGCTCAACTGAATGCTGACGACCTCCAGACTCGAAGGGGAGTGATGTGGCGGTCTTCGTGTCTTCGTAGTCCGCACATAATCCAATAGATGGCATTACTAGTACGATTCACTCGACCACGAAGAGCCCAACTCACGATTACGAAGCGTTCTCTGAATTACGCTATATATACGACCTCCAACGATGAACGGTCGGACCAGTGGTCCCCGAGCACATCACCCGCTCGGAGGATGAATCATCCTTTGTTACGGTCGAGCCATATCACCTGCTCCCGTACATACTCAAACAAATCTATACCAATATTATAAATGTGAAAGTTTGGATGGGTGGATGGATAGATGGATGAACGTATGGATCGATGGAAGTTTGTTACTCAATCCAGCCCGAATGAACGGATCTGCATGAAATGTGGCACAGATATAGATTATAGTCTGGATAACACTGCTACTTTTTATCCCGGCGCGGGAACCAAAAACCTCAATTCACGCGGACGAAGTCGTGGGCATCAGCTAGTAGGTATAATTATATTTTCAAAAGATACACGCCATAACATCTATCCTATCTTAGCGGTAAATGTGATAGCCCAGTGGGGCCTGAACGATCAGCCTCCTGTTCAGGTTAGTCGGGGTTCAACCCCCGGGCACGCACCTGTATTGGAGCTATGTGCGTTTTAAGAAATGAAATTTAGCTATAACGGTGAAGGAAAACATCGCGAGGAATCATGCCTGAGAGTTCTTCATAATATTCTCTAAAGGTTTGTGAAGTTTGATAATCAACACTTAGCCAACGTGGTAAACCATAGTCTAACGCTTCTCATACTGAGCGAAGACGCGTGTGAATTCTCGATTTCTTGTGAAAATGTATTTTTGTAAATATTCATTTTTCCTCTTTTCATATACATTTTTAGAGGATGGTTTTGTTTATTTTACAGGACTATGATTAAGTACCCAATAATTATGCAGTTTGCAGATATGAATAGTTTCAAAGGTTTTAAAATTAAATTCGATACGTTTCAACTATCCAATATCATATTAATTATAAGTAATCCTTATATTTCATTAGGTAGAAGTAGATTATCATGATATATAAAAAATGGTCTATCAACTGTGCGTTCTGATAAACATCAGCTACATAGTAATTTTTTTCGACTAAAGATACGAATAAATATTGTAGAAAGTCTTTAGAGTAATAACACAGGTACCTAATAGGCAATGGGTATCCAATTTTTGTAAAGACCAGCTGTGGCTAAGCGTTTGGTGGATATCAACTCAATTATCTTTCACGGAGCTTCTAATTACGTAAAGTAATGGACTGAATAATTTCTTTGATGCCTTCCTCCAAGGAAGTTATTTGATTACGGCCCGATTTTTCAATCCCCGAATATGTTTTAAACTATAATTTTGGTAATAATTTGATGAGAAAGTTAAGTAAGTATGTCAAATTTGTGTTTTTTTTACTTGTAGAAGTCTATAAGGACCTATTGTAATTAAGTATTGAAAAAAACTACTTGTCAAGATGTTGTAAAGTACTTGTCGCTAGTTTGTTATTTGCATGTTATGCAGTGAACTTAAGTAAAAATCATGCTAATTAAGTACTCATGTAGAGAAATAACTTTACAGCCGAAATGATATCCGACTAAAGCATCATCTCATCTCGCATAATAATAATTCTTAATAGGTATGTACCTAAATAGAATAGGACGAAAAATCCTGACTTTCCTCATAGCAGAGTGGCCTAGGTTCTCATGTAGTTTAGTCCAAACTTACATGAAAAAGTTCATATATTTTGCTGTGATTGTGCGTACCGAACTATATTTATTAAAATATAATACATACTATTTTTATCTATTTCCATTACGTTAATGTTGATACGTTTTTGTTGAAAAGGACATGACCAGTAATTGACCTCCGATTCGGGACAATGTGCAGGATTTCCGTTTTTACAGTAAGGTTTAAAAATTCAAAACGAAATTATTATGGATTTATTATTCCAAATAAGGTCAGGGTTCAAATGACAAAAAAAACAGTACGTTTATTGTTTAAATCTTGAGCGTCCGCTTTCCTCTTTATGCACTACTCCATTTTGATGTTCCATTATATCCATGCCTTTTTTTTTTTTTTTTTTTTTATCGCTGGGAAATGCGTTTAGGCATCCCTCTCGGAAGCAGGCAGTGTGAAACTGCGATGCTTCCGAAAGGGTATGTGGGACTCACTGGCACTCCAGAATACCCACTAAAACCCAGCGGCGCTCCTGCGCATCGCCTTAAGGCTGGGTTACGGGAACACTCATTATATCCATGCCTAATTATAATCTTGTAACCCTACATGAATACGATTTAAGTACCTTAGTCATTATATTATGAATGATTTATTTTTGATCAATTAAATAGTAATGAAAAGGAAATGTATGTTTTGTTTATAATTATTTTAATTTTTTGACAAGGCTCAAACTAATAGATCGAACAAAGCATTTTGAAATACTGCGTTTAAAGAAACGCCCTTTCACATTGCATATGCTGCCATCTGTGGTCGAATAGTTGAACTTGTTAACCAAAAGTAGTGAGCAATACTTAAAAATATTTTCTAGACTCACCACAATAACTAGCGCCATCTAGTGGGAAAGCAGTTTTTGGTGAAACTTTTTTTATTTATTTTCTGTTTTCAGAGCCTTCAGACTTAACTTAACTTTTTTATTTGAAAACTATAAAATATAACAATTACAATATTATAGAAAAAATACTTGAAAATATTTTTTTAGAAATGAAATGAAATGAAATTTATTTGCTGAATATGAGTATGTACAGATGTTACAAATTTAAGGCGTTCTTCATATTCTACTATTTATTCTACTATTATTCTATTAGCATGCAAATATTTAATGTAAGTACTCATTAGGAATAGTATTATATCTAAAATCATTCTAATGAGATTATGATATCTGAACACATGATCATGTCCAAATTAAAATAAAATTCACATATATAGTCATATTATGTCAATTTAAATAAATAATATGTCAATTAATTGTTAAAAAAATCAGGTAAAGAATAAAAAGACTTGTCACACAACCAACGAAAGAGATTTCTTTTAAAGCTACTTGTATTTTGATTTTTTATGTTGTTATCTAGTTTGTTATAAATTTTAACACACATAGCATGTGGAGATTTACACGTTTGTTGTAAATTATAGCTTGTAGTGCATAGTCGATTTTTGTTTCTTGTTATATTATAATTATTTAGTTGTGAGAAGGTCTTGAAATACTCCATGTGCCGATGTACAAAAACAGCTATTTCATATATATATAGACATGGCAGGGTGAGAAGCTTGTGCGTTTTAAATAAAGGTCTACATGAATCAATTGGCCCTTTTAAATATATGCTCCTTATGCACTTTTTTTGAATCACAAAAAGTTTTTGTAAATCAGTAGAGTTTCCCCATATTATAATTCCATAGCGCATTACAGACATGACGTAGCCATGGTATGCTACTAATGCTGCTTCTAGAGAAACTGTACGTCTTAAGCGACGCAAAGGGTACACAAATTTATTTAGTTTATTACAAATGTCCTCTATATGTTTTTTCCAGTCACAATGTTCGTCAAAGTTAATACCTAAAAAAAATTTGCATTATGTACAATGTCAATTGATTCATTATTATAGTTTATATCCAATGTCTTATTATGTCCTCTTTTAGTTTTAAATTGCATAGGTACATTTAGTTTTACTTATGTTTACGCTTAAGTTATTATTCCCTAACCAATTAATCGTTTCTGACAATGATTTGTTTACGTCATACTCATGTGTCTGCGTGTTTTCACATGGAACAATTATAGTGGTATCATCAGCAAAGAGTATAGATGGGTGTGATATGTTTCTTGAGAGGTCGTTGATATATAGTAAAAATAGAAGTGGACCCAAAATGCTACCCTGAGGCACACCGTAATTATTATTTTCATACTCAGACGCATACACAGTGATGTTTTCACCATTCTGATTCTGAATTATTGTTTTTTGTCTTCTATTGGCTAGATATGATTTAATCCATTGGTGTATTTGTCCGCGAATTCCGTAATGTTCTAACTTGTTTAATAACTTTTCATGATTGACAAGATCAAATGCCTTGGACATATCGAGAAATAGAGCAGTTACGGGTCTTCCTTTATCTACTGACTCTAACACAATCTTGACTAGCTCAAACATAGCCGTTATGGTAGATCTCTTTTGTCTAAACCCATGCTGTGCGTTAGTAAATATGTTAAAATGTTCAGCATAGTAATAAACTCTTTTGTATATAACCTTTTCAAAGATTTTTGATAGAACCGGAATTAAGGCGATTGGTCTATAGTTATTTACGTCGTCTTTCTTTCCTTTTTTATACAAAGGTTTTATGATTGATAGCTTTAGTCTGTCTGGGAATATGCCTTGTTCTATTGAAAGATTTACGATATGAGCTATCGGTTTAGCCAAAAATACACAAGAGCGTTTTAGTAAGTAAGTATTAAGTTCGTCATATCCGGTGGAGTTAGTATTTTTAAGGTTCATAATAATTTTCTTTATCTCATAGGGATCAGTAGGACTGCAATACATGTTATTTGAGCTACAAGTTATATTTTTAACTCTATTTTCGAAGTTTTTATGTTGTACGTTTGATGTGGCTATATAATGTTTATTCAATATGTTACAAATTTCCTCGGGATTAGTTATCTTAGCACCTTTGTCAGTTAGAAATTTAATATTTTGTTTTTGATAGTTTTGTCCCACATTTTTATTCGCTCGCTCAACACAATAAATAGCGCCATCTAGTGTGGGAAAGCAGTCTTTTGGTGAAACTTTTTTTGTTCATTTTCGCAGTTTTCCGAGCCTTCAGATTCCTGAAACGTTTTTATCTGAAAACAGTGAAATATTACAATTACAATAATAAAGAAATCATTGCTGCACATTGATTTTTGACACCTAGGCAAGCTGCCATATTTCCACCGGTCAAGTCCTTTGTAATGCAGTCAAATTTTGTCGGTTGCCTGTGATAACCCTAACAACAAAGCTGATCCTTTTTAATCCCGTGCGAATATGTAGAGTGCTGTATATGTTTGAAGGCATTGTCTTCAGTGTCACAACTCACAGCTCAGTGGAATGGTGGCTTCAAAAGTAGAAAAGTAGCTCTTTTTTCGCTTTCGTGCCGTTTGCTTTGTTTGAAATAGGTACGTGGGTGTCGCATTTTCGAGATCTGAGATTTTTGTTGTGAGGTGACTTTGTCGAGTTTTTGAGTTTTCTAACGTGATATGTGCATAATGGTGTTAATCTGTAAGTTACTTCGAGGTTAGTTAAATGCTCAAAGGTAGGTTATAGGTTAAAGTATTATGGATGGGCCATGCAATTAATGTATCTTCCCGAACTCATTTTGGCCATGGCGTCAAATCTTCACAGAGATGAGCCATTTACTCGGGATATATTACAGTGCACAACTACAAGTATGTACGCAAACACAGGTGCACTCTATACCCTTACTATCATTACTTACTATATTTTACTTTGACGCCGAACTTTGACGATTTGATCGACAATTCTTACACAATCGGGGGGCAGGCGCCGAAAAAATGAAACGAAAAGCAACACCAAAAAGAGACAAATATATATAGGATTTAGCCTGCGAGAGAACGAGATAGAATACAAGTTATGGTTATATTATGTGACTACGCCACTAAGCGCTCGGTCAACGTTTGGAGTCTTTGAAGTAATAAAATTTTATTGATGAGTTCCATTTAATTTACGAGTGGAACATAATGCTCATTTAACTGTTTGTTTAGAATTTATTAAGTTCTTATTGCAACAATCAATGAACGTTGTCGGTTAACACGTTTATTTTTATTGAGTATCTAATACTTAAATTACGATATTTGTATTAACCACAAAGGCTAATGATATCATTTATAATATAACAAGTAGTTAGATTGAGGCTCTCTTCCCTTTAAAAAGCTTATGAACCATTATCTGGACTCTGGACATTATAATGGATAGTCCATCGGTTAGGGTTTGAAACTAAGACCATTAGCATTTTAGACAATTTTTTTATCGTTGTGCTTTTGATGACTCTATTTCGCTACTCTGAGTATGGTCTGAGTAGTGAGTAGGTCTGAGTATGGTGGAGTCTGAGTCTGAATCGTGGTTAAGCCATTCCGTCCTTTTCGTGCTACTTAAAATCTATCTGCTAAATCTTCTAATAAAGGGTTCTCATGTGAAGTCGTGGACAAACTCCAGTATTTAATACTATCTGATGCCCGCTACTTCGTCGGCGTAGAATAAGATTTTAAATTCTCATGGGAACTGCTCAATTTTCACTCCCCATGTCCTCAAGTATACTCGTATTTATGCAAAAAATCCGTTGCTCTGTTGTGATTGAAAGACAAACCAACAACCAACAAACGAACACACTTTCGCATTTATATTATTAGTATGATGCCTGACGTCCATTGAACCAAGGAAATTCCATGAATATTATGAGGTAGGTACTTATCGATTTATGTGACAAAAGCCCTCACATATTAAACATAGTCACTGTCTAGACCAAAATGACGCACGAGTTTTGTGTATGACGCAACATTTTGTCTAAATTCTTCTTTGTATTTATGACTTACAAACTAATGCTCGCGATTTCGTCCGTGTGGATTGAGGTTTTTCGGTTCCTGCGGGAACTCTTTAATTTTCCGGGATAAAAAGTAGCATATTCCAGACTATACTATCTACTACTACTACAGTATACTATCTCTGTGCCAAATGTCGTCCAGATCTGTTCAGCCGTTGGGGAGTGATTGAGTAACAAACATCCATCCATACATCCATATATCCATACACCCATCCTTCCAAACTTTCGCATTTATAATATTAGTATAATTAGTATATTCACTCCGGATACTCGGACTGAGATATGCTGGAAATATTTCCAGTATTGCACATTGCAGTGTTTCACTGCGCAATGTTACCTAGTTTGAATAAAATATTTTTTATGATTGACAAATGCAGACATATTAAGGTCTTAAGGCATACTAAGGCAACTTAAATCTGCTCGAAAAGAATATCAGCCCAGGATTCGGACCTACAATTAGGTCAAAACGCCTTGATATCCCTAGGCTCCAAATCTCTTTTCACGATAAAAAAGGTAACTTGTGCAGCCGAGGAATATGATTGGTACTTACATTCAATTCAACTATGAAGGATGGAAGACAAAGTTCTCCAAAATCTCAATACTTTTCTTTACGTGGCAAACAATTCATTGTAACGTATCTAAACAGGCTACCAAGGGATCGCGTTCTGATGGCAATCTTTATTACTAATGAAGGTTATTTACAGAGCATACATTAACATGTTACTAGAATAAGAAATATTAAAAGATGCACGCACGTCTGGACTAGACAAGTTTTTGTAAGCATTACCATATTCGTTTATAATTTTAATTCGTATAATATGTTTAGTTTTGCATACTTAATATTAAACTATGAAAAACACATGGCTATTTTTGAAATAGTTTCATGGAAAGATATCAATTAAGTACTTAAAATTTTCGTAGTTAGATACTGTAGCCGAGCGTGTATTCCAAGCCTAAGAAATACCTACCGCCTCCAAGGACCTGCGCACATAAACTATCGATTAAAGACAAAAGTGCGTTAAAAGTTGATGACGGTACCAGTATCAATTTAATAAGAACTACTTAACTGAAAGCGCGTTTAGACGTTTAATAGAGAGATGCTGATTTGATTGAGTTTATTGCAAGGCCGATTTGCATAACACTGCCTAAATTGATTTAGTTAAGTTTGTGATGCTGTCAATATTGATAAGTTTATTCCTGGATTGACATGAAAGAGACAAAGTAAGAAAATTTAACATAAACATAGTTAAACGGCTTCGTGTAAGTGGGCCCAAGTTACCCGATACGAGTTGCACAACAAAACGTTTGAAACGAGCGTGTAGTCCGAGCTTAAGCCGTAACTACCGCCCACACATTCAAAGCACAAGAACTTAATTAGTCGCATCTCAACGCAAGTTATTTATTGACCGGCAACAATTCAACTGATTGTGAGTAACCACCCGAGTTGCTTTCATAATAAGATAAATGTGACATACGAACGAGATGAATGTATTTGTTGGTCATAGATAGGTGGAATAGGCGTTTTTATATAACTAGGCGTAAGAGCTTGTTGAATTGAAGGGAACTTACTATAGTTGGGTGCGCCTGTGTAATTTCATTCGTTTGCTTTTTGTATGCTCAGCGTAACTTCCAACTTAAATCTTGCGCCATCTTCATGCTATAAAAATAAAAGTTCTGACTCGCTTGCTGTATAACTTGCGATCAGCAAAAAAGATGGATCAACGATGATCACGACGCCCAGCCTTGGCCTTGAAGGCTGATTTTTGACAGAGAGGTTTACTTTATAATGTAGAAGGAATAAGACCGGATTTTCTGAATTTTCCACGATGACGAAGCTAGTTATATTTGACATAGTTTTGAAAAGAAGAAAAGATTAGTTGAGACTTAAAAGCAAAACTTTTGTACATCCATCTATGGGTATTAACAGAGTCTAATTAAATACCAGATTAAATTATTCAGACAGATCATAATTTAAAAGTTAATTTTATTACGACCATAAAACCATGATTAAAACAAAACGACTAAATTTCCCTCCAATGCTAATTTCAATATTGAAAATTAAAAAAAATATGGTATTTTATGGCTGGCCGTTAAAGTGTATAGGAACAAATTTAAGACACTGCCATAAACATGTATCCATTTATAATCTATAGTTTCGTGCTACAGACCTCCTGCAAGTGTGTACAGTAACGATCTTTAATCATAGTCATTCTTGACGTAACCTACAAGCTGGTACACTCAACATCAAATATTATATCTTCATTGGTCTACAGTCGTACACAAACCTCAGTAAAGTTGTAGTATTTTTCAATAGGAAACATTCTGGAAATGTACTAAGGCCTCTGTTCGTTTTCTTCGCAAATGCTTATTCCGCGAATCTTCTCCAACTGACCTTACTAAGTCTATAAAGTGGACCAATATTTTTTTAAATTGTTGCAATCTACAAGTTAGGCAGAACATTAATCTTTATAAGCAAATAGGTGATACTCACAATCGATACACTAGAAACCGCCATAAGCTAGTAACAGCGTCGTATCGTGTGCGCAAGGTGCAGAAATCCTTTGTGGGGTCGAGTGTACACGCTTTTATAATATGGTTCCCAAAGAGTTTCTGGGTTTGCCATTACATAGATTTAAAGACTGTGTTAAACTGCATTTAATAAGTCGAGGTAATAACCTCTAACTCTATCGATGATTTTATTAATGACAAAATTGCATGAAAGCAACCGGCCTCGCATCCAGTGACCCACAAGTCAGTGTAATACTTGTAATTCGTATGTGTTGTGTTGTCTACATATTGTACCTTTTCTTTTCTATGAAAAGAGCAACTGCTGAGTTTCTTGCCGGCTCTTCTCAGTAGAAACAGTTTTTCGAGCAGGTGGTAGAGTCTAAACGCTTCATAAGAGACACAAGTGGTCCTACATGAAATAGATAAATCATTTATCATTTACGAGTATATGAATTAAAAGCAGCTTATTATAAACCATAGTGACTAAGAACATAGTGTAGTTGTGTGCGAATATATTACTTACAAATTTTATTAAGAACTTATTTAAATAGTATGCCACAAACAAAATGCCACTTGAGTTGTTGCAAACATAGCATACAATTTATATACTCCACATAATTCTGTAGCCGACTGTACAAAATACAAAGTGAGAGATAGGACCTGCTTGGCTATTCCGTGAGACCAAACAATGTGCTTACCGGGCAATTTGTCACACGCATGTACAATACTATATGGGAACACCTGTGTTAAGCCAATCAGTCTTTAAGTCTATAATAGCAAGGTCGAGAATCCAACAATGAACAATACACCTCCATTACCTACAACACTTGTCAAGAAGTAAGGCCGTAAAGTGAACGCGATTAATAAATAGTATGTTCACAAGTCTCAGAATGTAAATATGGAAGTTGTATCGTATTTTAGTTTATGTAAATTTAGGTCTCCCTATATTTCATCAGATAAATTGAATTCCTACATACATTGTGAGTATACTTTATGGGGGCCATTCTACATTTCTTGTTATTGTCTTCCTATTAGGTGCATTGCCAAGTGTTTTGCGCGTCTGATAGGTTTAATGTCATGGAATATATTTACGTGAGAAGAATACATTTTATTAAGGCCCTTAATTAAAATATTTGAAAGCGTTTATTTTAAATCCGAGCCTAATGGGGGTTAATTTCTAAAAGCTTTGAGATCTGCTCAATATCCATAATACATACTATTTTAGAATTTTCGAAATGTTTTGAGGTTTAATTTTAAATTACCTAATCTTTAAAATAAAAAAAAAACAATGACTTTTTATTACTAATAGTGGTAAAATTTACTACTATTAGAAATGTTTCTGTCTATCTGTCTCTTCTGGAGAGAGAAAAATGATACTTTTCATCAGAGAGAATTTAGTCTATCTGGCGGATTTAAAAAAAAAGAAAAACCCCCTAAATTCGTTTAATACTATTCAACAGTCGACGTATCAGCTAGTCTTTATGAAAATGTTAAAAAATCCAATTAATAAATTGTGTCTGAATACTTGAAAAGCATTCGAAACATTAGAAAAAAATATAATACTCCATAGCATTCTAAAAAAAATAGCACAGTAACAATTAAAATTTCCATTTGTCACAACTCGGTAAGAAGCTTAATTTAAAAGCATGAGAGGATCAAAAATTTTCCAGCGCGGACAAACGAAGTGATGTGAGGGCCAAGTTTTGTCACTAAGCTATATACCTAACAAATTATACATGGACCTTAATTGTACGCTTAATGAGTTGGTACGCTTAGTGTCTAAGTTGCGGATTTTTCTATGAAATTTTATGCTTCGATTTCTGAGGCAATGCTTTGTTATTTTAGTTTGAGTGGGTCGCGAGATAATTTGTATTCACAACTGGACATGGCAGGGGGCGCTGCAGTCGGGTTCTAGGTTCAGGGCAGAACAACGTCTGTCGGGCCCACTAGTTAAATTATAAAAGAAGGATGTCAAAAGAATACTCGTGGCAAGGGGGATAAAAATTGCCAAAGCAGCCGAGACACGTGACACGCGGCTGTCCTCCCTGAACTAACAATTTATGCATGGGGCCTAATGGCGCGCGCGATCGCTGTTTGCCAGGCTTTTTGTGAAATTTTATCCGTCAATACAGGCGTCTTGTCTTTCCGTAATTTTGTCGTTATTTTACATGCCAATATGACGTCTTATTGGGGTTCTTATTGACTATACTTTACTTCACTTTGACTCGATAAGTGGAATTTTTGATATAGCTGTGGCTTTTTAAATCCCGACGCAAAAAGAGGGGCCGCTTTGTGTTCGTGAGCGTTTGTGTGTGTGTGTGTGTGTGTGTGTGTGTGTGTGTGTGTGTGTGTGTGTGTGTGTGTGTGAGTATGTTTTAGTTTGTGTTATAATAAAGGCGGTGTGTCAAACTTAAGATCAGCATCACAACACTACTGCATTAGGTATAGTTTTCAACATTATCAGGGAAGCCATGAAACAGGTCTAAAAAGTAACTCGTGCAATAAAAATGCGACATCGCGACCGACCTAAATTCGAAAAGATCTCATAAAACTTTATTAAAATTCTTAGTCCTGAACTATTTTCCTTCACTCGCCGTCCAATGTAAGACTGCGACTTGAAAAAAACTCAGGCACGCACTCTCGTTTTGTTAGAACCGATAAAAGGTAGAAGGGATTCTATATAATAGCATTCCAAGTCCTTGAATGTTCCCGACAATCGCTTTTATTAACCATACTGGGACACTGGACTCCTAAGCAGTATATTTTTCTTTCGGGTGAAAGCATTTGTATTATCCTTACTAATATTAGGTATAAATGCAAAAGTTTGTCTGTCTGTCTGCTACGCTTTCCCGGCCCATCTTTCCAAGCGATTTTGATGAAATTTTGGTACAGAGGTATATTTCATCCCGGGGAAGGACATAGACATATTTCGGAAATTTAAGGAGTTTCCGCGGGAATAAAAGAACCTTTCAATCCACGCACACGAAGTCGTGGACACCATCTATATTAGCGGCACGCTATGATGGCCGGTTTGACGTTTGTCCGCTCATGAAGTTCCGTATTAATTGATAACGACTTTGAAGGAAATAATTGTATTACTTTATTGACGATAGTGATGTGCAGAGATTCATAAATTTTATCGAATGTAGTTTTAGGTTTAGGACTCAAAATTTATTTATTAAATTGATTTCTTAAATGTATATAAGTGTAGAAAAATCAGTTTGCACCATTTAAGGGGTGAATGTACTTGTGAATATGAACAATTTTCACTATGTGGACAAACCTCTGAAATCGCAAAAAAATATCAATAAATTTTTAAAAATGGAATCTAATACGATCGTCACATAGGATCGCTGGCTAGCACAACTACTACCTCCGGCAAACTCGCGTCAATGCTCAATGCAAAACAAAGCAGTTTCGAATTGACGTTGCTTCGAAAAGTATAAACTGTCAGTGCAATGCGATTGTGATATAGTTTTGACCTGGCTTTGGATTTCAAATATTGATACTGCATTACTGTTGACCCTTGCTCGTTAATTTGGACTCTGTTCAAGCCCTTTGTTGTGGATTTCGTCGATATGACCGAACGTACGCAGAGAACTGTTCTAAATAGTCAGACACGTGAGTTCGTAATACGCCTTCGTAACTATTTCGATCGTGAAGCTCAAAATGGAGGGCCAATTTTACCTATAACGTCAGTGGTTGAACGCGTAGCTGATGCGCTTAATATTGGACAACGAACTGTTAGACGGATAACTAAAAAAAAATATGGCGAGACTGGCACAGAAGAAAATAAACTTCACACACCAAAAAAGAGAAAACGAGCAAAACCAGTCGTAGGCATCGATAGCTTTGATGCCGATGCTATCCGAAGACATGTTTACGGCTACTATTTACAGAAGGAGTATCCAACAAGAAAAAAGTTGGTGCATTCACTGAAGGAAGCTGGATTATTCTTCGGTGGGGAAAGTTCTTTAACGAAGATTTTGAAGACCATTGGATTTCGATACAAAAAATGTAACAAACGCAAAATATTGATGGAAAGATTTGATATAGCGATGGCAAGGTATACTTTTTTACGGCAAGTGAAAGAAATCAAAAATTGGCAAAATGTTGTGTTCTTGGATGAAACATGGCTTAATGCTAACCATACTGTAGGCCGTTCTTGGAACGATGACACAGCAGCATCTACTTCCAAAGTTCCTGTAGGAAAAGGATCGCGACTTATAATTTGTCACGCCGGAACCATCAACGGGTTTGTCGAAGGTTCTCTCATGGCTTTTGCGTCAAAAACCACTGGAGACTATCATGAAGACATGAATGGAGAAAAGTTTACTGAATGGTTTACCTCAATGTTGTGTAGCCTCCCTGAACCATCTATTATAATTATGGACAACGCCCCATACCACTCGATGCAAATTGACAAGCCACCTGCCCAATCCCAAAAGAAAGCTGATATCGTCGCATGGCTTCGTAAAAATGGCGTAGATGCAAACATGAATATGTTAAAAGCGGAATTAGTACGTCTTTTAAAAGAAAACAAACCAACCAAGATCCGATACGTCATTGACGAAATAGCATTAGAACATGGGCACAGAGTTATACGGTTACCGCCTTACCATTGTGAGTATAATGCGATTGAGTTGGTGTGGGCTCAAATTAAGGGATATGCTGCAAGACACAATACAGAACCCCCATTTACCACAAAAAAAAATGCTAAAATTATTAGAAGAAGCTTGTGAACATGTGACTAAAGGAGACTGGGAAAAGGTTGTGAATAGAACTGTTAAATTAATAAGGGAAGATTATGAAAGAGATGTGAAAATAGATAATATTATAGAAAACGAACATATAATTATTAATGTATGTGATGATAGCAGTGACGACAGTGAAAATAGTAGTATGGACGAATCTGATTAATTATGGCCTTTTGTGGCACCTTTTTTGGTATCTTTTGTATTCATATGTTTCTTGTGTGCATATAAAGTATGTATATTCATTTTCGTTCAAATATTCAGTTCGTTCAAATAAATTAAATAAACATATACATTTTTGTTTTATTAAACCTATTTAATCAGGTACAAAAACAAAACTTAATTGTTTTTTGTTCGAGAATAAATTGACATTCCACATCACTATTGTAATGTGTCAAACCGGCCATCATAGCGTGCCGCTAATATAGTTAAAAATAAAAGAAAGTGAAACTAAACGTCTCTGATAGGAACCGCTTGGCATGAAATACCCTTCCAGCATCTGTAATTTCTAACTGTACCTAACTTAGGTAAGTACCCACCTCCAAGGCAAGAATTAATAGGCATCTCTTATGCAGGTTCCATTCCGTTCTCACCTCATCATTTTTTTCCACTAAGCATGAATGTCCTCTAGGACAAGCCTATTTTATAGAAAAAGGTTAGTGAACACAAAAAAGGATTAGATACTATAATATTAAAAACATGAGTACTATTTTTAAATTCGCTAAATTTCTCGGTATCTATCATAATTATTGGAAAAACTGTTCTGTCACCGTAAGATTGTAAAAAACTGTTAGATTATAATCTAACTCGCGAAATTGTAAACTGTCGACAGATTGTGAACCATTCAATGTTCCGAGTGTAAATTTTTGAAATATTTATTGTATTTACGTTTCCTTGTGTTTTTCTTGTAGGTTAGATTAGGGCTCGACATAAATAATCAGGTTCTATCGGGTTAATATACCTAACAGATTACAATCTACCGAAAAATAATGCGTCAAATTGTAATCTTTCGACAGTTTGCAATTTCGCGAGTTAGATTATAATCTAACGGTTTTTACAATCTTACGGTAACATATCAATATTGTATCATAATGCCCTACATTTGATTCCTTTGAAGGCTTTCGAATCCCAGTATTCCTCATATCAATATATATCACAACATATTACGAGCAATACATATTTGACTTTTTATATAAACCAATACATTCTCCTTCGAAGCAGATTTAAAAACGACAACGTCCAAGAATGCAATTAACGTTCTACCTTTGACTGGCGTGATCTTAAACGGCAATGTCTCCGTAAATCACACAAAAACCTCATAAATCTCATGGTGACTTTATCTACGTGCGTCGATATGACCTCAAATATTATCGTATCCCATGGGCACTTTTTATGTGATAATTTAATAAGGCTTGTCGGAGAGAGATTGGCTTGGAGTTTCCCTACTTTTTCCTACAAAATCAGAATGAAAGTTACCGATACAATCTACCGGTGTTGCGAAGCTGAAGTAGTAGTGACCGGGCCAAATAGTTCGTAGAAACGATTGACGTTGGGGACTCCCAAGGTGCTGGAATGACGGCTCTGCACTGGAAAGACCCCTCACTAAGGTGGAAAGGTGACATGTAGTTGAATATTATCACACTCGTTTATCCGTATAGCAATATTCAATTGTTTAGGGCGTATTCGCTTTCGCTACCTCCTACCTCAAACACACTACCTACAACCAAAAATGAGTGGCAGGGGGCCGTTGGATTTAGGCGGTGCAAGACTTGACGAGGTGTTGAAGTCCCTACAAGAGACCTATGTCATGATGACGTGACGATGGTGACGAGAATTCCTAACCAACTAGTCAACAAAATAATTTACTGAAGTACTTTTAACTAGTTAAAGTGCTCTATTGTTTTGTCAGCGAAGATAGTATCTGAGGTGTTGAATTAGATAGCCAGGTAGATTAGATTACAAGGGTTCTTAAAGCAGCGGAAGTGTGTCTTATTAAAAAGATATCGCGGGTAGAACCTTGAAAGAAAACCCTAATCAAAGAATTTTATGAGATCCATACCAAATTATCTAGGCTTAACACCATGAGCTAATATTATAAACTCTTCTAATATTATAAATGCGAAAGTTTGGATGGGTGTATGGATGTTTGTTACTCAATTTCGCCCCAACGGCTGAACGGATGTGGCTGAAATTTGGCACAGAGATATATTATAGTCTGGAATAGCACATAGGCTACCAAAAATCCTCAATCCACGTAGACGAAGTCGCGGGTTTTCGCTAGTTAAATATAAAGGAACAGACTTCAAAGACATTTACGATTCAGTTTCAAATATTTTTTTCAGATGATTTTCAGATGATTTCTGAAAATCAGAAAAATCTTGGGTGATTATAGTCTATAGCCTTTTCATATAGTCGTAATCAAACATCTTGTTGAGCAGACATTTTTTGGAATGTACTAGATCTTATTTTCTATAAATCGACGATAATTGTTAAAATCGATGAATCGAAAATTAAGTGACATTTGTGAGGAATTTATCCAACTATCATCTAATATCTGTCTGACCATGTCGAACCTTAACGCTGAAAACTCCAACTCATAAAACGAAGTTCTTTAACAATTCGTTCAGTGTCCGAGCTGTTCAGCTATGGAATGCACTTCCACTGACCATACGCCAATCTAAGTCACTGGACATATTCAAAAATGCTGTTAAAAATCATTACCTTGGAAACTAAAGACGACAACATAAATTATTCTTTATGCATAGTTGAAATACTTACCTATATATTATAATTCATATATATTAGTATTGAGGGAACTCGACTACTATGGCGGGCGGGTCACCCTTTTCTCTCGTGTTCAAGGGGATAAATAGTGGTGCAGCAACTTACAATGAAAGTATCGGAGTCCACAATCAACTAGTTTTTATTTTTACACAGTTAAACAACACAGGGGCGAGACGTACACGATTTAACACAATATTCAAAGTAAACAAGACACGATAAACGACACTCAATGGCGGATCACTGCTTATAGGATGCTAAGGAAAATTGGTAGGATGGTAGTAAATAGCGCGACCGTAGCGACAGTTTTCGTATCGCCGCCAGCGTGCGGCAGGAATGCTAAACTTGCATCGGTGCATCGTTATCTAATATGAAGACATATTACTCGTTTCGCCCGACTCCGCTAGTGAATAAACCGTGCTATCTGTTTGTTGAATAATTATTGTGATTGTAATGTGTGTATTTATGTTAATTAATAATGTACGTAAACTGCATACTATATATATATGTATTTTATAAGTTTGTGAGTATTTATTATAATATTCTATTAGTGTATAATGTATATGTATATCGTTATATAATAATGTGAACGTTTAAATATATATGAGATTTGTGTTGTACGATTTAATATGATAAAATAATATAAATAGATATGTGTGTAGCCCACATCACTCCCCCCCAGAGACCTGGTTAAGGTCGATAAAAATCTGGGAATCTAACTTGACGACCGGAGTGGGTGGTTTTGGGAGCCACATTAGGCTTGGGTGTCGTAGGGGTAGGCGAAGGTACTGGCGAAGGTAAGACGTTAGGGGTACCGACAATTTCTTTTTTTCCTATAAGGTCTTCTTCGTCAGAGAGTATGTATGCCGGTTTGAGGCGATCAATGGAGACGGTGACAGTTTTTCCCTTTATGAGGAGAGTAAATGACTTATCACCTCTTTCAATGACCTTATGTGGGCCGGTGTAGGTCGGTTGGAGAGGAGCACGCGAAGCGTCTTCTCGAAGGAAGACGTACTCAGCGGTCGCGAGCTCTTTAAAAATAAATACTTTATGTGTGCTGTGGTGCGAAGCTGGGACTGGCTTGAGTTTCTCGGCGAATGATCTGAGGCGAGCTGTAAAATCTGACATATCGGATGTACAGGGTGTGCTTGGGTCAAAAAATTCACCGGGAAGTCTGAGCGGCTCGCCATACAGCAACTCGGCAGGAGAAGCTTGTAAGTCCTCTTTAAAGGAGCTGCGGATGCCAAGAAGTACTAGTGGCAAAATTTCCGTCCAGTTATGATCAGCATGGCAGGTAATGGAGGCTTTGAGCTGTCTGTGAAAGCACTCCACGAGTCCATTACATGCTGGGTGATAGGCTGTGGTGCGTTTGTGCTGGAATCCGGTGGTCTTGGCGAGATATTGGAACAGTGTAGATTCGAATTGCCGTCCACGATCTGTCACAATGCTCGTCATTACCCCAAATCTGGATATCCAACCGGAGATTAATGCCTTGGCTACCGTCTCTGCAGTGATATCCGTTATAGGTATGACTTCAGGCCACCGCGTAAAGCGATCTATGGCTGTCAGGCAATACCTGTTTCCCTGAGAGACTGGGAGAGGGCCTATGAGGTCAATGTGGACTTGCGTGAAACGCGCACGAGGTAGGTCAAAAGTGCCTAATGGTGCACGACACATGTCGACTGACCTTCGAGCGTTGGCAGGAAAGGCAAGTGCGACTCCACTCCAGTCCTTTCTTACGCCGGGCCACACGAACCTTTCGGCTACTAGTTTGACAGTCGCGGAAGCCCCGGGGTGGCTCAGTGAGTGCAGGCTTTGGAAGACCTGTTTGCGAAGGTGTTTTGGGATGAATGGCCTGGGCGTCGGTGTACTGACGTCACAGTACAGGGGTTCGCGACTTCCAGGGAAGTTCATCTTCTTAAGACGAAGGGAAGAGTTGTCTTCGAGGTACTGGGCCAATTCGGGGTCGTTAGCCTGGGCTTCGGCGAGGTCGTCGAGGCAGATTGGAGCGTCCAGTTTTTCGACCCGGGAAAAGGTGTCGGCGACGACGTTGTCTTTACCAGATATATGTCTTATGTCGGTTGTAATCTGGGAAATGAAGTCCAACTGTTGGAACTGCCTCGGCGAACAGTTCTGCTTCCTTTCATGGAAGGCGAAAGTAATTGGTTTATGGTCAGTGTAGACCGTGAAATGTCTCGCCTCGACCATGTACCGGAAGTACTTTATGCCCTCGTAGATCGCGAGAAGCTCGCGATCGTATGGTGAGTACTTTTGTTGGGATGGGCTTAGTTTTCGGGAAAAGAAGGCAAGTGGCTGCCACACACCATTTTGTAGCTGTTGTAAAACAGCACCCATAGTTACATCTGAAGCGTCTGTGACCAATGCGAGCTTCGCCCGGCAATCGGGATGTGCTAATAGGGCTGCATTGGAGAGGCTTTTTTTGGTAGTTGCGAACGCCTCCAGCGCTTCACCGGTTAGGTTGATGGGTGTGGAACATTTGACTGCCCCCATGAGCAAGGCGTTAAGCGGTGCTTGAATGTGGGCGGCGTTAGGCAAGAATCGCCTGTAAAAATTGGCCATACCCAGGAAACGTCGAAGAGTCTTGACGTCTTTGGGTGGGGGAAAGTCGCGTATGGCTTGGATCTTGGTATCTAATGGTTTGGTGCCGCTTTCAGAAATGCGGTAACCTAAAAAAGTTACTTCGGGGGCTCCGAATACACATTTAGACACGTTGATTACCATTCCATAGTCCCGAGGTCTGGCAAACACCTGCCGTAGATGATTCTCATGTTCAGCGTCGTCTCTGCTGAAAATTAGAAAATCGTCGAGGTAACAGTAGACGAAGTCCAGGCCACGCATCATCTCATCGACGAACCTTTGAAACGTTTGACCGGCGTTGCGAAGGCCAAACGTCATGAAAGGAAATTCAAACATACCGAAAGGCGTAGTGATGGCAGTCTTCGGTATATCCTCTGCACAGACGGGTATTTGATTGTAGGCTTTCACGAGGTCGATAGTGCTGAAAATCCTACAACCTGCAATATTATGTGCGGAGTCATGGATTTGACGTATGGGATACCTGTTCGGGATGGTTCGGGCGTTGAGTTGTCGGTAGTCGCCACAGGGTCGCCAGCCATTATCTTTTTTGGGTGCGAGGTGGAGTGGAGATGACCACGAACTTTCGGAGGGCCTCGCTGTACCATTGGCTAGCATCGCATCGAACTGCGCTTTTGCGACCTTCAATTTGTCTGGGGCCAGCCGTCTGGGTTGACACGTGACTGGTGGACCGGGTGTTGTTCGTATGTGGTGTTGTGTGTTGTGTGGTATAGTGCGCTGTGTACCTGCTGGTCGTGTAATTTGCTGAAAATCACGGGAGAGTAAAATGTGATACCGTGATTCTCCGGTGACTAACTTAACAGATACAATATTACAATTTACAGGAGTGAATGCTAAAGTAGCAACCAAGGTTAAGCCATCTATTAATTTTTTATTCTTACTATGCTATAATAAATAAGAAAGTCCACTCCGATTATGGGTTTAGTTACGTCCGCCACTACAAAACGCCACGGATATGTACGCCGTAGTCCAATGTCCAGGTTTAGGTGCGCAAAACCGTATGTGTTGATCGTGGATCCGTTGGCTGCAACGAGTGTGTAGTCCGTCGCGGTTCGTCGCTCTCGTAGTGCTGACCGAGGAAAAACACAGAGGTCACTGCCAGTGTCCACTAAAAACTGCGTTTTTGTTGACCGGTCGGTAACGAAGGGGCGACCTGAAAAGGCGGGGCAATCGTCTGTCGCCATGACTGATTGCCCGCGGCGTTTCCCGAACTCTCGTAGTCGCATGGCTTCTGGCACTTGTGAGCCTGCGCTTGGAAGGTGGTGTGGTACCAACAAATAGGATACTGCCGGTAGCTGGATGCCGATCGAGTCCTGCTGCGTGATGAGGAGCGACGACCTGGTCGAACTGACGGTATCGGCGCGAACGTGGCTCGCGGGTGCATTCATCGAGTCTCGCTTCAAGGCGTTCTATCATCCTTCTCAGTTCGGCGATTTCCCCGGAGGTGCTGCTGCTGGGCTCCGGCACGAATTTGGGTGCAGAAGCTGTTGCGACGCTACCAGGTGCGGAGATCTCCTGGATGCGGTCTGCCAGGTCTGCCAACTGCTCTACATTCTGGGAGGATTGGGACGCCTGGACTGTCTGTGTGCTCTTTGGGAGGCGGTTCAACCATATTGTCCTCAAGAATTCCTCCGGAACGTTGGGTCCTGCGAGGTCCTGTAGGTGTTGAAGGAACGCCTTCCTGTCACCAAGTTCTTCATGGGTCAGAAGCTGCCTGACTTTCCTCTCATGTGACGTAGAGAGACGTTTAATAAGCTCCGCCTTGACCTTTTCATATTTGCCCTCCGGTGGTGGGTTAAGGATTATATCCTTGACGGACTTTGCCTGTGCGACGTCTTAGTTTGAGGTAACTGCAACGTACCTGTCGTGATCATCGGTTACACCGTATCTGGCAAATTGGCCCTCCAGTAAGGCAAACCAGATCTCCGGGTCTTCGGGAGAAAACGCGGGTACCTTAAGGCGCCGAAATCTGTCCGGCGACCGGTTGTGCTCGTTGGAGAGGCGAATCATTTTCCGACGACGAGTCACACCAGCATCCTCATTATGCGCGCTTGATGGGTTGGACTTTACGGTCTGCTCAGAATTGCTGCTCATTTTCGTGCTCTGTGCGGGGTCACCAGTATATCAGAAGGTTGCGTGTTCAAATCACGTCGGGGTCATCAGTGAGGGAACTCGACTACTATGGCGGGCGGGTCACCCTTTTCTCTCGTGTTCAAGGGGATAAATAGTGGTGCAGCAACTTACAATGAAAGTATCGGAGTCCACAATCAACTAGTTTTTATTTTTACACAGTTAAACAACACAGGGGCGAGACGTACGCGATTTAACACAATATTCAAAGTAAACAAGACACGTTATACGACACTCAATGGCGGATCACTGCTTATAGGATGCTAAGGAAAATTGGTAGGATGGTAGTAAATAGCGCGACCGTAGCGACAGTTTTCGTATCGCCGCCAGCGTGCGGCAGGAATGCTAAACTTGCATCGGTGCATCGTTATCTAATATGAAGACATATTACTCGTTTCGCCCGACTCCGCTAGTGAATAAACCGTGCTGTCTGTTTGTTGAATAATTATTGTGATTGTAATGTGTGTATTTATGTTAATTAATAATGTACGTAAACTGCATACTATATATATATGTATTCTATAAGTTTGTGAGTATTTATTATAATATTCTATTAGTGTATAATGTATATGTATATCGATAAATAATAATGTGAACGTTTAAATATATATGAGATTTGTGTTGTACGATTTAATATGATAAAATAATATAAATAGATATGTGTGTAGCCCACAGTATATTTTATAATTAGTTATATTATATATAATATAATAATTTATATGTTTATTATTGGTTCATGTATTAGTATGTAGTTATTTGAATATAAGTATATTATAGATCCACCTGCAGTCTATTTTCCCTAATTTTCTCCTTTCCCTAAGGTTGCCTGGTAAAGATCTCTACCTAAGCGATAAGGTCGCCTTTTGTATCCTACTTCTGTCTGTGTTTACTTTTTTCCCAATTTTTGTATAATTTCACTTGTATGTTACAAATAAAGTGTATAATAATAATAATAATATCTGTCATCAAGCGCTTGAAAATTCCATACAAATCGTATTTAATTAGTTTTAACGCGACTGGATAGTTAAAAAATCTCACACTACAGCGCTTTTACTAATATCTTCTTCTTCTACTACTTGACCTTATCCCACGCTATGTGGGGTCAGCGCAACATGACTTCTTCTTTTATCCAGAGTAAATTTTCGCCTCATTGACCACTCAAAAAAAAACATCCTCTACATCTACTTTAAATAAGTATGCTATTTGTTAGGTACACGATTAGTATTATGAACACAATTTCATCACAGTATATTATGCTTCTCTTTTCATAAAAAAGCCCTAATGGTTCCGGACATAATCATTAGCGCCAAGAAAGTTCATAAATTTTTTCCTCGTTCTGAGAAACGCTACAAAAATAGCATTAGGCCATAAGCTACCTATTATTTGCTTCATAAATGTACGTTGTAATATGCACCGTCGAGACTGAAAAAAACACAACCTCATAATGTCTTTAATCCTGGTAATAATAATGTTAAATGTTACTGTGATATAGCCAGTTTAACGCTATTTGCATATTGGGGAGAGAAGTAAAATATATAAGAAAAAAAATAGGTAAGTGAGTCGCAGAGAGAGGTTTGGGTAAAATTATAAGCAAATTTTCTCTCATTTTTTATCATTATACAGTTGAAAATAATTACGTTTCTAGTATCCTTGATATTTCCACTATCTATGAGTCGGTGAGTTATTTGATAAGTTAAATTTTGAGTCTGATATAGTAGTAATTAAAATTAACGAAAGATAAATAAGCTTGGAACGAAACGAAAATTAAAAACAAATACTTGAATGAAATGAGAACGCTCATCAGGTATGTTTTTAATTTTACTAAAGCACGAAATTAAATAGCTTTTTCTTTCGATATTGGCGCAGCTGTAGTTTTATTTGTTTTACCGATGTGCCTGCTTATAAACTGAAATTTAATTCTTGAACAGAAACTGTACTAGATACTAAAAACAGAATGAAAACTTAATTGAATAAGTTCATTTCAAATTCATAGGTACATTTATTGAAATTAGATGTTAAAGATGAAGAAACCGGGACTGGTGGTAAAATCAAGAGGAAACCATATTTCCTCTTGAATTTAGTTCCGGTTTTGTTAAGGTCGTCAGAAAACGAAATGTTAAGCTAGTGGTCCACTCATTCTCTCGATATTTTTCAGCAATATGGGGGCTTGTTTTTAGCAGTTTATAGGTCCTTGACAAAATTCCCGAGGAAAGCTAAGGCTTCCGAACGTAAGAATTTAAGTGTTTCACCGCGGCCATATTAACCATAATATGGCTGAGACGTTTGAGTTTATTTTAGGCTTTTTCTTTTTAGCCACTAAATAACACCAATCAGTCAATACTACATATCTGAGCAAGGTGCACAAATCACAGGCTGGCCAAACATAACTACTGTGGAACTAATATTTATTATATGTCTGTTTAGTTTTTGCTTTTATTTTTCATATCTACTAGCGACGCTGTCACCGGGTCTATTATGTGGGACAATACCTATCCTTGCTATTTCAATGTAGTTTAACATTGCCAACACTAAATTGCGAGTAAATATAATGCAAGCACAGAACATTTACCTACTAACTTTTACAGCTAGTAGTTTCTGCAAGTGTGGACACTTGGCTTTAGGTAAGATTCAATCGGAACATGATATAGAAAGGAAAGCAAATACAAAGGTCTCCTTTTTCGGTGGATGTAATTCTAGTAGCTGGTTCTATTAAATCGTATCTAAGTCCTACTTGGATAACCAGTGAAAGCTTATTCATGGGACCTATTTCTGAGAAAATTATTAATATTAAATGGAATTTACGAGCACTATTATGTGTACCTATCAATTCAAGTTTGCTGCTTTACTTCTAGGTACTATGCCTATAGATAATCGATATCTGGGGGCTTACTAGGCACCATCGCTTAAAGCCAGAAGCAGTATTATTTTAAAATTGACACATTATCATAATATGGGGTATATTGACGCTCCTAAAATAATAAGGATTATTATATTATAAATGTGAAAGTGTGTTTGCATGTTGGTTTGTCGTTTAATCACGCTGCAACGGGGCAACGGATCGACAGATGTATGGATGTTTGTTACTCAATCACGCCCCAACGGCTGAACGGATCTGGCTGAAATTTGGCACAGAGATAGATTATCGTCTGGAATAGCACATAGGCTATTTATCCCGGAAAATGAAAGAGTTCCTGCGGGAACCAAAAAACCTCAAACCACGCAGACGAAGTCGCGGGCATTCGCTAGTAAGGATTATAATTCTGATACAAGAACGTCAACTTGATTAAATGATACTACTTTAAGTGATAGTAGTAAGCCCCCAGAACAGAGCCCCCATTTTGAAATATTTTTGGTCTATTATGTAATTTCCGTGAGTTATTGAGTTTTTTCAAGTTTAAGCTTAAAACTTACATATATGTGAATCTCAAGTTTTGACATTAGATTTTCATGGACAGCTTTTTCCATGAAGTGTTTATTATTTACTTTGAATCAATTTAAATATACGCAGTGGCTTCCAAAAATATTTTATAGCGTAGAAAAAAGCTTTCATTATAAATGCAAAATAAAAGAGAGACAAGAAAAATCCACAAATTGGATTCAAAAAGTCGCAAATAAATGAATGAAACGTGAACAAGCGAAACTTTTTTTGCAGTCGGTGAGCTGGCAAAAGAATTGGATTGTCGAAATAAAGAGCGCCCGAATTAAGGAAATTAACTTTTTTTTTTCATAATAAAGCGGGCTTTGCAAACGACGTTCAATTAATTGTTTGAGATCATTACGTCGAGGATTGTTATTCAAAAATTGTTTTGTGGATTTGTTTGATCCGGCTGTACGAAATTGGAAATGTAGCTGACTTATATTATAAAACATAATTATTAACACAGAACTGTAAATTAAAAAAATATATACACACATTTATTAATGTCCTCCCGACAGAATTTCGGCCACGGCAACCCATCTCTAGAGAGATTAGCCATCTGTGCGGGAGATTATAATATAGTGCACAAGCGTGTACACAGGTCCACTTTCTTTTCTTTTGCTCTCATAACCCGATAGGACAGAAAATCCGACATAACCGGAGAGAGATCAGGCGCATGCTCTTCGAGGCACGGGGGTAAAATACCGCCAACTTCCTAACTCGTCGGCCGCAGTCGAACATGCTAAACACTAGACCAACGAGGGAGGCAAAACGAGGGAGGATTTCATACTAATATCTATTATAAATGCGAAAGTGTGTTTGTTTGTTCGTTTGTTGGTTTGTCCTTCAATCACGCCGCAACGAAGCAACGGATGTATCACGCCGCAACGAAGCAACGGATGTGATTTTTTAGTTTAACTGAGGACCTGGAGAGTGATAGGCTACTTTTTATCCCGGAAAATTAAGGAGTTCCTGTGGGAATTAGAAAAAACTTATTCAACCGGATGCTGTCTCAGCCATTAGATTATAAAATATGTACGAAAATGAAATTTTGCATAGGCTAAACTAGCGGCACGCTATGATGGCCGGTTTGACGTTTGTCCGCTCATGAAGTTCCGTATTAATTGATAACGACTTTGAAGGAAATAATTGTATTACTTTATTGACGATAGTGATGTGCAGAGATTCATAAATTTTATCGAATGTAGTTTTAGGTTTAGGACTCAGAATTTATTTATTAAATTGATTTCTTAAATGTATACAAGTGTAGAAAAATCAGTTTGCACCATTTAAGGGGTGAATGTACTTGTGAATATGAACAATTTTCACTATGTGGACAAACCTCTGAAATCGCAAAAAAATATCAATAAATTTTTAAAAATGGAATCTAATACGATCGTCACATAGGATCGCTGGCTAGCACAACTACTACCTCCGGCAAACTCGCGTCAATGCTCAATGCAAAACAAAGCAGTTTCGAATTGACGTTGCTTCGAAAAGTATAAACTGTCAGTGCAATGCGATTGTGATATAGTTTTGACCTGGCTTTGGATTTCAAATATTGATACTGCATTACTGTTGACCCTTGCTCGTTAATTTGGACTCTGTTCAAGCCCTTTGTTGTGGATTTCGTCGATATGACCGAACGTACGCAGAGAACTGTTCTAAATAGTCAGACACGTGAGTTCGTAATACGCCTTCGTAACTATTTCGATCGTGAAGCTCAAAATGGAGGGCCAATTTTACCTATAACGTCAGTGGTTGAACGCGTAGCTGATGCGCTTAATATTGGACAACGAACTGTTAGACGGATAACTAAAAAAAAATATGGCGAGACTGGCACAGAAGAAAATAAACTTCACACACCAAAAAAGAGAAAACGAGCAAAACCAGTCGTAGGCATCGATAGCTTTGATGCCGATGCTATCCGAAGACATGTTTACGGCTACTATTTACAGAAGGAGTATCCAACAAGAAAAAAGTTGGTGCATTCACTGAAGGAAGCTGGATTATTCTTCGGTGGGGAAAGTTCTTTAACGAAGATTTTGAAGACCATTGGATTTCGATACAAAAAATGTAACAAACGCAAAATATTGATGGAAAGATTTGATATAGCGATGGCAAGGTATACTTTTTTACGGCAAGTGAAAGAAATCAAAAATTGGCAAAATGTTGTGTTCTTGGATGAAACATGGCTTAATGCTAACCATACTGTAGGCCGTTCTTGGAACGATGACACAGCAGCATCTACTTCCAAAGTTCCTGTAGGAAAAGGATCGCGACTTATAATTTGTCACGCCGGAACCATCAACGGGTTTGTCGAAGGTTCTCTCATGGCTTTTGCGTCAAAAACCACTGGAGACTATCATGAAGGCATGAATGGAGAAAAGTTTACTGAATGGTTTACCTCAATGTTGTGTAGCCTCCCTGAACCATCTATTATAATTATGGACAACGCCCCATACCACTCGATGCAAATTGACAAGCCACCTGCCCAATCCCAAAAGAAAGCTGATATCGTCGCATGGCTTCGTAAAAATGGCGTAGATGCAAACATGAATATGTTAAAAGCGGAATTAGTACGTCTTTTAAAAGAAAACAAACCAACCAAGATCCGATACGTCATTGACGAAATAGCATTAGAACATGGGCACAGAGTTATACGGTTACCGCCTTACCATTGTGAGTATAATGCGATTGAGTTGGTGTGGGCTCAAATTAAGGGATATGCTGCAAGACACAATACAGAACCCCCATTTACCACAAAAAAAATGCTAAAATTATTAGAAGAAGCTTGTGAACATGTGACTAAAGGAGACTGGGAAAAGGTTGTGAATAGAACTGTTAAATTAATAAGGGAAGATTATGAAAGAGATGTGAAAATAGATAATATTATAGAAAACGAACATATAATTATTAATGTATGTGATGATAGCAGTGACGACAGTGAAAATAGTAGTATGGACGAATCTGATTAATTATGGCCTTTTGTGGCACCTTTTTTGGTATCTTTTGTATTCATATGTGTCTTGTGTGCATATAAAGTATGTATATTCATTTTCGTTCAAATATTCAGTTCGTTCAAATAAATTAAATAAACATATACATTTTTGTTTTATTAAACCTATTTAATCAGGTACAAAAACAAAACTTAATTGTTTTTTGTTCGAGAATAAATTGACATTCCACATCACTATTGTAATGTGTCAAACCGGCCATCATAGCGTGCCGCTAGTGTAGTTCAATCAAATGAACGAGATAAAAGCCACTTTTAATTATTATACTATCGTATCTACCTATCTCACAATAAATGTTTATCATAATAGCTGAGACAATAAATTATGATGATTTATTCGTGAATACAATTATGTTAAATCATTTCGTTTGTCAATAAAATAAGTGACAGCGGTTGGATAATAATTAAACGTTCAATTAAACAAGCAAATGTAACTAATTCGGTTTGCGGTGAGAGCAAATTCAAATTAGAGGCCTCCAGCCGAGCGTACTTAGTCGCTTCAACGACTTTATTTCGCTGAACACTATTTTTGAGTGGAATTTCAATTAATGTTAATTATTTACCTACATTTTGTCTCTTGCGTAGTGTTCATCTTAGCTGAGGATCGTGAGTTCGTTACCCTTTCTATTTTTAGTATAGATACCTAGACTAGAAGCTATATCTAATCCGAACTAAGGCATGGGTTTAGTATAACTAATATATCCTAAAAGGTTAGCCCGCTGCCATCTTAGACGTGCATTATCACTTACTATCAGGTGAGATAGCAGTCATGGGCTAAGTAGTGGAAAAAAAGAAACAAGTACACTGTTTCAACACCCCGTCCCCGTCCGAAATCCGTTTGCCCCGGTGCCTCTGCCTCCAGGGCAAACTGGGAAAAGAAGTATCATCGGCCCTTGAAGCCGGGTGGTTGCGTAACGGGGTAGATGAAACATTTTTACACAGATTAATTGTCATAAGAGGAGCACAGAGATTCTCTGAGACGAGACTCTTTGAAGCAGTCAAGGAATAAGTAACTCGTTCTAGCACAGAATAGGTAATAGTTCTAGGTGAGAAAAAAAGCTTGCCTCCCGGCGACGGACTTAGCCTACGTTTTATTATCCTAAATGACTTCAAGACCTGCTTGAGTTTATGACTATGGCTTATAGTATTATTTGGAGAGGCATATTATGTACATAAGTATATGTATATTCAAAATGAAGTCGCTACCTATAACAATCTAACAAATAAACTCTATCCAAGTACGTATAAATAAAGGAAATTTCATTCTTTACACATAAATCTTCCGAAAGCGAATATCGCTTTTACGAATCATTTATTGCGCTAAGATGATCATGAGCATTAAATTTTTCACGCATACCTTCCCTTTCATTAAAATATACCGAGTACGAAGGGGGAATTCGTTATGCCGATTCCGCATCATTTGCCAGAGCTTTACAAATTCCAAATCGTTCTAAATAGGCCTAGGGACAGCTTTTAGAACTCAGAGCGTATTTTCTATGCGAATAACGATATCGCAAATCATACACGCGTCAGTTGCAGCCAGACACCTTCTGGATAAAAGGTTCTTGTTTTACATACGTCCACAAATTCAGACGCACGTTTGCAACGATATCAACGTAAACACATCGAAACAGACTCACTGTAGACGCTCATATGGAGACCCATTTAGGTACGAACTAAATAAGATTGCGTGACCATTAAAACGCGATACAGACGCGCTTTCAATGCGCGTAGTGTAAACTTTTATTTATTTATTTATTTAATGGACGCGTAATGCATCGATATTCAATACAGATGCTTCAATTGCTTTCTGAACTAAAAATGCGCAAACACTGCACGTTGCCTGCGCGTGTAAAATATGCCGTGTGCATAAGCTCTGCTACCCGTTTTAAGCGATGATGCGTTGAGAAATTTAAACGACTACTTAAGCCCATTTAGGTGACCCATGATACATAATCTGTATGAGTATCCCTCACATCTTTAATGGATTTTTGATTATCTATCTGTCAATATTCTAAGCTTAACCCATAGAAGTTTTCTTTAAAAATATCACAGTCGTCTCTCATACTAAAATAACAGAAGCCTGCGCTCAATACCTACCACAATAACTCATTTCTATGAGCAAGCATAAGACCGCCACCTCATAAATTATGAAGCTTTGACATTCAGATTCGAATGAAGGCATTTAGGTACGGGGATGCCGCGGAAATACGGCCCGAATTAAGAAGGCATTAGTATTTGTTTGGTCTATTTATAAATGACTTATCAGGTGCGAGTAAATGAGTATAAATATTGTGAGAGGTGAAGGTCTTGTTGAATTAGGTTGAATATTATAAAATTGAGGTCGTTCGGACGGTGGTTATCCGTTCGGACACAGACTGTTTTATATTAAACAATAATGTGAATCGCCATATTATTATTCAACAGTACTCGTACGTGCATGTAGGTCTATCTGTTATAATGGGTAAATTTTACTTTTCACATAAAATAACTTTTTAATTTTTACTCTTTGAAATGTTGTTCTTTTTCTGCGATTACCTATACCTGGGAGTGATAATGAGTGAATAATGCCGTCTAAGCTGGAGAGAGCTTACTCTGCTTAGAAGGTTTAACCCATTCACTTGATCCACGGTACCAGCGTTTCCTCGCAGCATCCTACCGGAGTGCTTAGCCATAACGTAATATCTTTGCAGGACAAGGTAGTCTAGCTAAAACTTCCAACCAGACCAGAACAGAAAAAGGTTATTTAAAAATAATATATTCCTATTTGTCCCTGTCGAAAATCAAACTTGGGACATTTACAGAAGACCACATGCCCAGTGCATATATATAACCCAAAACTCATCTGCAGTAGAGCATAGAAAACTCATACCTATTTATTCGCCAAGCTTTAATTTGATACGAATTTATATTGCATAGTTACATTTAAAGTCTGTAACATTGCCAACTTATGGGCTGTAAGTAGTTGTGTAACTCAATTTTGTATTAAAAAAACATTATTTCGTTGCGTAAAAATTAAATACTCATCTTCATCACCACGCTAATCGCCGGCCTACTGTATATTTGTTTATTCATACCATCAACTTCCATACACATAAACATATAATTGTGAGAAAACTAGCTAATGCCCGCGGCTTCGTCTGCGTGGATCGAGGTTTTTTGGTTCATTTCATATAGTATCATTGAGAACATTATTGGAACTCTCAGATTTGAATGCCTCCAATTTCTTAAACTACATAGTAACTAGATTTTCACTATCTTAGTTCTACTGCATAATATTTGTCTATTCCTTATAAATGTTGCTGTTTCGGTTTCCCATTCCAAAAGGATGTTTGAAGAATCTTTTCGCGATTCGTTTCAAAACGTCAAGATGTCGATTTCATAGGAAAATAGGCCATGTCAAGTCGTGTTAAGAGTACCAATGCCTTGCAGTCGTGACGATTATGTAACTGGAGTCTGCCCTGGCTATTAGGGTTGTGCGATAGGATTGCAGGCGACTTTGTATACTTTAAGTTTATACGACTAGTGAACGATTTCTTTGTGTGTTCTAAGGTGAATCCGGTGAATAGATATTATATTCATAAAATTATTATTGGTTTTGCCTATATGTTTGGTCACCTCTCAAGGGACCAGCACCTTATACTTTATCGAACCCACTCATGGCACTAGCTTATAAGTTATAGCTTTGTCGCTAATATTCCCCATATTAGTTTTAATTAACATGGCTAATATACCCTATAAACCTTACACGTTGAACTCTAAAGATTTTGTTTTTTTTTATGTAATTGTAAATACAATTTAAAAATAATCCTTACCAATATTATAAACGCGAAAGTTTGTGAGTATGGATGTATGGATGTGTGGATCAATGGATGTATGGATGTTTGTTACTCTTAAAAAAAACCTCAATCATCAGCTAGTTTTGAAATGATCTGGGCTGTTTAGTTAATATTACAAATCCTTTACACGTTAGGTCGTTTCTATATTTTACACTTCTTCGTCACCAGTAAATATTGGCATATTATAAAACAATAGATCTCAGGAGATTTCTAGAAAGTTACAAAGTTTTCTACGATTACTAATTTTGTAACAACCCTAGTTACGCCGCATGAGGGCTGCGACACGACAACCCTTGTCAGGGAGAGACACGTCCTACATTTGTGCGAGTGACCGAGACCGACTCTTGATAACGTTGGGAACTGTATACTCGCGCAAAACTTTCCACGTATGCACTTAATTGGTTCTTATATCCGTACATTAAGGCATAATTTGCAACAAAGTGCCAAATATAACTCGTGGTGTAATATTTTTGGACTGAAATATTTTGCGCACGTAGGTTTCTATAGATAATTTCGTCAGAGTGGGCCTCGGACTTAGGGGGACTTACCTCCCAACGTTGGAAAAGCCTTCAAATGTCCAAATGTCTTCAAATGATACAACCCTTAGAATAGTTTACAACATTTTAATCAATCATCAGTTTTTTTATTCATCGCATTTTTCAACTAGTTAGCACTTCTGTTGAATGCGTAGTGTTTAAAAAGAAAGGGGGACAAGAGGTGGCAGAACTGGTTCCATTTCTATCCACTTGTTTGCTTTTCTTCCGAGAAAAAGAAAAAATGCTAGTTAAGTTTTTCTCCTTTGTCTATAGTATCAAACGCTTATTATGCCTTGCTTCACATATAACATTCGAAGCTGCTATGTAAAACGATGTACATGTTACGAGTTTACGAGTTTTAATTGCATAATATACCTACCTACATACATCCTAAACTAATATTATAAAAGCGGAAGTGTTTTGACGACCTCCGTGGCGCAGTGTGTAGCGCTGTTGTCTTAACGTGCGGAGATCCCGGGTTCGATCCCCGGCAGGGTCAATTTGGGAATTTATAATTTCTGAATTTTCCCTGGTCTGGCCTGGTGAGAGGCTTTGGCCGTGGCTAGTTACCACTCTACCGGCAAAGACGTACCGCCAAGCGATTACGCGTTCCGGTACGATGCCGTGTAGAAACCAAGTAGGGGTATGGGTTTTATATAACTGCCATGCCCCTAACAGGTTAGCTCGCTACCTAAAAAAAAAAGTGTTTCTTGATTTGCCCTTCAATCACGCAGCAACGGAAATTAACGTGATTTTTGCAAGTAGGTATACTTAGTTCAAGAGCGCGACATACGACTATACGCGTTTACGATCTCCGTGGCGCAGTGTGTAGCGCTGTTGTCTTAACGTGCGGAGGTCCCGGGTTCGATCCACGGCGAGGTCAATTTGGGAACTTATAACTTCTGAATTTTCCCTGGTCTGGCCTGGTGGGAGGCTTCGGCCGTGACTAGTTACCACACTACCGGCAAAGACGTGCCGCCAAGCGATTTAGCGTTCCAGTATGATGCCGTGTTGAAACCGAATAGGAGTATGGCTTTAATATAACTGCCATGTCCCTAACAGGTTAGTCCGCTACCATCTTAGACTGCATTATCACTTACCATCAGGTGAGATCGCAGTCAAGGGCTAACTTGTAGTGATTTAAAAAAACCCGGAAAATTGAACTTCCACGAGATTTTTAAAAACCTAAATTCATGCGGGCGAAGTCGAGGGATTCGTCTAGTAAATATTAACATTGTCTAGGTGAATTACAATAAAATTATTATTCAGTAATTTGCGTGATCAAAGTGGCGAATATCTCTGCGTATTTACAACAATGAAAGCGATCTCCCGCGAAGCCTTTGTGCTAAATTGGGATAAGCCAGGAGTTAATTAGCTTCTTCTGATGTTATTGATCCGAAAATCTGCTTTGTCTCAATCGAAAGGAAATCTTTTGTGAGATTTCTCTGCCTTTACACAATTTAAGTAATTTACTTTTACCTACTGTCATAATAGCTGATGCCCGCGACTTCGTCCGCTTGGTTTAAGTTTTTTTTGATTACTGGAATATGACGGAATATATTATTAATATGTCCTACCTATCACGGTTGAAAAGATACAGCAAAAAATGCTGAAAAAAATGTAACGTTTCTTGTAAAAGATCCCCTTTATTTTTTATTTAATTGAATTTTTATTATTTGTTTATATATGGACAATACAATACATTCTGTGAAAATTTCAATTGTTTAGCTATTACGGTTCATGAGATACTGCCCGTTGACAGACAGACGGGCGGCTTTGTAATAGGGTCCAGTTGGCACCCCTTGGGTACGGAACCCTAAAAAAACTACTGACCTAATTTCATTGGGTTGCACCTAACCTTTATCAAAACCTGCTCGTTGATATAGAGATAAGAGATACCTTTCCTACAATATCTTTGCTATCAAAGTTGTAAAAAAATCCACGTATATTTCTTGTATTTCCAAAGCTGAACACTTCACTTTGTGACGTATTAGGTACTGCCAATATTTTATCACTTGTATCTGTTTACTGTGATTTTATCCTACAGCTACTCGTAACCTGTATAAAATACTAGGAGTACAGTATGTAAAATTATTATCAATGTTTAATGATCAAAAACATTTTTGATGCAAGATCATAGTCGTACTGCAAATAAACCGGTTTAGGAAATTAATTTGACGCAGTTCCATCTCGCTTATAAACACAATGCTCGTTAACCTTGTCCAATTAGCATAAGCTTCATACGTCAGTGTTACGTCTCCGGGCTTTGCAGCGACACGGAATCATATAAAACGTGTATTATGCTTGGCATTTATTATGTAATTCATGAAATGTATTTTTTAATTAATTAACTAGCTGATGCTCGCGACTCCGTCCGCGTGGATTGAAGTGTTTTAGGGGTATGAATAATAGATAGTAGCCGATTCTCAGACCTACTGAATATGCATATAAAATTTCATAAAAATCGGTCAAGCCGTTTCGGGGGAGTATGGCAACATTGTGACACGAGAATTTTATATTTAAGATGTTGTGACGTGAAGTTACTTAATAACGTAACCACTATACTCTCATAGGAGAGAGGGAATCAGACCTTAGACCCACCACGCTACTCCAATGCCGGTTGGCGGCCTTTAACGACTATTATCATAATATAATAATGTAACATTAGGTATCAATTAATGTGAACAGAAAATTTACTTTTTTTACGACCTATCCGTTTCCGATTTTGAAGAAATTTGGTACTGAGAAAAATTTCATCGTGGGAGAAATTCCTACGTTATTTATTTTATATATTAATCTGTGGCACTCACACTCTTTGAGATCAAATCAAATCAAATAAATATATAAATGCGAAAGTATGGATGTATGGATGTATGGATGGATGTTTGTTACTCAATCATGCCCGAACGGTTTAACGGATCTGGATGAAATTTATTATTTATTTATTGTATTTCGGTATACCAACGGCGAGTACACAAAGCTTAAATTAAAAATAGTACTTAAGGTCTATAACGGTGTGGCACGCCACTTTAGGTATATACACAGCTATTTAAAATAACATATTGAATATAACATATTATAAATTTGGCACAGAGATAGATTATTGTCTGGAATAGCACATAGGCTACTTTTTATCCCGGAACCAAAAACCTTAATCCACGCGGACGAAGTCGCGGGCATTAGCTAGTACAGAATAGATTTGAAAGATCTTACATATTTTCCAGGATAGTTTTATTTATTTCTTGTGGAAAACCTACTTAGTGGAAACTCACTGGCTATTTGATGATTCATATTATGATTAGTCTAAAAAAACAAATCAGTTTCAGAAGCAACTGCAACCAATTTGTTTTGTGAATTGTGACTTCCTTTACAATGAATGAGTCACGTTCAAATTCAAAGAAAAATAAATAATGTACTATGTATTTGCAAATTTTCTGCCTGAATGGTGTTGTGGCAATAGATATAAGTGGGAGATCCCGGTTTCGATTCCCGGCTGATAAATTTAAGGAATTTAACTTTTTTCTGGCTAAGGCCATAGAAATCTAGAATAGAATAGAATATTTATTTATTTGCAAGATTGTAAGTTGGTACATAGTACGATGTTATTACGTTATAAGGTGAGCATGTTACAATCAGCCATGCAATGGCGTGCAAAATACTTAAAACTAACATAGGTTTTATAAAAATTATAAGCTTCAAAATTTTTAAAAATTAATTTTATTAAGTAAACAAATGAGAGTTTAAATTAATGAATTTTTATTAGTAATAAAATATTTTAGTAAGTATGGGCTACTAGCCATTTATACAACTTATTTTTAAATAATTTAATTGGTAATGCCTTAATATCTTACGATTAGATTAAATCTGCTATACCTACCTCAGCTCCCTCCTTGGTTACGCATCGTCATTTCCCATAGTTTTGTAGCAGTAGGTGTGTCAAAACTATATGTGCGTGGCTAGTTACCATCCTACCAGCAAAGACGTGCCGCCAAGCGATTTAGCGATCCATTAGGATGCCGTGTAGAAACCGAATAGGATACCCTTATAGGATATTTTCTATGTTTAGTATAGATGCCTAGACTAGAAGCTATATCTAATCCGTATACTAAATTTAAAAATATTATCACGTGAAAGTTTGTCTATTGAGGCTTAGGTTTTTGTCGACCTTCCTGGCGCAGTGTTTGAGCACTGCTGTCCCAGGTTCCATCTATAGATTTATAGTCTTCGGCCGTAGTTACCACCCTACTGGCAAACACGTTCCGCAAAGCGATGTAGCGTTCCGGTACAATGCCGATGCGGTGTAGAAACCGATTAAGGGTATGGGTTTAATATAACTGATATGCCCCTAACAGGTTATCCCGCTAACATCATCACTTACCATCAGGTGAGATCGTTGTCAAGGGCTAACTTGTAGTAGATTAAAAAAAAGGGTATGCATTACGTGTAATTGAAAAATGTGAATCACGTCAAAATACAAAGTAATACAAATAAGATTCCGAGAGACGTTCTAATCAATAGAACTCGAAGGTAGCAGGCGGGCCGGTCTGTTATCATAATGATTACGTATGACCGTGAATTGGACTTGAGTCATGAATCATACCTTAACAATAAAATTAGAGCTTGTTTGTACTGTATTTACATGACTGTGATGTGTGTTAGGCGGTTTCCACATGGTTTTAATGAAACGCTTACCTTTATTATTTACAGTAGTATTTATTTACAGTTATATGTTTACAGCTAACCTAACATGTTAGCCCGCTTCATTCTTAGACTGTATCATTACCTACTTACCATTAATTGTACCGGCTGAAATTCAGTCGGAAGGACATTATACTAAAATTAAATTTCAAATCTACATTTTCCTCGATATTAGTTATTATAATTTAAAAAAGTGTCTTTATTTCTTGATTTGCCCTTCAGTTCATACACAGCGGGGCAACCACCACTACATCCTATTAACGTCCCACAGCTGGGAACAGGCCTCCACTCTCCTAGGAGAGAGGGAATTAGAGCTTAGAACCACCACGCTGCTCCAATATGGGTTTTTAACGACTATTATCATGTTAGTGATAATAACCGGGACCGACGGCTTAACGGCACGGGGGTGAAACACCGCCAACTTCCTAAATCCGGGATAGTACTGAGAATTTCTAGACAGAAAAACACAATACTCAATTATGGCCCGGCCCGGGAATCGAACCCGGGACCTCGTCGGCCGCAGTCGAACATGCCAACTACTAGACCAACGAGGCGAGCGGGGCAAAGGATCGCCGTAATTTTCTAGCATTGATACAGTTAAAGACATGGAGAGTGATATTGGTTACTTTTTACACCGGAAAATCAAAGAGTTTCCACTCATCATCTAGTCGTCTTTAAAGTATTTAACAATAATTGTAGGAGAAATAGAATATTATATCTATATTATGTGTGTTGTCTACTTTGGGTAGTTACATACTAACGTAAGCAACATACTAAACTCTAGGTGCGGTTTATTATCTACAACTTCATAATCATTAGGCCAATTCTACGCGATGATGTCACACTACATTTTCCATATTCTACTTACAATGCCATCACTGCTCTAGATATCTTTAAGTTTGAACGTAATATACGAATTTATACTACTGGATGACCCGACACCTTCGCGCTCGTTTGAGGTTTTGAAAATCCTTTCTAATTTGACTTATCTATCAACTATCAAATCAATCTATGAAATATTAAATCAAATAATCAAATAATCATATAAATGATGTTTGTTACTCAATCACGCCCGAACGGCTGAACGGATCTGGATTAAATTTGGCACTGATATAGCCTGGAATAACACACAGGCTACTTTTTATCTCGGAAAATTAAGGAGTTCCCGCGGGAACCAAAAACCTCAATCCACGCGGACGTAGTCGCGGGCATCAGCTAGTTTTTAGATATGGCTATTCATTTATGCCTATTCTATTAATGTTATTAACCTAATAAGCTTGAACGTCTGCAAAACATGGCTATCAGATTTGTGTTTGGGCTGAGAAAATTTGACCACACTCAATATCGAGTCCAACTCAAATGGCTCACCGTTAAACAACGCCGTAATTTCCATATCCTTTCTCTGCTCTACTCTATCCTCTTTCTTCCGCATACTCCCCCATATCTAAAGGAAAGATTTCATTTTCTTCTGTCTAGCCATCATCTCAACCTTCGTTCAAAGAACAACAACAAATTAGCGATGCCAAACAGTCGCTCGTAGTCAAACGTTATTTTTAGATTTATATTGTTATATATAAATAATAGTAAAATAGTATGTAAATATAATATGTACCTACTGTTATGTAAGTTTATTATATTGTAATAGTTAGTCGTATCGTAATAGTTAAGTAGTAGATGGTTATAATTTTTCTTTTAGAAATGTACGTGTGCACCGCCCTGTTATTATGCAACCAATATCCTATCTTAAAAAGGTTGCCTGGAAGAAATCACTCATAGTGATAAGGCTGCCTTTACATCGTAACAAGTTGTAAATTCTGTCACGATTTGTTTTACCTCTGTTCTGTTATTTGTTTGTGTGTAATAAAGTGTTTTTATTTACTTACTTACTTACTTACTAATGTGTCGGAACTGGGTTCGCAGTTTGCTTCGTTTTGTGTTAAGAGCTTAAATATCTCTTAACTTGGCGGCTTTCTCTGCTCCAATACTTAGTGTAATTTAATAAAGTGTTGCGGTAATGAGAATGTAGTGTAGGGCCTACCTACCGGCGCCTTTGCGACCCATTCGGCCGAATTGACGCTAATCCGAGCATTCAAACGGACATTCGCTTTTACTGGTACTGGATTTGTATGTCGTGTTAATGGTGTGCTTAATTGGCTTACTATCTATAATATATTCGGAACGAACGTTCTTACTCAAAAAAGGGTCACTGTACTCTTTAAATAACTTCTACAATGAGGACTACTACATGCCTACAAAAATGACAATACCATTCGTCAAATTAGATCTAGTTATACTAATTAATAAGTTTAACGACCTCTTTTCTATAGAGGCTCTATCAAACGGTCATATTAGTCTCTACCAACCCACAAATTTATCTGACCCGGCGGCCAAAATTGGAACTAATTGAAGTGAAAACTTCTATAAGCCGCGTTGAGCACTTTCTGGAAAGAGATAAATTTGTGGAAACGCGTGACCGGCACCGTCACCTACACCTCGCGTTGTTACGAAGACAAAAGGTCTTAAATATAAATATAATATATAATATATTATTTAGTACATTCGTAATTAAACTTTAAGCTTAGTTTTAAGGTTTATATTTTCAGTATTTTAAAAATTCGTTTTCACTTCTATCGGCAGTCAATATGACTGATATTTTTTTATGCCTGTTTAGTTTTTGTTTTTATTTTATTTATCATGGTCAGATAAGATTGTCGGACTATTGGTAAGTTACAATAAATATGTCAAAAATAGCCGTAACTATATTATCAATGACTTGGGTATGGTCACATATATCAAAAGTATACTGAGGCTTCTACAATCATTTAAATGATTCTACAATCATAGGCGCGAGAAAGGGAAATTTATTTTAGATTTCCATTCGCTGCAAATGATGTTCTATATTTCGTCGCCGCCTTAAAACCGATCGATGTATTCGTGATACATCATTATTCATAATCAATCTTGCATAATAAGTTGAGCTTAAATTAATAATGAATGTTATAAGAATGTTTATCTACATCGGGGTTCTATGAGAAGGTTAATCTCTTCCGTTCAAAGAGCCTTTTATCATTTTGCCGCACCTTTCATATCTTTCCTTTCTATTGACTGATCCATAGAATACTTACATATTAGTACTGAGCCTCAAAATAACCTTAATATTTAGTTTTTAATTGGGGATGTTGCCTATGTCAAAATAAGTTATTTTTTAGTGATTATTGTGTACCTAGTCCTTAATTAATAACTATTAATCCCCTAAAAGATACCGAAAGTTTTATGTAAGTAGAAAGTCATGAAAGCAAGTAGTTATCGTAAAAAAATATACCTGTAAGGTTTCTTTAGTATCTTGACATTTTGTTGATCGCCTTATTATAAAAGATTAATTATGATAGATGATCTTCATTAATGAAAAGCGTTCACTGCCTAATGGAATGGAAACAGGTGACAAATTAGTGCTATTTTCTTATTTATTATTTTTAGGGAACTCCAAATACTTGCTCTCTCCAATTGGGTATCACACTATTCAAATAAATATTTTTTTAGTGATTTTTAAATAGAGTATCTCTCAAAAGTCGTAATATCCACGTTCTCTGATAGTTTTATGTTGAATAATCGAACTTTCATGACGTCACATTTCAGAATTTCATATAAATCTAGACCTAGTCTATTGATAACTCTGAATTAAAAAAAAAGTTTTTATTGAAGTGAAACTTCTTTAGGATTTAATCTTTAGAATTTAGAAAATTCGATGGAACGAAAAAGCGTCACTAAAAAAAGACAAACATTTTCATAATAAGATTTAGCCTGCGAAAGAATGAGAAATAATACAAGTTATATTTGTGTAATTCTCTCGTAGGTTACTTTTCTGAAGTTTTACTTCTGCCGTGTGTGAAACTTTTAAAAAAAAGCAGTCCTTTCTCCTTTTCTCCAACCACCAAATCAAATCAAATCAAATATTCATTCATTCAATTTAGGTACACTGTAGGTACACATATTGACGTCAATTACTTACTTATAAAACATGATGGTGATAATTAGTTACGGTATCTTAAAACTTAATCTACGAGGGTTCCAAACGCGCCCTGGTCTGAGACGAGCCCACAACGAACTCTGCCGGGTTTTTCATTATCACCATCTTACAAGTCATCTTAACTAAGTAACTATCAGAACCATTAGAGCAAATTATTGCCAAGATTATCATCAGACTCTGAATACCATGTTATGTTAGGAGTTTGAGGAGTCCCCATTGCCACCTTTCAGCTCCATCATGAGATCGTCTCCATGTTAGTAAATTAAGTATTCTCCTAGACATTACCTTAACTGTTTTCCTTTCAGCCCAAATGGTTGGGAGGGTTGCGAAATTTGAACTTATTATATTAAAGATATCTACATACAAGCATAGGTACAGATCATTTGAAGTAAAATAAAGGTTTGTAAAAATGATTGTGAATCCATAATATCAACTGGTAAGTCCGATACGTCGGTTACATACGCGTAGGATAGGTACGTGAATTACGTTACTGAAACTTGAAAGTGACTCGACGGATAACTATTTAATCTCAGTCTTCCGTAACACCTTCCGCGTAATCTCGTAGAAATTGTAACTCAATCCCAATTTACTGGCTAAATAAAATATAATTTAAAGGAATCTTCTTCTTGCCCTTTTCCCACACTATGTGTGGTCGGCACTTGTTTTCTTCTTCCACTCACTTCTGTTATCCGTCAACCTATCATTCACCCCTTTTATACGCATATCCTTTTTCACACAAACCATCCATCTTTTCTTTGGTCTCCCTCTACTCTTTTTTCCTTTCACATACATATCTATCATTCTTCTCGTAATCTACCTTTCTTCCCTCCGCATTACATGCCCATACCGTCCTAGCCTATTACTCTTCATCTCTTCTAGCACTGGCGCTACTTTCAAACTTCCCCTATATATCCATTCCTAATCTTATCCATTCTAGTCACACCACACATCCGTTTCGGTCACATGTACTTTTCTTTCATACGTCTCTTTCACCGCCCCACATTCTGAATCATTTAATGCGACGGGTCTAACGACTGTCTTGCATATTTTATATAATTTAAAGGAATAAAATATAATTTACGTAGTCGTAGTTTGATCTGTCTTTTATTAATCCAATTTCCTTGGAAGCCCTCGGTCGATTTGAAAATAATCGCTCGTTAGAATTACAGAGCAAATGCCGAGCAAACGTTTCGCAGAACTGTTCTTAAAGTTAGAGCTAGTGGCAATATAACGTAATGAAAATAAAAATACACTTTATTGTACACCAAACTAGATACATAACAGGACATAAACACATACATAAAGGGAAGAAGCTGTACAATAGGCGACCTTATCATTAAGTAGCGATCTCTTCCAGGCAACCTAAATAGGAAAATATAATAATAGAAATACTGGATACCTAGCGTACCTGTGTTATTAATTTTTCATCGTGAACTGATAGACGCCTACCGCTGAATTATACGCGGCCTTGCAAGGACTGGGTCCAACGGCTCTCTTCGACTCGTCTCCCAAGTTTTGGCATGATAGATTCATATTAATTTAATGATAAAAATATCGAAATAAGAGTAAATTATGACGAATAACAACAACTTATGACGAATTTTCCAATTCGTTCATGACTCTACCGAATTATTAGCGCAACTGTTGAGTTTCTTGCTGGCTTTTTCCAGTAAAAATTTCAGACAAAATAAGGAGTATCTTAAAAGACACATGCATGCCCTACATGAAATAAATGAATTGAAGCTAATCCTTATATTAACCCTCACGCGTTTCCGAATATCGTGTGTTTTACGGGTGAAACTGGCTTCTTTTTTTAATTTTTTTTATGACAACGATAATATTACAAATATATATACCTACACTGACTAGTGTTTCATTTAGCAATTAAATCATTTGTTTAAAATATAAGTACGAGAATTTTTAACAACTTTCCTCTGTGAATTCATTAAGGGTTTGGTAGATAAATTAACGATTCCCGAGGAGTTATTGTTTTAAGAGTGGTAGTTTAAACAGTTACCCAAACTAAGTATTCTACAATAAGCTCCCAGAAGACATGATAAAGATGTCTCTGAATAAGTTCAAAGTTAATGTAAAACATAAATTCATTGAAAAATCTTATTACCATGTAAAAGATTACTTAATTGACAAGGAGGCTTGGCAATTTTTTGCTCTAACGGCTCTGATAGTTCCTTAGTTAAGATGATTTGTGTGAGATGTTGATAATAAAAAAAAAACCTAATCTACCTGAGACTCATCGTCTCAGGCAGATTAGTTTGGGTTACTGTTAAAACAGTGACTGTGTAACCGATGGGTAACTGTTGTAACTGGTAAATTGCTTTAGAATTATTGAAGCCAGCTTCTCGACTATAATCGAGTACTGGATAAATTGGTCCGTCCGTCTATGGCGATTCTCCTTTGTACTGCGGTAGAATAACGCTTTGTCTTTGTTTTGTCTCTTTAGCATTTTTTGTGGCATTTTCCTGGTATTCCACAACTACCTATGATTGGTTTCTCCAGATCCTTAATGGTAGACAATAAAGAATATTCTCTCTCTGCATCGTATTCCTCATTACTGAGGATCGTGATCGCTTTCCATTAATCAAATAATGGTAGGAGTTTTCTTAGGATAATAATTCGGTGGGTTCCCACGTCCTTCCGCATATAGAATAGATAAAGAATCTTAGTTAAATTCAAAATGCTATTTATTCATTCAAATATAGTTTTAAAAGTTCTATTGAGTCGTCGAATCTACCACTGCATCGGAAAGACATTCTTACCAAGAAGAAACTTGGCGCTTCGTCTTGCTTCGCTTGGCGAAATGTCTAACAATAATCAAAGTAACACCATTCCCACGCATTGCTGAAGCGATTTATTATAATTCGCTTATGTATACAATCAAATTTTTGAATCGTGCTCCTTCGAAGACGGGTTGACGGAAATACAGGAGGAGGGGGGGAGGTTATTATTTTCACTCCCACAAACTCCGCTCGACTATTTTAAACCATTTGACAATTTCGCGCGACCATTTTGACAAATCGTGAATAAACGGAATATTTGACATCACAGAAATAGGAATCTGCTTATTAACTACTTCATTTGTTCTGTGTTTGACAATGTATTTAGAATGAATTTGCTTGTATTTAGGTGACTAATTATTAGTCACCTTAATATATTAGTACCTACTTTATAAAAACGTGTGCAATCTTTGTGAAACTGTTACCTATTACTGGTTAAGTTTTATCAGCGTACAACTACATAATGTGAATTATGTACTTCTTTTTAAAATTGTAAATAATACAATAGAACTTAATGCTAGCTAGCCTAACCTAATTACTGTATGAATGCAAGGCAAGAATGCTGGATGCATTTTCGCGCTGGATAGCCAGGATGACCCTTTGCGCAAAAAATGCACAAATTATGTAGTTATGCAACTCACCGTTCAATTCACCGAGGCACCTTATTATATCTACCTATTCTGATTATAATACAAGCATGCTACTAAAATTATACATCAATGAATGCAGGTTTTAATATCATTATTCAAATGAAATGATTCATAAATTTAATTTAATTTAATAACTATACTGTTTCATGGAAATGCTCAAGTTATATAACTTTATGTACAAGTTATGAATTCTGTACCTATCAATTTTTAAGTTATAATATTACTTCTTGGATAAAATACGCCAAGCAAGTGATCGTAGAAAATTAATAGATAAGGGGATCCTTCGCATAAGGTAAGCCGCACGGACCAAACAAAACTAATTTTCCAGTAATCACCATATGCAGTATGTATATTCGGCGTGTTACTTGTTAGGTATGGAACCCATCTAGTAATCTGCGATCTGCAATATGAAGATGACTTGTAATATAATATGTAAATATAAATACCGTACACCTTATCCTATCTATGGGATATGGTGACAAGATGACAATCTTTGTGACGAGCGAACAACGGATATGGGCTGGCCCGCGCCGTTTGAATAATTTTATTATGGTGCATTCGACGTCCGTAGGTGTTCTTTTTTGACGAACTGTCGCACGATGATACATTAATAGGAGGTAATGTCTATGTTACCGTTAGTATGAAAATCGATAAAGTTGATAATGCTGGGATTCCCGTTTCCCGGTGTGAATCCCTGTTCAAGGCGTTATCTTGCAGGATTATAAACAGTTTAGATGATAGCTAAACTTTAATCAGTTAATGTTGCACTTTGACGGTAATTATAGCTGAGTCAAAAGAAAGTAGTGTCGACCTCGGTGATCTTTTATATCTACCTACTAAATATTAAGAAACCCGACTCATTCGCATGCGAGCTCATCCATGTAGGTGCAGATTGACTAGTAATTACAACTCTTACGGATTACGCACTATAACGGTAAGGAACATAATAAATATTGTGAAGCGTACGCCGAGTACCTTGTATTATTAAAACATAAGAAATACAGACTTATGGTACTTATAGTGAAAGCCGGAAAATCAGTAAGTGCCCAAATGCACTTTAAAAACCTGCAAATACACGCGAACGAAAACGGTGGCCATCAGCGAGTGTATTACCTATGGTGTTATATCAATTAATTCTTTATGAAAACCAAGTGCTGAACGTGCAGTTCAGCAAGATAGAGCCTTACAAAAACTGAAAAGTTTTCATTTATTTTTTTTCCTTTGTATGAAAAGTTATGCGTATACTTTGCATAATATTCCCGACGTTAAAACTTGTTTGTCTCCTGTACCGGAAAACTTTCCGGTTTATTATAATTTTAAAAATAGACGCCTTGTTCTTCTCTCTTTTTTTGGAACACATTTCTGTTTATTTTTTAAATTTAGAGTCGCTGTTCGCTACGGAGAGCGAGTTTCCCGAAAATTTCCTTTTCCGAAATCCGCTGTAAGCCTATAGTAACAAGGGTTACTAAAACACTGCTGACAAAAAATTTTGGCTGGCTAACAAAGAGTTCACGCATTTTATGTCGAGCTACACAGACAACCGCGACACGAAGAAGCATGTTTCTTGTGCGAAGTTGACGTTTTGACCTGTTCATTTCGTATTAGGTATGAATTATGGAGTGCTGCGAGGCGTCTGGATGAGGAAGGCTAAAAATAGGGCGTGGCAATGACTAGGGAAGAACGGTAGATATTCAACAGTAGAATTCTAGTGGCTGATGTGTTATAACGATGGTATTAGCGATTATTTATAAAAAGGACAAACTGGGGAGTAGGCTCTGTGTCCAGCATACTCCTTTTAATGAGGATATATAGCGTGATTTCTGTCAATGAATGCCTATTGGTATGACTACATAAAAACAGTATTACTAAGTAAGTAATCTGTGGTAGTAGTTACGGATGCAAAACTATGAAGTTTGCGTCATACTCATATCATTAGTATTCAAGATATTCTCTCATTATTATATATGATATTTCGGATGAACTATTAAATCACAGGGGTACTCGTGTTGATTGCGACTGTTGATGTCATCTACGCTTGGGGGAATGCGTCATGAATAACCAATGCATAGGATATACTGATCACTTTGGATTTATGTTCATTATTGTGACGCAATGGTATGCACTGTCGTCCTAGATTTTCATGGTAGTTCCCGAATTAAATTTTGGGGTTGGTAGCTATTTGCTATTTCAAAATGGGTCATCCACAGGAATAGAGTTACCCTGTCTGTCTGTTACAAATTACAAAGAAATTCACTCCGTAGTAGGGGCTTGGGCGCATACAACAGACAAACACACACTAAGCACACACGTATGATCTGGAATAACGAGAGTAAAGTTATATAAAACTCATACCCCTAATCGGTTTGTACACGGCATCGTATCGGAACGCTTAATCGCTTGGCTTGGTCTTCACCGTTAGGGTGGTAAGTGGTAACTAACCACGGACTAAGCCTCCTATCAGACCAGCGAAAGTTCAGAAATTATAAATTTTCGAATTGACCCTGCCGCACATAGTAGCGGAAGTTATAAGACCATGGCAAACACCACTGTGCTGTGTCTAGCCTCAGAATAATTAAGGAACGATTTAACAGACACTGCAGAAAAAAGTAAAGAAGTTGACACTGCATTACGTAACAGGGTTCGCTTCAACGCAAACAACGGCTCCATTAACGCTAATTGTGTTAGCCGGGGCTGTTTACTCGCCAACACTTTCGCGCTTTACTTCCTTCATACATCATTGCACCTACAGTCGGATGGGTGTATTTAGCTTGTGTACTGTAAAATGTACTTAACGAGTAGGTATCTAGTTAATGAACATAATCCATACAGTGGCGTGCAGTTTATAGATACATAAAAGCATTGCTTACCCAAATGGAAATAGGTCAATGCTCATTTTTCATTAAAACAGCTAGTAAACAGGTATTCTGAGTTCTGACTAACTTCCCTAGCTTCCCACCACTGTCTGTCTGTCAGCTACGATTTGACGGCCCATCTGTTCAACCGATTTTGATGAAATTTGGTACAGGGAAGGACATAGACTTTTTATCCCGGTAAATTAAAGAGTTCCCGCAGGAATCAACAAACTTTAATCCACGCGGACGAAGTCGCGGGAATCAACTACATAGTATTTTTTTAAACTAAGTTACTTTCTAAAGTCTTTACTATTATAATATATTATGATATATAAGCTAGATGATGTCCGTGACAGGTGATTGTGGATTTTTAATTCATGCGCCATTAAAAAATATACGCACCGAATTGGTAACCTCCTCCTTTTTTGAAAGTCGGTTAAAAGGTATGTCCTTTTTCAGGGATCTACCTATCCCTGTCTGTACTCGTAAAAATCGGCTGAACAGATGGGCCGTGATAGCGTAGCAGATAGACAGACAGACTAGAATATTAGCACAGTTTAATAATTGAAGATGTACCGCTGCCTAGTCACGCAATTTCTGTGATCATTGATCAAGCCTTAAACTAAGTACTAATCTTTGGTTTTCTCTTCTGAGTCTCTGTATTGTCAACCAATAGATAGTGATCGTTTTCCCCACATATCTTGTTACATACCATTTAGTTCTTATTATCCTAGACTGCATCATCACTTACAATCAGGTGAGATCGCAGTCAAACTTGTAGTAGGATAGAAAGAAAAAAAAGCTATAACCTCACGATAATTATAGGAATTCAAATAATTTATTAATGAAACTACTACTATGTCCAGCTGTGGACATCCATCGTATCGTCTAAGTATAATGTGTTATTCATGAATGTTCCTTAAATTAATTGCTACCCACCATAAATACTCACACCAAATTAGAATGCAACTGAATCAAAATATGGCGCCGATCCTAAATCTAGACTACGCAGGTTCTTAGTTAAACATATTGTGTATTTAACACGATTTATACACGTCCCTCGCACCTGTCTCTATTAAACCTCTTTCCGGATTACTTGTGTTCTTGAGCCAATGTTTGCGTATTTGAACAATCGCGTCCAACAAATATATCTGTAAGTAGACTTAGTACGAGTGTGCAAATTTCAAGTACGTTGATAGTTTTCGAGTATCAAATCAGTATTGCGTCAGAGTAATATAGAACTACTTAAAAGAAAATAGAAAATAAATTCTTCAATTTTAATTTTGTGAAACATTATACTTTGACTATCTATGGCTTTTCTCTATATTTCCGCTTGGTTTACAGTATTTAACTACTATCATTCAGAAAGTGTGAGTATATCCACTTTAAATGAAATATAATATTTTGACTTTGACTATGACTGTCGATGAATTGAAGGCTTTGTCCATCGAGTAGGTATCTAATAACTAAAGTTTCAGAACGATTTAGGATCAGTTGCACCACAGAAATACCGTTATATGTACTAAAACATGCTTACCAAAAACCTAGCAAAGACAAGTCACCGCACAAGTCCACCCATCCGTCCATAATTAGTTCTTACATCCATAATTAAATTCACAAGGTAAGTTTGGTTAAATTTAAAGGAACCCTGGCTTTTGCAGTGGTATTTTTAGGTGGTGCCTAATGATGCACCTTTGATGCATTTTTGACAGTGATTCGATACTCGAAATCTATCAGCGTTGATGAGATTTGCAATGATCCATTACTAAAGGTAGTGTTGGCTGCCATGACTTATTCTGCTTCGGATTAAAAACATAAATCTCAGTAACCTAAAGCAAAGTTTACTATCCATTGGTCGTTTACTATGTGTAACGTTGAAACGTTTTATGCCCGTCACCAATGAATATCAAACAGAAGTATATTTTACATTGATGTTATGTATGTATAATATCATCCGAATCATGATATAGATAAGTGTTTGATGAGGTTTAAATTAGCTTCTGTTTTATGTAAATACGCTTAGATTTTAAACCAAATTGGTTTAAAGTCTTAGCATATTTACATTTTAGGGTTCTTAGAACTCAATAATTCCTAGAATTTAAACATAATTTAATCCCGGATAAATTGTCTATATAGACAACAACCCAAATTATTTCCAAATGATACCATACTGACCGTTGATATTGCAGCGATACCTAATACAAAAAAAATTGGCAGTCATAGGGATATTGGCATTCATACCGATAGAATTGAAAACGATTTTTCTTCTAATTTAAAAAAAAAAATTAAGTTTTATTACGAATGTACTAAATTTTTACTCAAGACTTTTTTTGTCTTAAGAAGAACCACATTTTTACCCCCTACCAAAAAGTGCTCAACGCGCCTAAAGAAGTTTTCACTTCAAAATTTCAATATATTTTAGAATCAGATATGTATTATCAACAGTGATGAGGTCTTTTCCCAGTGCTATAATATTCAATAAGCATCTTACCTTTCAGTTCAATATATTTCTGGTAATTTGCGTTTATATCCTTGTAAATACTTCACATTTGTATCAATACGGTGAAACGGTCCGTTTCCTTTATCTGTTTCACTTTATCTGAGATAAAGTCTCGAGGGTCCGCAAACAGTATCGGCTGATAGCTTTCTGTTTGCATTGCTGATTATATCGATACGTATATTGTGTTCCGTATATTGTGTCGATACATATTAGTTTACTTTTGATGTTTGAACATACACGCGCTTTTGATTTATTACTCCGTTTTCTTTGAACTTATCTATAAATAACCTAACTTTGACTTAATCTATAAAGTACCTAATTTTTTAAAATAAGCATGCAGGCTTATTTTTTGATGGGGTTCTTTCAATCATTCCACTATTATTATATATTACTATATTATTGACTAGCTGATGACTGTAATTTCGTCCGTGTGGCCTTCCCCGCGATTCAACCTGAGTATGTATAGGTACACCAATTTTCACCAAAATCTTTTAAAAAGATGGGCCGTGAAAGCGTGACAAACTTACATTCGCATTTATAATATTACTTATATAGGATTTTGTTAAAAAAATACTGTTTTTAAAAGAGTTAGTTACTTGCTGGTTTTTTTCGGTAGGAATATCATTCAAACCAGAGGTGGTTTAATTTGACGGTTCAAAAGTTTATTTGTATAAAAAAAAATTGAATTTTGTTTTTTTCTCTCAAAGGCGCATTGTAGGACGACTGCCAGTATAGTAGGTGGCGGGAAGTGGAATGAGGAAGCAGAAATCCATGCTTGGTAGCGCACTCTCAATAAGGACTCTCAACTTGCAGATCTTTGCTTACTAGCTGATGCTCGCGACTTCGTCCGCGTTTTTTTTAATGCCGCGGGAACTCTTGTATTTTCTGGGACAGAAAAATAGCCTATATCACTCTCCAGTCACGTCGATCAAAATCAATCATCGATCGTCGATCACAAACCAATGTGATCACGAACGGCGTGATTGAAGTACAAACCAACAAACAAACACACTTTCGCAGATGTAATAATATGATAGTATGATAAGTAGTGGTAAAGGGTACCATTTCATATGCAAATGTAATAAAATATACTTACCTGACCAATTTTGCTGAATATATTTTTATGAATTCAAAACTAATAATATCAAATTATAGGGCAGGCTATGCTATTGGGAATAGCACGCCACTAGTCTAGACATGGCGTCATGAAATTAAGATATGGTAAGCCAGTTATTTAGAGCCATGTATCCCCAATTCCCTAGTCCAAGGATATTAAATTTCACATTCGGTTTATTTATATTTGGATGTTACTTATTTCAAAAATACACGACATTCAAGTACTTACCTACGTATTTCAAAGTAAAGTAAATATTTTTATGGTAAAATATGGTGCAATAAACGTGTTATATAAAAAAATAATTGCCAGATATAGGGACTGCCGATAGAAGTGAAAACGAATTTTTTAAAATTGTTTTTAAGTATTTTTTATTTAACTTAAAATTATTAAAATATAAACCTTAACACTAGGGCATTAAAGTTTTATTTTGAATGTATTATATTTATTAGTTCACGAGCATGTCGGTCACGGTCACGCGAGTCTACATTTTTACCCCATACCAAAACCGATGTCCAATAATTACCAAACTGTATACTTATCTAATATATGTAGTATCTAATCATTAAGAAACTCATTTACTGAATAAAAACAAATACCTACAGTACACATGCATAACAAAACGAAACATCGACATGAATAAATCACTACTAAAATTGTATACGATATCCGGAATACATTATGGAAAGTTGAATGTTTAAATTTTTGAAGACCTTAAGTTCAAACCTGGTACTTATAAAAAGTAATTCTAGGTCATTTTCAAACTACATAATTAGCTTTTATTTAAGTATACCTTTACCAAATCTTGATTCATGAAGAGTTACCATTTATTATGTAGAGCGCTACCAACGCCAAATCCATATCCATACTAGTATTATAAATGTGTTAGTGTGTCTGTCTGACTGTCTGCTACGCTTTCACGGCCCATCTGTTCAACCGATTTTGTTGGAATTTGGTACAGGGATAAGCTGTATCCCGGGGAAGGACATAGACTTTTTATCCCGAAAAATTAAGGAGTTCCCGCGGGTATACAAAAACCTAATCCACGCGGACGAAGTTGCGGCCATCATCTAGTATCATTATATAGACCTCGTTTACCCATACTTGAATAGACTTTTACCTATCTGCTTTCTTGTTTCAGGTACTGATGCTGTTCTACGGTAACTCGTATTAAAATTCAAGCTTACGATTATAAGCTTTATCTTTAAGAGTACCATTCAAGCCTCCCTATAAACGATTATTTCGAAAGCTTTATTACCAGGCGGCGTAGGCACTCGTATTTAATCGATATTATAATCGGTATAATAAGCTATCTTTATACGAAATTTGGGTAATCCCTCCGGTTCGATATAGGAAATAATTTCATTTTCCGGTCAATATAATTTTATTTTACTAAGCTGGCTTAAGCAATGCTATAGGAAGATGGGTCTTATAAAAGTAAAACAGTCAAGTAAGATTGTTTAATGTTATCATTATAATGTTATATTATACTAGCCCGCGACTCCGTCCATGGAGATTGAGTATTTTTGGTTCCCGCTGGAACTCTTTACTTTTCCGGTATAAAAAGTAGCTTGTGTTATTCCAGATTAGAACCTCTCTCTGTGCTAAATTTCATCCAGATCCGTTGAGCTGTTATGGCGTGATTGAGTAACAAACATCCATCCATCCAAACTTTCGCATTTATAATATTAAGTATAGATTGTGTTATAATTATTTAAATTGTCTAAATACTTACTTAAATTACGAAGAGAAAAAAAAACAAGAAAAAAAGAAGCTAGATAACCTTAGTTTTTTTTCCATTTGGATAGTTTGAAAAATTATCTTTACTATATAAAAATAAGTCGGGTTTTCCTTCCTGACGCTATAACTCCAGAACGCACGAACCGATTTCCACGGTTTTGCATTCGTTGGAAAGGTCTCGGGCTCCGTGAGGTTTATAGCAAAGAAAATTCAGGAAAAATTGAAAAGGAAGCCATCTGGTGGCGAAACGGAGTTCGCCGGGTTTGCTAGTATTTTCTAATTTTAAAATTTATGCCAGTCGATACATGTTGTTTTGGTAGGTACCTTGATACTATGCATCTATCTATCTCCGTTGAATCTCCTTTCCCAACCGGTGGTAGAGCCTTGAGTTTTACTACGCGAATTAAATTATTTCCTTTTCATTATTTAGTGGCATCAGATCAATCAATAATAGCTAGCTGTAGCCAAGATTTTCCAGACCATACCTAACCTAATTCTAATTTTAATTCCATCATACAAAAATTATAAATAAGTTTTAAACCGGGTAACTTATACCCAAAGTTACATGCACCTGCCAAAAATAATGCCTTAAATTACAAAAAAAACTTAAACCTAGATATAAGCTTAAATTTGCCCTCCAAGCAATTAGGTTGACATTGAACAATAAATAAATTCCTTTCTTCCAATCAGAGCGAACCCAAAAATGATTAATAGCAGACGAAATCTCTCAGGACGACGCAGAAACTGTACAGGATTATGTTGTATTAATATTTCACAATAAAATTTTGCTCAAAAAGGTTAGTATGAGATTTTACAACTCGCCAACGTTGATAGAATTCGAGCATCGAAATCAACCGACACAGAGTAAAATTGACCAGAAGATTAAGAATAGAAAATTCAGTGCCACCGATTATAATTTTGCACGGTTTTAACTTGGATATCCGCTGGCTGTAGATTTATAGATGTGTTGACGAACTTTGCTATTAAAAGCCAGGCAGTTAAGATCAATTTTACTTTGATGCTAATGTTCGTGGTGCGATGCAATATCTTGTACTAACCCTACTGAACTTTCGAAGCCGGTTCTTGAACGTTTTAATTAATCCTCCTACTTGGATTACCTAGTCCTGAGCCGCAATTATGCTCCCATTTTGTATTACAATGTCAGAATTTGCTTTGAGTATAATAATATCTAGGTAATTATTATTAGGTACAATTACTTTTCGTTGGATGGTTTGAGGCTGTGAGTATACATAATACCTACATATAGTTGTTTGCTAGAACGTAGGTATCATACGTCACGCGTACTGAAAAGAATAAAGATGCTTGAATTTCGACGACCTCCGTGGCGCAGGGTGTAGCGCTGTTGTCATAACGTGCGGAGGTCCCGGGTTCGATCTCCGGCAGGGTCAATTTGGGAATTTATAATTTCTGAATTTTCCCTGGTCTGGCCTGGTGGGAGGTTTCGGCTGTGGCTAGTTACCACCCTACCGGCAAAGACGTGCCGCCAAGCGATTTAGCGTTCCGGTACGATGCCGTACAGAAACCGAATAGGGGTATGGGTATATAACTGCCATTTCCCTAACAGGTTAGCCCGCTACCATCTTAGACTGCATCATCACTTACCATCAGGTGAGATCGCAGTCAAGGGCTAAATTGTAGTGGATAAAAAAAAACTTCATAGTCATTCTTCGCTAAGTAAGTCGTGTGGATTTCAAAGAAACGTGGTTACTACCTATCGCACGGTCCACTATAATCGCAGAATAGGTTATAGTACAGGCTATAGCCACAGAATAGGTATACTAGAATTAAGCACGAGACTCACTAGCTAACGCCCGTGAAAAATCTGGCCTTATCATATTCTTTGTCTAAATTATAAAATACTTAGAGAACGTCTGTGCAAAATTTTAGCTTTTTAGTTTCAAGGGTTTAGGCTGGGCCTCAAGGCTCTTCTCTTTATATATATTATGTAGATTACATATAAAGTCTAGGCAATGGGGCGGTTTGTTGTATGGAGACCCTCGCATTAAATTCTCAGTCGTTGAAACTTGGAAGGGTTGTAGTATGGTATGAACCAATACTTATACAGAAATATCCAATAAAAAATCCATCCGGATGTTAGGTATGTATACCTAAAACTTAATATTTTAGACTGAATATTTTATCGATTTCTTTTTAAAATAATAATAGGTAGTATATTTACACTCAAAACCGAAATATCAAACGAAATAATCATGCAGAACGTCGATATTTAAACCGATTTTATTATCAAACCCGTTTTACAATGAAAATACCGAGTCAAAAGTGTTTTTCCATTTTACCATAAGCAAGTTATTTCGAAATCAATAGGTTAACATCTTGATAGATTGAAATCGATATATTATTGTAATAGATTTAATCTTTGGGAAAGTTGTTAAAAGAATATCTTCGTCTCGGTTTTAATGAGGGAATAGGAATTAGTAATTCAATTGGTACTTGTTTAATGTTTCGTAAACTATTTAAATAAAAGCAAAATACCACCCGTTGACAGAAAATGAAATAATCATACAAATCAAAAGTAGAGAGCGGGTATATAAGCTATTAAAGTGAGATATTACAATACCAAATATGTACACACTTATAAAAGTTCAATTCCGAAATAATTACAAAAATATGTTATTACAAGCTGAAAAATATACCTAAATCTATATAATTTAAACTAGTAAATCTTACAAATGATTGTAAAAAGCGCAGATATACAGCACTTATAAGTCGTACCTTTAAATAGCAAGTAGGTGGTACCACAGAATAGTTAATGGTGGTACGTTAAAATGTAGCACTTATATTTACATTAAATCATACTAATATTATAAATGTGAAAGTGTGTTTATTTGTTGGTTTGTCAACGCGTGTACTGAGCAACGGATCGACGTGATTTTTTGCATGGGTATAGTTGAGGACCTGTACCCTTACTCTGAGATTGATCGAATTTGAAATACGTCTCACGAAAGTGAGGTGAAAGTGAGCTCCTCCATACATCTACAGCCAGCGCTCCAAGCGGAAACATGGTGAACAAAAAGTCACTGAGTCATTCCCACTCCAAGTGAAATTCGATGAGACAGATCGAGTTTATAACTCACTAAATGTACAAAAACACGATTTTACATTTGCTATTTTGGCGATCCGAATGTTACTTTTCACACAGATTGACATCTCAAAATGCGAGAATGACGTCATTTTCACATTCGATGGCGGTTTGATAACTCACCGAAAATATTAGCTTACACTTGGCGTGGTGAGCTCTCACGTCGATCAATCATACTCGTATTTGCAATGTTAAAACTGGGAGTAAGCACACTGGAGAGTGACATGGACTATTTATCTCGGAAAATTAAGGAGTTAAGATAAGATAAAAAATAATAAGATTAAAAAAAACTTATTCCACGCTGATAAAGTCGCGGTCATCAGCTTAGTATCTGTAGCTATCGAAATCAATATACGTATCAGCATGAATCTCTTTTAATATTTACATACCCATTTAATTTAAATACAAAGTAAATTAAAATCCTGCACACTTCGGTATTGCTTTCCAACTACCGATACGATACATATCAGCCTGTAAGTCGAAGTGATTAAAGTAGTCCCCGGAGTAGTTATGATAACACTGAAGATGAAATGAAATGAAACTAGACAGGTTGGGCAAGTCCTATCCTATCCTGTTATGTTGGTATTTAGACAGGACAAGAGCCAGTGTATTAACATAATTAATGGTTATACTGTTAGGTTGGCTTAAATGTCGGTTGGCTTCTTGGTTATCTGGGAGCTGTGGCACTCCTTTTTTTGTTGTTTTGTGTATTTGGCTGAATAAAGGATATTTATTTATTTATTACTGGGTTTGTAAAGTAAAATATGTAAGTATCATGAAGTTGTCTGGTGGGAGGCTTCCGCCGTGGCTAGTTACCACCTCACCGACAAAGACGTGCCGCCAAGCGATTTAGTGTTCCGGTACAATATCATAGTAGACGCATATTAGGGATATGGGTTTAATATATCTGTCATATCCCTAACAGGCTACTCGCTACGCTCTATCTAAGACTACATCATCGCTTACCACCAGGTGAGATCGCAGTCAAGGGCTAACTTGCAAGTATCCCTACTAATAGTGGATTTCAAATAACAGTTTTACGTAGGTGTATCCTACGTAAAACTGGTGTCTTTGATTCCCAAGTCGAAGATTTAAGGCATATCTAAGCGTCCTAAAATTGGCATGTCTATTATTCTGTAGTATTTCTGGTAGGATAAGTTTGCCTCGTTTGTACGTTATGGTCCCTTGTTTTAGAGAGAAGTACAAAGTTTTTCAGTTACGGGTTTTAAAGAAATCGCTATTTAATAGGATTATAAAAATCGAAAAATAATTAAGTGAGTGAATTGTGACAGTTTCCATTGTATTACCTCTCAAGTTTCTAGGTGACAAAATCGTCTCATAGTTTGGAGGTCTTTATACACTTTTATCTAGCCCCATAACATTATATGGAGGAGGAATTTAACCTTTTTAAATTATTCACAAACGTCGTCAATCGATAAGCTGCTGGACATAGGTCTTTGTTGGGAGGGTAGATAGTAAATACTTCAAAGAAGCCGCATTATTCAATTGTGTAGACTTTTTAGTAGTAACATGAATTTGCGTAGTCTTTTTGTGAAAAAATAGAAATAAGTCACGCATTTTTCGAAACAATTTCTACAAACAGGTGAGATGGAATGAAATGGGACAAGTCGGGGCGAGTGCTGGCTAGTTCTATTATGTTGACGTCTGTTTAGATAAGACCGGCGCTAGGACAGAACTGTTCTCATTCCACACCATTTTGCGTAAACACACTGACGTATAGTCCCACAAACTTATCTGGCTATTATTAATAGATGAATAACAAAAATTGTTAAACATCATCAACCTTACAGTCCTGATATTTTTAAAACAATGGTGAATATTGATATCTTTTAGGTCAATTCCCCCTAAATATACGATCACTTTTAATCTCCCGACGCAAACAGCGGGGTGTTATGAATCTAACTCGTGTATTTTTTTATCTGTCTTTAGCATCATTTATCTCCCAAAAAATAAACCGATTTTGTTAAAAATAACACAGATTTTTGAACATACTAAAATTATGCATCAATGTTTTTGAATGCAAAATCGTCCCGTAGAGTACGGGATAATGGGAACAAGCCGTCGCGTTGTGGAAGCTCTAGCAAATATTTAGCTTCCATTATCTTTGCGCCACCGGCATCTTGACAGGATGGGCGCTGACATCGCGTGAGAACGCCGATGCCACGCGAAATTATGTCTTCTTAAAAAAACGTTACATCCGTCACAGAATTTTCAACACCAATTCTTGAATGTTAAATCGTCCCGTATGAGTTAATGTGAACAAGTCGTCACGTTGTGGAAGCTCCAGCAAATATTTACCTTCCATTATCTTTGCGCGACCGGCATCTTGACGAGATGGGTGCTGGCATCGCGTGAGAATGTCGATGCCACGCGATTTCATTTTATCTTGATGAAAATTTATTGATATCTTCGATAAGGTACTGCTGGTACGTAGGCTTCATTAAGTATGAATGTTGCTTGACGCCTCGTCTGTAAATTGTGGTTGCGTGTGATAGATGAAGATATTGTTATCGATTATATTTGATTAGAAATGTGTTTTGTTGTATTCATTTCTGGGTAGTGATATAGAGAGGGTGTTGTTCTTTTACAAAATATTAAGGTATTTGAGTACTAATATTATTGGTTCAGAAAAGTTTTGTTCATATAGTAGGCTTGAACATTCTTAGTTGATGGCATATAACGAAATGAAAGGTTGACTAACGAACCAATGACCGACAGCAAAATCGCCGCGTTGGTTTCAACGTCTCATCAACCGCCGTCTTGTAGATTTTTGGTTGATCAATCCACAGCTCACCAATTGCTTTGATGCAGGTTTGAAGTTACAATATCTACTTTATATGGGTACCAAATCTACCAATGATCTTAAATCTATATGGAGGTTCAAGTTCAACCAATCGTACTCTTTGTGCTTTTCTTTGACTTAAAGCTGTACTTCTGTAGGTACTATTATACTGAGGGCCGAGGCTGAGGTTTCACAGTCACCACTGTGAAGTACCGCACATAAGATATTTGATGAAAACAAATTTAACTTTAAAACTGTTACATCAACATTTCTGTCCCAAGGATGTAATCATATACAATCTAATTCTGAGATAAAAAACTAGTGACCTCTAAGGCTAGGCGTGAACGTATCTATTAATAATAATGAATCCATTCCAGTCTTTAGATAGCGCAACAAACTCAATTTATCGGCGTCAATTATGTAAACGTTCGCAAAGTAAAATTAAATGCAAAAATACCCTATAAAATGTCCTCGGTGTACCAATAAGGAAACACTTCAGCCGATACATAAATTACAATTATAGGTTTCATAACTTAGGCCGCCTTATTTACGATTTGCCATAGCATATCAGGGCAGGGAAATGCATGGAGAGCAGCCTCAGATAAATGCACAGTCGGTACGGTATGCCGGAATTCTACGGCATTCTCTAGCATTTGCTCCGGCAATCTCTCGCCGGCAATCACAATGTTATTGAATTCCTTTCCGCCTCCAGCGGGTTAAAGTTTAGTCAATGGTTTATGAAGCAACAGAACTTATAAGATTCTATTGGAATAATGCAAACGAAGCATATTGTTCATATAAACGGAACGGTCACGATCTTTGGACGCTTCAATTTGTTTATGGAGCAAGTTTAATCTGTATAAAATTATTACATTTCTCATCACGATAGCTGATCCTGCTTGATACCTTTTGAGGTAAAGTTAGGTTGCGGGGCGCTCTAAGCATATAACCAGGGAGTATATTAGGTACCATTGCATAAAGCCGTATCTCGTGTTTTAGAATTAAAAGACTTATTTTAGGGACGTCAAGGTACATGACACCAAACTATCATTTTGAAATAATACCTACGCTGTCAACAAGAATACAGGGTTAATTAAAAAAAAAAACTAATACTAGTAATTTACTTACATACTACTAAAAAGCTTTAAAAAATCTTTTTTTTTACCCACTAGGTACAAGTTAGCCCTTGACCGCAATCTCACCTGTGGTAAGTGATGATGCAGTCTAAGATGGTAGCGGGTTAACTCCTATTCGGTTTCTACGCGACATCGTACCGGAACGCTACTAGCCACGGCCGAAGTCTTCCACCAGGCCAAGAATACCTACCAGGAAAATAATAAAAATAGATAATTAATTAAAACAATGCAATAATTATATTGTAAGATTTTTCTGATTGTGTTCCACTCCCTAAAACTAGAGATCATTTTATATTTTCGCTCTTATTAAATTCTCGTTTACACGTCACTTTAGTAATGGATCTAACTAAATCTACTTTATTGAAAGTTGATACTCGTAAATATAAATAATTCGTATAATTTGAATAAATATCCAATTAATTAATCCACATTCAATTTGAATGAAGTCAACTTGCATATAAAAATTCACATTTATCTCAATATTTACCTGTGTTTGGTATTACATTTGAATTGCATTTACATATTACATAAAATTAATATAAATATATCAGCTGTAAATATAAGTTTATATTTTAATCAGCATCACCGCTTCAACTCATTGCAGGCTCACTACTGAGCACGGGTCTCTCAGAATGAGAAGGTTTGGCCACAATTACTACGCTGGCCAAGTGAGGATTGACAGATTGACACACTTTTGAGAATATTATGGAATAGATAAACTCTCGGGCATGAAGGTTTCCTCACCTATGTTCTCCTAAACTGATATTTAATTTATTAAAACGCACACGACTCCGAAAATTAAGAGGTGCGTGCCGAGATTCGAACCCTCGGCCTTAGGAAGCCAGGCGTCTCAACGACTAGGGCCTAGGCTATCACCACTTATAATATGATATTATACGTAATCGAAATGATTTATGGCGAATAATTAAACATTATCGCAAGGAAATGTTCTAGTTTGTATCGTAATCCGACGCTTGTCGCGGCCGTGGGCGCTAAATCTACAAACGTAGGGACGACAAACTAATTTTATAGGTACCGTTTGTAACTAAACCAGTACATGTGTCTAGTCTAAGAGCATATGAATTCAAATAGAAAGGCCTGCCATCCACTACAAGTTAGCCTTTGACTGATGATGCAGTATAATATGGTAGCGGGCTATCCTGTTAGGGGTATGGCAGTTATATTCAACCCTTAGTTATGGTATTTGACTAATCTTTAAACGAGTTGAAATTCACTTCAAAAATCTATTCGTTGAAGATTTTAAATGCGGTGATCCACTAAGTTTGTGGGACTATTCATATTAAAAGAAACCTCTGTGCAAATCACCAGCTTTCTAATTCCAAGTGTTTGGTCTGGACGTTGATGAGTCAGTCAATAAATGAGAGAGTCCGGACGTTTATTTTTATAGCATGAACCGTAGGGACTAATACTAGATGAACACAATTTTATTCATTTTACTACAACTACTAATTTAGAATTAATATTTTTTATTGATCGTATTACCTGATACATTAAGTTATGGCGGGAGCCATAGGTCCTCAAAGTGTTTTACGTAGAGAAAAACAATTATTATTGTAGTAGAGTCTTTTGAATTTCGTCAAAGTTATACTTTAATATTCTTCAGGGACTCTTACACTAGGATTGGACTAGTCACACGCCTCCGCAGTTGTACGCGCTAACAAACGAGCCTCCAATACTTGCTACATGTTAAGTTTTTATGGTAGACAGCTTTACGCTTGACTAAACGTTTTACTTGTACGAGTTGATGCAGTCTATAAAGAAAACGCGCTATCCTGGAAGCGGTATAACAGGTTTTACGACTTAATACGACTTTATGTGACGTAAAATCGTAACGTAACAACCACCATCGTGGTAAACCCTGATATGATAAAAGCCAAGCTGGTTTGACTTGGCAAAGCTTTTTATGACGCCCGCGTCTTCGTCCGTGTGGAGTTAGGTTTTTAAAAAATCTCGCGGGAACTCTTTCATATTCCGGGATAAAAAGCTTAGGTATGTTCTTCCCCAGGATGCAACCTCTCCCCAAATTACGTAGTTCTATCATAATTCTACAGCGGCGTGCCGCGTGAGCCTAAGCGAAAATAATATTGTGAAAAAAAACTACTGTTTAATTTTTGTGTTTGACAAAGTCCCTTGATTGTGATCTCGTTCGATGCTATATGCGATGAATGATGATAACATTATTGTTATCAGAAGTAGTCTAATAAAATATAGATGGGAGCGGACCAGGGGGCTTACTACCAACGCTTAAAGCAATATTATTTCAAAATTTACGTTTAATATGACGTTATTTCACGTTCCTAAAATTAAGGATTATAATTCAAAATCCATGAGCGTCGACAAGACTGTATTGATAGTAAGTACCCTAAATGGGGTGTGATAGATTTTTATATAGCCAAAATTTGTCTAAAAAGTGTAAACAAACGGTCGTCAAAATTTTGTACGTAGGTATTTTTTTTAACGCAAAAACTGCAAACTAGCTGAAATTCGAAACTATTCGTTCTGATTTTCAGAAGCGCTTTCATAACCGTTATGATAAAAGTTAAGCTGTACAGTGAGTTGACGATACGAGTCCGTAGAGTGTTCTTTGGTTTTATAATTTTCTTTAATATTCAGTTTTTTTTTTAAATCTCACTTCAGCAGGTTTACTTTGTGATCTCTAAAGAAACCCTGAGTATGCGATTAAATAGCTAATGTCCTTGCTAATGTCACGTATTCAGGCGTGAAAATTATAAACGAACTCTTAAATAACATAGGAACTATTTAGGAGCAACCTGATAAACCTATCAATATAATACCTACAATATTTTAACTATAGTTTTTTTCTATGTATTCGCTTCCGAGATGTATTGTCTCATCAAAACCAGAACATTAATGAAAAAGTAATAAACAGACAGACATACCTACATTCTGTCGCCTTTTTAATATTGGTTTGGATTGTACCGTAATCCTCATCTTCAGCTTTACATTATCTTTATTAATTGTACCTTTCTCGATTAAACCACAAGAGAAATTCCTGGGATACGTCCAATATCGCATATTAAATAAGATAAGGTGTGTATTATGTAAATTTTGTGTCTAGGAACATAAAATACGTTAGTAATTAATATACTAGTGTTAAGTAGAAGAAGGACTCGGTTAATTATTGACAGTATAGTTTAATATCAAAGCTCACGGCATGACTAGGGTCAATGGTACGGACATAAATTAGCATAACGCGTTGCAGATGCATTTACTGACGCGACGAAGCACGATGCGTCAACAAAAAAAGGCCAAGGGCGGGTTAGACTCACGCACCCCGTGTTCCGTAACCACCTTTTTGGCACATTGGAAGGACGCGTAAATTCTTAAAGGATAAATCATTCGAACGTCTTAAAAATATTAATTGAGGACAACATATTATTTTAGTATATGTCAAAAAATTATGTCAATTCAATTCTCAATTAAGTATTTACTTATTCAAATTAGGTACATTCTACTCTTACTGACGTCCAATAACTTATGAAACATCATGATGATAATCAATTACGGTATCTTAAAACTAAAGCTACAAGGTTTCCAAACGCGCCTTTGTTTGAGAAGAGCCCACAACAAACTCAGCCATGTTTATTAGGTAATAGGGAATTAAAACTTAAAATGTGCTCATAAGGCTGTAAGTAGTTCCCTGGGACAAATTTTTATGCAGTCCAGTTAGATCCTATTACCATTATTAGGATACCTATCTACTCCTAATGAGGTGGAAGTCCAAAATCTAACAGGTAATTCCCATAATAATTAAAATCGGATTCTTCCATATCAACCCGAACCAAAACGTTCCAAAAAAATCCAATACTATAATAATAATAATAGTTACAGAAATCATCAGCTCTCACAGGCAGACATAGGTCGATGAAGATAGATCGACCGTGAGTGTTTCTTCCTTACCATTTCAAAAAGGAACCTTAAAAACCTTAATGGATCATATTTCAAAATTACGACCGTTCAAAGTCATATTATTTTATTTATGGAGCGTTCGAATAAAGAATTTCGTTCAATTAGCCATCGTTCGAAAACGTTGTCGAGTTGTGATTTATAAGCTGATGTTAGCTGTAGTGCGTAGGTGTTTCTTATCTCTCCACTGTCACCGACGAGCTACCGGCTATGTCGGTTTCTCGTCATGTCTCGAGATAAGCCAATACACGCTATTAAATGCACGTTTTATGACCGCCGCTTTATGATCGCCGTATACATCACGGAATGGGAACACGGAAGATATTGTGGTATTGTTTCACGGTAATTCCATTAAGGCGATTATTGTAAAACTATCAGTTGTATATTACTTCGTCTGTGTATATTACTTTACTCTCAGGAATAAGATTCCGGGTTACAAAGTATCAAAAAAAATATACCTGCGACGGGATATTTCCGTCAAAATTGATTCATCCGTTTAGAATCAGCCGGAACAAATAGACAGTGTAAAAAATACAATATATATATAATAATGTGTGTGGTTATAATACGTTAACCATTAACATTATATGACGTCCTAAATGGGTCTTAAAGTCTATTAAAAGTATTCTATTAATCGTTCGAATACAGAATGTCGTTCCATTCAACAAATACATTCATGATAAAATTTTATAAATTTGTTATAAAATAAATCAAAATTATTCTACAAATTAATAACTCAGAAGCCTATAAATTATTCTAAAACGTTGTGCTGTAAAATACTTTAAACATTAAATAAACTAAACATAAAAATATACCGAAAAGGCTAGTCTGAACCCGTTTCCAATGTAAAGAAAAAATATACTACTTAAAGCAAACAGTAAGTACTTCAGTAAGTAAACCATCTTTGAAGAGCTTTTCAATTCCAAAGGCTTCTCTTATACTTATTTCTTAATAAAAATAAACATTCTTATTAAAGCGAACTCTCTTCGCACTTATCTCTTACTTAATGTTGACTGTAAACTCGTTGAATAAACATTTAGTTCCATTCATTCGGGTTTGATTTTTTTAAAAATATAAATTCATTACAAGGCATAAATCCTGATATTAAAAATAAGATTTATAGTCTGATATAGCCCTTCCGATTCGGGCTGATATTTAAGGTAGTTAGTAGGTTTTATGACTTGGTATTATGTAGGTTTTTTTGTCATAAAATATACCTACTAAAGCTGAGGTATGATAACAATCGTCACCCAGTAGGTACATCGTTGCTGTAGAAACTACCATGAAACCACCGACGTGGAATAACTTATCCACCTGACGTACTTTTTGAACTTATTAAAAATACCTACGGATTCTACTAATTCTTAATTTTTCCAATAAATAATTTTAAAAGTTTTGGCCATAAATCTCCATTTTTGAAACACTAGACTAGAAGAGACAATGGAGTTAAGTATAGTACGATCCAAAACTGTTTTTTATTTTAAAATCCAAATACATATTAAATATGGAGTCCCAGCTAACAGCTCCACTAATAATTAAAGATTTGAGGCGCTTTGAGGTTGTTTATTTCTAATCGATCCCTTTAGATCCGGTAGTAGATAATACGTCAGTGTTTAAGATAATTTAACGAGATTGACTGCCGTTGAAGCAATAACTGTGACAGGTGTCACTCGTATAGTAAGATTAAAAATAGACTCGAGGGTACTTCAGTTCCCGACCAGTTAATTCCTAAATGCATTGTGGAATGTCATCCAACATCACTGATGTCACATTTTCAATTCCAAATTGGAGATCTTCGATTGAAGTATGCTCTTGAAATAAATTATAATAATTTTAATTAAACTATCTCAAACTGGTTATTTTATGTGACTTGACTGGCTTTTGTAGGCGGAATGTAATTGAACTGCATTAGTTATTCATCGTAATGGAACCTATATACTATCTACGTATAATACGGAAGAATTTAGTAGATACGTCACTCAATCCTGCGGAGCGTGCTCGCCTGCTGGCAATGCTGCCAGTCTTCTGGGCACTTTGCCCGATGACGGCGATGGGGAGGAATTCTTTGATGCATTTTAGCTAAATTTTCTTTTTATATACCTATAATAATATTTTTATATTAGACTAAAATGATCTACGTATAATACTATATAGATATATCTATCCTCGAGTCAAATGCTCAAAAGTCAATGATTTACTATCAGTGTCGAAAGTACAAGTATCTGTATAAACACAACCGTCAAAATGACCGATTCAAAAATCATCCATTGTTTTAAAAATTTTGACTTTTACGTTCCAAAATATGAGTATCATATTCAACAAACACACAAAACATATTGTAAGTAAACGATTTCAAATATACCCTTGAAGATCGGACAAAGTAAACAAGAGTATAGAAAATTATAAATGTTAATTCAATCCCATCCAGAATCGACTCGAAATGGGTCTCTGCAATTGATATTATCATAATGAGAGGTCTGCGTGAAACTTGCTAAATTAATTATTTTATATAAACCACAATATCAACTAACATTTTAACGCAAGGGCCTATATTTTTAAAAGATTATTAATTTAAACAAGCACTGAAAGGGAAAAATCAGAGCGCGATATAAATCACAAAATAAATGGCCAGCCAAATAGGCCAAATAGGAATTATATTATTTATAATTCCCGCCCAAGAATGCAATGGGGTAAATCCAGTAGGAGTCGTGCACATTACTTTAGGAATAACTATGAAGAATGTTTTTTATACTTCTACCATACCTTTACTACTGTTTTAATCACACTTTTGCGGGTCTAAAGTCAGTCTTCATGCCCTAGGGCCGTAATCTAGTCGATCGATCGCCCAACTAGTTGACCAACCCCATACTGTAAATATGCACAACAGAGTCTATGCTCCAGACTGGTCGACCAAACGATCGTACCATTTGACATAAAAGTTTTTAAACCAAGGAGTATGTGTACCTGCATAAACACTGGCAGCATGAAAAGCAAAAAGTTTGAATATCAAAGCAGCAGCTTAATTTGTCTTTTCTTTTTATTATTTACTAGACCTATGTATCCTACTTACTATGATTTGCAATAAATATGTAACCGTTACAGTTTGTTTTACTGATAAGGTAGAAGTATAAAGTAGAGTATACACCACCGGGATAAAGCAGTTTTTTTCTTGGGCGCTTGAATCCCTCACTGCACTCAGGACTCAATCTTAATTCCCTCCCTTTGGTCGGGAATTAACTTATAACACCCTCGCTGTGCTCGGGAGTTAAATTTGGAGTCCTTCGTTACGTTCAGGATTCAATGTAGCGCCCGTGACATAAAACAGTGCTTTATCCCCTTGGTGTATAATCTACTATAATAGGTATGAATAACAGTGACATGCTAAATAAATAGAGTCAATCAATTATTAAATTAAAAATAACTGAAATATTTCTGATGAAAATATTTTAATTTCCAGAATTCACGGCTGAGGACTTTTTTGTTGCGCTGTCTATAAGTTTGTAATGTCATCATAGAACCAAAGGCGGAAATTGCTCTTGGATGGAAAATAGTAAGACCGCAGAGGATGGGAGTTTTTATATAAATAGTATTGTAAAGACAGCCTAACATGAGGTGACCATCAGTGCTCCCCGGCCGCATTATATCCTTTATTATTACCGCATTATCAAAAACAAAGTAATCAAAGTGATTTTCTGACACAATAAAACTATTTTAAATTGAACCTTTATTCAGATCCAGATAATTAAGACCAAGATAATTCAATCAATGAACAAATGCAATCAGAAATAAAAATACAAAACAAATTTGGAAATGAATGAAAATGAATTTACTAACTAGAATTAATACCGCCACATACTACCTACCACACCCCTCTTTGTAAACAAGATAATGCAACCAGAATAAATCGAATGCAGTATCGAAACAAAATAACTAAGGAAAGCTTTAAAAGGTGATGTTGATTTTATATTTAAAGGAGGAATATCTTACTTATTCTTGTAATATACGAGCATGTTAGTATCAGAATGTTAAATAGTAGGTATGTGATCAATAGCGTGCCTATAGCTCGGCCTGGTGCTTTATGTAACAATATATTTAACACAAGCACTCCTTTAAGTATCTACATATGACCTACATAAATTCACACCATTCCAGAAGAGAAATAATGCAATTTACATGAAGGACATTTCTAGGACCTAGGGCTCCATCTTGGAATAAATAACTAATAAAGTCCGTTAAGGCACATTCTCTACGGGTGCCACTTAAAGTGATTGCCCTGAGGCCTCTAACACACCGAATTTACTCCCCCGAGATAGAATTCTCTTAATATGAGTATTCTTTCCACAAAGATACTGGCCAAAGTGCCGAAATAAATATCGCTAAGTACGAACACAGCTGTCTGCAACAGAAATGCTAAGCGATATATATTAGGGTGGCGAGATTGCGACGTCGGATAACCAGAAATAAAAGAAATTAATTTCGCCTTATCTGCTTCTTCGAGTGCATTTTCACGGCGTCTCATTAAAATACTTTCTTGAAATACGCGAGTAAAATCATCAAGATTTGGTTAAGTTAATTAAAGAGCCATTTACTGTCACAGGATAAAAACTGTGAATGGTTATCTTCAGCTGCCTGATTTTCAAGTTTGACGACCTCTGACGCAAAATACCCTGACAGACCATTTACGATACACTTCCAATAAAATTAATATCAACATTATTATTTTATTTTATTCTCTTTAAATTATTGCGCAATTCGATAAGGTATTAGAGTTACGAGTAGGTAATAATATTATAGTAACGCAATTATGCGTTTGTTGTATTCACTCTACAAATAGAGGGTATGAATTTGAATTTTGCTGTGTATCACTTTACAGATTAACACAAGACTAATATTGCTAGCCACAATAATATTATATAACAGAAACTTGTATTATATCTAACAAATATTTGCTTTCTCTTACTCGGCACACACGTAAAACCCTAATCCTTTACATGATAAAATGACTCCTGAATTATTCGCAGCTTAATCTATCTAGTTTAGGATAGGTACTACTAAATTATGTACCATTTGAGAGCTTTGGGCTTTCTTATTTGACGACGTGCATTGCGTCTTATATTTGTTCTGGAAGGATAATAATATGGATATGAAGCTGTATTTATCCGATTAAGATACGCTGAGGGTCCGTAATGAACTGCAGTTTTGTAACTTTGCTTATTTCCAGTTTTCCTATCGCTATCTGCGATCTTATTATAGGCTTCGCAAGGACTTTGAGTCTTCTTTGAGTGTGCATTTGAGAACCATTTTTCGCGTGACTTCAGATTTTGATTACTCAATTACTTTTTGATATCTACATATTGTGAACTCGATTGGTTTATTTTTATTTTTTTGTGCTAATTGTCTATTTGAGCGTAGTATTGGGTACTACTACCTATTCTGTGGTATTGGAAATCATACGGTTTGATGTAAGGTCTGTGAATTGACCCGATTTGATTGGACGGATTTATCTTGGAAAAAACAATAATTCTTCACTATATTAAACAAGCATTAAACTAATCGTTCTCAAATTACAATTCCGACTCAAAGTTAAAGTGTTCCTTAAAACTGATACCTAATATTTTTTGTGAGATTAAAATGTCGTCATCGTCGTTGTCGCCGTCGTCTCAACCTATAGACGTCCACTGTTGGATGAAGGACTCCTGCATGGATCGCCACAAAGTACGGTCTTGTGCCGCTTGTTTCCAGCTGCAGCTGCACGTGGGAGGTCGTCCAACGCTGCGCTTCCCGGTGCGAGGCCGCCATTCAAGCACTTTGGGACCCCAACGCCTATCGGTTCTACGAACTATGTGCCCCGCCCATTGCTACTTAAGCTTGGCGATACTTTGGTTCGCCTACGGATCTCCTCATTTCTGATTTGATCACGCAGGGATGCTCTGAGCATAGCTCTCTCCATCGCCCGATAGGAAAATGAAAATGTAGGAAAAGCTAATTTCAAACTGGCTTACATTTATAATTAATATATTCCATATTGTGGTGTGCAAATACTGAGATTTACATAAGCTATCGAAGCGAAATTCAACATAAATCACGTTGCTTTAATTGAATAATTATTTCGCTAGAGTAATTAAAATTTTATCAATGTCTGCCCGAACTGATTTATTCACTTGCGTGAATTTATGTGCTTGTCCAGTTTCAAAGTATCTGTAGGAAATTATAGAAAAGGTATTTTCAATTATGCACACAGAGTTTCATAATACTAAAATAACGTTTGGAGTTCGGAGTGGAGGTTTCTTAACTCTATTTTGTACTAAATCTATTTTCGTTTTTTTATTCTGGTTGACCCTATTACCTATACGAGTAAGTATTAATGTCCTCCCGACGCAATTTCGGCCACGGCGGCCTATATCCAGAGTGCGCTGATTAGCCATCTGCGCGGGAGATATTATAGTACACAAGTGTGTGCGCAGTGTGTTCACAGGTGCACTCTCTGTTCCTATACTCTCATAGCCCGATGGGACGGAAAATCAGACACGACCAGAGTGAGATCAGGCACAAAACCGACGGCTTTACGTGCTCTCAGAGGCACGCGGGTGAAACATCGCCAACTTCCTAACTCCGGGCTAGTGTTGAGATTTTGTCTGAAAAACCCAACACTTGTTACAGCCCGACTCTCGAACCCCGGACTCGAACCCGGGACCTCGTTGCCCGCAGTCGAACATACTTACCACTAGACCAACGAGTCAGTCACGAGTTGCTATAGCAGAGTATTCAAAATTAAGTTCTGGTTTCACCTAATTGTTGAAACCAGGGGCAAAGGAATTATCTAACTACAAGTTGTATCAAATAAGTACTCTGTTCGCCTTAAGACTTTCGACACTGTTTCCCGTTCCCTTGTTATCCCGGTTTATTATTCCGGTATATCTGAAACGTGACTAGGGTGTTCAAGATTCCCTTATTAACTTCCCACGTGCGATGTGATGTTCATCCAAACGCTCAGAGCTCAAAGGTAGATTTGAGTAGGCATCAGTAAAATTACTCGGAGCGCAAGATTTGCCTAATAAAAGCAGCCACTTAGTCAGTCACTGGAAATGGTTTTATAACTGAGACGTTTATTAGTACAATTTGAAAATCGCGTGTTTGGATTACGTAATCTTATCCTCGATTCCACGCGTTGTGTTTATTTCAAACGCTGCGATCGGTACAAATACTTTCAGATATTCTACTAAGTTACGAGATCTTGTAAGAGAGAAAGCAAGGACTATTTTATTCTTGTTTCAACGTTCTTATTGAAGGAGTATTACATACTAGATGGTGCCCGCGACTTCGTCCGCGAAGAAAAGGTGTTTTATTTCCGCGGGAATTCTTTAATTTTCCGGGATAAAATGTAGCATATCTTCTTTCCCGGAATACAAACTATTCATCAAAATCGGTTCAACAAATAGGCCGTGAAAACGTAGCTGAAAGGTAGACCGCTAGATAGGGAAAAACATACAAACACACACCTACTTCACGACCATCGTGAGTTGGCATCGTCTTTCAGAACAAAACTCGCATCAAAAAAGACTTTGACACCCTGTCAAAGGACAATTTGAGTGCGAAGCATAAAAAAAAGACAGACAGACAGACACACTCTCGCGTTTATGATAGGATATAGGTTATATGGATTTTGATATTGAACATTCCTACCTATTTAACATGATTTGGGAAATACGGGATTCAAGTTACTTGAAACAGACTATGAGATAATTAAGAAGATATTCTTTGTCGTAAGTTTACGCTAAAAACAAGATCGGGCAAAGTAACTATACTCTTTTGAATTCACTAAATACCTCCGGCTTATTCATTACGTTTGTTGGAGGGATGAACAAATTATGCTCACTGGAGCACTCAATTATCAACACCGCTAAGCCCGACTCGTTGGTACAGATAATGTTCTCGAAGAGAAGTGAAGACAAATCTAGATTACGGATCCGGAAGTTTTAGATGAAAGGTTAGGTTGGCCAATTTTCACTGAAACTTTTCGCTAGGTATTTGTGCTTTACTACATAACAAGTGACGTGCTTCAGTTTTGTCCGGATAGCTAAAGCATCCAAAAATCATGAAATTCATTCATCAGAAGTATATGTTGGAGAACAATCCAGAAGTAGGTATTAATAAAACACTTTTAATATATTTGTACTCTAACCACGAGAGATTTAAAGTAATTAGTTAATTTATAAAACTCAGTTAAACAATACTACAGTATCAAATCATTTGACCAGGCTGCAGTTGCTACCGCAGGCTCGTAAACAAGGTAACGATCTAAAACACTGAAGGTATTCAATAATCGTTGGAGTCTCGGTGGAGACTGCTTTACCGATGGTAAAACATTCGTATTTATACAAGTTAAGGCGTTGGGAACGAACCGAGTGAAATACATCGAATGAGTAATATCAGTACAATCGAACCTTCATCAATAAATTAATTAACAATCTTTTAACTTGCTGACATATAATAGGGACGATGACAACTCAATCAAATCAGCAACTCTTTATCAAACTTAAAAACGTACTACTAGTATGGATTGTATGAAATTCACAGTTGTGATGTCATAAAATTTCAACGCACTTTTTTTCTTTAACCTATATTTTAAAATAGTTATCATACTTAAAAGTAACCGAGGATGTGAATTTTAGGTCTTTTGGAACACCCTCTATTTACTAATCAGTAAGAATTAATTTATTTTTGATATAGTCATCATCCCTTTTATTACAAACAGGCATCTTAGTATGGACGAAAATTCGCTAGTTAGAAACCAAAGGCTTTAGGTTTACCTAGCCTAATTGTGGAGTGCTGGTTTTGGATTATTGTTTTTTTATTTCACTACAAGTTAGCCCTTGACTGCAATCTCACCTGACGGTACGTGACGATGCAGTCTAAGATGGTAGCGGTCTTAACTGTTATGGGTATAGCAGTTATATTAAACCGAGTTATATTAATACCCCTAGTCGGTTTCTACACGGCATCGTATCGGAACGCTAAATCGCTTGGCGGTAGTTCTTTGCCGGTAGCCACGGCCGAAGCATCCCACCAGACAACGATACAGTAACGTAGCAATTAGCAAGTATGAAGACAGTTCCTAGTGAAACACTACAATCTACATGTAGGCATGTCAAGCCAATTCCAAAGCTCATAAGTTTTGTAATAAGTACGAGGCAAAACGCAAAACATTGCGGGACGATCCTGAAATCTGAGAAGAAATGGCATCTTCAAATGAAACACTCCTGAATCTTAAGACTATTGCGAGGTCAATCCCCGCTTTAATTTATGGGTCGGGTTAGGTAAAAGCGCTCGTTTCTTACGGCTTCATTGCAACGCAAATGGCTGTCTTCAAATACAGCTCTAGAACCATTTGATATTCCGTATTCATTGTGCGCTTCTTACTTAGAGTTCTTTTGGAAACCTTTGGATTACCATTTTAGCGTTAAAAATGTTACTTTGTGAAGATATTTCTCTAAACTGTACCTATTAAGCATTTAAGTATTGATCGGCAATCAAAATATTAAAGACAAATTAGACGGTTTCTCAACCTCAACCCGAAAGAGAACTAGCACTAAAATAGGTATACAAAATAACTCAACTGCATGTGCTATATGGTAAAGTAAATATAATGTAATATTATATGTTATAAATACTTATGATATAAGTTGCTATTACTGTTACTCGCAGTAACCATTTTAACTAAAATAAAGAAAGGCTTGAAAACATCAAAATGGTAAACTCATGCTATCACCGTTTTAGCGACAATGAAGGAGACTTTGACTTAAATTTTTTACCCCTTTGTGGTGTTGCTCATTTTTTGTCAAGAGCAACTCGCTTTCTGTAGTTTTCTGTGGAGCCTTTGAAATGATTTGTATTGTAGTCTCTTCATATGGTTTGGTAGTATTTAAATAAAGCATCTTTTTGGTTTTGAATTTACTATTACTAATTTACTATCCTTGTTACCTACAAATAATTTTTTTATTTCATATTTGCACAGACAAATACAGGACATGAGTATGTCGCCAAACTACACACGTAGTTTGCGTTCAATTATTATTTAACTTCAACTTAAACACAACTTACATGTTATTTTTTTTTTAATTTAACTTGTAAAGGCTTCTAAAGCTGTGATAGATTTCTTTTTAACGTCGTTGTAAGACTGCCAGGAATTTTTAACGTATTCAAAAACAGCCGTTTAGTTGGCAGGGGGTGATCACTGGACTCTAACAAAAATTTGCATTTGCAAAACAATATCCAACGACACCCCACACCATGGGATAGACGAGAAAAAAAATTACTAGCTTTAGTAAATTTAAAGAAATTACTTTTTTTTTCAAAATTTTGTTTTACTACCTTTTCGGTGGATTAATATGTACCTATACCTATGTTAAATTACAGCTTTGTAATAAGTGAGAATCTCTGAGCTAAGCCGCGGACGGACGGACCAATATGTCGCAACTATAAGGGTTCTTTCTTGACTACGGAACCCTAAAACTGAACAGAAACTATTATGTAGTAGCTACACAGTTACGCTATAGCACAGCATAGGTATTTATCATACAGCGTTGTAGTTATCATACTAATATTATAAATGCGCAAGTGTGTTTGTTTGTTGATTTGTCTTTCAATCACGCCGTAACAGATCAACGAATTGAAGTTGGCATGGGTATAGTTGAGGACCTGTGACATAGGCTCTTTATTCCGGAAAATTAAGGCGTTCCCACGGGAATGAATAAAACGTAAACCACGCAGGCGATGTCGCGGGCATCGGCTAGTAGTACGTAAGCCTTTCAGTGGTCTTCAAATAAACGTAGGTAATTGTTTTCGTCACTTTCGAGCGAACTATTAAATATTTACGATGTACCTCGACGCGATTGTTTCCCTAGTTGACAGTGACGTCACGGGCTCTCGTATCCCGCAGTGAATATTTTCGGAAAGGAAACCCGTATAATACAAATTGCCCCAACGGTTCCGAATCCGGACGAAGTTGTGGACTCCGCGAGGCACCTCGTATATTATCTGCCCGGTGTTTGCGGTGTTGCGGTGGTTGACTTTTGTTAACTTTGTTAGTTGTTACGTCTCTGGATTTTATTACCGCAGAGACTTTTTATTAATTGAAAATAAATTTAATTTTCTGCGAATGTTGTAGTGTTTTTTGTTGGTGTAAATGGATAGAAGGCAATGAGTATTAGAGTTAGTGAAAATATTCTATAGTAGAAGGAAAGAAAGAAAAACTATGACGACGACATTCGTGGCGCAGTGTGTAGCGCTGTTGTCTTAACGTGCGGAGGTCCCGGGTTCGATCCCCGGCTGGGTCAATTTGGGAATTTATAATTTCTTAATTTTCCCTGGTCTGGCCTGGTGGGAGGCTTCAGCTATGGCTATTTACCACCCTACCGGCAAGGACGTGCCGCCAAGCAATTTGGCGTTCCGGTAAGATGCCGTGTAGAAACCGAATAGGGGTATGAGTTTAATATAACTGCCCTGCCCCTAACAGGTTAGCCCGCTACCATCTTAGACTGCATCATCACTTACCATCAGGTGAGATCGCAGTCAAGGGCTAACTTGTAGAGGATAAAAAAAAAAAGTCTCCCATTGTGCCAAACACAATAACTTAAGGTACCCCGGCGCCGCCAGTACTTGAGCATTAAACTCATGGTCAAGTCCTAGAGACACCCTCACAACGCTTGTCGCGTGTGGCACAACCTGAAAGAAGGCATCAGCTCAGCATAACAATAGCAATAGGTATAACATAGATTACATTAAATAGTTGACAAATTGAACAAGAGCTTTACCATATTAATTTACACCTGTGAATCTTTTATCGTATCATTATTGCGATACTGACTATTATTAGAATTTGCATAGGTACAATAATATACAGGAGGTAGCACAAAATTACCTAACGTTCCTACTAATATTATTTTAGTGTACGAAACTACGGTAAGTAGTCTAATATACAGGGCAAGTTATGTCAATCAAAGCCCTTGTTAGGGACGTGCCCGTGACAACTAATGAGACAAATTGGTGACAGGATGTAGTTTAAGGTCATTTTAGTGTATTTGGGGAAAATCTGATGCCTTTTCATCCTACATGAAATAAATAAGTTTGAGTTAAATTTGAAATAGGTGCGGCCCTTAATGCTTACTGCTTGTTTAGTGAAATCAATATAAGAGTGATCAAATTGTGTTATAATTGTTTGCAAATTTCTTTGCGCTTCAATATGCTAACGAGTTATATTTTATAACTAGCAGATGCTCGCGACTTCGTCCGCGTCGATTTAGTTTTTGAAATTCCCGCAGTAAATCCTTAATTTATTCGGGGAAAAAAGTATAACTTATGTCCTTACTAGGGATACAAACTATCCCTGTACCAAATTCCGTCAAAATCGGTTGAACAGATGGGCCGTGAAAGCGTAGCAGACAGACAGACAGATAGACGGACAGACAGACTCTGAGGCCTTGAAGTTCTCGTGTAATAAAATCTCTAAGAGTGGTTATCTTTTGATGAAAAATTTAAAAGCCAAAACCAAAACGTGACAAAAAGCTTGTAACTATGAGGAGCAAGTAGTTTTGTGCTACTAAGAACAAGGCATATTTCATAACCGTTTTAAATTGAAATAGAAGCTAATATAAAACCCAAACCAAACATATATACATTAATAAATTTCTGTAAAGATAAAACGTACATAACTGAGGAGCGTCGGACCAAAAACCGATAAATGACAATTTCACTTTTTTTTATTTTATGATCTCAATTGGTTGTTTTCCTACATATCTTGCTGTATCGTCAATGTAACCTGGTCAAAAACTCATAAATCAGTTCCAAATCCTTCCGCGAAATACCCAGATGAACATAAACCGATATTATTCGCCAAAAATACCAAACGAAGATGACGATCAGAACAAAGGCCGATAAATCCTTAGCATCTTTCATTGTTGACTCTTTTGATTCTGTTAAAAACCATCATATCCATAACGTGAAGCGCGAATCCTATGTCTCTGGTCATATCTAATTTCGTGCTAATTTCGAATTTCTCGTGGCAAGGCGCATTTTATCAACAGAGTTTTATCAAAAACCGATATATCCAGTTGGTTTGGTCAAAAACCGATATGTGCATTTTGTTGTTTTTAATATCTCAACAAGTACCGTGTACACGAATGCTGAATTTAGTTTTCCAAACAGTGATTCCAACCTCAATAAATTGATAGATTTCGTTCAGTTCCAAATTAGAAAACCATGAACTTGGTCATATTTTTACATTTTCCCACAAAAAACACGAAAGCGATTTGTCGGTTTTTGTTCCGTTGCTCCTCAACGCAAGCAAACAAGAGAATTATGCGTGACGGTTATATTCGGTTATGTAGATCCCTACAATTTGTAGGTGGCTTGCGTAAGCGGAAATGACTTATTCCATTTTAATAGAAAACGCTAAGTCAATTTCTCTAGCAAATACATAGTGGCACTAATGACTTGTGAAATTAGTACATTTAGTGTTGGTTATTACTGGTTGGCGTTAGAAATGACTACCAAACAAATGTAACAATTCAATTGAATACAATGTTTATTTATTCAAATTACGAGTAGGTACACTGTAGACTTATTGACGTTCAATCATATCAAATATTATAAAATAAAATTATAAATGCGAAAGTTTGGATGGATGTATGGATGTAAGGATGTATAGATTTGTGGATGTATGGATATATGGATGTTTGTTACTTAATCCTGCCCCAATGGCTGAACGGATCTGGCTGAAATTTGGTACAGAGATTGATTATAGTCTGAAATAGCACATAGACTACTTTTTATCCCGGAAAATGAAGGAGTTCCCGCGGGAACCATAAACCTCGATCCACGCAGAAAAAACATGATGGTGATAAGAAATAACGGTAACTCAAAGCTAACTAGGGTACCAAACGAATCCTGGTCTAAGAATACAAACTACAAATTCACTACACTACAAACCACTCGACTACAAACTCAGCCAGGTTTTTTTAATTATCACTGTCTCACAAATCATTTTAAATTAAAAAAACTATAAGAGCCGTTAGAACAAATAATTGCCAAGCTTCCATACCATAGTATTATTATGGTATAACGTCATAACGACAAAATTATTGCCTTCTGTGAGGTATATTTTTAAAAGTCAATGTTGTATGTATAACGTTTATGAACTCATAGTTCTCGTCTTTCTTGTAGGTATTTATGAACATAATATTAGGTAAGTATATTAAAAATTAGGTACCCACCGTCGTTTATGGAGGTAAATCCCAGAAAAAGGACTTCGGTATCAATTCAGAATATAATTTTCGGCATTTACGTGACCAATTTTGGAGGCAAACATTGCGTCAGCTAACCTCAGTCAAATTTCTTTCACGAATACATCAAAGTTCAAACACTCGACTTGAATTCTGATGAGGCACTTGTCATATGATCCTTGCCGTACATAATTCTTGAAATGACATCCAAATTAACTTGTCCTTTTCGTAAATTGGCTCTTATAGCTTTAACCTAATTTGTTACGATGAGCCGACGCATCTTCAGAATAAGAATGTCTTTTATTTGTTTACAGGATGAGGAAGTAAAGAAACAACTGCCGGTCGTGCCGAAATGCTGTGCAAGCGGACAAAACTTGACGCTAACTCTCGTGGACGGCAAAATGAAATCTGTTTGTTCGCGATCTACGCTTACCTTTCAACCCATCTTCCATAAAGCGAACGAAACGCACATTTGGAGTTACGACAGCAATGTTTTCGAGACAATCGTTGGCAATCCCTGCAGTTACGACAGGTAATTGTCTCCGCACAACGCCTTAACGTGTTCTAAATTCTGTTTAAGACGCGTTTCAAAGTTTCTTTTGCAATTTCTGTTGGAAATTCTCGTTCTACATTAACTAGCTTAACTCTTACAAAGTTTTCTGAACTAAATAGGTACATATGTACGGTTTGTTACTGCCTTACGTTCCATTTACAAACTACTGTATTGCAGACATGTTCTAGATATTTTAGGTAATTCCATTTTGCAGATATAAATTGGAGCCAGATAAAGTCAGCGAAGATGAATTTTACCTTCTATTCAATGGATCGCTGTTTGTACCATTTAGTCAACCACCTCTGCTTGGAACGAGAGACTTTTGTATGGAGACATTTTGGAATGAATCCAATCCAGCTGGAGTGACTCTTCCATTAGTGTGTTTTCAAACGCCTATAGAGCAAGCAAATACTTCGGCAACACTTATAGCTTATGCTACAGGTAAGCCTAATACGCATTAATAGTTAAAAAACTAATCTCGTGCATAAAAATCTAATAATCTCTCATAATCTCTCGTTAAAAATCCCACTACTTTCTCACACTTCAGACCTATCTCTATCCTACCATTTCTTTCGAAAGTTCTGGAGCGCATCGTTCACCATCAACTCCAACCTTTTCTGTCCAAATACAACGTCCTTAGCCCGTATCAATCCGGTTTTCGGGCTGGCCATAGTACTGTCACTGCCCTCATCAAGGTCTGCGATGATATTAGACCAAACATGGACAACAAACTAGTTAGTGTTATAGCACTACTTGACTTTAGTAACGCTTTCAACACCGTTGATTTCGATATTCTTTTGGGCGTCCTAAGGTCAATAAATGTCTCTCCTGAAGCTGTAAACTGGTTTGATAGCTACCTGCGCGGTCGTCGGCAGCGTGTTAAAACCGATAACAAATTTTCCTCTTATAGCCCTATTACTGCTGGCGTGCCGCAAGGTGGCGTCCTATGTCCTCTTCTTTTCGCTATTTATATTAACACTGTCACTTATCTTCTCTCCTCTTCCTATCACCTCTATGCTGATGATCTTCAAGTGTATACAGCTGCACCTGTCCATGACATCCACATTGCCATAGAAAACCTTAACCGGGATTTGAATCAAATTAGCACTTGGAGCGAATCCTATGGACTATCTGTTAACCCACAAAAATCTCAAGTAGCTCTATTAGGTGGCTCCAAGCAGCTTGACAAGATTATACGAAACAATTTACCTCCCATCCGCCTCGGCCAAACTACCCTGGACCTTCGGTCAAAAACCTTGGCATTTATATCGACAGCTCCTGGATCCCGCAAATCGCTGAGGTTAGCCGGAAGTTGTTTGCGTCAATTGGTGGCCTGAGACGCTGGAAAAACTTTCTTCCAATTAAAACCAAGATTTCTTTAGCTAACTCTCTTCTTTTACCACTTCTAGACTATGCTGACTCATCCTACCCCGATCTAACTTAAGGACAGCTAAACAAGCTTGAGCGTCTTCAAAACTTATGCATAAGATTTATCTTCGGGTTGCGTAAGTTCGATCACGTGTCTGAGTACAGAGCTCGTCTGAAGTGGCTCCCAATTAGACTCCGTCGTAATCTGCACATTCTGACACTCCTCTACTCTATTCTATACAATCCTCATACTCCTTCTTACCTCAAACAACGTTTCTCCTTTCTTGGCTCTAACAACGAACGACAACACCTAAGGTCATGTACGGATAATCGCTTGCACACTCCTGTCAGTCGCACAGGATATTATGATAAATCTTTTACCCGTAAATCCGTATTGTTGTGGAACAGCCTACCAGCGGATATACGACAGTCTAAGTCACTCTCTATCTTCAGAAGTCGCTTGCATAAACATTTCCTATCAGTTAACAATTAATTCACTAGTCCTATATTTTATTTCGAATTATTTAGTATTTATGTTTATATGTATCTTTGTATGTATGTATGTATGTATGTATCTATGTATATATGTATGTATATATGTTTGTATGTATGGATGGATGTATGCATGTATTACATATATATTACATATTTTAATTTTTAATTGTTGCACTATCCCGCGCTCTTGTTTTATAATCTCCTCTCCCCAAAGGTTGTCTAGAAGAGATTGCTTTAGCAATAAGACCGCCTTTGCACCCTTCTGTCTTATCTTTTAAGCTTTTCTTTATTGTTATTGTTTTTAAGTGGGTGCAATAAAGAGTTCATCTATCTATCTATCTATCTATCTCGTGATTATAAAGAAAAGAGCATCAATATCTAAGCTTGTATAGTTCAACGTGTATTTTAAACTGTAGCTTATACCTATATCTTTGCTAGTCTGGTGCGAATGTGACTTGTACATTACCTAGAGGAGAAAAATATTTATCCTTAATTTTTAATAATATTTTGGAAAAGATGTTACGCTGTGATTCTGTTGTTGCCTTATGTAAAGTTAGGTAGTAAAATTAAGTGTTAGTCTTTAATTGAATAATATTTCTTTTATTTTTGATGTTATTAATTAAGTGAATCCAAAGCATATCTAGTAGAAAAATATACTGAGCGTCTGACTGATTTATCATAGCGGCAATCCTTTGGTCAAAAAAGTTTGCAGAGTCAGGATTCCTTCCTTTATTTGCAGTTTTTCCACGTGGCGTAGGCAGCCTGCGAAAAATACTTTTTAATTTCGAGCCTTCAAGAGATAAAATATTTTACGGGCAAAACTAGTTTGCTAATCACATTACTGGTAGCGTTTGGCGTCGGGGATAAAATTTTATCCAGTGTTTTTAGAGCAGTTTCTCTTTTTGTATTTTATAAATAATTTTATTTAGCTTGATAATTTTTATGAATATTTACGTCAAATCTAGGAAGTACTGTCCGCGTGGTATAGGTCCCGCGGGAATTCCTTAATTTTCCGGGATAAAAAGTACCCTATGTCTCTTTCCAGGTCTTCAACTATATCCATGCCAAAAATCACGTCAATCAGTTGCGTGCGGCGTGATTGAAGGACAAACCAAAACCAACAAACACACTTTCGCATTTATAATATTAGTATGATGACAGTTTTTTGTCGCGTACTCTATAACACGAACGTCAACTATATTGAAACAAAGCGATGATATAGTTTGCTCCCTGTACTTTGTCTGTATTTTTTGTTCCCGTGGGAACTCTTTAATAGGCTACATTAAGCTATCTTTCCAAATTTTAGTCAAATTGGTTCAATGTTTGCGGCTACAAGGAATAACAACCATCCAAACTATCACATTTATTATATTAGTAGGATTTTACAATTTATTAGTCCTTAAACTTCGGGATACACTACAGGCCATCCATATAAACTGTGAGGACAGATCAGCTGTAAAATTTTATTGCAGGTACTCACCGCACTTGGGACTGATTTTTCAATCGTTAGAAATAGCCTATAATCGTTAGTTAATTCCGTCTAAAGCTATTACTACCCACTTAAGTATTATTTACTTACCTTACTAAAGCATAAAATATATTTAGATAGGCCCATTAGAGCTTTCAAAAGGTTTGTTTAAGTCAGAGGTAAGATGCGTCTTACGGAATCTTTGGTTTCTGTACTCTTCAGTAGTTATTAATAGATTACCAATTTGGCTTGGTATTATAAGTCTTATTGGGCCCCGCGTTGGGCGCCAGTATGGGACCGTGGGTATGTACCTGTACGGACCCGGATAGACGAGCCCTTCGCGTGCCTCTTTATCCTGCTTTTTCAGTCATTTTGTAAGTTTCCGGCAAGTGTGAGCCGAATAAAGGCTTTAAACGGTCAATCCGTGTATAACTGCAAACCCATGACCTATGTGTCATTCTTATTTTTCTTTTTAACAAATACTCTATTGCAGGTTTAATAATATCGGTGCCGTTTTTGCTCGCAACGGCTGTCGTCTACACATTTATCACTGAACTGCGGGATACACACGGCAAGGCATTAGCTTGTCACTCAATTTGCCTTGCAGTAGCATTCAGCTGTTTAGCTGCAACTCAGCTGGCGGGCCATGCCTTTCCACCTACAGCTTGCAATATTATGGGTAAGGATTTATTTTTATCCTGTCTTTCTATCTATACGTTCTTAATTGCTGAGGTTTATGACTATCGATAATATGTTACCTACATATTTATCGATGGTCATGATGAAAGATAGATGGCCCTTTCATAGAAAAAAGTTGAGCGTCCGACTTGTAGAGCGCGCTCCACACCTCTATAAGCCTGTCCTTGTCTTCGCCATAGCGCTGTCCCGCTTTTCAGACTAGATGGCGTTAGTAAAATAGCACATTCCACATTCTTTGTTTGACAGGGCTCGTCTATGTAAATTGAGGTCGTTGCTTTTGACCCCATTTCCATTAGTCTCATAAGAGACAATTTTTGGGATGATATTATGCTGGTATAATAAAGATCGTCACATTCGATTCAAAATAGAATTACCCCCCGGCAAAGACCAAGTGGTTTGGCGTTCCATTACAAGTTCGTGTTAAAAGCGATTAGCGAGATTACTGCATCATCTAACTTGTAGTGGATAAAACAAAATAATATTACTCTTAGGAGTATCCAATCAGATATATCAGAATTTTAGTGATGAAAGAGGCCTTGCTCTCTGAAGTACCAAGGAGACAGAAAAGTCGAATTTGGGCAACCTAAGCAGGGCATCCATCCAGTCCAGCTACTGGTGCCTACCTACTTGCCTATGTTTCTTACCCAGCGCAACGTAAAGCCATGCTTCGCTGATTTTTTTATAGAGATAGAATAACTTTATTGGTTTTTATTAATAACCCCTTTTATTTTGCAGCATACCTCATCCAGTTCTCGTTTGTATCTTGCTTCTTCTGGTTAAACGTCATGTGCTTCGATACTTATTTGAATGTGCGGTAAGTTTATTTTTATTCATGAAGGTTTGGTCGAACTGTTGTGAATCTCGCGCATATCTCAAGTTTATATTTGCGACTTCCTTTGCCATAATTTATAATCACTTCTTAGTATAACTGTTCGGTGACGCAATCGAATCACTTTATGTGTACCCTATCTTAAACTATAAGCATAAGTTTGAATAAAACTTTATTTTTAGAAACTTTCGTAGTAAAATATTTCGTTTTAATGATCTTAGGTGTAAATTTTTCTCAGGTGTGTCTTTCTAAATATTATTTTATATACAAAATATAAAAGTAGCGAACAACGATTTTAAATTATAAGTGCATATACTACGTTTTAAAGTTTGTCAGTTTAAAAAGTTTGTTTGTTACGTGTTCTAGAATATTAAATTGCTGTTTTTTCAGGAGATACTTACACTCATCAGTGAGTAGAAGAAGTATGAGACGAAGGTTTGCGTGGTACTGCGCGTACGCCATTTTGTTACCAGTAATATTATTAATAGTGACAATCACTATGGACTTGTCCCCAGCCGTCCCTAGTACATACTTGAAACCAAACTTTGGTGTCAAAGGGTGTTGGTTTAAAAGTAAGTACTTACTTCTGGCACTCTCTTAACTAACTAATAACAAAACAGGCTCTGAGGTTGCATAATAATTATTAGATGTAACAATTGGCTTCGAAATCTATCAAAGCTAATGAAAGTAATTCTATCGAAATGCTCTAAGGAATAAAAAGAAGAAAGTCACATCGGAATTTTTATTAAATACAATTTGTCTGTATAACGTAATAATTAGCAACACAAAAAAGGCATGTTAAGAAAAACAAAGCTTTATGGCTTGCGCGAACCGCATACAAATTTAAATAAAAGAAAGGAATTTTAACTTCGTTCACATAAAAAAATTTGCTCTTTAGAAAAGATTTTTTCATAAAGTTCCTTCATAAGCTAATTAGATTTCCTTTTTCAGCGGACCAGGCGGCGTTGCCCTATTTCTATGGGCCGGTGGCGGTTATACTCTTTAGCAATCTCATAATTTTTTTATTCACCTCAAGAGCTTTCGCCAAACATTATGATAAGCTTAAGGATGTTACACGTAAGTTAACCACATATTTTTGTATTCCTTTTAAGAAAAATATTCTACTGAGTTCAGTCGAATGAGAAATGTAGTGAAATTTCACGAGCAGGAAATGCTCGTGAAGTTTTCCTGTGGCATTTTTTCCTCGCCAATATAAAACTCTTTTTGTAAAGGTCTCAGTATTTTATACTTAACTAAAGAGAATATCAATAATTAAAACGACAAGTTAAATGAGGACATGTTTATTAAATAAAGGGTTGAATGAATAAAAAATATATAAAATCAACTTTACAGTTAGGAGCAAAAACATAAAATTGCAACATTCCGGTAGTGGATAAATAGGTCAGCACGTATTTAAAATTTCCATAAAACAGTTCATCCATTGCACTGGATATATTCACAGGATGTATATCCAAATAAAATAACAAGACGTACCTAAACTAGAAGTGATACATTTTTAAGATTTTTGATTTAAAAAAAATACTGTTGTATCATGGTAGTAAGTATTTTAATTTAGTTGGATTTCAGATTGTGTACTTAATCTCTTATTTCATCAATAACTAAATATAAGAGGCTTTGTCCTGAATGACTGACAGACAACCTGCAACCTAAACGGTTGAACTTAGAAATTGTATTTAAAACTGCCAATCCAAATTTGGCTAGCGTAGTAAATTATGGCCATAATCAATAAAAAAAGATGGTTTAATTTATTGCAAAAAAATATAGCGCAAAATTTTTATTACTGAAGGTTATAGAAATAACAGCCATGTTTCAGCTACTCAAACATGGCAATGTTAAAATAGTTCATAAATATAAAATGCCAAGATGTATCTTATATGCCAAAATCCTATATATTATGATTTATGATTTATTTATTTCACAAAACTTACAAATGTGGCTTATTAACTAAGTGCACAACAAAGTTGAGATGCAATGGCTTGTATAAATAGACACACAGATTGATGTGCAGACTGTGCACTAAGATAAAACTTGTATTACAGAAGCCTGCATACCCTTCGGAGGATCAAATTTAGCCAAAAATTTACAAAGAGAAAATAAAATACAATAAAATAATTTCTATTTATGTATCTATTATAATACTTGTAATATTCTGTATGAACTCTGAGGAAGAGTGTGTGAGAGTATGTGTGGGTGAGGTGTGCGTGTATGTGTGTGTATGTATGTGTGTGTATGTGTGTGTGTGTGTGTGTGTGAGTGTGTGTGTGAGTTTGTAAGTCAGTATATACTTTTAAGTAGCTTCTCAGTTTCCTCATACATACCTATTTAACAAAAAAATCCAGTTACGGACGCCCTGATGATATACCTATCACTATTATTGTTACATTCAATGATTTAAAGATCCAAAGGTAGATTTAGAGAAGGTATATAAAAATTATTCTAAACGTATATTTTAAAAATTTTGCGTGATTTTTATCTAAAACTAGTTTTATTATTATTGTTAAAGCTTTGGACATATTGTTATTGCATTTCTAAAAGGCACCTACAGTTTTTGACGATCTTTCTGGTCCAGTGGGGTTCACTTTTTCCTTATTGAATTCCAGGTCCTGGGTTTGATTACTAATTGTACCTGGATTAATTTTAGAACCATTTTAAAAGAACATGCGATGCCTCTTAGAGCACCTGACTCTCATTGCTTGCTTTCTGATTGTATGCGATCTGTATAAAGGAGTGAGGGAATAGATATATCACCATAATTTTTTCCTACGTTTTTAACTGCAGTCTTCAAAGTAAAATCTGCATTCTTCTTTAAAGTACCTATACTTTTAGCACTAGACATGGCACACTCAGACTTCAGCACAGCGTCCGACGATTGGGTGAGACTCGGTACGGTACTGGGTCAGCCTGTACCAGTGCACGAGAGGTCATCCCCACCTCCACGAGAGCCGCAGGTCAACTTCAATCAGCGGCTGAAGAAATATAAAAAGATGTGAGTAATATGGAAAGTACGGTGACACTATTGAACACGTCATAAGACTTTGTGAGACCTAGCACGGTGCTGGGTCAGCCTGTACCGGTGCACGAGAGGTCATTCCCACTTTCGCGAGAGCCGCAGGTCAACTTCAATCAGCGGCTGAAGAAATATAAAAAAATGTGAGTAATGTGGAAATCACTGTGACACTATTGAACACGTCAGAAGACTGGGTGAGACTCAACACGGTGCTGGTTCAGCCTGTACCAGTGCACGAGAGGTCATCCCCACCTCCACGAGAGTCGCAGGTCAACTTCAATCAGCGGCTGAAGAAATATAAAAAAAATGTGAGTAATATGGAAAGCACTGAGATACTATTAAACACGTCAGAAGGCTGGGTGAGACGTAGCACGGTGCTGGGTCACCGAATTATCCCAAGAAAACCCCAACCATTTATGTGATTAATGGAATGGGATCGCGACCCTCAGCAATTAGGAATAGAGAGATATAAGATATTACGCAGAGAGAGAGAGTATACTCACTATTTTCGCCGACTTTTGAACCGAATATTATTTATCAATACGAGACATCTTTATACGATTTTTTTACTAGATTCCGGACATGCTGCATGCTGTCTGTGATCATGGGTCTATCATGGGTGCTGGAGGTGGTGTCATGGGCGGCGGGCGCGGGCACCGCAGCAGTCTCCGTGTGGTCCGTCTTCGACCTCATCAACGCGTTGCAGGGTGTCGTCATATTCGGCATCTTCGTCATGCAGCAACCCGTCCGATCTTTTGTTAAGGTATCCATACTTCCATATCCATGCTAATATTATAGAAGCGAAAATATGTCTATCTATCTGTTACGCTTTCACGGCCTATTCATTCAACCGATTTTGATGGAATTTGGTACAAAGATTGGTTGTCTCCCGGGGAAGGAAATAATAGGCTTCTTTTTGTACCGGAAAATAAAGAGCTTTCCGCGATCATCTAGTAAATAAATCATCATGCTAGCGACTTAAATTTTGCGTATAGATTCCACAGAGAATCTGTGGGCAAAATTTCAGCTTTTTGGGTACAAGGGTTTAGACTTGACGTTGATGAGTTCATCAGAAAATAAGTCAGGATTTTATAATATGACCTATAAATATTGATATGCCTTACCTTACCTTAAATATAATTAAATTATTTCAAAGATCCTTCAAAACTGGGTCGTCTAATAGAAAAACGTCTGGTGTACGCCTCAATATCCTGAGCAGACAGAAACGTGTAAACAAAGTGTAGCGTCTCAGGCAGCTCCTAGTATCTGAGGCCAAAATTTTATTTGGGTCACTGAGCTAGCGAAATAAGTAATAAATAAGAAGTAGCACAAAATAGAAGTTCTAGCTGGCAATACCCAAAAGATTTATTACAAACTTTTTTGTCTTTCTCGTGTAGATGCTTTGGTCTTTTGTGATACATTTCAGCCTCATTACATGTAATACATGGGCAGATTCGCTCTTCCGTTGAATAATACATACTTGAAATACGAATATAGTTCCGAGGTTTTAATTTGTCATAAGTGGATTTGATGCTCCGACCACCCAAATAGAAAGCCGAGCGCCTGAATTACAAGGCTATCGCTCCACTGCTGGTTCGTTTTGCTAAGAAATATTATAATTTTAGGTAGCCCCGGTTCGTAAAATAAGGCAATAATAAAATAGCTCCAACCAGGCATGCCGCGGGTGATAGAAATACCCGTAAAAATGGTTTTCAATTGTGCGATTCGTTCCTTTTCATCCCCTTGTTTGTATTAACACTTAAATTTTTCTTCCCCACAGTTCTCAAAACTTTGCAAAGTGTGCAGAAGAAAAAAGGACGGGTCAGAAGTGTCAGTAGTAAGTGATAGAAATAGTATCGACTGCGGGCCCGGTCGAAGGGACTATGTGTAGTTTGTGATCAATGTGTAATGTTAGGGTAACAATGAGTATGACGTACTAGTGTGACGCTGAGACTGATAATAGTATTACGCTGGATGGAGTTTAGGAATATTAGGACATCAAATTCAGTATTGGACTAAGTTTTTGCAAATTTTCATGTTGTTTTTAATTTATATGATATGAAATGATTGTTGCGTTAGGACTAATGCGTCTCTCAAACAAGTGTTATATTAAATACTATTTAGGGCTTAATATCGATAGTTAAATAAGTATCTTTAGGTTGTTTAGCCATATAAATTAGAATCTTCTTGTACAGTGTAGTTCTAACGCACCAATTATTATTGTTTTGATATATCTGTTTTGTTAACGTAAAATTGTATGTCTCAATAGCAAAATTTGTTTTGGCGCAGGGCTAACAAATTTTATGAAGCGACCAAAATTGTTTTTGTGCAAATAAGGTTGTAGTAGGTATTTGGTTTAGCAAACTTTAAGATAAAACATCAAATAGTCTCTCAAAGGAGAAGAACATCGGCAATTTAATTTAACACTTTAACTAGCATACCTACTTACCTGCATGTTAAACTTGTGCGTAAACCAAAATATTTTATTCATATTTAGCACTTTATTTCCATGAATGAAAATAGCATCTATCTAGAATTTAATAAAAAAATTGGAGTTAAAGTTAAGCAGGTATTCGAGTTAAGGTACCTACTTAAAATTATGTCCAATATACTTACCGATGTGTTTCTTATTTAAACGCTTACTATGTAGTAGTTTATTGAAAAGTGAAAGAAATAGATCATATCTTATTTTCTTCGCATTCCTGTGATAGTGTCTTAAATTATTCATTCGCATATTCACCGTACTTTCACGATTACTTATACTGTTTTCGCAAAGTTCCTCAAGAAATGGCCCAGAAGGAGAAAAGTTTGTGATATAGCGTTCTGTTCCTCAGAATAGTAATGTATTTGTGGGACAAACAATGTAGATACGGCAGGTAAATGGACCAACGGTAAATTTTATGTTTGCTTTTCCGCATAACATTTTTGAATAGTGAATATATAATTTTTACGAAATATTTTCGCTTCGCGTTTAATTTGCTACCATATCGGGCGCTTAATTACATTTTATCATCGTTGATAGAACTGAAATTTATTTATTCTTGCTAGGTATATTTAATTTCTGTTCATTAGATTTTTAGTCCAGATGAAGTCAAATTCGCAAAGTAAACTGGTGGGATCGTACTTATTTGATTAAAAAATAGATTTCGCAGTCCCCGCAAGAATCTGGGCATTGAAAATGAATATGTCACCGTAAGATTGCAAAAACTGTTAGATCGTAATCTAACTAGCGAAATTGTAAACTGTCGACAGATTGTGAACCGTTCAATGTTCTGAGTGTCAATTTTTGAAATATTCATTGTATTTACGTTTTCTTGTCTCTTTCTTCTAGGTTAGGTTAGGGTTCGACTTATAACCAGTAGTACCTAATGCGTTAAATTGTAATCGGTCGACATTTTACAATTTCGCTAGTTAGATTACAATCTAATTGTCTTTGTTTGCAATCTTACCGTGACAAATACAATAATTTACGAAAAAAAAAACTGAAATAAAAACATCTTCAAAATGTTTCAAAAACGTAACCGATTTACTAAATTCTAGCTCGAATGCACTTCTCGCCTCATCTGCATCTTTTAACATCATTACCATGACGATCGGTCAACAATTATAGAAGCTACATCACTTTTTATATACGGAAATACCGGTTTTTCTGCAATTGCAAATCTAAAGGGACCACCTACATACAGGTCACAGTTATTAACCGATTTTCAAAATTTTTTCGACATTTTGCAGCAAAACTAATACCCTAGGACCTTTTTTTAATTTTTTCTTAAGTCAGTTTTTTTTTCAATGGTAAACATTTTCAATGGTAAAAATATCTTCGTTAAAATTATACAAAAAAAATTGAAAGCCAACGTTTTTTCGCGAAATGTACCTACTTCAAATAAGCAAGAATAGAATTCGTGTGAAGTATTGTCGAAAAAGGCCTAAAGTGCTGGCGATATTACTTCAACATTTCTCAGCTTACACAGCGCTCAGTGCGCAGTATGTAGCTTATAACGTTAATGTATAATCTTTTTATTAGGTAGGTAGTAGGAACCTACTTGAACAATTTTTTTTAAACATACTCACAAATACCAAGTAAACGATGTTCAATTCATTGAGTTTATTTTTGATCTCAATTACCATTCACACGGTACATCTTAGTGACGAATTTCATACATTTCCTTGTATCACAAATTTATTTGTACACGTATACGCGAGCGCATTGTAAGTTATGTGTTGACCTGCAGTTGCGGGCTTTTTCTTTCAACGTGAAAACAGTGTACTTATCTATATATTGTACGTGATTCTATGCAAACATGTGAAAATATTTTCTTAGATAATAACGGATTATTCATAGGAAGTCTATTTTTAACTATGTCTTCACTATTAAAGCTGCAAACACATAATTATCTGTGTAAAACTTCATTTAAAGCCAGAGCGATATTGCGACAGTGCGTAATGCCACAAGGCTGTATGATACGATTAATTTAAAACGCATTCTGTCTAAAGCCTAATAGCAAATGCTGCGTTTGTCTCCATTTGTAGAATGCCGCATTGTTGCATGTTGTTATTCGGCATAAAACAGCCTTTTTGGTGTGTTGTAATGTAAAATATGCGATTGGTATTGTATATGTATGAAGACGTACAATTTTGTTGCTTTTTGATGATTGAGACACGGTCTGATTGGTCGATCTTCGCTTTAGTTTGCGTTGCAACACATCACAGCAAAGTGAAGTGACGGCAGTTGTATAACTATTGTACTTTTGTTCCTATATCTGTTACTAATACAACACATGCACAATTTAATAGATTGCTTCGTCAAAATATTCAGCTAATGATGTTTCAGTTAAAGTTACCAATTAACGTTATATTGTTGCTTTAAGTGCTGAACACATAGGCGTACTTTCGTAGGTTGACAAGAATCTATAGTACAGAAAGTGCAATAGAATTTTATCAATTTTAGGGTGGTTTTGAAAATATTTTTATTACAGTAATTAATATTAACTTTTAATTATATTAATTTTTTTAAATATTAAAATTGGATAGGTTATATCTTGGAGCATTTAATTAATGTTCAAATTGTAATATATTAAGGTAAACCTAAATTAATTAATTATTGAACTTAAGAGTTGAATTGATAGGTTTTGCTTTCATTCAAATTATATATTCTGTATCTGGAATAATTGAATTGTTTTTAAAAATTTGTATCGAGGACCAGCTAAATTCTTTTTATTTGTCAAAAAAAATGTGCGCCTCTGTGGTCAAAGACTTTACAGCTTGTAATGTTTGTTAATATTAATAGTATATTATAAGGAAAAAAATATTTTTATAAAATAATAAGAATCTGTGACCAAGAAGTTAATGGTTGTTCTATTTAAGAAAAAGTCCTTTTGATAAAATAGGACACAAAACCGGGTTCAGACTTGTGCAACATGAATCTTAATGCATAATGTAAAGCAAAATGTGAGTGGCAACTTTAAGCGTTTTTATATTTACGGAATTATCTTCACCGCCTGGTATTGGCACGAGCGCTAAGCTGTGTAATGAAGAGGTTAACTCCTAATTTTAGGAGTAAACATTAACATCTTACATTGTAAGATGTTACATATTTATGTACTTATGAGATTACAATGTGGTGTCAGGAAAATCAAAGAGAATAATTTGCATTTGCAGAGCGACACTTTGGCAGACACTGGGGCTGTTTCTGTTGTACAAAATCTCTAAACTAAACTCAAATGACAGCATTAAAAATATTGCTAACCCTTTCATAATACTCTCTGGCGAATGGGACAGAATTAGGTATAAAGGTGTCATTTTAGTTTAGTTTAGATATTGTGCACTCCAGAACCAGTCCCATTGTCTCATAAGAAATTAGATACCTAGCTTCATGAGTAGTGCTCGTAGTGCCGTCCGCAAGATGAATTTTTATTATGTTACACGTTTGATGTTACACTAGTCTGGACAACTTCAGTGCCATAATATAGCGAAAATAGATAAATAGACAAATGTATGGTGCGATTAATTTCCTTGATGAAAGCTAGTCATAAAATTGTAATTAACTAATATTGTAAGATTTTGTAGATTTAAGCTATTTACTTTGAAATTTAATTTTGAAGGTTACTATAACTTTCAATGAAAACACAACTTTAGTGTTTAATTTTAAAAATGAATATTATAATGTTTATAAGTTTGAAATCGAAAAGAATAATTAATTATAATAAGGTAATTAATATTAGTAAATATGATCGAATTATATTTGTTTTAATTTGTAATTTAACTTACTAAGCCCGTATCGATAGGACAGCAAACTTTTTTTTTTAAAGGTTAAGAATGTAACTACCAATGATAATAATATTATTCTTTTAATTATTTAGTACCTTCTTTTCAACTAACTTGACAAAAAAATACATAAACACTTATTATTATAATCATTGGTAATCTCGGTTTGTTTCGGAGCAACAATTTTGATTGTAACTTATAAAATACATTCTGCTCATGAACTGGGTAAGATTTAAAGTTCAACGTTTCTTTGGTACGTAAATTAAATGCAAAGAGAACGACAATAATTAGACTTGTAACTTTGTAAAGCGTTACATTTTGTTTATAGCCTAAGAGTTCAACAAGAAAACTGGGAAGGATAGAAATTTGATAGAAATTGTTAAATCCAACAAAACCAACGGTACGGTTGACCAACGGTAAAAATAATCTTTATTAATGCTAGATACTATTTATTGCCAATATCTTCACCTTAATATACTTATAGGGATCCTTAGTTCATTATTGTATTTAAAAGTATTCAGTGTCTAATAAAATTCAATTTGTGTAAGATTCAATGTAAGGAAGGTATAAATTCTTGTTTATAAATTAAATTATTATTTCTTCTTGTAATATGTACGCGAGTGAATGTGCTAATAATAAAAGTGCGTGTGTAATATATTATTGTTAAATGTTGCGGAGTTTTTAAGTGAAATGATGATTAAAATGATGTATATTTGTCTATTTTGCAAAACATGACGTTAAATAAAGAAGCTTTATAATAAAGAGTGGTTTCATTCTTTTTTTCCACCAGATGTAAGAGTATGTTTGATACCGAAATCAAATCATTTTAAGTAGTTCATATAGCATCCAATTCAAATTACATATTTTTTTTTAATCAGACCCTACACCTTTCTAGGAGGTCTAAGGAGTCTGATATTGACTATCAAAAAGAGGTTATTACACTATCGATGATTTTATTAACGACAAAGTTGCATGGAAGCAACCGGCCTCGCATCCAGTGACCCACAAGTCAGTGTAATACTTGTAACGTATGTGTTGTGTTGTCTACATATTATTGTAACCTTCTCTTTTCTATGAAAAGAGCAACTGCTGAGTTTCTTGCCGGTTCTTCTCAGTAGAATCAGCTTTCCGAACCGGTGGTAGAGTCTTAACGTTTCATAAGTGACGCAAGTTGTCCTACATGAAATAAATAAATAAATCATTTCATTTCAATTAGGTACTATTCAAACGTCGTTACGAATTTAAAGAGTCTAGGCAATAAAGCTAGTGGACTCCAACAACAATTCCTCAGGCGACGAAACTTTACAGTATGATAAAGTATCATGAGTTAAACTATACGTTTATACATATCCAATAAAGAAACATAAAGGAAGTAAGGTTTTATGCTATTCCCTATTGTCAAAGCAGGAAGGCACATTATCGCGTAAACGGAGTTTAGCTTTGATAATAAAATCGTTTTAAATATCAATGTTCTGCATGATTATTTCGTTTGATATTTCGGTTTTGAGTGTAAATATACTACATACTATTATATTAAAAAGATATCGAGAAAATATTCAGTCATAAATATTATGTTGTAGTGATAAAAACCTAACTTCCGCATGGATTTTTTGTTGAATATTTTTTTATAAGTTATGGTTCATACCATACTATAACCCAGCCAAGGTTCGACGACTGAGGATTTAATGCGGGGGTCTCCATCCGACGAACCACCCCATTGCCTAGATTATATAGGAACAATCTCGGTTGAACAATGTTTACTGGGACTAAAGGTATATAGTCCTACTAGCTGATGCCCGCGACTTCGTCCGCGTGGATTGAATTTTTTTGGTTCCCGCGGGAAATCTTTAATGATACGGGATAAAAGGTAGTGTATGCGTTATTGGCAATTGCAGACTATAATCTATCTCTGTGCAAAGTTCATCCAGATCCATTCAGCCGTAATGGCATGATTGAGTAACAAACATCCATGAGAGATTTTTTGGTTCCCGCAGGAGCTCTTTAATTTTTCGGGATAAAAAAAACCTACGTGTTATTTCAGACTACGATATATCTCTGTGTCAAATTTCATCAAACCAATCTGCTTAACCTTTTGGGGGTTGAATTTTGAAGAACAGTGACACACGCGCTTCTTTATTTTTTACCGAAAGTCTTTGTTTACCGAATGCTTTACCACTAAGCTTCGTTCATATAACTTAAGCAATATCTTGAGAAATGAAGGCTTTATATACCAACTTTCATCCCATATTTCACCCATTTAGGGAACGAATTTTCAAAAACTGTGAAACACGTATTTCTACATTTTTAACCCGCAGTTTATATACCAAGTTTCATGGCTATAACTTGAGAAATGAAGGACTTTCATACAAACTTCAACCCCTATTTTACCCTTTTGGGGGTTGAATTTTGAAAAACTATGACACACGTACTTCTTTATTTTTTACCGAAAGTCAAAACGCTAAGCTTCGTTTAAATAACTTGAGCTCGAGAAATGAAGGACTTTTATGCAAACTCTCATCCCCTATTTCAACCCTTCGGGGTAAGAATTTTTAAAAACTGTGAAACACGTATTCATTTATTTTCAACCAGTAGCTCGTATACCAAGTTTCATGGATATAACTTGAGAAATGATGGACTTTTATACAAATTTTCACCCCCTATTTCACCCCCTTAGGGGTGGAATTTTGAAAAATCCTTCCTTAGTGAGCGCCTACGTCATAAAAGGAACCTACTGTAAAAAATTCATGTTAATAACCCCAGCGGTTTAGGCTGTGCGTTGATCCCTTAACGATTTTATATATATTAGATAGATTAGTTAACCACATTCAGGCTCGAACATTAGATCTTGGATATTATTTTTAGGTCAGCAAACTACTAATAGATACTTAAAAAATTTGCCCAAACACGATACATTTGCTGTAAGTTGTCAAGGACTTAGGTAATCCACGGACACTATTTGCATCTGGCATTAAAAACAACCGTACTTAAACTTATGAGGTTATTGATATTATACAGTCATTTTTTTATTTTAATGAAAACGGAACTCAAACCTAAAATAAAAGCTAACCTAGACGAAAAATTGATACTACAAAATGAGACGAAGACGAATCTCTCCCAGTAGCAATCAGTTTTATAAACATGATTCCTAAGCTATCGTGCATTCACAAATGCCTAGTTCTATTTCCGTAATAATTCTTAACGGGCATCTTCGAGTCGGGTCAAGGCGAGAGCTTCGGCTAGGAAGGCAATAAGGAATAATACATTAACGTTAATTATGAATGACCGGGTCGCTGGAACGGCCTTGCGAAGCAGAATATAAATTTTTAAACAACCAGCTACTGTAGAACTGTCTTTATTAATGAATAAAATTAATAAATTTGTATCTTCCTTAGTAAAAGGTAATTGTCCAGGCTATCCTGGTTAAAGTTTTTCAGAAACACTACCACTATAGTAAGGACTCCGTTGGTATATGCAACAACTAGATGATGCCCGCGACTTCGTCCGCGTGGATTGAGGTTTTTGGTTCCCGCGGGAACTCTTTAATTTTCCGGGATAAAAATAGCCTATGTCCTTCCCCTGGATACAAACTATCCCTACACTATATTTCGTCAAAATCGGTTGAAGAGATATTTTTTTTTATTCCCGCGGGAACTTTTGAATTTTCCGGGATAAAAAGTAGCTTAAGTACTTCCCCACGATACAACCTATACCTGCACCAAATTTCATCAAAATTGGTTGAACAGACGAGCCATGAAAGCGTAGCAGACAGACAGTCTCACTTTCGCATTTATAATATTAGTATGGATGAATGCAACTAAGTTATGAAAGGAAACAACAAAGTTTCATGAAAAAACGCAGTTTACAATTAGAAAAAATATAAAAATTAATCCATAATATTTTTATTTTTCAATATTAATATAGGCTTTCTAAAAAGCAGAGCTGTCATTATACTTATCCGTTACTTTATAAATGTAGCAAAATATAACGATGCTATCTTATTAAATACTTGATGATGAACGCGACTTCATTAGTTTGATTTTCCGAGGTAAACCTAAACCTCTGTAGGTACTTTTTTTTATCTACTACAAGTTAGCCCTTGACTGCGATCTCACCTGATGTTAAGTGATGATGCAGTCTCAGATGGTAGCGGGCTAACCTGTTAGGGGCATGGCAGTTATATTAAACCCATACCCCTATTCGGTTTCTACACGGCATCGTACCGGAACGCTAAATTGTTTGGCGGCACGTCTTTGTCGGTAGGGTTCGGTATTAGCCACGGCCGAAGCCTCCCACCAGACCAGACCAGGGAAAATTCAGAAATTATGAATTCCCAAATTGACCCTGCCGGAGATCGAACTCGGGACCTCCGCACGTTAAGATAACAGCGCTACACACTGCTCCACGGAGGTCGTCAAATCGTACTTACCAAATCGTAGCGAACCGTTTATTATCGTTCGACTAGTCGACCACTGCCTACTGAAAGCATATCTGTGTAGTTGAAGTGCATCTGTGAGAAGATAGATCCATAAAAAAGTTAAAAAAAAAAGAAAGACCGTAAAAATTTGTAGAATAAATGTTTTTCAGTATTATGTAGAGAACTTGCCCTTAAGAGGTTTTATTAACATTTTTAAATTATTACGACAACGTAGGCCACGCGAAGAGTACTGTTATGAGTATGCTACTGTTTGATTGATGTTCGTGGCCGCATTTATAATATTGTGTGTATGGATTGTACAAAAAGCAAGAAAATAAGTACCTACCTAAGTAGGCAGTTAAGTTTTCGTAAGTAGATAATGTGAAGACGCTATGTATCTACTTACTACAGGCTTAGCGCCAACAAAAGCAAGCTGCTACAAAGTAGGGTTCTTCTCAACAATATTGCTACTAAAATTTCTCGAGAGAATCTTGAGAGTTGATAACAGTTCAAGTACAACGCTCTTCGAGAAAGCGGAGAAATATTCAGGGTAAATTTCGTATAAAGTAAACAAAACTTTTCTTTCCATCGTCAAAGTTAAGACTTACAGTTGAACGTAAGTACTTATTACTGAATTGATTATGCACGGTTCAGATTAAGGCCTTACTAATAAAATAATACACTACTGGTAGGTAATTGTCTGCAGTTTAAATGAGTTTAAATGATTCAGTCACTATAATAATTATGCCCGCGCCTAATAACGATAAATGATTTATTTATTTCACGTAGGACTTGTGTCACTTATGTTTTTCAATGTGTATATCACGTACGTACGTCAAGACTGTACCACCGGTTCGGAAAACTGATTCTACTGAGAAGAGCCGGCAAGAACCTCAGCAGTTGCTGTCTTCTTAAAAAGAAAATTGCTACAATAAGTTAACACATATGTTACGTTACAAGTATTTCATTGACTTGTGGGCTACTGGATGCGAGACCGGTTGCTTCGATGCAGCTTTGCCATTAGGAAGATCATCAATAGTATAATAATCACGACTTAACAAGTGCAGTTTAACACAGCAACTTACTCGTAGCTAATGCTGTTTAATTTCGCGTGGATTACTTATAATCGAGTATTTTTGTCTAACAACTTTAAGCTTTATGTCATAATGGTATACTGAAAACAAAAGAGGGAGGGCGCGAGGCGTGCTTGAATGCGCTTGAGCGGGCCGCCCGCCGTTGCTTCTTAGTCAAAGTAGTATACTACGTATGAGTGACTTACTAAATATATGCAGTCTTGAAAGTCGTCTATCGTTTGAAGATATTAGTTAGTAAGTTACTCACGTAAAAACATACAAAATGCAATTGTGGCCTTACTTTGAGTTGTTGTCTAGAAACCGCTTCGCCATAGCTTCGATTCACTCTACAGTTGCGTCATAATAAGTAAGTATTAATTATATAGTTCAATGCTTTTCGAAAGTAAATTTCAATTTCGTATTCCTGCACTGAATAGTATTAAGCAATGGATAGCAACAGATAAAATAGTAGTTTATTAGAGTAAAGGATAACCAATATTCTAGGAATGACACTGCACTGACTACGTTCAAGGGATTTGCTATATTACTAAGTTATTATCATCGCTTAAAGCAGTATTATTTTAAAATTTTGGCGCTCTCGTTTCAGAATTATAATCCATAGGAGACTGCAAGGTACGTCACATTAAACGTCAATTTTAATAGTAAATTGTTCATCAAGGGACTAAAATGAGCCATTTCATACCAGGTAAACATCTGGTATGAATAATGCTATAGAAACGAGTAGAATGGCTTTTAGTCCCGTGGTGAACATACTACTTTTCACTTCGATTGCAAGAAAATATATTATATAACGATTTTTAATTATTTATTTGCCTTTCTGTTATATTTTTATATTAGGAGTAAGATCTTTATTTTTACTTGATGATATGAACAAATAAATAGTCACATTCACTTTACCTGCCTTCACCTTGTATGTATTGTATTTTGAAATGGATTAATTTTCATCCATAAAATACATGTAATAATTACAAAAAAAATCTATGATTTCGCGGCAAACTGCAATGCCAACTTTATTTTTCTCTGTATCGTTATCAAGAAGGAATTAAAAAAAAACAGTAGCACCATAGACATAGATCTATAGGATAATGGTAGGATACGGTGGGTAACATTGACATTAAACTAAGTGACCTAAATTTTTTGGCTGTTGATAGTAACCATAGACTAAAAATGTTGGATAACCGAATGAGGATATCACGCATACAGTAAAGAGGATAGTACGGCAATAATTAAAAAACATACTTTACTATACCCTAATTGCTAACTTTAGTCCGCCTATGCTAAGCTTTAATAACATTTTTAGAGCATGTGAGGTGAAAAATAATATTGTTTTAACCGATGATACTCGTAGTAAGCCCCAAGTTGGTATTAATTGATGGCATCCCGGCTGGTCGCATCGGCAATGGTATCCCGATCATTTGACGGCTCTGAGTCGGAATGGGATTAATGCGACTGTCTGCGGTTGCCGAGTGATGCATCTCTGTCTCAAAGTCACTGATTTAATTTAATTACAATTAATATCTTCTTCTTCAAGAGCCTTTTTCCATCCATTGTTGGACATAGGCTTCCTCATGTGCACGCCACTCTCCCCGATGTTGGGCAATTGTTGGGCAATTAATATGCTTCTTAAATCAGGGCTGCTTAAATCATGTGAGCAGTACACGAGTAGACACGGACTCATCTATAATGAGCCCAAAAGTGAATACCTAGTCTTTGAGACTTCCCGTAAGAAAGTGAAATACGAACCCAAAATCACACTCAATGGGGTATTGCTAAAACGCGTGGCACAATTTAAATATCTGGGTCACTATGTTGTAGACATAGAACGAGAACGGAGAGCCTTAGCTGTAAGATGTAACATGTTCGCGCGCAGGTTCGCCCTCTGTAAGTAAGGAAGCGAAAATAACGCTGTTCAAAGCTTATTGTCAAACCTGCTACACGGAGGGCCTGTGGACTAACTACACTCTAAAGACTATGGATACATTGCGAGTCAACAATGGATTCAGGATACTATTGGACACTGATGATTTCTATGCCGTCATCAGGAAAAAGACTGCACCCCTCCTGGCAAGGCTGCGTTCAAGCTCAAACAGTATCCTGATGATGATAGCGGGTAAATTAGAGTCACCGATCCTGCAACATTTTATTAAAGTTCTCGTTCGGTGACTTAAATGGAATCTTTTTTAAATTAAGTTTATTTTCTAGTAATAAAATAGTAACATAGGTTTTAAGATTGTATTGTACTAACAAATATGGGCCTCTGATGCTTCAATAAAGAAATTATTTGTTATTATTAATATGCACTGGCACAAGGCTACTGAATGGATAACTATATTTCGCGCGCGAGTTGAATGCAGAGTACATGTGTCACCATACATTTACTCTACATTCGACTTGCGCGCGAACTCTTTCCTATTGTATGTACTTAATATTTATTAACGTTATGGTAGTGAGCATAGCGCAAAATGATTACAGTCCAAAAAGCTTAACTGACCTGGTAACAGCCTAGAAATAAAACAAACTAAACAGGCATAAAAACCGCGCATCAACAAATTTTTCAGCATATAGCAAAAGATTTGTATTTCCACGGTAGTAAGTACATATGAATAGATAAGAATTATGATAAAAAAATAGACCACATACTTACTTACTTATTCAGTACTTTATTGAAGGTACGCTTCATTGTTAATGCACGATGAGGATGGATATTGAAAAGAACATGTTTTACATTGACGACAATCAAAGAATCCTGCTCATTTTTATTCCAGGCCTATTTCTTTTTGTGAATGCTTCTAATTACGTTAAAGAAAATGAAAGTAGGAATTTATATCATTTCTACCAGGCATGTTAAGGAACATTCCGCCCCTAGCACACTGAGCATTCGTGCGCCTTACCGCACACCCTATTCGCGTCTATGCCCTTTTTTTAAACGATCTCCCTGGATCCGGCGCTTTGATATGCTTTGTGGTCTCAATAAGTGGGAAGTCCCGGGTTCAATTCACGGCAGAGTCAATTTATTCAATTCAATATTCATTTATTCAAATTAGGTTCACTGTACACTTATTGATGTCCAATTACTTATAAGACATAATGGCGATAATCAGTTACGGTATCTTAAAAAGCTACGTGAAGAATATTATAATTTCTGAATTTGCTATGGTCTGGTCTGGTAGAAATTCTTATAATTGGAGTTCTTACAACGTTGGTGAGATGTACGATTTTATACCAACCCTACCAGTGACCGACCCAGTTTACAGATAGCTAGCTAGTAGGCATTTTCACTATTTGCCATTCGTCCTTGGTTTGGAATGCTATGGATGCTTGAATAGTCGGAGAGCACCGTGCAGCATGCATTCGATAGCTCACTGAATAATTTGACAAAATTGATAGAATTCTTTTGAAATTAAATCTCTGTGGGGCTTACATTTGTCTCTGATACATTTTTTTATACTCTACCAACGTTTAACTGTCGACAAGAAGCTCAGTATTAGCCCTTCTCAATTAGCATATTGTGATATTTAGCAATTATGAGAATGTTGTCTCGATCAAATCCATGCAAAGCGAAAGTGTGTCTGTCTGCTATGCTTTAACTGTCCATTTTTTCAACCAATTTTGATGAAATTTGGTATAGAGATAGATTGCAACCATAAAAAATTTTAGGCTTTTCATCCCGAAAAATTAAAGAGAAGTCACGGGCATCATCTAGTAGGTAATCAGTCTACGAATTTCTAAGCTGGCTGTTAATCAAAAGATTACGCACGCAAAAATTCAGAATTCACAAAACAGAGAGTTTCTGGAGTCGCTTATAATATACACACAATTGATTTAGGTAGGTACTAGAATATTCACGGTAGAAAAGTTTCCTTCAAAATGTCTAACTACCTAGATAACTCTCATGGAATGGCGAAACTGAAGGAAACTTGTTTGTTGAACATTGAACAAATGGGGTTATAACACACCCATAAGTTGTGAGTGGGTATGCTTTCAGTGATGGCAATTTAATCCCCACTCAAATCAGCCATGAAAACAGCCCCGAAAAGCAAACAATGCTTATAAACTTAGACGGCGTGAAATATGTGCCTGCGTTTTCCATCACCCTATTCTGTTAGACCTATTTATACTATCCGATACTATGATATCGCTTGCTATTGATCTTTATCACTGTCTTTTATTTTCAATATTTTTTTGTTTGTAGTGAGTTTCAGGTCATCCTTAAATACTTTATCAAATTATATTTTGCCTTGGCTTATACGCCAAACTAACGGCGGAGTAAGTTAGAAGTAACCATTATACATGCCGTTTTACTCACTATATTTTTAGTCGAGTCTGGACGTGAAAGATAGCAGGATTGTCAAGCTGTCTCTACCTATCCGTTGATTTGTCACAGCCATTTTATTGACGTAGATACTAGACAATGCTTATGACTTCTTTTGCGTGGATTCAAGTTTCGAAACCCCCGAAACTATTTAATTTACCAGGATAAAAAGTAGCCCTTGTAACCCTCCAGATCTTTCACAATACCCATGCAAAAAATCAAGTCGATCCATCATAGCTCTGTTGCGGCGTAATTGGCAAATCAATACACACCCAAAAACATCACATACAATATCGTACTAATAACAATATCGTATCGGACTATATAAAATAACGCGCACTGTTTATAACGCAAAGTGTGATTGATGTGCTCTTATCTTCAGACACGGACCCCTACCTTGAAATATGGACCGACATGCATATTCTCCGGATTAGGTAACGATTGCGAGGCAAGTGTTCAACGAAGGGGTGAAAGATAAATGGTTTTTCATACTGTCTGTAGTCTGAGCTGCCAAAATGACGTATGCCTGTGCATCTGCTAGGAGATATGTGGTTCATGAATTGAGATGGATGGCCTCGTACATTTTCTTCGAGAGCTTATATTGTGATATTTTGAATCAGTTTTACTATTCCATTATCTGTATTTTGTATATATGAAAAGATAAACTGACCCGTCGTCCTAGGTGAGGTCAACGTGTCCTAGTCCACCGTCAACGACATACGCGACCATGCGACTCTATACGACGCGACACGTCAGTATCAAACATTAGCTGACGACCTTTCACGTAGCCTAGGTCGTTGTCGAGTGGAAAAAGATTGTCATCGATATCTATCGTGTCAGCACAGATTAGATACCTAATAGTAAGTTACGATAGAGTATGGGGTCGCATTGCGTCGCTTCGCGAGTGACAAGATCAACATGATCTTTACAGGAGGTTGGGTACAGCTATAACTGTGGTGATACTGCCGCGTCGCGTTGTATCGAGTTACGTTGTCGCGTTTGTTGCTTACTTCAGTTTTACCCGAGCGAAACAGGAGTAGGGCAGCTAGCACTTACATTAAAAATACTTATAAAAAATGTATAGAGCCACAACCGCACTCAAGTACTGAATAAAGTAAAAACAGAACTGCGGGATTCTCAGTAATGTGAAAATTAATCTGATGCGTGCGGCCAGCTAGGATAAAGTGGCCTAACCCAAGTCTGTCTTCTTTTTGAACCGGATGTTACAGTCATTTTCATAATTCATATTCTGGGTAGATAGATAGATGCGCGATCTAACTCAAGAACGTCAAAAGTGGGTTTCTAGCAACAGATTTTACCATTGAAAATGGTTATCAGATGCAAATCACCTGAAACGTATTTTTGGCCATAGTTCCGAGGATTAGGAGGGTCGAGATGGTAATAGTACCAAGAGTTCAGGAATTTATCGAGACACGTGTCAGCGTTAGAATTTTTAAAATCTCCTGGTAACTTTTCTTGGAATTTTGAAAATGTAAAAAAAGTCGGGCTTTTTGTTAGTTTGTTTGTGTTTGTTTACTAAATTGCAAATATTTCGGAAAGAAACCGACTTAAGAAAAAAATAAAAAAATGGTCCTAGGGTATTAGTTTAGCTACAAATTTTGAAAATCGGTAAATAGTTGTGACCTGTAGGTGGTCCCTTTAGATTTGGAATTGTAGAAAAACGGGATTTTCCGTATTTAAAAAGTGAAGTAGCTTCTATGATTATTGACCGATCGTCATGGTAGTGATGTTAAAAGATGCGGATGCAGGCGAAAAGACGTGTGTTCGAGTTGGAATTTTGAAAATCGGTTAGCAAATTTTGGAAAAATTTTGAAGAGATTTTTTTAAGAATCAACAAACAACAAGCTTGTGTGATTATTGACCGATCGCGTATTTCCGTTTGCGTGTTCAATAGAAGGCAGTATTGCCTCTATTGTCGAACCCCGCACTTGTTTGATGTGCTAACTCTTTATTCAAACTCGTGTTCAATTCAAGGCGGTCAAGCTGACAACGCTGTGCAGCACGGGAGTTTGGGAGCGTTGGCGACGGTATTTTATGGTGAATTTCATGCTATAAAAGGGTCATGATATTATTAAAAAATTTAGATCTCTCCCAAAACCGAATCAACATAACACGACTCTGCGTAGTCTTGTCTACCCTACCCATAGAGTGTTTTTGTAAAGCTCGAAGCCAGAAGCTCACGAAGGAGGTCCTGAATGAAGCTCGCGAGCCAGGGGGAAGTGGCGAGCAAAGCTAACGGGCGACCACCGTAGCGAAACGAAGGTCGAGTAGGTGAAGCTGAATGAAGAGAGGACGAAACGAGTCTTCTGGCGTAGCCCATCCATTTTACATCTACATTTTTATAAATCGTTATAAGTTTTTAACCTATATAAATTAAAATTTTTGGGTTTTCAAGCCTATTCATCAAACACCTCACATCAAACAAACACGGATTCCATGCATTAAGGCCTGCCACTGCCTTCTATTGAACACGGAAATAAATACGCCTATCAGGGCGTAAACCCGTCCGCGATTGGAGGACTCGTGCTTCGAATAGGGCACGAGTTGACAGGAAGTTAGCGTAACAAACCCTTACGGGTTTCGAGGAAGTACTTCCTTTTATTGAACACGCAAACGTAAATATATGCTGAATGATCGTCATGGTAATGGTGTTAAAAAAATGCCTTGTAAGTAATGTACCTAGTTGCGTAATTTTAGGGAAGTAAATCTCAATAAAAAATTCATATTATTCAACTTGTAATGTGATAATCAAAATAAAATTAAAAAAATTACGTAAGTTTTTGTATTCATTTTCAATACTCCGATTCTTGCGGGACTGCGAAATCTATGAATTTTCAACCGTTTTTGTTTTGCTTCAAGTCTCATTTATGACAAATATTAATTAGAACACTATTTATAGCCATTTGCTGTTTGAACCCTGAAAATATACCTAATGGCAGCAACCATGCCTGCTGAAATAATTTTAAGTAAGTGTGCCAATCATAGAAATAGACTAAATTAAATAGAATGAAGAAATAAATAGATTTAATAGTTGAGTATTGACATTGGAAAACTTCGAAACAATTTGTCGATTCTGAATAACAGAAAAGGCCAGTTATCGCTCTTTCATATCTGTTGTCTGATTTGATCATCCCCTTTCACTCGCAATCAATGAGTGCCAATCTAATTAGCCATAGTGAGTCGATAGTAAATCAGGGGATTAGATTAATTACGCAAAATGAGGAGCACAATCGAGTTTCTCATATCTGTATCGGCGGATCGTATTACGGATTTTCTCGCATTCAATACATTAGAGATATCGTATTATCATATTATTATGACAAACTACTACGATGTATGCTTGCTTAGGTTGCTCCTAAGGTATTAGTTGTTTGGTAATGTGATTGTCCCTTTTTTCCTTTATATGTACTTGCAGTTGGATAAGCCAGTCTAACATAAAAATGCAAAACTTATAAGTAAGCTAAGAACATTTTATACCTATCGAATATTCATTCATATTCATTTATTTATTTCTCTATAAAGCTATTTTACAAGCCAAAATCGAAATAAATAAATAAGTAAATTGTAATTTTATAATCTTACTTATGTCAATATGATTATAATATTACAATTTACTTCTCCACCGTCTTAAAAGACAGCCTCGCAATTTCTTATAAGTCTTCATTCCCATCGTAAAGGGGTATTATCCCGAAAATGCTATAATAGCACAATTACACTCCTATTCAGTACCTATAGGGACACGAGATACAGTTATAGGATAATACCCTAGGCTAATCACTACGTCATATTAGCTGTAGGGTTAGTGCGAGTTTGCACGTATCGGCAACGATTTTGACGACCTCCATGGCGCAGTGTGTAGCGCTGTTGTCTTAACGTGCGGAGGTTCCGGGTTCGATCCCCGGCAGGGTCAATTTGGGAATTTATAATTTCAGAATTTTCCCTGGTCTGGTCTGGTGGGAGGCTGTGGCTGTGGCTAGTTACCACCCTACCGGCAAAGACGTGCCGCCAAGCGATTTAGCGTTCCGGTACGATGCCGTGTAGAAACCGAATAGGGGTTTGGGTTAAATATAACTGCCATGCCCCTAACAGATTAGCCCGCTACCATCTTAGACTGCGTCTTCACTTACCATCAGGTGAGATCGTAGTCAAGGGCTAACATGTAGTGGATAAAAAAAAAACGATTACTCGATAAAATCTATATGCTGATAACTCTGTTAATGGCCGACTGCATAGAGAGTTCCGGCGATCGTCAGAACTAACGTAGCATACGAGCATTCACAACAATGGAGAAGATAACTTCTCTGCGCGGGACAACAAGCCTTTCGTCCGAGTACAACACCGGGTTGAAAAGGCAAAAGGCAAAAACCATGTCGCAAAAGGAGGCCTTGCCGACGAAATACTGGCTAAAAGTATCACTATCTGGGAAGGGAATCTGAAAGTTCTTAGTTCGTACCCCCGAAGACCATTTCTGTGTATTTTCAATCTCTTTTCAAAACACTCCGCATTTTTGCAAAGTTATCGGATAGCTTATATTATCAACTCATACTAAGGCTACTGAGTGCGGGCACAGTCATTATCTCGATGATTCTTGAAAGGAAATAAAAATATGATCCCTTTGAGGCTCCTGACTTCTCTCATTAGACTAAACAGTCTACCTCGCGCCGTAAAACGTTCCAAATAGCTCGTACACGGACAATGTATAAATTGCTGCAAATCTTGCTGTGATAAAAACCCCAGTTTTTTTGTAAACTACCAATTCATAATATAGAATGGCATATGTAAATTGACAGGCGTGCAAGCCATGAATAGGTATTAGACCCCACTTTTGCATTTATAATATTAGGTATCACATAATATTAAATTTGTTACATCTGCCTTATTGTAGAGTGGCTTTTCAGTATCATTTTTGCTTTATGTACTTGTCTCGACGATTTTAGGATTCTGAGCTTTCTTAAACTATTTTATGTACGTAACTTATGTTCTGCATTTACTAGTATTAATCAACAAGATCATCGAATAGATATGGCAATGTAGCATCCACACAATTGCATCTAGAAATGGCGGAAAATCTAGCCCGTTAAAAGCGCCATTAGAGTGTGATAATACGGGATAATAGCTAATTGCTTTTACTTAGTGGAAAGTATGGAGATTACGGATTAGGAAGACTAAAAGCTGTACAAAGTTTTTGTATAAAATAATATGGTTTTGTATTATAAGAATGGACGTTTCCTAGCCCTAAGCCTAATTATGCTCACTCGCTCGCGGGACAGACTGTCCCGATCAAAAGTTAATGCAACTTTAATTGGTATTATTATGCAACATAGTTTATTTATCTGAATATATGCGCTTCTGACGGTCTTGTATATTTTTCAGCGGTTTTTCACTACGAATAAAAGACAAACAGTTACAATTTTGAAATTCTATGAAATTCTCGAAATTAAAATATATATTTTTTTGGTATAATATAATAGTTTGGCCGATTGCATAATATTTTAGATTGGCATTTTAACCTTTGATAATATTGAGTAGGTAGCGAAGCGTTCATATATTTATCTTGAGATATCAAATGTTATTGACAAAAAACTAAAATTTAAACGTTTACGTTTTCAAATATTGCTCAAATATTTAAGGTTCACGCATCATATAACGCGTTGGACGATCGACGACGTAGGGAAAGTAAATCTCATCAATAAAATTAATTTATTACGGCAATCGTGATGTGCAGTTGAGAGTCCAGGAAATAACCCAAAAAGAGAAGAAAATGCTCTCAGTGTTGAAAAGATAATTTTCCGGTAAGTCCTGGGGCCAACCAGGTGCAAAGCCGGTGTCTGGATGCAAAGAAAGAACTAAAAGCTATTTTTTCATCCGTGTTAAAAGGTAGTAGACCTAGTGGCTGAAAGCTTTCAGAAGGCACCATTGACCTACCTACCTATAGGTACCTGAAAGAGTTGTAGGCTGTAGCTCTTAGTGTAGCTGTTTTGGATATCAATTCAAGAGTTTTTGTCTCACTGAGCCAACGCACTAACTACATAAGAATGTAAGAACATGCGAAATATGATTTATAAATAAAGTAAGACCCTAATAGATAAGGCGCTGGACCGTTCTTTCTATCTATCAATCTTGTTAATTTTTTGCTTCGCATCTTATCTGGGGGTGTCTTGGGGGCTAGATTTTCACATTATATTGATGGTTTCGGTGAACCGAATTAAATGGTTGACAACTTATCGATCTTGTTCATGTACGCTCTACTTCAATATTGACACGATGAAAATTGGTGTGCATTTTTCACGTGAGGCTTTTTCAGAATTGAACGTAACCCTACCTACCCATAAAATAAATAAATAAACCTTTTTTACTGAACTTAGAAATTGTTACAGATTCCATCCATACTAATATTATAAATGCAAATTTTTATTGATACAGGGGTAGTTCGTATCCCAGGGAATATACACTACACTACTTTACATACACTACGTTTTGTCCCGGAAAATTAAGGAGAGAATAAAAAAAACCAAGCGGACGAAGTCGCAGGCATCATCTAGTCTAGTCTAGTATTTATATAGTTAGAGAATACGTAGGCACCTATTTACTTAGTATAATATTAACAATTCACTTATATCTAAAGGCATAGGGTCATCATGTATTAACTAATAAATAACCCTTACAAAAAAATCTTAGCGACCGCAGTTGCGGACGACGACGCGAACTACGAAATGTTCATCTCTGTAATTATTCCAGTACGTACACTAATAAATGGTATTTCAATTAGGTTTCAATAATAGTAAAAAATAGCAAACTAGCACAATAAATTATTAAAATCGAACAGCGTATATTTCTGATGAAAATGGGCTTCATGTTTCATTATGATGCAAGAGGATTTAAAATGAAAAATAACCATTGCCAACGGGTCTGCATCACGGTCGATGTTTTCGTTCATTTTTATGCTGGGCCCGTTTTCCATCTCTGAAGTGTACCTAATAATTACATTTTGTAAAATTTTATTTGAACAGCTTTTGGCCCATATTAAAAAATATAATCAAGTTTAAAATTAAAAGACTTTAGTAGTGATTATAAGAGTTTAGAAGACTAGTTTAGTTTAGTATCTCTGTCGTTTTATCTCATTACTGATTGCGTTGCCCCTTTTTTGGATCGGATAGGTACTATCACAGTCTAAGGAGATATATGTTGTTTTACTCACAGTCATACGACGAAGATGTCTTACTCTTATTTGTGCAGCTTGAGGCCCACTTGCACAAGGCCGTTAAATGAGTTAAAATTAAATTTTAAATACCTGTCTTTTTCATCTCAATCCCCGGAATAAACTTGACAAAGTGACAGCACCAAAAAAATAACTAAATCAGTTTAGACAGTGCTGTGCAGGTTGGCCTAAGGTTTTGGCACCACTGAGTTGTAGGTAACCTGGCCCTAGTAATGTGAAGCCTGATAGCCATGGGCTATCTCCCATGTAATAAACAAAAGTCAATATAATATTACTATGCACTTAGGTACATAAAGGAATAAATATAACAAAATATCAATAAGGGATGGAGCAATACCCAATGTTTCCGGTGCAAGCGATCGGACAGGAAATTAACATTAGTGCCCTTCTCTCGATCAACATCCGGTACATGAACGCATTATGATTCAGGCTTGGACGAATCAATCAGCACATATTCGTATTACTACGCGGCTCCGGGAAAACTTTTATACAACAATCTGAAATAAAACAACATACCTACCTTAAGTTTTCAATCAAATATCGTCGCTGTGTCTTTGTTAAATAATATACATTTATTAACACAGACCAGGGCGCGCTTGGAACCCTCGTAGCTTTAGTTTTAAGATACCGTAACCGATTATCACCATCATGTTTTATAAGTAAGTAATTTTTAACGTCAAAAAGTGTACCTATATTGGATAAATGATATTGAGTATTGAGTATAACGGAACGGGAAAGTCAAAGGCGACGTTACGCTTAATATAATATTTTAAAATTTAATAATTTTTTTGTTCTATTTAGAGCCTGATGGAGAACCAAGGAAAAGATAAAATATAATCTTACCCTAGATTACCTACATAGCTTTTTAAGAACATCTAGCTGATCTCCGCTACTTCGTCCGCGTTGATTCTTCGCTATCACCCTCTGTCCTCAACTATACCCATGCAAAAAGTCACGTCGATCCGTTGCTTCGTTGCGGCGTGATTGAAGGACAAACAAACACACTTTAGCATGTTTAATATTAAAATAATATAAATTGCTCCTGAAATAAACTGGCACAGAGATAGTGATATGTAAGTAATGAAACAACCGTCTTACGCACTTAATCGTTTATTACTGACAGGCGCGTCGCCGACGTGTAGGTAGGTAGCTAGCATGCACATTTATGCATTATTACATCATTCCTCCGTCTTAATTTTCAAACCTAGTAAAATACAATAATATTAAATAAAATATGGACAATATCAGAACAAATTCTTATAGTCTACCTTAGGTCTAGGTCGTAACAACATACGCGGTACGGCTGTGGGCTCGGGCGGCGCCGCCGCGGACGAGACCGCGGTCCCAGCCGCCTCATTGCTCTCGGCCGGCGGGGCGCAGGGGGCGTGGAACTCGCTAGCCCTCGCTCACACTCGTCCTCACAATCATTCCACTCAACATCAGACTCCTGGTTATTGTCCCGTTCCCTGCTCCTCGCCTCGTTTTGCTCATTGCTATCAAATCCTTGTTTATCGTGCGAGAGGGTATCTCCTAGAGAACTGCTATCAGATGACGAGGAGGGTGGAGAGGAAAGAGGACAAGAGGTTGACATCACGTCACCAGAATCCTGCATGGTACCCCCTGTATATTTTACGAGTTGGTCTATGTGTCTTATTATATAATTAGAATCATCATTTACAGTTTGCAGTTTATACATTCTATTGCCTATTATCTCTGTTACCTTACATAATTCCCAACTTCCTTTCCTCGACCCGTAACTTCTAGCCCAAACTAATTCTCCTTTCTCGAAAGATCTTTTTCTTTCACAATAATTAGAATTATTTAATTTATTTTTTATTTTGTCACTTGGTAACATTAGGTCCAATCGCGTTCGCAAACTGCGACCGAACATTAACTTTGCTGGAGTTTCTCCAGTCGTACAGTGTACCGTATTTCTGTAGTTGAACAAGTATGCTAATAATTTTTCATGTATAATATGTTGAGTGGATGTCTCGCTCAAGATACATTTTAACATTTTTTTACAAGTTCGTACTGAATTTTCCGCTTGCCCATTACTAGCAGGATGATAAATGGGTGACGTCATATACTTGATACCATTGTTAGAACAAAAGGAATTAAAATCTTTAGAGTTAATCCTGACGTCATTGTCAGAGACCAGTACATAAGGAATTCCAAAAGTGGCAAAAATATATTTTAATTTGGTAATTAGAGCTTGCGTAGCCGTCCCGTTTTGCATGTATAAACATTCCACCCATTTGCTGTACGCATCAACAACAACAAGATATACGCGCTGATTTATCGTCATATAGTCGATGTGTACGCGCTGCCACGGGGCCGAAGCGGCCGGCCACGGCGCCGGTGGCTCCCGCGGCGACGCGGGCCGCAAGCTACAGCATAACTCGCACGCGCCTATCCAACGCTGCAGGTCAGCATCCAAATTTGGCCACCAGAATCGCTCCCGCGCGTTATTCTTGCTTTTAACTATTCCGAGATGCGTACTATGCAATTCTTTTAATACGCGCTCCCTCAACGCCGTTGGAATTACGACCCTATGTCCACGCAGTAAAATTCCTTGTTCGAATTGAAGATCCGCCTTGCATTGAAAAAAAGGTAAAATAGATTTACAGTGTATTTTTTTTGGCCAACCGTGCGTCATGTATCTGCACACCGTTTGCAATGTCTTATCATCATTAGTCGCTGTAATTACGTCATCTAATTTAACTGCGGGTAAGGCGGCGTTTAAAAAATTCATTGAAACATATGAATCAAATTCCTTATCGCTCTCGCATAAGGTCTCTTTTAACGGCGCCCGAGAGAAAAAATCCGCTACTACATTATTTTCACTAGACGTATATTGCACTATATAGTTATATGCCGACAGTATGATCGCGTATCTTTGGAGGCGTAGCGCCGTAGTTATCGAAATCCCATTTTTATTATTAAATATTGATACCAATGGACGATGATCCGTTTTCAATATGAAGGGTTGGCTGAGGCCGTAGAGATATTGATGAAATCTCTTTACTCCAAATATAATAGCGGTGGCTTCTTTGTGAATTTGGCTATAATTTTTCTCACTGGCTGCCAGTGATCGTGACGCATAGGCGATCGGCCGCTCTCGGCCCTCGCGGTCTCGCTGCGCGAGCACCGCGCCCAGCCCCGCCGGACCGGCGTCCACGCTCAGGACGAGCTGCGCGCCCGGCTCGAAATGCGCCAGGACACGTTCCGATGCCAGCTCGCTCTTCACCTGCCGCACGGCCGCGCGCTGCGGCGCGCCCCACTTCCATTCCGCGCCGGCACGCAGCAACTCATGGAGAGGATTCATCACGGCGGACGCGTTCGGAATGAAATTCCTATAATAATTTACTATACCGAGAAATCGTTTTACCTCCGCAACGTTAGTCGGCTCCGGTGCGTTTAATATAGCCTTCACTTTGTCCTCGCTAGTCTGCAACCCGTTACTATTAATAGTGAATCCGAGATAAGTAACACTAGATTTAAAAAATTCGCACTTCTCTTTTCGTAACCGCAAACCTGCATCATTTAACCTACTCAAAACTTCTTTTAGTCGTTCTAAATGGACTTTTTTATTTGGTCCCGTTATGCAAATGTCATCGAGCCAACAACTCACCACATCGATGCCCGATAAGAGTGCCTCCATAGATTTTTGGAAAATAGCCGGTGCATTAGCCAATCCGTAAACCAACCTTGTGTATTGAAAAAGTCCCTTCGAAGTATTAATCGTTGTTAGACTTCGCGATGCATCACTAAGCACAAACTGATTGTACGCGTTTTTTAAGTCCAACTTAGAGTAATGTTCTCCACCGCCTAACTTAGCAAACACCTCCTCTATTCGCGGTAAGGGATATTTATCGATTATTAAATCCTTATTTAACGTAACTGAAAAGTCTCCAGCTATCCTCACCGTTCCGTTTTCTTTTAAAACGGGTACGATGGGCGTCGCGTATTCGGAATTACTAACCGGCACGAGAATACCTAAGCCTACCAATCTTTTCAACTCCTTTTCAACTTTCTCCTTTAAAGCAAATGGGACCGTACGGGCTTTAAAAAATTTAGGCGTTGCATTTTCTTTTAATACCAAATTAACTTTGAAATTCCTAAACGTACCTAGCTCATCCCGCCATAAATCGGAAAATTGTTCCAGCATTGATTTTACTTCCGTATCGTTACTTAAATTATTTATTTTCACTGCTAATGTTAAATTAAAAGCAGACATGAAATCTCGGCCTAGTAATGGCGGGCCGCCATCTTTAACAACAAAAAATTTTATCTTTTTAGCTTCGCCATTGTAGTGCACATTAATTTCAAAATAACCTAATGGGGAGATTTTATGTCCGTTATATAAACACATTTTAAGATCACATGGATTCAATTTAAACCATGAAAACTTTTCGCTATATAACCTTTCTGATATTACCGATGCACCCGACCCAGAATCTAGTTCCATTGACAACTGCACAGTACCTAATATTACATTAAGTTTAATAGGCTTAACATACCTTATATTAAAGTTTTGGCATTCCTTACAACACCTCACTTCCGATTCACTATTGGTTTCGATATTATTAACCCGCGAAACCGCAGCCTTACACACTTTTTTTAAATGACCTGTAATACCGCACTTTTTGCACTTGTACCCTTCGTACTTGCACTTTCCTCCGTGTTTTAACCCACATACGCTACAGCCTGAGCCACTATGCCCATCGCCCGAAGAAGGAGCCTGGCCCGATCGACCAATACCGCCTCCATTTCGCGAGCCTCCACCACCTCCGTCCTTACTCTTATAACAAGCCCTGTAAATGGGTTCCTCCTTGATGGAAACAGCGTCTGTGGTAGTCGACATACTCTTAGCTTCCCTTGCGCTCTCCGCTTTTTGCGCCACGTCTAACGCCTCTGCCAGTTTTAAGTTCGCCGCATCCTGCTCGAATAGCTTGTCCCGTACAGAACCTGCACCCAAGCCCAGAAAGGTCGCGAGACCACGCAGCCGTGCCGCCCATTCTGGCAAGGTTTCATCAGGCTGCTTGACCGCGCCGTAAAACTTAGCCCTCTCGGCGTAAGAACACTTACGCGGCTTAAAATGCGCATCGAGTAATGCAATTAATTGCGTAAACGGTAAGTCCTCCAGCGCCTTCGGGTAGGCAAGGTCCCGCAGCAGGCGGTAGGATTCTTCATTGAGATGAGTTAATAGAACCGCGCTTTTTTTAATATCTGCCACATCGTTAACTATGAAAAATTGAAAGTTGGCCCTTAAATACTGCCCACTCACTCGATTTATAATCGAAGCAAACCAATTTGCCAATATACGACATCGTAATATTTTTTCTTGCACGCGTCGGTACTTTTATCCCGCACTCGGCGCCAAATGATATGTAAGTAATGAAACAACCGTCTTACGCACTTAATCGTTTATTACTGACAGGCGCGTCGCCGACGTGTAGGTAGGTAGCTAGCATGCACATTTATGCATTATTACATCAGATAGTCTATTTTATTTGAGAGAAAATGAGACAACAGAAATTCCACAAGTACGAATTCGCTGATAACAGGCGGATATAAGTTTTATTTTTATAAATACTTTGTCATCTTTAATAACATTTTCATGCACATTTATAGTGGCTGAAGTACCTAAATACGTGAAATATTGTGAGCAATACATATAAAAGGAGGAAGAGGAGGGAGCTAAAGGACATGAATGCGAGCATAATAGTCTAGGAACTAGCGTAACAATAGTATACCTCCTTCAGATCACTTTAATTTTGTATGATAAGCCTATAAATTTTCCATAACTTTTTTTTCTTTGTCACGAATAGCATAGTCAGACCGGTTGCTTAAAGTTGGTAAGTAATATAAATATGCAATTAAGAATTTTATTTCATTCATTCAACGATATTAAGATTAAGATAAAATGGCAAAACGTTTTGAAGTTTTTCTCTGCAAAGGACTTGACCGGTGGAACTATGGCAGCTTGCCTAGGTGTCAAAAATCAATGTTCAGCAATGATTTCTTTATTATTGTAATTGTAATATTTCACTGTTTTCAGATAAAAAAGTTTCAGGAGTCTGAAGGCTCGGAAAACTGCGAAAATGAACAAAAAAAGTTTCACCAAAAGATTGCTTTCCCACACTAGATGGTGCTATTTATTGTGTTGAGCGAGTCCAAAAAAATATTTTCAAGTATTATTTCTTTATTATTGTAATTGTTATATTTTATAGTTTTCAGATAAAAAAGTTTCAGGAGTCTGAAGGCTCTGAAAACTGAGAAAATAAATTAAAAAAGTTTCACCAAAAACTGCTTTCCCACACTAGATGGCGCTATGTATTGTGGTGAGTCTAGAAAATATTTTTTGTTAACAAGTTCAACTATTCGACCACAGATGGCAGCATATGCAATGTGAAGGGGCGTTCCAGTTTAACTATTCGACCACAGATGGCGGCATATGCAATGTGAAAGGGCGTTCCTTTAAACGCAGTATTTTAAAATGCTTTGTTCGATCAATTAGTTTGAGACTTGTCAAAAAATAAAAATAATTATAAACAAAACATACATTTCCTTTTCATTACTATTTAATTGATCAAAAATAAATCATTCATAATATAATGACTAAGGTACTTAAATGGTATTCATGTAGGGTTACAAGATTATTATTAAGCATGGATATAATGGAACGTCAAAATGGAGTAGTGCTTAAAGAGGAAAGCGGACGCTCAAGATTTAAACAATAAACGTACTGTTTTTTTGGTCATTTGAACCCTGACCTTATTTGGAATAATAAATCCATAATAATTTCGTTTTGAATTTTTAAACCTTACTGTAAAAACGGAAATCCTGTGCATTCTCCCGAATCGGAGGGCAATTACTGGTCATGTCCTTTATTATTGATATACAACAATATTTTTATTTATCTTTTGCACTTTTCTTTTATTATGAAAGGTCTTTATTAAAGTTTATAAAACAGTTCTGTTATGCTAACTGTTTTTATTGTTACTTGTCTAGTCTAAAAGAAAAGATTAAACTGTCGCAAGTAATATTCATATTGGACATACTATAATTTACGCGATTGAACTCTCCTGTGGAAAAGGATACCACTATTCTTAGACCTGTTAATTTAGTTTGAATTAGCAGCATATATTTGTGCTCCGGTCTCTCTTGGCCTACTTCTCTTCCATTTTTCAAATAACATGGCTGCAGTCTGATCCGGCGTTTGTGACGTGGAGGATTTTATCCTATCCTTTCCCTTGTTATAGCGTTAACTCTCTTCAAGTTTTGACGCGAAACGTCTCAAGGAATTCGTATTTCCTTCTGTAGCTTGTCTTCTGGAAATAATATAACAATGCAGTATGACTTAGGCAGGTCGGTATAGGTTATTTTATCCACTACAAGTTAGCCCTTGACTGCGATCTCACCTGATGATAAGTGATGATGCAGTCTAAGATGGTAGCATGGTAGCCTTTTAGGGGAATGGCAGTTATATTAAACCCATACCCCTAATCGCTTTCTACACGGCATCGTACCGGAACGCTAAATCGCTTGGCGGCACGGCAAGGGTGGTAACTATCCACAGTCGAAGCCTCTCACCAGGCCTGACCAGGGAAAATTCAGAAATTATAAATTCCCAAATTGACCCTGCCGGGGATCCATCCCGGTACCTTCCACGTTAAGACAACAGCGCTCAAAAGTGAGCCAAGGAGGTCAAAGGTCAAGGTATATTATGCTGTGCGTTTTTTGTATAGCACAACATCAGCATTTGAATGCCATTGCACCAGGTGGTTAGTAAAGAAGGTGGAAGGAATACATACCCATGAAAAGTATTGAAATAAAGAAAGAAAATTGTCATAAAATTATTAATGCGATTAAGATAAAAATTCGAAAAACTAAGTACGTAATAAAATTTGCCAACCAGTATACTCAGAGCTATAGTCCGTCTTGTGAAAGCTCTGCAGAGTGCAAAATAACGGTAAGTAAATTAAAAATAAATGGCCGGTTATCTCCGGATGAAGTAGAAATAAAACACAGAATAAATTCACTTGATCATTTTGTATTTCCAGTATCCATAAAAAGGTAAAATTATCCAATTTAACTAGACAATATGACTATATCCTTAATATAGTTGACGGAAGAAAACATTCAGGGAGTTAGCCCTTAAGCTATGTGGCTTGGCCGGGTTGAGTACGATAACACCCTTTTAGTATTATTGTCTGTACGTGGCATGAAATACGAATCCGCCAAGAGTGATAGACTCATGCATAACACGATTCTTGTCGCTGGATAACCATTTTCGTATCATGCAGGAAAAATAGGACGAAATAAAAGTGGAAAATGACAGATGACGAAGCTTTGCTCTTATCTCAATTTTTTTAACGGATATCGGTTGGATTGTATTAGATCGAAAGCTTGCATTCAGCTTTTAAAATATACCTACCTAAGTACCTACATGGAATGCAAAAATGATAATATCAGTTTTCAAAAACAATGTTTTTTCCACAATATATCTATCTATTTATCTTTGTAGGCAAAGGTTAAAATAAATATAAAAGTTGACAATTAGTAGGTATACTTATATGTCTTTGATCCTACGTATCTCACTCACTTCAACCCGAGTGAAGGTCTCCTCTCAGAATCAGAAGGCTTTTATCTATATTCCACCACTCTGGACACGTGCGTATTGGCGGATTGGGGAAGTGGTCCTGTATAGATTAGGTATAGTATAGACAATGTAATAATAAAACTTATAACAAAGTACAAGTACGAGTTTTACAGGTGTGCTGAGCAGTCAGGCTGATCCCTGGTGCAAAAAACGGGCCAGCTCTTTTGTCACCAGAATTAACCGCGGTGAAATTAGTGTCTTAAGACCATTTTAACGCTAAGACTCTGGTAGGTATAATGGTCTCCACTTTTTCTTTTTTTTGATGATCAAAGGTTGGCGATCATATTAATGGCAACTTGAATTTTTGACACTGTAGCTCTAAATAATGCTTTAATTAAACCTCGGGCGTAAGTTCTTCAACCTCGGCACTCCGCGTCTCCACGGCACACTTATTTCTTTTCTTACATTTGAATTTGTTTTTTATTTGAATTGCCTTTAAAATTTTCATTGCACATGCAATATCATGATACACGTGAAATACGCTTTGCTTTTACAACGGGGTGTTCCAAAGTTTAACACTTCAACGCGGAGTAACGCCTCTGGCTAAAGCACACTCATTCACCGAGTGCAGAATAGTCTTGAACCAAAATTTCTATATTTGCACTTCGTATGCCATACGGTAGATGATATTATGTTGTAGGTTTACTTGGCTTGGCGAAAATGTAGCACACATAAACAAAAGTTTAATAATTTATATAAAAACTGAACTTTAAAATAGTACAAAGTTTTGTTGGAAAATAAACATTTTATTAAATGGGTATGGTAATAACATAAAGTCAGGATCTTAAAACCGATACTTGCCAACTTGTACTAGCAGAGGTCGGTTCGCTATACGGGCGCAGGGCTAATAATTTTTTTCTAGCGGACAAAAAATTCCGAAGCTTTACTAAAACGTCGTTGTCCTCCGATGCGTGAGTTTCGCACAAACATTATTTCCTGCCCAGTTTGTTGTATCCGCTTTCACTGAGTGGTGATCAAAGTGAGCTTTCCAAGTTTAAAAGCTTATTTTGTAAAACGTACAGCTACACGAAAAACAAAAATATCTGGGTAACAGTATAGAGGTAAGGGTGTACAGGATATTGATAACATACTAAAATAGCATTATCGATATCAACCATCTAATTAAAGCTCTCAATTCTCATCTTAATCTCGGCATTGTTACGTAAATTTAAACTAGTCAATTAAATCCAACGCCCAGAACCGATAGTGCAAAGTTTTGTTTAAGGATCGAACTTTCGTGACACAGTTGTTCAGTTTCAGTAAATTATAATGTCTAACACAGACTGCTGATAGAAGGTAATGTTGGTATATGAGCTCGCAGGGAAAAGAAAAGACGTCTTTTCTTTTCCCTGCGAGCTCTGCGACCAACAGGTTATGGGGCCAGGTCACTTTTAAAATTAAAATTAAAATTAAATTAAAATTCGTGTAAAAAAAGTCAACCGTAAAATTTAATATTAAAAAAAAATTAAAAAAATAAAAATAAAATACGACATGGAGTCGCGAAGTAAAAGGAATTTCTACCCACAAGATCTCGAAGTTATATTGTGATCATTGCGGCAGAAGAAATCACGAGTTAAAAGACTGTGATTCTACAAAACAATTCAAAATGGCGGCAGCAGTGGTCGTAGCAATGGCGCTAGTAACCAGTTTAATGCAAACACAATGAGGATCGATGATCAAGCCCAGATCGAGGACAGTTTCGCATTTATGTTTTCAAACTGTAAGCATTCTCACACGAACTCAATAACTAATATGATTTATTTTCTTTTAGATTCGGGAGCAACTGACCATATAGTGAATACCAAGGATTATTTTTCATCATATTCCGAATTTACAACCCCATTAAAAATTGGCGTGGCTAAAAACAGTACTTGCATTGCTGCATTTGGTAAAGGAAAAATAAACGTTACTACTAATTCAGGTTTGCAAGGTACAATCGAAAATATTTTGTATTCACCAGATGTTCCATATTATAACTTGTTATCGGTAAGTCGTATTCAAGAAGCAGGTATGACGGTAATTTTTGAAAATGATCAAACTCGTATATCTAAAAATAACAAAATCTTACTAACGTGATAATAATCTTTTTAAACTGTGTTTTCAAGTTGATCAATCTCAATCCTTATTAAATGTAACTAAGAGCTCCATTTCTTATAAGTTATGGCATGAACGTCTTGGACATATAAACAAACAAAAATTTAATATTCTTAAAAATTTTATTGATCACTATCATATAATTGAGAATATTATTCCAAATAACGAACTGTGTGAACCTTGTGTACTTAGTAAACAGTCCCTTTGCAAAGTCAAAAGATAAATCAATTCGAAATAGACCCCTATTCATTGTTCACTCCGATGTTTGTGGCCCAACAACGCCAACTACCTTCGATGATAAAAATTATTTTGTTACCTTCGTTGATGATTTTACCCATTATACAGTTACTTATTTAATGCATTCTAGGTCGGAAGTATTTAAATGTTTTACAGATTATGTTGCAAAAAGTGAGAATTTTCTAAACTCTAAAGTAGTTAATTGATACTGTGATAACGGACGAGAATATCTTTCGAATGAGTTCAAAGAATTTTGTGTTGACAAGGGAATTATGTATCATTTGACGGTACCTCATACCCCACAACAAAATGGTGTATCGGAGCGTATGAATCGTACGTTAACCGAAATGGCTCGTACATTGGTTACAAGTGCGAAATTAGATAAACAATTTTGGGGAGAAGCTGTTTTAACAGCCAGCTATATTACAAATTTGCTACCCACTAAAGCTCTGACAAATAAAACACCATACGAAATGTGGCATGGTAAAAGGCCGAAAATTAATCATTTAAAAATGTTTTGGTGCTACTGCATACGTACATAACAAAACGCGTAAAACTAAATTTGACGAAAAATCATTTAAATCCGTATTAGTTGGTTACCATCCAAACGGATATAAATTATTTAATGTTAATAAAAACGAAGTTTTTATAGCTCGCGATGTTACATTTGATGAATTAAATTTCGATCAAACGCGTCCTGTACGTAGCATTAGTGAAAACATTGAAGTTCCCACAAAAATTAGTAAACCTGACTTTGAATCGGTAAAGCTAATAGAAAGTTAACATAAAGATTCTTTGAACAAAAATTCTGAAAACTCGGCAATAGATAGTTCATCAAACAGTAACCTAAGGCGTAGCGAAAGAATTAAGAAACTAACGCCTATAGATTATATGAAAATGGACGACCCTGATTTATTTTTATCGCTCTTATCTGTACATTCAATACCATCATTTTTTCATTCAAAGATATTTTTAACAGACCCGACACAGATAAATGGTTAAAAGCCATACAGAGTGAAATTGATTCACTTCGAAGTAATAAAACATGGGATCTTGTTGAAATCCCAAAAGATGTAAATATCGTTAGTTGTAAGTGGGTATTTACAATTAAAAACAATGAGTTATGTGAACCCACGCGGTATAAAGCCCGCTTAGTAGCTCGAGGTTTTACCCAAGAGTATTTACAGGATTATGACGAAACGTTAGCACCAGTAGCTCGGATGAATATGTTCAGATTTATTTTAGCTTTAGCATATCAATTTGACTTACTTTTACATCACATGGATGTAAAAACTGCGTTTCTCAATGGTACATTAAAAGAAAATATTTACATGAAAGTACCAGAAGGGATTATCGCTAAAGATAACCAAGTATGTAAATGAAATAAAACATTATATGGTTTAAAACAATCATCCAGATACTGGTACGAGCTCTTCGATCTTGCTCTTAAAGATATGGGTTTTAAAAACTCTGAAGTTGATCCATGTTTATATATTTTAGATAAAAATGTGTATATAGTTTTGTACGTCGATGATTTAATTATTGCAACTAAGAATACAGAAGTTATACAGTTTTACAAAAACAAATTAGTGAATAATTTGAAATTTACATTTTGAATGTACCAACATTAGAAACTTTAATATCAATTTTGTGATAGTTTTTTTGATTGGTCGGTGGCTGTGAAAAAGTAACTTTGAATGTTAGACGCCACCGAGTTTCTTGCTGATTCTTCTCGCTAGGACTGTGGCATTCCGAACCAGTGGTAGATTCGTTTAAAATCAATAAAGTGAAAGTACTCGTATTTATATTTATTCGAGATAAAAAGTATTGTGAGGTTAGTGTGTTTAACCTCAAAATACGTTAAGATTCGTGAAATAAAAATAAATGAAGACAACAAGTTGTATCCGCATTGCTAATAACCCTGCAAATCATAAAAGGTCTAAACATATAGACATAAAATATCATTTTGTAAGGGAGAAAATCGCGAGTAAAATAATAAAGCTTGAATCTATTTCCACAGGAAACAAACTTGCTGACATGTTTACAAAAGCGATAGCTGTTCAGAAATTTAAAGATTTAAGAGATAATCTAAATTTATGTTAATTAAATAAAAAATAATGCACTTAATTATAGTTAACTAGAATCATGTTTGATTACTTGTATTTTTGAGGGGGACTGTTGGAATATAGCAAAAATACTAGTCTATGATATAAAAGTCTGTAATGACACAATATAATAGTTGTCTATGGACGTAGTTCATAGTTCATTCCTTCAGTCACTCTCATACATTCTTCTCACTCACTAAAACAATCATTCACCATTCATTTGCTCTTTGCTGTAGCCTGTACAATATTTCATTTTTATTAAACAGACAGTCGTACAGTGCAGACGTCTTTTCTTTTCCCTGCGAGCTCATATACCAACAGGTAATAGATAGATAGCAAACATAAAAGACCAAACAAAAAACGGTCCTTTATTATATCGGACTTGATATGGCCAACTTGAACTGACTTGATACGACTTTCAGGATAAAACATACGAGTGAACACTCATATTTGTATTTTTATGTCGCCTATACACGTTAATACTTAAATCGTTGCCGATACACTGCATTTGCGACAAATGCTTTTTATCAGTGACGATATATCGTCATAGGTATCGGGTCTAGGAAAAGGCGTCATAGCTCCAACGTACTACTACTACTACTACAGCCTATTAACGTCCCACTGCTGGGCACAGACCTCCAATCTCATCGGAGAGAGGGAATTAGGAGCTTAGACTCACCACGCTGCTCCAATGCGGGTTGGCGGGCTACAACGTATGGGGTGGGGTATTCATTTCAGTGACTGATATCGATGAGTTTGTATCGGTTATTATAAAAAACCTCTTACTAAAAGCGGAGGTCTGCGTTAGTTCTAAGAGAGGACTGTTGTCAGACTCGACAGCGTCCTAAATCTGTAGCTGTTTTACATAATGTGGCTTCGAGGATCGTTGAGTTTTGAAGATAGTGTAATGCGGATGAGCACGGTGAATTCGTTAGGAAAATAATTAGGGTTAGAGTAATTCCGGTAGGAATGGTATTTCAAACCAGCAGTGGTAGATTCACCTAAGGAATCAAAAGCACTGTTGTACAGTAAAGTATATTTTCATTTTTGGATAGATGCAGGTGTTACTTTGCGAAAGTCCATGATAAGGAAAAAACTAGAAGTTTAATTCGCTATAATCCAGCGCGTATCTTGAACTATCTCGCTATGGTACAGTGCGTATCTTGAACTTGCTGCCCGCGATATTTACTACACAACATAAACCCTCGAAAATACCCTCAGTGTAATTACCACATAGATTTGCCTTCTGTGGCGGACTATTGCGAATTAAACTTTTAGTTTTTTCCTTATTTTAATTTTATTTCATTTTACTTGAAAAAGACGTATGTTTGAATAATAAATCTTTTGATTTGACCTGCTTTGCCTTGTTGGCATGTATGTATACTAAGGCTCATTTCGCAGTGCATCCGATCTGAATCCCAGCTAAGTACTGCCCTGTACTAATGCACAAACGTACGCTCTTTCTACGGAAGCACTTAGTGTACCCTGAAAAGGCAAAGAATATCCCGGCCCAGAAGCCGCTGCTGTTCCTAGCAGCAAATATTATTGGCCAGGAACTATAGATGGTGGCGATCACAATAGATCAGCAACGGTCAAAGTGAAACCGGGGTCTATATAATCAGAGCCTTGCAAAGACACATCCCAAGAAGAAAGAATCCGAATCCGAACTTCACTTTACTCAGGAGAATATAAAACATAAAAATTTCCCGACAACATATCGTGCCACTTTAAAGCAATTGAATGAATAAAACATAGAGCATAACAAAATATTTATTGTATGTTTTAGACCCTATATTTCTAGATAATATCCATGTATAAAATATTGCAGTAGTTTATTTCTTTAAATTGCCATAGGCTAGGTAATATTACGATGTCGTAAATCAAGCGAGGAAGGCAACTCGCTTCTGTAATGGGTATTATTCATTTTTACTTTTTTTTTTCATTGTTTCTTTGACCACTACAAGTATATTACGGAGATCAGAGCTTGCTTAGCGAAAATTGGGAATGTTATAGAATACGTGAGCCTTAATTTCATTTAAATGAGGATGAAGGTAGGGAGATGAAGCGATCCTGGGCCTCAATTTCAATTTATAATACTTAATACTTAACAGAGCGTAGTAAAATTCTGCCTTGCTAAGTAATTCCAATTTATTTGTATAGAGTAGGCAAACTCCATATAATTTCTATCATATTCATAAAGATGAAAGTGTGTTTATTTGTAAATTTGTATGCTTGAATGTTTGTTACTCCTTCATGCTACGACAACTGAACTGATTTTACTTACATTTGGAATGATGATAGCTTATATTCTGGATTAACACATAGGATTTCATCCCGCAAAATGAAAGAGTCCCCGCGGGTTCAAAAAACCTTAATCCACGCGGACATAGTCAGGGGCTTCATCTAGTATAATATAAAGAAATTAACTCTTAGCGGGATTCTCGCAGTCTTGTTTACGAAGCGAATATACGCACCGCTGAATAACATAGATTGTCAATAACCATTGTGCGTATGTTCGATCTAATTCAGTGGCACAGAAGAATTAATTATGGCACGTGTATGTGCCTGGAAGGAAGACTTATGACGACCCTCGTCAACCGCGGTCTGTCACTCCCTCTACACGGAAAACGTTTTACTTTACTACCATTTTATTGGTTTCGATTTCACCCTAGTTCTCGTCACGGGCCACTTATTCGGCAATAGATAAGTAATAGTTGAACTGTACATAATGCTCGGCCGCATACCGCTCGGGTAACTCAAGCTTATCTTAATGATATGAATATCACTGTTATGGAGTGGCCGGCGAGATCACTGGATATGAACCCAATAGAGCACGTTTGGGACTTGCTGAAAAGAAAAGTTAACTCCAGAATTCCAGCTCCTGCCAACGTGGGAGAACTGGGAATCGCCGTAGTTGAGGAATGGCGGAGACTATCCCAGGAGACCATCGATAACATCATTCTCAGTATGCCTAGACGGGTAGAAACTTTAATAAGAGCACGTGGAGGAAATACGCGATATTAATCACCATTTTTCTAATTTAATTAATTGTTATTTTAATATTAAATTTCACTTTTCCCGGTTACATGAAAAGTTCAAAAATGTACCATTTTTACAAATCGCCTTTACTCGCAAAATCTGTTCTTAATGTGATCTCATTTTAAGTAAAACAAATGAAACTTTATATAACAAAAGAAGTGTAGTAAGTAGATTTTAAAATAAAACCATATTTTTGTAATTATGGACCTTTTTTTTATGTTCCGCTAAATAAGCCGGCGAGTTTATATACAGGACGTATTTTCTAATAGGAATCTTTTAAGAAAATATATGATAAGTCAAGAATGTAAAAATTTGACAACTAGTCAAATCAGGTACTTTTTTTCAAACTTCTTAACGCGCGCTTACTATAGAATTTTGTATAAGATACGGAATTTTAATGTCATCAAAAGACAACGCACTTTTTCAAACATAAATTTAACAGGGATAAATAAGTTTAACAGATATTTTTCTTAGAAGTTCTTTTCGCAGGACCTCCATTTAATAATAATTAATTTGACTAGTTGTCAAATACCCAATAATTAAGGCGCCCATATATTTGTGCAAAGGAAGACTTATGATAACCATTGTGATGACCCTTGTCAAAGGCGGTCGCTGTGACTCCCTCAACATGGAAAGCGTTTCATTTTACTAGCATTTTTACTAATATCGCAGACTTGACAACCAATGGCGACTAGGGTCGCGCCACAGTTTCAGCCAAGTTACCATACGCGACATCCTTCACCAAGAATGGTGGAGACTGGTGTGGCCAAAACATCTAATTGGGTATTTGACAAATAATCAAATCAACAACTTTTTTTCAAACTTCAAAATGCGTCCTGATTATGGGATTAAAATATATTAACGCATTTTTTATTTTAATCGATTATTTAAAATGGTTATTCAACATAAAACTATCAGGGGACGTTGATATTACGAGTTTTGGGAGATCCTCTACTTAATAATCACAAAAAAATAATTTATTTGAATAGTAGTCAAATACCCAATTTTGTTCGAAAACTTCAGGCCTACATGAATGAATGCATCAAAGCCAGGCTACATGCAGGCTACGTCATTCAATAAGGAAATCAGTCTATTGACGTGTGTGTGTGACTACAATTCTGAAACTCACGTACATACAGAGGATGTGTCCACGAACTACTAAGCTACTTATGTGGAGTTTGCACTAGCTCCTAATTTACAAATTAACAAAAATACAAATCGTGACACTTTTGGCACATTCGAGCATTTAAAATATTAATATTTCTCTTGTTGCCCCCTGAATCTGAAAAATCGATGTAAAATTCACTATCCGGGAAACAGAGAAGAAAAAATGTTGCCTACGCAACAATGGGGCTCATACGGTGGCCACTGGCCACAATTCGTCGCCACTGGTAGCCTAGTGTGCGGTGGTTTATAGATTTCAATTTCACCGTTGCCTTACCACGGAGAGTACGTAAAGCGGGTTTGGTTCAACTTGTCGATGTAGCGCAGTTTCAGGCCGATTGACATGACTCATGGGTTTCTTTAATACGATAGTCGTTTGTGGGATTGATTTTCTGTAAAGAGCTATTGTAATGAATCGACAGATTAAGTGATGTTATGGGGAAACAAATAGTGCCGAATTGCCCTACTTGTATTATTTGACTACTAAAATAGCCTTTGTGATTGAAGCTCTCATGCGATGTGTATTTCCTAATTAATAAATTTATCAGTGGATAAGTAAATTTTGGAGGAATAAATTGCTCCAAAATTTACTTTAGTTTAATTCTTAGATTTAAAATTTCCAGGTTTTTCAAAAAAGACCACGTCACAAAAACTTTTTATATTATTACTAGATGATGCCCACGACTTCGTCCGCGTGGATTACGGTTTTTTGATTCCCGCAGGAACTTATTTTCCCGGATAAAAAGCCTATGTCCTTCCCCAGGATATCTCTATACTAAATTTCATCAAAATCGGTTGAGTATTTGGGCCGTAAAAGCGTAGCAGACAGAGAGACAAATAGACAGTCACACTTTCGCATTACATCGATGAACCCACATGTCAAGGTTTTCGCGTCAAGTTCTCCGATACAGTCATTGAATCAGGGCACGCAAAGCAGGGGAATAGTTCGATATATATCTAAACACACACGATTCTCCCCCTATTAAATAATCATTGACATATACGGTTAAAAATGTCCGGGAAGCGTCGACCTAATAGTCCTGGTGCGGGGCTTATCCAATTCGAAAATCAATAGGAGAATGAGCTCAGAAATATGCAGCGACCCTTCAGAGGTTATGATTTTTTGTCCAGCAAACTATAATGTCCTATTCAAACTAAACTCAAATAAAACATAAATTTTTAACAGCTTTTCATTTTAAAGTTCTTCGAAGTGAAGAGCACTTATTTAAAGTTATGTTTAATCCCAAATAATAAGTACCTGAGATATTATTAGGTACTTTTGTAAAATCCTACATCAATTTAATTTTATCTTAGCAAAGTAGGTCTACCATAAAATAATTAACCTTTTCTTGGAGAAATTTTTGTTTTACGCGTAATAATAGTAGGTACTTAAAATGCACGCATCAGGAGTCTAAATCTACTAAGGAGCCTTTAAGATGTAAAAAGTTTATGAACCAGCATAATCTAAAAATACGAACTTCTATAAATTTGAGAAGTTACTCCTTTTTTAAGTTTGTGAAAATGGATTCTACATTTATTATACACCTAGGAAATCAGAGATCACGTTGTATCTCCTAATAGTCAACTAGTTTTTGATTACGGCTGGATCAAGCATTTTTAAAAACTGGTTTACTAATGCTTCTTCTATGACTTTGTGCGTAATGCACACAACAACAACTTATGTTAGGATTAGCGAATAGCGAGTAATAATCCATCCCTATGAATATAGGGACCAGTCCTGAAATGACAAAAATCACGGCTACCCGACTTTAATACCAATCAGAATTTAAGAGGGAATAAAGAGCTTTACAATCTTTTTGAGTGATTCGCGTCGACTGTGATTGACTTAAGAGGTGGGATTATTGGCGGACTTATAACTTGGCAGCAAAATTAGAAGAAGTATCAGAGTTTAAATCGTTATTTTGAAGTTAAGTGCTGATGCTTGAAAATTGAAGAAAAGTATTGTGTTGTGTAATTATTGCTGAGAGAATTTGCTATTAACTCCATCGCGTATGTGTGTGTGTTATGTACGCGTATACGTTTGTATAACTCCCTTTTAAATTAACAGTTTGCGTTGATGTGAATTGGTCTAATTTTCTATGCATAATTTTTGAAGTTGAGATAAATTTAGTTACGTTAGCAATATCTACGTATATTTTCGTATTCTATCATTACATGATGTTACAAATTATTGATGCTCTACTTTTTTTTACATGATAGTGAATGTAAACTGAGAAAACAAATATTCATACATGCTTTATTATTCTTATTTTTTTCAAGCTCTGTAAATCAATGAGGAAAACAAGACACAAGCAGATATAAAAGACCCAGGATTAATAATAATGTGAAAAACCTTCTGTTCATTATATTTTCTAAGCAAAGTAAGGCAGGTTCCAAGTACTTTGTAGTATTCAGAAGCACTCGTGCGTTTATATTATAACACATTTCCCAAGGTGAGAGGGAATCTTGGTATTTTCCGAGGCGTTATGGTAACCTCATGGTAAGTAATGATGTGTCCAACGAGATGCGCCCAGCTTAAAAGGATATTCTAGGTTTTACGTGGATCGCTGATTTTATTACTTTATTCAAAGGCACAAAGTCCATACAAAGGTAACTCGTCTAGTTTAGTGTTCACTATGTCGCCTGCCACGCTTTTGTGAACTTAAGACGACATTTTTGCACGCATTTCCGCGCTATAGACGCAAGGAATCGAGAGCACAAAACGGTATACGTAAGTAAAGAATTAATAGTAATGTTTATCGCTTAAGTATACATTGTAAAAGTTTATTTGAAGTGCAGATCCATAGACCATCTATGTACATAAGTGAGCAACGGTGATATACGTCCGTTATACATTTTTTTTAATTCCTAGAGTGTTTTCATGATAAACACATTAAATTAATAGACATTTAATGCTGTAGCGTAGTTATACCTACCTATACTCCATTCAATGGCTGTAGTGTACTGGAAATAATACTCTCCTGCCGAAGTTCGGTTTTGTGAGATATCTACGGTTAACTCTGATCGGTTTCCAGGCAAATATTTCATTCACATTTCACAATAATACTGGCAAAGGAAAATGGGATAAATTATGGTAAGCCCACATATGGCTATGTTTAAATGGGCTTACGTTTGGGTCTAATGTGGATCCTACATAATTTTTCCAACTACGCAACTAATGCGACCAATCCCATACTTACAATACTTAACCAATCCCATTTAGATGCCGGCTTAAGTGAATTTTCCTCAATTTCATATGACTACGAGTAAACAAGTGTACATAATTTTAAAAAATTAAAAAAACACGACTGTCATTGACAGTGATTTTAAACTGGCAAAATTATAGCCAGTGTCACTCAGGAGGATGTACGGATTCTAACTATACCCCATACATCCAAATCTATTCAGGCATTTAGAAGTTATGGTGGCATAAACTCACATACATACATACACGACATAATAGATTAATTTATTCGACATAAGACATTATTAAGTACCTACAGAGAAGTAATATTATAGAAATCAAAATAATAATTTCGAAACACCCCTGTCACTCAATTTGCATAATATGCCCTAACGGGGTGAAAATATGTCAATTACCGTATTGTTCATGTTAAACTCAAATAAATGAATCTGAATCTACAAATATACATGCATACATGAACATTGGAAACATTATATTCTTTTTTTGAGCAGTCGTGTAAAAAGGATAATGCTTATTTTTATATTACAATAAGTGCAGCAAAATATTCCTCATAAGAAAGCTCACAGTCGCACTCAGTGGGCCATGGAGAGAGCTATGCAGGGGACTTCTTTCAAATTCAAATGTTTATTCCAATAAACTTTTATAAGGGCTTTTGAATCGTCAAGTGAATATGCCATTGTGAATCTTTACAGGATCAAATCAAATAAATCTTTACGGAATCAAATCAGAAACGAGGAGGTCCGCAAAAGAACGTATGTACCTCGCCGATTGCCACTTCAGCTTCGCAACTCTAGTACGCGAGCTATGTACATAAGTAGTTCGTAGAACCGACATAGACATTGAGATTACAAGTTGCTGGAATGGTGACTCCGCACTGGATTACATTGGCAGACCCAGTGGCGTGCAGTTTATAGAGACATAAAAGCACTGCTTATCTAAATGGAAATACGTCAATGTTCATTTCATTATTACAGTCAGTAAATAGGCTTTCTGATTAACTAATGCTAACCCTAGCTTCAAACCCTAAGCACGCCTTTGGGCAGACCCTACTAGTTAAATCGACAACATCAAGTGAGACGCAGAGACCTGCTGGATCCAGGCGGTGTAGTCCCTAGTAAAGATCAACATCCAGCAGTGTACATCTACTTATCGACAACACGCAGACAACAAGCAAAGGGAGAGAGCGTTCAAAATGGCGGCAAATAAAAAAAAATGCTTGCTTAGCGCCGAAAGTACTAGGAATCACCCTTCAAGAAGCGCACTTGATTTTATTGATTATGGATTTCCCCAGTGTTGTCAGTATCCTATATAAATACGTTTGATAAATTAATGAATGAATGAAAACGAATTAATGATATATATATTAAAAGAATATAAAAATACAAGTCGGTACATAGGAATTAAAACCAGCGATAGATGGATATGGGTGTACGTTATAGTAACTAATATAAAAAACGAGCTCCAAACTTACAATATAATATTATTAGATATATATATGTCACCGTAAGATTGTAAAAATCGTTAGATTATAATGTAACTCGCGAAATTCTAAACTGTCGAAAGATTGTAAACTGTTCAATGTTCTGAGTGTCAATTTTTGAAATATTTATTCTTGCAAATTTCTAGAGGATACTTGAAGAAGAAAGACGTAAAAGCTCTCCTGACTCATTTATTAACATGAACAATAAAAATATTACAGCAAGAAAATAAAATCACACAAGAACGACACGCAACGACGGGTGACAATGTAGTCCGCAGCAGATGCGCACGCATCCTTTTATAACCTCGTCTCTGACACCATCGTTATTTTTCTTAATCGCAGGGAATGTATTCCATTCTTGAACTTCATTTTTTATGCTGAAACAAGTATCTTATGTTAGTAAATATCTTCAATACGGCCAGACTGACCCGAGACCGTCCCCGGGCTCCTTCATTTCAGCTCCTCTAGTCCAGCAGTGGCATTGCTTAGACTCCGTTGGACACAGACCAGGATCTTGAAGCTCTTAAATGGCAGGCGTAACAGAAGCACCTGCAGGCCTCGGCACCACAGAACGTTGTTGGTTGCTGGCAACCCAGAAGATCATCCCACGTCCTTGTCTGCATCTGCGCACATAAAACAACAAACTTCACATATCTTTTTACGGCCATTACCGAATACAACGCTTCAAATTTCAGAAGACACGTTAGGCGTATAAATAAAATTCGAAACGTTACGGCCACTGGTTAAGTCATTAAGCGCGACGTTAGCATGACCTACCACGACAAGACAGTGGCACAACGTTTTACCCTAACTGGTAAGCAGGTAAGGTAAGGTTAGAACAACTTGGGCCTAAGTCATTAAGCACGACGTTAGCATGACTTAGCCCGGCAAGACAGTCGCACGACGTTAGCTTGTCTGCCCGATACGATGAAGAGTACACATCTAAGTCATAGGCACGACGTTCGCATTAACTTAGTACGGCAAGATAGAGGCCCGACGTTAGCTTTTCTGCCCAGAGTGTACAGACAGCACAGGCCTAAGTCATTAAGCCCGACGTTAGCATGACTTAGCCTGGTTAGACAGAGGCGCGACGTTAGCTTGTCTCGTTGCGGCATCGTTGAGAAAAGTATAAAGAGCAACTTCATGGCATAAGACATAGGCGCGACGTTAGCATAACTTAGCCCAAACAAATAGTACGCTCGGCCAAACCTGAAACCACATCAGTCACCGCATCCCTGCACGCAGTTAGTCGCGTAGCGTCACACCTCCCAGTGTGACTAGCGAACACGCAGTGTCACGCCTCGCAGCGCGGCAGGCGAGCGTGAAGTGTCGCGCACTAGGCGAGGGCACAGCCCTGCGCGACCAGCAGACGCGCAGCAGCAGGCAAGCGCGCAGCCCTGCGCGACCAGCAGATGCGCAGCAGCAGGCAAGCGCGCAGCCCTGCGCGACCAGCAGGCGCGCAGCAGCAGGCAAGCGCGCAGCCCTGCGCGAGCAGCAGACGCGCAGCAGCAGGCAAGCGCGCAGCCCTGCGCGAGCAGCAGACGCGCAGCAGCAGGCAAGCGCGCAGCCCTGCGCGAGCAGCAGACGCGCAGCAGCAGGCAAGCACGCAGCCCTGCGCGACCAGCAGACGCGCAGCAGCAGGCAAGCGCGCAGCCCTGCGCGACCAGCAGGCGCGCAGCAGCAGGCAAGCGCGCAGCCCTGCGCGACCAGCAGACGCGCAGCTCGGCTCAGCAGGCGAGCGCGCAGCCCTGCGCGACCAGCAGACGCGCAGCTCGGCTCAGCAGGCGAGCGCGCAGCCCTGCGCGACATGTAGACGCGCAGCTCGGCTCAGCAGGCGAGCGCGCAGCCCTGCGCGACATGCAGACGCGCAGCTCGGCTCAGCAGGCGAGTGCGCAGCCCTGCGCGACATGTAGACGCGCAGCTCGGCTCAGCAGGCGAGCGCGCAGCCCTGCGCGACATGTAGACGCGCAGCTCGGCTCAGCAGGCGAGTGCGCAGCCCTGCGCGACATGTAGACGCGCAGCTCGGCTCAGCAGGCAAACGCGCAGCCCTGCGCGACCAGCAGGCGCGCAGCTCGGCTCAGCAGGCGAGCGCGCAGCCCTGCGCGAGCAGCAGACGCGCAGCAGCAGGCAAACGCGCAGCCCTGCGCGACCAGCAGGCGCGCAGCAGCAGGTAAGCGCGCAGCCCTGCGCGAGCAGCAGACGCGCAGCAGCAGGCAAGCGCGCAGCCCTGCGCGAGCAGCAGACGCGCAGCAGCAGGCAAGCGCGCAGCCCTGCGCGAGCAGCAGACGCGCAGCAGCAGGCAAGCGCGCAGCCCTGCGCGACCAGCAGACGCGCAGCTCGGCTCAGCAGGCGAGCGCGCAGCCCTGCGCGACATGTAGACGCGCAGCTCGGCTCAGCAGGCGAGCGCGCAGCCCTGCGCGACATGTAGACGCGCAGCTCGGCTCAGCAGGCGAGCGCGCAGCCCTGCGCGACATGTAGACGCGCAGCTCGGCTCAGCAGGCGAGCGCGCAGCCCTGCGCGACATGTAGACGCGCAGCTCGGCTCAGCAGGCGAGCGCGCAGCCCTGCGCGACATGTAGACGCGCAGCTCGGCTCAGCAGGCGAGCGCGCAGCCCTGCGCGACATGTGGACGCGCAGCTCGGCTCAGCAGGCGAGCGCGCTGCCTGGCGCGTCCAGAACGCCTCACACCGTGTTGAGCGCCGAATATGAAAGAGACATACAACAGATAATGACCACACCACACACGTTTGCCACAGGTTCTGAATACCTTTACAAGCCATATCACATGAACCACATTTCGAGTAATAACTTCGTAACATATCCATCGAACGAAACTAACTTGAACAACATTCTCTAAATGCGAACAAGTAGAAATGTTCCTTTTTGGTGCTCTCTATAAATGTGAGCATACCAGCGGTCCTTTATCTGTGAAAGAAATACGAACAAACAAACCAGACTTTATTCTACGTACACAACTTTACCAAGATCACAAAACGACCAAAAATTAACAGGTCAAACTTCAAATAATTTTACACGAAAGTAAATAAACACAAGTAGACAAATAATTGACATGACATGACAATATGTCATGGCTGATATGCGCAGAACTGAATAAGAACCTGAACACCCAATGTTTACATCTTCTGTTTACACGGCAACCAGGCAACGATGACAATTAGACTGCAATCCAGTTTTTCAAAACATCAATTACCCAACACTGAGCCCACTCACTATTCGCAAACGAAGAAGTGAACGACAAGCATAGTCAACATATGTGCTGTAACTATCTGAACTCTTACTCGTTACTTCAAACAAAATGATTGCATATCCGCATTCGCGTCACTTACAACACATTCCGATTCAACACCCAACATTTGACCCCTGTATGGCGCACCCAGCGGCTGCAACATGACCGCCGGCTCATAGAACATGACGGAGGTTTTTCCAACAACCACGCCTATCAGGCGATGGTGATATTAGGCGTAGCTGTCTGACTTTTCAAAGCACCTGACGCGAACTAGTATCGCGTCCACCTCATGCTTCAAACAACCATTATGACCAGTTCTACGACATTCACGCGATCACAATCAGGCATTCTTGCCTTCCTTCCTCAAGTATAGAATTATAGAATCAGAATAGCCGGTAGGATTAGGCATCACGTTGATACCGAATCCCACTTCTGATCTTGCAAATTTCTAGAGGATACTTGAAGAAGAAAGACGTAAAAGCTCTCCTGACTCATTTATTAACATGAACAATAAAAATATTACAGCAAGAAAATAAAATCACACAAGAACGACACGCAACGACGGGTGACAATGTAGTCCGCAGCAGATGCGCACGCATCCTTTTATAACCTCGTCTCTGACACCATCGTTATTTTTCTTAATCGCAGGGAATGTATTCCATTCTTGAACTTCATTTTTTATGCTGAAACAAGTATCTTATGTTAGTAAATATCTTCAATATTATTTTATTTACATTTTCTTGTCTCTTTCTTGTAGGTTAGGTTAGGGTTCGACATAAATAATCAAGTAGGCACATAGGTTTTATCGGGTTTAAATACCTATCAGATTACAATCTACCGGAAAATAATGCGTTAAATTCTAATCTTTCGACAGTTTAGAATTTCACGAGTTAGATTATAATCTAACGGTTTTTATAATCTTACGGTGACATATACACAAACATAAATAAATACCACACAAATAATACATACAATACATACGTATATGCATAAAATTCAATATATGAATATTTCGTTTAATAATGCACTCCCAGGACCATTTTTTAAAGAAAGAAGCAATTTGTGAGTGTTGTTCATTTTAAGGTTCGTTAATTCTGAACTTGTCTGATCTACTGGCGGCAAAACTGCACTAATAAGGAAATCCCTACTTTGCCATTTCTTAGTGTCGAGAAAGTAGCGACCTTATTCCACTTAAGTATCCAGTAAATATTAAATAAGCTTATAGAATAGTTTAAGAGCTTAACATAATATCGATACTAATATTATAAATGCCAAAGTGTATCTGTCTGTCTGTCTGCTATGCTTTTGACGAAATTTGGTAGGTTGCATCCTGGGACAGGACAAAGGCTACTTTTTATCACGGAAAATTAAAGCGTCATCAAACCTTAAATTAAGCCAGCGAAGTGGTGGGCATCTTCAGTTCCTTAATATTTGATTTATTTTACTATGGTGACACTTTCGAATCGATTGACATATCATTTGCTGTCTTATTTTTACTTATCTACTCAATTTTCTGTAGTACTCGTAGTTTTCCTAAACAACTATATGGCACGTCTTTGCTGTGGTTCCTTTCTAAAGGAAAATCATATTCTTGCTTTGTATGATTCATTGATTGCTTTCTAAATTACTTTTCAATATTTACTTAAATTTTCACAATAAACTTACCTACCTACCATATGTACCTACTTATTTTGTTTGTGACTACGTAGTCAATAAAATACATTAAATAAGTTAAATTTTTAATGGAATAGTAAATTCCTCATTATCTCATTAAGTTTGCTTCAATGTATGTGGCATAGTGGCCGCTGGCTCTTACTCTATGCGTAAAACAAAGCGTTGTTATCTCCACCCCAGACACTTCTACTTGTCAACTTGACATACTTTAGTTCTGTCTCTCTCTATTACTATTGTCTAAAAATATGTACTATTTAACCAGAGGACATTTTAAGGTTGGTCAGTAGGTTAACAACTTAAAATAGTAAGTAGTTAAAGAACCTAAATACCACCCATATATTGTTATTGTTAGCGAGCATGATTGCCTCGTTGGTCTAGTGGTTAACGAGGTCCCGTTCCGTTTTCGAGTCCCGGGTCAGGCCATAATTAAGTATTGGGCTTTTCTAACATGAAATTCTAAGTACTAGCCCGGAGTTGGAAGTTGGCGGTATTTTACCCCCGTGTCTTAGGACAGTACGTAAATCCGTCGGTTTTGCGCCTTATCTCTCTCCGATCGTGTCAGTTTATCCGTCCCATCGGGATATTTAAGAGTAAAGGAACTTAACACTATAATATCTCCCGCGCAGATGTCTAATCTCTCCGGCGATTGGCCGCCGCCGTGGCCGAAATTCCGTCGTGAGCCTATTAACGTCCCACTGCTGGGCACAGGCCTCCTCTCTCATAGGAGAAAGAGAATTAGAGTTTAGACCCACCATGCTGCTCCAATGCGGGTTGGCGGGCTTTAACGACTATTCATGTTAGTGATAATAACCGGGACCGACTGCTTAACGTGCTCTCCAAGGCACGGGGGTGATATACCGCCAACTTCCTGACTCCAGGCTAGTACTGAGAATTTCTAGACAGAAAAACCAAACACTTAATTATGGCCCGACCCGGGACTCGAACCTGGGACCTTGTCGGCCACAGTCGGACATGCAAACCACTAGACCACCGTCGGGATACCAGTGTCGGGATGACATTATTTTTCATTTTTTATTAATAGCAAAGCCAAACTTTTTTACTTGAATATCTAAAAAGTATAGCTATTCTTTTACTATCTTGGAAAAAATAAGGCTTACGCTCTCGGAGTCGTGGGAACCCACCGCATTATTATCCCAAGAAAACTCCTACCATTAAGAAATTCATGGAAAGGGGTCACGACCCCCAGTAATGAGGAATACGACGTACAGAGAGATGGTGGTATCTAGATTAATTTTACCTGAGCTATTTTTTGAGTTTTTCAAAAGGTTTTTTCGCCAACATTTATGTTTTTACCGATACAAAAGCAATATAATAAAGTCAAGCTATTTTAAAACGAAGCATTCATCATACTTAATATTACCATGACATATATTATTATAATGACATTCGATCAACAGAACAACGGATTGAAGTGCTTTTTTACATGGGCATAGTTGAAGACCTGGAGAGTGACATAAGCTACTTTTTATCCCGGAAAATTAAGCAGTTCCCGTGGTAAGTCAAAAAACTTAATCCACGCGGACGAAGTCACGGGTATCAGGTAGTTTTCTATAATATCACTTAAGAAAATCTAAAAGGAATAAAAGCAAAAAGGAAGCAATGGCGTGAAAGCTCATATTAGCATTTCTGTAATAACAAAACGCTCCGTTTAGGGCAACCAATCACATATATCAGGCAATAAATCAACAATTTAGCGGCGCAATTTCCATAATTCACACAATATCGAGTTACTTGGGCGAGAATAAAGAAAAATCCAATTTCCGTTGCTTGCATCACGGAAGGGACGCGATTTGGCCCCGGAGAGGGCCCGAGCACAATGGGGCACACTTGTAATCAATATTTATCACCTCTTTTACATATATATTAATTTGATTCGAATATTTTATTGATAAGACCCCCAGGTAATTTCTGCCACGTATCTGCAAATTATGGAACCAGCTTCCATCTTCTGTGTTCCCTCGTGATTACAATATGGGGCGCTTCAAAGTGCGGTAAAACTAATTTCTCAAAAGCCGGCAACGCATTGGCGGTTCCTCTGGTTCTGCAAATGTTTGGGCGGTGGTAATCATTAAACATCGGGTGACCCGCCTAGTCGTTTGCTCGCTTAGAGAAATTTATGAATAGACGATGCCCTCGACTCCGTCCGTGTGGATTTATATTTTTATCTTTTGAGTCTATCGGGAACAGATCGGAAGTGTAACAGCTAGTCGTTTAAGTGCAGCTTCCTTAAACATAGAATTAATTAGATTCATTGGTGGATTCATTTGACGATTCAAAATCACAAAATTTATTTGAATAAAAAAAATGTTATTTTTTTTAATTTTCGCCCTAAAAACGGCCAATGCTGCCTTTATCTTGGGTACTAAACTCGCTGCGATGGAATCGATGAGAAATGAAAATGTTACTTAATAGTATTGTGTAGCTTAATCTATCAATCAATCAATATTTATTTATTCAATTTAGGTACACTGTACAGTACTTATTGACGTCCAAAACTTATAAAATATGATGCTGATAATAATAATCCCATCAAAAACATAAATGTAAAATGAGAGCCAAGTTCAAAATTGTGATATATATGCCTTGGTTGTTGACTTCAGCGACAAAAGAAGTGAGATCTAAATGGGTGCCTAGTTCAATGGTCAGTCCTGCAATTTATTTATCCCATCAAAAACATAAATGTGAAATGAGAGCCAAATTCAAAATTGTGATATATATGCCTTGGTTGTTGACTTCAGCGACAAAAGAAGTGAGATCTAAATGGGTGCCAAGTTCAATGGTCAGTCCTGAAATTTATTTATAACAACATATAATATTTTATAACAACTTAAAATATCATTTCTTCTTATAACTTAGTACAAAATTTTGAAGACTAAGGCTTTGGCTTGGCTAGTTTCCATATACGAATTATAGCGTTCACAAGTTGTAAAGCTGTAAGTTCTTATTTTATTCTTCCGAAAATTTGGCTTGCTGGTAGAAACTGTACTTTTAGGTACCTACTTAATAATAATTCGTATATGGAAACTAGCCAAGCCAAAGCCTTAGTCTTCAAAATTTTGTACTAAGTTATAAGAAGAAATGATATTTTAAGTTGTTATAAAATATTATATGTTGTTATAAATAAATTTCAGGACTGACCATTGAACTTGGCACCCATTTAGATCTCACTTCTTTTGTCGCTGAAGTCAACAACCAAGGCATATATATCACAATTTTGAATTTGGCTCTCATTTCACATTTATGTTTTTGATGGGATAAATAAATTGCAGGACTGACCATTGAACTAGGCACCCATTTAGATCTCACTTCTTTTGTCGCTGAAGTCAACAACCAAGGCATATATATCACAATTTTGAACTTGGCTCTCATTTTACATTTATGTTTTTGATGGGATATCATTACTTTTTGTACAGAAATTATTGAACTCAATCTCAAACTCAAAACATATTTATTCAAAATATGTACCTACAAAGTACACCTTCTGAACGTTTTGCTTACAGAGCATAAGACGTGATGGTGATAATTAACTACGATATCTTAAAACTAAAGCTACGAGGGTTCCAAACGTGCCCTGGTCTGAGAAGAGCCCGCAACAAAACTCCGCTTTTTTTTTTATTATCACCATCTCACAAATATTTGAAATTATATATAATATGTACTTATAATACAACATTACATTATCAGCCGCTATAACAATTCATACCCATGCCTTGCTATCATTCAAATAATCCTTTACACTGTAATAGGACTTTTCTATTAGTTTAGTTTACGTTTTACATTAGTAGGTACTTATTATTCGGTGTAAGGTCAGTGTGTCACCCACCAGTAATTCTATTGTACGACTCATTGTACAAGATAATTAAAGACGAGAATTCTCAAGAAAAATATATAGTATACCTAGAGTTACACTGACATTGACAGATTACATCTATGGTCAGACTACCTCTACAGCACATTTCTACATCTCATCAATTTTGATTGCAAAAGTTCAAAATCAAAAGTTTTTTGTGAAACATTGAAAACAAGCACGGTCAACAGTCGATATCACTAAAACCACTATAAACAATGAATACAAATCACTGACTGACAGCTTGAACTGACGACTTCAAATAAGTTTCTTCTTCTTTTCTGTCAATGACGTTTCGTTGCACAAAATGTATGAATACGAAGGTAAGGTTTTAATGCGACTATATTATTATTCATTATTATTTACATTAAAATAATAATTATGTGTCATTTTCAATAATTAAGGAGTTACTACCACCGCTTAAAGCAGTATTGTTTCAAAATAACGGTTGAATGTCACGTACTTTGACGTCCTTAAAATAATGATTATAACACTACAACATAAACGTCAACAATATTAAAATAATACGGCTTTAAGCAATGGTAGCATGCCTCGTGTCAGAGTTTTGATCTATACCTTTGATCATAAAAATGACGATTTTTGTACGTTTATATCTAAATAACCATTTGAGGTGTGCTTATGAAATTTGGAGCACATATGTATCTCACGGGTCTCAATATATGCGCCAAATTTGACATGTTTATGTGAAATAGTTTTTGAGTTATGAGGGGGTCAAAAGTGGCTCCAAATGGTTCGTGTAATATTACACACGGTGCTGCTCGCCAGTTTTTTTGAACTTTGGCTGGACACGCTTCCGCGTGTCTTGATCATTTAAAAACCACGAGAAGTAAGTTAAACTTTACTAAGAAAAGCTGCGTCAATAGTTCCTAATAGGTCTGAAACTAATAATTATGCAGTTAATAGCACTTTAAAAGTGCTTAATACAATATTATCTCAGGTTTGACCAGTCGCGATCATCAATAATTAAGTTAATTACCTTAAAAGCTCCCGTTACTAAAGCGTAGGCAGGCTATAGAATAGGTAAAACGTATTAATAGCCAGTCTGGCTTGGCTTAAAGTTTTAATGCTAAAATCATTTGACCACACGCTTTTTAAAACTGAAATAGGTAGCTCGCGGATAGGTTTCTGTAACTATTGTTTTTTTATCTAACCATTATATTACAGTATCTCATATTGACACGACGCGGCGTGGGCTATTACGATAATTTGCCGTTATTGTTATTAATTGAATTATTTGTTAGCTGAAAGGTGAGTTGATCAAGAGTACTCCTAGCTATGACTGAAGCAATCTGTCTAGCTGTCATTAGCTGCTGTCTAGTTGATAAACGAATGTGAACAAACCGATTGTGGGTATGGGGGTTTTTTTGACGACGTCCCTGACGCAGTGTTGAACGCTGTTGTCTTAACGTGGGAGGTTTCGGATTCGATCCCAGGCACGGTCAATTTGAAAATTTATAATTTCTGAATTTTCTCTGGTCTGGCCTGGTGGGATATTTCGGCCATGGCTACCGCCCTACCGGCAAAAACGTACCACCAAGCGATTAACCGTTCCGATACAATGCCGTGTAAAAACCGATTAGAGGTGTGGGTTTAATTTAACTGCCATAACCCCAACAGGTTAGCCGGCTACCATCTTACGTCTACTGCGTCACCACTGACCATCAGATTGCAGTCTAGGGCTAATAGGCCTATTACACTGCACTTTTCACAATGACCCTTACACTTGCATCGGTGTAGTGTAGTGTAAGATTTAGGGAGAAAGAGTCCGTAAGTTGATCCTTATTGCTGTGTAATAAGCGACGCTCTAACTAGCGGCCACGCCCACCCTTCCACAGGGTCCTGAGGAAAGTGCAGTGTGATAGGCCTATAACTTGTAGTGGCGTAAAAAAAACTTGCACAGGTTTGATTGATTAGAAATTTGGTATACCTACTGTTACTTCGTCGGCGGTGTTTTAAATTTTTAATTTATATACTTTTAGTCTCTTTGCTATATTCCCTCCAGTATGAACATGACCTGTGTTTGGTGTGTCGGATATGAACGATTATTCAGGGGAACAATAATAATGGGGTAATAAATTATGATTGATGAATACCCAAAGATACCTCGCGAACACTCCTATCACAATAAAAATATTTGCTTTTCCACCCCTCTCTAGATGATTAACTCGCTTATATTCCGAGTGGAATTGGTATGGAGCAGCTTTTAGATTTATTGTTATACTAGATGATGCCCGCGACTTCAAATTTTCCGAGATCAAAAGTAGCCTATGTCACTCACAAGGTCTTCAAGTTTACCCATGCAAAATCACTGCAATGAATATGACTGGCACAACAGTGGCCAACTACAATCCTAGAAAAAAAGCTGCAGAACTCGTAGAGCACGAGTTTAATAGGAATTTATATTTTTTAAGCTAATCTAAATGAAATAAATTAAGTATCTAAAACGTAAATAAGACACATTTGAAAGGTTGAATAGGTTTAAAAAAATACAAACAACTTACTAGGTATCTTCAACAAAATAGTACTGTAATTGATCATTATTATCAGCTGGCCAAAGCTGGCCAAATCTGTTTAACTCAATCCTCCAGGGGACTGTAACTACACAAACTAATTTAATTAAGGACATTCTAAATCTGTCGGTAAGTCCTAATAATGATAATTCACCTACCACAGTGTTATACCTACTTACTTACCTAACTTTATTGAATAATAATCAATTGCGTTTTGATCTAGGTAATTTTAATCCATTACTTATTTAGCAAATTATTATCATAGTAGGTATCTTATTTTTAGTATGTCTTGGAGAACTTAGCTATTTATTTTATGTAGCTACTCTATTTCAAAATTTACAGAATTACCTAACATGTGAATATTAAAACAAAAGTATGAAATGCGGCACTAACTACTTATATTTAGTACTCTATTAAGTATTTCTATAAATTAAATTAATCTGGTTTGAATTATTATATTAAAATAACGAATATTTTAAGTTACAATCCAGTGGCGAATAACTCACAAGCTCATACATTGGTATAGGTAGGTACTTAGCGGCTACAAAAATAACTTATTAAAAATTCGTGATCCTCACTTCTGCACATCACCTGTTAGAATTTCGATTTACAAAAGCTTAAAGAAGTCTTCAGGGAGTTAAAAACCATCTTATTATAGGTACTTAGCTTATTATTGTGTTTTCAAAAAGTTGGAGACTTACATCTTTTTAATGTTTATTTTAGTCGATATTCAAACAATCCTCCGTTAGTATTATTAAATCAATTTAGTTTTAGGATAAATAAAGTTTTATTGAAAGCCTTAAGTCTTGGATATAGTTGAGTGATCAATGTATAGGTAGTTGTTTGAGGAAAAACTTATATCTGCTCATTTATAGCATCTCATGTTGATTAAATGTTCGAAACACTCGGCTCGAAGCATTATTTATCTACCTTCTATTAGTTATCTACCTTCTAGCTTAAAAGACGAAAAAAATTAAACTAACGTCAAATAAACTCTCCAGTCTTAGATTTCAGCATTGATTTTACCCTATAAGCATCTGAGCTGCGATAGCCTCTTTCCTCGTTGCGATTGCAGGCAACCATAGATTTTCTTCAATGTCGCCCTCGCTTTCGGCATTTCAGAAATTCTTCATCGTTCATCGAGCGAAGTCAGAACAAGTCAACTAGTCTTCGATAAAAAGGCTTTAACGCTTTAACAATATAAACGATGAATGGCGTAAATTTTTCACTTGATTGTAATGTTTAATAGAAATTGCATCCTTTATTCTGCGCTACGCCCGAACCGGCACCTAACGCGAGCCATAAATCATCTCTTCAACAAATACGCCGTGTCTCATTGAAATATAACGTCCTACGCAATAATGGTATGCTTTGATGAGGTATTTAGGAATATTGCTCTAAAAGCACTGCTGAATTTAGATTTATTTTGCACATGGTTGAATTCCAGTGCAATAGCACTGGAATATCAGAACCTCATGATACAGGTCTCCTAGTGCGAGGTCCACAATTAAACATAAAAGGGATATAATATGAGCTAAATCCAAATGGAAAACCACAAAACCAATAAAATTAATTAATCAGTATAAGATTACTTTATTTTGTTAATGTTTGTAAAACATCTTGTAACCTTGTTTTTAAACATTATGGAAAATTAACCAATTTTTATTTGTAATTTGTTTGTATTTGCATTGTACATAAATTTACAATTATTTTCCATGCTCTTCGAAGAATTAATTAACTTTGGGTTCCCAATAAATATTAGAATGGTAATAGATGCTGCACAGGATGTAACAGCAGCATTGGAAGCCGCTAGACAGTAGTAGGTAGGCACATGGCAAATCTTACAAGCGACCACAAATTACTTAATACTATCGGTGGATATTAATAACAAATCTATCTGTAATCTGTCAATTCGTTACCAAGCAACGTTGTTATTAGTCAAGAGTAGTATTGTGCTTTCTGTCAAATAGCAACATTATGCAACTTATCGACAGATTACTGATAGATTGATTGTTAATGTCGGCAGTTAGTCTAACAGAGATGGTATATCCGTCGAAGCGACGCCCATCGTCGATTCGACTATCTGTACAATTTCGATAAATTAAAATGCGAACGGTATGTTTTGTTAATTGTTTGTTGTTTGTTGTTGTCTGTTCGTGTCTCCATCTACTTGACAATCTATCTGTTTCTGTTTCCGCCGTTCTACCAGTTCTACAGCTGAACTGATCTTGAAAAAATTTATCACAGGTAATGAAACCTTCCCCTGTAGATGCGGATATAGGGAAAATTTAATCCCGTAAAACAAAAACGGTTCCTTTCTTATCAGGAGCGCATGTGAACCTGGAATTTAGAATATGCTGTATGCACAGATAATGGAAACAAGGGCTGTATGCCATAATAAAATCTTAAATTAAGTGAGATCTTTTCTTAACATAATACGTTCAATTGACTGTATGTAAGTTGACCCAACACCACTGCTGAGTGCCTTCAAAGTACCAAGGCATCTTAAAAGTCAGTGAAACTTAAAATATCAAGTGTCAATTTGTAAGCAACCATAACCACAAAAAAGCAATTTCAGCAAAATCTTAACGAGTCGGTGTCAAACTTTATGAAAGTTCTTTTCAGAGTTACTGAGGTTTTTTTTACGAAAAATCTAATTGAAATTACTTTGTGCCGTATAATATAAAATTACACCGCAAGATCCCGACAAAGTTTTACCCTACAAAGTGCAGTTCGGAGCAGTTTTATTATGATAATAAAAAGCGAACGGGATTCTGTAGGTAGGTTAGAGAGATGTTAGTCTAAGTACTAGAGTGTCCAATATCCCGTAAAACGGCTTCTACCTGAAGGGTGTAAAAGTATACACATACTTTTTGAAATTTAGAGCATTGATAATGACCCTGCTTTTACTTAGTTGATCAATATAGTATGTTGCTAGTTTTACAGGACTGACGATGATAAAAAAAAATCAATATGGCGAGGTAATCGTGTTTTTAATTTTTTTATGTTCATTCGTTATCACAACTTTTACGACGGTAATGTAACAAGAATAAAATAGAAATCCACTTTAAAAATTAAAATGTTTCTGCTCTTGTCCAAAAAAGTTAAACAAGGGTTGAGCAAATGTTTTTATTTAACCATACAGTGTATAAGGATTTTTTTTAAAGCTCCTGTTAATGTTATGTAGGTATATATCTAACGTTAGCTTACTTGAAGGAATGACACCCAATTAAAAGCTGCCAGCGTGTAAAATTTTCATTTATAGGAGTTCTAAATTAATCACGTAAATTGTGTTTAATCACCAGGTGGGATCGTTTTCTAGGTGTTGATTCCTCTATTGATAAAAGGTATTGTGACTCGATGCTGTAGCTATATTTAGTGGTGATATTTTGCTATGGTGTTCCTTGAATAAGTTTGGTAATTAAAAGTTGCTCGTTAGTCTCGACACTTGTTTTAAAGCGTGACAATTTCCAGTGACGCTTGGATTTGAGTTGTTGTTCGTTTAAAATGCCACCCATGTTAATCTTTTTCGGTCACCTATATAACAGGAGTTTGATTTCATAATTATCTATGCTATTTTATTATTGGATGCATCCTTACTTGCGACAGCTCATTTTTGTCTATTGCGCTGGAAAAGCAACGGTGACCCAAGTCAGTAACTTGATTGGGAACTTGGATCTTTGGAGGTCTGAATTTGGATTTTTGTTTCCTCAGTGACTCAGAGAGTTTCGATATGGCGTCAACGATGCAATATAATTATTATCATTTACTTACTTATTTCTTGTCTAAACACAATCGAGTTTTTCGAGTGGTATTTTATGAAAAAAGATTTGAGAGCGCTGCACCTATAAGTATGATATATTTGTAGGATTTTTTTGACACCCCTCCCATTATTAATTAATGAATGGGAAGGGGTCACAACCCTTAGCAATTAGGAATACGACACAAAGAGTCTTGTGTGGATAAAAGAGAGAGAGAGAGATCTTATTTCATCTTAAATCTTAATTTACTTGTAAAAACATTTAAAAAAACCCAGCAGTATTAATTTAATAATATAAATATCACGTTACAGAGAAATGAAGAACTTTATCAAACAAATAGCCTTTAAATCATTTACTTCATAGTCATGCATCATCTGTATATGGATAGTCGATTACAGTGGAGCAAACCCGCGGGCTAAATTATTTATAAATATAATATTATGATGCCCGTAACATCGTCCGCTTGAAATAAATTTTCTAATTTTGTAGGAACTCTTCCATTTAATTTCCAGGGATATTTGGCCTATGTTAGTCTCTACCACTGAGTAAGGAATTACGTTATCTATGGTCTGTACGATGCAATGTCTCATGTATCAAATTTTGTAAAAAATCAGATGACCTGGGGAAGGTATTAAAAATAGACAGACAAGTTTGCTTACGTACTGGGAGTTATTTTAGTATGCATATTAAAATAGATTGCATGCCTTTGTATAGATTGATATTGTTTTGTCTTACAAGAAAGTTATAGCAGAATTACCCAAGTTTCAGTAAATACTTTGAATAGTTTGATAACTAAGGATTATTTATAAATTATATCAACCAGGAAGCGACTTGTGGTTAAGGTAGTAGTAGTAGTAGTAAGCCATCTTCAGGTGGTTTGGGATTCGAAACTAGCTGGTATACCGTGCACCGTTTTGAAATTAGGTCAATGCATATTATTCATCATGCCCTGTATGAAAATAGGTATCTAACTAATGCCTTAAATGAACCCTGAATGAACCCTGGCTCCAAATATTGTGCACTCTATTCAGGACTACTAATTGATTACTCTTTAGGCAAGCAGATTTGTCGTTTAATCGACGTCGACGATGTCGTTTAATCGAGTGGTTTCAGCTTCTTTGCCCCGGCAGAGTTAATTTAGGTATTTATAATTTCCGTATTTTCTCTGGTCTGGTCTGGTGGTTGCTTGCGGCCGTGGCTAGTTACCGCCCTGCAGACAATTTAGCGTTCCAGTCCGCTGCCGTCTGTAGAAAACGATTAGGGTCATGAGTTGTGGGTTGTCATGAATTAAAAAAAAAGAAAATACAAAGAAACCGAAATAAGTCGATATAGAATGTTACGAAGAAAATGGAATATCTTCTGCTTAGTTTGTTGAGCTGAAAGTGGGGATAGCGATGCGTCCGGGAAATTCATTTCCGGTCACGTCCCGACTTTTGTCGGCTTGACTTAAGATCCGATAAAATTTTCCAAGTTTTCTATTATCAGCAGGAAATATCTAAAGTGTATTTATGTGTGAATAATGCTACAAAATCGGCATAAGTTATCTAAGTAGGTAAGTAGAGGCTCGAATGTTGTTCCGAGAGTTTAAAAGTTAAGGAGTGGAAGGAAGAAAAGAGAGTGCTTATTATTTTGTAAATAAAATTTGATTCTACAATTTTATACCTACATTTTAAATTTACCTACTATACGAGATCTATGGTGATAGGTATGTAATTTGGTACGGAAAATTCTAATCAAAAATCTTTCCTTTTTCATACCCTATGCATTTTTCCTTTAGCTCACGTGAGTATTATTTGATAAAAGTTTAACCTTAACCATTTGAATTTAACCACTGAACCATTGTCCCTTATTATTTTCATAAAACACGGCGTGAATCCTAAATCTCAACGGGTAACAAAAATTATTTGCAGCTTCCCGTATCACCCCAGCCTATTTTCGTATTTGATTTTTACGTGGTGCGTAATAAAAATATGACTAACCCTGCAGTCAAGCGATAACTGCCTGCGGAAACATAAAACCTGTATGGGGTGTATTCAGGGTGTACTCGCTAGGCTTTCGCAAGAAAGGCGCGGGAGCAATATCAGGATGTTTACTTTCCGGCCTCGCTAGATAAACGGCTTTCGAACGAGGATTTTGGTTGATATAGCGAGCGATACAGATCTTTTACACGCAAAGGAATTTATAAGAATTTACCCTTTGCGTTATTAAGGTGTTTGTTTGTGTTAAACTGTGATAATGATGGATTTACCTTAGCACCTGTTTTGGACAAATGAACTATTTTTTTCTTACCTAGTAAGAAGATTTGTTTACTATAGTGATGTGGAAAGATTTAAGTTTTATTGTTAAGTTTTCAATAAAGAACATTGGGGAAATCATTAATATACTTACATTAATATAGCTAAATAGTAAGTATATTAATATTGTCAACAATGTATTATTTCTAAATATTAAATCCATACTAATATAATATTATAAATGCGAAAGTGTGTTTGTCTGTCTGCTACGATGTCACGGCACAACAACTCAACCGCTTTTGATGAAATTTGGACATAGGCTACTTTTTATCCCGGAAAATTGAGGAGTTCCCGCAGGAATTGAAAAAAAATTGTCACGCGAACGAAGTGGCGGGCATCATCTAGTTTAGAAATAAGAATTTGTTGGTTAGTTGAATACAATGAAAAAACTATGTTAGACATGCCTTTATATGGCAAAGACTTTAATATCTTCTCTTTACTTGCTAACAGTATTGATAATGAAAACTGACTTACTATGTTTTGTTTTAATCCATTTCGATTTATGCTTAATCACATTTTTTTGTAAATTTTGAGAACAGGTTTGAAAAGTCTATCTCGAAACACAGCTTGTTTTTGCGCCCAGTTCCAACACTAGTGTGAAAAAGCTTAAGAAGAATTTCAAAACCAACAACTAAATATACGTGAATTAAAAACAAATTGGGTTCAAAAAGTAACAAGTCTTATCTCTTTACCCGCGATAGACCTTTTCACGTCTTTTCAGTATGATATAGTACGGGGCGCTTATTGCTTGTTTATGAGCCAACTCTTTACCAAACACAGGCAATGTCGTTTGAGCTTTTATACGAGCTCGTGTTTCCGCCACTATAAGTGTAATATGACGGATGATCGCCATTATATTAGGGAAATATTCCATGTTGTAAAGGCACAGCATTTGTATAATAATATTAATACAGTGGGTCGACGCCCATACAAATGACAGACCCGGCTACAACGGTTATAGCACCTAGAGATACGGCACTACCTATGGTTGAGAAAAGTTTCTACAAAGGCATAAGACAACGTCAGAATTTTGTATTGAAATTTTTACCAGCTTCCTACGTATACATTCCAGTCACTCCGCAGCGTTGCTCTGTCTAGACGTCTCCATCGACCGACTGGTAGAAAATAACGTATCTCCTATACTGTGGTATAGATAAAGAAATAAATCTGTATAGAAATTCATATAATTCCTATGATCTCATGGTAAAACAAGGGATGAAAAATACATCAGCTCATACTCAACCAATAAGTATACCTTTCATACACCTTTATGTATATTTATCACTTTTACTTCAGATTCTTGTTGAGTTACTTTAATTATTATCGTAAAAACATCGCAGAAATAATAAAACATGAAAACAAAAAAGCAGAATGGTTTATCTACATTTTCCGGCGTAATATTGTAATAGGACGCGACCCTCAGGCGACGTGCATTTTCTCGCTACAAATACTTAGCATATTAAATTTTTCCGAAATTGCATGCAGCAACATGCATACAGATACAATTTAAAAAACTCCTTTCTAAATTGAAAGCTCAGTCCTCATGGTATGCACAAATTTATAGTGGCCGAGCATTCATATGCATGCGGGCAATAGAGGAATGTGGACGCAGTTTTCATATAAAACTTTTGTTATTCATTTCGTGTTGTTTTTGCGGATCGCTCTATTAAATTTGACTGACACATAAAATTGATTTAAATGGTTCATAGTCGTGTCATGCTGAACATTTTTTAATTGTAACATTTTGCAGCAATATTTAAAATGGAAAGCGTTCCTTCATTTTCTCACTTAGGTTATTTATTATCCAACGATTGGAAATCGGCCCTAGCCAGTTAGTAACCACCCTAATGCAAAAGATATGGTGTAAAAAAATGATTTAATCGTGGGACAATCTAACTGAAAAAATATTTAATTAATTCCAATGAAAGAGTATAGATGTTTGGGGTTATTATGATTAAATCGGTTCTAACGTATTGTTTTAATTTTTTTAACGTTTATGTTCTCTCTATGACATTCCTACAGTCAGTTTATCCAAATGCTGTGAGACGAACGAAGAAAGCCTATGATTTCCAAAGTAATACTTTTTTAGAAGTAAAAAGGCGAACGTAATCAAACAAAAGTTGTAGTAAAAAGTGTGAATGTAAAATTTGACCCAAATAAGTACGGAAAAAAACATTCCAAAGCTCATGTTAATTTTCAGTGGTCGAGCTACATTCTGATGCATATAAGCGAAAGAGGAAAATGTGGACAGACTTTTCTGTATTGAAAAGTTTTGCATTCATTGCTTGTTTTTTTTGAAGGCTTTGTAATATTTACGGAAACATGAAATGAATTTATTTGAGGTTTTCATTTATACGTTCGTGGAGTCATTGAATTAATGTGTTGGTTTTCATTCGATTGCGTTTTATTTTTTATCGCTGGCTTGCGTTTTGACCATAGATTTTCCAGTTAAGGTAGAAGTATAAAAAACTGTATGTCTCTTTTTTCTACCACGCTACTGAGTTTCAGCCAAGATTAAATTAGAGTCATCTTTAGAGAAATTTTCAAGCCTGTGATCTTGTAAGTGGGAAGTCCCGGATTCAATTCTTAGCAGGGGCGATTGTAACTTGTGTCTGGTTTATTCTGGTGAAAAGCTTCAACTAGCTACTTGCGTACTGGTAAAGACTGGCAGCTAAATAATTGAATTAAGCATAATATCCTGCTAGTAAGACGCAATGTATAAGCTCCTTTAAATAGTCTTCCTTTAATCATAATAGCAGATTGTTCATCAAGGGACTAAAATGAGCCATTTCATACGAGATGTTTAGCTTACCGAGCGTAGCGAGGTATGCTATAGGATCGAGTAGAATGGCTTTTAGTCCCGTTCACACACTCTACTTTTCACTTCGATTGCGAGAAAATGAAATAAATAACGATTTTTAATTATTTCTTTGTCTTTCTGTTACATTTTCATATTTCCTAATAGGATCCAAGAGTAAGATCTTTATTTTTACTTGATGATATTAACAAATAAATAGTCACATTCACTTTAACTGCCTTCACCTTGTACTTATTACGTATTGTGCATCGACATTTGAAAAGGATATAATATATATATAATATCATCCATAAAACATCCATTTAAATAAATGTATAAATTACAACTTAAAAATGTATGATTTCGCGGCAAACTGCAATACCAACTTTATTTTTCTGTGTAGGTATCGTTATCAAGGTGGAATTTAAAAAAATACAGATCACTGTATTTTTTTAAATTCCATTTTACTTATCTTATGGTGAATAAATGTTAATATCTTATCGTACCCATTGACATAGATCTGTTAAATAATGGTAGAATACGATGGGTAACATGGACTATTCAACTAAGTGACGTAATAGTGAATGAACTACAAGTTTAATTCGCTATAATCCGCTACAGTAGACAAATCTGTGTGGTACAGTGCGTGTGTTTCACCTGCAGAATACTGTTCTCATTCACTATGTGTTTATTCTCAAAGTTATCCATGAACATTTCAGCCATTAGAGGGCTTAGAGGATTAGCTATGTACACAGGTTATTGTCCATTCCACTGTCAAAAGAGGACTATAGGAAAGAATTAGAGGTTATATACCAAATCGCACATTCAAATGGATATAATCCGAATATTGTGAATAATATAATTAAAAAACAGCAGTCAGTACAAATTAGAAAAAATCTTTACATGGCTACATCGGATAAAATAAGTAAATATAAAGCCAGTTTGACGTATTTTGGACCTATATCTGAGCGCATTGCAAAGACGCTCAGATCACATGATGTGCATGTCGCGTTCAGGACAAATAATACACTTCGGAGGATTTGCAATGGGAAAGATAAATTAAAGAATCATCAAAAATCGGGTGTTTATAAGCTTGAGTGTCCCGAATGTGGTGCCACATATGTTGGTCAAACTGGGCGCAATTTTGAGACGCGCTATAAAGAACATATGTCTGTTTACAGGAACGATCAACCACATAGGTCCCACTTCGCTAAACATCTTTTGGACAGTGGACATGAGGTGGGCAATAACCATTCATATAAAATCCTGCATAAATGTAATAAAGGGTTTCGAATGTGCGTTTGGGAGCAATTAGAAATAATTAAACACAATAATAAAGGATTTCAGTTGCTAAATGAACAAATTAACGTATCAAATTCACCTTTACTCAATTTATACAGTAATAGGGGAGGGGGCGGGGCTTCAGTATGAGTCCTGCCAAAAAGGTATATAAGCCGGAACTTGCGATACGATAGTCACTTCACAATCGTGCATTGTCGAGTCAACATCTCCTGAAGATGCTCCGGTGTCGGAGTGAAACGTACGTTGAGAGTGATTTGGAGGATTTGTGTGGTGTTGTGCCTGTGCGAATTGCTGGGTGGTGGGTGTCGCATGCTGCAGGTGAAACACACGCACTGTACCACACAGATTTGTCTACTGTAGCGGATTATAGCGAATTAAACTTGTAGTTCATTCACTATCATGGACTTCCGCAAAGTAACGCCTGCTTCTATTCAATAACTGACATAAATTTTTTGCCTGTTGATAGACTAACCATAGACTAAAAATTTTGAATAAACGAATGTAGATATCACGCATAGACGCATACCGATATGAGAAAAAAAAATATCCCTAGAGGATAAATGTTAACTTTAATCCGATAAGCTAAGCCATAATGGCATTTTTTTAGAGCATGAGAGGTGAAAAAAAATTTCAATAAAAAAAATATGCAAAATGTGACCGTACATAGTCACATCAGACCTAAGGGATGTACCATTTCGGTACGTAGCCCTTAAATAACTGATTTACATTTTAGAACAAAATAAACTGTCGTTACAAAGTTGACTTCAAAAACAAGTAAATCAAACCTAATAAAACTTGATACATTAAGTTGTAGGATTATAATCCGTAAGTCAAAGAGCGCGGTAACTTAGACCGGTAATGACGTCGAGATAAGATCGAGGGGGTCGACTTATCTCAGACCGCCAGATTGAATCCAGATAGGAACTGCCCGTAACATTAACTAATGACACTCCGGAGATGCGAAACGGCCCGATAGCGTAGCGCGAAATCGTTTTACTTCGTTTAAATGGTAATAGTAATTAGAGATTAAATGTAATTAAATAGTTAGTAATATTAATGGTAAAGAGCTTTAGATACTCGTAACTAGCGCTTTCATCCTCAGAGACTTGTGTATAAACGTGACATGTGCGTTGGGGTGAATTTTAGATAACTTTTCAAGCAATTTAATTGTACGCAAATCTGTCATTTAAGTATGTATGTTCCATACAAAAGTGCGAGTGTGGACTTTTTGACTGTTGTGCATTTTCACCCTTAATTAAAAATAAGTATCTTTAGCCAACAATAACTAGGTACTACGTATTAGAGCCTATGCACACGGCGTTTTTTCTACGCGCAGACAACGCGATACAAACTCGATTCTAACGCAAACCATAAGCGTGTTCGCGTCAGTCGCAGCCAGAAATCTATGCGTGTGCATAGATTTCTGGCTGCGACTGACGCGAACACAACGAACGTCCACAAATTCAGAGGCGAATGAACTATAATTTAGATTAGCTATTACATCTTCGTTTTAAGAAAGCCACTTTAATTTACTTACTCTTTTGAAACATTAAGCTAGTCGATTGGTAATGTGACTTTATCACGTCTCTACCACCCAATTTCGAATACAGGATTCCCCTGAAAAAATAATCTAGCCATTGTAATCGTATCAAAAAAGCGTAAAGTTAGGCACATTCTATGCTATAGAATGCACAATGTGTCGTGGAAACTGTGTTATCGGGGTTTCGTGCCCCATCGACACGATGTGATGTTGGTTTTAATCACTCAATCCCTAATTTTATGTAAGGATTCATGTGCTTTAAATCTACAGTGCACTCAGATGAATTGCCGGGCGTTATCGTGCGTGCGTTCACATATTGATTTCGTATACTGTAGTTACGCGACTCGCATTAATTCTATATCTGTGCATACAGTTACTACTAGGTAGGTAACTAGCAGATATTTATGCATGCTTTTTTCGGGAGTACACGAAAATAAGCTTAGGGCGAAAACACACTGCGGACAAAAAATGCACACATTGAAGCATACCATACAACGCAGGTGTTTCGCGAGAACGTTTCGTTTTATCCTGTCCGTAGTGCGTTTTTGTCCTTAGGCGTAGCTAGCCTGTAATAAAAACTTACTTTTGTTAATGATTTATTTAAATAAAAATTTAACGTTACCTGCCTCATAATTAAATTACAAAAATATAATTTAAACTACTTAAATATCTCGAGTAATTAAATTACTTCGAGTCAAGAATAAGAGAAAAAAGTACCTTTCAATAATTGCAATAGAAGCAGCATTGAATAGAAACGACGACTATCCCAGAGCTTGCGAATAGGTGTTTACAAAAAAAATAAGGCGCAAAATAAGAGCGAGAGGAAAGCAGCCATTTAATTTCCGGAGTAAATACGATGTCACAGTAAAAGTGGAAATTGACGAATCGGCGAGCACCGAACTAGCCGGACGAAAAACATTTTCTACAGGCCATTCGGGAAATCTGTTCACTTTCGAAACAATATTCGGGCCTGATTGGAATTAATTTTGAATTTTTCTTAAAAAGTAGGTCATAAATTATGTGGATAATAAAGAAAAGAGTATTCTGTAATCATTTATTGAAAAACAATACAATAGAACTTAAAGCTAGCTAGCCTAATCTAATTATTATGTAAATCATGCCCGCGTGGAATGGTGACAAGAACGCTGGCTGCATTTCCGCGTTGGACAGCCAAGCTGAACCTTTGCCCAAAAATGAGCCAACCCTTCCGTCGCCAGATGTCGCCGCAATTAACCGCGGTGAAATATCTCGCAAAAAATTTGCCACTAAGACTCCACGACCCCATTCTGTAATCTGTATGTAAATAATACCTAATAGGGTATCCAGTAATTCTTAAGATAAAGCGTATAGATAGTGGCCCAATGTTAGGCCAGCGCCCAGCTGTCCGGTTAAGGCTTTGGTCTCCTATTCTTATTTGAATCCCATTCAGGCACCTGCAATTTTTTATTTGAAATTATTCCTCTAACAAAGTAATATCGTGCTAAGCCTGCTATTATACGTTCAGGAAACTCACATGTATCAACACAATGAAATCGCAAGAGCCCAGTGAAACTGGATTAAGCGTTCCATTGTAGCGCAGCGATAAATTCTCTGTTCTGGCTCAAACGCTTCGCTTAGCCGAAGTTATTGTACTCAACTTCTCTTTTTCAATTAAATAAGTTTACATAGTAGTAGTTAACATAGAGCTTTCGCTACTCATGCACTAAAACATGAGTAGCGACGGCAGTGACGCGCGATGGTAACTCATCCAGCTCTAAGAAGATGGGACTAATAAAGGGAACTAACTGTAAGGCGAACGCCTCGACACATGTGTCAGGTTTACGTGCTAGGGTTTACCAGGAAAGCACAAATTGGGTACAATGTAGGCTCGAAAGAAGTTTCTTCTGATTTTTTCTTCCAATGGTATTTCCTGTCAAACAAGATAACCGTACCTTTCTTTTCAAATTTTTTCTTTTCTTGAAATTTTGCAGCTTATCAATAAGGAAAAGTTCTCACTTTTGAAAGAAGATACTTTGGAGTATGGTAATCAGAAGAGACGTCAGGAAATTCTTTCATTCACAGATCATTGCTCTTGCTTCGTTATGACGTCACTTCGACGTTAAAGACTATTGATAAAGGAATTTAAATCAATAGAATTAATGTAATGTAAAATCTTAGGTACAAATGGATATTAAAATGAAAGTACCCAAGATATACCTGCCCAACGCCTATGGAATGATTAGCATCAGTGAATAATAGAGGAATTTCAAAAAATATGACGCGTATAGGTGCGGACTATGCTGACAACAAAAGAAGATGAAAAAGGAATAAAATCAGACACCAAATTATTCTGAGTCACACATTTATTTTGTCATATTATTTCCAAGACGTGTCCAACTTTCGATAGAAGTTCAATAAGTAAGATATTTTATATGAAGGGAAAATATATAATGGCCCCGGGTTTCTTCATTGACAACCTTTCTCGGAAATTTATAATGGTTCCTTCCATTAAACGAAGTGGCTGTCTGGGGGATGATGACATACTTGTAAGAAAATAATAAGACCATTTTCTATACGCTGCGGTGTAGGCAATGCTTTTAAAGTTATGTTTTCCTGGTAGGTATATCGCTCGTTCTTGATCGATTTTTTAAACCAAACCTGTTTTTTATGTGGTGATTAGCCAGGTAAGTAGCGTTTTCTCATAATAATTAAAATATTTGGATATTTTTTTAATATTTTTTTTGATAACTTAGGTACTAGAAAACTCAAAAAAAAAACACATGCACTATCTAAAATATTATGATCGTTATAGGAAAATCATTAAAGGCATGAAACCTCTCTGAATTGCGAGGCTAAGCAGTTGGGCTAAATAAGCGCCAGATTTTTTTGAATTGAAAATGTTATGACAAAACTTATAGATATTATAGCCTACTTAATCTAAAATTACTCTACGTCGACGCCTAAGATCCGGTGTCGGTCTCCTAAAACATCTCTGCCCATCTCCACTTTCGTGAATGTTTGGTGAATATTTGCTTCACATGTAGGTATGCCCGCTATTTATAAAATAGTGAAACAAAAAAAATGAGTGAAGTGCCTATGGTTTCCACGGTGTAGATAGATATAATATATTTATTAAAATACCTAAAGGATTGAACTGAAAAACTTAGATCATTTTTCACATAACCGGATCGTACGTTATGTTGTACCAATACGTAATCTCTTAATTAACATACAAACAAAACAACGGTAGTATTTTCAAGCCGCTAGCTTAACAGTATCCAGAGGGCAAAACACAGGCTATTGTTCATTTTGAAACTCATGTGTGGAAACACAATTAAATCACGAAAGCCCAGCAAAATTGGATTAAGCGTTCTATTGTTGCTAAGTGATAAATTCTCCATTCAGGCAAGTAAACTAAGTACTAAGCTGTATAGGGTTGGAATGCTAGCACTTTGCTGGCTTAACTCCGATCCGATTGTTTTTCATTTGAACCCTTTTATTTCACCCCTATTGAAAAGATTTCGTTTACAGTGTAACACTTTTGAAAACATTCTGCTCGAAATTATAGGAGAGTCAGCGGGATTCTTTGATTGAAAACGTATTGATTCTTTGATTTCAAGACTTACATATTGAATAGGATTTCAGATTTGCAAAATTCAGATGGACCTTTTTAGAAATATTTTTCACATTCTACTTTGATTAAAATCTTTGTTTTGAAGGTCTTAGATAGATAGAGATTTAATATCTTCTAGCTAGGTCGAATGTCAATAACACCAAAACCTATTAGCTAATCTAAATAGCTCAACGAGTCACGAAGCTGAAGTGACAAATGGCGACGAAAATAATAGGAAAACCCAGAGACAGTAGTAGGAGCCCAAGGTGTTGGAATGGCAAACTCGCTCTGGAAAGCGCAGTATTGATAGATTTTCTACTTGGTGGTACGACGTAGTAGTCACCTACTGACTATCCTGTGCCTCGGAGAGCACATAAAGTCGTCAGTCCTGCGCCGGATCTCATTCCGGTCGTATCGGATTTTCCGTCCCATTGGCTATCAGAGTAAAGGAACAGGAGTGCACCTGTGTAGGTGTGTTAACACGGGAGAATAATACAGAGAGAGAAACAGTGCACACACATGTGCACTGTATCTCCCGCGTAGATGGCTAATCTCTCTGAAGATTACTCGTCGTGGCTGAAATTCGGTTGGGAGGACATTATTTATTATATAATATCCAAAGCAGCATATATTATTAGTTGACCAGTATCACTATTTCATCCTATAGTGAATCATCAGAAGAATCTCTTCAAATTTGACGCGACGCAGGTTGTGAATAAGCCACGAGTTGTTTCCAATTTAGCGTGAAAGCATTTCACTGTAAAAGGTGGTCCGTATTGTTTATCTGTGAATCGTAATGCCGATTTCCTCTTATATGATTTGAGTACAGTTGACATCTGTGTATTAGCGCCAGCTGACTTTTTTTAATATCGTTTTTATAATTTGTATTTATTATTTAAGGTTGAACACGTCTCCCGTCATGCGAATGACTCCATCGAGCGCCTCATAGTACAGGGCAAGGTGGAGGGCACTAAAGGGCGAGGAAGGTCACCCATGCGATGGACTTGCTAAATTAAGTCGGCTGTTAGCCAGCAGGAAGAAGTGGCGGATGCTTCTGAGGCGCATTACACCTGCCACTAAAGCCGTCACTTCCTGACAACCACGACCACTCTGTCAAGACTGTAACGACGAAGAAGAAGAAGTTGATTCATCATGGTCATCTCAATATGTCTACTACTTAGCACGGGTCTTCTCTCTATAAGATAAGCCTGACTGCCCTATGCTGAGGCACTGGATACATACGCATGTACCGAATGCTCCAGTATACAACTGCAGGTATTTAAATTAGTTATTTTTGATTAGGTTTTATTTTGAGTGTACTAACATAGTTTTTTAAAGTTAATTTTGTACTAAAATTAACATGGACTGAAATAAACAACTTTTTTATTTTATAAAAGATGCATAATAGGCATTCATAGAAAAACTTCACCCACCTTTTGGGAACATTATGGTGAACTCACGGGCATGAAGGTTTCCGTGTGAACCTTTACCACCAAGTACCTTCCACATTTTCACCGTTAAGGCAAGTGATATTTAATTCTTTGAAAGGTACCCTAACTAGCGTTAGAATCCATACTATCCATACTAATAATATTATAAATATGATAGTGTCTGTCTGCTACGCTTTCAGCAATCTGTTCAACCGATTTTGATGAAATTTGGTACAGGGATAGGTTGTGTCCCGGAAAAGGATATAGGCTACTTTATATCCCGGAAAATTAAAGAGTTCCTGGGGGAATGAAAAACACTTAATTCACGCGGACGGAGTCGCAGGCATCGTCTAGTAATTTAATAAATTTAATTTCTTGCATGTTAACCTATTTAATGATGTTAAATTCAAAATAGTATGGAAACTTTATAGGTATCTGATTGGAACTTGGGATGCTAAGTTAGACCTTTCCGCAACTTTACGGCAGCTTTGATAAGTTTCTTCCTATATATGTGTAAGTAAACTCACTTGAATTTAGGTGCATTTTCGGTTTCTAGTTTATTTCTAGAGTTTCGATTGTAAAAATTTACAACCAATAATGGAATCGAGTACGGTTAACTAGGGACCATAAGTTATTATGCATTTGCTGTGTCCATGGAAAATAAAGAGAGACAGTCGAAAGGTACAGGTTTTTCCATTCCATTAGCCAGTGTACGTTCACTGCTGGACAAAGGCTTTTTGAAGAGCGCGCCACTAAGGTTCTCGGCCTTCCTCAACCTCCCGATTCCCGCCATCTTCTCAGATCTTTGTGTTTAGTATGCTGTAGCCGATCGATGATTTTTCCGCCGACCACGCGTAGTCTAGAGCAATGCCGTCTTAGAGCAGCCAAATTAAATTTATCTATTTTTGTAAGATTTTTTTTATCCACTACAAGTTGGCCCTTGACTGCGATATCGCCCTGATGGTAAGTGATGAAGCAGTCTACGATGGTAGCGGGCTAACCTGTTAGGGACATGGCAGTTATATTTAACCCATACCTTTAATAGGTTTCTACATGGCATCGTACCGGAACGCTAAATCGCTTTGCGGCAAAGCGATTTAGCGTTGGTGGTAACTAGCCATGGCCGAAGCCTCCCACCATGCAACCAATCAAGTAATTTGTAGAACAAAAGCTTTTTATTATTACGTGCTGAAGCTGGGAGATTGTCAGTATTTTTATTAAAATAACCTTTAGTTATAAAAAGATTATTTTTCTACAGAATAGTAAAGTTGTTAGTTTATTCAGCTCATAACGATATTCTATTAAACGTGCATCTTATATATAATATTCTCGTGTCACAATGTTAGTTACAATACTCCTCCGAAACGGCTTGACCGATTTTTATGAAATTTTATATGCATATCAGTAAGTCTGAGAATCGGCTACTATCTATTTTTCATGCCCCTAAAACACCTCAATCCATGCGGACGGAGTCGCGGGCTAGTAATTGATAAAGTTTCACGCAGCGTAGACACCACATCAAATAGCCTTTCAAACGGCACTGGGCAAACAAACAGCACGGCTGCATGTTGAATAATGTTTTACGAACGGGTTAAATTCAAATTGGAAACGTTTAATTCCACACCCTCATAAAATACAGGACGCACCTATTTGTTAACTAAAGTTAGATGAGTTAATTACTTAAATATACCTTTTGTAAATTTAAATACATTTATTATTAAATAATATCCACTTTAATAATTTTTTTATTTAAGTTTATCAAATAAGTTAAAATTTATCCCAAAATATTTAATTTTATTACAATACTTCATGGGGAGGGGAGAGTAATGTAGTAGTTGCTAAATGAGACAACAGATGGCGCTATTAGATCTACTGCCACCTACTGACTATAGTTGTATTACATATATGTATATATTTAAAGTACTATTATCTATTCTGTATAGTTGTACTATATAGTTGTACTATTACCTATTCTGAGCTATAGATATATAAAACTTTTTTTTTATCCACTACAAGTTAGCCCTTGACTGCGATGACACCTGATCGTAAGTGATGATGCAGTCTAAGATGGTAGCCGGCTAACCTGTTAGAGGCATGGCAGTTATATTAAACCCATACCCCTATTCAGTTTCTACACCGGCATCGTACCGGAACGCTAAATAGCTTGGCGGCACGCCTTTGCCGGTAGGGTGGTAACTAGCCACGGCCGAAGCCTCCCACCAGGCCAGACCAAAGAAAATTCAGAAATTAAAAATTCCCAAATTGACCCTGCCGGGGATCGAACCCGGGACCTCCGCACGTTAAGAAAACAGCGCTACTCACTGCGCCACGGAGGTCGTCAAACACATCCACGGTCTGACAGCTGAGTTTCCGAGCATAGCGCTCGCTCGGAGGAAGATCTTCCTATAGGGACGGTTGAGCATAAAACTCACTATGCACTAGACGTAGTTTTCCTGGGAACTTTTTTTTTATTTTCCGGGGTAAAAAGTTCTCGCTAGGCCTTTATCTAATATCCATAAATAAATCACATCTTGTTGCAGCTTTTTTAATACAATCTTGATATTAGTTACGGCAAATAGTTGTATACAGACCTATACTTGTCTACAACACACATTCACTTATAATAGGGTCGCACGAGGGTATATGTTCACACACAGGTACCTAAGATCCTTTTATACGCCCGAAGGCATAATATGAAGTATTTTCGGTCAGCGAGTAAATAATAAATACCCAGAAGGGTTCCCGTGATGGATCGAGCGTTTCCGTCGTCCGTCATATTGAAGCCTACGAATTGTGACACAAATTCCACTTTTCTTCATTTGAGCTGATATGTTTGGGGAAAACGGTATTATTTTCTTTGAGGTGTTTTTCCAGGTAGGGTTTCAGGAGGAAATGGTTTTCCGGTATACGAAATATCAAGTGGAAATTTCTCTAATAGCACGGTGCACAAGGAATCCTAGGTAAAATAATGGAAAAGGCAATCGCAGACGTAGTTAGCTTAGTTGGAATCCTTAATCCGGTAATTTTTTCCAAGTCAACTAGGTAAATATTATTTAAATATTACGTGGGCAGTTGGCAGATAAATCCATATATGTACACATATATGTTATATCGTTACAAATGTATGTCATATCTGGGATTGTGCAGAATTTTGGAGAAACTATCTGTTATTGAATAATGCGAAATCTTTAATCTATGATTGGACGGAATAAAAATAAATTTAAAGTAGCACTGACCTCACGTATGGATTTGTAGACATTAAAAATAAAAGCGAAATGTGTGTCTGGCTTTCACGGCCGATGTGTACAACTAAATTTGGCGAAAAACTACTATAAATGTTGCACAAATTAAAAAGTTTAAAAACAAAAACAAACTTCTGAAAATACCATTTCGAACAGATTATTAAGTTATTCCATAAAGTAATTTCTCCTAAAATTTTCGTAAAAGTTTTGTTTCCTCACAATGGTGAAGCAAAGAATTTTCAGCTCAGGAATTTCAGTTAGTGGAATGTGAAATGCGCCAGAAAATTTCTTTTATTACAAGGAAATTCCTGTACGAAGGTTAGCAAAGTTTTACTTTATAAACTTGTGGTTTTATGTCCATTAGGTCCCATTATAACTTAGCGGTTACCGCTATTACTTAAGCGTGAGAGTTCAAACTTTTATAAGGAAAAAATACTATACAAAAAATTCTAGCAGTTTTACTTTGTTTATTTGCCATTGCGCATTATGCTTACGGCTTTTGCTATTGCGCACGCTGAACCGATTTTTATGGAAAATAAAACTGTAAGTACTTTCTAGACTTATACTACTGTGCTTATACTTTGTAAATACAATATCCGAATCCTGATTCTGTAATTATGAGAGGTAATTTCCACATACCCAACTCGTGGGGTTATTGACGATAAGGTTTTTTGTATAATCTACGGCTGACATCTCCATCTACTTACGGGTGCCTCCCGGCAAACAGATTTGCATACCCTTGAGCGTTCTTCGCGAGGCAAAACGGTTCGGTGGCACGTGCAATTCCTGTTCACTGTCGAACGTAGCTAAAATTTGTTTTGGCGACTAATTCCTTTTCTTCCAGCATTTTTTGCCATCATGGTAAGATGTAAGAATTTGTCCTTCTGGCTAAGATCTTACACAGATGTGTGAATCCAACCATTTTCTATTAAAAAGGAATATTAAGATCAATTAACAATTCAGTTGAAAGAAACCGCTGTCAGACATTTAGATTTGGATGAAGTAGGTCATATTTTGTACGACGAAATTAGAGCTCGTTATATTGCACACCGCGATATTTCACATTGTCATGTCATGGGCTTTTCATTAGCCGTGCAAACAATTTGAATCGCGTGACAATGACGATATTTGACATCCATGTTTATGACAGAAAGGACAAAGCAACAAAAATTCGCCTTATTTTATTTAAGGTAAAGTCATAAAATATTCAAAACCTTTTTTAAGGCATCGCTCGCCTGTGAATTTACTTGTAAATTATGAGTAAAAAAAGGAAAATCTAGTAGGTAGTTATAAAATAAAAACTTTTTTGTTTGGAAAAGAAAAAAATATTATGCTCGACCACGCCGTTTCGGATCTGTGGCGCCATGGTTCGGGGTCGAAAAATCAAAAATTTGAAACACTACATCTCGGCCGCCATCTTGTTTTTCCAATTTTTTCCACTTTTTCTAGTAATCGTTTTCTAATTTCTTCAATCACTGCGAGTTGTAACGGAATCGGTTGGAAAACAAAAGAGTTACAACAATCACGTCGCTATAGCTCATCTATAGTTGGCGCGTGAGTTGAATGCAGAGTAAATGTATGGTGATACATACATTTAGTCTGTAGGTGTCGATAATAAGTAACTTCAAGGTACTTCTGGTGTAATCGTGCTTAAACTTCGTACAAGCCGGACCATGTCCCGGAAAAGGCGCTGTTAATAGTTTTGTAACTGGACAAGGCACGATCTAGGAACAAAAAATTATACCACATATACATGTGATGCAATTTCTTGCAAGCCTGTTAAATTAAAACCACAGTTTCATAACTAGACTTGTATAGTTTAATGTCTGGAGGAGAACTTTAATAAAATCTTTTGTTAGTTCTTAAAGGGCAAGATAATTTAATTGTAAAGTACTACTTTCTACATTCTAATAAAAAGTATCAGAATTTTGATGTAGAAATAATCCAATATCCGTTCTACAAATAATGTAAATCTCTCTAACATTCAAATATAGACACTACATAAGTTAGATCCCGGGTCCATCCATTGTTTTAATTATTTCAGAAATGTATACATGGGATTAATTGGGAAATTTGTTCCTTTGTTTGTTTTCCACTGGGTTTTATGACAAACAATAAGTAGCAGGTAGGCACATGAAATGGAAAAGGGTATATTATTTTGTTTTTACAGTGATTGTATGTTTATTTCGAGATATAACATGTAGGTATTACTGCCTAGCAATGAGAAAAATAAACTCCATGATTTTGATTATTATAAATAAGAAAATATATCTGTCTGTATGATACGTTTTCATGGTTCATTTTCTCAACCGAATTTTGATGGGCACAGGAAAGGTTGCATCCCGGGAATTGGCATAGGTTACTTTTTATCCCGGAAAATCATATTTTCCACAGGATTATTTACGAAGTTTAATTTTTTTTTAGTGATTATTAAATAGAGGACATGCCAACAGACGTAATATCGACGTCTAATGCTTATGGCTTATAATATTATGTTTGATATATAACCATTATAAAATCCATTTAAGTTAAAAAGTGCGTTCACCTTTGATGACGTCACAATTTAGTATTTCATGCAAAATCTTATACTAAGCGTGCGTCTTGAATAAAGTACCTGCAGGGCAACCGGATAAAACACAGACAGCTACAGTGTAACGATCGCAATCACCTCTGATTGGTTAAAACTTTTCCACTATTGGACAAAATCCATTGACGCAGCAATAATACCATAAATTCAGCCAATCACAACAATTGATACTGTAACAATGACTGGCTGATTTGACCAGTTGTCAAATACCCAATTCTGCTACTATACGTACTATAGGTAGGTGCCATCATCACCGGTCGGCTGAATCACAACAAAAGTCCATTAGCTCCACCAAACGGGTGGATTAATTAATTCACACACTACACACGTGTGACCTGCTATTTGATTATGGAAAAGCCGCATCAATCATTGTTACTATCTTAATAATCGTCATAAATGGCTGAATGGTACTTTTGCCTGGTGGGAGGCGTACGGCCGTGGCTAATTACCACCCTATCGGCAAAGACGTGCCGCCAAGTGATTTAGAAACCGAATAGGGTTTAATATAATTCCTATGCCCCTAACAGCCCGCTACCAGCGACTGCATCATCACTTACCATCAGGTGAGATCGCAGTCAAGGGCTAACTTTTAGTGGATAAAAAAAAACTAGTTTATTGCAAGAGTGTATTTTGGGAAAGATCACGATTTACAGCTAAGTAAGAGCCAATCAGAAATGATTGTGATCCCCACAATCCAGCCGTCATTTTATCGTGATCGACCTTTTAAGTATAATGCTCCGTTGTGACGTGATTGAGGGACAAACAACAAACAAACACACTTTCGTTTACATAATATGGATGAGTAGTTATTTATAATATTAGTAGGAATAAAATGAGCGATTTCCTTTGCGTACTATTACTTGATGGCTTATTCAACAATTATTTACACTTTATAGCAAAATTGTTAATTTTTTTTTTTAATAATTCTATATAAACAAATCTCTCATTAAGGATCGTTTGAAGGTAGTTTTAAAGTAAACGAATATGTACTTACAACGCTTAGTTATTTTTTTTGGAAAATTGAATTTATTTTGATTTATTGAATATATATAATAAAAATATTTTAGATACTTAATTTAGAAATGAAAACAAAAATATATATTTTAGAATCAACAAAACGAGTCTTTGTCAAAGGCAAAAGAGGGCCAAACAAATAATCCTCCGCAACAAAGCTATAGGAATAATTTATTTACGAATCTTATAATTAATTTGAAAGGTACTTACCCGTACACAATTTTCATCGGAAAAATGTACAGAATACAGTATTTCACAAATTAACATCTAAAAATAGAATTAGAAAAATTAATTAATGAAAGAACTAGAAGTTTTAATTCGCTATAATCCGCCACAGTAGGTAAATCTATGGTAGGTACAGTGTGTATCTTGCACTTTTAATTTGCGATATTCTCCACACCATACAAATCTTCCAAATTATTCTCAACGTACGTTTTACTCCGAAACCGGAGCCATCTTCAGGAGAGGTTGACCGGACAATGCACGATTGTAAAGAATCCTACAATCTTGGTTGTCTTTAGATTTATCTACCGTGGCGGATTTTAGCCATTTAAAACTTCTAGAGCTTTCATTGTCATAGACTTACAACTGACACAGGCGTTGCGCCCAAAGTAACACCTGCTTCTATTCAATATTTAAAAAATAATTAATTTCAGTGTAGATTCGTAAAAATGCCTGCTACCTACGAAATGAAATTAGAGCTAAGAATTGCTGGCAAGTAATTCACAAAGTTAAAAGAGAGATTGCCGTCATGCGTATGGATAAGGAAATAAGTTATAATAATCACATCAATCTGAATTCCGAATAGCAATTGAGGAGTTAAGGTACTTATTAACCTGTCATATTTTTAACGAACTAATAAGACTGGTCAACCACCTAAATACCTGTTACGAAGCAAGATACCTGCTATAGAGTTGTTAACTCTTACAAACTAAATATTAATTCATCAGTCTACAAGAATCTTTCAATTTGCCTCCTCATCGAAACAGATATTGTCCAACAAATTATGAAGAGTTTTTTTATATGTTTTTGTATGTATTTAAAAGTACTACGTACGCACCTGCATTGTAAGAAAGCGTAAAATTAACTATATATTATTATTGTACTAAAATTATACAATTAAAAGTTGACATCACATGGAGTAACAAACATTCATCCATCCATCCGTCCGTCTATATCAAATTTCGTCCAGGGCCGTTAAGCCGTTCTGGCATGATTGAGTAACAAATATCCATCCATCCATATATCTATCCATCCATTCTACTTCTACAATTCTACATCAATGTATAGAAGAATAGAATTAAGACGTATAAATAAATAAAATCTTTATTGAATTTGATATTGGAATTACCATACACAGTGAAGGTAGAAACACAAACCTACTAGTAGTAAAGAAAAAAAAAAACTTACGAACTAGACTGTGACAAAATAATTTCAAAAAGAGCAACGGCTCAGCGTGATGCTGTTATGGTGTAGGTAAACCATATCCTAACATAATATAACAGCACTGATTTTCAGCCGATCCCTAAAAAGAGTTTTCGACGAGTTCGAGTATAGAATATAGATACGCCCACGAGGGCGATCTCTAACCCGGTGGTCCGATCAAATCAAAGAATCTAGTCTTTCATAACTGTCTGTCTACGATGCACAGCGTATGGCCAGCGATAGAACTTATTGGAGACAATTTAACCACCACAAGCTTACTATACAAAAGGTTGATCACGGTCCTTTAGTCATCATCAGGAGTGAGAATCGTTTTTTATCCAATTTTTTATACAAATTAGCCCTTAACTGCGATCTCACCTGATGGCAAGTATTGATGAAGTCTAAGATGGTAGCGGGCTAACCTGTTAGGGGCATGGAACGCTAAATCGCTTGGCGGTACGACCGAAGGCTCCCACCAGGTCAGACCAGGGAAAATTCAGAAATTATAAATTCCCAAATTGACCCTGCCGGGGATCGAACCCGGGAATTCCGCACGTTAAGAAAACAGCGCTCAATACTGCGCCACGGACGTCATCAGAATCTCATTCAAAGATAGCATTAGCCACATTTAGTTTCGCATTCTCCAAGCCTAGGGAACTAGCATTATAGCCGGCACAAGAGGCTTATGCTAATCCTGCATTGAGTATGCACTAACACACTAGCAAGTCTTGTAAGGTGGCTAATTAATAATTCGCGCCTGTTTGCGATGCAAACTAGACCAAGGCGTAATTACAGACCATCCTGCCTTGACTGGCATTTCGATGCATACTCGTTCACCAATTTATGGTTTGATTTATAACAAAAATATTGATACAACTGCATAATTTGATAATAATTTTCTGATGGTAATCTATGCTATCTATACTTCTATATTATATAATATAAATGCGAAAGTTTGGATGTATGGATGGATGGAGGTTTGTTACTGTATCAAACCAGAACGGCTGAATGGATCTGGATGAAATTTGGCACAGAGATAGATTATAGTTTGGGATAACACATACTTATGCTACTTTTTAATACGGAAAATTAAAGAGTTCCCGCGGGAACCAAAAACCTCAATCCACGTGAACGAAGTCGCAGGCATCAGCTAATCAGAAAGTAAAATGCGGTAATAGCACAATCTGTTTACTGTGGTAATAGCCTAGTGGTTAAGAGACCCGGCCTCCTATTCGAGTGGTCGTGGATTCGATCCCTAGGCACATGCATCTCGGTGAAAGAAAACAAAGTTCCCAAGAGTTCTTCTATATTTCTGAATTCACACTTGGCCAGCGTGGTGGACTATGACCAAACTTTTCTCATTCTGAGAAGAGACTCGTGATAACTAATGGGTTTGATAAAGAGAAACTGAGGGATCTTCTAGGGTTGCAGTTAGTTAAATGAGAGTTGAGATAAATAAACAGCCAGCTACTCTGTGTGAGTATATTACATCAAAAACATTTCTTAATTAAAATACTGCCCCAAAATAAAATAGTTCCATATCTATTAACAACGCCATTCATTTTGTCTGTCAGGTCATTCCAAATTGTTGCCATATACTCATTAAAATGCCTTTTTTTAATGTCCCACTCCGTAATAATTTGTCCTGGATTAAATTTATTGGATTTCGAGCTATTAATTTGAACAGCGTTCGACGTATTTGGGCGTTAAAAATTTACAAATTAGGCTGTCTGGGAGAGATATATGAGATTGTTCTAGTTGGAGAAGAATAGGTGTTAAATACGTAATTAATCGGTTTTCATGACCTTTCTTGTGATAAATACCGTCCCCTCTCGTGAAGAATTTGGTGTAAGGAAATCATATTGGTATGTTTTTTATTCCTCTTCAAGTTAGCCCTTGATCTCACCTGATGGTAAGTGATTATGCAGTCTAAGATGGCCTAACCTGTTAGGGGTACGGCAGTTACATAAAAACCCAATAAATAAAACAGGTTCTACATGGCATGATACCGGAACGCTAAATCGCTTGGCGGTAATTCTTTGCCGGTAGGGTGGTAAGTGGTAACTGGCCACGGCCGAAGCCTCCCAGAACAGACCGGACAAAATTCAGCTATTAAATAGTCCCAAATTGACCCTGCCGGGAATCGACGAGTCCGCAACGGGAGCGCCAGGCCGTCAAAAAAAAGAAAATGTAAATTACACTTAGATCTAGATATTTTTTAATGAGATAGTTTGAGTGTCTGATACGTTTTCACGGTCAGGAGGGCCGTGAAAACGTATCAGAAAGACATACTACATCCGATTTATTCGTAATTTAATACATACATCCCGGGAAGGACATAATATGTAACATTTACCTCGTAAAATCTAAAGACATGGCATATTGTAAGTCGGTAGGTTGGTATGTTATATAATATAAGAGCACGAGTACATTTAAGCTTTAGTTTAGAATTATTTATTTACTTACATGAAAGATTATCTGTGTATAATAATTATTATAATAATTGTTTTATCTTATTTAAAAACTTTTTTAAAAGTCATACATTAATATACTAAATATTAACCTAACTATAAAATAAATTTAAAATAAATGCTTAAATACCTACTAACAAAAAATAAAAATATACCCTAGTCAAAATTACCACCCCTGGTCAATCAGCTTACATCATTGCCATGCTGAATGGCAATGACCTCTGAACCTTGGAACCAGGTAGGAACCAGAACGTGGGTCGCAGCAGCCTTTATCCCTTATACGATGGCCGATCTCTTTTATAAAATTGAAATAGCTCAATGATTATTATGAAGGCCTAATCATGGGTCTTATAAGCAGTTTCTACTTAAAGAGATATTTAGCTGTAAGCTTCTTTTAGTTAGAAAACCTTGTAATTTGTTTGTAACTAGTTTGATTTAGTTTTGCCCATTTTGTAAAGTTTCAAAAGTAAAGCAATAATAAATTTGTGTAACTAATAATTTCCTCCAGTTTATTATACACAAAGATTCTACACCCGAGTACACGTTGTGTGTCACTCGTGCCATTGTTATATTGCGCGATAAAATTTGTAAACTGAATATTCTAGAAATATATGAGTGCATGTTTATTTAAATGAGCAATTTTTCATTTTCTATGTTTCCGCTTGCCAAGCCGCTTTTCCGGGGGAAAATATTAAAGCAAAAATGTCGTACTAAAATAAAGCGTTAGTCATTTAAATTATTAATTTTAAGATTTATTTACACTGCGGAAAAATTTCATCCTCGAATTTGCAGTCCTCGTTATTTTTGTCACGTTTACTATGTTTTCTCATGCTTTATTAGAATTATGTTAAGTACGCCAAAATGGTTGTTTTCTTTTTAAACCTACTACAAGTAAATCGAAGCGGACTAACCTGTTAGGGGCAAGGCAGTTGTATTAAACCCATACCCCTAATCGGTTTCTACATGGATCGTACCGGAAAATCGCTAAATCGCTTGGCGGCACGTCTTTGCCGATAGGGTGGTAACTAGCTACGGGCGAAACCTCTCAATAAGGCAGACCAGAGAAAATTCAGAAATTATAAATTTCCAAATTGACCCTGTCGGGAATCGAATTCGGGACCTCCGCACGTTAAGACAATAGCGATCAACACTGCGCCAGGGAGGTAGTAAAATTTGTGGTTAGAATTATTTTACTAATTTTTCACTATTTTTTTTCAAGATAATGAGCGGAAACCTAGTGGGAACCTATTTTGATTGTTTTTTTGTGACGCGAAGTTTGCTTTCCCTTCATAATAATATGTTGTCGTCGTCATTTTTAACGAGATGTCAACCGATAGACATACGCTGCTGGATATCAAATAAGGTCTCTTGTAGGTTCCACCCGAAAGTACTTTAATCCAATGTAATTAAATTATTTCATTGTGATAATGGATTATATATCAGGGAAATTCAAGTGAAAATACCTAAATGGCTTCAATTGAATGAAGTCCTTATAATAACGTCGGAGACAATAATACTCCTCACCGGTGCAAATAATTAATCTCTTTTGTTGTTTAATACTAGAAGCCAGTGTACCGTACGAACGGTAATTAAAATCGCGAGGATTTGGTGCCAGGGCAAGACGTTTTGTTACCGGGGAGGTGTACGTCTAGACGGATCCTATATTTAGGTACTGAAGTGGCAGACAAAAGCTCTTGCTCTCCATTAGGGTTAAATTAAATATTTAACAATAACATTGTTTTAGTCAATCTATTTATGGTTTAAAAAAAAAATTGTATTAAAAAGGATGAACAAGTTATATAAGAACGCCTGTAGAGCTATTACGGTAGAATAAACAGCCATGTTTCGCTCATTGGCTTCTTTTCATAGAAGGAATACCATAAATTCCGTCAATCATAGCAATTGACATCGTAGAAATGACAAATGCAAATCTGTAACCATCTATTTAACCGATAACCAAAATGGACGGTGACTGGGTAGGAGTCGTTATGGATTAATTGGTAGATTGTGCTGCAATAATGATTTAGGAATCCGGCGAACGTCGCCTTTATTAAATTATACCTACAATAGCTTACGCCCGCGACTTCGCCTGCGTGGACTATACTAGCTTCCTAATCCTACTTTACCCGCTTAGGAGTTGAATTTTTAAAATCCTTTCTTAGCGGATGTCTGCGTGATGTGTATTTATATTATAGCTATCTGCATGCCTTTTAGCCCGATTCGTTCTGTGATTAGAGCTGTGCGGTGATAGATCAGACAGTCAACTTTTCCTTTTATATATTTAGATTAGATTAATTGATGAACCTATTTTTATTTAAATGTGATACTCCGTACGGGGCAAGTTAATTGTGGGAGTGTGGTCTGCGTGGTCCCGTGGTCCCTTGTCTCGTACAGCATTGTTCGCCTCGGCCTCTTATACGCTCCAAGTATTTTTACCGTACGGTACTTTTTGTAGGCATTTTTTTAAATGTTTCGCACTCGGTTATCGGTTGTGTGAGTGACACTGTATTCAGTGGTCTTGAGTACTCCGTCAACTGTTAAAATGTAGGTAGGTTAATTTTGTAGGCATACTTATATAAAAAAATGTCCGTCACTTAGCAACACGCTGCTCAAACCGTCGATGTGGCTGGATACTTGTGATTTAGCAAGTAGCTCTTCCCTACGTAATTTTTCTACATAAATAACGTCACCTAGAAAAAGGAATACCAGAAATTCAAATGAAATCCCTAAATCTACGCGGACGAAGTAACAAAATGAAGGGATAAAACTAATCCATACTAATATTATAAATGCGGAAGTCTGTCTGCTACGCTGTCAGGGGCCACCTGTTCAACTGATTTTGATGAAATTGGTACATGGATAGTTTGTATCCTGGAGAAGGAGATAGGCTATAGGCATTAATTCCGGAAAACTAAGGAGTTTCCGCGGGAATTGAAGAACTTAGTCCACGTGGACGAATCATAGTCATAAATATAGCTATGCCTTCTGAACTAAACGCCCCTTAATAACAAAAACTAACGTAATAAAAGGAAAAAAAAAATCTAACGTAAAAGTTATGTTCAAAGGTGGCTCTATTACTATGCAAATAGCTGTTATTAGCTATAATTCAATTTCGGTTTTATGATTTACCGCCGTTTAATGGCCGCCGGGGACTTTCTGTGATTACCTACTAGCTATTTTTAATGATTATTTTATACTGGAATTGAATGTAATAGCGCTAATGGTCGAATAGATTGATAAAATCTAAATTAAATTTCAGAAGCCTTCTTATTTCAATATTATAGGAAGGTATCCTTCCCTTTTAGTCTTACTGGTATTGAAATAAGATGTACTTAACTATATCACTTAGGTAACTAACTATATGCTAAGCCCCAACTAAGAAGATATATCGTTTCAATTTCAACTAACATATACCTACCTTCCGAGTGGTATTCGAGATAATTCAAATTGAAATGCGGTTTCAAATATCATAAAAGTGATTTTTGCGACAAGATCTAGTCTTGCCAAATCTCTAAATACTTCCATCCGACGACTTATTTCGTGTGGGCTTTTTGACATTAAAGTGGTATTGAAATTATTTGTGTCTAAAATTGGAACTCCAAATAAGCTCGATGAATAAGATAAGAAATGTTTGTGCCACGTTCAAATACGTTGCTTTTCTATCTTCAATTTAGAGCTCGAAAATTTTACTCGTGTTTACAAAATTCTTCAGACAGCAATGTTCAAAACAGGCGTCTGTTAAACATAATTTAGTTCACGTTATCTAGCGCTATTTCAAAAGGGTAAAATCTTACAAAGATCTCGACTTGGCGGGAGCTTTTGTGGAAAAACTGTTTATTTAGATAGCGAAGAACGATTTTCTCGCTTAGATAGAGACTAATGTTACTGACTACTTAGCGATTTTGCTAGAGGCTTCGGGCTGTTTTAGCCATCGTATCTATTTACTTATTAAATATCAGCAAGTTCGTGTTAATTACACTTTAACAAGTTAATTATCATTCAATTCAATACTTGGGACTACAGTTACATATGTGTCTACACTTGATATTATTTTTGTAATTTATTGTTATTTTCAATGCTACACATATACTTCTACCCAACACAGTTCTAACAAGCAATTACCATATTGATCCTCATAGTCGCACTCTACGCACGTTTCATGTCACCGGAGCATCCCCAGGAAATAGATTACTCGTCAAACAATCGCAAAACACTTTGTGTTGTGGGTTTTCTTGTGGATTATGATAGTAAAGTAAGCTTGTCTTTCTTAAAGTTACACTACAGTACGTAGCGACAAATAGGTATTCTTTGTATGAGGTTGTATGGAGCTGGGCCGACCTAAGCGACGCGGCATGGAGATGCACTGCGCGCCCTCATACAAACTCATACAAATAATATTTGCCGCTTGTCATGAGTGAAATGCCTGTAACTGCCTCGTTGGTCTAGTGGTTGGCATGTTTGACTGCGGCCGACGAGGTCCCGGGTTCGAGTCCCGGGTCGGGCCATAATTAAGTATCGGGTTTTTCTGATTAGAAATTCCTGGTACTAGCCCGGAGTTAGGAAGTTGGCGGTGTTTCACCTCCGTGCCTCAGAGAGCACGTTAAGCCGTCGGTCCCGGTTATTATCACTAACATGATAATAGCAAACACAACATAAGAAGGACGAATAAACAAGAATATAATCAAAATAAATAGTTCACATACCAACAAATAATAAAATTAAGGGTGGACAAGAGAAAAATAACTAATAAACCAACACATCAACAGATTAATAATAAACTAGAAATGAATAAACTTACAAATTAAAACACAATAAATAAATCAATTATTATATACATAAATATCAATAAACCTACAAATAAAACACAAAATGCAAATAATTTACCACATTTAAATTAAATAACTAATTAAAACTAAGTGTAAGGACACAATTAAAAATCAGTAACAGTAACAACCTAATAATTTAATAAATAATAAAATTTTGCAAAAAAGAACACAAATAAGTATAATTTACGATTGATAAAAAATAGCTAGTAAATAAAGCAATAAATAATAAAATACTGCACAAAGCACATAATTAAAAACACTAATAATCAACCGACAAACTAAAAAAGTAGGCATAAAAAATTAAAAGTAAAAAAGGTCTCCGACCACCATGTCGGAGGAACCAGTGCCCTCTTAGACCAAGAGGTTTTAAAAAAAAAAAAAACGTGATAATAGTCGTTAAAGCCCGCCAACCCGCATTGGAGCAGCGTGGTGGGTCTAAGCTCTAATTCCCTCTCTCCTATGAGAGTGGAGGCCTGTGCCCAGCAGTGGGACGTTAATGGGCTGTAGTGGTGGTGGTGGTGGATGAGTGAAATGCAGAACAAATGTATTGTGACACATAAATTTACTCTGCATTCAACTCGCGCGTGAACTTTTGGTATCTTTTGCAAATATATCTGTATAGTTGATGGCCGAACGCTTATCGAGTATCTGACAAGGGTCAGGGAGGTTACTACCATCGCTCATAGCAGTATTATTGCTAAATGACAGTTTTATGTCACGTACCTTAACATCCATATTATAAGGATTTCTAGAACACAAACGTCAACAATATTAAACCGACACGTATTTAAGCGATGGTAGTATGCCCTCAGTGATTGATGATAACCATGACAATACTTTCTCTCTTGTAGGTAGGTACACAACATTGAACTGGCTTTTTTGTCTGTAGTCTCAAGGGTGGACTGAAATATGAAAGACCATAGAAAAGTTTGAAGATGCAAAGGACTGAAACTCTAAACGTGGTTATAACATATTTGTAATAACCATCTTTCCGCTCTAATAATTCGGAAGGTTGGATTAGGTACGGCAGTAGTGAAACGGGCTGAGTAACTATCAATCCTACGATAATAAAATAATAATGTAGCGTTAAGGCCGGCATATTCAGTACTTCGTATTTTGTTCGGCTTATAGTCCAACAAACTTATCAGACCCGGTGACAGCGTCGCTAGTATCTATGAAAAATAAAATAAAAGCAAAAACTAAACAGGCATAAAAATTAGTTCTAATTTTGGCCACTGGGTCAGATAAGTTTGTGGGACCTGTATTCTGTCAATTTAATTTTCTTTGGGGTGTTCAATTAAAGAGTTACCTTAACTATAAAAACCTATGTCACCGATTGTAACTCAAAAGTTTTGTCGAAATATGCCCGACTAGTTAATACGTTAGAACAGCGTTATCATTCGGTCTTCTTTTTCTGTGTATTTCACTCTATAACTGAAAGTTGAAATATTGAGAATTTATAATAAGTTTTTGATTTTGATTGAAAACCTTTCAAGTTAAGTTAACCTTTTAAGTTATGAAAATGGACAGCAAAAGGCAATACCGCGTAATAGCTTTTGTTTGGAATGTTATGACGTCTTTCATCAAATAGTGCATGGATTTTTAATTTGCATGGATAAAGTAAAATTATTTATAGACATGGAAAGTGGCACAGGTAACTTTTTATCCCGGAAAATTAAAGATTTCCCACAGGAATCAAATAAACTTAATCCACGAAATCACAGGCGTCACTAGTATTTTTAATAATTTTAGCCATATGTATGAGCTGTGTGTCAAAATGAAAGACCTCCAAATTTAGGCTAAATTCCATTCGTGACACCTATCAAATTCTGATATCAGACCATTTATCAGACCAGTGATCTATACGTGTCATATCATTGCATCCGACAGATCTCTTTGAATTGTACGCGACTGAAGGCATGTTTTGAATAAACCATGAGTTATTTCCAATTTAGCGTAAAAGCTTTTCATCATAAAAGCTGAATCAATCGTTATTTTTATTTTCACAACCAACGCGGTTAACAATAAAATGTATGCCAATAATGATGACAATAGCACTTACATTTTCATGTAACTAATATAATCATCAATAGTATTAGTGCCAAACATTTTTTGCGAGATATTTCACCGTGGTGAATTGCCTCATCTGGTGACAGAAGGGCTGGCTCATTTTTTGCGCAAAGGCCTGGCTGTCCAGCGCGGAAATGCAGCCAGCATTCTTCAATCATCAATCATCATCATGTTGTAGTTCTCATGTATCACGTCACTTGATAGGTACGTGAGAACTACAACAAGATTTTAAAAAATGACAGAATTAAATATGTGCTTCTGAGCATAATTTAATTTCGATACAAAATTTTGAAATAAAAATAACTAATTTAATAGTAGGCACTTAATGGGGGATTGGTACCTTAATAAGTCGGTTTTTGTCGACCTTCCTGGCGTAGTGAGGTGGCCGGTGTGGTCCTATTAGTCGAAAGTCAAACGTTTAATTCCCGGCTGGAACTAAATGTTTTATTCCGGAAATATTGCCTTTGGTCGTGTCACTACCCTACCGGTAAAGATGTACACCGCCAAAAATTTTAGCGTTCTAGCATAGAATAGGTAATAGTACCTAGTTCTAGTACGATGCCGGGTAGAATCCGATTATGGGATATGATTGCAACCATAACTCTATAAAGTTAGTCCACTACCATATAAGACTGTATTCTTTTCCAATAGGTAAATCTTGTAGTAGAATAAAATAGGTAGGATATTTCATATCTGCCAAAGAAAATAATATCTAATTTTATTTGCGAAAGATATTTTAGTATCAAGTCGATTCCCAAATGTTTTATATTTTTTGCTTCGAGCTCTAGGCTACTTTCTTTGTTCTCTTTGAAAATATTTATACCGGATATTAAATGAAAAGCTGAATGACGTATAATAAATTTGTTTATTGACTTGAGAAAAAAATGCTTCTTCTATTCCAATGAACGAAATGAATATTAAATAGATAACATTGTTTTCTTTCAATCAGCTATTTAGATTTATAATATTCTTTCAGTGGCCGTATATTTTACTATGTAAAAAAGATGGAAACATTAGATATACCTACTCTTATAGAGTGGATTCCGAGTGAAAAGCGTAGATTGGAGCAGTGAAAATATTAATCAAAAACTATCATTGCGCAAATAGAATTTACATTATCTGCAGTGCTATGTTTCTATAAAGTCTATCTTTCTTCAAGCGATCTTTGAATGCTGGTGGTGTTGTGATATACGGTGTTTTTATGAGCAGTCAGAGTAGTGAAAAATTTAAACTTCGACTCACAGTTCCTTCTTAGGTTCACAAAAAAGAACGATTTCCTGCTGATTTTTCCGTGGAAATCGATATGCTGTAAGAAACAAATGCAAAATTTTTATTTATTTAAAGTTTCAAGACTCGTTACAATAATTCTAACAATCAATTTCAAATAAAATAGTGTCGTTACAAAAAAAATATTAAAAATCATAATAAATAAAAACATAGTCACAATATCGTACAATTAAATTAGAATAAAAAATTACTACCATTATTACATAAATTAGCTATTACCCAAATAAGAATATTTTTCGCCTCCCATAAAAAAAACACCTATAGAATAACTATACTAATATTATAAATGCGAAAGTTTGGATGGATGTATGGATGGATGTTTGTTACTCAATCACGCCGGAATGGCTGAACGGATCTGGATGAAGTTTGGGACAGAGATAGATTGATTTGTAATAAAACATAGTTTTTATCCCGGAAAATTAAAGATTTCCAGCGGGGACCAAAAAACCTTAATCCACGCGGACGAAATCGCGGGCATCAGCTAGGCCTAGAGAAAGTCATTTAAAGAATTCACGAATTTAAACGATCACGTTTAGATTAAGTACGACCAAATTGCGAACAATAAAATGAAGAACAAATTGTACATATAGCGGAGGAAAGCGGTTAATGTGAAATAAAGCCTGACTGGCAACTGGCAAGGCAAGGACGCTCGGATTAGGAAGTTTAATGCCGCTGAACGAGCTGTTAACCGGTGTTCATAAAGTTGTAGACGAATATCGCGTACACGTTCAACATTGGTGCTTCCTGAAATTTTCATTTACATTTATTTATTATAACAGCCTTGTCAGAAAATTTGTAATGTTTGTTTTCACTTTGTTTTAGAATTACTTATGTTTTTTAAAATCATTTATATTTGCTTGTACTAGAATAATTAATTAATTACTTACTTGTAAATTAGCAAACTGGTCGACCATATTGAAAATTAATTTAATAATACGACACCGGAAATTACATGTTAGAGTTGCCATTTAAAATAGTTGTTGTCCTTTTTGTTCCCTTTAAGTGTACGGTTGTGTTAAAACCATAAGTACTTAAAATATTTATTAGTTAAAACTTAACAACGTCCACGTGGCAAGGATTAGGCCACTGGTAAGGAAATAGCCATAATATGATATACCATGTACCGCTTCAAGCCATAGTCGATTACAGAGTACACAATAATGTAAACAGTACTACTCGTAACTACACAGCCTTTAACTCGAAACACGTTAACATGTTCGTTACAGAAGCAATCATAAGTTGCCTTTCATTAAACTCTCAGTCCACAAACAATCGGATATTTAGTAGTACCGGCTGTGTACCATGGAGTTAGGGCGTGGAGTAGCAGACCTCATAACCCGATATGAAGTATGAAGTATGAAGTATGAAGAACCTCATATGAAGTACTCGAAAAGCGACCGGGCTTCAGTTATAAAATATTGTTACCTTGTAACTAGCAACCACTTAATAACATACTAGATGATACCAGCGACTTCGTTCTCGTGCATTTAACTAAATTGAATAAAAAACTTGTAACTAAATTGAATAAAATCACACCCATCTAGGCCAATTTACTGAATGAAGAGCTTGATTTCAGGCTTGGCTTATTTAATGTGACATTGTTTTCTAGTAATAATATGATAACTCTCTGGTGTTTACAAACTGAAATTGGTTTATACCTTTTGTCTTATTGGTTTATACCCGAAAGAATCGGATTTACTCCGGTTTGTTGCGAAGGGAAAATAAAATTGGGGAGCTCAAAGTTTAGCCCCATTTACATGAAGAGAGCTTTTTGCCACCACTCGTTTAAGTTTTTGAAATTGCAGAATAGAAAGCTGAGGATAGCAAGTTGGTAGATTCACTTGACGATTCAAAAGCACTAATGTAAAAAAAATTCATTATAGAACATTTGAATTTTGAAGTGACCGTGGGCAGACCAGTCTGTCTGTCGCAGACCCGATGGCAGTCGCACTGTTGGATAAAATTAAAATATAAAATTTTTCAGCCCTCTGTACTGATAGGTACAGTTAGACTGACGGTGTATTGTGTCGCGCTCTCGGCAAAGCCTATATTATGTCCAGTTGTGGACGCTAACAGGTTGATTGATTGAATTGTAAAAGTAAAACACGACTTTTAATTTAATTCTTCTCCTCTACATGCGTAGGTAGTTTAAGTAGGAGTAAGCCGTATAACAAAAGCTTGCAAAGAGGATTAAAACCCTTATTATATCGTTTAGGATTTTATTATTACACGTTAACCTTTTATCTATTGCGGCATCGTTATGAGTGGTATCAGAAGATATATGCACATGCAATCGCGAATGAATTTTTTTCTATGCTATGTACAACATTTTTAAGGTGAAATGTTTGACTAGGTGCGCTACCTACTCTACTAAATATGGTATTTTTATTGCTATAGATAAGTACCAAATTCTAAGCTCAATCCGTTTGAAAACCTAAATCGGTCTACGTTCGATTATCGGGATTATACTCTCGGGACGGTACAGTAACCCTCTCTATGTAAATAGGGCTTCATATTGAATGCAAAGGTAATATGGAGACAAATGTATGTAAATAAAGCAAATATACAGCTTTATAAGGTGCGTTGCCTCCATTTGGATGTTTCAATGTAGATTATGAACTCAATAGAGATTTGAATTTTCTTTCGTAAAAGAAAATACTTACGAGTTTTTAAGAAAAGAAGAGTTGGAATATAAAATGATAAAATGGTGTGCACTTGCGTTCATTGTAATTATTTTAAAGAAAATACGAAAGAACTAATTAAAATCCCAGGTTAGACAAATCCATTTAATATTTTCCTATCACTACAATGAGCAGTATAATATTCAAATAATTTTCTTTAATATATAATATTCAGAGCTATTTGTAGATGATTTAAAAAAAACAAGTTTCGTCTTGATTCCAAGTTTGCTTGTGTATTTGTTCACAATATTCCTACAAAAGACATAGACCACTCTAGCATAAAAAACTAACAGACACACCGTTATAATAATAGCAATGTCGGATTGATTTATTAAAAAGTCTATAGGTATTAACTTTCTATATATTTTTGTATTAATTAAACCCTGTGCATGTAGTGCACTTCTTAATATAGAATTAGGTAACAATTATAACGCGGCATATTTGAAACATGGCAGCGATTCGAAGTCTTTACAAAGTAGAAACTGCAGATTGTCACGGAAAGTCAGGAAACACGACAAGTCTATGATATGTGGCCTTTTAAACAATACGCGATTAAAATTTAATTTCTTTAGGCGAATAATTTTCTACACAAAGTTGTAAGCCCTGACACGCAAGTTTAAACTTCCTATTCTCTAACTCAGTAGAATAAGTATCAAAAAATGAAAGCTTATTTGAAATTTTAAGTTTTTTTAATACATTGAAGGTTTGCTTTGAAATGTTATTGAAGTGAAAACTTCTTTAGCCGCGTTGAGCACTATTTCGTAGGGGATAAACTTGTAGATTCGCGTCACCGACACTGTTATCGACACCGTCACCGACACTGTCACCGACACTGTCACCCAAACCGTCACCGACACCGTCACCCACACCGCCACCGACACCGTCACCAACACCGTCACCGACACCGTCACCGACACCGTCACCGATACCGTCACCAACACCGTCATTGACACCGTCACCGACACCTCGCCTATATTGTTTATAATATTACATTCTAGCAACTTCTGTGTCTCTAACCATTCGATACTCAGATTTGTCTTGAGTAGCACGTGTCAAGAAAGTAGACCTTTCTTTACTTTGGTTGCGATTGGTTATGGATATATATGGTTGTTATATTGTTACATTGCAATTAATTTAATATACCTAATGTGTTATTTTATGTTGCTTCCTAAATAAATGTCCAAGTATTTGTGTTACATATTATTAGTTTGCATTTTAAAAACCTTATCCATCACCATACGCAAGTAGGTCTATAATACGTTACTGATTATCACCATTATATTTTATAAATAAATAACTGGTAAATAAAGTGTAGTGTACCTAAATTTAATAAATATTATTTGACTTTGACTTTAATAAATTATAAAAATACTAGCTCATACCCGCGACTTCGCTCGCGTGGTTTAAGTTTTTTTATTTCCGCGGGAACTTCTTAATTTTCCGAGATAAGATAAAGTAGCATCTGTCACTCTCTAGGTCCTAAACTATACCCATGCCAAAAATCACGTCAATCTGCTGCTCCGTTGCGGCGTGATTGAAGGACAAATCAACAAACCAACAAACTAACAGACAAACACGCTTTCGCATTTATAATATTAGTATGAAGTATGATACAAGATTATGTCCGCGTGTACGCAACCGTATGGGTTAGGGTTGCTGAAAACACCGTGTGCTTTTATAATTTTTCGGAAAAAAAATATTTGTACTTAATTGGTTTAAAAATACTACCTAATGCGATCCACGCAGATTATGTCGCGAACATCATCTACTCCCATAATAAGTCAATAATGTTGGAATGGGTGTACGAATAAACATTCAAAATACACATGCATAATGTTCGTCACCTACATAGCGATCGTCACTAAATGAAAGCCATCGAATAATTTTGATATGTATATTGCTGCTTTACTGTGTAAAAAAAAATGGCAGTCATAGGGACTGTCGATAGAAGTGAAAACGGTTTTAAGGTTTTTTTAAAATAATAAAAAAAACCTTAAAACTAAGGCATTAATGTTTGTATGTAGTATATTTTTATATTTTAAGACCTTTTGTCTTCGTAACAAGGCGAGGTGTCGGTGATGGTATCAGTGTATTTCGAGAAAGAAAATAAAAATGGCGGAACAGTAGGCAGGCCAAAATATTTAAACCCTGTTATCATTTATTTTGTTGTTTGCCTTCACATAAACGGTTTATATTTGATAATGTAGGTTAGAATAAGGTTGTGGTTTTCACAAATTGTGGAAACCGCAATGATATACGAGTGACTAATATAATACATTACCAAAATATATGAAATATTTGCATGAATAAAGCCTAACGCCTAACATAGGATATCTAATACCTTTGAACGAGCAATTCTTGAATATATATATATGTATGTATATGTATATATCAATGTATATCATCTGAATCTCGGAAACGGCTCAAACGATTTTCATGAAATTTAGTATGCAGTGGGTTTCGGGGGTGATTAATCGTTCTAGCTAGGATTCATTTTTAGAAAATGTCGTTTAATCCGTATTTTCAGGCAATGAAAAACTGCTACAATATGATTTGATGGTAAATTTGGCCACCGTCTACAAGGTTATAATAGTGGGAAAGCGGGCGGACCCAAAACCAGAAGAAACCGGTTCGAGTCCACAGTCTCCAATGATGAATGAATGTCTGAAAATGTATATAATAATGACCATATTAAAATACCTCACTGAATCTACTAACATCACTTTCTGATGCATCTATATAATTTTGTTTATTTTCAATTTAAGGGTTTCCATTTTATCAAAATCGGTTGATAAGATGGGCCGTCTGGATATGGCCCTGGATAGACAGACAGACACACTTTTGTAATTATGATATATGTATGAATGCCAGTCTGCCACATAAACCGTGTATTGAAATAGACAGCTGTATGCCAACGTGACCGATACCCATTAATAAATATCCAGAATACCCTTAGCACGTACAATGCCAAATCACAACAAAAGTCCCAACTCGTCGATGGACGGATTAATTAATTCATACACTTTAACGCCCTTGGTCAAGCATGAACCCTAACAATACTCACGTATTCAATATAGACAAGGATTTTCTCCAAAAATTGGTACTAGCTGAGCCGTAACTTCACTCCGCGTGTTTTTTTTTGGTTTTCAGCAGGTCAAGTGGGAGTTTTTTAACGCATTCGATCGCGACAACGACTAACTACCAACCTAAAATCTAAATGGAATTGATCGAGCGGCAACTGCTTGATAATTCCATAAAAATCTTAGTTAACGTTGTCACGATCGAATCGGAAGAAAATCTTCCACTAGGTACTCAGAAAATCCCGAAGGAAGTCTCTAGTTTTCTGGCATAAAAAGTATCCAATAAGTATATCAACGATCGAGTGTCAAAAATCCAATGGAAAAAGCTCTTGGATGTAAGCTATAAAGTATATCTGTGGCAATATGTATCTAATCAATAACAATACAATTTACCTTGCTAGAGTCGTGGACCTATAAAAGAACTCTTTGAGCCTATCTCGTGAAAGCTGAGAATGCAAAATGACGGAAAATTTAAAAAATAAGTCGGGTGTTCCTGAATGTACCAGAAATGTATTTTTCTATGTTTTATGTAAAAACGAGCAAAATAAGTTGTATGTAATTTATTTAAGTGTTGTATGGCCCCATTATGAAAAGTTAAACATTACTCGAATCTCAGTCTTTTCTTCTTTTTTTAAAATATAGTGTTGTAGCTTACTATGCATAGCAAGAAAATTCTACTAATATATTAAACAGCAGCATGTTTCCGCTATGGGGACGAAATCACCGTTAACCCTCAATAAGCAATAAAGAACCCTCGCGTAGCAATAAAATATACATATTTCAATCTCAAGGGCATCACGAATGACACAGCGTGGATATACAAATTACATATCGTTTTCTTAACTAATAAGGGTTGTACTGCCCAACTACAAAATTCAATACGACTCCAGATTTCTTTATACATATAATTCGTAACATATTGTGCACCCCACTTAGAGGGTTTTGAGGGATGCCTTAGTTAAACTATGGCCCTTTATTTCCATCCATAAATTAGTACATTCTACGGTGTCCATCGCGTCTGATTTGTACGTCACAACTACAGACCCATTTACCCAATGACTGGTAATCACTTACGTTAGGATCTATAGAGCGTACTTTGACTTGGTTGAAACGGGATGGACTTATGTGAGTAATATTAATCTGTCTCGTTTTAACCATGTCTTAAGTATAAGCACAGTCAAAGTTCGCTCTGTAGATCTCACCCTTAGATTAAGCTGCGTACACATGCTAGCGACTTTGATCGTCAGCGAATCGATGGTGATTTAAGCCTATTGTGTCCAGACAATAGGACCTTTGATACCTTTGCCTGTGCTCTGTTATAAGTAATATCCGATAAAATTAAAAGTGTTCTCAGCACTATTTGCATATCATATTATAACGATAGATTATATTGCAGCATTGCCAGCGACATCGCGATCGTTGCTATTATCACGTCCACACAGCAAATATAACATGGCTAGCAAGTTGCCGTCGACCAAAGTCGTTACAGTGTGTAAACGGGTTTAGATCGCTCCTAATAATAATTTATTACGATACCTGCAAACCTTGAAGGATTTGGCAGTTCATTATCCGCATGTTTACCCCTCGGTAGGTAAGCTAGGCTACAAAAAATTGTAGCGGGATGCAATTGCGTTTTAGTAGGATTGGTAGTTAAAAACCATTCTCTGAACTATTTAATGTCTGTTTAAAGTAAACATTTACCTACACAGACATGGCTTATAAACATTTTCGTCATAAATTTTGCATAAATAAAGTATTTAAAAATTAAGCAGTTTACTTTTTATTAGTAAGCGACAATTAATACTCGTAGGCAGGCGAAAACTATATAAATACCTACTCAATATAAATTCAGGGCAATAAGCTTTTGTTGTTTTCTACTTCCTGGGGTGTCTTGGGTTAATAAAGCGGTCATTTCGTACAGACATCTTACTGGCGGTCTGATATCGCCCGCGCCCTCGTTCGATCTTATCTCCGCATCATTACCGCTCTGCAATATGCCATCGTTTTCAGAGGACTTTACTCGGAGTATCCCTACGTGATCTAATCAGAAATGAGGCCATCCGTTGGAAAACCAGAGTAACTGACAAAGCTCGAAGAGTTGCTAAGCTTAAGTGGTGATGGGTGTGGCATACAGGTGGAAGAACCGATAGGCGGTGGTGGCCCAAGGTGCTAGAAGGACGATACCATACTAGATAGCGTAGCGTTGGCAGACTCCTCTCTGTGGGTGGACGGAATACATCAAGCGAGTCGCAGGAAGCCGCTGGATTTAGGCGGCGCAGCGTAAGACCGACGCGTGCCGTCCCTATAATATACCTGTGCAGATATCTAGCTGTGCATCTATCGGTTGACCGATACAGGGGTGTGAAAACAGTTAGGATGCCTTGCAGTCCAATTTAAAAAAATGCTCTGAGTGACGACCATGATGATGATGGCGATGGCCTAGGTACAGAAATCGACTCTAGGCATCATTTGTATCACTGGGTAAGTACACTTATGAGAAATTTAAAGAATAAAGTAATTAAAATAAATCTTTATTCACAAGTCCATTCACCCATACTAAATACTAATATTATAAATGCGAAAGTGTTTCTGTCTGTCTGTCCATCTGTCTGTCTGCTACGCTTTCACGGCCCACCTGTTCAACCATCATGATTTTGATGAAATTTTTTACAGGGATAATTTGTATCCCGGGGAAGGACATAGGCTACTTTTTATCCCGGAAAATTGAGGAGTTCCTGCGGTAATCAAAAAACCTTAATCTACGCGGGCATCATCTAGTATATAATAAATGCGAAAGTATGTCTGTTTGTCTGCTACGCTTTCACGGTCCAACTGTTCAACCGATTTTGATAAAATTTGGTACAGAGATAGGTTACATCCCGGGGAAGGACATAGGCTACTTTTTATCCCGGAAAATTGAGGAGTTCCTGCGGTAATCAAAAAACCTTAATCTACGCGGGCATCATCTAGTATATAATAAATGCGAAAGTATGTCTGTTTGTCTGCTACGCTTTCACGGTCCAACTGTTCAACCGATTTTGATAAAATTTGGTACAGAGATAGGTTACATCCCGGGGAAGGACATAGGCTAATAAAAGGCGGAAAATGTAATAGTTCCTGCGGGAATCAATAAACACCAATCCAAGCGGATGAAGTCGCGGACGTCATCTAGCAGTTAGTACTTTATAAAATTGTATCTCTACATTTACGACATATTTATGCCGCTATTCGTTTGAACGGGCGGTCATACGATACTCGGTCCTAATGCCTGTATTCGCGGGCTTTTGCGCTCATCCGTCATATTACATTTGGAGAGGGAATAAAAAACACAAACATCATTGTCTGTGTGTTGGTAAAGAGTTGGCTCGTAAACAAGCAATAAACGTCCCGTATATCATTGTGGGAGGGGACGCGAACAGCTATATCGTGGGTTACAGTAAATTCGCTTGTAAATTTTTTTACCAACTCAGCTGATTTATTGTTTCCGTTTAATTGTGCAAGTTTCGTATTTCTCATCAGTTTCAATGAGAATATGAATGCGAAAGATTTATTTAGTCTAGCCTTCATAGAAGTATGTTTGGCAGTTATTTTTAAAGACCCTTGTTGCAAAGAAAAAAAAATATAATGAAAGCGCAATAGCTTATCTTAAATGGAAGAAGAATTTTAGTACTTATAACTCTATACGAGTCCATAATCAATTAGTATAAGTAGGTATACAAATTAGGTACCGTTCTTTCTATGAGGTGTATAACTAACATTGACAATATAAAGTGTTCTGTGAAACACAATCTAGAGATTCTGTTTCACAGAAAAAAAAATTATTTTAGTTTGATTTAGAAATCAAGCTAAAATGGCATCTCTTAGTATATTAATATCTCTTGCATACTTCTTGCTGAAAGGGATGGCACTAGCTTTAGTACTTATTATGTACTTAGGTACATATGTGTAGGGGTAGGTACCTATAACAAAATTTTACACAGTATTTTAAATTATCAAAATTTTTAATAATTCCTATAATTTAATTCCCATAATTAATTCGATGACGCAGTGGTGAGGGTTGTGGTCTTATAAGTGGGAGGTTCCGGGTTCGATCCCCAGCAGGGTCAATTCAGTAATCTATATTTTCTGAATTTTCTCTGGTCTGGCTTCGGCTGTGGCTAGTTACCACCCTATCAGCAAAGACGTACCGCTAAGCGATTAGGCGTTCCGGTATAATAATAATAAATCAATGACGCCGTGTAGAAAACGATTGGGGTGTGGGTTTAATTTAACTGCCATACCTCCAACAGGTTAGCCCGCCATCTTAGACTGCATCATCACGTACCATCAGGTGATATTGCAGTCAAGGGCGTAACCTATTACTACTAATCGGCTCCCTGTTGAAACACGCATTTTGTAGAATTGTACAAGCGCTATAACTTTTTCAATCTGAACTTCTGCAAATTCAGAGCCCCCTACATTGTTATAGTATACTGCTGGTAGGCACTTTTTTCTGCTTACTCAGTTTTGTAGCCACTGTAATAAAGTAGTGGTCGGAAACCATGTAGCAAGACAGTCTGAAAAACATACAAGGTTTGTTACTCAATCACGCGCCACCGGCTGAACGGATCTGGCTGAAATTTGGCACAGAGATAGATAATAGTCTGGAATAGCACATAGGCTTTTTATCCCGGAAAATTAAAGAGTTCCCGCGGGAACTAAGTAAGTAACCTACATTCTTTCCCAGGATACAAATTATCTCTATACAAAATTTCATCAAAATCGGTTGATCAGATGGGCCCTAAAAGCGTAGCAGACAGACAGACCCTTATAATATTAGCATGGATATTTCACGAAGTACTTAGTGAACTTGTAACTTTGTAAGCCTGTAAACGTCTTTCTTTTTAGTAACTCTAAAGAATTTTAATTGTTTTACGACTGGATTTTTCAGAAATGATTTAAGTAATGACTGAAACTTATTTAGTTCAACGGCTTAGCCTTGCCATTCAACGAGGTAATAACGCCAGTGTTTTGGCCACCATGCCCATTAACGATCACTTGGACGGCGTGTATTTTTTGTAAATATAATTAGTTTTTAATTTAGATTTTAATTTATTTCTTAGTTTTAATTGAAATAAACTGTCACGAAACACGAAAAAATAAATATTAACATACAATTGGGCATAATACATATGACTGAAATGTATTTTTTCTCATTACAATCCATTTTCCTAACCGGCGCGGCGGTATAGTCCTGAATTATCATTAGTATTACAAACTTCCATAAATGCAATAAATACTTCAATTAAAATATTACATAGTATACCTACCTATACATATTTCAATGTTTCGGTTTGTGTAATAAACTTTCACCCACCACCAACACCACTAACAAGAAAATCCAATTGTAATTAAAAGATAAATTATGTCGCTACAAGTTATCCCCAATTCGCGACTCAATCCGGAGGGTGTATCAAGGAAATGAACGTACGACCGACGACGCTTACCTACAGAGATCTGTATCAGTCGCTGCTTCAACCGAAATCCTCATTCGAAAGACATTTATGTAGTACCTTAAGCCGGAAGGTAAACATCCTGCGGGAACGCACCCTTTTTGTGACAAGTTTTTATACTTCTTTACTTATAATATTTTATTTATTTATAGGGGTACAGAATTTTACGATACAAAGCCATGTTTGAAATTCAGAGTTATATTGGTTTTACAAGTATTTCTCCTCTTTAATTTTTAAGAGCAGTTATTGAGTTAATGCTAATTGCCCTGACACATTACGAAGTTTCAGCTGGCGCGCGTTTTACGACTACGATACAAACTACTTGGCTATTTACCTACAGCTCCAATATATGAAGAAGTATGTATGTACGAGTATGAGTCAAGTTAGTATCATGAAAAGACTCTACGAATATCATAATCCTATTATGTACCTAATCGTCTTTGATCTCTGTTACTAGTACATAGTACGGCGAGAACTCGGAAAATAATCTACGTACAGTAGAAGGTAGGTACTTGCTACTAGGTGTACCGAAGTTTTGTGTTTTAGAATTATCCGATTTTCACCAGGCCTATCTTCAGAAATATTCATTCATATTATTCATAATTCTTATGCGAAAGGACGTGGGATCCCACCGCATTAGTATCCCAAGAAAACTCCTACCATTACGAGTATGTGATTAATGGAAAGGGATCACGACCCCCAGTAATGAGGAAAACGACGCAAAGAGAGAGAGAGATCTTCAGAAAAATTGTATCTGTAGTTTTAGTAGATTATGCCCTCACTTGCCCGTTATTGAAAAATATAGATAGGGATATGTCCGACCCCGGGATTCAATCTATCTTTGTACCAAATTTCTTTGGAATCGGTTTAATAGTTGGGCCGTTTAAAATATCAGACGGAAGACACGAATACCTCTACATTTGTAACATTATGTAAGTACCTATGAATATTTAGATAATAAACATTATACAGAACTAAAGAAACGTCATGAAAATTTCTACTGCAATTATATATCAAGGTATAGGACTAAATAGGTACTAGCTATAATATAATATATTAGTTTAATGAAAATTCATTCATATAAACTCAAGTCACTTGTAACGTAGTGGGCACAATTTTGCGGAACAAATTCGAGAGCGTTTAGGAACAAGCAGGCGGGTTGTATAGCCCGTAGGGTCGAATCCCCTCTGAATGGAAATAGTTTCGGCCCGGGGGAATTACGATCAGCCCCGGGGTCACTGAAATGAATTCAGATTTTGCTTTTTCTATACAAATGTCGACGGATTATTGTAAGCCGTACCCGCTTTTGCTTATATACCTAGATTTAGTAGATATAAACATAATTTGGATATGAAATATTTTTACCTTTTGCCAGTAAGTGTACCTTATCTGTAGGTACCATGGGTAAATGGTTTTACCTTACTAAACCTTCGCAGAAATAAACGATACAATGGGATCTAGCTCCATAGTTGCTTACGATTTAAATAAATAAATAAATAAGTCTGTATTGACCCACGCAAAATCTAAGTTCAATTTTAGGAATCTATAATATATTATATAAAAGCGAAAGGTCACTTACTGATTCAACACGATATCTCAGGAACTATAAAGCATACAGACTTGAAATTTGAAAAATAGTTTCCTTCTGTGGTGTAGACGGCCGCTAAGAAACGGTTTTGAGAAAATTCACCACTAAGGGGTTGAAATGGGTGTTGGAAGTAATGTATGAAAGTCCTTTGTTTTTGAAGTTAGAGACATGAAAATTGGCAATTAAGTTAATAGCTATAAATAATAAAAACCTGTATAAGCAATTTTACGAAAATCTACCCCAATAGAGTTGAAATGGGGGTTCGAAGCTTACATAAGGGCTCCCAAGTTTTCGAAGTTAGAGACTTAAAAATCGGGATTTAGGTTATTAGTTTTAAGTTATAATAAACTGCATAAGTAATTTTACGATTATCCATCCCATAGGGCGTGAAATAGGGGTTGAAAGCTTGCATGAAGGTTGTAAGTTTTTGAAGTCAGCATTAAAGACTTATGGTCTTAAATAATAACATCCTGCCAATGCTATATAGCTGCTATAAGTAGGCCTTTTGCAGCGGGAAAATCTCATAGGAAATAAGAAATTGTACGCGGACGGAGTCGCGGTCGACCGCTGGTTAACTTATATTTGATTACTCAATTTAAAACTAGGTGTGGTCAACGGGCCACCTCCTCAGCCTTTGCATGTACCTAACATACTAAGCACCGCTGATTTTCAGAAGGGGTGCGTGGGCCGAGACTTCACCGACCATCACTGTTTGCAAAAAAAAAATTTTTTGTCATCTTAGCCGTGTAAAATAAGAATTTTTATTCCACCACTGCAGGTGCTTTTTCGGTTACACGTAGGCGTAGAGCAAAACGCCTTACTTAAATGCTCTTTATATCTATGGTAGGGGATCTCATACACATCAGGGAAATGTCTATGTAAAATTGTTGTAAAAATAACTCTGGATTCGTTTCCATTGGCAATGGGATAAACACCTACGACACAATTCAATAAAGCGTCTTTCTAGCGTAGCATCGATATAGTCTTCGCTTCGTCGTGTATAACATAGATATTAACTAGCGAAAAATAGCATTCTAAAATTGAGATGGTCGGTTGGATTCTGGATGTATGCAATTTTTATAATCTTGTTTACTTATTGCTACACTGAAATTTTTATTATAGTAAGTACAAGGCCTGATAACAATATTCCTCATAGATCCAAGAAAAATCTTAACCTTAATTCTTCAAATTTCAAATGCAAAAATATAAAACTTTCCACAGAAACCCAGCATTAAAATCCCGTTACACTTTTATCCTTTTAGCATAAAATACAAATATTTCGCTATAAAGAGGTTATTTTGTTTAACGACAGCGCGCCGATATCAACTGCGGCTGCAACGGCCGCCTTTTGTATATCAGTATGGTTAGTATAAGATTTTAAATCTCATCAAACTTTGATAGAATTCGCTCGTCGAAAAGCTTTACCGCTAACGAACTCAATTTACATAGACGGGCCCTGTCAAACAAAGAATGTAGACTTATTTTACTAACGCCATCTAGTCTGAAAAGCGGGACAGCGTTATGGCGGGGACAAGGACAGGCTTATACAGGTGACGGGCATACCATACAAGTCGGACGCCCACTTTTCAACTTTTTGCTATGAAAGAGCCCATCTAGTACCTACGTATATATCTATGTTAACCGTAAAATATTAATAGCTTTACCGTGATGAAGTAAAATTTACTTCAATTGTACATTAATTCAACACTTTAGTTTGTCCATACTCCAGAGTCTTGAGTAATACTCAGAGCTGACTGGCTTTAGAGCCTATAGAGTGATCAAAATGGAAACGTTGCAAAACTAAAATCACTGGGACTGAATACAAGACTTTTTCAGTGAACTTTAGATCCATTTACTGTAAAGAAATTGTGTTGATGGTCGAATTTTGTGAACTTTGCTGAGTAAAACAATATAAAATCACGCATCTATTAACCCTACAGGCCCGCTTCGAAATCACCTCCAATAACACACCACTTATTATCCGCGTAATTAGAGTGTAGTGTAATCGAAATGCAAGGTATTTCGTTAATTTTTGTATTCTTCTCCTAGTATTTATTATACATAAAGGCTTAAAATGTCGTTTTACGCCGGAGTATAGCCAACACTTACCACAATGCAGCTTGTAGAAGCAATCTATCTATCTATCGAAGCCACCATCTCACGCAGAAGAAGAAAGCTTCATGTCTTAAAGGTATCCGCATCAAAAACTTCATTTTCTCGCAATCAGTACACAAAAAGATCTGTACACTTCTACAATAAGATTAACAAATTGCTTAATATCTACCCCACTAAACAGTGTGACATAAAGAATATTTTGCATGGTGGGAAGCTTCGGCCGTGGCTAGTTACCACCCTACCGGCAAAGACGTGCCGCCAAGCGATTTAGCGTTCCGGTACGATGCCGTGTAGAAACCGAATAGGGGTATGTTTCTTTATTAATGTAACTGCCATGCCCCTAACAGGTTAGCCCGCTACCATCTTAGACTGCATCATCACTTACCATCAGGTGATATCGCAGTCAAGGGCTAACTTGTAGTGGATAAAAAAAAATTGACTGAATGATTAAAATCTAAAATATATTATGAAGAAACAGAGGCATTTTGGAAAAGTTATCTAAATTAATTTAAAGGTTAATAAATTATTTAAAAAACGCACTATGCACACTCACGTACAAGTATACACACCACACTAGTGTGTGTGTGTGTGTGAGTGCACACACAGTATGTGTACTCACACACACACACACACTATCCAATTTACATTGTTCATAATTTATTATCTATCAGAGGCAACATCGTACTTTATGGAATTGATATAATACTGCCCCATGAACCAACGGTTGCGGGAAATGGGTGGATGAAGAAGACGAAGACTGTCCATGCAGACTGATGGATGGATGGATGGATGTACCTACTGTCTGGAAGGATTAGCTAGTAGATATTTCGAAAAAACAGATTTTTCCTTAGTTAAATAGGATGCGAAAGTAACTAAGTAGGACTATTTAGTCTGTGATTGAAATTGCAATAAATGTGATTTAAATTGATTAATGGATTGGTTTCTTGTTCGAGTCCCGTATTTATAGATTTTAATATGCATTAAAGAATGCAGATACCTACATACTTACCTATTGGTGGAAAAGTTCAGAAATCTTTTATCTGAATAACACGAAATGGAGATAATTCGACTTTATAGAGGTTATTCCCGTGTAACTACGTCGCCCTGATATCAACCGCAGCCTCAATTTCCCCCATTTATATGCAATTCTGGTTGCGGAATAACCACTGATAATACAATACTTATTGAAGTAGTCACGGGGTAACCACTTGTAACATAAATATTGTATACTAGCTGATGCCCGCGACTTCGTCCGCGCGTGGATTGAATTATTTTTAATTATACGGGATAGGAAGTAGCCTATGTGTGTTATTGGCTATTGCAGACTATAATCTATCTCTGTGCAAAGTTCATCTAGGTCCATTTAGCCGTAATGGCGTGATTGAGTAACAAACATCCATTTGAGATTTTTTTGGTTCCCGCGGGAACTCTTTAATTTTCCGGGATAAAAAGTAGCCTATGTGTTATTCCAGACTATAATCTATCTCTGTATCAAAGTTCATCCAGATCCGTTTCGCCGTTCTGGCGTGATTGAGTAACAAACATTCATTTGACGTTTTTTGGTTCCCGAGGGACTTCTTAAATTTTCGGGATATAAGAAGCCTACGTGTTATTTCAGACTACGATCTATCTCTGTGCCAAATTTCATCAAATCAATCCGTTCAGCCGTTCTGGTGTGATTGAGCGTCACTCGTTCGTGTGGCATAAGTTTTTTTTCATTACTCATACACGGAAAGTAGGTCTGAAGTTGCCTGAGAAGCGGGTTGAAAGTAATACTTTTCAGCCCTAGGGAGAATCGTTTTCAACTGACAGCTGTCAAATAATTAAAAAAAACTAGTTAACACATTTTTATTGGAGTTCAAATGAAACACGACATACCCGAGTGCATCCATAGACAAGAAGAAAGATAGACTTTATTCATAAAGTAAAGACAACTGATTCATAGACATTCATAGACAATCATAGACAATACTTGACTATTAAAAAGCTAAATGCATAGCCCGCCGGCTAGGCCAAAGAAAAAAAAAAGGCGGGAAAATGGCAAGCGGCAATCCGATCTTCATTTGTTTTTCGAGTTGTAGAGTTTTGTTTAGGCTTCTGTTTAACAGTGATTTTTATTGACACAATGAGTTCATCTTTTGAGTTTATTTTGACTTTCCTTATATTCGTAATGAAAAGCACAGTGTTTACCTCGGGATAAAGACTTATTTAGTCCCTCGAACTATAGGCCCCCTCGCTACGCTCGGGCGCCAAACCCCGTCTCGGGACTAAATAAGTTACTTTCATCCCTAGGGTAACAATGTACTATTTCAATTCCCACAGCACTTCATTATTTTCCGGGATGAAAAGTAGCCTATGCCACTGTCCAGATCTTCAACTATAGGTACCCATGCAAAAAATTACGTTAATCTGTTGCGGCGTGATTGGAGGATTAACTATCTATTACACGTCCTTGGGGATAAAATTTACAAAAAAATGGGAATCAGGTATTTCTCCATTTCAAACCAAAATTCCAAAAAAACCCAACCAAGTTACCAAAAAATACCTAGTTTAATGGCTCTAACTTAAAATTAATGACAGACTTTCTTACAAACTTTCAACCCCTATTTTACCCTTTTGAGAGTTGAATTTTGAAGAACTGTGAGACACGTACTTTATTTTTTACCAAAAGTCAAAACACTAAGCTTCGTTGATATAACTTGAGCAATATTTTGAGAAATGAAGGACTTTCATATACAAACATTCAACCCCTATTTTACCATTTTACGGGTTGAATTTTGAAAAATTGTGATACATGTATTTCTTCATTTTTAACTCGCAGTTTATATACCAAGTTTCATGGCAATAACTTGAGAAATGAAGGACTTTCATTAAAAACTTTCAACCCCTATTTAAACCTTTTGGGGGTTAAATTTTGAAAAACTGTGACACACGTACTTTTTTATTTTTTACCGTAAGCCGAAAAACTAAGCTCTGTTGATATAACTTGAACAATATCATGTGAAATGAAGGTCTTAAATACCAACTTTCATCCCCTATTTCACCCCTTTAAAGAACGAATTTTCAAAAACTGTGAAACACGTAATTCTTCATTTTTAATTCTCAGTTTATGTACCAAGTTTCATGGTTTTAACTTGAGAAATGAAGGACTTTCATACAAACTTTCAACCCCTATTTTACCCTTTTGAGGGTTGAATTTTGAAAAACTGTGAGACACGTACTTCTTTATTTTTTACCAAAAGCCGAAACGTTAAGCTTCGTTGATATAACTTCAACAATATCCTGTGAAATGAAGGCCTTAAATACCCACTTTCATCCCCTATTTCACCCCTTTAAGGAACGAATTTTCAAAAATAATGAAACACGTATTTCTTCATTTTTAACCCACTGTTTATATGCTAAATTTCATGGCTACAACTTGAGAAATGAAGGACTTTCATACAAACTTTCAACCCCTATCTAACCCTTTTGTGGGTTGAATTTTGAAAAACTGTGACATACGTACTTCTTAATTTTTTACCAAAAGCCGAAACACTAAGCTTCGTAGATGTAACTTGAGCAATATCTTGAGAAATGAAGGACATTCATACAAAATTTCAACCCCTATTTTAACCCTTTGGGGGTAAAATTTTGAAAAACTGTGACACACGTACTTCTTTATTTTTTACCGTAAGCCAAAATACCAAGTTTCTTTGATATAACTTGTAAAATATCTTGAGAAATGAAGGCATTTCATACCAACTTTCATCCCCTATTTCACCCCTTTGGGGGTCGAATTTTCAAAAACTGTGAAATAAATATTTCTTGATTTTTAACTCGCAGCTCAGATATCAAGTTTCATGGCTATAGCTGTCAAAAAAAATTTCAACCCCTATTTTACCACTTCAGGGGTTGAATTTTGAAAAACTGCGACACACGTAATTCTTTAATTTTTATCGAATACCAAGTTTCGTTTATATAACTTGAGAATATCTTGAGAAATGAAGGACTTTCATGCAAACTCTCATCCCCTATTTCAACCCTTCGGGGTTAGAATTTTTAAAAACTGTGAAAGACGTATTTCTTCATTTTCAACCAGTAGCTCGTATACCAAGTTTCATGGATTTAACTTGAGAAATGACGAACTTTCATACAAACTTTCACCCCCTATTTCACCCCCTTAGGGGTGGAATTTTGAAAAATCCTTCCTTAGTGAGCGCCTACGTCACAAAAGAAACCTACTGTCAAAATTTCAAGTTAATAACCTCAGCGGTTTAGGCTGTGCGTTGATCCCTTAACGATTTTATATATATATTAGATTAGATTAGATATAATATGGTGTTTTTATATCTCAGGAGATTATTAGTAGGTATTTTTATATGAATATATATATATTTTTATATTAATTTTATTTATTTATTGTATTTCGATATACCAACGGCGAGTACACAAAGCTTAAATTAGCTTAAAAAGCTTTATATGAATAGTTTATATCATTATTTTACTAATTTACCTCAACTTTCAAATAAAATATGTAAGTGGCTGAATTATTAATTAAAGTATGAGAGTGTTGTCCTCGTTGCCCCGATCCAAGTCTTTAACTGGATTGGTGACCGATTTAGTAGGTGCCAATCTGGCTTTTACCTACCATTTATTCCTTGACCTGGAATTCGTTATAACGATCGATTTATGTAAGGAGTTTATTACTGCAAAGGAAAAACAAATATGTTTGTGTCTATCAAAGTATCAAACCAATTTAAAGTCGATTTTGCAGTCAAAATAATATCTGTGCCTGAAATAAATTTTAGAATTTTGGCCGATTTTCTATGCAAAAAGTATCAAAGTTCAAAAACGCCGAAATTACTCCTGAGAAAGATTGGAAATTGAGCCCTTAAAAGGAACACCAACGAAACAAAAACCAAAAGACTTCAAACTAATTCATCCACTCGAAGGACACTAGTATCTCACTTTCAACGACAATCAGCGAATAGGGTCTCCGAGTTCCACTAACGAACTTTCTTAACTACCTACCTACTCTTCATAGTAACGACGATGCAACTTCTTAATTAGGTCAACCGACGATTGCCGAACTTTACGCGAGACTGCTGCATTCATAATAAAGACAACGTATAATTATACTTCCACTTGCGAAATACTTTTATGGAATTAATGCGCGAGTTGCAAACTGAATCTCACAAATGAAATTGTTGTACAAATTAGATGCCCCTGACATTCAAGACGAACTCTAATTTCAAGGTTTAAAATGTGGAATTTTAAAATAGTGCAATATAATAACACTGTCTTAAAAAAATGTTAGTATCCTTTCCGCCTCACTTTCAACGACAATCCGAAACTATAGGACGTCCGGGTTTCACTAATGAACTCTCTTAACTACGTAGTGACGATGCTGCAAGATGCAACTTCTTAATTAGGCCAACCGACGATGGCCAAACTTTTCGCGAGACTGGTACATTCTTAATTAAGACAATGCAAAACGTAAAATTATGCTTCCGCTTGTGACATACTTTTGTAGAGATAAATCCGCGAGTTGCAAAATGAGTTTCACTAATGAATTTGATATACAAACTATAGGTGTGATTGACATGATGTTTCATAATTATGAGGTTGCCTAATTTTGAATAGTATTCCTCAATAACAGTAAGCATACTATTTTACTATGATCATCAGTACAATTAATTATATTGAGCTAAAATAACCTGATGATTTTCTTCGAATCCACATCGTCACATTTTAAGTTGACCATTAACTTTGATGTTAGTGTTCCTTTATGTGACAGACAATCCACACATATGGGTTAATGAATTTCTGAACTGAATTTCACCAATGACCTTGTCATACAAACTAGGTAGTTGCGATTGACGTGATGTTTAATTATATAGTTATAACTATAAGGTTTTATTAATTTAGGACAGAATATCTAAACAGAAGTACCTAAGCATATTTACTAACATCAATACAATTATTGGGCAAAAATAATCTAATGAATCGATATAATGGCACTAACATAAAACTATATCCACGTGGTTTAAGTTTTTTTAGATTCCCGCGGAAACTCCTTAATTTTCCGGGACAAAGAGTAGCCTATGTCACTTTCTAGGTCCTAAACAATACCCATGCCAAAAATCAAACGTCAATCCGTTGCTTCGATGCGGCGTAATTGAAGGACAAACCAACAAATAAACACACATTTATAATATTAGTATGATATGAAGTTTAAAATAATTAAGTAATAAGTATTAACAAAAACCGGCAACGTTATATAGGATATTAATAGATTAATTTATTATATGATCATAATAATAATTTTCAATATGCTTAGGTACCTATTCAAAATAAATTCCACTAGTCACTTACGGGCACTTTTATGTCACTTTCCACCACAATCAGCAAGTAGTGCATCTGAGACTCATTATCGAACTTTCTAACTAGACCGAGCAACCTAACTTCTTAATTTAGTCCAACCGAGATTATTTCGCAAGGTTTCATCTTCTTAAATATAGAATTCTCGTGTCACAATGTTAGTTACCATACTCAGGTCCGAAACGGCTTGACCGATTTTTATGAAATTTTATATGCATATTCAGTGGGTCTGAGAATCGGCTACTATCTATTTTTCATACCCATATAACACATCGATTCACGCGGACGGAGTCGCGGGCATCAGCTAGTTAGATATCTATAAACTAATATTATATTGCTTGCTTGCTTTTGAATAGAAGATAATGAGTATTTAAAACATACTTTCAGCTATAGTGAGCATAATATTATTTGTTAACAGAATTTGACTAACGAACACTTGTATGATATTTGGTCTTCGTAGATAACATTTTCGAATTGATATGTAAAACCAGAGTCTGTGCCAGAGTGAACAAAAATTTACGTTTAATAGTTCAAATTAATGTAAGGAGGTAATGAAAATAAAAGTAGCTATATAAAATCCATACCAATATATGTATTTTAATTAAATCGAAAATCAAAAGTGTGTCGGTCTGTCTGACTGTTACTTTTTTACGGCCCGCATGTTGAATCAATGTTGACGAAATTTGGTTCAGAGAAAGGTTGCATCCGGAGGACGGACTAAGGCTATATACTTTTTATTCCGCAAGCAGAGAGTTCCCACGAGAATATCAAAATACCTACCTAAATCCACGCAGGTGAAGTGGTGGGCATCATCTTGATTCTCTTTGATAATTATAGCAATGCAACATTTACGGATTTATTATTGATAAATCTGAGCTAAACTTTGGTTTAGCTAAACATTTAAAATGCGCTCGCATCTCTGTTTTAGTCGACAATCAGCGAGTCTCACTATCAAACTGCTAACTCGTCGGTAACGACGCAGCTTAACTTTTTAATTAGGCTACCCACTCTAATTGTTACAGAACTTTTCGTTAGGTTTCCTCATTCTGAAATGAACAAAGTGAAACGTGCTTGAACATTTCTGTATAGGTCTTCAAAATAAAGAAAGGCGAAGTCATGAACTTTTTATTATTTTTATCATAATCATTTATGTTTGTGTTTAAATAAGGCTGTGTTGCAGTCATTTTAACCTAAAGGTTATTTTTGTTAGGGACAGTGCAGTCTTGTGCTTCTTATTCTTTTGTAATCAAGACACGCGGAAGCGTGTCCAGCCAAAGTTTAAAAAAACTGACGAGCAGCACCATGTGTAATATTACACGAACCATTTGGAGCCACTTTTGACCCCCTCATAACTCAAAAACTATTTCACATAAACATGTTAAATTTGGCGCATATATTGAGACCCGTGAGATACATATGTGCTCCAAATTTCATAAGCACACCTCAAACGGTTATTTTATATTATTATTATATTATTATTTTATTATACTATATATAGCTAAATTACCACTCACTCACTCACTCACTCATTGACATAATTGTTCTCCTAGAAAGAGACAGAAAACGATACAATGATGTAGGGGAGATGTGTTCTGGTGGGGGATTCGAGTAGGGAAAAATTATGACATTTCGGAAAAACAAGATGGCGGCCGACGTGCTTTTTGTAACTCTTTTGTTTTAAAACCGATTACGTTACAACTCGCAGTGATTGAAGAAATTAGGAAAAGATCTATAGAAAAAGTGGAAAAAATTGGGAAAACAAGATGGCGGCCGAGCTGTAGTGTTTTAAAATTTTTGATTTTTCGACCTCGAACCGCGGCGCCACAGATCCGAAACAGCGTGGTCGAGTATAATTTTTTTTTCTATTCCCGCCTACAATTTTCCTGTATTTTGACAGAATGGGGGACGTTTTTAAGAATTCAAAATGGCGGCTGTCACGGTGGCCCTTCGGTTCGAGTTACGAAAAAACGCAATTTTAAAATTCAAATTTCTCACAGTTGGCAACGTCGGAGCGTTTCGACTTCTACTGGGAGATTGTGGGTACAGACTCGAGGTAGGGATTGGGGAAAAAAAATTACCCCATTTCTCGGGAAAATTTCAAGATTTACCCCAAAACTAAAAAATCGAAATACAAACTTTTTTAAAAATTCGAGTACGAGCAACCACGTGTCCCACTTGTACGAATGACATTTGGGTAATTTCGTCGCCGAGGTCTGGCAACACTGGAATTTATCAAAGAAAAAGTGATTTTCGACATGGTCTTTTTTCAGGGGCTATCATTTCGACTGGGTGCGAGCGAGATGAAATATTGAAACGTCATCAGGAGCGCTGTATCCTGTAGTTCACAGGAAAATTATAAAGCTATGCAAAAAGTTTTTGTGAAACGAGGTGGCGGCCATTTTGTATTCTTTTTGTGTTTTTGAAAATTTCAATCACGTCTTAGAGGCGGTTGGCAACATTTGGGAAAGTTGACATGTATGGATCGATTGTGTGAGTCGACGGGCAGAATCGAGATATCAAAACAGTGTTGTCACATTTGGGGTAGTTTATGAGATTTTCCCCAAAAACTTCCTCCTGTAAAATTTTGTATGAAAAATTTTTTTTTCACCGATGGCTTCGTATAGAAGTCAGAAAATATAACTTGAAGAAAAATATGGAGACAGCTGATGATTGAAGATTTCGGAGACGGGTAAAGAGCACGGCCAAGGTATTGAAGATAGGTAGGGGGTGCTCGAACAAATGTCATTCGAAACCTCATCCAATTGGCAGAAAGTTTAAAAAAACTCAAAAATTGTGGATTCAAGATGGCTGCCATACAAATTTCGTTAGTGTCTATCTCGGAGAGTATAAGAGATGGAAGTGTGGTTCCATGGCAAGAAATGATCAGGACGAGGAGGTCTATTAAGTGAAATAAAAAAAAAAAACAAGATGGCGGAATTTTTTTTTCATACCAAATTATATGGCGAATATTGAAGAGACTACAAGTGTAGAACTATGTAAGATTTTGATACGGTTCCGTCTCACCCACGACGAGGCTCCCTGGGATTACGAAATAGTAAACTGATATCAAAGTTTTAATAAATCAGCGCCATTTTTAAATTCTTTGTTAATTGACCGATTTCGTTCAAAATCGATATGTAGGACTCCCTGGGATTACAAAACAGAAAACTGAAACTAAAATAAAAAAAAAAACAGCGCCATTTTGAATTACTTTGTTAGTTTACCGATTTCGTTAAAAGTCGATATTTAGGGTTCCCTAGGATTACAAAACAGAAAACTGACACCAAAGTTTCAAAAAATCAGCACCATTTTGAAATTCTTTGTTATTGTAGCGATTTCGTTCAAAATCGATATTTATCACTTCTTGGGATTACAAAACAGGAAACAGTTACCAAAATTTAAAAAACCAGCGCCATTTTGAAATTCTTTGCTAATTTACCGATTTCGTTCAAAATCGATATTTAGGGCTCCCTGAGATCGCAAAACAGGAAACTTTTACTAAAGTTTTAAAAAATCAGCGTCATTTTGGAATTATTTTTTAATTGACCGATTTCGTTTAAAATCGATATTTAGGACTCCCTGGGGATACAAAACAGGAAACTGTTATCAAAATAAAGAAAATACAGCGCCATTTTGAAATTCTTTGTTAATTGACCGATTTCGTTCAAAATCGATATTTAGGACTCCCTGGGGATACAAAACAGGAAACTGTTACCAAAATAAAAAAAAACCAGCGCCATTTTGAAATTCTTTGTTAATTGACCGATTCCGTTCAAAATCGATATTTAGGGCTCCCTGGGATCACAAAACAGGAAACTGGTACCAGAATTTAAAAAATCAACGCCATTTTGAAATTCTTTGTTAATTGACAGATTTCGTTCAAAATCGATATTTGGGACTCCCTGGAATCACAAAACACGAAACTGGTACCAAAATTTTAAAAAATCAGCGCCATTTTGAAATTCTTTTTACTTGTAGCGATTTCGTTCAAAATCAATATTTAGGACTTCCTGGGATTACAAAACAGGAAACTGGTACCAAAATTTTAAAAAATCAGCGCCATTTTGAAATTCTTTGTTAATTGACCGATTTCGTTCAAAATCGATATTCAGGACTCCCTGGGGATACAAAACAGGAAACTGTTATCAAAATAAAGAAATTACAGCGCCATTTTGAAATTCTTTGTTAATTGACCGATTTCGTTCAAAATCGATATTTAGGACTCCCTGGGGATACAAAACAGGAAACTGTTACCAAAATAAAAAAAAACCAGCGCCATTTTGAAATTCTTTGTTAATTGACCGATTCCGTTCAAAATCGATATTTAGGGCTCCCTGGGATCACAAAACAGGAAACTGTTACCAAAATAAAAAAAAACCAGCGCCATTTTGAAATTCTTTGTTAATTGACCGATTCCGTTCAAAATCGATATTTAGGGCTCCCTGGGATCACAAAACAGGAAACTGGTACCAGAATTTAAAAAATCAACGCCATTTTGAAATTCTTTGTTAATTGACAGATTTCGTTCAAAATCGATATCTGAGGATCCCTGGGATTAAAACACAGGAAACTGATACCAAATTTTAAAAAATCAGCGCCATTTTAAAAATCTTTGTTAATTTACAGATTTAGTTCAAAATCGATATCTGAGGATCCCTGGGATTAAAACACAGGAAACTGATACCAAATTTTAAAAAATCAGCGCCATTTTGAAAATCTTTGTTAATTTACAGATTTAGTTCAAAATCGATATCTGAGGATCCCTGGGATTACAAAACAGGAAACCGATACCAAAGTTTTAAAAAATCAGCGCCATTTTGAAAATCTTTGTTAATTTACAGATTTAGTTCAAAATCGATATCTGAGGATCCCTGGGATTACAAAACAGGAAACCGATACCAAAGTTTTAAAAAATCAGCGCCATTTTGAAATTCTTTGTTAATTAACAGATTTCGTTCAAAATCGATATCTGAGGATCCCTGGGATTACAAAATAGGAAACGGTTACCAAAATTTAAAAAAAACCAGCGCTATTTTGAAATTCTTTGTTAATTGACCGGTTTCACTCATAATTGATATTTAGGACTCCCTGGGATCACAAAACAGGAAACTGATACCAAAGGTTTAAAATAGCAGCGCCATTTTGAAATTCTTTGTTAAGTGACCGATTTCGTTCAAAATCGATGTTTAGTGCTTCCTGGGATTGCAAAACAGGAAACTGGAACCAAATTTTAAAAAATCAGTGCTATTTTGAAATTCTTTGTTAATTGACCGATTCCGTTCAAAATCGATATTTAGGGCTCCCTGGGATCACAAAACAGGAAACTGGTACCAGAATTTAAAAAATCAACGCCATTTTGAAATTCTTTGTTAATTGACAGATTTCGTTCAAAATCGATATCTGAGGATCCCTGGGATTAAAACACAGGAAACTGATACCAAATTTTAAAAAATCAGCGCCATTTTGAAAATCTTTGTTAATTTACAGATTTAGTTCAAAATCGATATCTGAGGATCCCTGGGATTAAAACACAGGAAACTGATACCAAATTTTAAAAAATCAGCGCCATTTTGAAAATCTTTGTTAATTTACAGATTTAGTTCAAAATCGATATCTGAGGATCCCTGGGATTACAAAACAGGAAACCGATACCAAAGTTTTAAAAAATCAGCGCCATTTTGAAATTCTTTGTTAATTGATCGATTTCGTTAAAAATCGATATTTAGTACTCCATGGGATTACAAGACAGGAAACTGGTACCAAAATTTTACAAAATCAGCGCCATTTTTAATTCTTTGTTAATTAACAGATTTCGTTCAAAATCGATATCTGAGGATCCCTGGGATTACAAAACAGGAAACCGATACCAAAGTTTTAAAAAATCAGCGCCATTTTGAAATTATTTGTTAATTGATCGATTTCGTTCAAAATCGATATCTGAGGATCCCTGGGATTACAAAACAGGAAACCGATACCAAAGTTTTAAAAAATCAGCGCCATTTTGAAAATCTTTGTTAATTTACAGATTTAGTTCAAAATCGATATCTGAGGATCCCTGGGATTACAAAACAGGAAACCGATACCAAAGTTTTAAAAAATCAGCGCCATTTTGAAATTCTTTGTTAATTGATCGATTTCGTTAAAAATCGATATTTAGTACTCCATGGGATTACAAGACAGGAAACTGGTACCAAAATTTTACAAAATCAGCGCCATTTTGAAATTCTTTGTTAATTAACAGATTTCGTTCAAAATCGATATCTGAGGATCCCTGGGATTACAAAATAGGAAACGGTTACCAAAATTTAAAAAAAACCAGCGCTATTTTGAAATTCTTTGTTAATTGACCGGTTTCACTCATAATTGATATTTAGGACTCCCTGGGATCACAAAACAGGAAACTGATACCAAAGGTTTAAAATAGCAGCGCCATTTTGAAATTCTTTGTTAAGTGACCGATTTCGTTCAAAATCGATGTTTAGTGCTTCCTGGGATTGCAAAACAGGAAACTGGAACCAAATTTTAAAAAATCAGTGCTATTTTGAAATTCTTTGTTAATTGACCGATTCCGTTCAAAATCGATATTTGGGGCTCCTTAGGATTACAAAACAGGAAACTGGTATCAAAATTTTAAAAAAATCAGCGCCATTTTGAAATTCTTTGTAAATTGACCGATTTCGTTTAAAATCGATATTTAGGGCTCCCTGGGATTACAAAACAGGAAACTGGTATCAAAATTTTAAAAAATCAGCGCCATTTTGAAATTCTTTGTTACTTGACCGATTTCGTTCAAAATCGATATTTAGTGTTCTCAGGGATTACAAAACAGGAAACTGATACCAAAGTTTTAAAAAATCAGCGCCATTTTAAAATTATTTTTTAAATTACCGATTTTTTTCCGAATCGATATCTGAGGATCCCTGGGATTACAAAACAGGAAACTGATACCAAAGTTTTAAAAAATCAGCGCCATTTTGTTTTTTTTTTAATCACAACCCGTGAGCTGCTAAAGCAGCTCACGCACAGAGCAAAAAACTAGTTATACTATATATAGCTAAATTACCACTCACTCACTCATTGACATAATTGTTCTCCTAGAAAGAGAGAGAAAACGATACAATGATGTACGGGAGATGTGTTCCAGTGCGGGATAGGAGTAAGGAAAAATTATGACATTTCGGAAAAACAAGATGGCGGCCGACGTGATTCTTGTAACTCTTTTGTTTTCCAACCGATTCCGTTACAACTCGCAGTGATTGAAGAAATTAGGAAACGATCAATAGAAAATGTAGAAAAAATTGGAAAAACAAGATGGCGGCCGAGCTGTAGTGTTTTAAAATTTTTAATTTTTCGACCTCGAACCGCGGCGCCACAGATCCGAAACGGCGTGGTCGAGCATAATTTTTTTTTCTATTTCCGCCTACAATTATCCTGTATTTTGACAGAATGGGGGTGGTTTTTAAAAATTCAAGATGGCGGCCGTCACGGCAGCCGTTCGGTTCGAGTTACGAAAAAACGCAATTTTAAAATTCAAATTTCTCGCAGTTGGCAACGTCGGAGCGTTTCGACGTCTATGGGGCGATTGTGTGTACAGACTCGAGGTATGGATTGGGGAAAAAAAATTACCCCATTTCTCGGGAAATTTTCAAGATTTACCCCAAAAACTAAAAAATCGAAATACGAACTTTTTTAAAAATTCGAGTACGAGCAACCACGTGTCCCACTTGTACGAATGACATTTGGGTAATTTCGTCGCCGAGAACTGGCAACACTGGAATTTATCAAAGAAAAAGTGATTTTCGACATGGTCTTTTTTCGGGGGCTATCATGTCGGCTGGGTGCGAGCGAGATGAACAATTGAAACGTCGTCAGGAGCGGTGTATCCTGTAGTTCACAGGAAAATTATAAAACTATGCAAAAAGTTTGTGTGAAACGAGGTGGCGGCCATTTTGTATTCCGTTTGTGTTTTTGAAAATTTCAATCACGTCTTAGAGGTGGTTGGCAACATTTGGGAAAGTTGACATGTATGGATCGATTGTGTAACTCGACGGGCAGTATCGAGAAATCAAAACAGTGTTGCCACATTCGGGGTAGTTTTCGAGATTTTCCCTAAAAACTTCCTCCTGTAAAAATTTTTATGAAATTTTTTTTTTCCACATAAGGCTTCGTATGGAAGTCAGAAAATATAACTTGAAGCAAAATATGGAGACACCTGATGATTGAGGATTTCGGAGACGGGTGAAGGGCACGGCCAGGGTATTGAAGATAGGTGGGGAGTGCTCGAACAAATGTCACTCGAAACCTCATCCAATTGGCAATAAGTAAAAAAGAAATTCAAAATGGTGGATTCAAGATGGCTGCCATACAAATTTCGTGAGTGTCTATCTCGGAGAGTATGAGAGATGGAAGTGTGGTTTCTTGGCAAGGGATGATCAGGACGAGGAGGTCTATTTAGCGAAATGAAAAAAAAATCAAGATGGCGGAATATTTTTTTTCATACCAAATTATATGGCGAATATTGAAGAGACTACAAGTGTTGTAGTAGTGTTTAGTAATTGACCAAATTGTTCTCCTAGAAAGAAACAGAAAACGATACAATTATGTTAGGGAGATGTGTTCGGGTGCGGGATGGGAGTAGGGAAAAATTATGGAATTTCGGAAAAACAAGATGGCGGCTGTCACGGCGGCCGTTCGGTCTGAATTACGATAAAATGCAATTTTAAAATTCAACTTTCTCGCATTTGGCAACGTCGGAACGTTTCGACTTTAACGGTGAGATTGTGTGTACAGACTCGAGGTATGGATTGAGGAAAAAAATTACCCCAGTTCTCGGGAAAATTTCAAGATTTACCCCAAGAATTAGAAAATCGAAATACGTAGTTTTTGCAAAATTCGAGTACGAGCAACCACGTGTTTCACTTGTACGAATGACATTTGGGTATTTTCGTCGCCGAGGTCTGGCAGCACTGGAATTTATCAAAGTAAAAGTGATTTTCGACATGGTATTTTTTCAGGAGCGATCGTTTAGGCTGCGTGCGAGCGAGATGAAAAATTGAAACGTCATCAGGAGCGGTGTATCCTGTAGTTCATATGAAAATTATAAAACTATGTAAAATGTTTCTGTGAAACGAGATGGCGGCCATTTTGTATTCTTTTTGTGTTTTTGAAAATTTCGATCACGTTTTTGAGGCAGTGGGCAACATTTGGGAAAGTTGACATGTATGGATCGATTGTGTAACTCGACCACCAGTATCCAAGAAAAATATGGAGACAGCTGATGATTGAGGATTTTGGCAACGGGTCAAGAGCACGGCAAGGTATTGGAGAGAGATAGGGGGTGCTCGAACAAATGTCACTCGAAACATCCAATTGGCGGTGAATTAAAAAAAACTTAAAAATGGTGGATTCAAGATGGCTGCCATACAAATTTCGTCAGTGTCTATCTCGGAGAGTATAAGAGATGGAAGTGTGATTTCTCGGCAAGAGATAATCAGGACGAGGAGGTGTATTTAGCGAAATGAAAAAAAATTCAAGATGGCGCAACATTTTTTTCATACCAAATTATATGGCGAATATTGGAGAGACGTTACAAGTGATACGGTTCTGTTTTACCCACGGCGGGGCTCCCTGGGATTACAAAACAGGAAACTGGTACCAAAATTTTACAAAATCAGCGCCATTTTGAAATTCTTTGTTAATTGACAGATTTCGTTCAAAATCGATATCTGAGGATCCCTGGGATTAAAAAACAGGAAACTGATACCAAAGTTTTAAAACATCAGCGCCATTTTGAAAATCTTTGTTAATTTACAGATTTAGTTCAAAATCGATATCTGAGGATCCCTGGGATTACAAAACAGGAAACCGATACCAAAGTTTTAAAAAATCAGCGCCATTTTGAAATTCTTTGTTAATTGACCGACTTCGTTCAAACTCGATATTTAGGACTCCATGGGATTGCAAAACAGGAAACTGGTACCAAAATTTAAAAAATTCAGCGCCATTTTGAAATTCTTTGATATTGTAGCGATTTCGTTCAAAATCGATATTTAGGACTTCCTCGAATTTCAATATAAGAAACTGATGCCAAATTTTTACAAAATCAGCGCCATTTTGGAATTCTTTGTTAATTGACCGATTTCGTTCAAAGTCGATATTTAGGACTCCATGGGGTTACTAAACAGTAAACTGTTACCAAAATTAAAAATAACCAGCACTATTTTGGAATTCTTTATTAATTGACCGATTTCGTTCAAAATCGATATTTAGGACCCCATGGGGTTACTAAACAGTAAACTGTTACCTAAATAAAAAAAATCCAGCACTATTTTGGAATTCTTTATTAATTGACCGATTTCGTTCAAAATCGATATTTAGGACTCCATGGGGTTACTAAACAGTAAACTGTTACCAAAATAAAAAAAAACCAGCACTATTTTGAAATTATTTGGGAATTGACCAATTTAGTTCAAAATCGATATCTGAGGATCCCTGGGATTACAGAACAGGAAACTGATACCAAAGTTTTAAAAAATCAGCGCCATTTTTTTTTTTTTTATAGATCAAAACTCTGACACGGGACATACTACCATTGCTTAAAGCCGTATTATTTTAATACTGTTGACGTTTATGTTGTAGTGTTATAATCATTATTTTAAGGACGTCAAAGTACGTGACATTCAACCGTTATTTTGAAACAATACTGCTTTAAGCGGTGGTAGTAACTCCTTAACTATTGAAAATGACACATAATTATTATTTTAATGTAAATAATAGTGAATAATAATATAGTTGCATTAAAACCTTACCTTCGTATTCATGCATTTTGTGCAACGAAACGTCATTGACAGAAAAGAAGAAACGTATTTGAAGTCGTCAGTTCAAGCTGTCAGTCATTGTGATTTGTATTCATTGTATAGAGTGGTTTTAGTGATTTTGAACTTTTGCAATCAAAATTGATGAGATGTAGAAGTGTGCTGTAATACCGCCCCGACTTGGCCAAACTAAGTATAAACAGAAAACGCGTTAAAAAAATTCCGGATACTGAATGGGCCATTCACTCGAATATTTCAAAGGTACAAGAAAATATAGAAAATAACACAAAAAAAGACAATTATTCCCCGTAAACGTAGGAAAATGCAGTAAATTAACAAAACCATTTTGTATTAATTTTATTATGAATAAGTACCTACTAATGTAAAACGTAAACTAAACTAATAGAAAAGTCCTATTACAGTGTAAAGGATTATTTGAATGATAGCAAGGCATTGGTATGAATTGTTACAGCGGCTGATTATGTAATGTTATATGATAAGTACATATATATAATTTCAAATATTTGTGAGATGGTGATAATAAAAAAAAAGCGGAGTTTATTGCGGGCTCTTCTCAGACCAGGGCACGTTTGGAACCCTCGTAGCTTTAGTTTTAAGATACCGTAGTTAATTATCACCATCGCGTCTTATGCTCTGTAAGCATGACGTTCAGAAGGTGTACTTTGTAGGTACATATTTTGAATAAATATGTTTTGAGTTTGAGATTGAGTTCAATAATTTCTGTACAAAAAGTAATGATATCCCATCAAAAACATAAATGTAAAATGAGAGCCAAGTTCAAAATTGTGATATATATGCCTTGGTTGTTGACTTCAGCGACAAAAGAAGTGAGATCTAAATGGGTGCCAAGTTCAATGGTCAGTCCTGAAATTTATTTATAACAACATATAATATTTTATAACAACTTAAAATATCATTTCTTCTTAAAACTTAGTATAAAATGTTTAAGACTAAGGCTTTGGCTTGGCTAGTTTTCATATACGAAATATTACGACTATCCCTGCTCTAGCGTGTGGTCAGTTTGTGGTTCTGTAGATCGAGTACAACTACGATGGGCCATTATCATTGCAATTTTACCTTTATTGCTTCATAGATAAGAGCCATGGGGATGAGGACATATTTACTTTATTGAAAGGTTACGTTGAAATTGCGTCCTATACACCACGCTACGCCTGAACAGGTTCATAAATCATTTCACATCAATACTTGGCTTCCTCTCGAACGAACAGTATGCGACTAAAGTATATTTTCACAAAATAATATAGTTAGAACGCTTTCATAGACCTTATCCAATGATAAGGTCTATAAACCTTATATATGGTCCTATAAACTTATAATGTAACTATAATCTTATATAACCTTGATAAAGTCTATGCACCTAATGATAAGGATGAAGAAGATTATGTCAATTCTAAATCGTGTTAGAGGCCAGAGTATAGGCTCTGGCCACGACACATTTTGTACGCGCAGATAACGCGATACAAACGCGATTCTAACGCAAATCGCACGTCATTTGCAGCCAGAAACCACTGCTCACCTCCACAAATTCAGACGCACGTTGGTATCGACTATCGATACAAACGCGCAGGGAGAACGATAAAGATGCGATGTGGACCCATTTAGGTACGAAGAAGATTGAGGCAAACGTGCCTACAACGCCATTCAAAAGCACTTTTAACGCCTGTCATACGAGCGTTTGTAGCAACAATCTTGTTTTTTTAAAAACTGAAAACGGGCAGGCAATGCGCTTCCGTGAAATGCACGTTGTCTGCGCGTAGAAAATATCGCATGTGCATAGGTTTTAAATAACGGTTGAGTTCTCAAATGTGGGTAAGCTGCCAATTTGCACTTGACCAACGTGGTGGGCAATGCCTAAACTGTAAGTGGTAAATCAAGTGAGCTGGCGATGGATTGAAAAGGTTATATTACTTAGGCTTAAAACAGATAGTATCTAACCACTTACACCTTCATTAAAAGTTTAAGCCCAACTTAAAGTTGTGACTTTTAGTTATACAGAAGGTTTTCCCAGTTTCCACTATTAACAATTTGATAATCGGCCCAAAGTTAGTTAGTGCTTAAATTAATGAGTGGAATTTGTAAACTAACTCCAGTAAATCCAAAAGGCAGATATTGTAATGAGTTCTACCGTCCCACTTAATTTATTTCGTTGGTAGAGAATTATAGAACTGTTCTAAAACAAATCAAAGTGGATTAAAAACTTTAATATCATGCCCATAATACTATCAACAAGCTCTACTTGATTTAATTGATACCAGCGGTGATAGCCTAGTGGCATGTACCGGAACACTACTTTTCGCTATCACTTGGCGGCACGTCTTTGCCTATGGTAACTAGCCTCGGCTGAAGACTGAACCAGATAAATTTCGGAAGTATAAATTCCCAAATTGCCCCTGCCATTCATGAGACCACAGCGCTAACCACTGCGCCAGGGAGGTCGACAAAACTAAACTCTTAAACTATGCACACATTACCATATAATTAATAAGCAATTATTTCTCAGTAAATTAAAAGCATGCTCGCGATACAGGTTTCTTATGAAGCAGAAATTGCAGTTTGTCACGTGAGTCCAGGAAACGCCGCAAGCTTATAACATGCTCTTGCATAAAAATAGGTAATTGAATTTAGGTTATTAATTATTGTACGTGTCAAACTGCCATAATATTGTATTTCCCCCCACCCATCTAATAGAAGACCACGCCTTTATTATGACTCGAAATTGTAGAATGTTGACATGAGCTCCCTTAGCACAAAATGTTGCTCTTTTTTGGCTGAATTTGGAGCTTCTTGCTGCTGCAAGCTAATAAAAAAGAAACTAACCTAACGCAGCAACCATAGACTTATTATATTTATTGGAATACAAAGTGATATCCCGCAGTCACGTTTAACTTTACACAGTATATAGTGATCGCAAAACAATTGGTCACAAACGATCAGCGCAGGTATAGCTAAGGAACACCCACATCCTCCCACAGAATGGGGATCGTTAAAATTAAAAATATTAAAATACACGACTGCTTTAATAAAACAAAATATATTATTTATAGCCAGTGGCACTCTGGATGATGCAAGGCTCCTTACGATACTCCATACATCTATACATCCTGTACAGTAGCATTTAGAAGTTATGGTAGAATAAAGAAACTCACATACTTACATGATCCCTGAAACATTACACTCCTTGTTTTGGGCAGTCGTGGAAAAAACACTAACTGCGCAAGTTGACGAACGGAGTTCTTTTTATTTAACGCTATTTGTGATTGTGGTGCATTCCTCAGTATGCGATCACAATTGGGTTTTTGACAACTATTTAAATAAATCATTTTTTTAGTGATTATTAAATAGAGGATCTCCCAAAAGTAGTAATATCCACGTCCCCTGTTAGTTTTATGTTGAATAACTATTTCAAACTATCGATTTAAGTAAAAAGTGCGTCGAACTTTGACGACGTCAATATGCAATGTTTCATACAAAATCCAATACTAAGTACGCGTTGACGTTTGAAAAATAAGAAGCTGATTTGACTTGTTGTCAAATACCCAATTATAAAGTGGTATGAGCAAGCGGTGACCGTATAGCGATTGTTTAGCTTCCCATAGAATTTAGTACAAACTACACAGCTCCAAAGTTCAATTTGAAAGTTGTTCTGACTTCGATAATACCTCTGTTAGTTTAAGTTAGCCAAAAGGTCGCATCTAGCTGTAGGCGCGTGTTACGCTAACATTGAATTTGCTATGTATTTTGCAAAGTACCCTAAGTTACATAAAGGGCGTCCTTTGCAAAATTTTGCGTTAATTCAGAATTAAACTGAGCTTTTAAGCTTATTGATTTCATCCATTTAAAATTTTTGTGTTAGTCGGCGAGCCAAAACTCTTTAATGACGAGCTGATAGTCTCGTTTAAACATTGGGTTTTCCTGACACGAAATTCTCAGTAATAGGCCGGAGTTAGAAAGTTGGCGTTATTTCACCCCCGTGCTTCGGAGAGCAAGTTAAGCCGTCAGTCCTGCGCCTGATCTCCCTCCGTATATATCTAATTAATTATTTTAAAAAAAGTCATGGCGTAGTCGTACGTCAATGTTTTGGAACTTAATCTTACATAATAAGAGAACCCACGCGGACAAAGTAACGTGCATAGGCTAAGTATTTCATCCTACGTACACCATGTAATTGTTCAGAAACTTAACCTCTAACTGCAATCTAAAATGAATCGAACTAATGCAAATAGCTCGCGTACCCACTTCCTACAGCTCAATTAACATTATTGTAAAGTCGAACAAGTAAACGTTTAAATATTTATAGTAGCTTCGTGAGATTTAATCATTACGTTTCCTGTTTGCTGTTGCCCGCAGACTTAAATGTACTTTACCATTTACTAACGAGAGAACTATTTGCGAGAAATCACGGGGTTCATTTATTTGGACCTCAATTTCGAGTTTTTTTCTAGCATCCTAGTAGCAAATTCTAGTAGCAAACATCGTTTGTATATGGAGCGCGTTTCTAATACTTCCACTCTCAAGTATAATTAGCTAAAAATTATCTACACTCATCGGCTAAAAGAAACACTCACTCAAGTCATCGATGCTAACGTAAGAATAAAGTAGAAATTAAGTCAGTTAATCTAAAATATATCTCCCAGCGAAAATATAAATTTCTAAATAATTAAAACAACGGAAAGGAGGCCTTTAGGGTGTGTCTATGTTTGGGTGGCGATTAAAATTGTTTACACGACTAATGAAAACGCCATGACGTGACAATGCACAGCATTGCGGCTTGTAATTACAGGGGCTCCTTTACACTACGACGAGACGGGTACGATTTTTGGGGTAGTTAGTTGTGGACACCAACGATTACTGTTATTGGATTTCGTGTGATTTTCAGTCACCTGGGCTGTTAAAGATTTATATGCTATAGCATAGTTGAATTCTTACTAGGGCATAAACACACTAGAGACCAGACAGAAAATAACGTCTGTGCGAAGCCTTAGTATCGGAAAGGAACTATGATTTGTCCTGCCGTCCTGATTCAACTGTCTGTATCCCGTTAAAATAAATGTCAAAATCATGATGTTCAGTTGTTGTTGTTCAGTTTAATATTCATTTATCAATTATGGAGCTTCACTATACACATTATTATAAATGCGAAAGTGTGTCTGTCTGTCTATTTATTTATCTATCTGTCCATCTATCTGTCTGGCTGCTAGGCTTTCATGGTCCAACTGTTCGACTGATTTTGATGAAATTTAGTACAGGGATATGTTGTATCCCGGGGAAGGACATAGGCTAAGAATTTTATCCCGGAAAATTTAAGAGTTTCCGCAGGAATCAAAAAATCCATATCCACGCAGATGAAGTCGCGAGCATCATTTAGTAGGTACTTTATATTTCGCAAATTTTTGCTTCAAATTCTATTAGCAATCATGCGAATCAAATTTTTGATGATATATAATAGGTACACGATTGTTTAACAAAATCGTGACGTATCCGTCCCGCGTTACTTAATGAAACGTGGTGTTGGTGGTGGCCAAAGGTGTAGCCTTTATTTTGGCTTGGTTGAAATTTTTATTTCATTTAAAATACTGCAATGTATCAGACTTTTTACTTTTAAAGTATGCTACATTCATCACGTATTGCCTAAAATCAATAGGCAAATTGAAGGTTTGAAATTTGAATGATATGATACCTAATTCATAATTAATTATATCGATTCCATATCTCTCCCATATCATCTCATCCATACTATCCATCCATTAATTAAGTACTTATAAAGGCGAAAGTGTGTGTCTGTCTGCTAAGCTTTCCCAGCCCATCTTTTCAACCGATTTTGATGAAATTTAGTACATAGCCTATTTTTTATCCCGGGAAATCAAAGTTGCAGGCAGCATCTAACTAGTAGGGTTTGGGAATTCCCGACAATTTCAAAGTTCCGGGACACGATGTCTTGTGAAAGAGAAAGAAAAAGAAAAAAAATTTTTTAGACGGGTAAGCATTTTTTTGAAGAATTTTAATTTAGTTAAGTTCTGGTGGCACTGAAGACAAATAAGGCAATGTTTTGGAAAAATCAACATATATTAAACAGAAAATAAAACTAACAGATGGCGCTAGGCTTCTTCAATTATTTGAAAATAAAAATGATAAAAATTTTTTACAAATTACAATTTCGCCTATCTTGTCTCGTTTCGAGTCTCCACCCGAAAGTCCCGAGACTAGAGACAAATAAAATTACGAAAAGTCCCGGGACTTCGAGACACGAGACTATAGCTTATACTTAGTAACTGGTGATAGTGGTTTATTATGCCTGTAAGTAACACTTTATTCCTTAATAATTTTTGTATGTGTTAAGTAAAAAAGAGTTATTTATATGTGTACTTTTAGTAATTTAGTTAATAAGTAAGTATACCTCATCTATCTATACTAATATTATAAATGCGATAGTTAGGGTGGATGGATGTATGGATGGATGGATGTTTGTTACTCAATCACGCAAAAACAGCTGAACGGATCTGAATGTTTGGCACATACATAGAAAGCCTGGAATAACACATTTTTATCTCGGAAAATTAAATGTTCCCGCGGGAACCGAAAAACCTAAATTCACGCGGCCGATGTCGTGGGTATTAGCTAGTTAATAATAAAGAAACATTCTCAAAATCAGTTTTCATTTTATTTTACATCTCTGGTTTCTACGCACTGAAAACTTTCCGCTAGCATAAAATTTTATGTTTGTTAGTCAAATAATTTAAGTAGTTTATAGCCAAAGTTTGTCATAATTTAAAGTTAGATAGTGAAGTCCATTGTTGATATAGTTAAAAGTTACGTACAATAAAATCAGTGACGACGATTTTCATAACAAGGCTAGGACTGTAGGAATAAGTAAATAGGTATCTATAATATTAGATAAATAGTTGATGGATATTTTCTTTAGGTAGGTACAACTTTAAGTTTCAATGGGAGGAATATTTTATGGACATTTTATCCATTCTAGTAGTTATAATTAATATTAAAATAAATAAATAGTCGTTTATTTCAGTCATGTTTGCACCCTTTTCAAAAACAAAATATATTTCTTTACATAATATTATATTCTTATTTTGTAATATATTCTGTGACTTTACTGTTGAACTCTTAATGATATTCCTGCCGTAGCTTAGTCAGATAATGATTGAATATTTGATAGAAATGAAGATAAAGTTATCCTAGTAAGAAGTTCGTCCCGTGCGTGGAGTCATATCTTATGGAGATGAAGACAGACTTCGAGGGTGGATTTTGTATTTCAGTATTCAGAATAATAACTAGATAACATATGAATTAATGATGAACTAGTTCTTGTTTGTTGTTACTGCTGCATTAGGGGGTTTAAGCTCTGATTAAATGTCTTGTCTTGTAAGGAAACCTTTATATGACGATGTTTTCAAGACAAAAAAAAACTATTTTTTAAAAATTATACTGACTATAATACAGGATATGATTAATATTATATAGGTACTATAGAATTAAAAAAAAAAACTCTTTACATCAACTCAAGATCACATTATGGCCTGAATACAAATAAACTCTTTTGGTAGTGTCTTATCCCATCAAAAACATAAATGTAAAATGAGAGCCAAGTTCAAAATTGTGATATATATGCCTTGGTTGTTGACTGCAGCGACAAAAGAAGTGAGATCTAAATGGGTGCCAAGTTCAATGGTCAGTCCTGCAATTTATTTATCCCATCAAAAACATAAATGTGAAATGAGAGCCAAATTCAAAATTGTGATATATATGCCTTGGTTGTTGACTTCAGCGACAAAAGAAGTGATATCTAAATTTGTCCCAAGTTCAATGGTCAGTCCTGAAATTTATTTATAACAACATATAATATTTTATAACAACTTAAAATATCATTTCTTCTTATAACTTAGTATAAAATGTTGAAGACTAAGGCTTTGGCTTGGCTAGTTTTCATATACGAATTATAGCCTTCACAAGTTGTAAAGCTGTAAGTTCTTATTTTATTCTTCCGAAAATTTGGCTAGCTGGTAGAAACTGTACTTTTAGGTACCTACTTAATAATAATTCGTATATGGAAACTAGCCAAGCCCGTTCCCGCCTGAACTCTTTCATTTTCTGAGATAAAAAGTAGCCTATGTGTTATTCCAGACTTCTACCTCTGTGCCAAATTTTATCCAGATCCGTTCAGCCCTTCTGGCGTGATTGAGTAACAAATCCATCCAAACAAAAAAAAAACATCCATCCATGCATCCATCCAAAATTTTGCATTTATTAACTAAATTCACCCAAGCTTGCATCTCATAGCAATTCTTATAATGCTACAAATATTTTTCTGATATTTCCAGTCAAAGATTTCAGAATTTTTCAGGCCATCAAATTCATAATATTTATAGCATTTTTGCATTAGAATGTTATTATGAACAACATTGAAATGGCAGTTGAAGGAACATTTGCTTGAAACAAAAATAACACAAAGGAAACTTCGGAAACCAATTTTTATTATTTTTAAATCCTTAGGTTATTATCCATTCTTATTTCTAATATCTATTAAAAACCTTATTAAATATATATAGCTGACGCCCGCGACTTCGTCCGCATGGTTTAAGTAAGCCTCACTCTCCAGGTCCTCAACTATACCCATGCCAAACATGACGTCGAACCGTTGCTCCGTTGCGGCGTGATTGAAGGACAAACCAATGAATCATACGAATATTATAAATGCGAAAGTGTTTGTTTGTTGGTTTGTCCTTCAATCACACCGCTACGGATCGATGTGCTTTTTGGCATGGGTATAGTTGAGGACCTGAAGTGACACAGGCTTTTTATTCTGGAAAATTAAGGAGTTCCCGCTGGAATAAAAAAAACTTAAACCACGCGGACTAAGTCGCGGGCATCAGCTACTCGTAGTTAAATATCATTAGATAATGCCCACGACTTCTCCTGCGTGGATTTAGGTTTTTTAGAAGTTCCATAGGAACTTTTTGATTTTCCATGTTAACTTTGCCCGTCTTCTGAATACAAATTACCTATGTAACTGCCAAACTTCATTAAAATAGGTGAAACAGTAACTTTACATAGAATTAGCCTTTTTATTCCACAACAAGTTAGCCCTTGACTGCGATCTCACCTGGTGGTACTGGTAAGTGATGATGCAGTCTAAGATGGTAGCGGGCTAACCTTTTACGGGTAGGTATATTAGTTATATTAAACCAATTTCCCTCATCAGTTTCTGCATGGCATCGTACCGGTACGCTAAATCTTTTGCCAACACATCTGAACATGTATCCTAGGTTCTTCGGACTGCAAAATTTTGATTCTTCCAAATCCTTGTTGTTTCCAGTCCAGTGTCACTGCTTGATCTGGAATTTTTTAATTTAATACATGTATTTAAAAATTGTAGTATGCATTAGACATGTTAATATTAAATTGAATATTTTGAAAATGCTCTAATTCAACTTATTGTCAGAGTTAATTCAACACGTTATAGGCAATAAAAGGCAGGGGCATTCCAACGTAGACCAAAATCGCTCAAAATTGTTACATACATATAATAGAACCCACATTTTTTTTATGCCACTGCAAGCTAGCCCTTGACTGCAATCTGACCTGATGGTAAGTGATGATGTAGTCTTAGATGGTAGTGGGCTAACCTGTTAGGGGTATGGCAGTTAAATTAAACCCATACTCCTAGTCAGTTTCTACATGGCATCGTACCGGAACGCTAAATCGCTTTGCGGTACGTCTTTGCCTTTAGTGTGGTAACTAGCCACGGCCGAAGCCTCCCACCAGACCAGACCAGAGTAAATTCAGAAATATTAGTTCAGACCCAACCGGGAATCGAACTTGGGATATCTCACGTGAAGACAACAGCGCTCAACTCTGCGCCAAAGCGGTCTGAATATCAGACGGGGAAGTCGCAGGTAAAAACTAGTATAATTAAGGTAAATACTTAGTAAAATTTCCTATAATACGTCTTGATAAGTTTATAGGGAAGAAGTTAAATCATAAGCCATATGAAAATATAGTGTACAAACCCTTTGTTTACTGCTTAACAACATTAGCTTGCTTTGTTTTCTTGGAATAACTACCATTGATATTCAAACAGTGGCATCAACTTTTGATATATATAATTATATTCTTTATTAATTACGTTCTTGATTGTTCGGTTACCAATGTCCCCACCGAAATCTAGTTTTTGCGACCTTTTCTAAGTGCTGCATGCAGCTTAAGTATATTGCCAGGGTCTGAAATTAATGACGAACTTATAAACATTGTTTTAGGTTATATAGCAATTATTCAAAGAGGAGCTTATTGCTATATAAACTGGTAAATAATATTTTAGTGCTTTTAGTGCTCACTTATTACAAATATAACACAACATATTAAGTAATATGAACTCACAACTTCACAAGTAGTTCGAACATCCTGTCCCTGTCGCCATGGTACTTCAGTATTGCGGGGATCGCCATGGAATTTTAAGTGTTTCACTTCGATTCTATTTTTATACTTATAAACAATGTTTGCCTTCACAGTCACAAGTGTTTCGAGTATTCCTTGGTCAAGAATTTAGTTTTTCGCTAACTTGGATTGTAGATGTAGACATCTCGCCAGTGTGATAACGTTTTTTTAAAAGCACCCGGTAAAGTATAGGCAAAAGTCTATAAGCATTCTGCCTATGTCGAAGACAAAAGTATTGAATAATGATTATTCTTTAAGAAATTGACATTTCGAAATGTAATTTTGTATTACAACAGTAAAATTATAAAAACAATAATTTATAAACCATTAAATAGGCTTATTTTGTCAATCGTAAGCATTTACCGGTACCAATATAAAATAGTATGACATCACTGGCTCACCTGAGCAAACATCGTAGGGTTCGTCTCATCGATAAGATCGTTGACGAGCGTTATGCCTCTGCAAAATGCAAAATTTACAACCGTTGCAGGCAAGGTCGATATCTTCGATGTTACATCTCAGACCGCATCGATGCGAGCAATGCTTAGACGTTTCTTAGAGAATCACACTGCAGCACATTTCTACATCTCATCAATTATGATTGCAAAAGTTCAAAATCAAAAGTTTTTAGTGAAACATTGAAAACAAGCACGGTAAACAGTCGATATCACTAAAACCACTCTATACAATGAATACAAATCACAATGACTGACAGTTTGAACTGACGACTTCAAATACGTTTCTTCTTTTCTGTCAATGACGTTTCGTTGCACAAAATGCATGAATACGAAGGTAAGGTTTTAATGCAACTATATTATTATTCATTATTATTTACATTAAAAAAAAAAAATATGTGTCATTTTCAATAGTTATGGAGTTACTACCACCGCTTAAAGCAGTATTGTTCCAAAATAACGGTTGAATGTCACGTACTTTGACGTCCTTAAAATAATGATTATAACACTACAACATAAACGTCAACAGTATTAAAATAATACGGCTTTAAGCAATGGTAGTATACCCCGTGTCAGAGTTTCGATCTATACCTAGGTAGATCATAAAAATGACGATTTTTGTACGTTTATATCTAAATAACCATTTGAGGTGTGCTTATGAAATTTGGAGCACATATGTATCGCACGGCTCTCAATATATGCGCCAAATTTGACATGTTTATGTGAAATAGTTTTTGAGTTATGAGGGGGTCAAAAGTGGCTCCAAATGGTTCGTGTAATATTACACACGGTGCTGCTCGCCAGTTTTTTTGAACTTTGGCTGGACACGCTTCCGCGTGTCTTGATTTGGTTAGGGGCTTAGTTAACCATTGACTTGTATTATCCATTGACTATGCCAGACGATGCAATCCTTAAAACGTCTAAAATAGAGTCACGTCTTTTCTTGTAAAACCCAACGTATGAACCATAATATTTACCTTTCAGGACCAAAAAAACAGAAAAAATGCTTCATTGTTTTCCTTATAAATGAATACAACAGCCTTAAACGTGTCCTTTCTTAATCAGGGCATTATAATTCGAGGCAAGTCTTGGTTTACAATTTCCAAACATTCGTAAAGGCTTGTTTAGAACGACGCGGCGCAATGTAATTCACATTTAGGCGTCTTACATCCGACGTAAGATTATTCCAGGGCGATGTATATTGGTCGTACGATTTGATTATATCCCTCGTACAAAGCGCAGCATGGGCATTTGGCAGACGCCTACTAGGTAGACAGATGCCATCAGATTACTTACTTGTTGTTACTGAGTATCTTGCTGGTTCTTCTCAGTAGGAATGGCATTCCGAACCAGTGGAAGATATACTCCACGATTCAAAAACTCTTTTAATAAGTTTATTTGAATAAAAAAATATGAGTTTGAGTTAAAAGGAACCGCTGCAGCCTGCGGAATTCCCTGAAAGAGAAGAGACCTATTGTCCACTATCTAGCTATGGGCATCTATCGGACAAAGATTTTAATTATGATATAGGATTACGTAGCAACAAAACAAAGCACATGATTTTTTTTTTCGACTAAAGGTGGATTACCATCGATCGCGGCTGACTTGCAGGTCGTTTCACACTTATTAAGAGTGTGAAATTGGCCCAAAGTTAACATAAGATATCAAATGCCGTCTTCATATAAACCCAATGAACTGAACAAATGTCTTGTAGCAGTAAATTAGTGCGGAGCTTGTATTTATGTTTATGACATCGAGGAAATTAATTTAGGACTGTTTGTGATATGGTTGTTGGCTGTTATGTTTGTGGGAGAGCACATGTACGCAGATGAGTTATGATTGCTAATTACTTAACAGATGGAGAAAGGAGAAGTAAGTATAATAACAAGCAGGTAAGGGTGGCTATTAATGCTTAGCACACTTGGACTCTATCTACTTACTTCATACTTACATATTATAATAGATACCTAAATGTGAAATTTTGATAAGTATTTGGCCGAAATATGCGATGTTAGAACTGAAAAAATGGGAAATTAAAATAAGAGCCTTGCTGGTCTAGTGGTTAGCATGTTCCACTGCAGTCGATGAGGTCCCGGGTTCGAGTCCTGGGTCGAGCCATAACTAAGTGTTCGGTTTTTCTTACTAGAAATTGTCAATATTAGCCCGGAGTTAGGAAGTGGCCGGTGTTTCACCCCCGTGCCTCGGAGAGCACGTTAAGCTGTCGGTCCCGGTTATTATCACTAACATGATAATAGTCGTTAAAGTCCGCCAACCCACATTGGAGCAGCATGATGGGTCTATGTTCTAATTCCCTCTCTCATATGAGAGTGGAGGCATATGAGAGTGGAGGCATATGCCCAGCAGTGGAATGTTATTGGGCTATAGCGGTGATGTGGAAAAGAAGAACGGGTATCTCCGAATGTAGTTACAAGTTTATTTTGTTAAGTTTTGGGTTTTGTATGATCCCAGAGTTGCCATAGGTATCTAAAAACGTCAATTATCGACTATTTCACTAGGTTAACACTATAAAATATTTTTCGGCTGATGTGAAACAGCTCTTACGTAAAAAAGAGTATTTCCACCTCACTATAGTATTCGGCGGAGCAAGCGAAAAGCATAATGAAGATAGGCGTAATCAAGATTTTAATAAATTGTTCGCTTAACCCTCTTTTAGTCTCGGAGCCAGAACATTCGACTAAATACGACTTTAATTCGACTACTTAGGCTTTTATAATATCATGGTGTACAATAAAATTGGATTCGAAGCCAATAATTTCGAATACATAGATATGTCTACAATTACGTTTTCTAACCGATTTCGTTACAACTCGGTTTTATTAAAGAAATTAGAAAACGATTAATAGAAAAAGTGGAAAAAATTGGAAAAACAAGATGGCGGCAGTAATGTTTTAAAATTTTAGATTTTTAGACCCCTAACCGCTGCGCTATAGATCCGAAACGGCGTGGTCGAGCATAATTTTTTTTTCTATTTCCGCCTACAATTATCCTGTATTTTGACAGAATGGGTGTGGTTTTTAAAAATTCAAGATGACTGCTGTTGCGGCGGCCGTTCGGTTAGAGTTACGAAAAAACGCAATTTTAAAATTCAAATTTCTCGCAGTTGGCAACGTCGGAGCGTTTCGACTTATACTGGAGATGATGTGTACAGACTCGAGGTATGGATTGGGGAAAAAAATTACCCCATTTCTCGGAAAATTTCAAGATTTACCCCAAAAATTAAAAAATCGAAATACGTATTTTTTTTTAAATTCGAGTACGAGCAACCACGTGTCTCACTTGTACGAATGACATTTGGGTATTTTCGTCGCCGAGGTCTGGCAACACTGGAATTTATCAAAGTAAAAGTGATTTTCGACATGGTCTATTTTCAGGGGCGATCATTTCGGCTGGGTGTGAGTGAGATGAAAACTTGAAACGTCATCAGGAGCGGTATATCCTGCAATTCACGGGAAAATTATAAAACTATGTAAAATGTTTCTGTGAAACGAGGTGGCGGCCATTTAAATGATGTTTTTGAGGCAGTGGGCAACATTTAGGAACGTTGACATGTATGGATCGATTATGTAACTCGACTGGCAGTATCGAGATATCTAAACAGTGCTGCCACATTTGGGGTAGTTTATGAGATTTTCCTCAAAAACTTCCTCCTGTAAAATTTTGTATGAAAAAATTTTGTTTCGCTGATGGCTTCTTATAGAAGTCAGAAAATATAACTTGACGAAAAATATGGAGACTGATGATTGAGGATTTCGGAGAAGGGTAAAGAGCACGACCAAGGTATTGAAGATAGGTGGGGGGTGCTCAAACCAAATGTCACTCGAAACCTTATCCAATTGGCGGTGAGTTTAAAAAAACCTCAAAAATGGCGGATTCAAGATGGCCGCCATACAAATTTCGTCAGTGTCTGTCTTGGAGTGTATAAAAGATGGAAGAGTGGTTTCTTGGGAAGTGATGATCTGGACGAGAAGGTCTATCTAATGAAATGAAAAAAATTCAAGATGGCGGAATATTTTTTTCATACCAAATTATATGGCGAATATTGAAGAGACTGCAAGTGCAGAACTATGCAAGATTTTGATGCGGTTCCGTTTTACCCACATCGGGGCTCCCTTCGATTACGACACAGGAAACCGATACCAAAGTTTTAAACAATCAGCGCCATTTTGAATTTTCTTGTTAATTGACCGATTTCGTTCAAAACCGATACTTAGGGCTCCCTGGGATCGCAAAACAGGAAACTGATACCAAAGTTGTAACAAATCAGGGCCATTTTGAAATTCTTTGTTAGTTGACCGATTCCGCTCAAAATCGATATTTAGGACTCCGTGGGGTTACCAAACAGGAAACTCTTACCAAGATTTAAAAAACCAGCGCCATTTTGAAATTCTTTGTTTATTGACCGATTTCGTTCTAAATCGATATTTAGGACTTCCTTGTATCACAAAACAGGAAACTGGTACCAAAGTTTTAAACAATCAGCGCCATTTTGAATTTTCTTGTTTATTGACCGATTTCGTTCAAAATCGATACTTAGGGCTCCCTGGGATCGCAAAACAGGAAACTGATACCAAAGTTGTAACAAATCAGGGCCATTTTGAAATTCTTTGTTAGTTGACCGATTCCGTTCAAAATCGATATTTAGGACTCCATGGGGTTATTAAACAGTAAACTGTTACCAAAATTAAAAAAAACCAGCACTATTTTGAAATTCTTTGTTAATTGACCGATTTCGTTCAAAATCGATGTTTAGGACTCCCTGGGATTTCAAAACAGGAAACTGATACCAAAATTGTAAAAAATCAGCGCCATTTTCAAATTCTTTGTTATTGTAGCGATTTCGCTAAAAATCCTTATTTAGGGCTTCCTGCGATTACAAAACAGGAAACTGATACCAAAGTTTTAAAAATCAGCGTTATTTTGAAATTCTTTGTTAAGTGACCGATTTCGTTCAAAATCGATATTTAGGGCTCCCTGGGGTTACAAAACAGGAAACTGGTACCAAAGTTGTAAAAAATCTGCGCCATTTTGTAATTCTTTGTTAATTGACCGATTTTGTTCAAAATCGATATCTGAGGATCCCTGCGATTACAAAACAGGAAACTGATACCAAAGTATTAAAAAATCAGCGCCATTTTGTTTTTTTTTTCTTAATCGCAACCCGTGAGCTGCTTTAGCAGCTCACGCACAGAGCGAAAAACTAGTATTATATATGGCTCGAACAGCCCTCTTCTGCAGCACAAAAACAGAATTAATATCAGCAGCATTACCCCATAATAATCCATATCCATACTAATATTATAAATGCGAAATCTGTCTGTCTATCTATCTGTCTGCCTGTCTGTCTGTCTGCTACGCTTTCACGGCCCATCTGTTCAACCGATTTTGATGAAATTTGGTACAGGGATAGGTTGTATCCCGGGGAAGGACATAGGCTACTTTTTATCCCGGAAAATTAAGAGTTCCCGCGGGGATCAAAATACCATAATCCACGCGGACGAAGTCGCGGGAATCATCTAGTTTATATATATTATTGTAAAAATATTAACATAAGATACTTGTTTCAGGATAAAGAAATGAAATTCAAGAATGGAATTCATTCCCTGCGATTAAGAAAAATAACGATGGTGTCAGAGACGAGGTTATAAAAGGATGCGTGCGCATCTGCTGGGGGCGCTCTTGCTTGTCACCCGTCATTGCGTATCATTCTGGTTTGATTTTATTTTCTCGCTGTAATATTTTTATTGTTCATGTTAATAAATGAGTCAGGAGAGCTTTTACGTCTTTCTTCTTCAAGTATCCTCTAAAAATTTGCAAGAATATAGATTACTTTTTAATAAAGAGTGTCGACTGAGGCTTTTCACTTACGAGTATGTAATTAAAAGTGTAAATAGTGTCGTCTGTCCATTTTTTGGAACGCTGCTACTGTCAACGCTGTGTTTTCTGGTGTCAGGTTTTCCACTAGTAGACGCTGAAGTGTAGGTACCTACTTATGTTGTAATTTGAATTAGCTAAAAATTACATAAATTAATAGTATACTCAATGACTATGTCAAAATAAATTATTAATTACTGACTATTAAATAAAGGGTCTTCCAAAAGACCTGAAATTCACATCCCCGGTTAGTTTTAAGTTTGATAAACATTTTTTAAACAAACAAACAAACAAAGAAAAAAAAGTGCGTTGAAATTTTATGACGTCACAACTATGTATTTCATACAAACTTTTTAGTTTGGTAATAGTTGCTGATTTGATTGAATTGTCACCATCCATATTGAGATCACTGCATGCATCAGTACCTATAGAGTCGACTGAGAGTTGAAAATATGGTTAAAGAATATTCTATTTAAATAAGTAACTTGGGTTTTCACGGAGGAAAAATATCAATGCTCCCATGTCTCCTCACTGACAACCTTTTACGGGTAGAAATTTATAATGGTAGTTTCCATTAACCGAAGTGGCTGCCTGGGGCCTGATGCTTGACGCACTTGTGAGAAAAATATATTAATAAGACCACGTCCTGCACTCGTTATATGTACAGGTGGCCCAAATAGTACGTTCAAAGAAAATATTTAGATTCCTCGTACTTAGAACTATCAGAAAATACCTCATGTATATTCAGCGATTTCTGATAGTTTTCGAGTTATAATTATTTTAAGTTTTCTCGTGAGATTTCTGAGGGAGTGAGTGTTTAATTTTTTTTCTTTTTATTTAGTGTTTTTTTCCGAACATTTTTTTTGTGAACATGCTTGCTATGCTACGTGCTACTTTGCATAAAATAATTGCTATCATAATATTAACCCAAATCGGAAAATTTTTGGTCGAAATTGAAAAGTTTACGTTCGATAGAAGTAGAGATGAACTTTCAACTTTAGATTAGAAATACTTAAACCAGTCTACGTCACTTCCAACTAATTTCAAAAACTTTTGGGGTTCCTAAGCTACCCTTATTAGTTGAAAAATTTGGTACTTTGGTGGGCATTATTGCGAGAAATCGGACTTCAAATGTGGTAAGGCGGTAATTTTTGAACTTAAAATTTGATTCTAAAAAATTTAGTTTTGCCTATTTTTGACAATTTTATGGGTAATTGAGTAAGAAATAATAATTTCAAAAAAAATTTCAGTAAGAAATTTTTGACTGTAAGTATTTTCAACAAAAAAACAATATTTTTCGATTGAGTGACATCAAGGTTACGTAAAAGCTATTTGTTTTTTTTAGTTTTTTACAGTCACAAGTCAGCAGGACAAAACAACCGAATTGCACTCGGTTAAGTAGTAAAATAGCTTTATCTTATTTTCCTTCTGTCAATAAAGTATAGCTTTTCTGCACCTAAAAGCTCTTTTCCTGTTTCTGTCGGCAGCATTGTAAAGTATTGCTGCCATGGGGTTTTTTCTGATAGCTCTAGGTACGAGGAATCTAATTTTTTTCTTTGGACGTCACTATTTGGGCCAACATGTAGATATAACGCTTATTTAGTTTCCCAAATACTTGATGTTTTTATTTAAAAACAACATATTCTTTTAATTTTTAAAATCTACTCTCCACCCGTGGTCAGGGTAACTTAATGCTGTGGTACTCTAAAACGTCGTTGTGTAGTTTGTATTTTATTTTATTAAGCTTCAAAAAATATCTTCATTCATGCATTCCTTTCAGTATTGTTAGTTCGTCGGGTCAACCGCCTCCAGTTGATGCCGCTGAGCATTTACTGATTGAGGTCTCCCTATCTCAGACAACTAAAATCCTACTTGGAGTTTTCTATAGCCCCTCTCTTACTATTAATTATTTTCCCTCATTCGAATCACTTTTAGAATCACTTCTCCCTACTTACACTCATTCAATATTAATGGGTGACTTTAATACTTGTTTACTTAAAGGCGACAATAGGGCTGCCAAACTTGAATCTATCATTGACTCTTGTAATTTGCAAATCCTTCCCCTTTCGGCTACCCACAAACTTCCTAACTGTACTCCTTCACTTCTTGACTTGATAATAGTATCATCGCCAGAACTTGTTTCTAAGCACGGTCAGTGCTCGGCCGATGCCTTTTCTCATCATGATTTAATTTTTCTTTCGTATAAATTGCGCCCTCCTAAAATCAAACCTAAAATTCTTCTGCGGCGTAATTTTGCTGGAATGGATTTAGATCGATTACGTGACGACGCTTGCAAAATTGACTGGTCTGTTATTAAAACTGCATCTGGTGTGGACCATAAAGTTGATATTTTCAATTCCTTACTAACTCAACTTTTTGATATCCATGCGCCTATTAAACCGGTTAAACTAAAGCATTTACCTGCGCCTTGGCTCTCACTAGAGTTAAAGAATAGAATTGTTAAGAAAGGTATAGCGAAGTCCAAGCTTAAGTGCAATCCATCTGTTGAGAATCAGAGGAAATACAACAAAATTAGGAATCGCTGCAATACATTGTGTAGAGATGCACAGCGACGTCATATTCATTCATCAGTCGAGAACGGCGACTCTTCTCGTGTCTGGAAGTTTCTTGAAACTGTTGGAGTTGGTAAAAAATCTCATCATTCATCGCCTCTTAGTATTGACGTTAATCTTCTGGATCAATATTTCACTTCTCCTCAGAACTCTATTAATAGTTCAAATAAATCACAAACCATTCATTCTCTTTTGACAACTCCGACTTCTACTTATCCTCCGTTCAATTTTAGTCAGTTTTCTGCATGTGATGTTAAGAAGACCATATTGTCCATTTCTTCTAATGCTGTCGGTTGTGACAATGTTAGCCGTAATATGATCATTCCTCTCCTTGATATTATTACTCCTATTATTACACTTATTTTAAATGAATCCATTCTGACTTCCAAATTTCCTGATGCCTGGAAAAGTGCAAATGTTGTACCTCTTCCTAAAAAGGCTAATCCCACCTATTTTTCAGATTTTCGCCCCATCTCAATCCTACCATTTCTTTCCAAAGTCCTTGAAAAATTAATTCACCATCAGTTTAACCTTTTCCTAAACAAAAATTGCTTATTTAACCCTTTCCAGTCTGGCTTTCGCTCTGGGCATAGTACGGCCACTGCTCTGATTAAAGTTACCGATGACATTCGTAGGGGCATGGATAATCAGCAGCTCACAGTATTAACCTTGCTGGATTTTAGTAATGCCTTTAACACGGTGGATCATGATATACTTGTGAGTATGCTGCGTTCTCTTAACATATCTCCATCAGCAACTGACTGGTTTCATAGTCACCTTAGTGGTCGTCGGCAGCGTATTCGTATCGAAGAAACTCTTTCGTCTTGGTGCGATATTACTGCTGGTGTACCTCAAGGCGGCGTGCTGTCACCGTTACTCTTTTCTATTTTCATTAATTCTATAACTCAAAACCTATCTTCTCTCTACCACATGTATGCAGATGATCTCCAAATTTACACCCAGGCAACTCTTGAGAATCTTCCTGTAGCTATTGAGCAAATAAATAAAGATCTTGACTCAATTTTGGAGTGGTGTAGATTCTATGGCCTTAATGTAAATCCAAAAAAATCTCAAGCCATAATTATAGGTAGTCGGTACCTAATCTCTAGAGTTGACTGGTTTGTGCTTCCTCCCATTGAATACAATGGTATAGTTATCCCGTTTTGTGATACTGTCAAAAACTTGGGATTACATATGGATTGCACTTTAGGTTGGACGAATCATCTGAATCTGGTTAGCAGGAGAACTTTTGCATCTCTTAGCTCTCTGCGTCGTCTGCGATCTTTTCTTCCAATTCCTACAAAAATTATGTTGGCACAGACTCTACTGCATCCTGTTCTTGATTATGCTGACGCAAGCTATATTAACCTGACTGAAGATCAGTTAAATAAACTTGAGAGACTTCAAAATATTAGCATTCGGTTCATATTTGGATTGCGCAAATATGACCATGTATCTCAATTTCGTTCTCGTTTCAAGTGGCTACCCATCCGTCTTCGCCGGAACTTGCATATCCTTTCTATTCTGTACTGTGTGTTATTTAATCCTTCATCTCCTGCTTATTTAAAGGAGAAGTTTGAATTCGTAGGCCGTCCAGGAGAACATTTACGTACTACAAGGAAACTTGTTTTAAGGACGCCTACTCATAATTCCTCTTTCTTCCATAAATCCTTTTCTGTACAAGCTGTTAAGTTGTGGAATGCACTGCCTCTTGACATCAGGGAGGCTCAATCGATAAATATCTTTAAAAGACTTGTAAAGAAATACTATTTGTCACAATAATATTATTTACCTTGTAGTTTATTTTTATATATTTTGATACCTATTGTTTCTTTCTTTTTTTTGTTTTGAGGTTAACGTTTATTTATTTATATTTTTGTTTATTTGTGAGTATATTTATGTATGTATGTTTATTTATATATTATATGTGTAGTATTTATGGTTTTTATTTAGTATATTATATTTTATTTATTTTGTTATACTTAGTTTAAATATGTATATGTATTATAATTTGTAGCTTTATATCAATATATATTATTTTATTTTATTATTTCTGCACCATCTACCGGTTGTTTCTGTAGCTATATTCTTTTAAACCATTGGTTGCCTGGAAGAGATCGCTGTGAAGCGATAAGGCCGCCAAATTGTATACTTCCTTTGTTGTTAGCTAAGTTTACTGTTGTTATTGTTTTTTGGTGTACAATAAAAGTATATTCATTCATTCATTCATTCATCTATGACAATAATAGACTTCCAAAAAGAGAGGAGGAGTTAGACAGAAGCAGGCGCTACTTTGCAGAAGTCCATGGTAATCAAGACAATGCACGATTGTAAAGTGACAGTCACTTTACAATTGTCAATTTAGGATTGCAAAGTACAAGATTAGAAATAAATATTATTTTCGGTCAATACCGGTTTTTGTACGTGTAAAGAAACGCAAATACTTTGAGAAATATTCTAATTTTATCGTGTGAAACTTAAAAAACTTAAATCTTAATCAAATATTTGGGCAAAACTTAACAGATTTTTGCTTGAGTGCTTAATTCAGAAACCGGCCCTAACTAAGCGTAAATTACAAATTACTTATACCTAATTGTCCATTGTCCAGTAAACATTGACTCCCGAGGATGCTTGGTGTCGGAATGAAACGTAGATTGAGAATAATTTTTAAGATTTGTGCGGTGTTGTGTTGTGGCGGTGCCAGTTGCTGGCTTATGTGCTGCTGGCGGTGAGTATCACGAGATACACATGCAAGCTACACCACATAAATTTGTCTGCTTTAGCGGATTATAGCGAATTAAGCTTCTTGTTCCTTAATTAAGATGGAATTTCTCAAAGCGTGTATTTCGCGTAATATTATCTAATTTTGTATGTGAATTATCAAACAAAATTAACCTTAGAAAATTCTATATTATGAAGAGTCTTGTCACAATGATGCATTCTAACTTGACTTCATCCTTTTTCTCTTATTAAGTAACAATATCTTCCCTTTAAACCAATATATTTTTTGTGTAAACTTTAGAAACTCAAAATATTCCTATTCTATAAACGAAGTAGGCCATCACATCCAACAATCCCCTCGAATTTCACTAGTGTAACTTCATAAGCGTGCGGTTTCATGTCCATTATTCTGGGACATAGTGGCATTGCTTTGGGTCAAAGAGACCCTGATTCAATCCACCTGCTCGGTCGCTTTTCGCTTTTGGAATGGACTATTGGACGTGACATTACGTTACACTACTCGACCCATGATACGCTTATTGGAATATGGAAAGGCGTAAACCAGTTTTTTATGCTCATCTATACTTGTAAAAGGATTACTTTTTTTCGATCCCGCGGGAACTCTTTAATTTTCCGGGATAAAAAGCCTATGTACTTCCCCGTGTAACAAACAACCCCTTTACCAAATTTCATCAAAATCGGCAAATATTATAAGTATGGATATGTAGCGCATCTAAAAATGTTTAATGCTGAACAGATGAGCCGTGAAAGCGTAGGAGACAGACAAACAGACTGACAGACTTTTTATAATATTAGTTATTATTTATGGGTTATAAATGCGAAAGTTTGGATGGATGGATGGATAGACGTTTGTTCGTCATCACACCAGAACGGGTGAACAGATCTGGCTGAAATTTGGCACAGAGATCGATAATAGTCTGAAATAACACAGGCTTTGTGACTCGTAAAATGTCCCGCGGGAACCAAGAAACCTCAGTCCACGCGGATTAAATTGCGGGCATCAGCTAGCGCTTAGTATATTTATGTAAACTTTACTTGTATCAATTATTTATTCATCTTTTGAAACGTACTACGTTATACTCCACTATTATACAATTTATCAATAAAAGTCTATTACAATTTGCAAGGCAAGACAAGCATTATATTTTGTAATTATTCAAAATTTTAAGCCTATATTGCTTTAGTTTAGTTCGTGAAATATAGAACTGTGTTAGATGAGTGTTTCTTTTGTACCATTTTTTGGTAGAAAACCCCTTATCACGCCTAGCAGAATGATATTACTTTACAATAAGCAATTAAGTATGTTGAATATGAGATAAGCATCATGTTCATAATATAGACCTTGGAATTACATTAGGGTGCCATGAGACGGCGTAATTAATGAGGTATAAAATATGTAACGCGATATTAATTTAGAAAAAAACTAGATGGTGACCACCTAAAAGTCCCACTTTGTGTAAAAAAACTGAGTTCTTCTACTTTTCTTATTCTCAGACGCCACCTTATTTAAAAGAGCGTTTCAACTTTCTTGGCAGCTATGATGTACCTTTTTATTTGCGGTCGAGAAACGACACTAAGTTAAAGGTCCCTCGTAGTCATACTGGGGCATATATATGGTAATTCATTCACAGTTAAGGCTGTACTGCTTTGGAATGAATTGCCAAGCGACATTAGGCAGTTAAACATCTTTATGAGTCGGGTAAAGGGCTATTACCTTTCCAATAAGCTATAGAATATTTAAGTATTTTCTTTTGTATGGAGGTTTATGTATTGCTATTTATATTATATATACATGAGTTTATATTTAGTTTTTATGTATTATTAGTATAAATAGTTTAAGTAGTATAATATTATTATTGCATGTCTAATATTATTGTTGCACTTTCCCGCTCCTTTTTAAAGTTCCATAAGAAGTTGGTTGTCTGGATGAGATCGCTTTTAGTGATAAGACCGCCCTTGCGCATGCGTTGTTTTCTGTTTTTTTTATAATTAAGTTATCTTTATGCTATGTGTGGCAATAAAGAATTTATCTATCTTTTTGCCAAAATTTGGTTTACATCAATTATGGATGTTAGAATACTGATTTGTGCCTCTCACTTTGCTTGCTATTAGGCACCATTCTTTCAATTCACCCTTAGTTTATGAAAGAAATCTATTGGACAGGTAAAAATCAAATGTTAGTAGCGGCATTAGAAGAAAACCAAACAGAAGCAAGCTTTACATTTCCTTGAAACTTTGTTCACTACAATGATTGTCATATTGTCATTGTGATTGTCATGATTATGTTCAGGTGAACATAAAATATCATTCGGCATAATATCTCTCATTAGGTATTATTTAGACCACTTAGATAATGTTTTACTACTTTTAGTACAGTTCATATTGCGCAGAAATATTTAATTTTTGGGACAAAAATATTTCCAAAAACATAGTAGAAGCAGGCGTTACTTTGCGGAAGTCCATCATAAAGAAGGAACCAGAAATTTAATTCAGAAAAAAAATCTATGTGGTACAGTGGTTCTCACCAAAATCCCACTCACCTCACCACAGAAATCTCCTAAAAACTACCCTTAACGTACGTTTCAATCCGATACCGGAGCATCTTCACGAGATGTTGCCTCCACAATACACGATTGTCACACACTGTACACACAATCGTGCATTGTGGAGGCAACATCTTTATTTTCAAAAACATCAAGCCAATACAATAAACGATTTGGATTTACTTAAGAGCCATACTTTTAGCGTTAACATTACTTTTAGCCTGAAACCTAACTTCCGTCAACTGTCGTTTAGTCGAGGAAACAGCTGACAAAACTTAGAGACCGGAGTTAGCGACTGAATAGAGCCAATAGTTCACAGAAATTTTCAATTCGGATCATTTCAAAAGTAGCCACCGTTTCACCCATAAATAAAATAGTGTCAACTAAACTAGAGATTATTAGAAACTTTATTTTTACCCGACTTCTTACACTAGATGATGTCCGTCGTACGTAAGGACTGAAACTGTAACCAGAATAAGAGTTTTTCAACACTGTTTTTTAAAACATAGAAGAAACTTACCTATTTATAATCCCGTGGGAACTGTTTAATTTACAGTTTATAGCGTAAATCTTGTTAGCGTTATAAAAGTAAATCTATAAATATGTATGTATTTCTGAGAGACCTTTTTTAGTAAGCTGTAGCAAATTATACCATTAAATCACAGTAATAGATAGTACAACGTGCATCGTGCAGCACGATGTGTAAGCGACAATCCAGAAGTAGGTATCAATAAAACACTTTAAATATATTTGTACTCTCATTTGAACTTGCACGAGTATTAACTTTAAACGTGTTTAGTTAAACGTGTAGTGGTTCCACGAGATATTTAATGTATAATTAGAAGAATTAAAAGTTGGCTTTACTTAAAGACAATAATTATTTGATCAGCCACGATTGTTATCGTTAAGCTCTAAACCAAATTGCGATCTAAACGCAAAAGTATTCAATAATCGCTAAGTCTGCCGGCAGAAGACTGAATTACCATCGTCAAAACACTCGTATTTATACTTACTATTTTCTATATGGCGTTCGTATCCGCAGATTAAATAGAATGACATAAAACGAGTCAAATTGACACATATTATAATTCCTGTTTCATGAGATATAAAGGCAAACAGCAATAATGCTAACACGTGTAACTGATATTTGAACCTTTCAACTACTTTTAAAAATAGCTATAGCCATTCGTATAAACTATGTATGAAGTATAATGAAATTGCAATCACTGGTAATCACCGGACGCGATAAACACATATAAACAATTATGACCGGTTCAGCATTTATGACGGAACGCTTTTACGCCAAATTGAAAACAACTCATGGTTTATTCACTACACGCTGTCCATCGGGTCCAATTTAACGAGAACTATCCGATATCACTGTCAAAGGTATGTCATGTATGCAGCTGAGTATCCTCCTCGGCACACAACAGGTCATGTAACGGTGGACCAAAATTATATTAGTGATTTTCGAGTGCTATTTGATTTGGTAGGATTTCTGAATCATTCTACTGTTTGTTGCTGCATTGTGGAAAACCTTCTACCCTATTAAAATAATTTGAATAAAAAGAGTGTTTTGACCTTTTTAACCGACTTCAAAAAACGGGGCGGCTCTCAATTCGACTGTATGTTTTTTTTTGTACGTATGTTACGCGATGATTGCGCCAATTATGAATCAATTTTGATGATTCTTTTATTTTTTGGTAGATCTAACTATTTATAAATATCAAATAAATTTTATTGAAATTGATTTAGCGCTTTTTGAGGAAATCAACAAAAATCAATCAATATAATATATACCCAGATAATGTTTTTTACTTTTTAGTTCAAGTTGGTACTTATATGAATAGTTTTGAAGTCAGTTTTTGTTTTGGATGAAAGCGAATTAATTAACAACAAGGGAGGAATTGTACTAATAATAGTGAACTTATTGAACTTTTTAACGTAATGTACTTATATTGGGACGCCAATTAATATCTGTACCAAATTAAGTCAAAATCAATAATTGAATAGATGGATCGTGAAAACTTAGTAGACAAACGGGCAGATAGACACACTTTCGCATTTATTCTAATAGTATGACGTACTAATTACGGTATATTAGACTATTGTTAAAAATGTTTATCATTTACTGTTTTTGCACAAAAAATCTGTTAAGAGTTAAGAAAAACCACCTCTATGCACCTTACAACAGTACGTAAAAGGTATACATGATATGCAGAAATAAAAGGTTCAAAACCTAAAGTTTTAGAAACGGATACAAATCCTACAAAATTCCAGCAATAAAATTGTTGATCAACATGTGAAAGCACGCACGGGCTCGATAAAGCTTAGTCCAATTGAAACGAGTGCTCTATGAAAATACATTTGATGTTTTTAGATAAAAATGGAATATGGATTAAAATATCTATCACCTGATATTGACTATTCTCTGATTGGGGATTACAATATATTAAACGATAGGTCGATCGCGACTTCGTCTGCGTACAAATTGATTTCCTATGAGATTATGAAATTTTCCCTCTGAAAAGGGCTTACTTATTATTATTATTATCGTCTATACAGCTTAAATGCAGGTTTTTATTAGTTAAAACTATTAACTTTAATGCCAATTTTCATGTCCCTAACTTAAAAACATTGCGCAATAGAACCTACACGTTCAAGCTCTGTTCTTTAGTTTGCCTAATGACCTTTTGGAGTGTCCTCTCGCGGTTAAATAACCACATCAGATGATGAACATCATAGACTGGTCGTAATTTTTTTGAACAGACTGAAATGTCAATTGCTAAAAGATAGAAGAAAGCTGAAGATTGTTTAGGTTTGTAAGCATCTTCCCATTAGACCAAAAGAAGAAAGGGAGCAATGAAAGAGATAAAAATCGTAGAAGATACTGATATTTTAGATAAGAAACTTAAACTTTGAATTAAGATTATATTAACATATCAAGTAGGTAGTTACAGAGTTTCTGTTGAAAATTTACACCACATTTGGTAGCATCAATCATCCAGCTTTTGACGCGCTATTGGCATTACCATTGAACCAAACCAATCGTTTAATGTACGCTGTCACAACGGAGCACCGTCGACCCTCGTCAATGGCGAAATATAACTATTTCTGACTCCCGAAATATTACAGAGACTTCAAAATCAAAGCATCCTTGAAAAATGATAAACCGACTCAAGGAATACATTCATCAAATTTTGTAAGCTCTTAGGTGAGGCGATTTAACGTCGGCACCGATTGGAAATCTCTTACCCTTTTGAACTAACTTTCTATTCAAAATCTTGTCTGTACAACAACTGATATTATGGTAATTAATTTTGGTCCTAACTTTCCTGAGTGGTTTAATGCTTGAGACGATAAATACAAATTGATTTCTTAATAAATATGCTTTTAACACTAATCTATTAATTTCGTGTTTCATCGAAAATTTAAAAATAATAAGTTAATCTTTAGTCACAGAGTAATTTTTATAACGTGTAATCTATAAACCAGCTGTACTTGATGCCTGATATTTATATTAGTATATATTATATATTATTGTATTTGTATAAATGTTGATAATTAATTAAATGCAGCGCTGGCTACATACATTCTTTGTTTTCCTATACGATTATCCGATCATCATTGAAACTTTGTACAGTTGTTGTCGACTCTGGTCTGAATCTTTATAAATCAAAATTCAATACACTTGATGATTGATACCAGGGGTATCGCCTAGGCCCTAGTGTTTAAAAATTAATAGAATAGTCACTTTTTCCCAATAATAAATTAACCTTAATTTATTATTGAGAAAAAGTGACTATTAGTTAGTCTCATAATCTATTGAAAATCTAAATACATTGCAGAAAACACGCTATATCCTATCATTCTCATCATCAATCACTGACCCTTGTGACCGCTCATCAACAATGATAAAACCGCTACAAAAAATACTATCTCTCCTTTTTGGCAGAGCCTTTGGACGGAACCCCCAATAAAAAAGTTATATCTTATATCACTGGTCGTTTTTCATCTATTTATTAAAGTATCTATGTAGTCAGTATGCAACATAAAATTGATAGTTATGAGCATGAAAAATGAATGCCATATATCAATAGGTACATTTATTTTGATTAATTTCTAGATACCTATTCTGCTACAACTTAGGGCTCAAGTCAACAAAGGGTTAAGAGATAAGATCCAACGTAAACCTAAGATATAATCGGGATTGTGTTTTGCCTTCGATATATAACGGCAACATAATATATAGGTCAAGCGCTTGTTTGTTTGTTGGTAGCCATCGATTAGGATTGGTTTGATTGTGCTCCACACAGCGGAGACCAATCCTTAATCTAGCATACGGTTCATGTAAATGTTTTGAACTTCTGTCGCTTAGGTCCAAAACACACTACGAATAGGGCAGAACAATATATACGTTTGGGAAACACAGTTAGTCCTGAGAATGGGAATAGACCGCAGGGGCCATATCAGTACTATTTACATATTCTGTGGCCATACTGCCAACGCTTAAAGCCTTATTGTTTCATTATTGTTGACTTTCGTGTTTTAGTATTATAATCCTTATTTTAGGACCATCAAACTGTAATTTTGAGCAGTATTGCACAAGTATTGTTGCGTTGGCAGTATGGCCCCAACTGACAAGCAGGTAATTTATTTATGTCGATAGTGTGTGCCCTTTGTAAGTGTACCGAGATTAAGTACCCAGAAAAAATATGTAAAAAGTAGGCCGTAACCGACAGTTTCAGAATGCACGTTCTTTTTTTTGTTGCCAGGCTTTTAGGCACCGTTACGCCCAGAGTAAAAACCATTTCAACAAAAGTCGCGCATCCATTATTTCTTTACTTAGAGGAGGAACGTGCTAATGGCCTACTTGAAATATGTTTCCCCTTTTCACCCAACACTGTATAGGACAAAATCTTTAAAAAAAAGCCCGTCGAGCGCATCTGTTGCGAAAATATGAGATAGGCGCGACATTGTGATTTTTACTCCCTCTATTTCATTAAAACGTGGTGCCAGATGTTGCCATCAATATAAAAGCATTTTATGAGGACTTTATGGGTCCGATTTATATTAAGAAAGGAGGGTCGTGTGACTTATTTGCAAAGAGTTTGACCTGGCTGTATTGCAAAACTTATCTTAACTAACTTATATAAAAATCAATTTTTGTCTCGCTAAAACTCCAGAACGGCTTGACCGATTTTGATGAAATTTTTTGTGTATGATTGAGTAGGTCCAGGGATGGTTTGTATTTATAATTGGACCCGGTATAGCTCTAGGGTTTCTAGGTTCAAGGCAGGACAACGTCTGCCGGGCCAACTAGTTAGGTATAAAATTCTAATATTCTAAAAACCACATTCTTAAATTTGAGCTATCATAGTAAAATGTAAAAAAAAAATAATCACATTGTAAAAAACTAAGACCTACGAAATCTTCCTACTTCATGAATTACGATAAGTACCTACTAATAATTAAATACATCCACGGCTATTGTTTGGAAGTGGAACGTTCATTTTGGCACGATTAAACTTGGCAAAGAAATCGTACGTGACAAAAAGCGTTCATATTAGACACTACACCTGATAGGTACCTACATGGAATTTACTCATTGATAGTTTTTTAATTTTTTTTGCTTAGATTAACATCTATCAAGAATACAGTAAGTACTAACTTGGAAAACAACGACGAGGCAAACATTATACAGTTCAATAAAATCGAGAAGCTAACTCCGTCCCTTAAAACTCATCCATTCTCAAGAGGTCAACGACCATTCAGTTACTAATAAATTCACAGACTTAATCTTGAAAGCATGAAAAGAAATATTCCGAAATTATTTTTACGAGTTCCACATACGAGCCAACGAAAGCAGCCAAAATGCAAATAAAACAGTACAATATTGTGACGGGTCCAAAAGAACGGCTGTACGATACTGAGATACATAATACAGACAAGAGATTATATATCTGCAACTACAGTAAGAAAATCGTTCATTTAAATATCTAAATAAATAGCGACACTGAAGAAACAATGCTTGTATTACGTAATTTTAATGCAATCAACGCGACAATCTTATTTGCGATAACAACAATCTTATAGCCCGTTTTAACCAACACAAGAAGAATAGGCGACAGTTTTCACGTACCAGTGGGTGACACACTGTGGGTTTAGAAGTTTCCAAAAATGTTGCTTTAGTTTAGTTTAGCTTTAGTGAAAAAGAGCATTAATCTATGCTTCCAAACTAATAATATAAATACGAAAGTTTGGATGGATATTTGTCACTCAGTCACGCCAGAATGGCAAATTTCATCCAGAACAGTTCGTTCTTGATGAAAGGCAAAGAGATAGATTATAGTCTGGAACAAAACATAAGCTACTTTTTATTCCGGAAACATAAACAGTTCCCGCGGGAACCAGGAAACCTCAATCCACGCGGATGAAGTCGCGGGTATCGGCTGGTCCTTCGTATAACTGAGAACTGACCCTAAAGCTAATGCCCTAATCGATTCATAATAGGGATGATGACAACTTAATCAAATCAGCAACTTTTTAGCGAACTTAAAAACGCACTTCTAGTATGGAAGTTGTATGAAATTCAAAGTTGTGACGTCATAAAATTTCAACGCACTTTTTTTCTTAAATCTATATTTTAAAATAGTTATCAAACTTAAAACTAACTAGGATGAAAAGTTTAGGTCTTTAGGAAGACAGCAATTATAATATTATTTCAATTTATTGTAATAGTATAGTAAAGTAAATAGCTGAAATATAAATAACTAGCTGATGCCCACGACTTCGTCCGCGTGGTGAATGTTTTTTTAATTCCCGCGGGAACTGCTTAATTTTCCGGGATAAAAAGTAGCCTATGTCACTCTTCAGGTCCTCAACTATACCCATGCCAAAAATCACGTCGATCCGTTGCCCCGTTGCGGCGTGATTGAAGGACAAACCAATAAACCAACAAACACACTTTCGCATTTATTATTAATTATGAAAAAGTGCGATTCCTAATACTAAAACTAAGTAGCTCTGAAAAGAACTTTTTAAGTGAAGCATAAAAATGTGTTAAAAAAACTCGAAATATTCAATGTCGCTTGCTTCCACTGAGTAAGGAGCCGACCGCTACCTAGTGGCTAGTTCATAATGGTGCACCCCCTTCTCCCGCACTGCCCCTCTCACGAAGAGTTAGTTACTCGATGCGCTGCGTGGCGGCCGCCGCCGGCATGTATTTTTATTTTAATTTCATGATATCTTTTGAATGGAATGTCCGATTTCAATAATTCAAAAAGTAATCACCAGGTATTGAGACAGTCTTGAATATTAAATCCCATCAAAAACATAAATGTAAAATGAGAGCCAAGTTCAAAATTGTGATAAATATGCCTTGGTTGTTGACTGCAGCGACAAAAGAAGTGAGATCTAAATGGGTGCCAAGTTCAATGGTCAGTCCTGCAATTTATTTATCCCATCAAAAACATAAATGTGAAATGAGAGGCAAATTCAAAATTGTGATAAATATGCCTTGGTTGTTGACTTCAGCGACAAAAGAAGTGAGATCTAAATGGGTGCCAAGTTCAATGGTCAGTCCTGAAATTTATTTATAACAACATATAATATTTTATAACAACTTAAAATATCATTTCTTCTTATAACTTAGTATAAAATGTTGAAGACTAAGGCTTTGGCTTGGCTAGTTTTCATATACGAATTATAGCCTTCACAAGTTGTAAAGCTGTAAGTTCTTATTTTATTCTTCCGAAAATTTGGCTAGCTGGTAGAAACTGTACTTTTAGGTACCTACTTAATAATAATTCGTATATGGAAACTAGCCAAGCCAAAGCCTTAGTCTTCAACATTTTATACTAAGTTATAAGAAGAAATGATATTTTAAGTTGTTATAAAATATTATATGTTGTTATAAATAAATTTCAGGACTGACCATTGAACTTGGCACCCATTTAGATCTCACTTCTTTTGTCGCTGAAGTCAACAACCAAGGCATATATATCTCAATTTTGAATTTGCCTCTCATTTCACATTTATGTTTTTGATGGGATAAATAAATTGCAGGACTGACCATTGAACTTGGCACCCATTTAGATCTCACTTCTTTTGTCGCTGCAGTCAACAACCAAGGCATATTTATCACAATTTTGAACTTGGCTCTCATTTTACATTTATGTTTTTGATGGGATATCATTACTTTTTGTACAGAAATTATTGAACTCAATCTCAAACTCAAAACATATTTAGTCAAAATATGTACCTACAAAGTACACCTTCTGAACGTCATGCTTACAGAGCATAAGAGGTGATGGTGTTAATTAACTACGGTATCTTAAAACTAAAGCTACGAGGGTTCCAAACGTGCCCTGGTCTGAGAAGAGCCCGCAATAAACTCCGCTTTCTTTTATTATCACCATCTCACAAATATTTGAAATTATATATATGTACTTATAATATAACATTACATAATCAGCCGCTGTAACAATTCATACCAATGCCTTGCTATCATTCAAATAATCCTTTACACTGTAATAGGACTTTTCTATTAGTTTAGTTTACGTTTTACATTAGTAGGTACTTATTATTCGGTTTAAGGTCAGTGTGTCACCCACCAGTAATTCTATTGTACGACTCATTGTACAAGATAATTAAAGACGAGAATTCTCAAGAAAAATATATACAGCCGGTTTCTGAATTGAGAATTTCATGTTGAGTCGGTCTCAAAGACTTCTTAAGTGTGTCTTAAGAACGACTTAGGCAAATTATTGTTTCTGAATTGATATTGCGTAAGGTTTGAGAATTGGAGCTTGCAAATTTTCAAATTTGACAGTTTCGAAACTTAAATCTCTGCTTAACAGCAAAATTGCGTTTCAGAGCGCATTTGACAGTGCTCAAAGCTCTCCTTTCTCAGAGTTGACAACGTAATAGATGAGTGACGGATTTCAGCTACTTAAACTTTACTCTCGTTTGAACCTTTGTAAAAAAATCCATTTTTTGCACAATGTCCAGTGAAGATTCTTGCCTGTACAAAGACAACCACACAGGAGACAAGTTATTAGAAATCGCCCATTGTTTCTTTCAACAACAAACAATTTAACGACCGATTCCGCTTTTCGAAGGAATCTGTAACATTTGTTTTTGGCAAAATAAAGACCAAATTACCCGCAAGAATCCAAAGGTGCGACTGCATTCCGCCAATGTTACAACTTCTAATAGCATTGCGGTATTACGCAACTGGCAGTTTCCAGGCCGTCGTAGGAGACACGGCGAACGTAAGCAAAGCAACTGTGTGTCGGGTAACCGATAGAGTATCCAGTGCTATAGCGATGCTAAGGGCACAATACGTGCAAATGCCTTCTGCTCAAGAACGATCAACAGTGGCTGCAGGATTTTATGCGATAGTAGGATTCCCTAGAGTAATTGGTGGTGGTCTCGGTGGCAACAGGGCAGAATTGTTTAGAAATAGAAAAGATAACTTTTCAATAAATATCCAAGCCATATGTGACGCTAATTTGAAAATAAGAAGTATCATCGCCCGTTGGCCATGTTTTGTCCATGATACAACAATTTGGAATGATTCTCCACTTGCTGCTCAGTTTGAAGATGGAAGATTTGGGTCATATCTAATTTTAGGAGACAGTGGATACCCATGTCTAAGGTACATCATGACGCCATTTTTAAATCCTACCACTTCAGCACAAGAAGCATATAACAGAGCACAGATTACTACTAGAAATACAATTGAGAGATGCTTTGGAGTTCTGAAGAGGCGTTTCCCCTGTCTTCATTCCGGGATGCAGCTTAAATTAGGCAAGGTGTACAAGGTTATTGTAGCATGTGTAGTTTTACATAACATGGCCCCAGATCTTGATGATTTTGTTGTAAAGATGTACTTGTTGAAGAGCAAAATGATGTATGTGACCTATGCCTGTACCAAATTTCATCAAAATCGGTTGAACATATGGGCCGTGAAAGCATAGCAGACGGACAGACAGACACACTTTCGCATTTATAATATTAAGTTTGGATATTAGTATTTGTATATATGGTATATAAATACGAAAGAGGGATGTATGGATGGAAGGATGCTTGTTTGTTACTCTATCACGCCAAAAAAGTTGAATGGATCTGGATGAAATTTTCTGGATGAAACTGCCTCGTTGGTCTAGCGGTTAGCGTAGTCGACTGCAGATCACGAGGTCCTGGGTTCGATTCCCGGTTGGGCATAAAAATTGTTAGGTATTGGGTTTTCAATTATGAAATTCTCAGTGCCAGCCCGGAGTTGGAAGTTGGCGGTGTTTCACCCCCGTGCCTCGGAGAGTCAACATGATAATAGTCGTTAAAGCCCGCCAACCCGCATTGGAGCAGCGTGGTGGGTCTAAGCTCCTAATTCCCTCTCTCCTATGAGAGTGGAGACCTGTGCCCAGCAGTGGGACGTTAATAGGCTGAAGTGGTGGATGAAATTTGGTAAAGAGATTATTGTCTATAATAACAGATAGGCTTAAAATTTCGGACAGTAATATGAGTACGTGTGCCTAATTTAATAAAGAAATATTGAATAGAAATAAAAGTTTTGTTTTTGAAATGTTTTTTTATTAAAAAAATAACAAATTTAAAAATTTCTTTAGAGGGTCATTAAAACTTATAAATAATAGGATCACGAAATTAAATTTCAAGTATCTAATGCATCCAAAATTAGGATTAGAATATCGAAATAAATGTACTTCACATTAATTTTCTCTCCACCTTTCTTAACTGCATTTTTAATATTTGCATCTGAATTTCATGCCTTTTCTGCTCATTTCTAAATTTTAAAATTCCATTCTTTTTTTTAAGCATCTCTGCAGATTTTTTATGCATACATTGCCTTCATTCTTCTTTGTTTTTTTTTTGCCTTCAGTCTGGAACGCAGCTCATTTGAAAAGTAACTTTTTGGTTCTGGCACTGTATTCGTTTGTGAATGCACTGGATCTTCCACGATTCTTTCTTATGTCTTCTATAAAAAAATGTTACATTACACAATAAATACCAAATTTAAAATTAAGGTTTAAATGTTAATTAAATGGCCAGAGCTAATTCCAAGTAAGTGCCATCCTATACTATGGAGTATGTACAAAATTTTAGATTTGTATGCATAAACGTTTTGCAGATTAGTTCATATAGCACTGAAAATTGAAATTGACAGACAGATAAACTACTGAGGCTGAGCAATTGGGTCTTGTTGGCAACCTTTGGGTACAGAGTCCTAAAAAAACTAATAATGTGGCTTATTTTTCATCACACAATATAAATTTAGGTAGGTGGTTTTCAAGTCAGAATATATGCTAAACAGTACCTACAAGTAAGAAGTGCTTACTAAATTATTCAGCTGCTTCATCGAAAGGATTCTCATCAGGAAATCTTTAATCGAATTTTCATCAAAAATAAATGCCTGAAAAGATTTTTTTTACTTAATACTATTGTACACAGAATATAATATAGTATAATACTAGATACAAGATGATGCCCGCGACTCCGTCCGCGTGGATAAGGTTCTTTGATTCCGCGGAAATTCTTAAATTTTCCGGGATAAAAAGTAGCCTATGACCTTCCCCGGGATATAACCTATCCCTGTACAAAATTTTATCAAAATCGGTTGAACAAATGGGCCGTGAAAGCGTAGCAGACAGACAGACAGACACTTTACTAGTATGGATATTAGTATGGATTACTAAGTAGAAATTAAAAAATGACATTATCACATTATCACCAGATTTTGTGGCGATAAGTGAAGATTCACTTATCAGCTCATCTTCGCTTTGGTCCTGAAATAATAAATTATGTAAATGACTAATTAATACTAAAAAAACACGCGGGGACACGAAATACCTCAATCCACGCGGACAAAGCCGCGGGCATCAGCTAGTATAATATAAAACACATAAATATGCCTGTTATTCAAAGAAAACATTGACATTATTCTAAGTTTGATGGTTGGATTTTATGGAATTTGTAAGTAGTCAGGTAAGTATGTCTTGTGACTAGGTGAATAGAATACTCGACGAATTTTTATGCACTCTCTATTTTTAGAGTTACATGTACGAGTACGTACCTACTAACTACGAATTATGGCCAAAGAAATCCACAAGATATTATACTGAACCAAAACGGAGTAAAGCTGGCCTACGAGCAATACAAGGGAATCCTTACTAATATTATAAACGGGGAAGTTTGTATGTATGGATGTATGGACGTTTGTTATTCTTTCACGCCAGAACGGCTAAACGGATCTGGATGAAATTTGGCACAGGGATAGATGGTCTGGAATATCACATCTAGGTTACTTTATACCAGAAAACCTTAATCCACGCAGACAAAGTCACGGGCATAAGCTAGTTGATATATTAAAAAATATTAGGTACTACTTACTTTTATACGAATGCGAGAAGATTTGCTTTCTCCTCGTAACTGAAATAGGGAGATCTTTTTTTCTTGTTTCTTTCCATTTTATACATTTTAACGAGAATATTAGCCAAAAGAAAACAAATTCGCCATAATATACAAAACCGACGTTTGTCAAACTGGCATAATTTGATACGCTTCATTCTATAAAGCGATGATTTAAAATCGACGACAAAAACAACGATTTTTATGATATAAAAGCTTGAAAAATTTGAAATGGATTATTCTTTAAATAAAATTGAACAAAATCTATTTTTTTGAGTTATATTTAATAATAAAATTTAACAAAATTAGAAAACAATTTTATTTTCGGTTAATACCGGTTTTCGTACGTGTAACGAAACGCATACGTAATGTTGGAGAATACTCAGGGACCATTGAAGAAATACTTAGCTAATTACAATTTGGGAAATCCCAATTTTATCTTGTGAAACATAAAAAACTTAAGTCTTAACTTAAGTCTAGAGCAAAGCTTAGCTGATTTTTGCTTGAATGCCTAATTCAGAAACCGGCCGATAGTGTACCTAGAGTTACACTGACATTGACAGATTACATCTATGGTCAGACTACCTCTACAGCACATTTCTACATCTCATCAATTATGATTGCAAAAGTTCAAAATCAAAAGTTTTTAGTGAAACATTGAAAACAAGCACGGTAAACAGTCGATATCACTAAAACCACTCTATACAATGAAAACAAATCACAATGACTGACAGCTTGAACTGACGACTTCAAATACGTTTCTTCTTTTCTGTCAATGACGTTTCGTTGCACAAAATGCATGAATACGAAGGTAAGGTTTTAATGCAACTATATTATTATGCATTATTATTTACATTAAAATAATAATTATGTGTCATTTTCAATAGTTAAGGAGTTACTACCACCGCTTAAAGCAGTATTGTTTCAAAATAACGGTTGAATGTCACGTACTCTGACGTCCTTAAAATAATGATTATAACACTACAGCATAAACGTCAACAGTATTAAAATAATACGGCTTTAAGCAATGGTAGTATGCCCCGTGTCAGAGTTTTGATCTATACTTAGGTAGATCAGAAAAATGACGATTTTTGTACGTTTATATCTAAATAACCATTTGAGGTGTGCTTATGAAATTTGGAGCACACATGTATCTCACGGGTCTCAATATATGCGCCAAATTTGACATGTTTATGTGAAATAGTTTTTGAGTTATGAGGGGGTCAAAAGTGGCTCCAAATGGTTCGTGTAATATTACACACGGTGCTGCTCGCCAGTTTTTTTGAACTTTGGCTGGACACGCTTCCGCGTGATTCGTATATGAAAACTAGCCAAGCCAAAGCCTTAGTCTTCAACATTTTATACTAAGTTATAAGTAGAAATGATATTTTAAGTTGTTATAAAATATTATATGTTGTTATAAATAAATTTCAGGACTGACCATTGAACTTGGCACCCATTTAGATCTCACTTCTTTTGTCGCTGAAGTCAACAACCAAGGCATATATATCACAATTTTAAACTTGGCTCTCATTTCACATTTATGTTTTTGATGGGATAAATAAATTGCAGGACTGACCATTGAACTTGGCACCCATTTAGATCTCACTTCTTTTGTCGCTGAAGTCAACAACCAAGGCATATATATCACAATTTTGAACTTGGCTCTCATTTCACATTTATATTTTTGATGGAATTAATATTACAGCAGTATAAAATAAGCCCCAGTTCCTTCATTACCGATCCTCCAATGCAATGTATTCAGCTATTAGACAACAATAGGGTTCGATTATTAATTATTTGCGCCGTGTTAGTGTCATTGTTCCTGTTAATACCGTAACGTACAATAGGTATATATTAAATCTGTACATAAGATCTAGACACGGTTATTAACTGTATACAATAATAAAGTTACTCGAAGTAATGAATTGTGGTACTTCAGAATTCGTTTCAAGGAAAGCGAGGAAAGAGAAAATATTTTCTCCTATGTTTAGTTTGTCATAGTGATTTTTGTTAATTTCCAATCACGTGGACAGTTAGTAGGTACTGGTGAAAACACACCATACGGCCTTTTATCTGGCTGACAAAACCCGAACGCCTTCTCAACTACCTATACGTGATGTATCGTCAATGAGATGAGGATGACGTTTTGACCTGTCGTGTCCGTAGCGCCTTTTTTCCCTGAGTGTCTAGACAGACGGATTGCTTTAGAACTGCACGCCGACTGCAAAATAGCAGTTTTAAAGAAGTTTTTGGGTAATTGCATCGAAACTGCTAGCCGTGTGCGCAGATGCTGGGCAATTTTTTTACAGTTGAAATGCAGTTCGTTAGCAGTTATGCCAACTGCAGACAAACTACTTCGAAACTGCAAATTGCAGTCGGCGTGCATTCCAAATGCAGTCCGTCTGTATAGACCCATAAGTTCCGAAATAATACGTGAAGCATAGAAATTAGTTTATAGCATAGCAATTTATTTTTTCAAGTTAATAATTATGAAGTTCAAGTTAATAATTATGAAGTTCAAGTTCATAATTATTAACTTGAAAAAATAAATTTATTTATCCATATCCATACTAATATTATAAATAGAAAAAGTAAAAATATACCTTAAAAATAAAGTTAACACTTTCAACGAGACTAATGAGTCAAATAGTATCCATCCAATTTAGGTATATTGTTTACCTAGCGAATGCCCGCGACTTCGTCTCTGCGTGGTTTGAGGTTTTTTGGTTCCCGCGGGAACTCTTTAATTTTCCGGGATAAAAAGTAGCCTATGTGCTATTCCAGACTATATTCATATCTGTACCAAATTTCAGCCAGATCCGTTCAGCCGTTGGGGCATGATTGAGTAACATTTTCTGGGATAAAAAGTAGCCTATGTGGTATTCCAGACTATATCTATATCTGTGCCAAATTTCAGCCAGATCCGTTCAGCCGTTGGGGCATGATTGAGTAACAAAAATCCATACATCCATCCAAACTTTCGCATTTATAATATTAGTGTAGGACAACAACGGAATTAGAAATTAATCATCGTGATCAACTTGATCAAGTTTTTATTTAATTTTCATCGAACATTCAACAAAGGTGTTCTGTGACATACTAGATTTTGGAGTCTCAAACATAGCTACGAACCAGTTATAAAATTGTGCCCATGTTATGAATGGGAATATAATAACATATTTTGAATGAAAATAAATAAGATCTTTGTCAGATTTGTATGAAAAACATATTTTATTCATTTAAGCAGTAGGTAAGTAAGTTATTTTAATAGCTGTCTTTTTCTAAGCTTCGTTGTTATCAACATAAATTTTCAATTTTTTTTGTTATTCCAGCCACGTTACTATAATGTAGGATTTATATAATACGAGTATTTACCTTCCATCACCCACTATAGGGATAGTCGGGTCACGATAGGGAAGTAGAGAGGTCATATTCTGTTAAAATCAAGGGTGATTTAAACAGAATTTGAATTCCAAATCAAAAACACTCTTTAGAAATCATTTTGTAGGTTCTGCTTGATAAATTTCATGTCCGTATATCTCATATAATTAAGCGAGTTAATTGAATAATTTCCATATTATAAAACAGGTCGCTACGCACGCCGCTCACGTGATTCTAATGAACTAATTACCCCCCTCCACTCCTTAAACTCCCCCGCAGGCAAGTTCGGGAAGCGTTTACAGGGCAACCTTTTGACACGAAATTAAACTTTAATGGGCAAAAGCCTTTGATATTGTTTCTTGGGAAATACAAATTACGTAAGGCGAATTTTGTGAAGACGGAGTATCTTTACAAAATTCGCGTAAGAAAATTGGGCAGCTTAGGTTGCAGTTATAGGCAACTTTCCACACTGAGGACAGAACCAATATGTCGTCAATTCCAGTCTCATGTCGTACAAACCGTGACCGGCACATAAAGTGGACCACATAAGTAGGCACTTTAAACACAATCAATAATGGGCATGACTCTGTGGAACTTTTCCTTTGTATTCAAGGATCTTGAACATCATGCAGAAGAAAACCAGTCCGCTTTTGAATGCGCCGTTTATACCGATATAATGTTATGTGATAGTCAATGTCCGAAAGTCTGCTGCTTCTGAGATTGTTTGGTCACTCGAATGATTGATTATTTAGCTTTACTATCAATTTTTTTGATAATCTTTGTAAATTACAAAATATATAAAAATTTACGAAAAAATCAAATTGTAACTGGCAACTAGTTACTTATTATTTAAGCTGTAGTGACTGTAGTAAAGTAAAGCAAAATAAATATTTATTTGGTAAAATAAGGTACAGATTTATTATATTATTAGGTTAATTAGTACAAGCATATTTTATCGTTAATGACGTCTAAATATCAAATTAAAATAATTATTCTTATTTAAGAATTGAAGAATTCTTGTACCGAATAAAAACAATGATGTAGAAGATATTCTAACAGTCCTTTTTTAAATAATGGTAGATTTAGTCCTTTAAGTTTATTGAGTAATTTATTATAGATTTTTATGACCATACAATAACATTAACATTTTTATGTAAAGATAGACGGGTAACGTATTTGTACGGGTAATAGTATATTCAAGCAATTATTAAAAAATATTATTAGTTATTTAATTATGGGTAAATTTACTTTTCAAGATATTTTAATCCGTCATTTCTGGTATAACCGAACAAAAGGAACGTAAATAACTAACGTTATGGTAGTTTTTGGCATTAGTCCTCCAAAATTGGTCTTAAAAAGATTGGAATTTTCTTGATCTCTTGTCAGGCCGGTTGAATAGGTAAACCTAAAAACGTAGCGGAGTTTCCGCTATTGACGGTAACATCGATTTACGAGAGAACATCAGTGTCCTTCACAATCACGGTATTCTATGATTAACTACTGCGGTAGGGTTTGAGTGGCATCCCTTCGATTGTGGGATAGCAAATAGCTTTAGTTCTTAGGTCTACTCTATAGAGTGTAGTGGCTGATTTCAATTTAAACCGCAAATAGCAGAATAATGAGTGTGGCTTGACTGGGGACTCCAATTATATCTATTAATAGCTGGTGGTAAGCTCTATTAAAGCACGGACTTTCTTAGAACCTACTTTTTACTCTTCCAATAGAACCACGCTAAGGATTTGTGAGTTGGTCTTCACTTATTAGAAAAACACCGCTCACCATAGCGCCAATGAGGTCGTAAAATGAGCGTTATCAACCCTATAACGCCCTTACGTAGGAAACTTTTTTATCCTAATTCCTACTAGAGGTATATTAGCTAGTTTGTGGAAGACAGAGCTTAGAAACCAGCCTATTGTATTAGATCGATCAATTCGTTTAGCAACAAAAGGGACATTGCGTAAACTGGCTCTGCTCTACCCTAACGAGACCTATTGAGGCCAAACAATGGCTGCATCTTGATGAAATCTCAACCGCTCTTAATATTGGGTAAATAGAGGACTTCCGTTATTCGGCGTGCTTCGATTTTCAATTAGGCATAACGTCTATCTAAACATATGTCTGTCGTAACGATGATAAATAATGAAGCAGATTCGGATATATAAAATTAAATATTTTTGTAGGATCTTTTTTTTATCAACTACAAGTTAGCCCTTGACCGCGTTCTCCACTGCTGGTAAGTGATGGTGCAATCTAAAATAGTAGCGGGCTAACCTGTTATAGGGGTATGTCACGTAGGTAGGTATATTAAACCATGTGGGTTTAATATACCTACCTATCGGTATCCTTAACCCTAATCGGTTTCTACGCAGCATCCGCGTAGGATTTTCCAGGCAATGTTGTTAAAAAAGGACAGATAAACCTGTTAAACTAAATAACTGGTTATGACCATATCAGAACACACATGACGTATTATTTACCTACTAAAAAGGTACTTATTACAGCCAATTTTATTTATTTACAGCCAATTACTGTTCCTACCTTTCCTATAGGAATTCCTTTTAGTAGATACAGTTCAAATATAGCAGTTATTTTACCAGTTAAAATGCACATTACTACAATTAATTGAAATAAAACAAACTAAAGAACCTGAAAGACATCTGTGATTCCAAAACGGAATAGGTACCTTACGTTGTGATATAATGCAGTCTAAAATACTCAACATCCTTTCGAGAATCATAAATTCAAACAAATTAATTTTATTTATTACTGCAAAGGAGAATTATAAGTAGATATTCAGTACGATCATAGTTGAACTTAACATTGCACAGACTAAATTTCCTAGAGCATTGATATTCGCTGCTCTTTGAAACCTGAGCTCTGTAATGTTATTAAGGTTATTCAATAATACGGATGGCTCTTCAATACCTTACTCTACGCTTTGTAGCTGCCATATTAAAGTCTAGGTGATGTCTAGACTAGAATCTAAAATGGTACCTGGTCTTGGATTTCCTTATAATTCACATTTCTGATCCCCCCGTCATGCTGATCGCACCTCGCACCGAGAAAGATTTAAAATAACTCACTCACATTCGAACTCATACCTTTTGCCATTTCAATAAGAGCTATTTTGTATTTTAAAAAAAATTGTGATATTATGTCGTTTTGTCTACCTGCATTTGTCGATTTCCTATAAACTTTGGTTTCTTCTGAGCTGTCGCAGATTTCCACTGGAATTACTTTTTAACGTCAAGAATAGGATTCTCTTACAATGGCAGCTATTACCTACTTATGCAATGCTTTGAATACCAACTAAGTGCTACCGTGCATTTTTATTACCTAGATTTAAATCCGTACGTCCATTCTAATATTTTAAATCTAAAAGTGTATCTGCCTGGTTACCTTTTCACGGCCCATTATTTTAATGATTAACTGATTTTGACAAAACTTCCAGGGACGGTTATAGGCTAAGTTTTATCCCAGAAAATGAAAGAGTTTCCTTTGGTTTTGCAAAAAATCATAACATCAGGTATAATCTTGTTTTTTTTTTTCAATTTGATAGGTACATTCCTTTTATTTTAATCTCGGAGTATGAATGAACGGGTTACCGCAATTAATTAAATGCTGGAAACTTGTCTGATTATTTCCAAACTTACGTAATTAATTATCATGGAGCAGTTGCTTTATGGGCCCTTTAAAAGTATCTACTAAACTTATACCTAAGCATAAGTTTTTAGTATACTAACTACTAAACTATTAACTAAACTATTCTAGTAAACTAGAACGGATCTACCTATCTGCAAAGTTTTCACGGCTCATCTTTCCAGGTTGCATCCCGGGGAAAAATGAAGAGTTCTCATGAGATTTTAAAAACCTAAGTCAGCGCAGAAGACGTAGCAGCCCATCGGGTATCGTATACCTAATAATACTATAAAGAAATAAAAAAAAAATGCTGTCATAGGGTCTGCCGATAGAAGTGAAAACGAATATTTAATTTTTTTTCTAATAAAAAAAAAGTTATAATAATAATAAAAATATTTCAAATATAAACCTTAAAACTAAGACATTAAAGTTGAATTACGAATGTACTAATTAAGAGGAATGGTGTCGATCTCGCGTATTCCACATTTTTACCCCCTACCAAAAAGTGCTCAACGCGCCTAAAGAAGTTTTTACTTCAAAAATCCCCCGCACATTTTAAACCGATTGTTAAATCAACCGACCGTCAAATGAACCTATATATACCAGCAAGGAAAAGAGCTGATAGTCCTTTAAGAACGTTGTGCAGCAGAATTTTGACACTGTTTACCTTCATCTTAAAGCAAAATTATATTAAATTCCTTCAAACGCACATAATATCATTAGTTATCTATTTTTATGCCATCACTTATAATAATTAAAGTGTCATCCACCTTTTATCTCAACGAAATAAGTTAGTTTATAGTCTTATAATCGAAAGAAAGAAAAGAAATAATAACTTCTGTCAGCAAAAAAAAAATATAGTACAGGTAATTTTCCTCAGAAAATATGCAGAAACCTTAACGAAATCCGTAGGCGACGCTCTTTTCCATGCGCTTTAGGCATTCTTGAGTTAGATTTTACACCTGTATCACGAATTTATCGTTACTTCGCAGTAAAATTAGTATGTTATGACGACCTCCGTGCCGTCCGTGGCGCAGTGTTGAGCGCTGTTGTCTTAACGTGCGGAGGTCCCGGGTTCGATCCCCAGCAGGGTCAATTACTGGCAAAGACGTGCCGCCAAAGATTTAACGTTCTGAAACCGAATAGGGGTTTAATATAACTGCCATGCCCCTAACTGGTCAGCCCGCTATCATCATATAGACTGCATCCTTACTTACCATCAGGTGAGATCGCAGTCAAGGGCTAACCTAAGTAGTGTAGTGGATAAAAAAAAGCTAAAGCACGAACATCACTTGTTTACCTTTTTGCTAGTTAATAAAAAGCAGGCTATATATAAATATATCTGAAATTAAATTCTTATAAAAATTAAATTAAATTAACATACCTTAAATATATCTACTATATATAGAAAACCCCAACAAAATTGCCATTTTTTCCGCTTTTCACTGTGCCGTAATCGGGCTTCGTCGAATTTCATTGAATAGAAAGGATAATACATTCCAATTGTTCGTGGAACGCTATTATAAATAATATCTATCTATTGAACGTGGAAATTAACCCGTATTTATTTGTCTAGTTTGCTAGCTGTTTGATTTGATGAAATTATTTAAGTACTTATATTGATAACATCTATTCATAAATGGATATGAATGGATGAATGTATGGATGGAGGTTTGTTACTCAATCACGCCAGCCAACGGCTGGATTAAATTTGGTACAACGATAGATTATAATCTAGAATAAAACATAGGCTACTTTTTATCCCGGAAAATTAAAGAGTTCCCGCGCGAACCAAAAAACCTAAATTCACGCGGACGAAGTCGCAGGCATCAGATAGTTATAAATCCCAATTTTCTTAAACCTCAACTTGTACTAGCTAGTTATGTATCTATTTTTGATAGCGTAGCGTAAAACGCGATTTTTTTTCTATGATATGCTGCAAAATAATTTAAATAATATGACACTATAGACATAAATGAAATAAACAAGGCGAGACCATAAATTTAACACACAGTGCGTACACGTGGGGTAATTTGAAGAGATCATTAAGTAATTGGTCTATTTTTTTATCATACAGGATAAGTATATAAATGCGGAGCATAGAAAGGACCCCTTCCTTAGAAGGTAGCACAGAGAAGTTACTTTACATTCGTGTTACCTTATTTTAAACTTTACAATCATTAAGCAGATTAAAGCTAGGTTAAAGTGTATTAAAACAGCGTGGGAGGGGACAATTTATTGGCAGTTTGATAGACAACTGTCTCATAAACTTCCCTTCGTTTTACAATGCTCTGAATAATTCATTTGAAAGAGGGCGCGTGAACAAATTCCTTAAAACTTTCTAATGGCACCAGTTAAGTACAACTTTGTTATCGTACGTAGATAACTATCGTTAGGTTTCCAATAACTTTTCTTTCATTGTTAGTTAGTTCTGTTCATAGAAATTGATGAAAGTTTATCAACTGGTCAGTCACGCAACCAACAGTTTTACTTTTACCAAAGAACAATATGTAGGTACGAGGATGCCCTATTCCTCGCGGTCGCGCTTTTAGCAGGATAAATTAGTATTTGAGACTTCTAGTACACAAGAGATTCAACAACAACAACAGAAACATATTGTCTAGCTCCAGAATGTAGTGGAGCAGAGACCCAGCGTCTCTCTTCCACAACTCTAACAATTTAAATTTTAGAATATCAAACAAATAAAGCGGTGTTGAAGTGCTTACTACTAGAATAATACTTTTAGCGCCACTCCACTCCGAAAGTACGTATTGACCTTACCTGATTATTTTTAGATAGTCACGCTATTTTGGACGCCTGAAGTATGAATGATGTATGTCCTTCTTACGTTTTTATATGCCTGTACGTCTGTACATCAAAATATTAAGCCCCAGAGGTAGACTATCAAAACCGGACGAGGGGACGTTTCACAGCCTAAAGGTGTTTGAGCATTCCCTGCCACGCGACTACACTTCCACTTTTAATAAGTAAGGAGCCCCCCTTTTAATATAACGCACCCCAGGGACCGCCCCTGACCTCAATTCACTAACAGGGGTCGTAAGATTTTCATGGCTGTGATTCCTGAATCACGTGAAACATAATTGCATTCCTTTATTATTAACTGTGAACAAATATCTTAAAAGGCCTCTTTGGGACTGCCGATAGAAGTGAAAACAATTTTTTTTTTGTTTTTTTTAACCCCCTACCAAAAAGTGCTCAACGCGCCAAAAGAAGTTCTCACTACAAAAAAGTTATTGTATACTTAACGTTTCTTTAAAAGTCTTTCCCACACTCGAAACAACAAATTTTTGTTGTTTCCTCAACGCGATATCATTGAAAAGTTTATTTTACTTTCTTCCACATTTATATTTGCAGCGCCTTCAATTCGAACTTTTAATGAGTAAATAATGAGTTCTTTAATATGTCGGGATTGTAAACAATAGACTGCGATTTGAAACAAAAATTACCATACACATTTTACAGTAGGTAGGTAGGTAGGTAATGTTCTTGTAGGTTTCTTTTCAGACTAGGGCGCATTCGGAACCCTCGTAGCTTTAGTTTTAAGATACCATTAATGATTATCACCATCATGTTTTATAAGAAATTGGACGTCAATAAGTATAAAAGTGTACATAAATTGAATAAATATATTTTGCATTTGAATTTAGGCTCATTGGTGACGAAGCGCTGGTCAGTTTTAAGCTTCAAGGCTGGAAACAACGGCGCAAAGTTGCTTAAAAATTTAATACATTGGTTTATAGCACTTGCGTTTCTGCCGCAAATCGTTCTAAATATTTTAAAGGACTAGTAACTATAGGTAAACTTTAAACAGCTATTATTTATATTAGCCCATTGAGCCCGCTAACGACCGGTATTATTCGTCCACAAGGGATAATCTCGAAGTTGCTGTCTTCAACAATACATCCGGGCGGGGAGGTTGAAGTTCGGAGGCTAATTAATTGCCAGCCCCTAATGACAACGTAAGATGGATGATCGGAGACATGCCAGGGGTAATGGGAGAACTATTGATCATATCTGAAAGTATGTTGTCTATAAATACCATTATATACCACTACAAGTAATCCCTTGATTGTGATCTCTTCTGATGGTAAGTGATGATGCAGTCTAAGATGATAGTGTGCTAACCTGTAGGGGTATGGCAGTTATATTAAACCCATACCCCTAGTCGGGAACGCTAAATCGCTTGGCAGCACGTCTGCCGCCACTTAAATCAATATTTATTAACATACTATATGATTCCCGCGATTTCGTACGCGTAAATTAAGGTTTTTTTTAATTCAACCTATCCTTGTACCAAATTTTATCAAAATCGGTTGAACAGGTGGCCCGTGAATGCGTATCAGACAAACGGACAGACACACTTTCGCATTTATATTATTACTATGGATTATTATTTCCATGGTCTCCTGATTTTCAATGTTTGTTATTGAGTTCACAAGACGTAGGCATATGAGATTCATGAAACCAATAATACACTTCAATGATCAATCGTTTGGAATCGAAACGTTCTTGTTATCATAATGTTTGATCTCGTTAAATAAACAGATATTTTCTTTTTCGAGGGGGGAGAAGATACACGAAGAAGAGGCTAATTTCTTTTAGATTTATTTTATTTGGTTGAAGAAAGGTATAAATGTGTGCCATGTGGCAAAGTCGATAGCACTCGATTACATCCATAGACCCTGTTTCCAATATTAAACACTAGCTAATGCCCGCCACTTCGTCCGCGTTTTTCTTCGTCCGATTGATGTTTTTCGGTTCCCACGGGAACTCTTTAAATTTCCGAGACAAAAAGTAGCCTATGTGTTATTCCAGACCGTAATGTATCTCTGTGCCAAATTTCATCCAGATCCGTTCAGCTGTTGGAGCGTGATTGAATACATCCATACATCCACCCAACCAAACTTTCGCATTTATAATATAAGTAAAAGTAAAAGGTATACATTGAAGGTAGTATTACAATACTGATTGAACTTTGACTGATTTTGGCATCCATACTAATATTATAACTGCGAAAGTGTGTCTGTCTGTCTGTCTGCTAAGCTTTTGTAAATTTTGTACAGGGGTAGATTTTATCACGGGTGAGGACATAGGCTACTTTTTTCCCGAAAAATTAAAGAGTTCCCGCGGGAATCAAAAAAACTTAATCCACGTGGACGTCGGCATCATCTAGTATATATTATTTTTATTTAATATTTTCTATAATGTGATGGTTTTAAACGGTTTAAATATTTTAATTTTAGTTACAAAATATAGGTATATGTTTTATGTAGAAATTTGTAAACAACGGAGAACGGCATCATTATAGTAATTAGTTTTAATGTAACTCATTGTGTAACTCAAGAAAGTACGTCTGGGTTAGCTGACTGAATATGCGTTTCTAATTAAAAGTATATAAGCATCTTGTTCTCACAAATAAGTAAATAGATAAAGAATATATGGGGGGCAGTGGACAGAATTTTTAAAAAACTTAAATCCATTTGCGGACATTATCTTGTTGACCGAGCGAAGCGAAGGTCTCTGAGTCTACTTGAGTGAATTTGCACTTGTCCGTCCGTCCGTCTGTCAGAGCCTTATAACATCTTCGGTAATTAATTCATTTACAATACCGGAAATCAAACCTTCCTCGACACTCGTCGAACAGTCATTCGATTTATCAGTTTCGGGTATGGCACTTACGTCCAAATCTTGCGGTCCTTCACAATTCGGAGACACTAAAGATAAAGAATGACGAGATTTACGTTTGTCTGTTAGAATTTGATCTATGTGGCGCTTCTGTATGCTTGTGACCATCTTTAACTTTAACTACATACGACACTGGACTTTTACGTTCTACTACCTCACCCTCCACCCATTAGCACTATTCTTAGCATAATCACATATCAGCACAGATACGTAAATCGTCTACTTTTTCGATTATAGCTTTCTTTAAAACCCGTTTTATAGTACGAACTGCGTTTTCGGCGGCACCATTCCTGGGTGCCCTGGTGACTGTCTTGAAGCCGTTAAACCGGCTTGGGCCTGCCTTGTAGGCTACGGGCCCCTAGGTCGGGTGTCATTCCAGGCGTTGGGTCCGCACTGCGGGTGACATCATCACCTCCGCGTGCAGGACCCGTGTCTTGTCCGGGTGTCTCGGTGCTGCGGACAATGGGGTCGCTTTCGCGCGCCGAGGTGTTGTCAAAATCAGTGGACTCCGCGCCGCGGGCGATAGGGTCGCCGTCGCGCGCGGAGTCGGTGTCAGCGCTTCTTATACCACTACAGCCTATTAACGTCCCACTGCTGGGCACAGGCCTCCACTCTCATAGGAGAGAGGGAATTAGGAGCTTAGACCCACCACGCTGCTCCAATGCGGGTTGGCGGGCTTTAACGACTATTATCATGTTAGTGATAATAACCGGGACCGACGGCTTAACGTGCTCTCCGAGGCACGGGGGTGAAACACCGCCTACTTCCAACTCCGGGCTGGCACTGAGAATTTCATAATTGAAAAACCCAATACCTAACAATTTTTATGCCCGACCGGGAATCGAACCCAAGACCTCGTGATCCGCAGTCGACTACGCTAACCGCTAGACCAACGAGGCAGTCGACTTCTTCGGCTTCTTATACGACTGCCTGAAAAAAGGAGTATATTGTTTTCAGGGTTCATGTATGTATGTATGTATGTATGTATGTATGTATGTATGTATGTATGTATGTATGTATGTGAGTTTGTATATTCCATCATAACTTCTATACGCCTGAACCGATTTTGATAAATGAGGTATCGTTAAAATCCCTAGGCCAGTAATTTTTTTTTTAAATTGATGGGGTGACTATGATCCCTCATTAAAGACTAAAGTTGAAAAAAAAAACGAAAATAAGATTAACTATATAATAATCATCTAGAAAATGATGAGCAGGTTCCAAAAATATATAACACTATAGTTCAATATCCAGTGATTCACAAAAAAATATCATTTAATAAAAATGTGAATAAGATTCCAAAGGCTGTATATGCAAAAAATCGCTTCTTAGGGAGGTAAACTCCAAAAATAATATGGCACGGCAGTCGTATTTTTTAATTCGTTAAATTAAGTTCACTTGTTTGTCTATTTGTGCGTAGTTGCACTCGGCGGCCGACAGAGTGCGCGACGCGCAGCTCGCCGGCCGCTCGGCGTCGTCCGCGTGCCGCTGCAAAAACACCGCGCCTTTTTTTTTTTTTATCCACGACAAGTTAGCCCTTGACTGCGATCACACCTGATGATAAGTGATGATGCAGTCTAAAATGGTAGCGGGCTAACCTGTTAGGGGCATGGCAGGTATATTAAACCCATACCCCTATTCGGTTTCTACACGGCATCGTACCGGAATGCTAAATCGCTTGGCGGCACGTCTTTGCCGGTAGGGTGGTAACTAGCCACGGCCGAAGCCTCCCACCAGGCCAGACCAGGGAAAATTCAGAAATTATAAATTCCCAAATAGCCTAGCCCGTAACCACTGCTATCCACCGCGAGTATGAGCGGAAGGCTCGGGTCGTAATGCGCCAGCACCGGGGAGCTACTGAGTACCTTTTTTAATTCTATTAAAAGCATTCATGCACTTTTCGTCCCAGTTACACTTAGCATTCTTCTTTAGAAGGTTATACATTGGTTTTAAAATATCGCTCATGTTAGAACAAAACTTTGAGTAAAAATTTACTAGGCCCATAAAGCTTCGTAATTGTGTTACATTCGTGGGTGGGGCGCAGCGACTATGGCTTCAATTTTTTTATCATCGGTATGCAAGCCGAATTTGTCAATTTTATATCCCAAGTATGTAACACTGTCTTTGAAAAATTGACACTTAGACCAATTTATTCTTAAACCGTTTTCATTCAATCGTTGTAGCACTGCCCTTAAATTCCTTAAATGTGTACTTTTATTTTTACCGGTAACACAAACATCGTCCGCAAACACATCCGTTGAGGGTAATCCACTCAAAGTTTCCTCCATAATCTTATGAAAATTTTCAGGAATACATTTAATTCCAAAAGGATAGCCTATAAACAAAATAGCCTATAAGCCTATAAACAAAAGTACCCATGTGAGTCGTGATGGCCGTCATCGGCTGTGATTCTTCTTCTAACACACACTGCTGAAATGCAACCTAATGTGTGTGTAATGAACAGGTCTTCGATTCGCGGCAGCGGGTAGTGGAAATCTTTAAGACGAGGATTTATGGTGATTTTATAATCACCACAAATGCGAATCGAACCATTAGATTTGACAACCGGCACTATCGGTGTCCCGTAGTCCGACCTCTCAACTTTGTAAATAACCCCTTCCCGCTGCAGACGTTCGAGTTCCCGCTCGACTGATTCCCGAAGCCCTAGCGGCAGCTGGCGGGCTTTAACAAACACAGGCGTATCGTCCTTTAATCGCAAACGCAATCGCGACTCAAAAGTACCCAGGCCCTCTGCGAACACTACGGGAAATTCTTGTTTTAAATTAACAGCGATAAACTCTTCACTAGCCAAATTGTAACACTGAATAACTTTTAACTTTAACTCTTTTATCCAAACCCTGCCCACGAGAGGATTATTCGCCCTGCCCCATTTTCGATTATATACAATTTTAATTTTGCCGATCTGGACCCACAGGTTACATCGACTAAAATGTAACCGATTGTTTCAATTACGTCACCAGTATAGGACTTCAAAATCAAAGATTTATTTTGTATGGGAAAATTAAAAAATAATTTATCGTAATATCGTTTATATATGGCTGAGATCTTACTTCCCATATCTATTTCGAATTTGTGACTCGCGTTATCTATATTTAAAATCGCATAATAGGGGCTATCGTCTCCGCCGCTAACAATGTTATAAAAGTGACCATCATTGTCACTATCAGAATCAGAATTATTATTAAAATAAATCTGACCTTTCTGTGTCTGTCTCGAATCACCACTCACTACTTCACTTTTGCCCTTCCGAGGACACCGGACCTTCAAATGGCCTTTTTCACCACAATTATCAAAAGAATAATATTTGTATTTACACCTGCCTTCTGGGTGAGGCCCCTTGCCGCACCGGCCGCAGAGGCCCCGGGCCCCCGCGTTGCCGCCGGCTCCCACCCGATGCAGGCCGTCGTCGCCGTCGCCAGCGCCGCTCGCCGCCCGCGCGCCGGTAATCAATATTCTTTTCGGCAAAAAGCCGCGAACGCATCTCCTCACTAAGAAGTCCCGACACGAACTGATCTCGAAGGTTCACTTCGAGTTGAGCCCCGAAACTGCATGTCTTACCGAGATGTTTCAAGTTTTGTAGGTAGACTTTAACCCCTTCGCCTTGTTGTTGCTTTCTTTGCCGAAATAATTGTATTTCAGCTATCCACAGATCTCTCGGATTCCAGATGATCTTTCACCAATTTGAATAACTCATCGAAAGTTTTGTCTTCGGGTTGCACGGGTGGACTCAAATCACACATCAACGCTTAACAATCAGCGCCCACTAAAGTGACCAACGTGGCAACATGGAGGTTACGATCGATTGCGTTTAACGCGATAAATTTGCTTAACACGTCGCGCGTCCCAATCTTGGGTTCCTACATGAAAACTTTCCACTTTACCGAGGGGCATTATTATTATAACATAACAATTCACTATAAAACTAGAATAACTTGGCACCTCGTCGCCAGGTTTATGTATTAAAACCACGAGATTCGAATACTGACTGGTTTATTGGCTGACTTGACAAGTGACACAATATTGTAATTATAAAACTACCTACATAAGTTTTCATACATATCGACCGTGAGGTCTCAGTTCGGGGCGAACCACTAGTATTAAATATGAATACAGCGTATGTTACTAGCTCCATGTAATTTCGCATTGACCACCTGATTTGCATTCGGCCGCCTAAAATATAATTTAATCAACTGAATCGCATGAATTAAACATGCTTGCATCAGTATTTGCATGCTTAGATATAATAATTGAGGGCTGTGATTATTCATGCGTATATTATACACAAAGCTGTCCGTTTGCCACCGCAAATATTTGATGATGAGGCATTTATGATAGCTTTGTCGGTGGATATAGTCCGTTTTTCACTCTATTAATTGCCTGTTTACATTAAAGCCAATGAACGATTTTATCGGCCGCGTTCGGTTATAGCGGATTCTTTAAATGAATCGGCATGCTTTCTGAATGACGCGACCGCATTCGATTTTTAACCAACAGCTAGTTCAAGTCGGTTATGACGAGTATAACCACATACGGCCATACTGTACATACCCACAAACTTATTTGACTTGGTAACAGCGTCGCTAGTAGATATAAAAAACTAGCTGATGCCCGCGACTCCGTCCACATGGATTGAGTATTTTTGGTTCCCGCTGGAACTTAATTTTACGGGATAAATAGTAGTCTATGTGTTATTCCAGATTATAATCTATCCCTGTGCCAAATTTCATCCAGATCCGTTCAGTCGTTATGGCATGATTGAGTAACAAACACCCATCCATCCAAACATTCGCATCTGTACTTACTGTACTAATATTATAAATGCGAAAAAGAGAATGCCAGATTTTGCCCCACCAATTTTCATAATTTACACAAAATGTAAACTTTTTAAAATAATTATCTTAGGAATTTATGACTACGTATGATTTAATCATTATTGATAAAAAAGTTGCGGATTTAAAAATGTAAAAAAAAAGTAATTCAAGTCCCTCGTCCACTTCCTATTTCTCTTGCGGCAATTTGCATTACATTCTACGTATAAACGGCTAAATAAAACTGCAGTTGTTAAGTTTTTAAATAAAACAAAACTCCTATTAGTTACATAAATCATACTACAGATCTTTGTTTAAATTCGTTATTCTGTGTTGTTAATTATTGAAAATGACACATTATTGTTATTTTAATGTAAATAATAATGAATAATAAAATAGTTGCATTAAAACCTTACCTTCGCATTCACGCATTTTGTGCAATGGAACGTCATTGAAAAACGTATTTGAAGATGTCAATGTCATTGTGATTTGTGATCATTGTTTATATCGTGGTTTCAGTGAAGTAGACTGTTTACCGTGCTTGTTTTGAATGTTTCACCAAAAACTTGCAAGACCTTCTATAATATTGATTCGATCTCGCCAACTTTACGCTATATTCCATGGATGACTATTGCCTGCGACTTGGGTAACGACGTTGAGGTGCATAAATTGTCACTGGAGTGTAAACAGGATCCCAAGACATGTTGTTGCCATGTTGGGCCCACCATCAAAATGATATTGATGCACCACGACAGTATTTCTTGATAATGTAGCGACTGATTACATATTTATAATATGAATATTAATAAATCAATGATTACTAACAGTTGTTTTATTTCCAATTAGTCAACCATTCTATCGTTAGAGAAGCTAGCACAAGCTTATGAACTAGGTATCATATTACTTCAGGTAGACCTCAAGCTACGTAGGCATTTGAGTATCCTACTTCATTTTAAAGCCATAATATCTCTTGGCAAGAGCATTGTAATGATACGCAGCATTTATTTTACTTATTTCACAATTAAAAATGCATATAACCTAAAATAATATTGCAAATTAAACTTAGTTTTAATAAAAAACTGCAAGTGTTAGAGGCTTCAAAATATATGTATAGTTATCAGTAATAAAAAATCTATTAAATCCTACATACGGCATGCTTGTAAACGAAATTTAAAAAGTGGGACAAAGCTCTATACATAGTCTGGCGTTTTCCTTTGGATAAGTCTTTTTCTTAATATATTAAGTACAAAAGTCCTAGCTCACTGACCCGTCAATGCCCAGCCCGAACCCTTGGATCTAGCGATCTGTGGATAGTGGGCGAATTTGATCCGAGCGCGGCCAACGACGGGAGGTATGCCAAAATAAAGAGTAGGTACAATGTAGTCATCAAGCGTGCTGAAATACCTACATTAGTGAAGCTGTGGGTGGTTGTTAGTTATAATATATCAAGGGAAGGACATAGGCTAGTTTTTATCCCGGAAGCCTTAATCCACACGAACATAAAATTTCCAAGTGGAATCCTGGATTCAACATTATTTAAAACTAGATGATGCCCGCGATTCATCTGCGTGGACTAATTTTTTCAATTCCCGCGAGTACTCTTATATAATTTTTTTAATTTTTTGCCAGTGTCCTTCTATACCAAATATATTACATATCTCTATACCAAATTTCCTTAAAATCGGTTGAAAAGATGGGCCGTTAAAGCGCAGCAGACAGAGAGACAGACACACTTTCCCATTTATAATATTAGTATGGATCTACTTTGAAATTGACTACGTCGGGAGCATGTTAACTGTACATGTAGTCACTTAAACATTTTAAACGTTCCCCAAGTTTGTTCAAACTTTCAAGGGTCAATAGTATTTAGGGGACTAGGTCGTATATCGCACTAAGGTGCCCGTCCTTTACCTTGATCGATGTGTTCCCAGCCCGGAATTACAGGCCTTGTTACACTTTGGACAACACATCGTAATAAATTTTACACTTCCGAGACTCAACATTTCCTGTTACTACAACTAAAAAATATTTTTGTTCTACCTATGCCCCATGGCATCGCCCCCATAAATTTCGATCCCGTGGAAATATCGGGATAAAAGAAGTTAGTGAAGAAGAAAGAGCCTCATTTGAGTGTTTGGTCTTTCCTGATACCAAATATAAAAATCAGTTTAGATATTGTAGTGTGAAAGAGTAACAAACATCCATAAATCCTCACAAACTTTCGCATTTACAATATTAGTAGGAAGTGGGATAGGATGGATATAACGCAGTCGCAGAGCGTAAGTATATACTTAATTCGTATTTTGAACTTGTTCTTAATTTGAGTTAAATTTGATTCGGAAAATGAGACGTTCAACCGGCCAGCGTTTAAAAGCGGCCAGCATGCTGAACGCCACAGACCCACGATGATGTCTTCCCGCCCAAATTTCGGCAATGGCGGCCATTCTCTATAGAGATTAGCCATCTGCGTGGGAGATATTCTAGTGCACAAGTGTGTGCGCAAACACAGGTTCACTCTCTGTTCCTTTACTCTCATAACTCGATGGGACGAAAAATCCGAAACAACCGGAGAGAGATCAGGCGCAGGACTGACAGCTTTACGTGCTCTATGAGGCACAGGGGTGACACATCGCTAACTTTGTAACTCCGGGCTAGTACCTAGTAAGAATTTTCTGTTAGAAAAACCCAATTCTTATTTAAGGCCCGACTCGAGACTTGAACCCGGGACCTCGTCAGCCACGAGGCACTTCGAGGCAGTCAAAACAGACCCACGATATAAAGAGGATGGGGGGAAGTACCTACTAGCTTTATTAGGTAAGGTTGAGGACATTTTTGGCACAGGTTTCGGCGCTCTCTAGGGTAAGCCTTTGTTCAACGGTGCACGCCTAAAAGCTGATATGGTGATGGTGAAAAAAATCCTTTCGCAGACTCATTTAAAGAAAATTTGTATTTGTTTTTATCTCAACCGCACGTAAAGGCCACACGCACTATTTTTCTTTCCAGTGTGCTGGAATTTTCGATAATATATCACGTATAGGTCGTGAAATGTTAAAAGATTGAATAAAACTTTCCAGATAAATAGTGTTAGGTGCTAAAATTCCAGGAAGCACTTAGCACGTCGATTTTTATGTGAGTAGAGACGTGCAAAACGTGAATATCGAAGAATGCTATGTATTATGTTGAGGCAAGTGTTACTTTTCTGCAGTTCATCAACAAAATCTTATATATAAAATTCTCGTGTCACAATGTTAGTTACCATACTCCTCCGAAACGGCTTGACCGATTATTATGAAATTTTATATGCATATTCAGTAAGTCTGAGAATCGGCTACTATTCATTTTTCATACCCCTAAAACACCTCAATCCACGCGGACGGAGTCGCGGGCATCAGCTAGTAATACTATAAATTGTAACTAGTTGATTCACTCCGACTTCGTTATTTTTTATAGAAGCAGCATAATTCTTGCCTTGACTGTGAATCCCTGTGCTGTGAGTACTGGCAAATACACAGAATTAGGTTAAATATCCGTAATGGCACAGCGTAAGTATTATACCTACGAGTACTAGATGATTGCCCGCGACTTCGTCGGTGTGGATTGAGATTTTTTCGTTTCCACGGGAATTATTTAATTTTCTAGGATAAAATGTCGCCTCTTCCAGACTATAACCTACCTCTGTGCCAACCTTCATCCAGATCGGTTCAGCTGTTCTGGCGTGATTGAGAATAAACATCCATCAAACCTATAGCATTTATTATAACTATAGACTATAGATTATCCTAATACTGAATCGGCGCCCATAGAAATTGTAGTCCACAAGTTACCAGCCTCTCCGTAACACCTGCAAGCTGTATACTAATTTTGTGCTAGAATGACTGAACTTTACACCGAAAATTCTTATACGGTCCCCAGTGTCTTGCCCTTGTCACCCCACAGCTTTGCTCTGTATAGATGTCTCCCTAGGATGACTGGTAGAACAGAACGTATCCCCTACTAGCTGATGCTCGCGAATTCGTACGTGTGGAATACGTTTTTTTAAAAATTCCCACGGGAACTGGAAGTAGCTTATGTCACTCTCCAGGTCACAATATGGTATTTGTTTACTATAAAGTTGATTTTACTCAACATAACGTAAACTCACATGTCAGCTAGTAAACTAATATAACATCTCAAATAATTCTGAACTTCATGAAGGAGAGTTGTGTCATAAATGTTTCAGCCGATCGTAACAACTCACATAAAATTATGCTCTCCTAAAAATTAATAAGACAGAAATGTCGACACCAAGTGCCGGACAAGCCGTAAAAAGTTCATAATAATTTTATTAGCGTATAAAAGTGAAATACATTAACGGACCAGCGTATCTTCTGCTTTCAGAAATCTGATAATTATGGGATGCCAAAGTTTGGATTTGGTCATAATTTTCCTGAACTCACATAAATTTATATTTATGAAGCCCAAGTTGGGCAATTCCAATAACGTCTTATTAGAAATGTATCCAATTATAATCTCCGTCAGTGCTAAAGTGGCGTATCTAAGCCAAAAATAATCCAGAGTTGTGTCAGAAATGTTAAATTAAGTAGATAATGCCCGCGACTTCCTTCTCGTGGATTAAGTTTTCTTAAATTTAAGAACTCTTTAATTTTCCGGGACAAAAAGTAGTCTATGTCCTTCTCCGAGATACCTACAACTTATCTCAATACAAAATTTCATCGAGATTGCAAAGATAGGCCGTCCAAACGTCAGGGCAGGGCAGACAGACAGACACACTTTCGCATTATAATATTAGTAAGTATGGATAACATAGCGCTAACAGTACAAAGAAAGTAATTTCGCGCCAAATCAAGATTCTCGTTACTTACTCGTTAAAAGTTGGAATTGAAGACGCTTTCAATCGTAATAATACATTGAAGTAAGAGTAAAATAGAAGTTTCCAATCTGGGACACGTGCAGGTTCTGTAGAGGGTATATCCATATGTCCATACTAATATTTTAAACTGGGTGATGCCCGTGACTTTGTCTGTATGGAATAAGTTTTTAAAAGTGAAAACGATTTTATATATATATATATATATATATTGTGTTGTATTATTATTATTTTTCAACGAGCGAAGTGAAGGTCTCTGAGTCTACTTGAGTGAATTAGCACTTCCCCGTCCGTCCGTCCGTCCGTCTGTCAGAGCCTAATAACTTCTGAATTACTGAACGTAATTACTTCCGATTTTAATATAATATGTAAACCGATGGCCTCCAGCTGAATATGGCTTAAAAAGTTATAAAAATCTTTATTTCAGGGGGGCTCTCATAGAAGCGAATGCGAAGTAAAATATTTTTTATAGCGTTACATAAGGTTGCGGTATATCATTTTAAAGATAATAAGGAATAGAGTGCAAAAATACCTCAGAACTCTCAATTTTCTGAAAGGCTGAGCCTGAAACTTGATCAATTATTTGAATTATATCCTGTACTTGAACAACAAATACTAAAATTTAATATATACAATAAAGAAACGAAATTATTTAAATTTTTATGAGCTTCAGTATTTTTAGCAGAACTACACAATGATGTCAATAAATGGCGTTCTGTAAAAGTTTATTCGTTTGTCCAATAACTCTTTAGCTATATATATATACATATTGTGTTTTATTATTATTATTTTTGAACGAGCGAAGTGAAGGTCTCTGAGTCTACTTGAGTGAATTAGCACTTCTCCGTCCGTCCGTCCGTCCGTCTGTCAGAGCCTAATAACTTCTGAATTACTGAACGTAATTACTTCCGATTTTAATATAATATGTAAACCGATAGCCTCCAGCTGAATATGGCTTAAAAAGTTATAAAAATCTTTATTTCAGGGGGGCTCTCATAGAAGCGAATGCGAAGTAAAATATTTTTTATAGCGTTACATAAGGTTGCGGTATATCATTTTAAAGATAATAAGGAATAGAGTGCAAAAATACCTCAGAACTCCCAATTTTCTGAAAGGCTGAGCCTGAAACTTGATCAATTATTTGAATTATATCCTGTACTTGAACAACAAATACTAAAATTTAATATATACAATAAAGAAACGAAATTATTTAAATTTTTATGAGCTTCAGTATTTTTAGCAGAATAAATAAATGGCGTTCTGTAAAAGTTTATTCGTTTGTCCAATAACTCTTTAGCTCTTTTGCATCTGATGTTAAAAGTTAACTTTTACAATATATAGTTAAAACTACCATAAGGATACCGCGAGTTCAGTTCGGGGCGAACCACTAGTTTATATCAAAAAATTAAAATATAAACCTTAACACTAAGGCATTAAAGTTTAACTACGAATGTAGTATATTTATATTTAAGACCTTTTGTCTTCGTAACAAGGCGAGCATGTCGCTATTCGCGAGCATGTCGGTCACGCGAGCGTGTCGGTTACGCGAATCCACATTTTTATCCGCTACCAAATAGTGCTCAACGCGGCTAAAGAAGCTTTCACTTAAAAAATCTTCTTCGGGTCTTTTAGGTCGGGACTTTTTAAAAATCTTATTCCTTTTTTTCGGATTGAGCAGGTATACTGCGTATGTCCTACTGACATCAAGGGCAACGTCCTTCCTAAGGGCATCCTGCGACATCTTAATTTACTCACTGACTCGCTCTTCGACTGAGGACTCGTGCAGCGTGCCGGCAATACCGCACGACTTCGGTCGCAGTGATTTCCGACGAATGATAGTGCAGTGTCCAGGACCACCGGCGCCCGCACGCATAACTGTGATTCGTCGTCTCATCTCATCAACTCATCAACGCCCAGCCCAACTCCTTGAACCTAGAAAGCCGAATTGTCTTGTGCTGAATTGCTTGTCTTTCCTTCTCTACATTATAAAGGAAACCATAAAAAAGACAATGAATCAGGGCGGAGTTTTCAAAATGCAGGCGGTCGATAATAACGAATTAATCAAGAGCGGCGATAGAATTCAGTTGGTCACGGATTCATTCCCTGGGCACGCAACAAAATTAAATATCACTTGCTTTAAACGGTAAAAGAAAACACTGTGAGGAAATCTCCATTCGCGAGAATTCTTCATAATGTTCTCGATAGTGAGTGAAGTTGATGTTTTGACTTAACTGCTTTTATTTTTTCCACTTCTGGTTGCTTATAATATTTATAATATTATAAAAACAAAAAATATTTACGGTCACCGTTTTAGAGGCTGCCGATATACCAAAGGTAATCAATGCGAGTTTGAGATAGTACGAAAGCTGCTCAACTCATCTCTGCAGGTATACAATACTATAATGCAGGTGTGCGGTGAGCCGTAGTCGCCAAAATACAAAGAGGTTCCGGCTGTCATACGGAAGTGACAGACGGACTGACAGCAGGTAACCCCCAAAAGGCGAAGCGCTTTTACTTTCACAAGTCGCTGAATTATTCAGGTGTCGGTAGGTAGGTACTTAGGTAGATATTATAATATAATATTTTTCTTAACATACACTCCTATATCAAGATTAATCTCTCTTTGCGTCGCAGTCCTCATTACTGAGAGCCATGAAACCTTTCCATTAATCACTTAATGGTATAGGAGTTTTCTTTGGATAATAATGCGGTGGGTTCTCACGACCTTCTGCATCCGACTCGTGTAAGAGTATTTAACTCTTAGGTGTTTGTAACGATTATTATCAGATGTTAGTGGTAATAACTGGGACCGACGGCTTAACCTGCTCTCCGAGGCACGGAGGAAACAACAAGACCAAATTAGAACGTCCAAATTCGGTCACCCATCTAGTTACCGAATTGGGTGAACGTTGCTTAATGCTTAATCGCAATGGACTTATATGTTGTTGTCAAAACTCATCCCCCAATATTAATAGCAACTGGTTTAAAAGAAACCTGACTTTCCCTGGGACACAATCTATGCCACGTCAAAATCGGTTGAAAATATGGGTCGTTAAAGCGTAGCAGATAGCCAGAAAGACAGACGGACCGACAGAGACACATTATCACATTTATTGTATAACTAGATGATAGCCCGCGACTTCGTCCGCCTGGATTAAGGTTTTTTTATCCTCGTTGGGAACAGATGGGCCGTGAAAGCGTAGCAGACAGACAGACGGACAGACAGACACACTTTCGCATTTATAATATTAGTATGGATGAACTAGTATGCATAGTTTATGTAGTCTCTTTTTATATTTTGCACCATTCCGTTATTTCACCTTGTACCTCTTACGAAAGGTTGCCTGTGAGCTATCGCCGTAGTGATAAGACCTCCTTAACAATATAGTCTAGGTCTAGGCAATATAAAGCTAGCTTGGACCCCAACAATACTTCCTCAGGCGACGAAACTTTACAGTATGATAAAGTATCATGAGTTAAACGAATTTTATAATAAGCAAAAAAAAAAATAACAAAGATAGTAAGGTATTTTTATGTATACCCAATTGTTATAGCAGGATTCTAGGTTTGATAATAAAATCGGATTAAATATCAATGTTATACATGATTATTTATTTTGATAGTTCGGTTTTGAGTTAACTATTTCCTATTTTTGTGTGCGATAATAATAATAAAGCAGACATTTTGAATCCATATTATTTAAAGGCGTAAAAACGAATGTCTAGCCAACAAAGACTTAGCAAAGAACTTGCTCATAGTTTTACTTTTCCTCCAAGTCCCGTTCGTTTTATCCGCCCTGTATAGTTATATGAGAAACTAATAAAATTTACTTTGTATAATTATTCGTTCACAATATTTATTGGTGATGAAAAAAGACTAACAGAGTGTGTGTAAATTTTTTGTTATCATGTCTAGGTATATCAAATACCAAGGCTCCCCAATACACCTGAAGCAAGACCTTGTTGTGCCATATAGTTTGTAATGTAAATTTTGTTGACTGATTTTGTTGATCGTCCTTGGATAGCCCCTGCAGCTGCTGCTCCAGCTGATGAATCATCTTTGTTTGGTACTGGAATGCATTGCGAAGATCTGATTATACAGACGAGTGTAATGACGTGTAACGAGTGTAATTACAGTTACGAGTGTAATGAGTGTAATTACAGTTACCTAAATTAAATCAGATGATGAAGATAAATACTAATAATTAAATAATTAGCACTGTACGAACTGCCTTGTCGGTCTTGGTTCTACTTCTACTTCTACCTTCGCTCACGTAAAGTACGATTTTCATGCATATTTCAAACTCCCTGGTTTAATTTTCAAAATTCCTTTCTTAGCGGATGCCTACGTCGTATTACGAGTAGCTATCAGTATACCAAATTTCAGCCAGATCCGTCCAGTGGTTTGAACAGAAATAATGCTTGCTATGGTCGTGGTCCATATCAGTTTGTAAGGTAAGTAAGTATAATAATAAAATCAACCTGGACTTTCGCTATTACAAAAGACTTTAAAGATTTTTTTGCAATGGCTACCGCACTTAATTCTAATGCTTAATGAGGAATGAATAAAAATCTATATGTATATTATGCGTTGGAAATTTTTATTGGTGCTAAAAAGAGACTGACAGAGAAACTGAATGTGCAGGCATGCGTGACGTCACAATTTATATGTAGGTATTCTTGACGGATGTCTATTTGCCTATTAACCTATAATACTCAATAATCCTTGAGCAGCTGAAAGTTTTTGCGATTGTTGTTGATAGATTTCGTTCGAAATATGAATAGGGTTTGATGATTTTGATGTCTCTTTTCTGGCCCCTGTAGATGCTGCATTAGGTGTTGAACCATACTTGTCTCCTACTGGAACGCATTGCGAATACTGGATGATGCAGACGAGCATAATAACACTGATGATAGTTACCTAAAAGAAATAAATGATGTACATAAATGTGTTTCTAAACATAGATCGGCAATCTTGTGCGACTATGGCGCGCCGAATGCCGCACATATTATATTCGTCGGTATATAATATGTGCGGTATATAAGGCCCTAAATCCTTACTAGAGCACGACAAAATTGTGTCCTGTATATGCCGCGTGTTGCTGCCGCTCTATGTTTGGACACACCTTAAGAAGATATAATATTTACACTACAGTATTATTATAATCATAAAATATATTATTATTATGCTTTATGACGTACCGATTTAAGGAACATTATTAAAATAAAACATATATAAAATCAATGGATTCGAAAAATTCAATAACATTTACCTTTGATACCATTTTTCTGTTTTCAAAAATGTCCTGTGTAACTTGTTAGTCTACGCCTTCGTTGTCTGTAATACGAATGAATTGTACATGTACACAGCCGTATTTATAGTACTTTAATGCTTTTTTCAGAACTAGTTATAAGTATATAACCATTTCCACATCATAAAATACGATTGTCACATTTCTATGTTATCTACATTTACATAAGTCTGCTCATTCAATAAAAACATTGTGAATATAGACACGGAAATTTGCTTTTTATTTATTTATTTATTTAAAAACAAGTATACTTTTTCAAATATAACAATGTAAAATTTAGTTACGGTGTAACAAAAACCCTGATCGGGTTTATCCGTATATCGCTATTCCTTGTGTTCGCTCGTTACAATTCGTTCTACATTTTCATCTACTAATTCTTACTATTTATATTTAATTATTTGCTACTAATATACTATTTATAAACAATATAGTATCATTTTGATTTCTTTGCTCACTAAATGTTGCCCGCGACTTCGTCCGCCTGGACTTAGGTTTCCTATTCCCGCGGGAACTCTTAAATTTTCCAGGATAATATGTAGCCAATGCGTTATTTCAGGATGAAAGAGTTATCAAACACCCAAACTTTCCGCGATCTGTATTATAGTACCTATGGTACAGGTACCTCCAAACCCAGTATTTATCTACAACATTATTCCTTAGAATAAAATTATATTATTATTTCTTATTAATAATATAATTAATAAAATTGAAAATAATACAATAGAACTTAATGCTAGCTAGCCTAACCTAATTACTATATAAATCATGCCCACGTGGAATGGTGGCAAGAATGCTGGCTGCATTTCCGCGCTGGACAGCCAGGCTGATCCTTTGCGCAAAAAATGAGCCAGCCCTTCTGTCACCAGATGAGGCAATTAACCGCGGTGAAATATCTCGCAAAAATTTTTTGGCACTAAGACTCCACGGCCCAAGGGTCTCCACGGCAAACGGAACAAATATGTAACTCTCTATGAGAGAGGCATACTTCCGCCGCTTGCCGGTTTCAGCCTTTTCTGCTGCGGCTCCCGGCCTTGATGCTGTCTCCCTGATATGACACGGGGCCAATGTGTCTACGCATGTTGCGTCCCACATTAGCGCCCGTCCCCGTTCCCAGGGAACCAGCGTCAATCCATCAGGTCTCTTGCCATCATCCCGACTAATCCCTGCCGGCTCAATGAGCGCAGGAATATCTATGGTGGCAAGAGCCCTTTTGATCATATCATTGAGAGAGCCATGCCGAAAAAGCCTACCAGCGCTCCTTTGGCAAGAGAGTCCGTGAATTCCAAATTTATCGACCTCTTTTCCACACGGACATCTGTGCTCGAAGCACAGGGGTGTTCCCAATCTGAGACCTAGAGCCACACGAAAGCTTTCATTATCTAAAAGAGTGCCGAGATTTTTCGATGGCAAGGCATGAAGCCAATACCCGGATTCTTTTTCAGATAAGGCTAGAAGCCTTGCTCGATCTCTTTCACTTGTAAGATTTTGAACCAAATTTGTATGTGTCAGCCGAACCAACGGCACATCCCAAAGTTTTTGTGTGAAACATTCCTTCGGGAGCCACCATACTTGACCGGTAAAGTAGCTTGATTCCAAGACTGATCATCAAAAGATAAATTTAGAATTTTTTCTAGCGTATCAATTTCATTAAATAATTCGGAGGCCGATGATATTCTATCTTGCGATAGCTTTTCTGTGAAAAACAGTTCACATTTGGAAAAATTTAGTTCTAAACCAATTTTGCCAAATTGTTGCTTAATATTGTTAAGATCTTTAAGAACGTCATCCACGTTGCCTCCAATGGTTCCATCGTCAAGATACCATATGTTAAATTTTGATGTTAAATTTGAGATATGGTTGTGGATCCCTAAGCTGAACAGGGCTGGACCTAAAGGATCCCCTTGCTGAACACCTACAGAGGACTTAATATCGCCATCTCCAAAAAATAATTTAGAAGCAGAGCTGTAACATTGCCAAACATACGGGTAAATTTCGGGAAGCTGTGTTGAAACTTCGTTAAGCAGAGTTGCCCTGTCCAATGAATTAAAAGCATTCTTTACGTCTACTTTCAGCAGTACCTCAACCTCGCCATTCGATAAGAAAGTACGAGCCGAATGCACCGCTGCCTCACAACCACCTTTACTGCCAAATCCAACTTGAATGGGTTGGAATTTATCCTTTAGGGTCGAAACTATGTGTCTACACGCTAATTTTGATGCCAAACGGTGAAAAGTGCAGCCAACAGCGATGGGCCGGATCCCACCGTCCTTTTTATTAAAAGCACAGAGCCTCGCGCCGTAAAGGAATGGCAAAAAGGATGAATTTACCTCGCCAGATAACATAAAATTACAAAGTCTGGTAATGTCACTCAGAAGCGCCTTGCCGGCGTCCCCAGCAGTAACACCCACAAGATCCTTTAGATGTTGTGGTGTTATGCCGTCCATGCCACCAGCAGAGCCACTGGAGAATGACATTATCGCAGCGTAAGTTTCTTCATCCTTTATCTGTAAAAATGAAACGTTTGAAGGTGGGTCTGGAAGTAAAGAGTCGGGATTTGGTAAAGGATGCTTGTCACGTAAGGCTTCTAGCGTTTCATCATTAAATGGAGCCAGCGTATCATTAGAAAACAAAATGCGGGCTGCGTTTTTAAGATCCCCATCCATAACCTTGTTTTCCACAATTTTTTTCAAATTGTAATTTTGTGTTCGAAATGAGCAGTCAGGAATTTGGAAAACGCGATCAACCGAACAATTTTTTTTCAATTTTGAACATAACGACCCGCTTTCTGATTTATCTACTGAAAAATGTTTATATGAAAACAAAAAAAGATTTTGCCAAGCCAAAAGTGAATTTGATAAGACATTTTGGATTGTATGTGATAAGGATCTAGCGAATGATATCCTCGCCCCTCGCGGAATGCGTTTTATTAAAGGAATATTTTGACTATACTTGGATAATAAAATTTCGAAGGTTACCTGGTTTTGACTTCCTGTTTGCGTTTGATCGCACATGAAATTTGGGCAAGTTAAAGGCCTTGCTGGTGGTCCGTGACATCGTGCGATATGTATATTAAGGCCTTTACGACCTTTAAACAGCCTGCCATCGCTACAGTGTGGGCATTCTATGTACTCAACTTGAGAAGCACTAGGGATCATACTTCACAACACAACAAAAGAAAAAAAAAAAAAAAAAAACTAAAACACTACACAATAGCGTCTATAAGCGCGCGAAGCCCCGGCAACGGCAACCAGGAGGCCTGCAGAGCAGGCGACTGCCCGCTGAGGCCCCTGGAAACCGCGACACCGCGTGGCAACGCCTCGCTCTGAAACAAAAACTACTGTTAATATCCCATTTCAAAACACAATGAAAATAATACCACGGGGTATTTCGCGAATAAGCGCCAATTTGATGCCAATAATAATCCAAAATACCGAGCCCAATATTTATAAATAAAAATTTTGAAGCGAGCAAAATTTTTTCATTGACATCTCATTGACATTCAACAAATTAATTAATTCTTTAATTAATAAAATTAAATTTGATAACTTCAGAAAACTTAACGACTATTTAGCTTCGCGCGTTTGACAGTTCGCGCGTTTGATGAATATGAACTTAGCAGACAGCTGCCTATGGGGGTTGGAAGCTTACGTGAAAGTTTTAAGTTTTTGAAGTTAAAATCGGCACTTAGGTTATTAGTTTTAATTAATAAAAACATGCGCTGTATTCAGCCCCTACAGATAGCTTCTGCACAAAAATAAACTTGTAAAACGAGCTCCGAAGGTCAATCTCTACTTGTATACGCTGTATTTATGTGAGGATGCCTCTGGTAAGTCGTTCTCAACACAACTTATCAACTTTTCTAATAACTTAGAATTGGTCATGGCTAGCCATCCCGATGATAAGTTTCTGATACTAGGTGACTTTAACATAAACACTATCAAGTGGACATATGGCACAGATAATTATCTGCGAGCACATAATGTAACAAGTATTCATCTAACAAGCTTTATTGACATGCTCAATGCATGCGGCTTGCATCAGTACAACTCTGTTTTAAACCGAGTTCAGGTCGCTTACTCGATTTAGTTTTATGTAATGATAGTGACAATACATGTATCTGTATGCTTAGATCCACTCACACTAGAGGACTCTACCACCCATCTCTTGATATAGTGAACTTCCCCGCCGATAAACATCTAGCTCCAAGCAATAGAATAATTTACAATTACAAACTCGGTAATTATAGCAAAATTAATGAAGAGCTCGCTGCTACAGTGTAGTAAACAATTATAAAGACCAGATGCTTCTTCAAGATGATTTACTTAGACTCGATCATTACTGTCTAGCCAATAGATTGGACTTAAACGTTTCCAAATGTTTTGCTATCTCCTTTACACGTGAGCGTTCCGTATTCAAATCCTCATACAAAATTAAAAACCAAGAACTTAATTGTGTATCCGAGATACGTGACCTAGGAGTTATTATAGATAGTATACTCTTATACGATGAGCATGTGGACCATATTGTTAATAAGGCATCTTAGATGTTAGCTTACCTAATCAGGTCAACTAAAGATTTCACCAAACTTAAAACAATTAAAGTATTCTATTGGGTCCTATTGAGGAGTAATCTTGAATATGCGTCGCAAATCTGGAATCCTCAATACGACGTGTATATTCATCGTATTGAAAGAATCCAGAGAAAATTTGTTCGGCTTCATAAGTTTGAGTATAATCTAAATCCCAACCTTAGTTATTATGCTTTATGTACTCACTTAGACTGTTTGCTTTATGTACACACTTTAGCCGTTAGGAGAAATGTCAGTATAACCTATTGTTCGCACCTGAGTTGAATGCAGAGCTTAGGAATGTGCTTGTGCTGTGACCTTATTACTGACAGTTATATCGATAAATTACAAAAAGAAGAAGTTATTGTATTATTTTAAAAACATTTAAAATATTGATTGAAACAATAATTATTATTATTATTTCAGGCAACAAGGCCCATATTATAAAATACATAAAATACAAAATACTTTAAAAAAAAAAAAACTTAGAATACTATACGAAGGTAATAAAAAAAACTAATAGTACGGTAGGTATTTTTCTCTCACTTCCCTATAGCGACGATACACTATGCCCTCAGGCCAAAAGTCCGCACTGAGGAACACATATTTGCACCAAGCTGGAACTGTAAGTACATAGGAGTTAGAATACGTCGTCCTACTCGACTTCAGTTCTTCCATTCATCTGCACTTCTTCAGTTTGTCTTCCATCTGCAGATGTACCATAGCTGATGTTCCATGATGTTTGGAAAACTTCTCGAGTAGTACCAGTTCCAAAAAAGGATCTATAGTTCCGAAGTAAGTGACTTTAGGCCCATTGCTGTGTTGTCAGTTTTTGGAAAGCTATTCGAGTCCATTTTGGAATATCGCATAAGGAGGCAATTTAAGTACCAAATTTCAGATGCTCAGCATGGGTTCCGAGCTGGTCGCTCGACGTGCACTAATTTGTTGTCCTTTTGGAATAATGTAACTGGAGCAGTAGAGAAGGGTTCACAGGTGGATGCGGCTTACTTTGATTTCCAAAAAGCTTTTGATACAGTTGATAATGACGTACTTCTCAGTAAGCTTGCTTCCGCCGGGTTTACGCCGTTGTTACTTAATTTTTTCTCCAGTTACTTAAGAGATCGGAAACAGTACGTGCAATATGAGGGATATTGTTCGGAACCATACTGCACCTATTCCAGCGTTAGTCAAGGCAGTAACTTGGGCCCATTGGAGTTTTTATTTTAATCAATGATTTGCCAAATGTAATCACTAGTACTAATTGCTTGTTATTTGCTGATGACTTGAAACTATTTTTAAGTGTTGAAGACAACTCTGACGCTCAAAAACTTCAGGTAGATATTGATAATGTGTTGCAGTGGTGTTAGAAGAATAAGTTATTCTTTAATGCTAAAAAGTGCGCAGTGATCACTTTTAGTCGGAAGACGGCACCACTCATTATAAATTATCACCTGGGTGGATCTAACTTATCGCGAGTGGCTGCGGTTAGCGATTTGGGCATAAATTTATCAGAAGACCTAACATTTCGCAATCACATCACAGATATTTGTGCTAAAGCTTATAGAACTCTTAGGTAAGTAATTGTAGCAGAGGGTATAAAATAAGGGATAAAATTTTCATCCTCTACCCATTGGGCACACAGTTTAAAGATAAAAAGATAAAGATAATTTTATTTACTCGAATATGGGTACATAAAAAGATACAATAATTATTATATAACAGTTCCAACATACTCTGCCGTTTTGGCATGCAAATATTAAGGATAATTTAAAATATTTTAAAATTACATTTTGAATCAATTTAAGCTAATAAATTAAATAAAGTCATGCATTAAATGAACAAAAATTTAAGATAAACAAATTCATTATCATGTGAAAAAAAAAATTTAAAAACTTATTTAAAATTTGTCATTTATAAAAATCCACCTATAACGGGTTTTGTCAAGTAGAAATGTAAATCAATAACGCCTAAAAGTAGAAAGGTTCATGTCGTAACTGTGTGATGGCAGATGATTATGAATCCGTATCGTCGTACTGTACAAATTCTTCTTAAACAAAGCCAATCGCTGTGCTGCTTTAAAAAAGAATATTTTTAGGCCTGCTTGATAGCTTTAGGTTCTACTTCCTCCTGTTTTATATACCGAAGATGTCTACGCAAAAAAAATGCAAATTTCCTAAATGTATATACTTGGAAGTATACATGTATATACATTTACTCAAACATATATACGTACATGTAAATACATATACCTATACATGTAATACCTGAACAATGATGAGGCATATCCGTGGTAGGCTAAAAGTGAATCTTAAACCTAAACTATTGGTCGAATACGACCCAATGCACAATACCTATGTACCTTCCAATTACTTATGTATAGTAATTCCTAAAAAAACAGTGTTCCTCAATGCTCATAATATTATCACTAAAATAAGTATTTTAAGTTTTTGTGGTTTTATTTTATAAGATTGGAATGGCATTATATTAGTCTTAGGAATGTTTACATATAAGTTATTTCTGTTGAGCCAGTCTACCACATCCGGCAATGCAGTTTGTACTTTGTTCTTTATATTTTGGTGCTGCTTAGATTTTAATAGTAGGGTAGTATCGTCCGCGACTAGATGCACTGGTGCGTTATAGTGTCAGGGAAGAGAAAAGTAAACTTGTAAAATATAAAAAAATCATACTCAATAATAACGTTTGTAGCTGTCTTTAAAAAAAATTAAAATACTATCTCCCAATTCTTTTAGTAGTGCACACTCAAATATTATTACATTCGTATGCAAATTAAACCTTATCGATAATAATTCCATTGTAATCCATACTAATATTGTAAATGCGAAAGTTTTGTCTGTCTGCTACGCTTTCACAGCCCATCTCTTCAACCGATTTCGATGAAATTTGGTACAGGGATAGGTTGTATTTCGAAGAAGGCTACATTTTATCCCGTAAAAGTAAATGGTTCCTGCGGGAATCAAAAACCCACCCACGCGGATGAAGTTGCGGGCATCATCTAGTAAATAATTAAATTTAGGTAATCGTTCAAAGGAAGGCAATAACCGCTTAAGTAGCATAAATGCTTAGTTATGTTAAGTTAATAGACACTTAATATTCTGCCAAAAAATGATAACGAACTAAATAAGGGCGTAACCTCAATTGGTATGCGCTATCCAGAAACACACGTTATTTACCTATTAAAATATAACCTATAGGGCTAGAAAAAAATTGGCCCCTGTGGCGACCTCCCTGACGCAATAGTGAGCGCTGTGGTCTTTACAAGTGCGAGGTCCTGGGTTCGATACCTGGCAAGGTATAATTAATATTATTATATATTAATATAATTTGGGAATTTATAATTTTTGAATTTTTCTCTGGTCTAGCTTATCGGTTTTGTCACGTCTTTGTCATTGTAACTAACCACGCCCAAGCCTACCAGACAAGAACAGAGAAAAATTAGAAATACCGGGTTTGAACCCGGAAACCCTCACTTGTAAAATCTTAACTCGTAACTTTAAGCTACCCGCTACGCCAGACACTGTAAATACAAAAATCGCGTAAAGCCGCAAATACTTTTGCACGTGTAATGATTTTCGGGGATTTTGTAAGAATATGAAGTTTAAAACTCTTCCGAAATTTTCAGTTTTTTTTTTGGCTTATAACTTCTATTATTTGCATCGTATAGACAAGCCATCTTGTACAATTTTAAAGAAGCCAAACTTTTCTATAACTTCAGCGTCGTAATAGATACAGATCACTTCGTCAATGTAGTCGACGTGTAAAATCTTTCTCCTAAAAATGCACACTCAAGTTCAATTCAATTTGTTTTAAAGGCTTCGTTGTGGTTGTAATATGGACGGGTATCTGTAAAAGTCGTTTGCGATACAAAAGGAGGAAAATTAAGTTAGTTGCCATCTTCGGTAATAACGTCTGCTGTGATGGTCTAACTTAACGCTCGTTAGAGGCCTTGAAATGGGACCTAAGGTGGGCGTACATAAAATAGGCTTCTCTTATTGATGCTCTGCTTATTTAAATCGTAATTTTGTCTGGCAGACTTCGACCGTAGCTAGTTAACACCCTACCGGCAAACACGTGCCGCCAAGCAATTTAGTGTTCCGGTACGCTGCCGCGTAGAAGCCTAAAAGGAGTATGGGTTTTATATATCTAATTGCCACACCGTCTCACACCCGCTTCCATGTTAAGCTGCATCACTATTTACACCAGGTGACATCTTAGTCAAGAGCTAAGTTTCAGTGTAATTAAAAAACTCACTCACGCACTTCAACCCATTGCTGGCTCGCTACTGAACTCTTCCTCTCAATTTGTGGAGTAATCGATTCCACCACGCTGGCCAAGTGCGGTTTGGCACACTTTGCCCACTTTTAAGAACATTATGAAGAACTCATGGGCATGCAGGTTTCCTCACGATGTTTTCCTACACCAATAAAGCAAGTGATATTTAATTGCTATATTTAATTAAATCAACATAGTAACTCCAAAATGTGAGTGCCCAGGATTAGAACCCCCAACCCTTTCATTAAAAGGCCGAATTAATGAGCACTATCACCTCTTCAATGCCATTCATCATTCTGGATCGCGATCCGCGATCAAGACCAATGATCGCGATCCAGATTGAACGTGCACAGAGTGGATTGACGGATTGATAACGGACATTGGCGCCCGGTATACAGTCAATCTGGATCGCCATCCACGCACCGTGATCAATGATCGCGAATCAGATTGATCGTATACAGAGTGGATTAACGGTCATTGACCAATGTACCGGGCGCCATAAATCATTGCGGATCATGATCCAGATTGACTTAGTACGTGGCAGCCCATGGTAGAGTCTTGACTTATCAATTACCTTATGTGATACAAATTGTCCTACGTAAAAGAAATCATTTCATTTCAATTCACTCTTAATCACAATATATAATTGTAATGCTATAAGAGGAATGAATAAAAATCTCTTAGTATATTGTGCGTTGGCAAGGTTTATTGGTACTGAGGTGGCCAGACGATTCATCCATTAATTTTTTTGAAATTTAAGATAAATAGCGCAACACTCGTAAAATTTCGTGAGAATTCCAAACAAGGGTTTTATTTTTTTGTCAGAAATACAAGACTTTAAAGCATTTGCTAAGGGTATATTTTTTAAGCAATAAACTATAGGGTTTTATGCTAGCGAAGCTCATAAAGCTTTCTAAATTATTACATTAAGACAAAGCCAAAATTTCTGACAAGCCACTTTCAAAAGACGAAAGCCATTAGGTTAATTTTTTTTCTTACACCCTTCGTAAAATGTTTAGATAAAAATGCATAGCAGATGTTATGAATACGTAAAAACAAAACTGCATCTTAGAGAATTTTGTTGAAAGTATAGATGGGGGCGTGACAGCTTTAACCGACTGTTGATTGGTCAACTGGGCGATAAGCTTTTGGACTAGACCAATGAGTGACATCGAACGCATTACTGTGGGCGCAAATTTGACTATTACAGAAATGGTGAGCTGGCACGACGTTGGGGGCTTAACGGAGAGAGGAACACACTCGGTCCCTAGCTCCCATCCCGGATGGTCGCTTTTAAGAGGAAGTAATCTTCGCGTCTGATACTGTAAATCTTTTGCCCGACTTTGCTCTATAGCGTAATTAGCTGTATCAGTTAAATTGTAGAGTCACTTACCTTATTCACAGTTTACCTTAGTCAAAAAAAAAAAAAAAGGAAATTGTATATAGAATAAAGTGAAGTGAACTGCGTGCAGCATCGCGAATATTCGGTAATGTACAAATTTTAATTAACTGTTCACGAGTAGTTTCACAGCTCTGTCTAATATCTTAAAATAAAGGTTAAGGTAAATTGGCTAAAACCAATTTAAGAACGAACCTGGAGGCAGTTCTGGATATTGTATAACTTAGAAAGAGGTAATGAATACCGAGCATAGATCATGTATAAAATGGGTTTATACAACCCTTTTTCATTATAATCATTACCGTATGTCTGGTTATATTAGCATACAGACATATAAATGAGAGTTCCATGAGTACAGGAATCGTAAGGCACTAGAAACATGCGTCAAGGAACAAGCCTACCTCGTCGTCGTCATCAATAGAATTTGTTTAAATAAATAGGTATTGCACAGCTGTGGAACTACACGACCTACTTATTTATAATGATGTATTTTGTTTCATAACTGTAACGTAATTTTTCATTTAATAGCGTGTGTCTTACCTTTTATATTCTTCTTTTGTCATGTTCTCTTATACTTATAATTATGGCAATAATTTTATAACGTGTGTGCATTAGAAATAAGATGTATATTTTAGTATAGATAGCCACAAGGGTTTTTTGGCTTGGATATGCCGTTTTTCCCTCATTAGTATGGCTTATTAGGAACGGGTATATCCAGCTGGGCTTCTAATGTCATCCACATTTTAAACCCAGTTTAAATAATCAAACAGAGTCTTTTTTATTTCCACTCTAATTGTCAGAGTAAAAGAATTATATATTTGCTCGAATAAAAGATTACTTTTGAACCATAAACATACTCTTTCATTCCTATAGCTAATTATGTTTCCTAAGAGTTTTTAATAATGGAGATGCAAGTCTAATCGTGCCTTATCAGTCAAAATATGACCTACAACTATGGCTTTGTTCTTAGATAGCCTATATGTCATTTTAGCTTGGAGTCTTCCACTATTAAATCCTCTCATATCACCTCAATCTAGATCACGACTCTCATATCAGGAGGCAAAAATAGACAGCCTTATTTGCTATAATATTATTACATATTAATAGATCAAGCTTAATGATAAATCTTAGTTAATAGTTTGATCGGACATTAGGGGTCCTTCTTAACTGAGCTAGAATATAGAAAGTCAAATACAAATGCAGTCTAAGTATATTTGACTTTGAATTAGCTTACATAATAAATCGATTAGAAAGAGATTACGTCAATAGAGCTTAGAATTGAGTAAATGATAGCCATCGCTAGTATCTTATTCATATTGTTCGAGACGACGGGCAGCTAACAATGGCGAGCGCAGTTAAAGGGATACCGACTGAGGTCCGGGTAAGCCATTATGTGTTCTTTGTTTTACATAAATAGTAGACTTGAAGCTTAAGTGGTGCAAAAATATGAGACTGAGGGTTGGTTGGGAAATAATGTTTTTCAGAGCTCATAGCTTTCGGGCTAGACTAAGCGCATAAATGGTACACGGTTATGAGTGGCGTCCCGGCAGCGTTGCTTCAGCTCACCCATACACGCCATGTCTTTTTTACAGTCTCGACCCCCGACCTTGGTTTGGCCAAACCAAAACTAACTGAAACAAATATAAACAAATAACAAATACCATGGTACGGGGCGAGCTTAAAGCTCATGAAAAGAACCTTGTCTTCGGGACAAAGGCACTTTGATCGCTTCTCAGCGCAAAGGGGGTCGAACTGAGCCCCATAACAATGTTAAAAGGCCGGATACCGGCGTAGGATGTCCCCGAGCTTATTGTCGCAACGGCCGGCTTGCGATGACCTCTACGAAGGTAAATACATGTATCAACTGACCTTTCAACTCTAGCCAGAACGTTAATTTGATCCTTCATTTTATCTAGTTTTTTGTTTTGTTTGAGAGTGGACAAGTAAACTCTGTAACGTATTGAATATTAGTCTCTTAATTAAAACCGCGGAAATCTGGTAGATTGATCGAGATGTCTACATGTCCACCAACGGATTGTACCAGCCAATTTATTTGGCAACTCATAAAAATAACAGATGCCTCCGGATATCCAAGTGTCTCTAATTTTTGTCTCCATGCACCCAAAAATTCATTATATATATCTAATCGCAAATCACGAGCCAAGACGATCACGCGCGTGCCACCACAGTACTGAAAAGAGACTTTATATGTAGGTATTCTTGACGGATGTCTATTTGCCTATTAAACTAAAATATTAACTAAACCATCTAAAGATTTAAGAATTTGTGTTTGTTGTTGTTTCTGTACGTTCACAATATCAACTTGGTTGGTTGCAGTTGCTCCCCCTTGTATGGCCCCTGTAGATGCTGCATCAGCTGTTGAATCATCCTTGTTTGGTACTGGAACGCATTGCGAATACTGGATGACACTGATGAAAGTTACCTAAAAGAAATAGATGATGATAAAGGTGTGTCTAAACATAGATCGGTAATGTTGTGCGACTATGGCGCGCCGAATGCCGCACAAATTGTATTCGTTGGTATTTAATATGTGCGGTATATGAGGTCCTAAGTCCTTACTAGAGCACGGCAAAATTGTATCCCGCAAATGTCGCGTCTTGCTGCTGCTTTATGTTTGGACACACCTTAGGAAGATATAATAACTAATAAATAATTTAATTACCTTAATGTCTGACCCACGCTTATACAGTTGATTCAAAATCTACCGATCAACATTTACACCCGAAATAATATGCGATCACTGATCGCGGCTATTTTCCACCTTCGAGCTATTTATATTTTTTCTGAAACTAACAAAAATTTCTAAAATTAAGCTTTCCTTTACTTCTATTAGTTGGTTTAAGTCTTACCTATTTGACCGGTCGCAATGCATATGTGCTAGAGATAAACTGTTGTCCTACTGCCGTCTCAGTGCTGGTGGGTCCACAGGGTGGTGTTTTTTCTCTTTTGCTCTTTTCCATATTTATAAATACAGTCACTAATCTTCTTTCCCTGCCATATTACCTTTGTGCTGATGATTTCCAATTGTACGTATCCACTATCCACTCCTGTTGAACAGATATCTGAAGCTATTAAACGCTTAAACGACGAACTTAACATTGTCTGCAGCTGGAGTGAGTCCTTTGGTCTACTAGTGAATGCTAGTAAATCACAGGTCATTATCATAGGTAACTCCAGACAAATGTCTGAACTTGACTACTCTGCTTTACCACCTGTCTTTGATGGTACTGCGCTAGCTTATAGTCATGTCGTTAAAAATCTTGGAGTTATCATAGACAACAATCTATCATGGAAACCGCAAGTTTCGGAGAAAATCTTTGGGGCTTATGGTTGTATTAAAAGGTGTAAAAACTTCTTGCCAATTAAAACCAAGATCTTGTTAGCTAATACACTTCTCCTCCCCATCCTTGATTACGCCGATGTCTGTTATCTCGACCTGACCGAAGATCTTTTAAATAAGTTAGAACGCTTGCAAAACTTATGCATTCGATTTATTTTCGGCCTAAGGAAGTACGATCATATTTTGGAATATAGGAGGAGAGTTTACTGGCTCCCTATCAGGAAAATCTCCATGTCCTCTCTGTTCTCTATGCTACCCTTTACCCCCCATGGTCACCCCCTTACCTAAAGGAACGATTCAGGTTCCTTATCTCCTTCCCAATCCAGCATACCTTGCGATCTGCCAGTGACAACAAACTTAAAATCGCCAAACGTAACACCGAAGGATACGCAAACTCGTTCACCCTAAAAACAGTCTTATTATGGAACGCACTCCCAGCTGATATCAGACGAGCAAAATCTCTAGCGGCCTTTAAAAGTCGTGTCAAAAAGCATTACCTATCGCTGTAAACTTGTTCTTATTTTTATTTGTGATTAGGTATTGTAAATTAGTCATAGTCAATGTTTATGTATTATATTTAAATATATATGTATTACATGTATAACTTGTCGTTTTTTGTATATACCTATTAGAATGTGCGTTTATGTATTTATGTTTTACTCAATGCAATTTCCCGTCTCACACAGGTCCATTCATGTAGGTTGCCTGGCAGAGATAAATTAGTGATAAGGTCGCCTTTTGTTTGTAATGTTGTAATAATGTAATTTGTGTATTCCTTTTTGTCTATGCAATAAAGAATATAATAATAATAATAATAATAAAAACTAGCTAACAGCATAAACTTAAATTATCAAAATCGGTCCCGATTCTACGGAATTATTGAGTTAATCTACCAAAATTTTCATTTCGTATCCTGAAATAATATCATTTGTGTATTCCTTTTTGTTTATGCAATAAAGAATTTAATAATAATAATAATATTAAAAACTAGCTAACAGCATAAACTTAAATTATCAAAATCGGTCCCGATTCTACGGAATTATTGAGTTAATCCACCAAAATTTTCATTTCGTATCCTGAAGGAACGTACCCATGAGCATAATGAGTATTTTTTTATACGCATCACAGTAAAGGTTGAAAATAAAGTATTTTCACATACTTTATTTGTATGCAAAAGTCTAAAGTATAAAATATATAATATATAAAGTAGGATACGTTTTTATAAAGTATGGTTGGCAACCCTAGGATGGCCAAGTGCAAATTCACTCAAGTAGATTAAGAGACCTTCGCTCCGCTCGGTCAATAAATAATTGATTAATGAGCAATTATATTATATGAGAATTTCTCCTGCATAGAATAGGACCTAAGGGTTATTATTTAAATTTAAAAAATATAATATTATTTAATAGATTTACCTTTGACACTATGTTATTGTTTTCAGAAATGTCTTGTGTTACTTTTTAGACTTCGTTGTCTGAAATACGAATAAACTGCCCACAATTATTATACAGCCATATTTGTAGTAGTTTAATTCTTTTTTTACAGAACTAGTTACAAGTGATTTACCATATCCACACCATAAAATACGATTGTTATGTTTCTATTTTGTCTCGGCACATTTACATAAGTCTGCTCATTCAATAGAAAAAGTGTGAATGCAGACTTAGAAACAATGCTTTTTGAAACAGCAAACATAATATCAGCGATTTTTTTTCTCATTAGATGATGCCCGCGACTTCGTCCGCCTGGACTTACTTCGAGTTTTAATTCCCGCGGGAACTCTTCAATTTTCCGGAATAAATGTGTTCTTTCAGGGTATAAACTACAGGGTTCAGTCATTGCTACGTGAAAGAGTATCAAACATCCAAATTTTCCATTTATATCCATAATAAGCGATATTATTGTACCTACAAAGAAAGAAATAAGTAAAAACTTTATTAATAAGCATTAACCAAGGACTTAAAAACATACATGAACGATAACCCTGCGTCATGTTTCAAATAGATGATGCCTGCGACTTCGTAGACTGTGGACTATTTCGTTCCCGGGGCTGCAACCTATCTATATGTACTTTTCGTCAATATCGGGTCAAAATATGACCGTGAAAGGATGGCAGAGAGACAGATTGCTATCTGTCTCTCTGCCATCCTTTCACAACCTTCACATAAATCAACTACACTTCACATATGTAAGAATAGAAGAGACCACTGTCTTCCTGGACCTTAGATTCAAGGCTTCAATGGGGCACCCATATTTCTATTATTTCTGGCAAATCTAGCTCTGCTGCTTACGTTGTCTGAAATTTTCGACAGTTTGCTAATGTTGAAACTGCAAAAAATTTATATTTTGCTTATAAAGCAGCAGATATCCAAAAAAAAAATTGTATTGCAATAAATGCACGTGCAACTCATGCAACTCATAATTATTGACGCTCTATTTTAAGGACGTCGTGGTTCGTCTTAATAAAAAACTGCAATTTTAAAATTATACTGCTATAAGCGATTGTAGTAAACCAGCTGATCTAAACTAATATTATAAATAAAGAGGAAGGATTTGTTTCTTTGCAATGGATAAAAATGATCAAAAACTACTCAACCGATTTTAAAAATTCTTTCACTTGTAGAAAAATTACTTTATTAGCGTGGCGTGCGCTGCGTAAATAGTTACACGAAAATAATGTATTATGTTCCTTTCAAAAATTTCTTTAAAAAAAAGTCTGCAATTATTATCCGCATGCATTCGCATCAAAGCCAATATTCAGCCTGGGATTTATTCTGTATGCTTCATCAACGGTCTGATTTCATTAGTGTGAGCCAAAAACAGAGCGTAAATGAGTATTTACGTATAACATTGATTTAATAACTATAATACTAAAGGTGTAATCTCATTGAATTAGTGAATGAAATATTCTTTATTGTACACCATAACAGGAAACACATATTTAGTATAGTTATACACTCATTACACAGTCTGGCCACAAATACTGTTACAATAAAAAAACCGCTGAATTGCGAGTCAGACTCGCGCACAAAGGGTTCCGTCACCACCACACAATATGTAATTCTTTTAGTTAGAAAACTTTAGACTTTTAGAAAGATGTCATAATAACACGTTATCAGCTACGATTTAACTGGCTTACGTATGGCACTAAACTGGTAGCGCCAGACAAACGATTCAACGTTTGAGTGCGGTACCCTAATTGACGATTTTCAGATTTTTCCTATACTTTTACTGTGAGACATTGCTTCTTGCTAAATTGCATAGGTCAATGGGAAGTACCCTATACATTTTGATTTTATTGGCGAGTGTAAGCAAAATATGCGGCATAAACGGCCGTATCTTTATATTGCGTTGACTTGGAAACTTGATTTTTTAAAGATAAAAAAATTGAAGATCATCAGTTCTCATATAGTTAAGAGTTCCTTTTGCTCGGCTGGAGGTTATTAAATATCTGAATTTAAGTATATTATATAGAAGTTAGAACCGTGTTATCTGGTTTGCATTGTATAATGCTAAATATTCTGTTTACATCTAAAAGTAAGTAGCGGTATCAGTGGGTGTAAAATAAGCGATAAAATTATCATCCCCAACCGATCTGGCACACGGCTTAAAGATTATTATTATATTTGCTCGAATATGGGTACATAAAAAGATACAATTATTATTATATAACAGGCGGGCAAATATTGTGGGTGATTTAAAATATTTTAAAATTACATTTTGAGTCAATTTAAGCTAATAAATAAATAAATTTATGTCATGCATACAGAAAAATAATCAAGTTATATGCGGATTCAGTATAATGTAAAGAAAAAAGAATTTTGAAAAACTCTTTTAAAATGTATTAGTTAAAAATTCATCAACCTTACAATAGTTTTTGTCAAGTAGAAATGTAAATGAATAACGGCTCAAAGTTCATGTCGTAACTGTGTGATGGCAGATGATTATGAATCCGTATTGTCGTACAGTACACATTATTATTACACAAAGCCAATCGCTGTGCTGGTATACAAATTTTATTTTTATGCCTGCTTGATAGCTTTAATTCAGCCTTAAGTTTAAAGTACCGAGGATGTGCCGTGTAAAAATGCAAATTTCGTAAATGTATAGGAGACATAGACATGGGAGTGGTAATACTTTAAGGCTTTTGAATTACAAATAATACAAATACAAATACTTTATTTCCAAAAAAATGTTTTAAAAGGTTACAAGGTGCACATTAACAAACTAGTAAAATCTTAAAACTAACAAAAATTTTGGTTTAGCTATTTCCGGTTTAATTCATGTATCCCATATATGCTTAGCTGTGGACCTCACTCTAGGAGACCTGTATCGTGAGGTCCTGATATAGGACTTACAATGCGATATACACGGCCGGGGATCGATTACATAACACGAAGAATTGCAAAGGTAAACTACCTAATAAATCAAAACAAATCAAAATAAAGCCATATTTACATAGAAGTTTAAAGATTTAAAATTTAATATTAATTTAATATTTAATACACAAATGATTAATGTTATGCTAATGGTAGAAATAATATACATAATAAATTATAAGTAAATAGATACATAGATATTAATGTGAAATAAATGTATAGTATACTGCAAATTTAAATTAACGACTTAAGTAGAAGTTCAGTGTCTTCATAGGAGAGTGTGTTAAGCCAAGGTATTAACTTTTCTTTAACATTCTTCATAGTTAGTTCCTTTAAGTCGATAAATTTATGTACCATATTATAAATATATGTGTCTAAATATGGTGAAAAACGTCTTGCAAATGCTGTGTTTGTGCGAGGCATGATTGCTTTATACACTCTTTTTCTTGCCAATTCATTTCGGTCAGGCGCATTAAGCATTTCAGAGTGTTTCATCAGGGCCATTTTTAGTATAAAGAGTTGGCGGACATTTAAAACTTTAGCTTCTTTATAGAGAATTGTGGTGCGATACCTTTAAGGCTTTTTAAACATAACCTTTAAAACTGATCTCTGAGCTCTCTCTAGTTCAATCGAAAACGTTTATGCCGCACCACCCCAAGAAGATATACAATAGGTGAGCAAAGACTAACAAAGTGCCGTATATACTCATTTTAAGGTTTTTAGGTTAGTTATATGTCAAAGTTTTTTCATTATACCAATAACTTTGCGTATCCTAGTTGCCAGGGACTGAATATGGTGCTTAAATGCGAGATTGTGGTGAATGTGGATTCCTAGATATTTAATTACATTCACCCTCTCAATCTCTTCGCAATTACAGTACGAGTTTTTGTTTCTGCAGCCATGTATTTTTATGCCTGGTGTTGCGTTCGGTGCAGAAGGGGCCGTTTTATGAAAGCAAATATATTTGTTTTTACTACTGTTCAAGGTTAAGAGATTATTTTGCAGCCGTTCATTAACCTTCATGATACCTTCCTGCGTATAATGCAAAGTTTCCTCCCGGGTTGATCCGTGAAAGATTAACGCGGTGTCGTCTGCATAACAGATAGTGGTGGCATTTTCCAGTAGTAATTCATGTATATCGTTAATGTAGAGTATTAAGAGAGTAGGTCCGAGAATGCTTCTCTGAGGAACGCCAAAATTAGTTGTCTGTAGTTGGCTCCAAAAGTAATTGATTTTTAAGCATTGTTTCCTATTGGCTAGATACGATGAAAACCATTGTAGCGGTATTCCTCTGATCCCTGTCTGTTCAAGTTTCCTAAGTAAAAGATCGCGAGATCTACGAAGACGCCTATGCGATTGAGGCTTACAACTGTTAATAAAATCAGCATTATCTCCAGAGTACCATATCTTAACAAAAATGAAGCATATCCGTGGTAGCCTAAAAGTGAAGCTTCAACCGAAACTAATGGTCGAATACGATCCAATGTATAGATATATTTCCGTAAACGCTGAATACCTGCCTTCCAATAACAACGCTATCGATAGTAATTCCCAAAAAACCAGTCCTCAATGCTCATAATTATTATCATTAACTTTTAGTGGTTTTGTTTAAAAGTTTGGAATTGCAATATACTTATTATTAGCTTGTAAGCAGTGCAGTTTGTACTTCTTTACATTTTGGCGCTGTTAAGATTTAAATAATAGGGTAGTATCGTCTGTGAAAAGTATGCACTGGTGTTTTATAGTGTCAGGGAGGTCGTTTATGTAGAGAAAGAAAAGTAAACTATTAAAAAATCATACTTAATAATGTTTGTAGTTGTCTTAAAAAAATTAAAATACTATCTTCCAATTCTAGGTTTAACTTTTCCGTAGTGCACACTCAATTATATTCGTATGCAAAATAAACCTTATCTATACTAATTCCATAATAATATTACAAATGAGAAAGTGTGTCTGACTGTCTGTCTGTCTGCTACGCTTTCGCGGCTCATTTCTTCAACCGATTTGGATGAAATTTGGTACAGGGATAGGTTGTATTTCGGGGAAGGCTACTTTTTATCCTGAAAAAGTAAATCGTTCCTGCGGGAATCAAAAACCCTCAACCAACGTGGATGAAGTTGCGGGCATCATCTCGTAAATAATTAAATTTAGGTAATCGTTTATAGTACGAGGGCAATTACCGCTTATCTATTATAGATGCTTAGTTATTTTAAGTTAATAGACATTTTATATTCTGCCCTAAAATGATAACGAACTAAATAAGGGCGTAACCTCAATTGGTATGCGCTAGCTAGAAACACAAGCCAATTACTTAAAATGTTGCCTATGGGGCTAGAAAATTAAAAAAAAATTGGCCTTATGGCGACCGCCCTGGCGCAATAGTGAGCGCTGTGGTCTTTACAAGTGGGAGGTCCTGGGTTCGATACCTGGCAAGGTTAATTTGGGAATTTATAATTTTTTAATTTTCTCTGGTCTAGCTTGTCGGTTTTGTCACGTCTTTGTCATTGTAATTAACCACGCCCAAGTCTACCAGACAAGAACAGAGAAAAATTTGAAAAAGATCCCCGAAATACTGACTACGCCAGTCACTGTAAATACAAAAGACGCGTGAAGCCGCAAATACTTTGGCACGTGTAATGATTTGTTGGGATTTTGTAAGAATAAGAATAGCACACCACACAAACCCTCCAAATCACTCTCAACGTACGTTTCACTCCAACACCGGAGCATTTTCAGGAGATGTTGACTCGACAATGCACGATTGTAAAGTGACTATCATGTTTTGTTTTCGGATTGAGTATGCTGCCTGTCGAAAGTTCCGGCTTTTCCCGACTTATACTGAAGCCCTGCCCCCTCCCCTTTATATCTATATACGAGTACATAAAAGCGAAACTTCACTGATTCATCACGATATCTCAGGAACTATAAGGTAAGCATACAGACTTGAAATCTGGAAAATAGGTTTCTTTTATAGTGTAGACGGCTGCTAAGAAACGGTTTTGAGAGAATTCACCCCTAAGGGGTTGAAATGGGGCTTGAAAGTTTGTATTAAAATCCTTTGTTTTTGAAGTTAAAGACATGAAATTGGTAATTAAGTTAATAGTTATAAATAATAAAAACCTGTAATAGCAATTTTACGAAAATCTAGCCCAATAGGGGTGAAATGGGGGTTGGAAGCTTCCATTAGGGCTCTTAAGTTTTTGAAGTTAGAGACGTGAAAATCGGGATTTAGGTTATTCGTTTTAAGGCTTCTTTTTATCTCGAAAAATTTAAGAAGTCCCGCGGGAACCAAAAAAGCCTCAAATGAATGTTTGTTACTCAATCACGCCAGAACGGCTGAATGGATCTGGATGAACTTTGATACAGTCTCAGATAGATTATAGTCTGGAATAACACATAGGCTTCTTTTTATCCCGGAAAATTAAAGAGTTCCCGCGGGAACCATAAAATCTCAAATGGATGTTTGTTACTCAATCACGCCATTACGGCTAAATGGACCTAGATGAACTTTGCACAGAGATAGATTATAGTATGCTATACTACTAGGCTACTTTTTATCCCGCATAATTAAAAACAATTCAATCCACGCGGAAGAAGTCGCGGGCATCAGCTAGTTGTTTATATTTTGGTAACTTTATTTTGTTTTCTATCACCAAAATAGTATATTATAGTAAAAGTAGATTCGTAAATTGTGATATTATTTGAATAAAAATAAACATAATAATCTGATAAATATTGTTTTACTAAAAGTGTTAGAAACACCGATATCCATCATTCAGAATTGCCTATGCTTTTGCCCGAAAACTCGTTAGGCAAAAGTGGATATTTTAGCTTTAGACCAATCGCTCTGACCATTCTGAAGATTGCCTAGGCCAATCACGATGCGCCCGCACATCAGCTTCGGACTATAAAATAAATACACTACTGCCATTAAATTCTTCACAGGTCTTAAAATAATACTTATTTCGCAAACGGATCCCTGAATCAATAAATGGGTTTCCCACACCCGCAACATTTTTCATATAATGCGAAAGTGTGTCTGTCTGTCTGACTGCTTCGCTTTCCCGGCCTACCTTTTCAACCGATTTTGAAGAAATTTTATAATGATGACGTAGGTTACATCCCGGGGAAGGACATATGCTTTTTATCCAGGCAAATGAAGGGGTTTCTGCGGGAATCAAAAAACATCCATCAAACACGGACGAAGTCGTGGGCATCATCTAGCTAATAATGTTAAATAGGAAAGTAGGATTTTATTGTTAACAGTTGGTGGTCAAGTAATACGGAAAAGTTTTATCCGTCCACAGACACATCCGCCGAACTAGTTTGGAAGATATAGCGTTAGTAAAATAAAAGTTATTTTTTTATAAACAACTTACTTTTGCCCGCGGATTCGCTCACGTACGGTTCGATTATCATACAAATTTCAAACTCCCTTATGGCCAAATTTTCAAAAATCCTTTCTTCGCGGATGCCTACGTCATAATACGAGAAGCTATCTAATTTGATAAATTTCAGCCAGATCCGTCGAGTGGTTTGAGCTGTTGACCTTTTCCTTTTATAATTATAATTTGGAATGTAGAAGAAATAAATAAATAAAATAAATAAATAAATGTTTATTTAGCTTTACACGGATAACAATAAAATAGGAAAGAAACACAAATATGAAAAAAACTAAAAATAGCTACAAAATAATTACCTGTTAAACTTACTTACTAAAAAAAAATATGCAAGAATTATTTTACAAAATTACTATAAAAAATAAATTGCTCCGTGTAGTCGCTAAAAAGGTCGCTACCTCAGCATGTTGCTGCAGTATATGATAACTGCAGCGCTGATTTTCAGGCAGAACCATGAGTGGCGTCACGAACCGGAAGCGACTAGCACATACTTTTCTTATATATGTCACCGTAAGATTTTAAAAACCGTTAGATTATAATCTAACTCGCGAAATTCTAAACTGTCGAAAGATTGTAAACTGTTCAATGTTCTGAGTGTCAATTTTTGAAATATTCATTTTATTTACGTTTTCTTGTCTCTTTCTTGTAGGTTAGGTTAGGGTTCGACATAAACAACAAAGTAGGGCACTTAGGTTTTATCGGGTTTAAATACCTATCAGATTACAATCTACCGGAAAATAATGCGTTAAATTCTAATCTTTCGACAGTTTAAAATTTCGCGAGTTATATTATAATCTAACGGTTTTTACAATCTTACGGTGACATATACATTAATACCAAGATAAGCAATAAATTAAGGAGAAAAAAAAAAGCAAATATAAATAAAATTTAGGTACTAACAGAATATATAGTGAGACATGGTTTATGACACGGAGATTTATTTCATTTAATGAAAAATAATATATAAGATTCATACATTACCTACTGATCACATAACCGCATAACAATTTATCACCTGTAAGACTTGAATCTTTTACGGCCGCGCTTTTTACTGTTGTAAAAGATATTTTTTTATATGGGTTTTAAAAGTCATTATAGATTTTAGCATTCGAACTGGGGGAGGGAGGTCATTCCAAATCTTACAGGCGGCATGCTTAAATGTGCCCCGGAATGCAGCAGTTTTGTGTCTCGCCATAGCGATTCTGGGCGCAGTTCTCCTCACGCTATATTTGCCCCCTACATCAATCCATTTTATTTTGTCATGCAATTAAGCTGGTTTGCCTGTAGCGATTATTCCAAACAGCATTGTGGCTAGATGAAGCTTACGCCGCGATTCCATGTTTAACATATTTGCGTTATTGATATGCGGACTAACATGTGATCGAGGTGCTATAGAAAAACAAAACCGAGCACAGGCGTTCTGCACCCTCTGAACTAATTTTGCTGATCTGGCCAACATACACGGACCGTATACAGTATCAGCATAGTTTAATTTTGATAGAATCAAAGCTTCACATAAGCGTATCCTAATGTTAGTAGTAAGGTAGGGGCGCATTTTATAGAGAACTTTTAACCTGTATAAGCAATTTTTGACAATATTTTTAATGTGTGTTTCAAACCGTAAGTTACAGTCAAAAATAACGCCTAAATTTCGTGCTTCATGAACTCTTTCCACCACGTCACTGCCTATTTTAACTGTAGGGTTATAAGTTTCAATTTTAGCTATGGTACCTTTTGTGCCTAGTATAATTAGCTTTGATTTCTGTGGGTTAAGGTTGAGCGAGTTTGAATCGGACCACTTTGAAATATCTGCAAGATCTTGACATAATTTAGTTACAGCTTCAGGTGTGTCAGGCGGTAATACGGAACGGAATGGAAATAGTGCTTGCTGTGGTCGTGGAACTCAGTTTGTTGGGTAAGTAATACAATAAACTTAATATATGTCACCGTAAAACTGCAAATACCGTTAGATTGCAATCTAACGCTTTTTATCTCGATAGATTGTAAACTGTCGACAGATTGTGAACTGTTCAATGTTCTAAGTGTCAATTTTTGAAATATTCATTGTATTTACGTTTTCTTGTCTCTTTCTTGTAGGTTAGGTCGACTTAAATAATTTATGTCGAACCCTGACCTGACCCTTAGGTTCTATGGGGTTAATTTACTTAACAGATTACAATCTACCGAAAAATAATGCGTTAAATTGTAATCTTTCGACAGTTTTCAATCTCGCTAGAAAGATTACAATCTAACGGTTTTCACAATCTTACGGTGACATATACAAAAGACTTAGACTTAGAAGATAATATTTTTTTTTGCAATGGCTATCTCACTTAATAGTTAATTCTTTATGAGGAATGAATAAAAATCTCTCAGTTTATTATGCGTTGGCAATGTTTATTGGTGCTGAAAAGAGACTGACAGAGAAACAGAATGTGCAGGCGTGACGTCACACTTTATATTAGTATCCTTTTATTAGGTTTATTAAACCAGAAGCAAAGTCAACTTTTTGTTCTTGTTGTTGTGCGATTTCGTTTTTAACTTCAACCATGATGTCTGCGCCTGATCGCCCTTGGTTGGACCCTGCTCCAGCTGGTTGTGCTACTGGAACGCATTGCGAATACTGGATGATACAGACGAGCATAATGACACTGAAGATAGTTACCTAAAATAAAAATAAATTTATCTATATTATTTTAATTTACCTTGGATTTGGCTAGGTATAACCAAACTGTGTTTATTTGTAAAATGTTATTTTGTGGACCCTTAGAATTTGTTAAATGTTATTAAATTGTACAGTAATTCCTATGAATGAGGCATCGATTTACTATTTTTGTACATATCGTTTTTTTTAATTTAACACTTACTTAATTGAAATGGTATTAATGTCGTTTAATATTATTGTCAGTTGTGCATGTTGTGATAGCCTATTATTAGGTTGAGCATTTATCATATTGTATCTGTATGCATCTTAAAGATAAATATATCTATAATGAATCTAGTGTATCGACTGTTGGCTGACCAAATAAATAATAAATACTTAAATAAATACATGATGTACATAAAGGTGTGTTTAAACATAGATCGGCAATATTGTGCGACTATGGCACGCCGAATGCCGCACAAATTATATTCGTCGTTGCATAATATGTGCGGTATTTATGGTCCCAAGTCCTTACCAGAGCACGGCAAAATTGTATCCCGCAAAATATGTCGCTTCTAGCTGCCGCTTAATGTTTGTACACACCTTCAGAAGATATAACAACTAATAAATAATTTAATTACATTTATAGCTGACCAACGCTTTACACACTGCAGCATAATATTATAACTTTTACATACACAGATCAATCATTGATTCAAAATCTACCGATCAACATTTTCACCCCAAAAATCAGAAATAATATGCGATCACTTATCGCGGCTGTTTTCCACCTGCCATCTTCTAGCTATTTATATTTTTTTCCAAAACTAACCTAATATCAAAACCTAGCTAACAGCATAAACTCTGTAATTATCAAAAGCGGTCCAGATTCTACGGAATTATTGAGTTAAATCAACCAAATTTCATTTCGCATCCTGAAGGAACCCAATTGCTTTTCAGGATCAGTATAAATAATACTGTACCAAGTATACAATTTGTCAATTATAATGCTTCATACATTCTAATCATTACAGTAAATTCAGCGTGACGCCGTAACGGGCAGACCGACAGACAAATAAAATAATGTATATAATATAAGTTATTAAATATTTAATTAATTAACAATGATAATATGATATGAGAATTTCTCCTGTATAGAATAGGATTTGAGGAATATTATTTATATTTAAAAAGCATAATATTATATAAAATCAATATTTCCGAGAAAAATATCATTTACCTTTGACACCATTTTTTTGTTTTCAGAAATGCCTTGTGTTACTTTTTAGACTTCGTTGTCTGTAATACGAATAATTTGCCCATATTATACAGCCATATTTATAGTATTTTAATTCCTTTTTTCCAAAACTGGTTACAAGTGAATTACCATTTCCACACCATAAATTACGATTGTTATGTTCACACATTTACATAAGTCTGCTCATTCAATAGAAAAAGTGTGAATGTAGACTCAGAAATAATGCTTTTTGAAACAGCAAACATCTTTCAGAGTATAAACTACAGGGTTCAGTCATTGCTACGTGAAAGAGTATCAAACATCCAAACTTTCCATTTATTATAATCAGCGATATTATTGTACCGACAATTATAGGTAAATGTCGATTTATATAACTAGAATTTTGCTTGGCCGCACAGTTCACTAAAGATGCCCGTGCATATGCAGAGAGTTTTTTTGAACTAATAGTTTATTTTTTATTATAGCTATTTTAGTCTTAATTCTCGTATATTATTGGCACCATTTGCACCAATTCTGTTTTTTTTTATATAGGTATATAACAATAATATATATTACTAGTGGTTCGCCCCGAACTGACCTCGCGGTATCCATAAGGTAGTTTTATCTATATATTGTAAACTAGTTTTTCGCTCTGTGCGCGAGCTGCTAAAGCAGCTCACGGGTTGTGATTAAAAAAAACAAAAACGCGCTGATTTTTTAAAACTTTGGTATCAGTTTCCTGATTTTTAATCCTAGGGATCCTCAGATATCGATTTTGAACGAAATCGGTCAATTAACAAAGAATTTCAAAATGGCGCTGATTGTTTTAAACTTTGGTATCGGTTTCCTGTGTTGTAATCCAAGGGAGCCCCGATGTGGGTAAAACGGAACCGTATCAAAATCTTTCATAGTTCTGCACTTGTAGTCTCTTCAATATTCGCCATATAATTTGGTATGAAAAAAAATATTCCGCCATCTTGAATTTTTTTTCATTTCGCCAAATAGACCTCCTCATCCTGATGATTTCTTGCCATGGAACCACACTTCCATCTCTTATACTCTCCGAGATAGACACTAATGAAATTTGTATGGCAGCCATCTTGAATCCACAATTTTTGAGTTTTTTTAAAGTTACTGTCAATTGGATGAGGTTTCGAGTGACATTTGTTCGAGCACCCCCCACCTATCTTCAATACCCTGGCCGTGCCCTTTACCCTTCTCCGAAATCCTCAATTATCAGTTGTCCATGTCCATATTTTTCTTCAAGTTATATTTTCTGACTTCTATACGAAGCCATCGGTGAAAAAAAATTTTTTCATACAAAATTTTACAGGAAGAAGTTTTTAGGGAAAATCTCGAAAACTACCCCGAATATGGCAACACTGGTTTGATTTCTCGATACTGCCCGTTGAGTTACACAATCGATCCATACATGTCAACTTTCCCAAATGTTGCCAACCGCCTCAAAGACGTGATTGAAATTTTCAAAAACACAAAAAGAATACAAAATGGCCGCCACCTCATTTCACAGAATCATTTGACATAGTTTTATAATTTTCCTGTGAACTACAGGATACACCGCTCCTGATGACGTTTAAATTTTTCATCTCGCTCGCACCCAGCCGAAATGATAGCCCTTGAAAAAATACCATGTCGAAAATCACTTTTTCTTTGATAAATTCCAGTGTTGCCAGACCTCGGCGACAGAAATACCCAAATGTCATTTGTACAAGTCAGACACGTGGTTGCTCGTACTCGAATTTTTTAAAAAATTCGTATTTCGATTTTTTTTTATTTTTGGGGTAAATCTTGAAATTTTCCCGAGAAATGGGGTATTTTTTTCCCCCAATCCATACCTCGAGTCTGTACACACAATCTCCCCGTAGAAGTCGAAACGCTCCGACGTTGCCAACTGTGAGAAATTTGAATTTTAAAATGGCGTTTTTTCGTAACTCGAACCGAACGGCCGCCGCGACAGCCGCCATCTTGAATTTTTAAAACCACCCCCATTCTGTCAAAATACAAGATAATTGTAGGCGGGAATAGAAAAAAAAATTATGCTCGACCACGCCGTTTCAATCAAAAATTTTAAAACACTACAGCTCGGCCGCCATCTTGTTTTTCCGATTTTTTCCACTTTTTCTATAGATCGTTTCCTAATTTCTTCAATCATTGCGAGTTGCAACAAAATCGGTTGGAAAACCAAAGAGTTACAAGAATCACGTCAGCCGCCATCTTGTTTTTCCGAAATGTCATAATTTTTCCCTACTCGAATCCCGCACCAGAACACATCTCCCATACATCACTCTATCGTTTTCTGTCTCTTTCTAGGAGAACAATTATGTCAATAGTGTGGATATGATCTATGGTACTGTACTTCTTTCTGAACCCCGCCTGTTCAATAGGTTGATTTTCATCTAGAGATTTTGTTATTCTGTCTAAGATTACCTTGGCAAACACCTTGTAGACGTTTGATATGAGGCTTATGGATCTGTAGTTACCAATGTCATCTTTATCTCCTTTCTTATGCAGAAGAATAATATACGATTCTCCCCATTGGTCTAGAATTGTACCTGTTTTTAGAATGTCATTGAAAATCCGGGTTAGAATCGGGCTCAGTTCTTCTATGGTACCTCGCAACAACCCATTTGGTACATTGTCGGGTCCTGGTGCTCTGTCTAATTTTTGTGAGTTGATAGCTTTTCGTACTTCTGCAGTAAGTATTGGTGGTACATCATCCTGAATATTGTTTAACCTTGTGCTTGTATCAGTTTCTTTTACGGCACCATTGTCATAGTAAAGGTTTCTGTAGTAGAGTGTGGCTAGTTTCTGAACTTCTGTACGGTTTTCACTTGGTTGGAAAGGCTACTTTTTAATCTGGAAATCCATTCCTTTTCATACTCCCTTAATTCCTTAAGCGCTTTTTTCGTTCCACCTGTTCTTTTAATTTCTTCTTCCAATTTTTTATTTCTTCTTGTTATCCTGTCCTTTCTCATACTTTCCCGAATTTGTTTACTAAGACTTGATATTCTGCTTTGGTTTTCTCTACTATTTGCTTTGTCTGATATTAGGGTTTTTCTTTCTTCTAGTAGTTTTAAAGTTTTTTCACTAAATTTGCTGGTATCTTTTATGACATTTACTTTCTTTACTAGTGTTAGTTTCTTGTCTAGGTGATCATATTTTTCTATGATATTTATGTCAGAGTTGACTGTATCTTGCAGCTGCCGAATAGTAGATGAGTCTGCATTTTTCGCATATTGTTCTGATGGTAGTGCCTTGGCATTTGTTATGAATTTCCTAGATCTTTTTGGTGGGTATCGTCTTAAACGACATCGTACCATACGGTGGTTGGTATTGAAGTTCAGATTCTGTACTATGTGTGTGTCATTGAAATATTTTAGTCTGTTTGTGATGATATTATCAATTTCATTTTTATGCTTTCCGTCTGGAGATATCCAGGTACTTTTCTTTTTAGGATTTTTCTTGAAGACTGAATTGAGTAATGTTAAGTTATTTTGCAAAAGAAATTCTGTTAACTTATGACCGTTTTTGCTTCTCTTACCGTGACCGTAATTTCCTATTATAGATTCTTCCGCTGCTTCTCTGATACCAACCTGGGCGTTGAAGTCTCCCATAATTATAATGATGTTGTTATGATATTTCTTTACAATATCCGATAGATTGTTATAGAAGTCTTCAATATCGTCTTTGGTGGATTGCTCGGTGGATGCATAAACCTGTATAACCGTCCATGGCTTCTTGTATCCAGGAAAGTTGACATTTAGTATAGCTAATCTATCCGAAATTCCTGTCAGCTCTTGAATGTTATGCTTTAGAGATTTTTTTATCAGGAATCCCACTCCTCTGTGACCAGCTACTTCTCCATTCTGGTATAAAATGTAATCGTTATGTTCTTCTATTATGTTGCCTAATCTTCTCATCTCGCTTATGCCTAAAATATCGTAGTTTACGTTTTGTAGTGAATACTATTCTACTAATTCCAGTAAACTTTCTTGGGTTCTTAGGGTTCTTGTGTTGAGAGTTGCAATGTTTCGTAATTGTTTCGCGTCTTTTAGTTAGAGGGTTTTGGTCTAGATCTCCCGCGGGAGCCAGCCGTATTGGGAGACATTTTAGTTGCTGTGTACTGAAAAGTTGTTTTGATTGTCCAGTTCCTGGTGGTAATTTAGATTCTATAAGTGTTTTTGTCGGAGAGTGAATAGGATCTCTCGCGCATGAATTGAAACGCATCTTTCCTTTGCATTTTTGGAGTATTTTGTTTAGCATTAGAAGTGCCAGGGCTTGGGGTTTCTGATCTCTTCCGTTTTTCGTTGTCCTTTTGCTTTTTTTCTTTCTTTAGCTGCAGTTCTGTTTTTGTTAGATCGTGGGTAATGTATGAGTTTTGTTTCATCTTCTTTTTGTTTTTAAGGATTTGTATTTTTTTCTGCAGGGTGGTTGTGGCTAATAAAATTGGTCTAGTTTTGCTATCCTCTTTTGCTTTTTTCCCCAGTCTTTGCAGTCTGTCGATTTCCCCATATTCAAGTTGCACATCTATCTCTTTTAGTGTTGATGTTATCAGTGAAGTTAGATCCTCATGGGTTTCTTTCTTCGTTTCTGGGAGCCCGTGGAATATTATATTCTTTCTCTTACTGTTTGATTCGAGACACTGTATCTTTGTACTAAGTTTTTCAACTTGTCCCTCTAGCCTCTTATTTTCTTCTAATATCGGTAAGATTTTTTCATCCACTTTCTGTACAACAGCTGCCGTAATATTTTCTGTTATTGTATTTGTTTGTATATTAAGCTGTTCTGTCATTTTTGATAAGAGCAGTGACATCTCGGGTGTTAGCTGGGTGGACATTCTACCGAGAAACGGAATGCGATAGTGTACGTGTATCCGAACGTAGCCCTCGACGTCTTATGTTGGTAGCACTGTGTCTATGGTTTCCTAATTCTAGTTTGTAAGTGTTGTTGTCAGCTGTTTAATTGACGTTTAACCTTTTCTAATTTGAGGTTATAAATTGAAACTGAGTGAATTCACTATTTGCACTTATTTTTGGTATTTTTGATGTAGTTCAGTTATTTTTCGACGATCCTTTGCACAAAGTTGGTTCGGATCAACACTATTCTGCGGAGCTGTTAATATTTCTTGCCAAAACTATTTAATATTGCTAGAGCGTATCACTGAACGTCTGACGTATACGACACCGTTTGCTTATTATATATATTTAATTTTAGTATTTGTTGTTCAAGTATAGGATATAATTCAAATAATTGATCAAGTTTCAGGCTCAGCCTTTCAGAAAATTGGGAGTTCTGAGGTCAACTTTGGACGTTAGAAAATCTCCATTCTGAAAGCCGTCATTCGTCAATTTTAGGGGAAAAATTAAAAATAAATATTTTTTGGCTCTGTTCCTAATTATTTTTAAAATGATATACCGCAACCCTATGTTACTACGCTATAAAAAAATATTTACTTCGCATTCGCTTCTATGAGAGCCCCCCTGAAATAAAGATTTTTATAACTTTTAAAGCCATATTCGGCCGGAGGCCATCGGTTTACATATTATATTTAAATTTTAAGTAATCACGTTCAGTAATTCAGAAGTTATAAGGCTCGGAAGACGGAAGGACGGACGGACGGACTGTAAAACTTTATTCCTTTCTCCAATAACTCTTTAGCTCTTTTGCGTCTAATGTTCAAAATTAACTAAAACAATATATAGTTACAACTATCTTATGGATACCGCGAGATCTCAGTTCGGGGCGAACCACTAATTAGCGAGTAATATATGCTGTTTTTTAATTAGACAACCCTACGTAAAGTGAAATAAGTCAGAAAAAATAGTTTCATCTGAGAGCTTCCGTGGCGTGCGCTGCGTTAATAGTTAAACGAAAACAATGTATGGTGGAATTGTTCCTCTCAAAAAGTTCTTAAGAAAAGTCCGCAATAGCATATATATCCATCTTTAAAGGTTGTCTCGCAATAACGATTTGTATGATTTTCATATTTGGTCTAAAACAAAACTTTTTTTTTTTACTGACATTGTATTAACCCAAATAAAATGGTTGGTCATCTCAACTATTTAATATTGACCAAATACGCTCTGAACATAATTTAATTCAGATGAATATCTTAGAAGATATCATAGAAATAATAATAACTACAGAAATAGGAGCCGTGACCTGCAGTGGCAGGGCGGAGTGAGGGCGGGGCGCGGGTGGCAGTGAGGAAATATTAATGCTAATGCAAAACCTTGTGCTGCTCAGTGTCGACTGGCTATGATTGGGTATGGACTATTATGATGATTAGTGCTACCCGTGTGAAGCCGGGGCGGTCCGCTAGGTATGAAATATATTTTTTTGTTTGAAAAGTAACTTGGCCAAGATAGTATTCAAGAAAATTCTGTTTAGCCGTTTAAAGTTCTTCAGAGTTCTCTTGATAATCTGCCGGGGGTTTTTAAAATTCTTATTTTAAATATATTAAAGTGAAGTCAGAACCGTGGTATCTGGCTCTATATGCTTAATATTCTGTTCATATTATATAAAAGTAAGTAGGTAATTGTATCAGCGGGTGTAAAATTAGTGATATAATTTTCATCCGCAACCCATTGGGCACACGGGTTACGAAATACAAATAATGATCTTTCATTATACATCATACTATACAATATTATAAATGCGAAAGTGTGTTTGTTTGCTGGTTTGTCGGTTTTTCCTTCAATCACGCTGCAATGGAACGTCGGATCGACGTGATTTTTGACGTTTGGGTATAGTTGTGGACCTGGAGAATGACATAGGCTACTTTTTATCCCGGAAAACTAAGGAGCTCCTGCAGGAATAAAAAAACTTAAACCACGCGGACGTCGCGGGCATCAGCTAGTTATATATAAAATGAATTGCTGTTCGTATATCTCGCTAAAACTCAGAAACGGCTTGACCGATTTACGAGTACATGGAGTAAGGGTCCAGGGATGGTTTATATTGGACAATACAATACAATTGGACCCGGTAGGATGAGCTGCAATCGGGTTCTAGATTCAGGGCAAGACAACGTCTGCCGGGCCCAGTTAATATTAACGTTTGTAGATGTCTTAAAAATTTAAAATACTCACTTAATATTCTAGGTTTATCTATTGACTTAGTAGTACACACTCAAATATTTTTACATTTGTAAGCAAATTAAACCTAATAATTAAGTAAATTTAGGTAATCTTTTCAAATACGACGGCAATAACTGCTTAGCTATCATAATTAAATATATTAATTAATTAATCTGACTAATTATGTTAATTAAGCATTAATGATAGATAATCCATTATAAATCGCTATCTAGAAACGCAAACAGTTATATAATATAGGCTAGAAAATTAAAACAAGTCATAATTAAAAATAATTAAAAATACGACCACCCAAAAAAATTTCCAATTTTCTATACAATTTTCATTATTTTACCCTCATAAAAACTTTAAAAATGTATAAAATGTCCTGGGTCGTAAAATTAATTAATAAACTTACATTACAGAAATTACAGTTACATTACTGAAGAATAAAAACCTTAATCCATCGACGAAGTCGTGTGCACCATCTAGTGTGAGTATAGTATAAGAAGCCGAAATCCATTACTTAAATATCACGCACTCAACTTTGAGATTAGATGACTTTAAGCACTGTCAAATGCGCTCGCAATTTTGCAGTTAAGTATAGATTTAAGTTTCGAAACTGTCAAATTTGAAATTTCTCAATGTCCAATTCTTAAACCTTACACAATATCAATTCAGAAACAAAAATTTGCTTTTGCTTCAGAAACAAAAATTAGTACATAAGTAGTCTTTGAGACAGACTGCATTTGGCTAGGTATAACCTAACACAGTTTGGTTATACCTAGCCAAATGCAAGTTAAATTAAATTAAATTAAAATAATATACATAAATTTATATTTATTTTAGGTGACTATCTTCAGTGTCATTATGCTCGTCTGTATCATCCAGTATTCGCAATGCGTTCCAGTACCACAACCAGCTGGAGCAGGGTCCAACCAAGGGCGATCAGGCACAGACACCGTAATTGTAATTAAGAACGAAAATGCACAACAACAAAAACAAGTCGCTAAGATTCTTTCTGGTTTAATCAACCTATCATCATAGAACTCCATCAATAATACCTATATATCTACACTAATATGATAAAGAGGAAAGATTTGTATTTTTGTATTTTTGTATGTAACGAATAAACTCAAAAAGTACTGGACCGATTTTAATAATTCTTTTTTCATTAGAAAGCTACATTATCACTGAGTAACATAGGCTTTAGTACTAGATTACTATAGAAATCTTTAGAAATTCCTATTAAAACCAACCGAAGGTGTAAAAAAATTAGCCATAAAATGTCTTTCTTCGCATACGCTGCGAAGAGTATTAATGATAGGACAAAAAAATGTTCGACAATATTATAGAATAATATATCAATATCTACAAAAAACTTCGCGAGACCATGTGTCTAACTAATGTAGTTACGTCACTATAACTACTTTTTTACATTTAACAAATTGATAGAAATGCCGATCAAAATCAGACCGTGTTATCCATACCATTTATAATTTTTTATCCAAATAAATAATTTAATATTCAAGACTGTCTCAATACCTGATGATTACTTTTTGAATTATTGAAATCGGACATTCCATTCAAAAGATATCATGAAATTAAAATAAAAATACATGCCGGCGGCGGCCGCCACGCAGCGCATCGAGTAACTAACTCTTCGTGAGAGGGGCAGTGCGGGAGAAGGCGGTGCACCATTATGAACTAGCCACTATGTAGCCGCGCGGCTCCTTACGCAGTGGACGCAAGCCACATTGAATATGACCTAGGGTCCCACTTCGCTAAACATCTTTTGGACAGTGGACATGAGATGGGCAATAACCATTCATATAAAATCCTGCATAAATGTAATAAAGGGTTACACGAATGTGCGTTTGGGAGCAATTAGAAATAATTAAACACAATAATAAAGGATTTGAGTTGCTAAATGAACAAATAAACGTATCAAATTCACCTTTACTCAATTTATACAGTAATAGGGGAGGGGGCGGGGCTTCAGTATGAGCCATGCCAAAAAGGTATATAAGCTGGAACTTGCGATACGATAGTCACTTCACAATCGTGCATTGTCGAGTCAACATCTCCTGAAGATGCTCCGGTGTCGGAGTGAAACGTACTGTTATAAATTGCCATTCTATGTCCACTGACTCGCTGCATCAGCACTATTACACTTTAAAACTTGCGGTATCCGATGCGGCCAGTCAGTCAGCCATCAGACATAACTCCATTTTCGAAAACCCAGCCTCTTGTTGCTGAAGCGCGTAAAATTAAGACCCGTGTATTGTACTTTCTTTTATGAACTTTATTAAATTCAGTGGAAAGTTTCTGTGGGTTTTTTTTTAAAAAAAGACTGTCGACCCGGCCCTCGAAGTCGTAACAACGTGGTGTCAGAAGTGGGATGCTGAGAAGGTTGATGCAAGAGAATCCTTAGCATCCAAAGAATCCTGAGGGCATCGCAGTCGTGGTCGTCGGTAAGCCTCACCCCATAGGGTTGAGCCCGCACCACAACCACTAGCAAGCACCGGTTTTCGAGATCGACGGTAAGCCTCAGCTCCGGACTGGACTGAGCCCGCATCATACGCGAAATCTGCATCTACAGCATCTTGGCTTGGCTGGACTCACCACATAATTTTAATATATTTCAATATCTTCAATAACTTCGAAAATATAAAATTCACATAAATCGTGCCAGTTTACGTCGAAATTGCTGCCGTGCAAAATATCTACGTTGCAAATTCCGACCCGTTCATTGACTTCACGTGTCCATCGCATCGACCTAATTAACTATACCTAACAATCATTAAGTGCAAATAATATCTAAATTAGTGAAGTGAAAAATAAAGTGTGATAATTTTAAGATGTTGGCTGAGGTCTTAACCCCAATATTTCTAATATTGTCCGCTGCAGGAACCCTTCTACCCTTAACGAAGCAATTTCGTTAGCCGTTGAAGAGGAAAAGATTTTTAAACTTGTCAAATTCACACAACCAAAACACCCTACAAAATTTTGTTCTTTATGCAATAAAAACAATCACACTTCTTCTGAGTGTTATAAGAAAAAGCGCGATTTGACACAGAGATCATCTTTTCACATTCCTCCACCTAACTCTCAATATCCTGCACGAACAAATCAAAGTCCATCAAAGGCCTCAAATTTCGTCAAATTCTGTACTTATTGTAAACACAAATATCACACAATTAACGAATGCTGTAAGCGCCACTATAATAATAATCAGCGTCGATTAAATTCACACCCCTCACCGGGTCCTCCCCATAGTAATAATGCTAATGTTAACATGTATGAATACTCTGAATCTTTAAATGAAGTGACGAACAGTAACGTCCCTGAATCAAAAAAACTCAAACTGATTTCGGATGCGTGCCTGCCGAATTCAGCAATCCAAAATGGTACTCAAACTAATAAATCTTTTTATGCTAATTCTCCCAAATCTTTTATGTCTCGGCAATCGCTACATGACTGCCCGAGTCGCTCTGAATCTATTAACAAATCTTTTACAACTCGGCAATCGACACATGACTGCCAAAATATCGCTGAATCTTATAATACTATATCTAATTCTAATTCTTATACTAGCTATTATCCAACTAAATCTTTTAAATCTCGGTTTCCTATAAAGGATCAACTGAATTTTACAATGTCTGATGTCATCCAAAATGACTCCCAAGGCAACGCAAGCAAAAGCTCGTCGCCTCTCAAAGAAGTCCCGATCTTCGAAATAAGTACCCTAAATAAGTTTGTGTCTCTACCTCATGCATACTTACAAGTAGAATGTAATAAAAAACCTCTCTGCTTCTTGGTCGACACAGGCGCAAGTGTCAGCATTATTAAACAGTCGTGCTTAACAGCAGAACCCAAACTATCTCAAGAAGTTTTAAAACTCAAAGGCATAAATGATAAAACCTCCTATAGCGAAACATTGGGATCAGTAGTGCTTAAAATTAATATAAACAACTGTATCATATCTTTTAAATTCCATGTCATAACTGACGCACTGAATCTGCAATCAGACGGTATCTTAGGTACCGATTTTCTTCAATTTTTTCAGACTAATATCGATTATAATACTAAATCTCTTACTATTTCAAATCATATTTTACCAATCCACTATTCTAGCCCTAAATATATAATACCGGCTCGCTCCGAAGTCAATGTTGAATGCACTGTCTCAAATGACAAGTCCGAGTTACGTCACTTAAAAGACGCACTCATACTTGATCACTCTATATCTGAAGGCGTGTATATAGCAAACTGTATAGTAAGTTTGAAGCCAAATTATAAAGTCAATGTTTCAGTCTTAAATATCACCGAAACTCAAGACTCTTCATCAAATCGACTCGATCGTGTTTTAAATCTTATACGACACTTGCATCTTAACAATGAGGAAAGAAAAGCTCTCTTAGAATGTTGCTCTGAATACTCTGATATATTTTACCTCGAAGGAGATACATTAACTCATACTAACGCTATTCAACATTCTATTGATACTGGTAATAACACTCCTGTCAATGTAAAATCTTATCGTTTTCCCGAATGTCATAAAAGCGAAGTCGATTCCCAAATCCAGAAGATGCTTAAACAGAAAATCATAAAACCCTCTATCTCTCCTTGGAATGCACCTGTTTGGGTGGTTCCCAAAAAAATGGACGCATCTGGGAAAAAGAAATGGCGAATGGTTATTGATTATCGCCGCCTCAATGACGTCACTGTATCTGAGGTCTATCCGATTCCCTTAATTACAGATATACTAGATCAACTAGGTCATTCCAAATACTTTAGCACACTAGACTTAGTTTCCGGATTTCATCAAATTCCTCTAAATCCTTCAGATGCACCTAAAACTGGTTTCACTGTAGTCACCACAAACGGTTCTACAGGCCACTACGAATTCACTAGGATGCCGTTCGGACTCAAGAACGCTCCCAGTACTTTTCAACGTCTTATGAATACAGTCTTATCAGGTCTTCAAGGTCTACATTGCTACGTCTACTTAGATGACTGCATCATCTATAGTGCAGATCTCAAATCTCATTGCGGAAAACTGAAAATGGTATTTGACCCTTTCAGAGAATTCAATCTCAAACTCCAGCCCGATAAGTGTGAATTTCTTAGAAGAGAAGTCACTTATCTAGGACACATCATCACCGACAAAGGTGTCTCTCCTAACCCAGACAAAGTTAAAGTTGTCTGCGATTTTCCAACCCCTCAAAACCCAAAAGAAATAAAATCTTTCCTTGGTCTCGTTGGTTATTATCGCCGATTTATTGATAATTTTTCAAAAATAACAAAGCCTCTAACATCTTTACTCAAGAATTTTTTAGAATCTTTACTCTCAAATTCATTGGTCTATGGAACAAGAACAAGCTTTTAACCTCTTGAAGGAAAAACTAACCTCAGCTCCTCTTCTTCAATATCCCGACTTTTCTCAACCATTTATCGTTACTACAGACGCCAGCAACTACGCCGTTGGCGCTGTACTATCTCAAGGCCCTATCGGCGAGGACAAACCGATAGCTTATGCTTCTAGAACCTTAAATAAACAAGAAGGTAATTACTCGACCACAGAAAAGGAGTTAATTTCTATTTTATTTGCCGTTAAAACTTTCCGACCCTATCTTTACGGCACTAAATTCAAGATCATAACAGATCATCGGCCCTTAGTATGGCTCTTCAATGTCAAAGATCCTGGTTCCAAACTGGTCCGTTGGCGACTCAAACTTGAGGAATACGATTACGAGATTGTTTATAAACCTGGAAAATTAAATTCTAATGCAGATGCTTTGTCTCGCATCCCAATTTACGCTATAAATACAGATAATCTTAATAAGCTTTCCTACGAGGCATATTTTAAAAATCAATTTACTAATTCTTTACCAGATTCGAACACAAAAATTGAAGAACACTCACAAGCTTTACCTCTTTCGAAATGCAATATTATTGCATGCCCTGTTTCTCTAGATTTCGACAACTCTATGCCGCATTGTGAGGAATTACTATCGAAGATATCTGACACCGCTTCATTGTTTGAATCCGAACGCAAACAATGCACGGTACAGTCAATTACAGATAATAATAAAACATATTATTTTCTTTTTACCAAAGTTCATCATTACGATGAGACAACTTTTCGCTCTATTTACGACACTTTGATGATATTTCGTGATGAACTTATATTACATCACCCTAACATTGATGAAATAGCTATCTCCGACTTCTCTGAACCTTTTACTAAATTGTCTTATACTAAGACTGTCGACCCGGCCCTCGAAGTCGTAACAGTACGTTGAGAGTGATTTGGAGGATTTGTGTGGTGTGGTGTTGTGCCTGTGCGAATTGCTGGGTGGTGGGTGTCGCATGTTGCAGGTGAAAGACACGCACTGTACCACACAGATTTGTCTACTGTAGCGGATTATAGCGAATTAAACTTCTAGATCATTCACTGCAATCTGACTGTTTTTGCAAGTTTACGGTGACATATATTAAGTTTGCTGGGTAAGTAATACAATACTTACCCAACAAACTGAGTTCCACGACCACAGCAAGCATTATTTCTTCTACATTCTAAATTATAATTATAAAAGGAAAAGGTCGACAGCTCAAACCACTCGACGGATCTGGCTGAAATTTGTCAAATTAGATAGCTACTCGTATTATGACGTAGGCATCCGCGAAGAACGGATTTTTGAAAATTTGGCCATAAGGGAGTTTGAAATTTGTATGAAAATCGAACCTTACGTGAGCGAATCCGCGGGCAAAAGTAAGTTGTTTGTAAAAAAATAACTTTTATTTTACTAACGCTATGTCTTCCAAACTAGTTCGACGGATGTGTCTGTGGAGGTATAAAACTTTCATGTATTACTTGACTACCAACTGTTAACAATAAAATCCTACTTTCCTATTTAACATTATTAGCTAGATGATGCCCACGACTTCGTCTGTGTTGATGGAAGTTTTTTGATTCCCGCAGAAACCTCTTTATTTTCCTGGATAAAAAGCCTATGTCCTTCCCCGGGATGCAACCTACGTCATCCTTATAAAATCTCTTCAAAATCGGTTGAAAAGGTAGGCCGGGAAAGCGAAGCAGTCAGACAGACAGATACACTTTTGCATTATTGATGACGAATGACACAAATAGCTTACGAGGCGAAATATACCCAATACCCTTAATCCTATTTCATATATCCATACTAATATTATAATTGCGAAAGTGTGTCAGTCAGTCTGTCTGCTACGCGTTCACGGCCCAACTACTCAACCGATTTTGATGTTATTTGGTACAGAGATAGGTTACATCCCGGAGAAGGATATAGGCTACTTTTTATCCCGGAAAATTTAAGAGTTCCCGCGGGAATCAGAAATATTAATCCACGCGGACGAAGTCGCGGGCATCATCTAGTACTAAATATTATGAATGCGAAAGTGTGTTTGTTTGTTGGTTTGTCCTTCAATCACGCCGCATCGGAGCTATGGATCAACGTGATTTTTGGCATCGATATAGTTGAAGACCTGGAGATTGGCATAGGCTGCCGGCTTGTTATCCCGGAAAATTAACGAGTTCCCGCGGGAATAACAAAAAACTTAAACCACGCGGATGAAATCGCGGGCATCAGCTAGTAATATAATAAATGTGAAAGTTTGGATGTTTGTTAGTTTGTTACTCCTTCAAGCCACAACAATTGAACCGTTTTGGCTGTAATTTTGGTAAAGACATAATAACCTGAATTATCATAGGCTAATTTTAATCGCAGAAAACCGAAGAGTTCCCTTAATCTACACGGACGTAGTCACAGGCATTATCTAGTTTACATGAAATCATTTTTTCCTTCATCATTTCAACCCATCGCGATTGCTAAGCACGAGTCTCCTCTTAGAATGAGAAGGGTTTGGCCATCGTCCACTACAAATAAAGAATATTATACTTTGCTTCGTCTTCGAGATTAGAATACTTGTAGTAGTACGAACCGTGTGGCCATTCATACACTGTAGTTGAGAAATACATTTTTTTTAGTAAATAAAATAAAAATTCATAATATTTTACGTTCCATACACTGTACTTCCCATACTGGCAACACTGGTCGCCATTTTCATTCGCGTTCTAGTGCTTGGCCGTTCTACACAATATTTCTAAACTGCGTTAAGAAATTAAGTGACAATAATGCCTAAACGCAAGAATAAAACCAGTGATGAATATTTACTGCGAAAAATAAAGAAATTAGAGAGGAGGATTCAAGAACGGGCTCGAAAATCAGATTCATCTTCAGACAACTCTCATTCGGAATTGTCATTACAAGAAGGTAGGTAAAAAATTATTTCATATATAATTCATAGGAAAATTATATGAGAATACTGAAATTTAAATATATGTTGAGTACACTTCAATAGAGAGTGTTACCTTCATGACAATATACAATGAGGATAGTTATTAAGACTATCGCCTTTGTATTTATTATTACAACAAAGTGATGAGTTTATCTTGAGTGGATAACACCTTCACACCTACATTTTGAGCATAGGTCAATAGAGCCTATGTCTTTGTTATGAGCTTAGTCACTGACTTAAGGCAACTCCTTTATTTGTAGACAATCAAATGGATGTGTTAGAAGATGCGCCGGTTATCACCGACAGCATAGGCGATACGATGAATGTCATTCAATTATCACCATTAGAACCAGATCAACCGATAACGGAAATTATTTCCGATATACCCTCAACCTCTTCAGTAGTAGTAGTACCACCTGAAATTCAGATTACTTTAGATAACGATATACTGGACTTGCTGGGTGAAACTCCTTCTAAAAATAAAAAGTACAGTTCATCAATACAAGCGGAACTAGCTGTTCGATGGGAACATATAGCTACCACGGGTCGGTCAAAAGATTTGAAAAAAGATCTCCTTGAAAAATATTTCTTACCAGAAAACTGTCTTAAGATTGGGTCCCCCCAATTAAATCCTGAAATTAAGGCTGCTCTGTCCGACGCATTAGTGAAAAAGGACAAAGCTATTGAAGTAAAATAAAACCAACAAGCAATAGCTATAACTTGTATAAGTCAAGCTTTGACTACAATGTTTGCAAATAAAAGTAAAGAGACTGACGTCATAAAGCTCCTATTAGATGCGGCTAGACTCCTGTGTGATTCTCAATATGTTGAGTCTATGTCTCGACGTAGTTTTGTCACGTCTACTATTAAAAAAGAGATTAAAGACCACTTATACTCAACGGAAATTGATAGTTTTCTGTTCGGAGAAAAATTAGCCGATACACTAAAAACTGCCAAAGCAATACATAAATCAGGATCTGAAATGAAGACTGTATCTCAAGCTAAAACGACAGGCTTCTCACATAATAGTAAATCGGGGCATTTAAACGAGAAACCTCCGCTCCCACTGGCGAGGCAGGCGGGAGCAGGGAGGAGATCGGCGCCTGCAGCGCAACAACTCCGCAAGTACCAAGTCCCTCCGCCGCCGCCGCCGCTGTCTCGAGCACGTCAGCCGCCGCCGCCGTCGGCGCAGCCGCAGCGCTCGCGCGGGCGGACACAGACACGCCGATAACCGAGGTACGTTATACCGCGGGTAGATTATCTGCGTTCTATGACAGGTGGCGCCACGTTACTAATGATGCTGTGATTTTATCATGGATCAAAAATGGTTATAAAATACCTTTTTTCACTACCGTGAAACAGCACTTTCCGCCACCCCCCAAAAAATTTTCTAACGACGAAATCAATGAATTTGAAATAGTGATCAATGAATTATTAAACTCGGGTGCAATATCTGAATGCACACCATGTAATATGCAGTACATTTCTAGCATTTTTCTTGTACCAAAACCGAATGGGAAAAAGCGATTTATTTTGAACCTAAAATCATTAAATGAATATATATCAACGAATCACTTCAAAATGGAGGACTTACGGATAACCTTGAAATTAATTTTGAGAAATTCATTCCTATTTACAATTGATTTAAAAGATGCTTATTTTTTATTACCTATTAATGATGAATTCACAAAATATCTACGTTTTATAATGAATAATAAAATTTATGAATTTAATGTCCTCCCATTCGGTTTGAACACAGCTCCCCTAGTTTTTACTAAGTTGATGAAGCCCGTAATATCCTTACTTCGGTCTTTAGGATATATCTCATCCATTTATTTGGATGACATATGCATAATTGCTGACTCATTATATTATTGTCAACAGAATGTTACTCACTCAATAGATATCTTAGAGTCATTAGGGTTCATAGTTAACTATGAGAAAATTTCATTGACACCTAGCACTCGATGCAAATATTTAGGATTTGTGATTGACACAAAAAAATTCCATTTATCCCTTACTGAGGAAAAGAGAATGTTGATAAGACAAGAAATATTAAAATTAAGAAATTTAAAACGATGTACAATAAGACACTTTGCTCGATTAGCAGACCTTCTTGCCTTATCCTGCCCCGCTGTTCAATATGGTTGGTTGTACACCAAGAATATTGAACGATGTAAATATCTAGCTCTAGAAAAAACTGAAAACTATGACAGTTATATGACTATTCCTGAATATTTAATAAGGGATTTCGATTGGTGGCTGACACACATTGGGAGTTCAGCCAACCCTATTAGGGATGATTCCTATTGTTTAGAAATCTTCTCTGATGCCAGCAAAACAGGTTGGGGGGCAGCATGTGGAAAGAATAGAGCTAATGGTAAATGGAGTGAAGAAGAGAAAAATATGCACATCAACTATTTAGAGATATTGGCAGCATATTTTGGTTTAAAGGTTTTCACAAAGAACCTAAACCATTGTCAGATACTTCTCCGAATCGACAATACTACTGATATTTCGTATGTAAACAAAATGGGTGGTGTGCGATTTCCTCATCTTACTAATATAACCAGAAAGTTATGGAAATGGTGCGAAGATAAAAATATTTTTGTGTACGCGTCATACATTAGTTCACAAGATAACGAGATAGCAGACGCGGAATCGCGACGATCTCATCCCGATATCGAGCGGGAACTAACTGACCATGCTTTCAGTAGAATTGTAGAACATTTTGGTAAACCTGAAATAGATTTATTTGCTACTAGGTTAAATAAAAAATGCGATGCATATGTTTCTTGGCACAGAGACCCAGGAGCCTTAGCGGTCAATTCTTTTACATTAAATTGGACAAAATTAAATTTTTATGCTTTCCCTCCAGTATCGATAATTTTGATGATTCGTAAAATTATTTCAGATAAAGCTGAAGGCATAGTAGTTGTTCCCCTTTGGCCCACTCAACCATGGTACCCTCTTTTTAAAAGAATATGTTGCGATACTATGTTAATACTTGGAAGAAATGCAGACGTGTTATTATCTGTTCCTAACAGCCAACTAAAACACAACACGCTGGTAGCCGCGAAGTTATCCGCGCGGCATTTTCACGAAGAAGCATCCCACCAAGTGCATTAGAAATCATGTGTGCTTCAATATCGGACAATTCTGTTAAACAATATGGTGTTGTTTTCAAAAGATGGTCATGTTTTTGTAAAACTCACAATATTGATGCTTATGAAGCCTCAATTCCCTATGTAATTACCTTTTTAACTGAAATGTTTCATAATAGAATTCAGTATAGTACTTTAAATAGTTATAGATCCGCCTTATCTTTGATTATGAACCCAAAAATTGGCACAGATAATAGGGTATCTAGATTGTTTAAGGGTTTCTACCGGCTTCGACCACCTTTGCCTAAATATAATGTCACTTGGAACCCTTCAATTGTATTGAATTTTTTGGAAAGCTGGTACCCAAATGATGATATTAGTATGGAAAATTTAACAAAAAAAATTGTTACATTACTAGCTCTTATAACGGCACGTAGAGTGCAAACTTTAAGTAAAATTAAGGTACAGAATATTGAAATTAAATCAAGTGACAGGATAATTATTAAAATACCAGATTTGATTAAATCCTCACGAGCTGGTTCATCTCAACCCTCGTTAAATATTCCTTTTTTCAAAGAAAAGCCGGAAATATGTCCAGCAAGTGCTTTGTTAGTATATGTTAATAGAACAGGCTCTATAAGAAAACATGATGACCTGTTTATTAGTTTTAAAAGACCATATAAACCAGTTTGCTACCAATCAATCAGTCGTTGGATAAAGGAAGTTTTAAATAAAAGTGGAATTGATACAAATATTTTTACAGCTCATTCCACCAGGCATGCTTCCACGTCTACTGCTTATAAAAATACAGTTAATATTGACCTTATACGCAAAACCGCGGGATGGTCAGACTCATCTTCGGTATTCGCACGATTTTATCAAAAAGTTGTGGTAACTGATGATAGCAATGATTTTGCCATGTCTATTTTAAATCAAAATCCATAAAACATATAATAATTATATGTTTGTTTGTTTTAGAAATCATGTACTTAAAATTAGTCTATGATTTACTTTTAAGCTGTTATTTTTGAAGATTATATCAATAATTACTTAATTATAAAAATATAACTAAGTAATTTTTTCTTTTTTTTTTACAAATGTCACATCTCTAAAGATCTACAAGTATTCTAATCTCGAAGACGAAGCAAAGTATAATTGATGATTAAACAAACTTACCTTCAGTGATGTTCTATCATAATTATACGAAGGCTTCGTCTGAAGAGATTAGCTCCCGCCCACCCCCTTTATTGGACACCCTATCATGAATTAAAAAAAAAAAAAGAACTAAATGTCCTCTAAACTAAATGAAAATGGCGACCAGTGTTGTCAGTATGGGAGTACAGTCTATGGAACGTAAAATATTATCAATTTTTATTTTATTTACTAAAAAATGTATTTCTCAACTACAGTGTATGAATGGCCACACGGTTCGTACTACTACAAGTATTCTAATCTCTTCAGACGAAGCCTTCGTATAATTATGATAGAACATCACTTAAGGTAAGTTCGTTTAATCATCAATTATATTCTATTCTACACCAGCCGTACCTATTAATTGCGTTAACTCGAAAGCTTGATTTTTTTACAGCTCCAAGCTAGAGTAGACCTAAGTATGTGACATTAATTTAAACTTGATACCCTCCAGGCGTTCCCGAGAAAAAAGGCGTTGACAGACATACAGACGGACAACGAAGTGATCCTATAAGGGTTCCTTTTTCCTTTTGAGGAACAAAACCCCAAAAAACGTGTGCAATTGAAAATAAAAGTTTTGAAAAGCAAAAGCTTTTGTAAACAAAAAGCTGTGTGAAAACTCCAAAAGTGATTTCATATTGAGGTTGAAACCAATTCAGATTTTCGATGGCCGCGACACGAAATCAATTTGCTGCCATGCAAGCGGCCTAGTAACTGCATCTCGAATCCTAATTGTCTGGGAGAAAATCATACATTGCACCGAGAACCGAAAAGAATCGCGGAATTTAAGGGTTTTTTTTTATCCACTACAAGTAAGCCCTTTGATTGCGATCTTACCCGATGGTTAATGATGATGCAGTTTATGATGGTAGCGGCTGTTAGGGGCATGGCAGTTATATTAAACTAATCGGATGCTACACGGTATCATATCGGAACGCTAGATCGCTTGGCGGCACGTAGTAGATCGTTTGATGGTAAGGTGGTAATTAGCCCCGGCCGAAGCCTCCCACCACGCCAGACCAGGGAAAATTCAGAAATTATAAATTCCCAAATTGACCCTGCCGGGAATCAAACCTGTGACCTCCGCACGTTAAGACAATAGGGCTCAACACTGCGCCAGGAAGGTCGTCAAAATGAATATGATGATTTAATGAAGCTTTCTTATCTTATTGGTTTATTTTAGGTTTTTTTAATTTATTAACTAATTTGAATTGAGACCATTTTAATAAACTATACATATATATTAGAATTAAAAGTAAGAAATAAATTAAAATCTAAATTAAAAACTAATTATATTTACAAAAAATACATGCCATCCAAGTGATCGTTAATGGGCATGGTGCCCAAAATACTGGCGCTATTACCTCGTTGAATGGCAAGGCTAAGCCGTTGGGCTAAATAAGCGCCAGCTCTTTGGTCACCAGAGGCGTGGATCAGTTTTTGGGACACAACATTTATAAAATTCTTCGTGTCCGATGACCATGGGCCCAGAGTCTCAAAAGCAAGCGCCGCAAAAACGTAGTCCTTAGTAATGGCTGAGTATTTGCGACGCTTAAGCAACTGAGCAGATTCAGCAGCAGCACCCGCCTTTAGGCACGAGCCTGATAGATGGGACGCTGCCAACGTATCAACGCAGGTTGCATCCCACACCAGTGCACGACCCATCGACCATGTTACTATAGTCATCCCATCCGTCCTCTTGCCTTCATCTTGTTTATTTTAGGTTAAATTATTAGTTACTAGATGATGCCCGCGACTTCGTCCGCGTGGTTTAAGTTTTTGAGATTCCCGAGGGAATTCGTTAATTTTCTGGGATAAAAAGTTGCCTATGTCACTCTCCAGGTTCTCAACTATACCCATGCCAAAAATTACGTCGATCAACAAACAAACACACTTTCACATTTATTATTTTATTATTATTATGATTCTTTAGAATGCACCGACGCACATACTCAAACTCTAAACTCTGTTTATTTCATAGAGGACATACCATTTATATTGTGTCTCCAGAAACGTCTTGTTTTGACACTACCGCTGGTTCGTCATAAAAACTGTACCACAGTTTCTACCGAGAATCTTGCAGTTGTTACAACATTTGCTAACAAACGATCATCTATGAGAAAATTTTGTTTGAGTCTCCACACCTACACCTTCATCTACTTTTTTTTATTGACAGTGTCGGCTCCGGCGCACGCACATTTAAGTTGGCCAAGTTAACGAGTTCACGTATCTAAACAGTTTTTTTAAACCCACAATCCAGACGCAGAGCTTATACGGGCATCAAGAAGTTGGTTTTCGGGAAAATATTGTCTTACCCGCAACTAAGTTATATCCGTAATTTAGGCGATTTAATAGGTTTTGAACATTTCAGGGTAACTTTTACAGTGCAATGTTTAAGCACTTACATCTTATTAATAATATTCGTTTAGTGAATGTTCAAAAACCAATGTTCATTAATATACTTTATTCCTTGCGATAATATCATATTCTAGAGTACCAAATTTAATTACTTTTTACAATCCTTTTTCCCTCCGATTTTCTTTTAGTCCTTCGCGCTCAATTGGCGGGAACCGTCCCAATTGGCCCTCAGAATTTCCCCTTTTAGAATTATTTTATTTTATGGCCCTGGATTCAAGTCCTTTATGGCCTTATATTTATTGCGAATGTCGTTCCACAGAATGTAAAACTAGGAAATCATGAAATTCTGTATAAATAGATATAATAGTACATAGTCTACCTATAGGTAGACGATGCCCGTGACTTGTTTTTTCGCGCAAGTAAGTACAGTTTTTATTTTTCCGCGATAAAATGTGGTCTATGTGTCCATTCCACAGCCAAATCGGTTTAGTCATTGTGGTGTAAAAGAATAACAAGCATCCAAACATACAATAATCCAAACTTTAAAATTTGTAAATAGTACTTAATATCTGTAGGATTTCAAACAGTGTTTCATAATACGTAGCACATACTTAACTCCTAATCGCAAGTTTCGAGTTAGCGGCTAAAATAGCCGGATAGTTGGAACATTTGAATATATTGCACACTCGCCAGCGGACTTTGTATGCAGTTAATTGTGCGACTTGGCAACGTTCGCCTTAAAATATTGGCCATTCCTTTAAGTGACTTCTGAGAAGGATTTTTCATGAAACTCTGTTCTTTATATTTTCTTAAAATAAGTCGTTCATTCAAGTGAATATTTTTTCATTTAATTTTGCGAGTTTTGCACATTTCTAACATTTTAAATATTGAAGTTAGTATTAGAAATGTTAGAACTGTTTTTGAGTACGCTATAATCATACGAGAGCAATAGGCAGGACTGCGCAATATATTAAAGAATCCATACTTCCATACTATACTTACATACTATATTATGCTCTATCAACTTTAAATAATATTATAAATGCGACAGTGTGTCTGCCTGTGTGTCAGTCTGCTACGCTTTCACGGCCCATCTATTCAATCGATTTTGATGAAATGTGGTACAGGGATAGTTTGTATCCCTACTTTTTACTACTACTTTTTATCCCGGAAAATTAAGGGGTTCGCGCGACGAAACGAAATCGCGTTGAATATTAGCGGTAAATTACTCTATCTCAACTACAAAATATAACAACCTACCCAAACACCAAGCTCAAACGTTGACCGGACTTTTGAAATAAAAGGGCTTGAAGCAATTTGTTCCGCGTCATTCAGTGCTGAGTTTAATTATTGCTTCCATTTATTTACACATTACTGTAACGGCAAAAACAACTCCCTTTGGGATAGATTGCGTGTTACCCCTAGGAACGAACTCGCTGGACCGCGGTCATTTGTTAGATGATAACAAAAAGCTCAATCTTATATTTTGCTTCGTGGTTTTTTTTGTGTCATCATAATCACACAACCCATCGCCAGCCTTCAACTGACCACGAGTCTCCTCTCAGAATAAGAATTATTTCAGGTTTGGTATAGTCCACAACGCTGGCCAAGTGCGGATTGGCCAGCGTGGTCGACTGGATTGTCGACAGTTGGTGGTGGATTGAACAAAAACTACGGCCGAAATGCGAAGTTGCGGCCACCAATTAATAAAATGTATATTTTTGTCTCTCTTTTTTGTTAATGTAAAAAATCCAACATTTAGGCGGTAATGTTTCCTGTAGGTACAATATGCGTTGCTTACTACTTATGCAATATCTCTCTCTATCTGCATCGTATTCTCCATTGCTGAGGGTCGTAACCCCATTCCATCAATAACAGCACATAATGGCAGGCAGGGGTTTTCTTGGGATACTAATGCGGTGGGTTCCCAGGTCCTTCTGCATGCATCAAAACAATAGTATACATATCAGTATCAAAACTTTATAAATTAAAACAGTATGATAATATTTTCAACTAATTATTACCTACAATATGATCTGGAAAATAAGTTTTTTAATCTCTTTAAACATAATACACCTATACGGTCTTTACAATGATTGACGAAAATTAAATTTAAAAAAAACCGTTTTATGAATAAAAATCTTTATTCAGCAATGCAGAACATAAATTCACAGAAAATAAAAATGATGTCGCCTTTTTTGTAAATAATTTTCAGCATTTTTATGAAGGATTGCTTCCGATTCAAATCCCAGAGGTTGAGTGACACAATCAATCATCGGAATTCCCAATCCTACACTCATCCAATTTAATTTTAAAACAGCAATATAGGGTACACTTTTTTGTCATACACCCAACGATAGGTATATTTTACGAGTACGAAATAATAAACATTCGTATACTTCCATAAAATGCCATAGCATACAATATAGAAATGGGGTTAAAAGTTTGTACATGATGGGAACAAGTTAGTTAAAGGCTATTTTTTATTCCACTACCAGTTAGCCCGATGCGATCTCACCTGATGGTATTTTGATATTATTGTTACTCAATTGGTTAAAAGATCTAAGAAAGTTATTTCGAAATATGGTGTGAGTAGAATTATTGCAGAATTCTCGCAGACATAAGTACCCACCTAATTATAACTAGGCATTAGTATCTACCTACTCATTCATACTAATACTGATACAAATTATTGATTGAACAATAGCCCTTTCCCGTAGTAATAGTGTTTGATTACCTAATAATTTTTAGGTTATATTCTACTTTTAGGTGTATCTTTTTTCTCCCACATTTTTAGACTTACTTACTATTTGCTTTTTTCTTATTTTTGTTACGTTCTACAATTATTAATAAGTTTCCATGATAAACGCTACCCTTTTCAGTGGGTCCCAAAATACATGGATTCTCGCCATCCTCCTTTAGCAAGATGAAAATAATTTTGTTAATCAAAATCATAGTAGTATTTATTAAACTGTTTAATTTCGGCAAGTCGCTAGCCGGGTGCATATCAAGCATGCAAGCCTCCGGTAATAAATTAATTAATTATCATATCTATCAGCTGAACGTTTCAAAAGTACGTCACACGTAAGTAAAATATGCAGCTGATAATTTTATATACTAGACCGGTTTATGAGCTTTGTTTGTGTGTAATCTAGCCTTTAAGGCTGCAATTTTGTTGGCTAGCGGGGCGGCGGCGGATCCGCGATTAGATACACTCGCACACGTAAAACCACCACTGAAAAAATATTCACACATTTTGTATTTTTTTTTCAGTGGTGAGCAAAAATCACGGTGAAAGGGGCGAGTGCCATTAGCGGATCGTGGCATCGCAAATAAATTTGCGCTTATCGTTAATGACACGGGCGTGGCGTGTCGGCGTATCCCGTTACCGGTTACCGAAAACGCAACTGCGTTTGCGCTGCGTATTTTATTCCGCTTCCGCTCGTCGCTGAACGCTGCCTACCATAACTGCAGCCTATAAGAAAGTGTTGGTGGAAAGTATTAAAGTCAATTGTCAAAAATTTCATTCGCTGCGTAGTTCGAAATAAATAAGAAATTGAAAGCCTAGCAATTATATTATGATTATTTTAGATTGTTGGCTTTCCTCTCGAGAGAATATCATGGCTGCGTAGGTAATTCATAGACCCTTCGCAAACTTAGGGATCATTATAATTATAATACTGAGTAACGGAACAAAATTAAGTATAATGATTTTCATCTGCCCACGTTATCATTATCTACGAGATGTAGACATGTAGAATTTTGCATCTCGTAGTACCTGTACAGATGATGGCGGTACCTAACGTGAAAAAAAAAATGTTTATTTTTTAAACACTACTAGACACACGCTACTTCGTCCACGTAAAATAAGGTTTTTGATTCCCTCAAGAACTCCTTCATTTTCTGGGATAAAATGTAGCTTATCTGTTTTTAACCCTGGTATAATTTCTATTCCAAATTTCAGTCGAATCGATTTGATCGTTACGGCGTGAAGGAATAACAGACATCCAAACTTACAAGCTTATTATCATACAAACTTACAAACTATCAAACATCCAAACCTATTTATTATGTTACAAATATTTATAAAGTAGGAAGTAGGATTTCAAATTTTCTTAGACAATATTAAAATCTCTACAGGTGTCAACTTAGTACTTAGGCACCTATCAGAGATGGTTAGTGCCTAAGTAGGTATTAAGTTTCCTAAGTACATATGTAACTACTAAGTTGCGCTTCACCCTCCACTGGGCACTTTGCGTCGGCAGTATCACATTAGCCTGTGAAAGTCCATCTAAATGGGCATAGACCATGAGTATCACCGAAGCACGTCCTTGGTTTTTTCCATCAACTTTAACCTTACATGGATATATTACCTATAACAAAAGTTGGTACATTAAATTATGTGTGTAACTTTGAAGTTACCTAAAACAATATTTGGATACTCTCCAAAACAACTTAAGCGATGTTAAATGTAGATTTCAGAAATTCCACCCAAGTGAGACTGACCCACCCCGATCAGCTACTCATAGATAATTAATAATGCAAAATGTGTACAAGAAAATCATATAAATGTGACCCAGTCTGCCTATTTTCTTCCACACGTAATAATATTCTAAGGGTTAACGCTTATCGAGTGTCTGTAATAAGTACCTGAACTAATAATGATCTACTTTGAAATAGCGTCAAATTGTTAAATAAATAAACAGTACCTTGGTGACCAAGCTTTGTTCGGTATTTTTTAGTAAATCGTGTTTTTGGAAATTATATTTAAATATTATATTTTAATGTTACATACTGATGAAATATGAAAAAATAATTGGACTGGAGACCTCCGAACTCGTACCGAAGTCTTCTCGTTCCGAGACCGGCCCATTTCCCACCTATATAGCTATTATAACCTTGTAGATGATGGCAAAATTTACATTCGTATTCTAATGATTTTGTAGCAGTTTTTCATTCCCTGAAAACACGGATAAAATGACAAGTTCTAAAAATGATTCCTACCTAGATCGATTTTTCGCCCCAGAAACCCCCTGCATACTAAATTTCATGAAAATTGATTAAGCCGTTGACGAGATTCAGATTATATATACCTATATAATATATATGTCACCGTACGATTGTAAAAACCGTTAGAATATAATCTAACTCGCGAAATTGCAAACTGTCGAAAGATTACAATTTAACGTATTATATTCCGGTAGATTGTAATCTGATAGGTATATAAACCCGATAAAACCTAAGTACCTACTACCTTATTATTTATGTCGAACCCTAACCTAACCTACAAGAAAGAGTCAAGAAAACGTAAAAACAATGAATATTTTAAAAATTGATACTCAGAACATTGAACAGTTCACAATCTTTCGACAGTTTACAATTTCGCGAGTTAGATTATAATCTGAAGGTTTTTACAATCTTACGGTGACATATACAAGATTAGCTCGTCTATAGGTATAATTAGATAGATGGATGTCTCGCGGTTTGCCTTGGTAACCGTGCGCGGCCGTAGCTTTGCCAAAGTAAAGAATTGCTCAATATGTGCTCAATTCAAATATGTTTCACCCCCGTGCCTCGGAGAGCACGTTAAGCCGTTGGTCCCGGTTATTATCACTAACATGATAATAGTCGTTAAAGCCCGCCAACCCGCATTGGAGCAGCGTGGTGGGTCTAAGCTCTAATTCCCTCTCTCCTATGAGAGTGGAGGCCTGTGCCCAGCAGTGGGACGTTAATAGGCTGTAGTAGTAGTAGTAGTAGTGCTCAATTTGTGTTTTATGAAGAAAGATGCTACAGCGCTGCCGGTGTGCCTTGCGCCAGTAAGGCGTAATGCGTATTATAAGGCGGGCATACAAGCTGAATATAAACTTTAGTTACTCTTGATAAAAATTAGCCTACGTGTTATTCCACGCTAGAATCTATTTCTGTGCCTTTTATCCAGACCTATCAGCCGTTCTGGCGTGATTGAGTAACAAACAAACGTCCATCCATCCATCTAAACTCTCGCATTTATAATATTAGTATAGAATATAGTCTAGATGATGCCCTCGACTTCGTCCGCGTGGAAAACTTTTATTTCTACGCATAAAACTTATCCATGTGCCAAATTTCATCAAAATCAGTTGAACAGATGGGCCGTGAAAGCGTAGCAGATAGACAGACAGACACACTTTCGCATTTATAATATTAGTATGGATGTGTTCCTGCGAAAATGAATAAAGAAACACGGAACTGTATAAACTTTTTAATGGAGCTAACTGGAACGTAACTTGTAAACTTGAGAAATAATGAAGGTAGAAATGATTGATTCACATAAGTAAATCCTGCCTTGTTGGTCTAGGGGTTAGTATGTTCGAGCGGCCGACGAGGTTCCGGGTTCGACTCCCGGATCGTGCCATAATCAAGTAACTATTAGGTTTTCTGATTAGAAATTCTCAGTACTAGCCCGGAGTTGGGAAGTTGGCGGTGTTTCACCCCCGTGCCTCGGAAAGAATGTTAAGCCGTCGGTCCCGGTTATTATCACTAACATGATAATAGTCGTCAAGGCCCGCCAACCTGCATTGGAGCAGCGTGGTGGGTCTAAGCTCTAATTCCCTCTCTCCTATGAGAGTGGAGACCTGTGCCCAGCCGTGGGACGTTAATGAGCTGTAGTGGTGGTAGACATAAGTAATCGAGTTAAGCACGTCTACACTTGGAAATGTAATAATGCTGTTTATGTGTCGATTTATTTATAAGTTAACTTTGTGGTCAAAAAAAACAAAAGCAAAAAATAAAAATTAATTCGTAGCTGCCTATTTTGTAATTAATACATACCCGTTAACTTGTTTTACCAACATAAAATAATACATTTAGGGACCTAGTATGACTAGTTCATAAGTTATGAACATGATGAGTAAATAATTATAATTAAATTTCAAGCTGAATATATCGCTGAAATAGCTTACACTTGCTCAAAATGTTGCCTAATTGCATGCTCCGTTGACGACACTTCAACGCACGTGACAAGCCCACAACGTAATTTCCCTGGCCTAAGATATAGGCGATTGCTCAAATTTAGTTAGGATAGAAGCAGGCGTTACTATGCAGAAGGCCATGATAATGAAGGAATTAGGAATTTAATTGCGCTGTAATCCGCCTCAGTAGGTAAATCTATGTGGTAAAGTGTGTTTCTTGCAATTGTAGCTTGCGATATTCACCACACCCCACAAATCCTCCAAAATATTCTCAACGTACGTTTCACTCCGACACCGGAGCTTCTTCAGGAGATGTTGATTCAATAATCTTTACGATCATGCATTGTCGATTTGTGTGGTGTGGTGAATTAGAGGTGTTAACGTATCTCTGAACGGTTAGACGGTTACCGGTTAACGGCTGTAAACGGTAGTAAAAATACAATGTTTTTTTCACTCGCTAGTGTACAGGAGTTAAGATTGTTTACTAATATTTTCAACCATTAACCGTTTAACCGTTTAGCTATATGTTAACACCTTTATGGTGAATACCAATTGAAGTAAGATTAAACATTTCTGTGCACTACGTTCAAGATTGGTCATTCCAGATAAATAATTGTTAAATGTTTAGCATTTAGGCTGACTACAGCTTGTTGAAGTGAAAACTTCTTGAGGCGCGTTGAGCACTTCTTGATAGGGGGTAATAATATGGAAACGCGTGACCGACACTTCGCGTTGTTACGAAGACAAAAGGTCTTAAATATAAATATAGTACATTTGTAATTAATCTTTAATGCTTTAGTTGTAAGGTTTCTACTATAAGTATTTTAATTTATTCATTTTATTATTTTTTATTATTCGTTTTTACTTCTATGGGCAGTCCCTATGACTGCCAATTTTGTTTTTCTTACAGTTTGATAACCAATTTCATAATATTAGGTTCGAAATCTTCATAGAGCACTTACGGTTTTTGTTCGAAGTCAATCCTATCATTCAACCCATTTCCGGTTCACTACTGAGCACGAGTCTCTTATCAGAATGAGAAGGGTATAGATAAAGTCCATCACGTTGGCTAAGTGCTGTATGGCAAACTGTATACACTAAAATGATTTGCGCTTCGTGCCTTTGAATCCCTCACGCTTTTTTATTATGAAGCATGGGTTGTAGAGCGGTAGGTAGAGTCTAGACTTATCATAAGTGACAAAAGTTGTTCTACGTTAAATAAATAAATCATTTAATTTCAATTCATAGATATTCACATATCTACACTTCTCTCTGATGTCGCAATTGATGATTACATGTCTCTCTGTAATCATCAATAGCGACATGTTTCATTTTTCCATTATATACATGTGTATTTATTTATGTATTTAATGTAACGTATGTCTATTTTATTTATTTTGTATATATCAGCGTATAATTACGTTATAATTTTATGATATTAGTTATTTTTTGTATCTATTAGTATTTAAGTTTTTATTTTATGCACCACCTCCCACTGTCCACTTGTTCATTGACTCCGTATCGATAAGGTTGTTTGGAAGAGATGGCTAGTTAGCGATAAGACCGCCTTATTATACCTACGTTTTAAGTCTTCATGTTTGTAATCTATTTCTTTTGTGTTTTTGTATAATAATACACATACCGTACATATGTAACACGCCAGCTTGTGCTTTGCACCAACATCCCTACTTCTCCGCTTAAGTTTATGAGCATTATGAAACAACGTCTCGACTCTCGAGTCTCGACGGAACAATGTTGCAAGCCATTCCGTGTTGCAGCTTTGACGACACTTTGATATTTTGTTGTGACCCGCTCGCTATGCCATGTTTTCACTAGTCTTTCACCTGTTCACTTTTATCGATGACTAGATGCCCGCAACTTCGTCCGCGTGGATTAAGATTTTTAAATTCCCACAGGAACTCCTTAATTTTTCGGGATAAGTAGTAGCCTATATACTTTCCCGGGACATAACCTATCCCTGTACCGAATTTCATCAAAATCGGTTGAATAGGTGGGCCGTGAAAGCGTAGCAGACAGACACACTTCCGCATTTATAATATTAGTATGGATAGTTTGGGGGTGAATAGTATAAATTCTGAAATAAGTAAGTTTCAACATTGACCTCTTAATGTTTTAGTACATTCTCGTTACACTTTTAAGCGAATTAATTAAAACAACAACTTGCGTTTTCCATGACAATAAACTAGAGTGCCTGTATGGTTAAGTAAAGTTCTTGTAAGAAAGACATCACGTGGGTCACCCGTCGTACATCGCCGTCGACGCAGTAACTCTCGGTGATGGATTGACGCTTTTCCGGCTTTTCCGGACTTTCAACAGACCCCAACGGGCCCCTCCGTACGGACATGCTTCCGATGTTCTAGCCGCATTACAGTAATTGAAGTAGGTGAGGTTACAAAGCGTTACTAATGGCCGTTTCCGGATAATCTATGCGTGGTGAAGCAATCGTTCGACGGAGAACGCTGAGACATACAAACTTACAAACGTCCACACTTTCACATTTATGATATCAGCCTAGACTCAATATATTGTGCCGTTATAAATGGACTAGCTGATGATGTTGCCCGCGACCTCGTCCGCGTGGAAAACTTTTATTTCTACGCATAAAACTTATCCATGTGCCAAATTTCATCAAAATCAGTTGAACAGATGGGCCGTGAAAGCGTAGCAGATAGACAGACAGACACACTTTCGCATTTATAATATTAGTATGGATGTGTTCCTGCGAAAATGAATAAAGAAACACGGAACTGTATAAACTTTTTAATGGAGCTAACTGGAACGTAACTTGTAAACTTGAGAAATAATGAAGGTAGAAATGATTGATTCACATAAGTAAATCCTGCCTTGTTGGTCTAGGGGTTAGTATGTTCGAGCGGCCGACGAGGTTCCGGGTTCGACTCCCGGATCGTGCCATAATCAAGTAACTATTAGGTTTTCTGATTAGAAATTCTCAGTATTAGCCCGGAGTTGGGAAGTTGGCGGTGTTTCACCCCCGTGCCTCGGAAAGAATGTTAAGCCGTCGGTCCCGGTTATTATCACTAACATGATAATAGTCGTCAAAGCCCGCCAACCTGCATTGGAGCAGCGTGGTGGGTCTAAGCTCTAATTCCCTCTCTCCTATGAGAGTGGAGACCTGTGCCCAGCCGTGGGACGTTAATGAGCTGTAGTGGTGGTAGACATAAGTAATCGAGTTAAGCACGTCTACACTTGGAAATGTAATAATATGTGTTATGTGTCGATTTATTTATAAGTTAACTTTGTGGTCAAAAAAAACAAAAGCAAAAAATAAAAATTAATTCGTAGCTGCCTATTTTGTAATTAATACATACCCGTTAACTTGTTTTACCAACATAAAATAATACATTTAGGGACCTAGTATGACTAGTTCATAAGTTATGAACATGATGAGTAAATAATTATAATTAAATTTCAAGCTGAATATATCGCTGAAATAGCTTACACTTGCTCAAAATGTTGCCTAATTGCATGCTCCGTTGACGACACTTCAACGCACGTGACAAGCCCACAACGTAATTTCCCTGGCCTAAGATATAGGCGATTGCTCAAATTTAGTTAGGATAGAAGCAGGCGTTACTATGCAGAAGGCCATGATAATGAAGGAATTAGGAATTTAATTGCGCTGTAATCCGCCTCAGTAGGTAAATCTATGTGGTAAAGTGTGTTTCTTGCAATTGTAGCTTGCGATATTCACCACACCCCATAAATCCTCCAAAATATTCTCAACGTACGTTTCACTCCGACACCGGAGCTTCTTCAGGAGATGTTGATTCAATAATCTTTACGATCATGCATTGTCGATTTGTGTGGTGTGGTGAATTAGAGGTGTTAACTGATCTCTGAACGGTTAGACGGTTACCGGTTAACGGCTGTAAACGGTAGTAAAAATACAATGTTTTTTTCACTCGCTAGTGTACAGGAGTTAAGATTGTTTACTAATATTTTCAACCATTAACCGTTTAACCGTTTAGCTATATGTTAACACCTTTATGGTGAATACCAATTGAAGTAAGATTAAACATTTCTGTGCACTACGTTCAAGATTGGTCATTCCAGATAAATAATTGTTAAATGTTTAGCATTTAGGCTGACTACAGCTTGTTGAAGTGAAAACTTCTTTAGGCGCGTTGAGCACTTCTTGATAGGGGGTAATAATATGGAAACGCGTGACCGACACTTCGCGTTGTTACGAAGAGAAAAGGTCTTAAATATAAATATAGTACATTTGTAATTAATCTTTAATGCTTTAGTTGTAAGGTTTCTACTATAAGTATTTTAATTTATTCATTTTATTATTTTTTATTATTCGTTTTTACTTCTATGGGCAGTCCCTATGACTGCCAATTTTGTTTTTCTTACAGTTTGATAACCAATTTCATAATATTAGGTTCGAAATCTTCATAGAGCACTTACGGTTTTTGTTCGAAGTCAATCCTATCATTCAACCCATTTCCGGTTCACTACTGAGCACGAGTCTCTTATCAGAATGAGAAGGGTATAGATAAAGTCCATCACGTTGGCTAAGTGCTGTATGGCAAACTGTATACACTAAAATGATTTGCGCTTCGTGCCTTTGAATCCCTCACGCTTTTTTATTATGAAGCATGGGTTGTAGAGCGGTAGGTAGAGTCTAGACTTATCATAAGTGACAAAAGTTGTTCTACGTTAAATAAATAAATCATTTAATTTCAATTCATAGATATTCACATATCTACACTTCTCTCTGATGTCGCAATTGATGATTACATGTCTCTCTGTAATCATCAATAGCGACATGTTTCATTTTTCCATTATATACATGTGTATTTATTTATGTATTTAATGTAACGTATGTCTATTTTATTTATTTTGTATATATCAGCGTATAATTACGTTATAATTTTATGATATTAGTTATTTTTTGTATCTATTAGTATTTAAGTTTTTATTTTATGCACCACCTCCCACTGTCCACTTGTTCATTGACTCCGTATCGATAAGGTTGTTTGGAAGAGATGGCTAGTTAGCGATAAGACCGCCTTATTATACCTACGTTTTAAGTCTTCATGTTTGTAATCTATTTCTTTTGTGTTTTTGTATAATAATACACATACCGTACATATGTAACACGCCAGCTTGTGCTTTGCACCAACATCCCTACTTCTCCGCTTAAGTTTATGAGCATTATGAAACAACGTCTCGACTCTCGAGTCTCGACGGAACAATGTTGCAAGCCATTCCGTGTTGCAGCTTTGACGACACTTTGATATTTTGTTGTGACCCGCTCGCTATGCCATGTTTTCACTAGTCTTTCACCTGTTCACTTTTATCGATGACTAGATGCCCGCAACTTCGTCCGCGTGGATTAAGATTTTTAAATTCCCACAGGAACTCCTTAATTTTTCGGGATAAGTAGTAGCCTATATACTTTCCCGGGACATAACCTATCCCTGTACCGAATTTCATCAAAATCGGTTGAATAGGTGGGCCGTGAAAGCGTAGCAGACAGACACACTTCCGCATTTATAATATTAGTATGGATAGTTTGGGGGTGAATAGTATAAATTCTGAAATAAGTAAGTTTCAACATTGACCTCTTAATGTTTTAGTACATTCTCGTTACACTTTTAAGCGAATTAATTAAAACAACAACTTGCGTTTTCCATGACAATAAACTAGAGTGCCTGTATGGTTAAGTAAAGTTCTTGTAAGAAAGACATCACGTGGGTCACCCGTCGTACATCGCCGTCGACGCAGTAACTCTCGGTGATGGATTGACGCTTTTCCGGCTTTTCCGGACTTTCAACAGACCCCAACGGGCCCCTCCGTACGGACATGCTTCCGATGTTCTAGCCGCATTACAGTAATTGAAGTAGGTGAGGTTACAAAGCGTTACTAATGGCCGTTTCCGGATAATCTATGCGTGGTGAAGCAATCGTTCGACGGAGAACGCTGAGACATACAAACTTACAAACGTCCACACTTTCACATTTATGATATCAGCCTAGACTCAATCTATTGTGCCGTTATAAATGGACTAGCTGATGATGTTGCCCGCGACCTCGTCCGCGTGGATTGCGGTTTTTTAGTTCCCGCGGGAACTCTTGAATTTTCCGGCATAAAAACTAGTGCTATTCCAGACAATAATCTATCTCTGTGGCAAATTTCATCCAGATCCATTCAGTTGTTCTGGCGTTATTGAGTAATAAACATCCATCCAAATTTTCGCATCTATAATACTAGCTGATGCCCGCGACTACGTCTGCGTGGATTTAGGTTTTTTGGTTCCCGCAAGAACTTCTTAGTTTACCGGGATCTTTTATCCCGGCCCATAGCCATAGCCCATGTGTTATTCCAGACTATAATCTATCTCTGTGCCAAATTTCATCCAGATCCGGTTAGCAGTTCTATCGTTATTGAGTAATAAACATCCACCCATACATCCATACATCCATCTAAACTTTCGCATTTATAATATTATTATAGAGTAATTAGTATAGAAGTACAGATTTCATTTCAGGACCTCAAAGAGTTAACATTTTCCGGCAAGTTTAAAACGATAACAGACAAATTGCATTAACGGCAGCTGGCTTTATTACATTATGCGTGTAATGAACCTACGCCGCACTGCACGTGATAATGCACTTATATTTCGAGAGTCATGAGGTAAAACCATTAAATTTCAGAGACTGTTTTATAAACTGTTATGCCAGACTCATGTTTTAACTATGTTCATGCCACCCGGCATTTCTAGGTTACACGTTACGTTTTGGATAAAACAAAATGCAAAAATTTGAATCGGTGGCGTCATTCTTGTCTATGTGACGGATGACTGAGCAAACTTAACTTAAAAAACCGCCCTCGTCGGACTAATTTGCTCAGTATAATAATTCTACGTATCCCGGTCTTGTGTGGCATTAATTGTCATTACCGCGGTTGGTAACATACCTTTTTCACCCCCTTTTTTATTCGCCGCGTGGCAAGGGCTATTTCTGGTGTAAATTATGCCTTTAATTAAGTTAATAAACTTAAGTGTGAAGTGACAGTGAAGGGTGCTACGGCCAGCAGGCGCCAGGCGACAACCTAAGAAGCAACCTAGGAGGTTCACAATTTATTCAACACTTTCACAAAAACACAATAAACGCACACACCGCCCCCTCTTGGGTTTTTAAGAGTCTGAAGGTAAGTGTCTAGCTTATAAATTCAGTTAATAGTGTATATTTAGTTCACCTACCTCAGTCACCGCTGAGTACCAACATTTAAAGGCCCCTGGCCCAGTGACCATTGACCTATTAGCAGCTCATGGGCCCCTGCTTCTAAGGTCAAGGGTTTGTCCTCACTGGGCAGACTTGGAGTCATAACAATCTATTAGAACAACCTCGTTGGTCAAGTGGTTAGCATGTTTGACTGAGGATGACGAGGTCCTGAATTTGAGTGCCGGGTTGGGCCATAATAAGTACCTTATTATGTTTTTTTTAAATTAGAACTTCCTAGTAACTATTATCTCGGAGTTAGGACTTAGACAGATATCTCCGTGACTCGGAGAGCACGTAAAAACATCGAACCTGCGCCTGGTCGCTCTATTCGACGGTTTTCCCGATCGGACGGTGAGAATACACCCGTGTTTGCGCACACACTTATCCATTGTGATATCTCGCACGCAGGTGCCTAATATCTGTGGAGGTTGACCGCCGTGGCCAAAATTCGGTCGGGAGGACATTATCCTTATTAAGGTTCCTCCTGAAAACCAGCGCCGCAGTTTTCTGCGGCGTTATGCTGAGTGGGGATCCTTATTTGTTCACGAACGATTTGAATACGCAATAGATTTACTTTTGAAAGCAAATTTTGTTACTTAATTGTTTTTCGTAAGCAAATAAAACTTTTATCTATCTATATAATAATTATCAAACAAGAAAAATGACATGAGCATCGTCTAAGTTAGTTGCGAATAACCCCCTTATAAAAAAAAATTGTACCGAAATGGTCCCCCGGATTTTGGCCAGCGTACCTTTTGCATTGTCAGCGTTCCTTGTACGCTGAGCACTTTCGACAGATGTAATCCTCTAAAAGATTTGTTGATGGAAAATCTCACCACAAACAGAATCATTTCTATTTTTATTATATTGCGCTCTCGTAAAAAACCTTTTTTTTACTACTACTATCTAACTATCTATACCAATACTATAAATTAGAAAGTTTGAATGGATGGATGGGTGTATGGATGGATGAATGTTTGTTTCTCAATCACGCCAGAAAGGCTGAATGGATATGGATAAAAATTGGCACAGAGATAGATTATAGTCTGGAATAATACATACGCTATTTTTTAGTCAAGAAAATTAAAGTGTTCGGGCGGAAGATTTTAATTTTCCGGGATAAAAAGTAGCCTATGTGCAATTACAGACTATAATCTATCTCTGCGCCAAATTTCATCCAGATTCGATCGGCCGTTCGAGCGTGATTGAGTAACAAACATCAATCCATACATTCATTCAAACTTTTGCATTAATGATATTTATTTGATTATGGTTATAGTTATAGTTATAGATATACAGATGTTAGGTAGAACATTAATCCTCATAAGCAAATAGGTGATACTCACAACCGATACACTAGAAACCGCCATAAGCTAGTAAAAGCGTCGTATCGTGTGCGCAAGGTACGGAAATCCTTTGTGGGGTCGAGTGTACGCTTTTATAATATGGTTGTAACGGAGCTAAGGGTCCAGGATATGGCTGGTCGCGTAGCTCCGTGTGTCTAGGTAGGGAGGCCCTCACAAATTAAACGCGATTTATAGAAACACACACTTAACAAACCTTTATTCACGGTTTTACAGAAAGTACTTAAGTCTAAGCGATCTTCCTATACCTTAACTACACGGTCCGAGGTCCTGAGGGGACCTGCGGGGCGCGGGGCGTCACCGGCTGACGCACGCGGTGCGCGGACACGGAGGGTGTCCGCGACGAGAGGGGGCGAAGGGGAAGGGGAGACGGAAAGATGGGTCGTCCGTGGCCGAAGCGGCGGAGCGACCGATCTCGCCTGCGTTCACCAGATACCACTGCCACTCATCTGCCCGGTACCCCCAAGCCGACGTGCTGTGACAGCGGTCGCTGGCGAACTGTGAGTGAACGCAGGCCGGATGCCTTATATGGGCAGTGGCGGGAGAGGTGCGCGGCGGCGGGGTTTTGCACACGGCACGATGGCGCGATTTCGAATGTTCTGGATTATCCATTGTTCGTGCGTGAGTCATCGCCGTGCTGAGCTGCGTCATATCCTCCTCCCACGAGAGAAGATTTTTACCTGTAAAAATCACCGTATCAATAGGTTTACAGAAATGTAAAAACCCCCATTCCCCATTTTCACTCAAGTTAACCCCTTTTTAGTTTTTTTTTTTCTTTAATTTATTTTTTTTTTTTTTTTTTTTTTCTTTCAGTCTAGAGTTCATTTACTGTCCGCCTTGGTCCATTCTTTTATATTTTGGTAGGCGCATAATACCGCACTTTGACCCTCCGTTTCGCTTTCTATACAGTATACAGTAGTCGGTATCCAATTCGGGGTTCTTACTTACGTTACTGTATTTTTTTGAGTACCAGTCGCTTTCTTCTATTGTAGTGGTGTATAGCGGATTTCTTGATAGTTCATCTGCTATGACGTTTTGTTTTCCTGGCCTATATATTATGTCGGAGTTGTCGATCGGTGAACTGCATGGACTGTTTGACTTTTCGATGATGCCGTCTGCTAACATTTTGTTCACGTGTTCATTTATTTTTTCTTGCATTTTCGGGTTTTTCGGATAATATTTTTGTTTTATGGGTTCTGTATGTTTTAGTTTTATTACATGTTTTACCCATGTGTTTCCTTTCGGACATTCCTCAGCTTTTTTGAATTCGTCTTCTAGGCTGTTTGCTAGCGTTGTTTTCTGTTCTGCAGATAGGGTTTCTTCGTTGCCTATCGTGTTTTCTCGTCTTTCGGTGCATGTCTGCTCGCATGCTGTTTCAGTCCATCCGACTGTGATTCCTAGTCTTGCTAACAGGTCCATCCCCATTATCATTATGGTTGTGGATGGTAGGTAGATGACTTGGTGTGTTAGTGATTTCCCATTTATTTCTAATTTGAGGTTTATGGCTGTGTCCGTTTGCACTCTAGAACCGTCTGCTAGTTTGATCGTGGTCTCTTTTCGTATTATCTTCTCGTTGTGTTCTTTTATTTGGTCCATTATGTTTTTATTGATGTAAGTGTTCGTTGAACCTGTGTCTATTAATGCTTTGAACGTTTTTCCGTATATTTTTACCTTGGCGAAGATTCTATTATCTTTTTCTGTCTGTGCCTTCGTTGTGTATGCTTGTTTTGTTTTTCCAGGTGTCTTTCTCTCGTTACAGCAATTTTTTGTTAGTTTTCCTAGCAGTCCACATTGGCTGCAGAAAACAACTTGTTTATTTCGACATTCCCGAGATGTGTGGTTCCTTTTGCCACATTTCCAACAGCAGGATTCCGGGTCGTATTGCGGAGTTATTGGTTTTCTGTCTGTTATGTGTTCTTCATTCTTCCAAATTTCCGGTTTTCGCCATGATTTTTCTTTATGGTCCTCTTTAAGTTGGACAGTCGGCTTGTGGGACGTATCTTTGTTTCGGTCCACGTTTATTTTTTCGTAATCGCCTGCCAGTTGTATGAGTTCTGGTACTGTATTGAAGTCCTTCCTTTTTATATAGTATTGATAGTTATATCTCATATTATCGTATATTCTATCTAACTGTTCCTCTTTCGTTAATTTTTTGTATCTCCTCATAAGTGTTTGGATTTCTGTTAGGTATGACACGAAGTTTTCCCTGGCGTATTGACGTCTGCTTATAATGGATTCTAGTAGCTTTTTCTCATAATTTCTCGGATAATAGAACAGCTTGAAATTCTCCGTGAAATCTTCCCATGTCTTCCATTCATGTCTGTAATTTCTGTACCACAGTGATGCTGTTCCGGTGAGGCATCTCGGTATCACGTGTATGATTGTGTCTTTTTTGACATTCAACGTGTCTGCTAACTCCTCTATCCTTTCCAGGAATTCCACGGCATCCCCGGTGGTGTCAAATTGAATTTTCCAGCGGGATATGGCTTTATCGAATTCTTTTATGTCTTTTTCGCTACCCATGCTGCCGTCTTGGCTCAATTCGTCTTCAGTTTTTACTGTAAGAGATAGCTGTTTGCATAACTCCTCGACAGTGCTTCCCGGTGAAACTTCTATTTTCCTATTTTCGAGTTCCTCAATTAATTTTTGCTTACTAAGTGTATATATCCAGGACGTAGGCATTTTTCTTTACTTATCCGAAACTGATTGTTAATTATTTATTTACGGGTTATACGGTATTTATTTCCAATTTTACGGTTTCCTCTAGTTATTTATGATTTGTTAATCGCGGTCGGTACGGTACGGATTATATTTAACTTGTTACACGGTTCCCCTTGTTTTTCCGAAACTGATTGTTAATTATTTATTTACGGGTTAAACGGTATTTATTTCCAATTTTACGGTTTCCTCTAGTTATTTATGATTTGTTAATCGCGGTCGGTACGGTACGGATTATATTTAACTTGTTACACGGTTCCCCTTGTTTTTCCCCTTATGAAGGCTGTTGTGTTTATGTGTGTATATGTGTTCTACTTCTTTTTTTTTTTGTCGGATATTTAATCGACCCGGATCCCCCAAGCCGACTGTGAAAGAGCTTGTATCCGTTTGTTTTGATCTTATCCTTTTTTTTCTATAGTTTTTCCGCTCCCGGTCGGATATTCGTCCTTTCAGTCGACCCGGATACCCCCAAGCCGACTTTTTGAAAGAACTTGTATCCGTTCGTTAGAATAAAATATAACGTGCGGGTGTTGTGAGGTATGAGTTTCCCTAACCTAGCACGGACGGACGGACGGACGGATTTCGCGACGCGAACCCGGAATGGGTTTTTACGTTGGGCGCCAATGTAACGGAGCTAAGGGTCCAGGATATGGCTGGTCGCGTAGCTCCGTGTGTCTAGGTAGGGAGGCCCTCACAAATTAAACGCGATTTATAGAAACACACACTTAACAAACCTTTATTCACGGTTTTACAGAAAGTACTTAAGTCTAAGCGATCTTCCTATACCTTAACTACACGGTCCGAGGTCCTGAGGGGACCTGCGGGGCGCGGGGCGTCACCGGCTGACGCACGCGGTGCGCGGACACGGAGGGTGTCCGCGACGAGAGGGGGCGAAGGGGAAGGGGAGACGGAAAGATGGGTCGTCCGTGGCCTGCGTTCACCAGATACCACTGCCACTCATCTGCCCGGTACCCCCAAGCCGACGTGCTGTGACAGCGGTCGCTGGCGAACTGTGAGTGAACGCAGGCCGGATGCCTTATATAGGCAGTGGCGGGAGAGGTGCGCGGCGGCGGGGTTTTGCACACGGCACGATGGCGCGATTTCGAATGTTCTGGATTATCCATTGTTCGTGCGTGAGTCATCGCCGTGCTGAGCTGCGTCATATGGTTCCCAAAGAATTTCTGGATTTGCCATTACTTATTACACTACACGTTATTACACTATCGATGATTTTATTAATGACAAAGTTGCATGGAAGCAACCGGCCTCGCATCCAGTGACCCACAAGTCAGTGTAATACTTGTAACGTATGTGTTGTGTTGTTTACATATTGTAACCTTTTCTTTTCTATGAAAAGAGCAACTGCTGGGTTTCTTGCTGGCTCTTCTCAATAGAGCAGCTTTCCGAACCGGAAAGAGACCCGGTAGAGTCTTAACGTTTCATAAATAAGTGACAGAAGTTGTCCTACATGAAATAAATAAATCATTTATCATTTGGATAAGTCAGCAAAAGAAAAAAAAGAGGCATTACACATATAATTACAGCCATTATTATGATGAATACTAGGTCAGTGGTACATCGAGTATTTGTTTCACAGCTTCACTTTTGCAACCATCCGTGCGTTAATTCAACCGCCGAGGGGGAAATAAGGAAATGGGACTGCCACGGTATGGTTGGAGTGTGCTTGAAAATTCACGCCTTAAATATTATGAAAAACGTGAGAGATAAAAATATTAAATAATATTATTTTATCTTACTTTGTTTTTTCAATAGAAAGTCATTAGCGCGAACTTGACATAGAAACTAGACTATTTAACTTTCACTTGGACTACAACTTTTCACTACTTCAATTGAAATTTTATCCTTCCTTGGATATTAAAAAACTTCTTTAGATATTAAAGAACATTTTAGAGGGCACCCATCTATTTAATAAAATAGACGACAACTTTATTCAGATTTATTTTATCTGAAGATTCTGAGAGAATTTGAGAGAACTCTTAAATAGGTCTCTAAAAAAAGTGTGCTTTTACCCAATCAGTACTATTTTGATATTATTTTGTCCATCAATCTCACCGCAACAGAGCAACGGATCGACATGATTTTATGCATATAGTTGAGGACCTATGACACACTTGTGATTTCAATACATCCTTCAAAGAACTTCGAAGTCGCGGGCATCATCTAATCTATACTAATATTATAAATGCGAAAGTTTGGATGGATGTTTGTATGTTTGTTACTCAATCACGCCCCAACGGCTCAACGGATCTGGCTGAAATTTGGCACAGAGATAGATTATAGTCTGGAATAGCACATAGGCTAAAAAGGCATAGGCCAAAAAACCTCAAACCACGCAGACGAAATCGCGGGCATTCGCTAGTAGATTAATAATAATTTTATTACAGCGCAATGCAGAAAACCAGATTTCTGAATCAAATATCTACCAATTTATAGTGGTTAAAAATAAAGCTGGATCTGAAAATGCACCAAACTTCATACATTAACATATTATGCCGGCCATATTTATACCCTTGCGTCCAGTCAGGGCAAGCTTCCAAGTAGAAATAACAACAATAACATTTGAATGCGATGAAAAGCCAAAATGCATTATTCATCCAAGATGTGGACTCGATAGTACATATTCACTTATCATTATATATACCTATGTATACCACAACACATAAATATAAAGAAAACTAATACACGGTGCAAATGGAACCTTTGATATATGTCCTCCAAAGTCAATGATAATTATTAAAATATCGATGTCTGTAACGAAAATCCTCCATCAACACATACACATTATAAATTTAACACATCTGCGGAAAAGTACTCCACTATTCCCAATAAAGGCTCAATAAAATTACTCCAGAACAGGTCACATTGTGAAACAGAGGCTTTAATAGACTTACAAAGTGATTTATTTCGTCCCCTGCCAATTCTTAGCCGGTTGATTAAATTCCTGGGAGTTACAGCCGTCCTCAAATTCGCAGAGTTCATGCCGATTAGTCTATACTGTATACTCTATAATTTCATTGGCACTCCGAAGGGACGTTAAGTTCCATTTGATGAACATATTGTGGCAATCAATGCGTAATGGGTACCTGCTGTTACCAATTATTGCTTTAAACTTCGTTATCTATTTAGTTAAGGCTATTTTCCTGAAAGATAACACAGTCGAAGGACCTAACCAATGGTATATAGAATACTAGATGATGCCCGCGACTTCGTCCGCGTGGATTAAGGTTTTTTGATTTCCGCGGGAACTCTTTAATTTTCCGGGATAAAAAGTAGCTTATGTGCTATTCCAGACTATAATCTATCTCTGTGCCAAATTTCTGCCAGATCCGTTCAGCCGTTGGAGCGTGATGGAGTAACAAACATCCATACATCCATACATTCATCCAAACTTTTGCATTTATAATATTATTATAGATATTGACGATTTAAAAGCACATGTGAAAGTTTATTTGAAAAACATTTGAATTTTTTTATTTTGAATCGCTTGCGTCAATTGTACTAGTTTTAATAAAAGAAACCTCCAGTTTCATTCAACGAAATAAACTCGCCGACATATTTAGCGGAACATAAAAAAAAGGTTTGATATCAGTATCATATAAGGTTGCTTTCTGGTTTATACGTCATTTAATTTAAAAAGAAATATTTTCAAATTAAGAAAACAACTGAACATCACATTTTATGCAATTGTTTTAATTTTATTCAAATACACCTTATCTGGAGCGAACTTCGAGTATTTCTTCCTTCTGAGTTTGATTTAAAATTTCATTGAAATACTGTTTTTTGTTAGTGTTTTTTAATCGCGTATCTTTCTGGAGTTGATGACTGAATTATGCCTGACTTAGCCCCAACGGAGATTGCCAGGGCACTCGAAATGCGAAGAAATGGTCAAACCTACAGAGTAATATCCAGAGATCTTCGTCGACCAGTTTGAACGATCCATCGCAGTATCCAACGATTCAGGGAGACCGGTACTTATGTGAGAAGAGCAGGACAAGGCAGAAAAAGACGCACTTCGAGTAGGGATGATCGTTTCATTCGGCTTCGTGTACGTAGGAACCCCCGTTTGACGGCCGTCCAAGCCCGACATGAGTTAGAAGCAGTGCGGGGTGTAACCGTAAGTGAGCGTACTTACGGTACGAAGAAGGCTCCAAGAAGCTGGTTTGGGTTCATTTGTGCCCGCCAAGGCTCCAAGGCTCGAGGTAAATCATCGTAGAAACAGGTTAACTTTTGCTCAGGAACATCGACTTTGGAACGCGGACCAATGGAGTAAGGTATTGTTTAGTGATGAGTGCAGAATTCTCTTAAATCAAATTGACGGCAGGCAAAGAATATACAGACGCAAAGGAGAACGATACATTCAGACAAATTTTGAAACTACAGTTGCAAACACAGTTGTTCTTAATGTGATCTCATTTTAAGTAAAACAAATGAAACTTTAAATAACAAAAGAAGTGTAGTAAGTAGATTTTAAAATAAAACCATATTTTTTTAATTATGGACCTTTTTTTATGTTCCGCTAAATATGCCGGCGAGTTTATATTGAAAACCAACATTTTCATTAATTACATATTTACAATTTAGGTTCCTTTAAATATTTGTTTTAATTAATATGCCTAAACTAGGTACTAGTTAATTACATTATTTTGATACCATTACTTATTGGTAAATACAAGATAAAACTTTAGAACTAGGTTATTCACAATTTAAAATAGGGCACAATAAGTAGGTATATTTTTGCAATTCGTTATGAAGCAGCAAATCTATCACAAAGTATAGTCCGCGCGCGAGCTCTGAGGAATGACCTAGAGTTGTTTAAAGTGCAAAACAATACTGCTATCGCAAAATTACACGCGTCAAGCTCGAAACTAGTGCTGGGAGCGAGCTGGATATGGAGCGACGATCGGGGGTGGCGTACAGCCGTCGCTTCTTCAGACCCCGATTCTTCGGAGCGCGGACTATAGGTACATATACATTTTTTTTTGCTTTACTCATACGAATTCATATTTGAGAATTTATTTATTTCCAAAATGATAATAATTAGACATACCTAATTATTATCATTAATATGTATACTAATTATTTAGGTACTTACCTAATTATTCACCAATATTTAATTGTATATACCGAATAAATAAAAATTAAAAATATATACCAACTTTGCGATTGTTAGAATTCAATATAATCAATATTCATCTTAAAATATGTAATACCCTGTTTAACTAAAATTACCCGAGTAATTCAGAGCAATTATGAGCAAATGAAACAGTATGTTGTGCAACTATTTTAAATATTTAGGCCCTAACATTTTTTTTTTAAATATTAATAATTTAACGAATTAAAAAATACGACTGCCCTGCCATATTATTTTTGGAGTTTACCTCCTTAAAAAGAAGCGATTTGCATACATAGCCTTTGGAATCTTATTCACATTTTTGTTAAATGATATTTTTTGTGAATCACTGGATATTCAACTATAGTGTTATATAATTTTGAAATCTACTCATCATTTTCTAGATGATGATTATGTAGTTAATCTTATTTTCGATTTTTTTTTTCAACTTTAGTCTTTAATAAGCGTTCATGGTCACCGCATCAATTTTTTTTAAATTTTACTAGCCTTTGTCACCCGGAATAAGCTAGGGATTCTAACGATACCTCATTTATCAAAATTGGTTCAGGCGTATAGAAGTTCTGGTGGAGTATACAAACTCACATACATACATGATATACATACATGAACCGAATATAACAGTCGTATAAAAAACACGCATTTACGCACTCTCTCAGTAGCCCAAGTACAACCAGTATCTACTGTACCTTGTTAAAACTAGCAATTCATTTCTTGGAAACAGTGTCCGCTTCTACATTAAGCTCCCAGAAGACATGTTAAAGATGTCTCTGAATAAGTTCAAAGTTAATATAAAACGTAAACTCATTGAAAATCTTATTACCATGCAAAGGATTACTTAAATGACAGAGAAGCTTGGCAATGATTCGATCTTATGGCTCTGATAGTTCCTTAGTTAAGATGATTTGTGGAATGGTAATAAGTTTTGAACCCTTAAGTTTGGAAGCTTTAGTTTTTAAGATTATTGATGATCACCATTGTATTTCATAAATAAATAACTGGACGTCAATAAGTGTAGTGTACCTAACACATAGGCCTATTACACCGCTAGTTAGAGAGTCGCTTATTACACAGCAATAAGGACCAATTTAGGGACCCTTCCTCGCTATATATTATTACACTACACTGATTCAAGTGTAAGGGTCCCTGTGAAAATTACAGTGTAATAGGCCTATTAAGTGAATAAAAATTATTTGACTTTGTATTTGACTTTGACTGCAGCTGCACAACTATCTGGTTATGCTGTCATTTAAGACGTCCAGCAGCCTAGCACAGTGCACAAACTGTATCACCTTCTAAGCTTTGCAAAAGAAGCGAGAGAGGATTTTTGTGTGAACTCATGTCACTGTAAGGTAAGTCAGTCCCAGATCCGGAAAGCCCCTAATGAGAAGAGCCGGCAAGAGAATCAACAGTAACTCTTCTCAAAAGGTAATAAGTAACAATAGTTATATTGATGCAACAAATTATTTATCATAATAGTGGAAGGCTATACTTGATCAGCTGCGTAGTTATTACATGTAATGAACGATAACCACAGAATTACATTCGTAGTCATGAAAAACACACCAAAAACCAGGCCTTGCCTGAGTCCGGCCTAGGAATTACAATCAATTTACCCCGAATAAGGGAATGTTTTCATCATTACCCTAATGTGTAAGTAAATGAGAGCAATAATTAAACTCGACGCAGAGTAAACGTGAATTAATAGCATCTAATGTTATCCTGTTTATGTATAAGCACGTATGTATCTACTGGGTGCAGTAAAACATACCTAATTCGGTCTTTTAAGTTCGGCTTTAGAGGGTAGAACATAATATACCTCGAAAAATCGATTGTTTACTATTTTAATCAATCCCTAACGATTTAAATATAAATGAGGCCACAACGGTTCGGTCTGTTCTATAATTTAATCCATCATAGAATGACATGATAAAAGCCATAGTTTGAACTAGAATCTTCACATTTTAAAAATTTGCGAAAAATAACGATTATCGAATTAGCTTTTCGACGCCTATATCTGCCGCCATAGTAGATAAATGTACACTGTACCACACAGATTTGGCCGATTATAGCGAATTAAAGTTCTAGTTCCTTCATTATCATGGAATTTCGCTAAGTAACGCCTGCTTCTTCTATTTAATATATAACTGCCGTCGTAGTATTAACCTAAAGCCCTCCAATTACAACTGGACATATGTTTTCACATCTTACAAATAATTTTCATAAAATGGGCTAGTGCCTCTGGTGCCCAACAGCTCCCAGTCACTCGCTAGAGATCGTCTGTAACCTAGTGGAGATCTTCTAACACTGCTTTATCGGTGAGGATAAGCGGCGAGTGACGTCAATCACCCAAACATCTATTGAATAGAAGCAGGCGTTACTTTGCGGAAGTCCATGATAGTAAATGAACTAGAAGTTTAATTAATGTATAAAATTCACCTTTACTCAATTTATACAGAAATAGGGGAGAGGGCGGGGCTTCATTATGAGTCATGCCAAAAAGGTATATAAGCCGGAACTTGCGATACGATAGTCACTTCACAATCGTGCATTGTCGAGTAAACATCTCCTGAAGATGCTCCGGTGTCGGAGTGAAACGTACGTTGAGAGTGATTTGGAGGATTTGTGTGGTGTGGTGTTGTGCCTGTGCGAATTGCTGGGTGGCGGGTGTCGCATGCTGCAGGTGAAAGCCACGCACTGTGCCACACAGATTTGTCTACTGTCGCGGATTATAGCGAATTAAACTTCTAGTTCATTCACCTAAACATCTATTTCATTTTTTTGATATGGCTTTGTTTCATAATTTTGGAGTACTTTGCACTTTCAATTAGTCTTGAGTCTATAGTTTGGTATTTCTAGAGTATAGAAGAGATAATCAAATCGATACTTAAAAAGGCATAAGTTCTGCGTATTGCTCGGAGCTTTTTCACTTCTATCACAGTTTAGTTCCTGGTAACAACGTCCTATTCGACTAATATTATTAAAAGGATTATCCTAACCGCCATGCAGAACGCGTCTCTTACGCGTTTCAGCAAGAAGCTACTCAACAAGGAAAAACAGACTATACTAAGTAATAACTATTTCCATCTTTGGAAACATAATATTTTAATAATGTTAATTTAAGACGGCAAGAGACGCTCTGCCAATGTAATTGTTTTTCATACAAATGTTTTAATGAAGGAGCCTTGTTCCGGGGAATACTTAGCGAATATTATAATGATCGCTAACAAAGACGTTGAGAGGATGTTTGGCCGGAAACGTGAATCATTTTGTATTTTTGAGAGCTGCTTTATGGAAAGCTGAAACTCATATCTTAGACCAAAAACACAGTTGTCCTTTTGTCCAGTGTGTTTTTGCTTATTTAGAGTTTAAAGCTATGCTATTTTAGAATTTAAATTGTCTGGCACCCAGAAAGTTAGTGTCATTCACTTTTATGCAGAGCGCGTCGCGCACATTAGCACAACGGGACAAAACGTTGTTTAATTTCGTGTTACAACTGGTAATAAGACTGGATGAGGAGCAGTAACACGGGTAGCGAATGATTTTATGATAAGTCCCTACTACAGTTAGTTAGGCCTTGGCTCACCTGGACATAAAGCAGTCTAGGCCAAGCCTGCTAGAGCAGTTATCCAGCTGATGCACTCATAGTCAACAGCTTGAAGCTACCATTGATAACTGCTGCCAACTGCCCGAAGTAGTCGCAACTGCTCGAGCGGACCCATGTAAGAGTGTACTTAAAAGACTGTAATTCACTTTGCAGTCGCAGCCTGTCCGTGTATGGCCGGCCTAACATGGTAGCACGCTAATCTGATAAGGGAATGACAGTAATATATATTTTCAAATTAACACACAAATTATGTTGCTAGCACAGTTAAGACACGTTTACAATAGATCGCTGACCGAATGCGTCGGCCGCATTTGTTTTAACCAGAGGCCCAACTTTCTAAGCAAATCGTTATCAATAAATGTAAAATTTTGACAGCTTAAAACTTATATTTTACTCGAACTGTTTATGGAGTTCACACATGCTTTTTGACGTGCAGGCATCTATGAACTCCTTCAACAGGTCAAATTATCCGTTTGACATATGTGTTAACCGAATTGACCTGTTTACATTAGGTTGGTGACTGAATGCGTCGGCCATATATGGCTTTCGACTAACAGCAAGTTTCCAAGTCAGTTAAGACCGAATAAGGCCAACCGCAACAATTATTTTAACACCAGATTTGTTAGTACTAACGAGCTGCGATCGAATGTTGCCAACCGAATTACAGTTGAAATTAGAAGGTGACCGAAAACGGCTGCAGTCGAATACGGCAAAACCGACATAATGTAAACGCGCCATTAGGTAAGTAGTATCAAGAATTTCAAAGCTTTGTTTCACGTATCTTGGCCCAAAGCTGTTAATTAGTCGCGGTTATACAAGTTTCCGCGAAGGTGGCTACACAACGAAACAAAGAGATAAAGCCTTTATCTCTTTACACGCTTCCCCCTTATTATTCGTGCCAAAAACAGCATGAGCCTTAATGCTTCTCGTGTAATATTTTGTATGAAAATGTGTGCTAGTAAATACGAGTATATTATGCAATAACTATAGTCTCATTTTTAACTGCTGTAATTTTAACTTTTGAATTCATGTGTAAAATGCTTTACACCGCTATTTCTTCTGAGTGGTATTAGGTATTTTTTAAATCCTTATAATTAGCTGGAGAAAACTGAAAAGAATAATCAAATCTGACTTCACTTAAATGGCTTTACTCGTGCACTGTGCACAAAAATTTCGCCAGTGTCGCGTTGAAGGAGAGTACACACTACTGGAGAATTTATCATGTTATTATGTCTGATTAGAATTACAGCTGTCAAGCTGTAGTAGTATTGACGTAACTAATACTTATATTAATTAATTTTTTATATATTTTTTTAAAAGTATTTTTCCAAAAATAGCACTTTTTCTCCAATATCATTTGCCTAGCACCCAAAATAAACTCGCATTCTTCAACCGAGTTACAATAAAATTAAGAGGGTAGATCTAGAAAATAAGTAATAAATATAAAGTGAAATTATTGTAATTTCCGAAATATTTAAGTATATTATAAAAACGCATGAAATGCACAATATTACCTATTCCAGTTAATTCGATATCGATAACATTATTTTCCTTGCCGAAAAATACTTTTAAAATGTCTTTTTTTTTATCCACTACAAGTTGGCCCTTGACTGCGATCTCACCTGATGGTAAGTGATAATGCAGTCTAAGATGGTAGCGGGCTAACCTGGTATGGGCACGGCAGTTATATTAAACCCATACCCCTATTTGGTTTCTACACGGCATCGTACCGGAACGCTAAATCGCTTGGCGGCACGTCTTTGCCGGTAGGGTGGTAACTAGCCACGGCCGAAGCCTCCCACCAGGCCAGACCAGGGAAAATTCAGAAATTATAAATTCCCAAATTGACCCTAACGGGGATTGAACCCGGGACCTCTGCACGTTAAGACAACAGCGCTACACACTGTCGTCGGAGGTCTATACTATGCTAATGCAGTCTAAGGGCGATATCACACTATGGATATAAAAAATTGTCTTGCAGTTATCTAAAGGGCTGTACAGACTACCATCAATAGCATGACCAAACGTATTTCCTTTAGAGCGTGAACGTTCCCGGAAACGTTTTGTCCTATCTTGTCCATGAGTTTTTTCCATAAAATTTAAATATAGTTTCACTCGAAAGAATGCATCATAAACAAGGCCTGAGTTCATGTCTTGTCACTTAAAGCTATTTGTCATTTCTCTTAATTTATCTTGCAATATTCTTATGCACCCTAAATATGAACCCAGCCACCAAGCACGAAAACCTTTGAAGTCGAAGAAAATTGAAAAGGGTTTAAGAATAATGGGTCTTTAAGTTAACTATAAGCCCCGTTTTGACTTGATGGGGTGCAAAACAAATGAGGGTGTCCATATTTTGTCACTTAAAGCAATTTGTCTCGTCCATCATTTGTCTAGCGATGCTGAGGTCTCATCTGCGTGGGACAGGGATGGGGTGGCAAAAACAGTTTCCTGGTTGTCGTCCGCCTTATGATTTATCACTTTTGACTACTGATGAGGTATATTTTTATCTGGAGGAAGAAAATATATTATTAAAGTCCATTTTTATAATATTTCCCTTATACGCATGGATGGTTAGGTTAAGAGTAGAGCCTGGATGTTAAGTTGTATGACCCTACTGTAATATTACCCATTTAGTTATTACTATCTGATGCCCGTGACTTCATCCGCGTGGAGTTAGTTTAAAGCTATACCTATTAAGTTCAAGTCAAAGCATGTGTATTCAAAATTGGTACCTGCAGTAAGTTTTAGACGTGATTGTGATAAGTAACTACGGTATCCTAAAAGTTAAGCTGAAAGCTCAGCTAGGGGTTATTTTATAATCATCATCATCTCACAAAATATCTTAAAATAATTAGATCTATGAGGAGCCGCTAGAAATTAGAAGTATTAATTCCCATGCTTTTTTATCATTTAAATACTTACATTGTAATGGAATCGACCTGTGGAGCGCGCTCCACAACTGTATAAGCCTGTCCTTGTCCCCGCTATAGCACTGTCCCGCTTTTCAGACTTTGTTTGACAGAGCCCGTCTATGTAAATTGAGGTCGTTATTTAAAACAACGGGTTATATAAAAGTTGTGTAAAATAAAAGGGTTATATAAAAGGGTGCCGCCACATCGAAAGCAGCAGTTTCTTACTAGTTACTAGAACTATATTTTTAAAAAAATATTATTCCACATACTATACAACCAATTCAGTGAAAACAAATATTAATTGCATCTCTTGATGTACGGGGAAGCTCGCTGCAGGGATTCTAGTGAGCCTTTTGAAAATACAATTGGGGCTAGCTCAATTTTCCGCTTCAATAAACGCAGTTTAGTGCAGTTTTGCTATGTACACAGCATCTTTTAGCTTTCTTTCCTGATGTGTATTGAGCTAGGCTTACATGCCTAGACTTTCTGAATCCTCATACATACTAAGCGGATCTCGATCTCAATTTTTGGGAGGTCCAGGGTTCGATCCCCGGGCACGCACTTTTGTCGCACTTTTCCGAGATTATTTTAGTAGCAGTCTGAAAGTGTGTCTGTTTCTCTGTTAACTTTTGACCCCAACAGCGCTAAACACTAGCTGTAGAAGGAAATAGGGGGACATTTTATCGGTTACATTAAAATATGTATACTTATTTGTTTTTTTTTCAGGCAACAATGCCCTAAATTACTTAAAATACATTATTACTTAGAAAAATAAAATAAAAAGAATGCTATAAGTAAGTAAATACAATATTTAAAAAACAATAAGTAAAAAAAAGTCTGATACTACGGTAGGGATTTTTCTCTCACTTCCCTATAGCGACGGTACACTATGCCCTCAGACCAAAAGTCCGCACTGAGGAACACATTTTTGCACCAAGCTGGAACTGTAAGAACATAGGAGTTAAAATACGTCGTCCTACTCGACTTCAGTTCTTCCAAGTTCATCTGCACTTCTTCAGTTGGTCTTCCATCTGCAGATGTACCATAGCGATCTTCGTACGTATCCGCGATGTACTGCATGACGTCTCCCTTAGATGTTTTGGGGTTTACGCGCGAGACGTAGATCTTCACGTTCGGCATTGGCATATTTATGTTATTTTATTAAGAATATTCATAAGCTGATTTCAGCGACAAATCATGAAGTCTAGTCTCGTGCCTGTATATCTAATTAATAAACCAACAGTAGACAGGAGGCAGAAGTCGTAGGTAAGGTAATAGTGTTGCTTTTACACCAGCTACTAGGAATAAAACTCGTCTAGCTTGCTACTAAAGTAGTTGCCATAATGTAACCCTACCTTAAAAATAGCCCTACTGAAAAGTAGTGTTTGTTTTACACTGAGAAGTGTAGTTTTTGTTTGGGAACGTCTGTGGAATATTGTCCAACTTTTATTGTTTCCGTTTTTTTAACTATATTATTAAATAATATATACTTACTATATACCCACTTTTGCTTCAAAGCATAAAACTTATGTTTAGCAATCTTGAAATTAAAAAAAAAACATTTAAAAAAAACAGGCAGTCATAGGGACTGCCGATAGAAGTGAAAACGAATATTTAATTTTATGAATTACGAGTTTTTTTTTTAAGTATTAAAAAACTATATAATAATAAAAATATTTCAAATATAAACCTTAAAACTAAGCGATTTAAGTTTAATTACGAATGTACTATTTTAAGGCCTTTATATTTAAGGTAAATACCTTTTGTCTTCGTAACAACGCGAGGTGTCGGTCACGGTTACACAGCACATATATGAACATAAATCTTAAAACTAAGGCATCCAAGTTTAATTACGAATGTACTATATTATTACACTTAAGACAAAAGGCCATAAATGGTGTCGATCTCGCGTATTCCCATTTTTACTCGCTACCAAAAAGTGCTCAACGCGCCTAAAGAAGTTTTCACTTCAAAAACTACACATGTAAATTCAAATGTGTGTTTGTTCGTTGGTTTGCTGGTTTGTCCTCCAATTACGCCGTAACCGTTATGGATTGACGTGTTTTTTTCATAGTTAAATTTAAATTTTATCCCGGAAAACTTACACGACTCCCATGGAATACTATAAACCTATACCTCAATATACGTGGACGAAGTCACGGGCATCATCTAGTAAATAATATTATGATGAAAACGTGGAAAGGTGCGCAGAGCAGGTTGGGTATAACGAAATATCAAAGTGTCAAAACTTTGCCCGGAATGGCCTTGCTACCCTGTCCCGACGGCACGTTGTTTCACGACGTCACTAAAGTTAACCGTAAAAGCTGCTTGGATAGTTGCTCCTGGTTGGAAGTTACGGGGTGGTGGTTTTGAAAATTTTGTAAACCTGGAATTTTTATACTGGTTTTTTTTTGGCTTTAACCCGTTGGCACAACTTTTAGATTATACGCTATTAATTTAAGTAGGTACACAAAAACTATCATCAACATCAATCTGTGGTCTATTTGATATAATAAAAGTAATAATTTGTTTATAATAACATATTAAACTAATAATTTATGCTACGCAAGTGAATTAGGGAAACCCCTGTAGTGCTAGTTGTTAATTGACATTGAAAAAAATTAATTAAATTGAAATTAAATGAATGAAAATTAATTAAATTAGAATAAAATGCCATGGACTTAAACCGGCTGAATCCTACAGCTCCGTGCAACTCGCTTGAGGTCGTCTGTCCTTTTTTATGGTGTCTGCCAAAGTCTTAGCATATCGCTAAACAGTTAAACGGTTAACGGCTAATGGTTGAAAATATTAGTAAACAACCTTTACTCGTGTGCACTAGCGAGTGAAAAAAACAATGTTTTTTTTATATTATCGTTTGTTAAACGGTTAGCGGTAAACGATCTTTACTCCTGTGAAAAAAAACATTGTTTTTTTTACTACCGTTTACAGCCGTTAACCGCTTAACCGTTTAGCGATATGCTAACACCTCTTGCCAACGTTGCTTTATCCGGTGCGGGCTTCCATTCCAGCACCTTCGGACCGCAAAATCCATCAGTTGTTCGAACTATTATATCCCTGCACCCGTTGACACTTCAGCTTTGCAACCTGTCTTGCTATGTCAGTTGCTTTTTTTTTAAATATTTATAAACAGACGCTGCTTATACTCTTCTTCTTCAATGGATGATTTCTGATTTGATCACGTATATAATCACTTAATTCATCACTTAAATCGCAATATTGTCATAATATAATCAGGGAAATCACATCAGTGGGTAATTTATGCGTCGATCAACGCGCTGAGCTGAGACACCCTCCTTTATCAAACAATTTGTATTCACAACGCTTCTCTGGATTATAATACCTTTATAAACAGAGCCTCTATAAACTTGGGCTATGAAGAACACTCTTGAACTTAAATGTGGGGAAGGCTCTATGTAGATACCCTATACAAGTATCTAATTCATTAATGAATTTAGATTAATACTCGCTGATGCCCGCCACTTTGTCCACGTGGATTGAGCGTGTCTCTGATGCGATGCGATGATCTTTGTGCCAAATTTTATCCAGCTCCGTTTAGCCGGTCTGGCGTGATTGAGTAACAAATACCCAGCCATTCATCTATCCATCCAAACTTTCGCATTTATTGACCGAGCGAAGCGAAGGTCTCCGAGTCTACTTGAGTGAATTTGCACTTGTCCGTCCGTCCGTCCGTCTGTCAGAGCCTTTTATAACTTCTGAATTACTGAACGTAATGACTTTAAACTTAAATATAATATTTATGTAAACCAATGGCCTCCAGGCGGATATGGCTTAAAAAGTTATAAAAATCTTTATGTCAGGGGGGCTCTCGTGGAAGCGAATGCGAAGTAAAATATTTTTTATAGCGTTACATATGGTTGCGGTATATCATTTTAAAGATAATTAAGAATAGAGTACAATTTTTTTTTAATATTTCCTCTTAAATTGACGAAATGGGGGGCTTTCAAAGTGGAGATTTTCTAACGTCCAAAGTTGACCTCAGAACTCTCAATTTTCTGAAAGGCTGAGCCTGTACTTGAACAACAAATAAGATAAATATTATGAGGAAACGAAATTATTTAATTTTTAATGAGCTTCGGTATTTTTAACAGAACTTCACATTGATGTCAATAAATGGCGCTCTGTAAAAGTTTATTCGTTTCTCCAATAACTCCTTAGTTCTTTTGCGTCTAATGTTAAAATTTAACTATTATTATTTTAAATAAGTATATTTAAAACTATCTTACGGATACCGCGAGGTCTGTTCGGGGCGAACCACTAGTAATATTAGTATAGTTTTTTTTATTCTACTACAATTTAGGCGTTCCTGTGATCTCCTCTTGTGGTAGGATGCATAAAATGGTAGCTGGCTATTTTAACCTTTTATGTGTAAGAATTCGGTCATACTCCTATAAATGGAGCAGTTATTTTCTCGAAATTTTTTGCTACGGGACCCTAATCGAAGCAAAATTGCAATATTTTAAATGAATGACATTTCATTACAGTATAAGCAAATATTAATTCAGAGTCATCAAAGAATTCGCTCATCGCCATTCAATTCGCATTCACAAAAGACAAAACTTTACCTTCCCCTTTGTTAAAATTAAATGCTTTCAAAAAGAAATTGCTATAAAAAGTCCGTCTTTCAGAAGAGTATTCGGAAGTGCTCGTGATTATTTTCCTTGTTTATTTGTTTGCTATATTGTTTTTTTTTCTCTTACAAAAAGAAAATCAAACCTGAATAATTTTGTTAGCTGAAATTTTATTGTAGAATGATACAAACAAAAGCTTCTTTATTATGACAAATTGACCATCTAAAGTAAATAAGAAGGGCAGTGGCGGACATATTACACCCATACCTCTTATTGGGTTCTACCTTAAGATGTAGCCCCACCTGAGATGCACGTATCGGTGCGACACGTAGCGGCAAATATTATTTGTATGAAATTGTATGGGGCCGCGTCGCGCAGTACATCTGCTTGCCGCCTCGCTTTGGTGCACCAAGCCCCATAGAAAATCATACAAATAATATTTGCCGCTACTTTCGTACTTTATATGCCAAGATTTGTTGCATAACGATCCAGTACCATAATATCGCATACTTACGTACTCCAATTCCATCATACGCACCGACAGTGTCATAAAAACTCAATTAAAAAAAACTATACATAATTATGTAGGTACATCGATCAGAAAATTAAATAACGTGCGTTATTTTACGTGGCAAGATGAAAATAGTCCTAAATTATAATATTCAGGCAAATGTACAAGCTGGATTAATGTTGAGTCTATTTCTGTATGAGATAGCAATTTGTAATCGTAGCTGCATTCTCAAGATGAAGTGACAATTCACTTTCTCGGCAGCACTGCATAGTGCATATTAACACAATATTTCGTCGTCGTCTAGACTAGCAGACAACAAAATATTCCCTTCTGCCAATGAGCTCGAATAAACGCCTCCACCGAATAAGGTTTCTGTCTATTGCCTTTGCTTTTTTATCGGAACCAGACGTTCAATAAACTTCAAAGTTATCGAGTGATAGAATAATTTTGATGCGGTAAAAAAGCACTGACAACAGTCATAAGATGTCTTTCATGTACCTACTTACTGTACTTTCGTTTGAGATAAGGAAATTATCTCTGCTTTCGTACAATGCGGGAAGCAAAAAATCTAAATTTTATACCCATAGACCCACGGTTGCACGATTAAACCTTCAACAGTATTTCCCAAGAAATCTTAAACATATAAATATAATCTAATATATTACATAATCCTTACAATATTATAAATGCGAAAGTGTGAAGAGTAAGTAACAGTAGGTTTACTTACTCTCTAAAGTTTACCCTTAAATGTAAGTTTTAAATTGATTAAGACTTTTAGCTGAAGCCTGAACCTATAAACTTAAAGGTCTATACTAGGGTAGCAGCCGGCTCTTTCCAAATTAAGCCCCATTCACAGTAATATTAATGAATAGGTAAGTTTCTAGATTTTTGTAGACTAGTTTCATTCAAGTATTTTCTTAATTCTGACTAAACTAAAAGTTAAAAGGTTCAGGATTCTTGCGTTGAGGTGAATCTATACGCGACTTCATTCACCAATGGATCACTGCAACCGAAGAATTGGTGATCAATCATTCACACGGGGGAAAGTTTCCTTCAGGGCAAAAGTGAAAACACCTTCTAGGCGAGCGTGTTCCAACCTAGACCTTCATCATTGTTTTCCACTAAGCATATTTGTCGTCTAGCAAGCATATCTTGCGATAAAAATAAAAAATGGCAATCTCGCACTGGAATGCTTAACTTTGCAGCTTTGATAGATCCTCCAATTTGTGGACGGATGACGTCAAACAGAGAGCCGCTGGAGCCGAGAGAGCGTGCCGCGGACTTGAGGTACCGTACCTCAAGTCCGCGGCACGCAGAAGTCCTTGCAAAATGCCTAGGATATTGAATAGAAGCAGGCGTTACTTTGCGGAAGTCCATGATAGTGAATGAACTAGAAGTTTAATTCGCTATAATCCGCTACAGTAGACAAATCTGTGTGGTACAGTGCGTGTCTTTCACCTGCAACATGCGACACCCACCACCCAGCAATTCGCACAGGCACAACACCACACCACACAAATCCTCCAAATCACTCTCAACGTACGTTTCACTCCGACACCGGAGCATCCTCAGGAGATGTTGACTCGACAATGCACGATTGTGAAGTGACTATCGTATCGCAAGTTCCGGCTTATATACCTTTTTTGGCATGGCTCATACTGAAGCCCCGCCCCCTCCCCCATTACTGTATAAATTGAGTAAAGGTGAAATAATAAACATGAGTTCAAAATTTATCGCAAGCCTACATTTACTGACACAACTATACCCGCATCGTCTTGTCATCCTTGGCAACATAAACTCGCAGCATTCCATAGCTATGTACACAGGTTATTATCCATTCCACTGTCAAAAGAGGACTATAGGAAAGAATTAGAGGTTATATACCAAATTGCGCATTCAAATGGATACAATCAGAATATTGTTAATAATATAATTAAAAAACAGCAGTCAGCACAAATTAGAAAAGATCTTTACATGGCTACATCGGATAAAATTAGTAAATATAAAGCCAGTTTGACGTATTTTGGACCTATATCTGAGCGCATTGCAAAGACGCTCAGATCACATGATGTGCATGTCGCGTTCCGGACAAATAATACACTTCGGAGGATTTGCAATGGAAAAGATAAATTAAAGAATCATCAAAAATCGGGTGTTTATAAGCTTGAGTGTCCTGAATGTGGTGCCACATATGTTGGTCAAACTGGACGCAATTTTGAGATGCGCTATAAGGAACATATGTCTGCTTATAGGAACGATCAACCACAAAGGTCCCACTTCGCTAAACATCTTTTGGACAGTGGACATGAGGTGGGCAATAACCATTCATATAAAATCCTGCATAAATGTAATAAAGGGTTACGAATGTGCGTTTGGGAGCAATTAGAAATAATTAAACACAATAATAAAGGATTTGAGTTGCTAAATGAACAAATAAACGTATCAAATTCACCTTTACTCAATTTATACAGTAATGGGGGAGGGGGCGGGGCTTCAGTATGAGCCATGCCAAAAAGGTATATAAGCCGGAACTTGCGATACGATAGTCACTTCACAATCGTGCATTGTCGAGTCAACATCTCCTGAGGATGCTCCGGTGTCGGAGTGAAACGTACGTTGAGAGTGATTTGGAGGATTTGTGTGGTGTGGTGTTGTGCCTGTGCGAATTGCTGGGTGGTGGGTGTCGCATGTTGCAGGTGAAAGACACGCACTGTACCACACAGATTTGTCTACTGTAGCGGATTATAGCGAATTAAACTTCTAGTTCATTCACTAAAATGCCTAGTATCAATAAATAGAATAGACGCTCGATTGCCTATGTAGTTTGTCACTAGTTATTTTCAGCAACCTCAAATTTCAAGGCATCAATTAATATTATGCGACAAAATTAAGTTGACGGAACGACACGGGCAATTTGACCAACAATGGGACCAGCAGTATCCATACTAATATGATAAATGTGAAAGTGTGTCTGTCTGTCCGTCTGCTACGCTTTCACGGTCCACCTATTAAACCGATTTTGATGAATTTTGGTACAGGGATAGGTTGTATCCCAAGGAAGGACATAGGCTACTTTTTATCCCGGAAAAGTTAAGAGTTATCGTGGGCATCATCTATATGTTTCGTTTTAGTCACACTGATGCAAATAGACAAAAAATTAATGAGATATTGATGTAAGTACATCAGTTTTTATTTTAGTCCGGGATCCATTTATTAAATAATATATTCCTACATCCATGGAAAACAACGAACAGTTTTTAACAATTCAATGCGAATCAAGCACAATAAATACGTAAAAAAAAAAGCTTTAAAGAATATGAACGAGCCCTAACTCCATCCCTTCAATCTCAGGATATCAAGCAGAACGTGACACTTTGCTCGAGGCTAACTTGTTTAAGTCAAAGACGGTCGCATTAACCACAACAAAGTAATCTTCGACATCGATCATTCACAAAGAGCCATGATCCCTTTTAGTTCGTGTGCGAAAAGGATCAAGAGGAAAGTGTCAGCTTGTTCCATCGACGTTGTGTTTGACTATTTTCAAAGAACTCCCTGAACTACCTCGACGAAAATTGATTAAAATTAGTTTTTACTATTAGATTTCATAAAGTACTCGTTAATGAAACAAACTGAAAAAGACAATTTTTGTAATATGTTTCCATTTATCGTGAGAATCATTGGAAACCAGTGTAGGTAGCCTTAATTGCGCCATCGATACATTTAATAATCTAAAAAAAAAGATACGCGCCGAATTGAAAACCTCCTCCTTTTGCATAGCATTTTGAGCTGTTAAAGTCACAGATTTATAAAGAGTCAATCTTCTACGTTTTGCCATTAACAATGTAACCTTCGATGGATGTAAAATTACTGACTTGTGCCAACCACTTTGCTAGCGCTCCGTTGTAGCGTTGTTGTAGCGCGCTGGAAAGGACATTGACCAAATTCGCCTAAGAATCAAGATTACAATTGGATAAAGATGGTATTTATTTATTCAAGCAGATTGATTGTGAAAGTTGAAATAACCTCAAAATTGAAAATAATATTTTTGACAATAAGTCATTTCTCAGCAAGTGTCCGTTGTTTTAATCTGCTCTCTAGTATAAAAAGGTATTTATTTGAACCCAGTAATCAATGTTTTATGACTGTTGGTTCTCAGGCGAACTTTATATGGGGACGGAACAATGTCCTTCATCGTCCAACCTTTTTTTGAAGTGAAAACTTCTTTAGGCGCGTTTAGCACTTTTTGGTAGGGGGCTAAAATGTGAATACGGGAGATCGACACCATTCTGCTAGTACATTCGAAATTAAACATATATACCTTAGTTTTAAGGTTTATATTAATATGTGCTGTGTAACCGTGGCCGACACCTTTTATTACGAAGACAAAAGGTCTAAAATATAGATAAATATAGTGCATTCGTAATTAAACTTGAATACCTTAGTTATAAGGTTTATATTCGTAAATTTTTCTTTGTTTCTTTTTTATTAAAAAAATTAATATTCGTTTTCACTTCTATCGGCAGATCCTGTGACTGTCACTTTTTTTAAGTTTCCCACTGCCCTGTTACACCTTGTTTCCGTTTTCTGTGGTTCACACTAAAAGTCTATGTCACTCAAAGTTCCTTATGTATCTATACTTTTCTAAAAACGATGAAATGAAGAACATTTAAGAAAAGAGTATGGTGATAATAATAATTTATCCCCTATTTTCGCCTATTCCTGAGTCCCTAATAGTCTCAGAAATAGGAGACCAAATGCCGATTATGTCACCCCATATTAAATTGTAACTAAAATTAGATGTTTTAGTAGAAAAGGTTCCTTACAACCGTTACTTGTAAAAACTCGCACGTCCCCAACAATTTAATAAAATATTCAAGCACGCGCGTTCGGTGAGACAGCATTCTTAGCGGAATTCCCACATCACAGCTCATATTAAAGTAGAACCTTCGGGCACCGTGAAATTTAAATTCCTGACTAAGTCTATACTAATATTATAAACTAGCTGATGCCTGCGACTTCGTCCGCGTGGATTAAGGTTTTTTGGTTCCCGCGGGAACTCCTTTATTCTCCGGGATAAAAAGTAGCCTATGTGTTATTCCAGACTATCTCTGTGTCAAATTTCGTTTCGATCCGTTCAGGCGTCCAAACGTTCGCATCTATTGCTGACCCCTTCACGTAGTCTATGTTGTCGCGTAGACAATTTTGTCATTTTCTATGGCGTCGCTTCTGTCGCTCACCTACGACAACGGTTTAGACTGCAACATCAAATGCAACTACAAGCGAGATCGCAATCAAGGACTAAATAATAAATTATGTTAGAATTCTAAAAAGTAATGATAATTATTACACACTGCGTAAGGTCATAGAAATTACAACCTCAATGGTTAGAGAGAGTGGAATTATTTAAAAGGGGTTACCTGTCGGATACCTGAAGAACTTGGCACAATTATATTTCAACGAGCGCATTAAAATTGGATCTATCTTTTGCGCTTTGTGCCGTTGAACTATTTCGACTTTTACCGCAGAATAGGTAATAGTACAGTTGTACTATTACGCCAACACTGTTTGCAGATACTTGATATATCAGGGCGTGGATTCTTCAATAAAAGAGAAATCTTCTTGGATTACCACTCACAATATATTTCTTAGATAGTTACAGTTACACACGTTACATGGCTTGGAGCAAAGAGTATAATAAATATCTTGGAGATACAAACAGAGATGTCAGACGACAAAGTGTCAAACGTCAACTGTCACAACTGACAGCTAAATAATAATGACCACAGACTTAATATACTAATACATAATATTGTATAGAGGTAAAGTTTGTGAGTTTGTGACGTTGTATGGGGTAATCTCTGGATTTACTGAACCGATTTTGAAAATTCTGGTAAGTAGCAATAGAAAGCTATATTATTTGTGAGTTTCATAGGCTACAGGCATTAACTCAAAAAATTAGGGAGTTCCCGTGGGAATTTAAATTTCACGCGGACGAAGTCGCGGGCATCTACTAGTGGTTTCTATGTTTAAAAACTCAACAATACTCGCTATTTACTCCGCAGATAACTAATGGGCGTGGCTGTTTGCGTTTGGTCGAAACGGGCGGGCGCTCTAATGCATCATACTGCTATCTAGCTACCCCAGACTTAGCTTTAACAATGCGGTTAAAATATTCCCGCTAATAAATTTGCACTCATTTGAAATTTTGTACCGAAGTTATGTGTTTTCAGGCGGTTCTATGTCGTAAGTGGTACTGCTTAGTGTCTGTTATATAGTGTAACTGGTAGGGTAGAGAACTTAGGCCGCATCATCACTTTCTATCAGGTGTGATTGTGCCGTTAATAAATTAAAAAAAGGGTAATATATCTAGATAAAAAGTAATTAATAAATTTGGCCATCCAAAGGAGATGAGGATTTATGGATTTAAGATTTTAATTAAGATTTTTTATTTTATTTTATACCTAAGTTTTAATGACTTTTATTAAGGAAAATGCAAAATATTTGAAATGAATTGAAATTAAAGTACAAAAAAAATACATACAAAAGGAAATCAAATTAAACGCCTACAACATGACTTCGTGCATTTTCCTCGACGCGTCGTCCTCTTAAATTACTCAATCTAGCTCATACGAGACACGTTACGTGTCACGGGGACAGACAGTCACGTCACGCCACTTGAGAGATACATCTTACAAATTCAATACACTCTCGGAGATAGGGACATCTAAAATATCCATTTATATTTTATGTTATGTCTATGCGTTGCCCTTCCCGTCGGAGAATTCTTAAAAACTGTATAGAAATGGTACCCGCTGTATTTAATATTGGAAAGTGTTACTGATGTCACTTTGCAATCAATGCAATAAATTATAAGAAATCCGAGACAAAATTAGCAGTTACAGAGAAAATAACATTACTGTATCCCTATATTGTAAAATAATCCCCACATTGTAAATGCGAAAGAGAGTCTGCCTGTCCGACTATCTGTCTGTCTGTTAAGCTTTCACGGCCCATTTTTTAAGCTGATATTGATGCAATTAGCTACAGGGATAGGTGGATATCCCGGGAACGGACATAGGTACTTTTCATCCCAGAAAAGTAGGAAGTTCTCGAGGGAAAATAAAGACTTAATCCATACCGCCGAAGTCGCGGGTATCATATAGTTTCAAATACATTACATTAGACAGGTATATTGGTCTGCTTAGCTTAATGTAATATAGGTAGTTACTAGGTGCTTTGTGGTAAAATTAGATGTTACTCGAAGCTTCCAAATATCCAGAGAAGTCGAAATGCATCGCATTGGCTTAAACGAAGACCACATGATAGATGAATGGGACATCTATTAGAAGCGAACTAGATTTTCAGGCGGCTTAAATGACATCGCTCGCAAATACGCTACTCTCATTTTAATGCACCTAGCCTAAAACATGGACATTATTAATTAAAAAGGATAGCTACAGTGTTACAATCGCAATCACCTATTATTTGTCAATACTCTTAGGTTATTTACCACATAAATTATCTTTGCAAAAATACCATAATATCAGCCAATTATATCATAGAGCGAATCAAAACAATTGAGACCGTATCAATGATTGATGCAGGTTTTTTTACAAAATAAGCCGAGAAAGCGATAACTTGCTGACTGTGCTTGGATAACTGCCTCGCGTCTAGTGGTTGGCGTGCTCAACCGTGGAGGACGAGGTCCTAAGTTCGATTCTTGGATCGGGCCTTTTTTAAGTACCTAAGTTGCCTAGAAGAGATCGCTATTTAAGTGATAAGGTCGCCTTGTGCATATCACTTAGATTATTATTTTTGTTGTAGGTAGGTTGTAGTACATTTTACTTTACTTTAAGTAGGAGTTTTTTAGGAGTTAGAAAGCAGGCAGTGTTTCAACTAGTAAAGCAGTCGAGATTGTCACCTGATCTCTCTCCGTTGAGATTTCTCTCCGTCTGTCTGTTGTATCTGATTTCCCAAAATATCGGACGATGAGAATAAGGAAATAGAGAGTGCGCGTGTGTTTGTGTACACGCTTGTCCTACACTGATGGCTAAGCTCTATGGAGATTGGTCACCGCGGCCGAAACTTGGTCGGGAGGACATTATTATTATTAGTAGCTTGGGTTTCTGATAGAAATTAGAATGTGTGTTAAATTAAACGTCTGTTTGTTTTGTACCTACGTAACGTTTAATTAACCGCCATCACTCCACCGTCCTTGATAAACGACTGTTCAGTTTTCACTTCATGACATGTTCACGATTTTGCGCCGCGATTACAAAGACATTCATTTTCATTAGGTGTTAGATTTAGGTAATTTATACTTAGGTATCTATATACATAGAGGATAATTTTATTTTAATACTAGGTATTGCTGACGACTTCATCCGCGTGGATGTATGTGTTTTTAATATCGAGGCAGCTCTCTAGTTTTCCAGGAAATAAACGTAAAGTAGCTATTTCACTCTTAAGGTAGCTTTAATTATTATATTCATAATAGAAAATTACTTCGATCCGTTACTGCGTTGCCACTCCAGCGTTTATGTTGCGTGCATTGACTCGATTTAAGGCCAAACCAACAAACTTACACACTTTCGCATATAAAATATTCTCCGGTTTTTTCAAGATGTGGATGATAATTATATTCCCCAAGTACCAGCTTGATGCATTGCATTCGGTGGATCGTTGCACCATGAGACTTATTGGTAACAAAGCGCTGGTCAGTACGAAGCCGCAAAGCTTAGAACATCGGCGCAAAGTTGCCTGCCTGTCGGTATTCTACAGGATATATTTCGGAAAGCGTGCTCAAGGACTATTCGATCTGGTTCCTCCGTCACCTTTTTATTATCGAACCGCAAGGCATCGACAAGGTCTGCACCCTTATGCAGTCGAAATTCCGCGGGCTCGTACGAAGCGATTTGCTTCCTCGTTTCTAATTAAAACCGCTAGGATATGGAATGCCCTTCCAGCTTCCGTTTTCCCCTCTTCTTTTAATATATGTACCTTCAAATCAAGAGTGAATAGGCATCTTCAAGGCAAGCGCGCTCCACCTTAGGCTGCATCACCACTTGCAAGCAAGTCTGATTGCAGCCAAGCGCAGGCCTATATAATTAAAAAAAAAAACAATTTCTGTGTACGCAGATCTTAGCTAAGATAAGCAATAACTGGAAATTACTCATATCTAATTAACCATCTTTTATATCAGCTTGAGATAGCAAAAGTACCTATACAAATGAGCTTTTTGTAACAGAATATGTATGCTTATAATATGGGGCATGCTAATACTAATATAATATTATGTTATTCCAAGAAAAGCTTATCTTTCAATCAGATTTAATGTAGCGTGGTAACCAGGAATGAATCTCTCATGTTTTCTGAGAAAAATTAAAAATAATCCCCTAAATTATTTCGCATACACGCGCAGGGGTAAGGTTTATTTAATAAAATAGGGGAGAACCACTTGTTCAGAATATCTGGCGTTTCAAACGTCGATATATTCTGACGCCATTAGACGAAGCACGCGGTGGAATAATTTAATTGGTTTATTTATCCCATAACCAATTAGGCTCAGTCCAAATATTTCGTATCAGATTTAATAAAATTGATCCGATGGTTTTAATTTTACGCCTGTGCCGAAGTGAAAATATTCTGATGAGATTTCGCGATTTATACAAGCAGTTTGGAAGCATACTATATTTTTTTATTACTATTTAGGCTAAAAGCTCTGTGCTCTGAGTGCAAAAATACAACGTCATGAAATTTGCGTTAATCTTTTATTTTTAAAAGGAACGGGAAATCTCTGGTTTCCTTCCCGTTCAATACCTACCTATATTTTATGGACAGTGAAAGGCAAATTTTATACTAGATTAATAATATGGGTGTAGTAGCCACGTCGATGTATAATTTTGTACCCATCTGAGATATATTATAATGGATGCGAGAAAACTTTTTGGACACTTACTGAATCTCAAAATCTAAAACCTATCTTTTCCAATTTATTCGAGAGGCTTTAGGGCCTATTTCTCATTGTGAAAGTAACGTTTAACTGACGAATTAATTAATGCTCTAGCCAAAGAGTTAAATTGTTTTGACAGGTTATATAGGTTTAGGAATTCTGATGTTGTTATTTAACGAGAATCTCATTAAAATTACCTAAGGAATATTTTAGTCGTAAATTTTTTTATTGAATTTTTTTACTAACAAAAATTATCTAATTATAGTTGCATAGTTAACTTACCTCTTCGACCGCTCTGAAATTAAAAATATCAACTTTGTGTAGTATCTTGAAGGTACACCGCGCTCATCATAAAATAGAGGCAAAACCAGGTCAAAGGAAACTATAGTTTTCACGCTCTTAAAGTAATTTCTTCATAATACTACCAGTTCCGGTATGTAACGAGATCGGTAAGCGAACACTCGCTGGAAAAGGCTCGTTAACTTTTCAATTTTCTGTGCTAAAGTGATTAAATAGAGCAATTCATGTCTGTACATTACTAGACCGACGTTTAGTTCGAGGGCAACAATCCCTACTAATAATATTAATGTGAAAGCCCGGCTGAGTTTGTTGTGGGCTCTTCTCAGACAAGGGCGCGTTTGGAACCCTCGTAGCTTTAGTTTTATGATAGACGTCAATAAGTGTACAGCGTAACTAATTTGAATAAATTAATATTGATTGATTGAAATTGGTCCATCTGTTCGACCGATTTTTACGAAATTTGATTCAGTGATAGGTCTGCATCCCGAGAAAGAACATTTATTACAGGACAAGAGGTCCCAAGGGATTTCTCACGCAGCTGAAGTTGCGAGCGTCATGTAGTATTTGATTCGTTAAGTAGATTTTAGAACGGCAAAATAAGCTCCAAATCGTGGACCCAAAAATATACTTTTTTCTCTGGCGAACAACAAGTCCTACTACATGACTTGCATTTATGTATTAGAGTAGCGCGCACTAGCGAGACAGGACGAAATTTCGTTCTCCTTCGACGCAGATCTTTTGCGCATTCGTTTCGTGTCCAATCCCTAGTGTATTTTCCCTGAAATAATACTTTTAACTTTCTCATTTCCAAACCCATTTTCTCTTCAATTATGATTGATTAAACATTCAGTTTAAGGAGCTGATGAGATAAAGTCGTTACACGTTCCATAGATTCAGGATATTCTTTAAATTCTAGGAATAGGGCACTCAGCTAGATAAAAGTCAGTGTTGCATGGTCTCAAAATACACAGCTTTTCGTTACACAAACTCAATTTGAATTTCGCTCATACAGCGCTCTACCTTTATACCTATATGGTTAACGTTCGGCTATGCATAGTTCATGCTGCGTCAGCGATATCTTGTTTTGGAACCAAGATTGCACTAAAGGTCTATCCCCAATAGAGATCGCGCGTCACTTAAGTGGCCTAGTCCTCATTCATAGAATATTTGCCGCTAAACGTGCCGCGCCGCTGCGCGCATCTATAGTGGGGCTAGAACTTTACAATTTAAAATATACTAACGACCTGTTACTAAAAGTCATAAAGAAGGTGTTAATAATTTTTATAACTGTTATTTAATATAAGTAAATAATCAATTAAACAAATAAACTAAGAGTGTATTTAGGTACACAGACTACAAAAAAGACTATTTGCATACTTTTTTTTCAAAAACTTTATACAAAGTTGCACGAGGACCCCGCGGGAGCCGACTGGTTTCGAAACAAACTTTCGCTTGTTTCGAAACGTCAGTCGGCAGTAGGAACAGTTTTAATTTAAAAAATTTCCTACTGCCCTTTTTTACCCTTTGTAGTAAAACCGAAACAAAAAAAATTTTAAATTAACCAATTCGATTTTATAACATAAAACATAACAAGAACAAGAACTAAATTAAGAAAACTTATTTTGATTTCATCGGAAACACCGTGGTAACTCTTTGATTTCCGAAACAAAAAATCCCCCAGGATGCAACATATACTGAATTTCATCAAAATCGGTTCGACAGATGACCGTGGATGGGCTAGGCTACAGACATGTTACAGTTAGACGGACAGACAGGCGGATGCACTTGCCATATAATTTTATCGTTAAAAATAGTTAAAAGAATATTCTTCTTTCCGCTAACGCAAGAACAGATAACAACAACGAATTTAAAACAGGCAATAAATTTTATATCCCTGACTTTACAGAACTTTCGAACTTCTAGAAAACTTTCTTTGTATGCATCATAAAGTTCCCGCAAACACAATTCTGTGGCAAACAAACATTTATTCAGGGAATTATTTGATATAAAGTTTTTAAAAATACATCAAGTTATAGTTCAAGTCAAGTTCGTAGAGAAACACTATAGTGGGAATCCTATCTCAGACGACTGAAAATAATCATGACAATCATACTTTAATATTATAAATGCGAAATAGTGTTTCTTTCTCAGTTTGTCCCCCAATCGCGCCGCAACGGAGCAGAACCGCCGTCACAAATTTGCACTTGGCTTACGATATTATACGAAGAGTATGAAATACTAATTATTAGAAGTCCATTTACGGTATATTAAGATGAATACGGTCAATAACGCAGGTACTTCTACTATGCAGAGATAGTATGACAGATTCCAGCGACCAATTTTTAAAGTAATAGCAACGTACCATTACCTATTCTGTGGTCATAGCATAACTTCCAGCCAGTTATTTGCGATCCTCAGAGATTAATTTTTTGTGAAGGATAAGTTAAACATAATATTCATTTTGAGACTAGCGAATGCCCGCGACTTTGTCTGCGTGGTTTGAGGTTTTTTGGTTCCCGCGGGAACTCTTTAATTTTCCGGGATAAAAGCTATGTCCCATTCCAGACTATAATCTCTGTGCCAAATTTCAGCCAGATCCGTTCAGCCGTTGGGGCGTGATGGAGTAACAAACATCCATACATCCATCCAAACTTTCGCATTTATAATAATAAGTAAAATTTCAAAGGTGAGCGGCTAGAAACCGAAAAAGAGAAAGTATTATAATTTTGCCCTAAAACTATGAATGCTTTCTTATTATTTATATCTAAGTTCATATTTTTTTATGTATTTTTCATATTTTGGTTAATGGCCTTTCGTAGTGCTACAACAGCCCCATGCTTTTATTTCATGTCATTGATTGTGAATCATCCAAAAATTATATTCATCACAAATTTTGCTGTTTTAATAAATAGGTATCTAAGCATATAAAATTATTCATTCCCAAACAAGAGAACGCTATTAAGTTTGCCAAAGTCTTTGATCCTGTTAAATTTATATTAAACGCAGCGCTAATACTGTGCTCGATTGTGAAGTCACGAAACTCACGTAAGAACTTTAATAATAACGTCTTGGGATTATGGAAATATCTCATAGACAGCCTTTATATTTCTACTTTATACTTAGGTACTCCGTTAGCATAGCAGTAGCTTCACCTATACTAGTGGCTCGCCCCGAACTGAGACCTCGCGGTATCCATAAGATTTAAACTGTATATTGTAAAAGTTAACTTTTAACATTAGACGCAAAAGAGCTAAAGAGTTAATGGGGAAACGAATAAACTTTTACAGAGCGCCATCTATTGACATTATTGTGAAGTTATGTTAAAAATCTGGAGCTCATTAAAAATTAAATAATTTCGTTTCCTTATAATATTTATCTTATTTTAGTATTTGTTGTTCAAGTACCTACAGGATATAATTCAAATAATTGATCAAGTTTCAGGCTCAGCCTTTCAGAAAATTGAGAGTTCTGAGGTCAACTTTGGCCGTTAGAAAATCGCCACTTCGAAAGCCCCCCATTTCTTAAATTTTCCGGGAAAAATTAAAAAAATATATTTTTGGACTCTATTCCTAATTATCTTTAAAATGATATACCGCAACCCTATGTAACGCTATAAAAAATATTTTACTTCGCATTCGCTTCTATGAGAGCCCCCCCGAAATAAAGATTTTTTTATAACTTTTTAAACCATATTCGGCTGGAGACCATCGGTTTACATATTATATTTAAATTTGAAGTAATTACGCTCAGTAATTCAGAAGTTATAAGGCTCTGACAGACGGACGGGCGGACGGACGGACAAGTGCAAATTCACTCAAATAGACTCCGAGACCTTCGCTTCGCTCGGTCAAAAATAGTTCAAATCTTTATAATTTTCTTGAATCAGGCATGATTGCCTGAATGAATAAATGAATGAATGATTGAATGAAAAGGCATATTCTAGGCAAGCATGCTGTACTATAGGCTGCACGGCGTGCGTTCTACATACCTACCGTGACTATAGTAGGTGCAGCCTATGTTGCATCACTTTAACTCACCACTTGCAATTAGGTCTGATTTCAGCCTAACGCTGCCTATTTAAAAAATACCTAGATAGTGCCCATTTGTTAACTATGAAAGAAAGCCAAAAAGGTGCATTGAAACATTTTTGAAGAACTGCCACAACTTAAAAAATTCAAATAAATTAATAAAAAGAACTTAAAATCCATAAAAAAGTCACAAGATAAGTCTAGATACCTACATACTTAGTATTTTATTAACAGTTGATTGATATAACATTTGATAAATACTTTTTGAAACTGGCAAAGCTCTGGAAAGTAGAATAACTTTCACTGGAAACAGAATCTAACAATCCGGAGGTAATAAAGTTTTACTGGGAATTTCGCTGGAAAGGAATATTTTTCGCAGCTTCGTTATTTGCCAACTAAACTCAACTATAGCCCTTACGTCCAGAGGATGTGACATTGTGATGGCCAATGAAAAAGTTTTAACGTTCCAATATGATTTAGTTAAAGTGCCAATCGACTTTATTTTTGTCCGATTTGATCTTTATATCACAGAATTGATTATTAAGGCGCTGTGCCAAAATGGTAAAAGGGGAACTTTGTACTACTAAGGGACAGTTGATGGAAAGCATTAGCTATCGTAACTTACGTTGGTTAAAATGAAAAGATAGAATTTTTACATCAGTCTGTTAATTTGCTAGTGAGAATCAACTCTTTCTTCGACTAACGTTCGTTAGCGCCATATTTAAGGGGAGCCTAAGTTTTTAAGCGACCTATGTTTCTTACGCGTTTTTAATAAGAAGGAACTAGTTGAGTTGAATTATTGCTGGTATTGGTATTGGTTTTTATTGCTTTCTTCCTTTACACGAGTGAAGATTAACGTCTGATTTTCCTTTAGGTATATAAGTGCATAGAAACTTTGGAAGTCTATAAAATTTGTTACGCGCAATTTTTTGTCTTAGGTGACTTCGTAGTTTTTTCCGTTTGGTTTCATTGCTAAGTACGTACGTACCAGTAATATTATGTTAAATAATATATGATGAAGTATCATTAAAAATAATAATATTATTAAGTGGACCGATATACATTATTGAGTGGACCAACTCGACAGCAACGTTTTTTTATTTGTTATTAATGTGGATATCACGTCATACAATTTTCCTACGAGAAGTATACCTACGGTACTTACTTTAACTTGCAGAACCAGGATAACGGTGCAACCAATTTTTTTACGAAGACGGAGACGAGGTAAAATGTAAAAATATGTATCTAACGGTAGTTTCGAATAGGTGGACACAAGTACGGCAGCCATAGACCACACCGTGTTTTAATTAAACTCAGGCATTGCTAGGCTGTTAACACAATGAAAGACAACACATTACCACACCATCATCCCCTCGCGACCCCTTACGGCTTCGTGGTAATTACCATTAGTATTGTATCCCCCGCAATACGCACCCACACAATAATGCTGTCCAAAGAATAGGTTTTCCTTGGGAAAATTAGGGTCTTATTCAATATGGCCTCTTTGTGTCCCGAAAGGCGAACCCTCTTGGCATTAAGCTATAAGACTTGTAAGTAAATAGTTCCCAGTAATTATATACAAGTTAGTAGTGTTAGCAAGGTCCTGAAATTGTGGTAGTTAGTTCAAAGGTCCACCAAAAGGGCCCATGTACAGAACTTGATAAAATAGGCCACAAATGTAAAATATTTTGCGCTGCACTATTTCAAGGAGCCCGCCTTTGTTGTTTCCAATTTCTAAATTCAAAATATACTGCGGATTGACATCCTTAATCTTACTTAATAAAGACATGGATAGCGACATAGAAAACTAATTCTTATCACGTGAAAAGGTAGTAGGTAGGTCTTAAATATAACGTATTGTTGTTTCTTCACTATTTTTGGAGTGGGTCTACTTAAATACCTAAAATATTTTTCTAGATATTTAAGTTAGTATTTATCGCCAATTTACAGAAAAGGTAACAAAAAACACGACTTTAAAACCGGTCCGGTTGAGGACTGTAGCCATCTCTGCCTCTATTAATATTGCATTTGTGTTGCCGTCCAGCAAAAATATTTGTATAATAACAGCGCTAGTTTTCTTTATAATTTCCCAGACATGGGTCATAAAACGGAGACGTGATACATCATACCCCAACAGCCTGAAGGTTACCGCATGATTTAGTTATGGTCTCATATCGAAAATGATACTTTTGTTCCAAATAAATCATATGCTCCCTAAGGAAAACCCGGAGAATCCGAGCGTGGAACATAAATTATGTAAAAATTACACATTTGGACATTGCGGGCGGTCAGTGGGTCGGCAATCACGAACTACATATTAAAATAACAGTGTAAGTACATAATATACTTATATGTATAAATACGTCTTCATAGGCTGTGATAATAATAGATCTCTGGCCAAGCAATGCCAGTACTACATAGCATGAAATTTACAATGAAAGGCGATTAGACTGAATCGATTAATTTCGTCAAACGTAGAAATTCACAATTTGATGCTTCATTGAGGTATGAATATTGAAACTGCATAAACACGTAAAGCGCAAGCTAAGTTCGACAATAACAAATAGATAGTAAGGTATCGTGATTCTCATCGCCGTCGCTGCAACAAAGGTACTCAAGCAAGCAATCAATCAATACTTATTTATTCAATTTAGGTACACTGTACACTTATTGGCGTCCGAAACTTATAAAACATGATGGTGATAATAATCAATTACGGTATTTTAAAAAAAACTACGAGGCTTCCAAACGCCGCGTCTTACTATACTGATAAGTATTCTCTGGCTGCAGCTAATACTCGTGGTCGACTGAAAATGCAGGATGGTCATTGTGAGCGTAGATAAAAAGCCATCAAGAATCACAAAAGATTGCTTAAAAGATTAATTTTTTATTTAAAGCGTTACAATAAAACTTATAACTATATAGCTAGCTAGCCTAATCTAATTTAGTACTATACAAATCATGCCCGCGTGGAATGGTGGTAATAATATACTATACTAGCTGATGCCCGCGACTACGTTCGCGTAGATTGAGGTTTTTTGGTTCCCGCGGGAACTCTTTTGTTTTCCGGGATAAAAAGTACCTAGCCTATGTGTTATTCCAGACTATAATCTATCTCTGTGCCAAATTTCATCCAAATCCGTTCAGCCGTTCTAGTGTGATTGAGTAACGAACATCCACCCATCCGCCCATGCGTCCATACATCCGTACATCCATCCATCCAAACTTTCGCATTTACAATATTAGTATAGATGCATGTTCGCGCTAAACAGCCAGGCTGAAAAGGGTTTCGCAAAAAGTAAGCCAGCCCTTTTGTCACTAGATGAGGCAATTAACCGCGGTGAAAGCAATTAAACGCGGTGAAAATATTATGTCTGGGCTATTATAATTGTCTACATACTTACACGTAATTTCGTGTTCGTATAAATTGTATTATAAATACTTCAGAATATCTAGGTTAAAGCACGTGACCTGGATGTTGTGAGTTTCTCTACTCCAGAAATAAAGTGTTTGCTGTCTTTTAATTAAAAATATCTTTTAATTATTATAAATAAAATTGCGGCTCATATTTTTTAATTGCAACATTTTTTGTTCAATCATATCTGTTTTTAACCAATGGACTTTGTTAATGAAACTCTTGGAAACATTTCATTTTCATTACATGGATTTTTTCAGATCATTAACCGACTTCCAAAAAAGGAGGAGGTTCTCAATTCAGCGCGTATTTTTTTTTAAATGTATGTCGGTGAATATCTCCGTGGTTTCTAAACCGATTTGAATTTTGTTTTTCAGTCCTTAGAAGAAGCTCTTGAGGTGGTCCCATAAAAAAAACTGAATACAAATCTTCAATCCTGACACTAAAAAGTGAAAAATAAAAATTCTATCCGAAAACCCGACTACCAAAGCCACTGTAAACTAAAAAAAAAATTGATTTCTACACACTATGTTGAAGTCGGGCGGGTAAAACAAAGATAGGCAAAGTTGACGCATCAGGCTCGCATTAATGGTTTCGAACATCTTGGCGTTATCCGATCAAAATCCGTATGTTAATTATAAAGTAACCAAAAGGTCGAAGAAACTATATAGGTATGGTGTAATTTAAATTAGACATGGTCCAGACTTACCCCCACGACGACTTTACCTAAGTATATGAAACGAGAGAGGAAAATCCACGGTATTTATAGGCAAGACTATAAAAAGAGTATTAAAAGCCACATTAATGGTTCTGAACTGTCATTAGTCGGGCGCGACGGGGAGAGATTGAAAATTTAACGGACGTCAAGTCCTCCATGCAGCCCTCGCTTCACAAGTTAATTAATGAACAAACTCATAAATAAAGCCCAACGATATGGTGGAGTGAGATCAATATGGATATCATACTTAATATTATAAATGCGAAAGCGTGTTTATTTGTCCTTCAATCACGCCGCAACGGAGAAACGGTTTGACGTGATTTTTTGCATGGGTATTTTTACTTGAGGACCTGGAGAATGACATAAGAATAAAAAAAACTTAAACCACGCGGGCGAACTCGCGGGCGTCAGCTAGTAGCCCTTATAAATGTATCAGATCATGGAGGCCGAATAGGCGCAGTGGTGAGCGTTGTGGTCTTATTGTAAGAGATCCGGGGGTCGATTCCTGGATTTCATAATTTATGTCTGGCAGTGGATTCGGCAGTGGCTAGTTACCACCCTACTGGCAACGACGAACGAAGTGATTAAGCGTTCCGGTACGATACCGTGTAAATAGAAACCGATAGGGGTATTGGTTTAATATAACTGCCGTACCCCTAACAAGTTAGCCCGCTACCATCTTAGAATGCATTATCAACAGATATCGCAGTCAAGAGCAAACCAGCCCCGTGTCTGTGTAAGGAAATCGTTATCGTTTGTCTAACGGATCGTACGACCTGTTTAAGGAGTTCATAGATGCCTGCACGTCAAAAAACATGTATGAACACCTTGAACAGGTCGAGTAATACTTTTAAGCTGTCAAATGATTACGATTGGTTTAGACAATTGGACCTCTATATTACTATTAGAATGAAAAAAGATTGATTACCACCACTTCAATATATATATATATCAAAGTACTTATTTGTTTACCTTAGTACTTAATAGTTTTCAATATTCAGTGCGTATTTTTACACCACTAGTTGGCAACTATTAAGCAAAGGTTGGCATGTTCGACTGCGGCCGATGAGGTCCCGGGTTCGAGACCCGGGTCGGGTCATAATTAAGTATTGGGTTTTTCCGAATAGAAATTCTCAGTACTAGCCCGAAGTTAGGAAGTTGGTGGTGTTATACCCCCGTGCCTCGGAGAGTACGTTAAGCCGTCGGTCACTATTACTAGCATGATAATAATCGTTAAAGCCAGCCAACCCGCATTAGAGCAGCGTGGTGGGTTTAAGCTCTAATTCCCTCTCTCCTATGAGAGTGGAGACCTGTTTCCAGCAGTGGGACGTTATTGGGCTGTTGTAGTGGTCTGGAACTTGAATCCGAGGTTATTTGGTAAATACTGAGCTGAAAGAGACCATAATATTCCATTGCCGAAAAAAAATTAGTTGACAATTTCAGATTGTATTGATGCCAAAGAACTTTTAACCAAATAAAAGTTCGTAAAATACAGACACTTAAAGAAAACTCTCAGAACTTGAAACAGGCCATAACACAACGATATGGCCACTAAGCGGCTGAGCTAAAGATATTAACGACATCTTTTCAATACCCCATACAGTTGGCAAGACTCCACCATAACATATGCATTTAAGAAGCTTCTTAGTAAAAGGATTTTCATGAAATCGGTGCATAATTTTTACATTGAAGCGCTCTACAGTCGATGGTTGTGAAGAGGTTGGTCACAGACGGAATGAATCCCATTAGTGACTTTTGGACGGCGGCCAGGGGCGACTTCTGAAGATTTTTAATTTGGATGACCCGAAATTCTGTGGGTAGCCAAATTTTCGTGCTTGCAGCGTTGAGTGGGTTTTCTTTTTGTGAATGATTATGCTTTATGAGTCTTAAATACTGTACGTCTCCTGGAAGTAAATGATAAATAATTTATTTAAGTATTTCAGGTAGGACAACTTGTGCCGCTTATGACATGTCAAGACTCTAGCACCGATTTGGAAAACAGATAGTTACTACTGGAAAGAACCAGCAAGAAACTCGTTGCTTTTGGAATCGCACCACAGTGCAATGTTTTTTAGGAAGGATAACCATAATATTGTGCATATATATACCTAAAGGGTGCAAAACTGCAACTCGACGAAAAGTTTCCACTTTTTATTTGATTTTGTCCTGATAAAACGATTTTTTCGAACGAATACCGTCTTACAAGCTTACACTATAAAACATAATATTAACATATGCCTATGAACTGCTATTTATTATATCAGAGTACCCTTTAACATAACTTTGAACTACTCGTGAGCCAATAAAATAAGAAACGACAAGACGAAGTGTTCTTTCTAACATTATCTTTTCGCTATGTGAGCAAATCAACTTTATTTCACTGATGGAGCAAAATTGACTTTTGCTCTCTGCACTGGTGCTATCAACAAAGGCTAATAATATTTTAGCTGATGTGGTGAAAAGTCATATTACCTTCAGTTGCAGCACTATTTTGCACATACTCATGTACCATGTACTCCTGGCAAATAAACATAATATATCGATTCAACCCAGTTTAGTTCTGGAACCACTTATAGGTTATCGTTTTAATTGGAACGCTGGGTTCGGCTGGATTAAATATTATAATAATTTCCATCGCACCGCATCGGTGTCCCTTAATTTTGAGTGTAACTTCAAAAAGTAACTTTTCAGACGACTGTCCCGAAATAAAATGCTAGCTCACACGCTCATTCGTTACACAGAGTGGAGTTATATAAGTAGCTTTGTTTCTACTCTTTATTTCCACGTGAAGTTTTTTAAAAGGCAAAATTACCACGAGGTTTTTGGCAACGAACTCTAGAAGGAAATAACTGCCTTCTACGAAAATAACTTAAATAAATGAAGTCTCAGCAGTAAAAAGTTAGTTACATATCAAAATGTGTACAGTTTATGAGATCCTTTTATTTGATAATATGAAGCTGACTTTGTCGAAGTTTCTAGCAGTAAAAAGCGATGATTTCGCTTTCGCGGTGGTTTCGCCGTTTTATCGCATTGATTATGAGCTACGTTTGTTAAATGGCAGTGTCTGGGCCATAAGGACGATGTAGTCTAATAAAGTTAACGACCTCGATTTACATACCAACATACCTATATATCGATGAATAATGTAAAGTTGCTGAGGGAGCCCGCTAAATAGAATGGATTAAACCTACATGAGCTTAATCCGTTCTATTTAAGGACTGCCTCGTTGGTCTAGCAGTTAGCTTAGACGACTGCGGATCACGAGGTCCTGATTTCGATTCCCGGTCGGGCGTAAAAAAATGTAGGTATTGGGTTTTTCAATGAAGAAATTCCCAGTTCCAGCCCGGAGTTGGAAGTTGGCGGTGTTTCACCCCCGTGCCTCGGAGAGCACGTTGAGCCGTCCGTCCCGGTTATAATCACTAACATGAAATTAATCGTTAAAGCCCGCCAACCCGCATTGGAGCAGCGTAGTGGGTCTAAGCTCAAATTCCCTCTCTCTTATGAACGTGGAGGTCTGTGCCCAGCTGTGGGACGTTAATAGGCTGTAGTGGTGGTGATGGGTGGGTTTGATCCGAGGAAACCACATTAGTAAGAAGTTATGAAAAATTAAGGTAGTAGGTAAATAGTAATAGCCTAGTCTTTCAACTTTCTATGCGAGGAGTCTCGAGGGCATCGATTCCCAGCCTCTAATTTTTTCGAAGTTGTGCGATTTAAACTTTTAAAAAAAATTAGTTAAATTAAAAATGATCGCTTTCTTTGACGGTGAAGGAAAACATCGTAAGGAAACTTATGACTATAATCTGAGATAATTCAAATGTAAATGAAGGCTGTCACTTGGTCAGCTCGGTAAGCTACAGCCTAAACCCTTTCCATTCAGAGAAGAGACTTATGCTCAGCAGTGATGAGGCAATGACACCGAGTAGTTATGGTCTATGGGCAATGAGTTGAAGTGATGATATGATAAAATAAGTATCTGTTTTTGTTCTTGATCGGCTAGTTGGCTATAATATATTCCCGTTCTGAGAGAATACCAATACTCAGAGTAGACCAGCGATGGGTTGTAATGATGATTACTTGATGAGGTGATGGTAATTACAGTCGGTAAAAAAGATACGCGCCGAATTGAGAACCTCCTCCTTTTTTGGAAGTCGGTTAAAGAAGGGTGGCGTATATTGAGCTCGATTTGGTCCCAATATCCACGTTTCGACGCGACCTAATTAATTGGCTTTACGCTGCAGGTGACCTGAAACTTGTTTACACAAACGTTTAGAAAACAAGCACGGAATCAAAGGCTACGGGATTCTAAGCAATTTAATTACAAACTTTTGTGGAACAAGGAAAAGAGTAGAAATCATATAATTACTAGCTGATGCCCGCGATTTTTTCGCGTGGATTGAAGTTTTTTTGGTTTCCGCGGATAATGTTTAATTGTGCGGGACAAAAAGTAGCTTATGTGTTATTCCAGAATATAATCTCTATGCCAAATTTCATCCAGATTCGTTCAGCCGTTCTAGTGTGATTGAGTAACAAACATCCATCCATCCAAACTTTCGCATTTATATCTAATATTAGTCTAAAGTGTATATTAGCGCACAAACAATTATTATTATACAGACTGACAACAAATTTTTTATTGTCAGTCTGTATTAATAAATGATATCTGTCTATCTGTGTACTTACTGTCTGTTTGCCTTTTTACTGCAGCCGATCTTGAACGGTCAACTTTATTTAGTAAATAAATTATTTCTAAAAATCAAACAGTTTTCACGGAATTAAAAATAAAAACTTAACACGTACGACTTCGTGAGGAAAGCGTCTTACAATCGTTGGGTTCCGTACCCAAAGGATGCCCAAGGGACCCTATTACTAAGCTTCCGCTGTTCGTCTGCCTGTCAGCGGGCTGTATCTCATAAACCGTAAGAGACAGACAAGACAGTTGAAATTTTCACAGAAGGTATGTATTTCAATTACCGCTACAACTATTACAAATAATAGGTAGAGTCTGTGACCAAATAATAATTATATTTACAAGTATCATTTAATTATTCCGATCTTAAGCATATAGAACTTTTTCGTCCGAAGTTTTGAGTTTAAACATCAGCCTTATCGGATAATTCCGGACTTGAAAAACTCGTAACCATAAATCACACAAACTTCCACTCGCTCATGGGTACCCACAAAGACATCCCTGTTTTCCGGACATTTCCCGACACCAAGGTAGACTCTATTCCAATGTACATTTTTCCTGTAGCCTTTTTGATGGGCGATGTCTGAATTTATTTTAAACTAGACGATGCCTGCTGATTTTTCCCTGAGGATATAGATTTTTTAAAACCCCATGCAATATCGTTGATCCGTTAATAAATAGCTTATGTGACTTACAACTAAGCTACTGTGATAAAATCAAATCGGGTATGAAAAGGCAACAGACTGACACAGACACACTTTCGCATTTATAATAAAAAAAGATCGAGGTATGGATTAAGTGGGAGTTGTTCATTTTTTGACCATTTTAATTGATTAATAGTTAAACTACATTACAAAATTTAACTACATTAGTTTAAATGTACTTGTGCAAAAGGTCCTTAGTATCTGCCTAGCAACGAATAAATAATTTCGTACGCTTCGCTCTGGGTGATTATACATAATACTTTATTATCTACCACATTCATTCATATTTCAACATTTCTGATAATATATGAATTTGAAAGCTAAAGCGAATAACATTTTTAAGTACCAAGAAACGACATCTAAATTTGTCCGGAATTCCTTTGTTTGGATCTCGTTACCCTACACTCGCATAGCCTATAAAATTGTTCGCCGGTTATTAAAAGTTTGCCCCCTAATGAATCTAAAGCCAAATCCTTATTACAGTTTACGATAGCAGCAACTCAGCGTTGAGGTCACTAAGTCCCATTTACGTCGATCCCTATTATCCCTTCGGAACATATTGCCATTATTAGATGACCTTTAATGGGCATCACCTCCCAGTGGTTCGGTCGGATGTAAGTTATTGCTATTAATATTGTACTAAAAGGTCATTCTTCTTTTTTATAGCTCACTTATGTGTCCCGAATCTCGATATGACATCCTATAATGTTCGGGCCTTTGAAAAATATCTCGCGGCTTTCTCCACAAAGCGTCTTTGGTCGCAGAGTGCGGGGCAACTCCAATACGGCTGTGAGGTTATCCGCAATTATTTGCGGACAGATTTGACTGTCTTTACCTTTGGCATTGCTGTGTTAGAGTTTAGACATGTTGCAGACTGCAGTGCCAATGCCGGAGTCATCTTTTTAAGAGAATGGAAGGAACTATAATTATCTTATGTATTAATTTAATATGTAATTTCGTACATCATAATTTGTCATTTCAAAATGTTTTAATTTAATGGACATTATATTTTAATCCTTATTATGGATTGTGATTTCAATTGAAAAAGCGTGTTTATTTTTATTAAATCAATGGAAATCAATTTTTATTCAAGACCAGAAGTTTCAGCGTGAGATAAGTGTACCTAAATCGTGCAGCTACAGTTTTATTACAAGTACCTATATTAGATTAAAGTTCTCGAAATCTCCTTAACTTTTGTGAATTAATTAGTTTGAACAACACTCCCTCTTTCTGATTCCCCCCTGTAAACTGTTTTTGAGAGATTACCGAAACAGTCGCGAATTAAATTAAATTTCTAATTCTTTTTGTTTCTACTTAAATTTATTTTTGTTTGAACTTTTATTTATTTTGTATAGTAGGTAAAAGATGAGGAAGATACTTGTCAAGTTAGGAAAAATATGTATGGACCTCACACATCAGTTAAACATACTTACTACAAAAAAAATTACATTCCTGCCTAGCTTTCAGGCCCAGGAGGCATACTGCCCTCGCATAAAGCAGTATTTTTGTAATATTGTTGACGGTCATGAATTCAATGGTTCAGAACAATTTATAGTCCTTTTGGGACGTCATATAAGACTGGCATTTTAAAGTAATACTGCTATAAACGATGGCAGTACGCCCTCAGATAGGTAGGTCCAGCAAACCCCATGTGGCATAGCCTAGCCATTGAGCTAGTTAGTAATTGTTCTGGTAATAGAGCCATCGCAATAAATTCAGCTTTGCGTGCTATCTGGCCGTTCTGTGCACTTATAGCGGCAATTACATTTAACCTAAACTAATGGTTTATCTGCATTAAAGTAGAATATATTTTATAGCACTAACCTAAACCCACACTTAAGTTACGCTTGATTGCCTTAACCATCACAAGCTGCTTCATCACTTCTTGAAGCACGGAATTCTGACTAGTAATAGACTAATTAAACTCTGTTTCCCTTTCCCGGGATGCAACCTACCTCTGTGCCAAATTTAATTAAAATCGGTTGAGTCGGGCTGTGAAAGCGTAGCAGACAGACAGATAGACACATTCTTACATATTTTATAATATTAGTATGGAAAATTAAAGCGCGATCACGGCCAAGAGCTAACTTAATAAGTAGAATACACAATTATTTTTGGAACGATAAATTGGGGATAAATAAAATAAATAAATAAAAAAATAAAATAAATAAATAAATAAAATAAATAAATAAATAAATATATATAAATCGTAATTTGAATCGTTATTTTTAATCGTTAAACTATGTTTCTCTCCATTTATACAAGAGGGAAAGATTGAAAGTATATTAATAATACGCATTCTTGAATACCAGAAAACTCACGGCTGTTGAGATCTCAAAAAAATGTTTGGGGTAGGTCTTACTCTTTCTCCAGTCATTAAGACTTGATAGTAGGTACCTACTTTTATAAGTATTTTAGCTAGGTAGTGGCTAGTGTTTAATATTTTCAGTAGCTAAATCAACGAGTAAAAAAATATTATAGAGTAACATCCGCTTACATTACAACCAGAATAGGCAGCTCGATCCGAAATTTCCCAATGAATAAAATAACACTAATTCTCGTTCGGCCCAATTTGCCTTTCAATCCGCGCCGCCCTTTCGGTCAACTACGTCTTTGTTACACGAATTTGCGACGACATTCATCGAGTCCCACATGAATATTACTACTAAGGGAAAAGCTTCTTTAGAAATTGCTTTCAAGAGCAAACTACTTGCTAATATATCGATAGTAGGCATAAAATGGCCCATCTTTATGGCCCTGGGAACTCTGACAGTATGTAGCAGCACAAGCAGCCGTGCTTTAAGGCAAAACACGTGACTACAAAGGACCGCTTTCTTAGGGAAGAGCCCAAGTAGCGTCAAGCAAGGGAGGCTCCAATTGCGTTCATTCATGAGATCTCGGAGCTTCCCGACATTTAATAAATAAATATGATTAGCACGTAGGATGGCCACCGACGGGGTTTTTAGTGAGTAAAAATCTCACATAACCTGGCTTTCACCCCAAGATTTCCCCCTCGTATAAAAACAAGTATAAAGTGGAGACAGCTTATCACGCCGGCCTATTTGAAAGCGATGATAATATCTAAACTTAACCTAGGTATTAATGGTAAGTGATGATGCAGTCTAAGATGCATGCTAACCTGTTTGGGATATGGCAGTAACATTAACCCCTAACTAATCGATTTCTAGTTTCTAGATGGCATCGTATCGGAACGCTAAATCGCATGGCACGTCTTTGCTGGTAGGATGGTAACTTAAAAGCCACGGCCGAAGCGTCCCACCAGACAAATGGTTATGGGCCTCCGTGAATTAAGGATAATTTTGAATTTACTAAATTATGAGACACTGGAAAAGTAATTTTCATTAGAAAATTCCTCCAACAGTAAACATCTTCACGCTGGTAGTGTTATTGTTATAGTTACCTTCCTAATGATCATACTGAATATTATAAATGCGAAAGTGTTTTTTTGTAGGTTTACTGGTTTGTTTGTTTGTCCTTCAATCACACCGCAACGGAGTAACGGATCGACGTGATTTTTCGGATAAGTATAGTTGAGGACCTGGAGAGTGACATTCTACATGTGCCAACCACGCGGACTAAGTCGCGGGCATCCAGCTAGTAATCTATATAGCTTACGACTGAAGATCGTTACCACTGAAGTAGGTACTTGTACTGCAGAATCGTTCGATAACTTTAATCTGAAATTACATTTCTGCTGCTTCGACATTCGCTCCATAAATTCCTGAACTAAAGTGCTTACGCAGTTTTAGTGTGTCATACAATGGCCAATGAAAAAGTTTTAACGGTCTGATATGACCAAGATATACGTCCAGTTTCCGAGAACACTAATGTGATATTGCCAATATCCCTTACTTCTTTTAACTATCCATATTAAAATTAAAACAAAATAAAATATATATTTATTGCCAACAAGGTTTACAGTCATTTTTTACTTTGGTCTCCACACTAGGGAACCTGTATCGCGGATACCATATTATAATTATGATAACCTAAGTTTAGGTAACCGAGGACTAGGTGAGATAAGTTTGCATTATGAGTGCCTATGAGAAATAATTAAAATAATGTGAGTAGGTATATTTACCTAATTGTGATGTAAGCGTAAGTATTAGTATGATAAGAATAAAATAACATAGTATTACTTGTTAGTATGTTTTCAGTGTAGCTATTTAAATGTTAATGCTTTTTACCAGTCCGTGGTGGCTTTTATGGCCTTCTTTGTTGTGCAGTTCCAGAAGTTCCTGTGGTTGAGGATTATTATTATAAATTCGAATGTATATAAATGTCTGCTAAGCTTCCACGGCCCATCGGCATTTGGTTCAACCGCTATTGACGAAATTTCGCAAAGAGATTGGTTGCATGATGCAATATCTCGAAAAATCAAAGAGAGAGACAAAACGTTCAAGCTTCACCAACAAAACCAGTGTAACACATTCCAAAACCTTCAAAACAGTTTGACTTTTTAAAAAATGGGTGCTAGTATCACAGCAGCGCCAGGATTTTACTGGAGCCGATTACAAGGTTATGTTAACTGCAGATTGAACACGAAATACTCGTTCATTCGACTCTATTTGGCGCCAATACCTTCGATTCGACGTGACCTAATTAGCTGCGCTGGGAGTGACATAAGACCTTTTTCATAAATAAACATGTGACGGTGACGCTGGTTCTGTTATTCTTTATCATGCTGCTACGGCCCAAGCCAAATAGAGTGACTTTTTCTCTAGCGGTTAGCATCGGCAGCCGAAATGATCACAACAAAATGACAAGCGGGTCAACCTAGCTGGATCACCCTTACTGAGGACTGCGGTTCATCTCGCATTTCCTCAACCTTCTAAGTGCTCATAAGATAGTCGGAGTGGCGTGGTGGGTGAAGCGTGACCGTTGAGATAAGAGCGTTATCCGCGTTTTTTTATTGATTAGAGTAGAAATACCTAGGCAATAAGGTATGTATGGAATGTGAGAAACTCAATAATTATGCAGGACGTAAGTTTCGGTACAAAAAAACAAACTGATTGGATACGAAAATACTCGTTCATTCGGCTCTATTTGGCGCCAATACTCTCGATGCGACGCGACCTAATTAGCTCCGCTGCGAGCGACACAAGCCTTGTTCATATAAACACGTGACGCTGGTTCGATCAAACACCACAGCTGATGCTGAAGGGGGGTGAAATTTACAAGGGATAGGTACCTAAACGAAATACTCGTGTAGGTATTCTGAGTGCCTAGTGAGAGATTTTCTTCCCATTCGATCGGGACAACGATGGTTAAGCGCTTGACAGCTGGCGCTCGGTCAATTGCATTTTTTTTAATCGTATCAGTATCGTATCAGTACATATATGTCACCGTAAGATTGTAAAAACCGTTAGATTATAATCTAACTCGCGAAATTGCAAACTCTCGAAAGATTACAATTTAACGCATTATTTTTCGGTGGATTATAATCTGTTAGTTATATTAACCCGATAAAACCTAAGTGATGACCTGATTATTTATGTCGAACCCTAACCTAACCTACAAGAAACAGGCAAGAAAACGTAAATACAATGGATATTTCAAAAATTGACACTCAGAACATTGAACGGTTCACAATCTTTCGACAGTTTACAATTTCGCGAGTTAGATTATAATCTAACGGTTTTTACAATCTTACGGTGACATATATAAGCGTTTTTATAATATTAAATTTATCGTGGTCAGTTATGTCTGCCCTTTGCTTATGTCAACTGCCTCATTGCTCTAGTGGTTGGCATGTTTGAGTCTGACGAGGTCCCGGATTTGAGTCCCGAGTCGGACCATAATTGAGTATTGGGGTTTTCTGGCTAGAAATTCTCAGTACTAGCCCGGTGTTAGGAAGTTGGCGGTGTTTCACACCCGTGCCTTGGAGAGCACGTTAAGCCGGCTATTATCACTAACATGAGCCCGCCAACCCACATCGGGGCAGCGTGGTGGGTCTATGAGCTCTAATTCCCTCTCTCCTATGAAAGTGAAGGCCTGTTTCCAGCAGTGGGACGTTATTGGGCGGTTGTGGTGGTCTGGAACTTGAATCCGAGGTTTTATTTTATTATTTATGCCTTATGATAGGTATCTGTACTTACCTACCTTTATCTATACACCTAAGTAAGTAAGTATTTATAAGAAAATTGTACCTGGAAAATTTCTTAACTTTTTGTCTGTCTGTTTGTTTGTTTTAAATTATTTAAAGCACAATGCACAAAGCATAAAATTACAATGCACAAAGGCGAACTTAATACCTAGAGGTATTCTCTTCCAGTTAACCTTTGGTAGTGGGGACAGGGTTGAAATCACAGTGCGTACAATAAGTATAAAGAGAAAAGTTGGGGTAAAAACATATTAGGTAGTAGGTAATAAAGTGAAGTATGATAATTTATTATGCAATTTAATAAATGGCTTGAATAAGAAATTTAAGTCAAAATACATAGCAAAAAATACATAAAAATAATGTAAAATACAATATAATATATAATATAATAATATAATATACATTTGTAAAATATAATATATACACATATAAGTTAAATTAATATTTAAGAATGTGATTATGTGGAGGGATTCTGACATTTTTGAAAGTGCTCGTGTACTCGACGCATAAAAACGTTTAAAGACGGTGCTTGACGTACTTTCTGGGGAAGGGCTCTCAGTCTGATCAACTGAAAAACTTGGCTTAAAGGGTTGGTTTAGCTAGCTAACTCAGCATCCAATCTATTCAAGAAAAACAATGTATGGTTTCTTTGGGAATCCTAGGCATTTATTAACATACAGCTCAAACAACTTGGTCATTTGAAGTGTGCATGTATGTTGGTCCCTTTAATACACCCACTGAATTTAGAATCCTTATACTTATTTATGTAAGATACAATTTCAAGAATTATACAGTTCATACAGCCGTAGCGTTCACGGGGTTAGATTGCAGGCCATGCATTACTTAGGTAGGAACCTGCTTGATACCAGATCATAATAAAAAAAAATTGCTTTGAGTCTTTAGAAGTAGGGTAAGCGTGGTTTTATGCCTCTATGAGCTGCACGCCACTGCATACAGGCGAGTGGTGACGGTGAGAACATAAGCCAGTCTCAAAAACAATAAACTTTTCAGCTTCTAAGTAAGAACATTTCCATTAGATTGTATGTCATCACAATACATAGCACCCCGCTATCACAAACTGCAAGCTTTTCATCGATGGTAAAAGACCACTAAAACGTTCCAGTTTCTAATTTCCGCCCGACGTTGTTATGAAAAGTGGATGTAAGGAGTTAAGGACTATCCAGCAGGTAGACGTTTTTAATTACTGGACACAGCGGCGCTCGCCGGCCATGTTGTTTGCGAACAAAGATTTGGCAATTACAAAGAGTTTCTTTATTTCTTTATTTTTTTTTTCCACTATAAGCATGACTAAAATCTCACCTGATGGTTAAAGATGGAAGCGGGCTAACCTGTTAAGGGTACGACAGTTATATTGAACCCATACCTGCACAGAATCAGTAATAGTAGTACCTACTCATACCCATTCCCCGACTCGGTCGTTATGTCGGTCCCTAGTGTGTTTTTCTCCCTTATCGTGAAACGGTGAAAATGTTTCTAGGTCAAGTTTAAAAAACCTACATTTTCTAGCTACACGCCATAATTATTGCGTACTGCAGGGATTATTATCGCTTAATTTTATTACAAAAATAATAACAAACATTACTGTTGCTGCAACCTATAATATTAAAATCGTATTTTAAGCATTTCCCCCTCATAACCTACCTCCTACACCACCTACACGTTGCTATGGAATATGAAGCATTAAAAGCTTAGAACATATCAAAAAGGGAACTTCCCATCATGTTTGCTTTATACATTTATCACAACCTTCCTGCATAAAAGAAGTGATAGGTGCTCGTACACTTTTCAATCTTCTGTCACGAAAAAGCCGACGCTATTTTTAAATCCGCTTGAAAATGCTTTTATGATATGCTATAATCTATATTGAAACATATAGTGGTTCCGGCCCGCAAATCAGGAGGTGCAGATTCGATTCCTGGGCATGCACCTCTCACTTTTCTGATTTGGATATTAGACAACTAGTGAAATAAATTATTGTTAATGAATAAGAAATAAATATATAAATAACTAAAATAGATTAATAGAAGATCTTCCATAAGTCGTAATATCCACTTCCCCTGTTAGTTTTATGTTGAATAGCCACTCCAAACTATCAATTAAGTAAAGTAAAAAAGTTCGTCGATCTTTAATGACATCACAATTATTTAGTATTTCGTACAAAATCCCTTAAGCGCGTTTTGACGTTTGAAAAATTTACAGATTTTAGTAGCAATTGTCAAAACCAAAAATGAATGTTCTAACAGTAAAGTAAAACATCGTGAGGAAACTTGCATGCTAGGCTAGACTTGTCTACTTTGCTTACTTCCACAGTGTCATGTCGTACGGCATTTTATTGTGGGGCAGAGCAGCTGATATACAATCCATTTTTATATTGCAGAAAAGAGTGACCCACAAGTCAGTGTAATACTTGTGACGTATGTTTTGTGTTGTCTACATATTGTAACCTTTTCTTTTCTATGAAAAGAGCAACTGCTGAGTTTGTTGCCGGTTCTTTTCAGTAGAACAGTTTTCCGAACCGGTGGTAGAGTCTTAACGTTTCATAAGTGACACAAGTTGTCCTACATGAAATAAATAAATTATTTATCAATTATTATCATTTATAGAAACGAAAACAGAAAAAATCCAGAGTATATATTGTACCTACAAGGTTCAATGTATAAGACCCTTTACAAGTAGGTATGTTGGAAAGTAATTACCTACGGGTCTTATAAAGCTTTATGGTAATGTTTATGAGTAAGGGTAGGTAAGTACGAGTACCTACATGAATATAAATATCCAAAGCGTAGATTTTCATAATTACTTTCTTCAAAGTTTACTACCAACCTCAGTCTATAAAGAGTATAAGACTTTTAATAAGCTACCTAGGTACCCTAAGAATTAAGTCTTATCCATAATATTATAAATGCCAAAGTGTGTCTGTCTGTCTGCTACTGTTCAACCGATTAGGCAAAATTTGGTTAAAAAATATCTAGGTTTACATCCCGGGGAAGGGCATACTTACTCAGGCTTTTTATCTTGGAAAACTAAGTTCGCGCGGGAATCAATCCTTTGTCCAAGTCCAGAATCGCAGGCATTTATCTAGTTCCTACATTATTGAAGATGGAAGGCATCGTCAAATTACTATAAGAATAAGGCTGAAAAGATCGAGTACTGTATTTATCCCATTTCCAATTTTCTCCACGAATCGTTCGGGTTTTTACGAATCCACAAAAGGTAAGTGCCTGATATCAGCAGTATTGTGATCAATGTATGGAAAATAGATACCAACGTACCTAATATAATATTACTCTTTTGTGATTGTGGGTACATATTTGTTCAAGGAGGTAGGTAGGTTTGTTTGTCTGTGTAATAGGTGTTATTACGTCAGCTTGAGAAGTACGAGAAATTCATGTTAATTTACCAAGAGTCAAGACTATGCCTACTTTAAAACACATCACGTACGGTCTACTCCTAGTTAAATACATCTAAGAAACTGAAAACTGAAAAAATATTTATATACTTACTTGCTCAGGTAGATATTTCAATTATTTACTTCCGTTATGTAAATTATAACTCAGTGAGTACCTCAAGTTATCTTTTAACAAAGAGAAATATGAGATCTCTACATTTCACTTCATTCTAAATGCTTTAGAATTTCGAACTTTACAAAGATTACAATATAAAAAAGTCCACGTACCTATTGCTAATAAGCAAATCAGAGACTTGGTCTAAAAAAGACGTATTTACTTAGGTAATTGCAAACTATCTACCTACTTTCAATATTTTATCAAACAAAACCACATTGCAAATATTAGTTCAATAATAGTTCACGTGAATCAGTAGGTCTAAGTAATCCCCCATTTGAAGATGAGATCCGATCTAACATTATGATTGTTATGGCTACAAAAGAAACCGATCTTAATATCCTATACCTATCAACAGAATAGATATTCCAAAACTTGATACGATACATATTTCATCCCGGATTTATCGTTAGAGTGAGATTACGTCTTACAATGCTGATAGAAAACATTTTTCTCTTTTCAAATCCTTTGCAGTGAAACGTAACCTGCCGATTTGAGCTAAGTATAGTACTTAAATAATACGTTTTCTATTGCGTAGAGATACTTTCTTACCGAAGTCGCTTTTATCGTCGCTGCTTCATATCCAGCTCGAAGGACCAATTTTATGTTCGTCTCATTAGTGGACTACCTACTTCAATTCGACAGTAAGATATTAACTCTATGACAGTAAGTATTAGTTATTATATTTACTATAAGAACTGTTTATTCTTCATTGCTGAACGTCGATAACCCCTTTCTATTACTCATAATAAGTACCATAGGATAGAGGTTTTTTAAAGATAATAATGCGGTTCCCAATGGACTCACAAATCATTCTCGTATACTTAAATTATTTTGATCTCAAATAATAAAGACTTAATACGATCTCGACGCTCTGGAGTGCTACGATTGCTAGATTGCTAATGTGGGTGCCTACAGAAGGACGCCTTTGAATTGAGGCATTTTGTGCCTTTTGCTCGTCGTAGTTAGCTCAATTTAAGACTGCCTTAATTTTCATAAAAAGTAAGCATTTGGAAGCGAAATATTTAAATATCAATCAAAATATTTAAGTATCTTAAATCAGGTTACCTTTTCTTCATCACCAACTACCTCCTACTTAGACACTTACAATACTAGAAGTCAAGTTCTGAACTGAACTGGACGCATATCGGTGGCCCAACAGCTGAGCACGGGTATCCTCTAAAAATGACAAGGTAACTACATATTCCACCACTTTCCAACGACAAGTCCAGATTGCCACAGACCGCAGACGAATAAACTTATTTAAACAAAAACAAAATCCAATTTTCAACACGCATCTCCTCTGATACACCAACTCAGATGGGATGAATTTTAAGCATGTAATCTACGTGCATACCTACGAAAATATCTGTGTTTCATTTTGCGAGTTAACGACGTTTTTAATCCCACTTTGACCGGCCATTATCGGATCGCAATGCAACGAGAATACGGGGATTAAGCAGAAGCGTGAAATGGTGCTGTATTATTTTCGATAACACGAATTTGGTTTCAAAAGCTCTTTTATTTATGCAATCTAGATACCAAGTTTTACCGTTCCAATTTGTGTACAAAATTGCTGCTGTGAAGTACCTACCCAGTATTTTATGTTACGTCATGTTTTAACTCTACCACCGGATCGGAAAGAATATTCTGCTGAGAAGAGCCGACGAGAAACTCAGCAGTTGCTCTTTTTTCTCCTAAACATACCAAGGTGTTTTGATTACTCTACGTACTTAAATGTAGGTATTAAAATAGACCATTTATGTAGAGCAGTAGATTGCAGTAGCTAAATGTACCTACTTATTAATTAGGTACTAGACGATGCCCGCGACACCGTCCGCGTGGATTAAGGTTTTTTGATTCCCGCGGGAACTCTCTAATTTTCGAGATAAAAAATAGTCTATGTCCCTCCTGGGGATGCATGAACCTACCTCTGTACCAAATGTTAAATGTTATCAAAATCGGTTGAAAACATAGGCCGGGAAAGCGTAGCAGACGGACAGACAGGCACACTTTCGCATTTATAATATTAGTATGGGTTTATAAGTTATAACCTACTAACAATATCAATCAGGCACGTCATAGAACTCATAGAAACCCTACAAAGATGTAAGTAGGTAGGTATCCAAGAGTCCCTGCTTGACGCTTGTGTTACCGTATCGTGGCTATTAATATGGAAAGACATAGGTACGTATAAACCTAGATAAATTAAACGAGTACAGAAATATCGAAGGCAAAGGACACGTCGCTTCACTATTGTAAAAAGTTAGATAGGTGCATACCTAATACTATAAGTATATTACGAAGTTAGGTATAATAGGTATACATCGAAATAGAACTGCAGTCAACAATTTGGTTCCAATAGAAACCCCTACGCATAATAAAAATACATTTTCCATTAAATGAGATTTAAATCGGTACATTTCGTAGCGCTCATAAAAGCTGAACGTCCAGTCCGGTTGCTCAAACGAGCGCATCCAATATGAACGGCAGCTTTTCTATATATCGCTAACAAATACGATATTTTTTTATCTTTCTACTGAGTTGTCTTTTCGTTGGCCTTTCACATGAGAGGCATTTTATATTGGACTAACATTAAAGAAAGATTTCAATGGGCAGTGGGCTGGAAATGGGCAATGAATCCATAGAAATACGGCTACCTACCAGAAAGGCCACACTTATTACCATATGGGTAGGTATACCTATAATTTTATAATATTATAAAATCATAAATTAATATTATAGGTACTTGAATGCAAAAGTGTGACTGTCTATCTGCCTGCTGCGCATTCACGGCCAATGTGTTCAACCTATTTGATGAAATTTGGCGCATTTGATCTGATAGGTATAAGTTGATACAACCTAACCCTGTTTTTCATCAAAATCGGCTGAACAGATGGACCATGAAAGCTTAGCAGACAAGACAGACAGACACACTTTCGCATTTATAATATTAGGTATGGATATGGGTATAGTATTGAATAGAAGCAGGCGTTACTTTGCGGAAGTCCATGATAGTGAATGAACTAGAAGTTTAATTCGCTATAATCCGCTACAGTAGACAAATCTGTGTGGTACAGTGCGTGTCTTTCACCTGCAGCATGCGACACCCACCACCCAGCAATTCGCACAGGCACAACACCACACCACACAAATCCTCCAAATCACTCTAAACGTACGTTTCACTCCGACACCGGAGCATTTTCAGGATATGTTGAGTTGTTGCGATCGTGCATTGTCGAGTCAACATCTCCTGAAGATGAATAAAAAAAGGCTACCAAGAAGCATGTAAGACGTCGGAACTGAATGTTATCGAGCACGTAAAGACACGATGGTGAGCTGATTACGTCGTCAGTTTTGTATGTTGAATAAACGCATAATGTTATCGAGCACGTAAAGACACGATGGTGAGCTGATTACGTCGTCAGCTGTTTTGTATGTTGAATAAACGCATAATGTTATCGAGCACGTAAAGACACGATGGTGAGCTGATTACGTCGTCAGTTTTGTATGTTGAATAAATACTTAACGTGTGAAGAAGCTTAAAATATTCCTTGGCAAATGAAGCCACTCCACGCAATGTAGACTGGATAAAATAAGAAAGTACCTACTTTTGTTAAAAACATTAGAGACAGGGAAACGATTATAACTTCGAAATAATAATATGCAGTAGGTACGTAAGACATTACTAATGGAAAATTTTCTTTTTAGTTATTTGAAATTTCCTATTGAGCCTTGAACGTGGAGGGAAATGGGGCCTAAAGAATGGCAAATTACAATTTAGTTGGAATGATGAATTGTTCTACAAAAACCTAAAAGAATAATGTTATAGGAAACTAAAATCTGCGATAATGTTTAATAATGCATCTGCTAGTCTGTAGACCAGTATATATAATGTACTCTGTGTCTGTAGATTAAATAATATGTAGAGGTTCCTTGCCCCTGGGCAAAAATTCGGTTCCGGAAATGTGCCTGCGCTGTCGCACACGATCTCGCGCCATTTTAATATCCCATTGAAGACAAAGGCAAAGAACCATCGCTACCTAGTTTATCCACTTTACAAAAGATGGCGCTAGTTAAATCGTTCATCCAGTCGTCAATAGATTCAGTCAGACAGTCGCGTTATTTATGTTACGTGTAAAACATCAATTCAGTCACTCCGTTTATTGTCTGGGTTGATTAGAAAAAGATTGTAACTCCAAAACTTGAAGCCAGAATGATGGGCCTTAAGCGGTTTGAATTAGAATTGAAAGTTTTTGTTTTTGATGACTTCCTTGGCGCAGTGAGTTCTTAAATTTATAATTTATGAGTTTTCTCTGGTCTGGTCTGCTGGGATGCTTCAGCCGTTGCTGTAGTTACCACCCTACAGGCATAGAAGAGCCTGCCGCCAACTCCAAGCGATTAAGCGTTCCGGTACGAGGCCGGGTGGCGTGTAGTAACCGGCTTGGGCTTAATTTATCCGCCGTACCTCAGGTTAGTTCTGGGAGATCGCAATCAAGGGCTAATTTGTAGAGAATATGAAAAATCGAGGTAGCAAATCGTTCGTATGACTCGTAAGTATAGAATATTTTCAGAGAAAAGCAAAGGGTTAGTTATGTCAGAAAGAGGTCAACGTTCCTCTCGACGTGCTCGGCCGACTATGCGCACAGTACTGTGACGTCATCAACAAGGTGTGATGTCATCACTTGCTTTATCGATGGAGGAATCGTAATCTTTATCGTGAGGAAACCTGCATTCCCGAGAGCTCTTCATAATTCTTAAAGGTGTGTGAAGGCTACTAATTGGCCAGCGTGGTGGAATATGGCCAAATCGTTCTCAAAATGAGTTGGAAGTTGCTACTAGTACGACCATTAAGCCGTATACAGTACACTAACCAACGAATTCAGTCTGCTTATTCATTATATTTTTCAATACCTACCTATTTAGTATTTATTTATTTTATTTAGTTTTATTGAAATCATGAAATCAAATTATTCTACGGAAATTAAACACCATAATAGTATGAAATTAGCCTATATTATTTCTTATTCAATCATAAAACTTAATTAGTAATTATAATTTGGTTCAGGCGGGTGATGCGGGGGGAACGGAGGGTGACCAAACGGCGGTGGCCCACGTGGGGGGAATTGAGGCCTGAAGGACGGAGGCGGGGGCCTCCAAGGTGGAGGTGGCCTTGCTCCTGGTGGAGGTGGGGGCCCAAAGCCAGGGGGCCCGAATGGTGGGGGCGGGAAGTGGTGGAATGGCGGCGGTGGTGGGGGAGGACCTGGTGGCGGTGGGGGGCCTGGCGGTGGCATTGCAGACGGCGGTGGCGGTGGTGCGGCCATCGGCAGTGGGGGTGGGGGCCTGGCGTTCATTGGCGGCCCTGGTGGAGGCATTGGCGACGGCGTTGGCGGTGGCGGTGGCGCCATCAACATTGGCCCCATGATGGTTGGTGGCGCGTCGGCAAATAGCTGGTGAGGACGGTCCGCATGTGACAGTGGGTTCTGGGCGGCGAGTAATCTGTTAGAGAAGGATACGGTAACTAATTATCACCATCATGTTTTAATGGACGTCAATATGTGTACCTATAGTGTACCTAAATTGAATAAATGAATTGAATTCAATTGAAGTGTTATATTAGCATGTGCATATAAAATATGCAATTATATAAAGTTGCATTTCTGCAGAAAGTTTTTTCGCGAACTGTTTGCTGACCGTCAAAAGTGAATCTACTCAATAAAAAATTGGTAGTCATAGGGACTACTGATAGAAGTGAAAAAAAAATCAAATACAAACCTTAAAACTAAGGCATTAAAGTTTAATTACGAATGTAGTATATTTATGTTTAAGACCATTGTCTTCGTAACAATGCTAGCATGTCGGTGACGCGAATCCACGAGTTTATAAAAAGTGCTCAAGGCGGCTAAACAAGTTTTCACTACAAAAATTACCTTAACCGCAACGCAATGCAAAAAAAATAAGTTTCGCGTAAGAAAACCCTTGCTTGCTTTCACTTGCACTGTTTCACATCTCACAGGCCCATCTTTTCAATTTTTATGTTCAGTACGTACTACGTACAGAAAGTTTTAATTATTTAATGTTATTTAAGCTATAACCAATTTTTTTAAACTTTATTTTTCATAATGACCATAGCCAAGCCAGTTCATTTCTAAACATCAAAGGCTCAGTCTCACTGCCTCACAGTATTTACGCTGTGACTTGAGTATACACTATGTCACAGTTACAAGTTTGTATAACTTTTATGTCAGGCAGATATCATGGATCATTATCATCATCATCAACAACATCATTCATCATCATCATATTACAGTGTTCCATCTTCTAGTTTTGTTAAGCAATCACAAAAAAAAATTTACCTCTCCGCCGCAGAACCATGCCTCTCTCCTTTGACATCTTTCTTGAAAGCATAGGACACAGATATAGGCCTGTTGCATAGGTACTGGTTATTCATTGCTTCTATAGCGGCGTCCGAGGCTTCGAATGACGCGAAGTTAATGAAGGCGAACGCTTTCGAGTTGCCGGTTTCTGGGTCCCTCATAACCTAGAATAACACAAAGGATGTACTTATTTAATTATCATGCCATAAATCTACCATATTGGATGTATTAAACACTTTATCAAGCATAACAAAGTTTATATACTGGCTAAAGCAAGGCTGTTCAGTGAAGAGGAATGAATGACATAGACTAGATTTTTTCTATAATCTGGTTGGTTAGTCTCCATTTCCTTAAAATCTAGCATAATTAATTTTCATATCTAGATATATAAAAAGAAAAGGTGACTGACTGACTGATCTATCAACGCACAGCTCAAACCACTGGAGGGATTGCGCTGAAATTTGGCATACAGATAGCTATTATGTAGGCATCTGCTAAGAAAGGGTTTTTGCAAATTCAAGCCCTAAGGGGGTAGGTAAAATAGCGTTTTCAAATTTGTACAAATATCGAACCTAATGTGAGCAAAGCCACAATGCAATTATATGCTCATGTTATATTCTTGTATTATTTTCATTCTACTTTTCAGGTCTAATGTTACATATTTACATATTACTAGATGATTCCCGCGACTTCGTCCACGTGTATTACGGTTAATTCATTCATTCAGAATGGGCCGTGAAAGCGTAGCAGACAGACAGACACACTTTCGTATTTATAATATTAGTATGGATTATGTTCAATCATTCAGTGCGATTCACCACAATAAATGTATCATTACAATACAGTATGACAATAGAATACCTCTTGAAGATGTAGTAAAATCTTACCTTAGGTGTTTGCAATATAACTCCAAAAGCTGAGAACGTGTCATACAGTAACTTTTCATCAACCTCAGGGTCTAAGTTACCAATGAACACATTGGCACCAACATCCAGGTTCTTTTGATGTGCTGATGCCTTATTCACTCTAACAGGTTTACCGTAGAGTTTTATCATATTCATCACCTGTAAAAAGGTAATTATTATTAATGGCCGATTGAGCCAACTTCAAATAATGTTTAACCCAGGAATAAAAAAGTGTATTCCTGGTTTACATGTAGCTCAGGGTTTGTGCAATCAGCACTTAGAGTTATAGACATAGATAATAATAATATGTCAAACACAGAATAAATTATTAACCCAACATAAAGAAATCCGAGCCGGTGGTATATTCTTACGAATTATCTTATGTGGCGCAAGTTGTCCTATAGGAAATAAATTATTATAAGTTAATTTATTTCCTATAGCCTTTCATTAGCCTTTGCCCAAAAATAAATAAAGCTCAGTGATTCTAAGGTGTCAGGCACGAAACTAACGACGGCCGAGCGACGGCGACAGCGGGGTGACGAGGACCGAGAGTTGGCGACGAATTTTGGGAAGGTTTTTTTTCCTTTAGGCAAGCTGAAATTGTGATAAAGTATAATTTCGTCAATTGGCGAATCCAGTCCTGCTAGTCTGGTAGAGCCTTTGCGGTTATTTAAAAAAAAAATTACAAAAAATATTTTTTTGGCACAACTTGCTTTTTTATCTTTAAATTTAGAACTTATAGAATTTGAAAAAAAAGAACCAGACGTTTTTGTCGGTTATAAACTATAACCGGACCTCTTCAAAAATGCAGACGTAAACACTGCAAACATCAAGTGTTGCTGGCGTCCTCTCTGTACTAGAGGTGTTAACATATCGCTAAACGGTTAACGGCTGTAAAAGGTAGTAAAAAAATCAATGTTTTCTTTTCACAGGAGTAAAGATTGTTTACTACCATTAACCACTAACCGTTTAACAAACAGTAGTAAAAAAAACAATGTTGTTTTTCACTCGTTAGTGCAGTAGCTGTTAACCGTTTAGCGATATGTTAACACCTCAACTCTGTACGGACACATCTTAGGGAGACTGAGTTTCCTTCATGTTTTTTTAATATTTATTACAACAATTTAAGTATTGATCAAAGTAATAAAAGCCAATTTTAAGTGAAGGATGGAAATAATCCATACTAATATTAGAAATTTAAAAGTGATTATCTGCCTGCTAGGCTTTTACGATCTGTTCAACCTATTTGGACAAAACTTGGTACAGGGAAAGGCTACATCTGGGGAAGGACAATGGTTACTTTTAATCCCGGAAAATCAATAAGATCCCATGAGATTGTTGAAATCCTAAATCAACATAATATTGTATACCTAAATGATGCAATTGTTGCTGTCATGCAATTAAAGTTAAGTTATGCTAGGGTTTACTGTACTAAGATGGTACAGTAATTAACTTACTTACTTTTATAGCATAATCAGCATCTTCCTCACCCATAAATTCCACAAATCCATAGCCTTGATGAGTCTGTGTTACTCTATCTTTTGGCATATGAACATTGACTGGAAATTATTAAAAAATTGTGATAAGCAAGGATTAAACATTAATATGGTACCAAAAGAGTTTCTGAATTTGCCATTGACATTTAAAGATTGTGTTAAACAGCATCTATTAAGTTGTTGATGATTTTCTCAATGACAAAGTTGCATGGAAGCAACTGGCTTTGCATCCAGCAACCCACAAGTCAGTGTAATACTCGTTACCAAACATATTATGCATTGCATATTATTTACATTTAACTTAATCATGAAAGGCTTACCAACTGGTCCAGATTGTACAAATAACTCCCAAAGTAAGCTTTCAGAGACTCTGTCGTCCAAACCTCCCACATAAATTGTAGCATCTGAAATATGCAAATTACTTAATAAGAAATATATCTAATGAAGTAATCAGGCCAAATAAAAGCGTCCCACCACCACTTTTCATTTAGGACACAATTCAAAAAGCGATCTATATTATTGGTTTTCCTAAGCAAACTCCAATCAGTGTATATAATATTCTAGTACTTGACAAGTTGAAATCAATTAAGTACATAAGTAATTGAGTGAATTCCTTGTTTAACATTTTCGGGGGGAAAAACATTTAATAATCTTTAGGTAAGTGGAGCTATGAAGTATTTTGCTGATGGTGGTCACATTTGAAAATTATAGTAGATATGTAAGTAATTAATTAGTGCTGAAGACAACAATGGGGCTTAGCATCAGCCCAACGCGGCAAACCGCTAGTGTAATTATTGTTTTCGCAAGCCTCCATACTATCTCATTTTATGAAACACGAACATAGTAATTTAAAAATTGGTAGCAATTACGCTAAAAAGCCTATTTAGTGCTATAATTCACCATAGAATAGCATTTAATAATATGTAAGCCATAACCTCAAAAATATTTAATTTACGTAAATTACTTTTTGATGATACAGTAAACGGACCATATCTTTACCTTGATTTCTTTCGGCAATTGGCCCTGCAGCCATGGTGTGCTTTAAAATTGATTGTTATTTTGTTTTACATTTGTTTGAAACAAAAAACTTTATTGACTTGACTATTGACGCCTTGTCTCTGGTTATAGGCCTATTACACCGCACTTTCCACCGGGCCCTGTAGGAAGGGTTGGCGTGGGCTATAAGTATTGGCGTCGCTATTACACTGCACTTCCCACCGGATCTTAGTCTAAAGAGAACGTCAAGAGAGTTGGACGTGTATCTTAGTATGTTTATTATCGTTTACTGATTATGGCACCAATGCTATCGAAGCAAAAAAGTAGTATCCATACTAATATTATAAACTAGATGATTCCTGCGACTTTGTCCGCGTGGATCGCGTTTATAATATAATTAGTATGGACGCGAAAGTGTGTATGTCTATTTGCTACGATTTCAAGGCCCATCTATTCAAACAATTTTGATGAAATTTGGTACAGCGGTAGTTTACGTCCCGGAGAAGGACATAGGCTACTTTTTATTCCGGAAAATTAAAGAGTTCCCGCGGGAACCAAAAAAACCTCAACACACGCGGGCGAAGTGACGGGCATTAGCTAGTAGTTCATATAGTCTTTATGCTCTTTTCTCCATAAATAAGGCATTTCTTTGTACATGTCTATCACAACAACAAAACTTCTTTTTATTTAGCACACGATATATTGACAAAATGCACGCGCGAGCCATAGAGACAACTACTATAAAAGATGGTCGTGCGACGACTGAGCTCCCTAGCCGCCCTGTACATTACACTACCCGGTCTGCAGAGCGCTCAGGCAGTTAGGCAGACCGGGACCACCCATTCTTCCAAATCAGGGACCCATAATACCTGCACTTATTTACACTACACTGAATCTAACCAAGGGTCCCTGTGATAAGTGCAGTGTAATAGGCCTATTACTTGTCTCTGTCTCTGGACATGTCAGCAGTCAGACATTAATGTCACTTGCAGAGGCAATGACTAAGGAAACGAAACGACTAAGGAAATGAAGGCATTGTGCAGAGGTTACTTGTCTCAGTGTCAAGGGTGTCAACTCAGATCCCAAACTTTTTTTTATAAAAAAAGGTTGTTGTACATTTGACTGGCTTTACGGCTCTAGATTCCTGCCCTTTTGAGCCTTGTCAACCAAAGAGTACGTATTTATATAAATAAAAATAGATCTGTCACCGTTAAATTGCAAAAACCGTTAGATTGTAATCTAACTAGCGAAATTGTAAACTGTTGACAGATCTATGGCATAATGTATATAACGTATTTAATTCAGGAGGACTAGAATCCAGAGCCGCGAAACCAGTTAAATAAAAGCGTAGCTTAAACTTGTGGTTAATGAAAAGGTTATTGACATCTGATTGACATCTCTAGACTTGCAGCTGATTGACAGCACGATAGCACCTTCCTTTTCTGGTCGGTGGTGGACAGCAGAGACAATCAATAAATTCTTGGTTTTATGGCTTGCGTTTGAGCAGAGACCTAAAGGATAGTGGACAGCACTTGACGGCAAATGTTACTTGTCTCTGCTTGACAGCAGTTTGACATGGATGGACGTTTGTTTTTATGGTTTTTGTTTGTGAATATATTTGTTTTCACTATTTTTGTTTTGGATTGTTGAGGTTGTGATATGTAGACTCCGCCGTAGTTTTCCATCAGACAAAGATTAAATTATATTTACAGAAATATTTTGAAAATGCAAAGTGCGGCAGACTTAATATCTTCATTGTTGTGGTATAAAGAGGATTCTGGCACCGAAGATGAAAAGGATTCAGAGAATAATATAATTGAGCAATTTGTGCAGAATGTTGAGGATTTCAGTTCACAGTATGGAAGTGAAATAAGTGTGTCGTATACGGCATTTAATTTGCGTGGTCCGCCTTCAAATTTTCCAGATTATGGAGATTATCCTCAGGCATTTGTGATGGTAAGCTATTAAATAGCGTCTTAAGAAATCATGAAATAAGCATGAAGCCTTCATATTCGACGATCAAATCATTAAAAATAATATACGAAAGCGCCATAAAATATTTTCTCCCATCCATCATAATTTTTGCGACAAAGAATTAATTTACGATAGCCAAAATAGATTTTCAAAAAGTTTCTGAGGCCCCGCTTTATATTATTGCGTCAAAATAATGATTGAATTCAAAATGAATCTGAGGGAGTCTGAAAGGCATTCTGGGCATTGGGTCATCAAAATGTTTGGTTCTGTTCTTACATTGGAAACCAGCATGTGCTTTAAAAGATGAATTTTATCAAGTGCAAGTTATTTTAGCCAAGTAAAACTTTGCAATTTTTAATAATATTAAGTGACAAGTAATTTATTTTGCTCACAACTCACAATTGGTCCGCAATTTTGTCTATGTGCAATTCCAATTGCCTTGATAAATCTAATCTATTATACTAAGTGTTGATTTTTTTTTGTATTGGCAACATAATAAGGTTGGCATGGGAATTGTACTTAAATGTTTCTTTTTCTACTTAAAAAATAAAGTGGTTAGATTTGCCATACCAGGAAGTATAAAATTGTTCTTCAATGCATTGTTAAGGATATTTTTTTATAGGTTTGCGCTCAACCAATTTGTCTTTTTATTGTGAGTTAGTATGCTGTACAAGATGGAAGGGGTATGGGAGTTTAATTTAAAATTCATTTTCTTTTTTTCATATGTGGGCATTGCATTCTATGCAATATTTTTTTATTTTTCCTCAGAGAACTTATGGTACTTGGTGGGATGAAGCTCCTTCAGTCCAAAAAGAATACATGCCCCAGAACAACAGTGCTATACCTAGTCAGGATTTTGTAGGTTCGTATGTACAGTATTTATTTTACAATTAAACTAATACTAGCTGATGCCCACAACTTCTTCATTGGTGGTTAAAGTAATTTTGATTCCTGTGGGAACTCCTTAATTTTCTGGGATAAAAATTAGCCTATGTCACTCTCCAGGTCTTCAACTATACTCATGCAAATAATCACCTCGATCCGTTGCTCTGTTGTGGTGCGATTGAAGGACAAACCAACAAACAAACACACTTTCGCATTTATAATATTAGTATGATTACCTATAAGTGTGAGTATTTTTGTAAGTTTGGATATTTGTTACTCTTTCACACTGATGGATGATTTCATGGAATGAACCGATTTGGGGAAGTCAAAAGTCCATACATAGCTTATATGCTAAAACTGTGTGCAAGGAATCTGAATCACTCATCCATAGAAACATAATCTGTCCAAAATATTTACCTTAATTTAACAGCATTACGTTCAAACCATTACTATTCCATTACTATTACCATTACTATCAATACAACTAAGATTATTGCCATAAATTGTCAACAATGTCAACCTATAAGATGAATATTATTTATCCAAGTTTGAGGGTGACTTTGTAACAAACAAGCCATTTTGTTTGCTTATTCTATATGTACTTTAAAGTCAACCATAATATATAAAATAACCTGGGAATAATTTTATTAAATTGTTGTTATAAGCATGCCTCTAATATTTCTCTGCAAAAGATATATGAAAAAGATGACTTAAATATAATAATTTTATTCTATTAAAATTAATCCCCACAGAGGTGTCATTCGAGAGAGCAGTCTACCCATTAGAAGTGGCAGTGTTTGAGACATACAACCCTGGAGCTTTGATCAGGATATGGGCTTTGGGACCTACATCATGGATCTTGCTGTGGGAGGGAGAGCCAGATTATGCTGGTGACACACCAAGAATATTTAGTCCTACAATCAGGCAGATAAATTTTCCTACCAGGTATAATATCTTTAAATTTCTTGAATAGTTAAGTAGTTGAAGATTTCTAAACTTGTATTGCTTGTTTTAAGGATTTGAAAAATAACTAGGTACATTGAAATATCAGCTAGTTTCACTTTTTTTTGTTAATAGCTTTTTTTAAAATAGATTCTTTTAAGTAAATTATTACATTAATAGATATAAGTAAGTCACTTTTTTCGCATGGCTCTAGGTTGTTAAAGTATCCTGTGGAAACTTTTTGATTTTCCAGGATAAAAAGCCTATATCCTTTCGAGATGCATTGTATCACTTTACCAAATTATGTCCAAATTAGGTGAACAGTGTATATTATTTATAACATCTTATTGGCGCCCAAATATGGTGCCACAAAGTCCTTCAACACCTTAAAGCTATGTTATTATTCCGTTTCTTTTAAATAGGATATTAAGGCTAGAATTCAACCACAGACTATTGCCATACTACACAGAGCTAGATGCAGTTCTATTAAGGGGAAGAGTACCGGCAAATTTGGCCAAAATGAAGAACACCTTTGCATATTCAACACTATTTTACAAGAAGAAACCGCAGCCGATTTTAGAAAAAGGTATGAATCAAAAAATTACATTCATAATTCACACTTTTAGAGCCACATTTTCGTGATCTTCGTCATAACGCCAGAACCACTTGTAATATTTAAGTGAAATTTTAGCATGGCCTCATGATTGTACAATGAAGTAACATAATTTAACCTGCCTTTTTGGCACTTTATTGTGATTGGCTAAGTTTATGTGGCATTGCGGTATTCTTGCAGCAACAATGGATCTTGCCTATATAATAAAATAGATAAATAAGATACAATAGATAAGATTTAACTCAAGTCAAGACAATGATGTGTCTGTCTACCATTCAATATTTAGGTAAAATATCGTTATGGATATTATTATATCTGTATCTAATCCTCTGTCTGAAGTACTGACGGGTATAATGGTAGCAAATAGCAAAAAAAAAAATGCGCGTCATAGGGACTATCGATAGAAGTGAAAACAAATATTTAAAATGACAACACAGCACCTTTAAAATAATTAAAATATAAACCTTAAAGCTAAGGCAATAAAGTTTAATTACGAATATACTATATTATTTATACTTAAGACTTTTTGTCTTAAGAAGAATGGTGTCGCGAGGTGCCAGTCACGGTTACACGTCACTTTTAAATATAAACCTTGAAATAAAGGCATTCAAGTTTAATTACGAATGTACTATTTATAATTAAGACCTTTTGTCTCAAGAACAACAGTGTCGGTCTAGTGTTTCCACATTTTTACCCCCTACCAAAATGTGCTCAACATGCCTAAAGAAGTTTTCACTTCAAAAACTTGAGTTAAAACATTTACCATATAAAAGCATCACAATGACATTATGATGAAACACAGCCAACTATGAAGCAACTAGCCTTGACAGAGTAGATTGAACATCTGTTACGTAAACTTTAACTATCTATAAACTAGCTACTAACTACCGTTTAATTGCACACTAATCTGTTTTCTTCATTAATGCGGAAATCCGCACTTAATTTATACTTTAGTTATCTACGTTTTATGATATTTTTATTATTGATTGTTTTTTACACAATCTTTATTTGTAAAAAATTAAAGTAGGTACCTAGTTCTAAAGCACGATGGCGTAGTAGCTACAGAGTTATACGTCTTATACCCTAAGGCTGCATTTCCACTGAAGTGGAGTGGAGCCGAGATGTGTTCCAAATTCCAATCTGGTTATTGTTAGATGACATGATAATTTTTAATTACATCACAATATTTTTAATTAAGTCTAATTACTTAGTCGAAGCGCTCATTTCTGCGCTCCAATCCGCTCGTCTCCGCTTTAACCATAACGCACCCAACAATATAGCCTTAAGAAAAAGGCTGGTGATATTCTCTAAATGACGACCTCCCTGGCGCAATGTTGAGCGCTGTTGTGTTAAAGTGCGGAGGTCCCGGGTTCGATCCCTGGCAGGGTCAATGTGGGAAATTATAATTTCTAAATTTTTCCTGGTCTTGCCTGGTGGGAGGCTTCGGCCGTGGCTAGTTATCACCCTACCGGCAAAGACGTGCCGCAAACCATTTAGTGTTCCGGTATGCTGCCGTGTTGAAATCGACTACACTAGCGGCACGCTATGATGGCCGGTTTGACACATTACAATAGTGATGTGGAATGTCAATTTATTCTCGAACAAAAAACAATTAAGTTTTGTTTTTGTACCTGATTAAATAGGTTTAATAAAACAAAAATGTATATGTTTATTTAATTTATTTGAACGAACTGAATATTTGAACGAAAATGAATATACATACTTTATATGCACACAAGAAACATATGAATACAAAAGATACCAAAAAAGGTGCCACAAAAGGCCATAATTAATCAGATTCGTCCATACTACTATTTTCACTGTCGTCACTGCTATCATCACATACATTAATAATTATATGTTCGTTTTCTATATATTTTTTTGCGATTTCAGAGGTTTGTCCACATAGTGAAAATTGTTCATATTCACAAGTACATTCACCCCTTAAATGGTGCAAACTGATTTTTCTACACTTGTATACATTTAAGAAATCAATTTAATAAATAAATTTTGAGTCCTAAACCTAAAACTACATTCGATAAAATTTATGAATCTCTGCACATCACTATCGTCAATAAAGTAATACAATTATTTCCTTCAAAGTCGTTATCAATTAATACGGAACTTCATGAGAAACTACATTCGATAAAATTTATGAATCTCTGCACATCACTATCGTCAATAAAGTAATACAATTATTTCCTTCAAAGTCGTTCTCAATTAATACGGAACTTCATGAGCGGACAAACGTCAAACCGGCCATCATAGCGTGCCGCTAGTTTAGGGATATGGGTTAAATATAACTGCCATGCTCCTAACAGGTTAGGTTAGAGGCATAGCAAATTTAACCATGACATCACACTGATGGTAAGTGATGATGACATACATATATCATCATCACTTACCATCAGGTGAGATCGCAGTCAAGGGCTAACTTGTAGTGAATAAAAAAAATATCGCCTATCTCTTTAGAAGCGGATAGCGATACGCTTTTGATACAGTGACGATATTTTTTTTAGGGATGCTACTCAACAAAGTGTTAGCTTCAAACCTGCATGAGAAAATGGGCAACCCTGCCATCTTGATGCAGAAAGACACTCTTGATACGGGACCTCCACTTGGCGATTTTCAGCGATTGCCGGTAGGTAATAAGGATACCTACTTAGTAAATGAATCTTATGGATGAATATACTTAATCTTAGTAACTGAATCTTTTTTTTTGAAAAAGAAAATAAAAGTAACCAAATCGTCCACTAGAATATGACGATCGGTAACTCTCCGGGACTATCCGGAATGAAATTAATTTAGGGAATATGCTATGTCAATTCCGAATTGCATCTAATTCTGTTCAGCCATTGTGGCGTGAAGGAATACTAGGTACTTATGAGCAAAGATATAGATAACTAGATTTGCAATTCAATTCAAATTCAAATAATGTTTCTTCAATTTAGGTAGGTACACTACACTTATTGACTTCCAATTATTTGTAAAATATAATGGTCATAATTAGTAACGGTATCTTAAAACTAAAGCTATGAAGGTTCCAAACGCGCCCTGCTCTGAGAAGAGCACACAACAACAAACAAACTCAGCCGGGGTGTTTTTTCATTATCGCCAATTTACAAATCATCTTAATTAAGTAACTATCAGAGCCATTAGATCAAATCATTGCCAAGCTTCATTGGCATTTAAATAATCCTTTACATGATAATAGGATTTTTAATAGGAGTTTACGTTTTACGTTAACCTTGAACTTATTCAGAGACATCTTTAACATGTCTTCAGGGAGCTGATTGTAGAAGATGATGCTCGCGACTTCGTCCGATTCTTGATTCCCGGTATTTTTAATTTCATTTCATCAAAATCGGTTGAAAAGATAGGCCGTTAATGCGTAAGTAGCAGACAGACAGACACAATTTCGCATTTAGCATGGAAGTATGGATTAAGTAAAGAAATTGATAAAATACGAAATATGACGCAAATTTTACTAGAGTTGAATGCAGCTTTACACAAAAATCTCTTTGAAATATGACGCAAATTTTACCAGAGTTAACACAAAAATCTCTTCTGCTTGTACCAACAGGATGAAACAATACTATCGGTGATGAAGTTTCTCGATATACAGTCTCTATGTCGCTGCGCGCAAGTCAACCGACACTTCAGAAGATTGGCCTCCGATACTATCCTCTACAGAAGTATAGACCTCCGGCCATATTGGTATTGTGTGCGATCTCAGGTGTGTATTTTTAGCTGCAGGTAGATATAGTGTAATCTATCACCCATATTATAAACTAGATTTTGCCCGCAGCTTCGCTCACGGTAAGTTCCATTTACATACAACTCTTGGATTTTTCTGGTAGCCTATGCCGCTCACAGTAAAAACTTTTGACTGTAACAAATACATGGAATCAATAAATGGATATGTACCTACAGAGACTAGTAAAATATAATAAAATAGCTAATGCCCGCGACTTCGTCCGCGTGGATCGAGATTTTTTGGTTCCCGCGGGATCTCTTTTATTTTCCAGGATAAAAAGTAGCTTAAGTGTTATTCCAGACTATAATCTATCTCTGTGCCAAATTTTATCCAGATCCGTTCAGCCGTTTTGGCGTGATTGAGTAACAAAGATCCATCCAAACTTTCGCATTTATAATATTAGTACAGCTTGCCTGGTGGGAGGCTTCGGCCGTGGCTAGTTTTACCCTACCGGTAAAAACGTGCCGCCACGCGATTAAGTGTTCCGCTACAATGCCGTGTAGAAAACGTATAGGGGTATGGATTTAGTATAACTGCCATGCCCCTAACAGGTTAGCCCGCTACCATCTTAGACTGCATCATCACTTACCATCAAGTGAGATCGCAGTCAAGGGCTAACTCGTAGTGGATAAAAAAAACTATGATAAAAAACATAAAGGCGACAAGTTCTCAGAGGCCGGTCGTCACTGCTTTTTAGGATACCTTAGTTTTAGGTCCGATTGCAGGAAAACTGGTTAAATTTATAATACAGTTACCGTTAATGTTACGTTTAGAGTTCGGAGGTAACCGTAATGTGACTTCAACAGCCTGGTAAGCAACTGGACCTAAGGCTTAAGCTTTGCAGTTATTTGGTCAATTTGCTGTCAAAGATAAACTTAATAAAATAAACTTTAATATGGCCATTGTCTGTGTACTCATACGTGTAAATACAGCATAATTAAAGGTATTGTTTTCCTGTTTATTACTTTTTTAATAATATGCAAACGAGACATTGATTGTAACAAATGCGTGCTAAGGTCATTAACTTGGAATCTTGCCATTATGCAAGATAAGAGTGAACAGAAATCTTCATTGTTTTCCATAAGGCATGATTGTCTTAAAATTGAAGTTTAAACATTATACTATACGCTTAAGCTATCCATATACTGATAAATATACAATGAGGGTCATCCCGCCTTTTCACTTCCTACAAGCCGTAGGTGCCGGTTATTATTCACTATTTTCTAGTAATACTTAATATATTATCTATACTAATATTATAAATGCAAGTTTGGATGGATGGATGTATTTTGCTCACTCACGCCAGAACGGCTGAACGGATCTGGATAAAATTTGGCACAGAGATAGATTATAGTCAGGAATAGCACATAGGCTACTTTTTATCCCGGAAAATTAAAGAGTTCCCGCGGGAACCAAAAAATCTCAATCCATGCGGACGAAGAAGTCGCGGGCATCCGCTAGTGTAATATATACGTTGCAAACCTAAGGGTTGTAATAGTAGTCGAGTCGTATGTCAAAGGACCTCGGCGCCCACCGCATTATTATCCTAAGAAAACTCCTACCATTATGAAGTGATTAATGAATGGATCTATGGCGTGATAAATATCACGACCCTCAGCAATAAAGAATTCGACGCCTTGCTGGGGTCATAACTTTGATGTGTGAGGCCGGCGAACGTCACTCGCAACTTCTATACAACCCGCAAATATAAATTCGCCGGTATATTGTTATCTCTATTTGGCTAATGACACATGATCGCGTGCATGCGCGATAGCAATATGAGCGTTCAGAATTTGTTATACATTTTGTCTTGTTCTGTACCTAAAATTATGATAACTTGTTTTGTTTTTAACTTCCTGTTGTTATTCTGTAACTTGACAATATAGGCTGTTCCTGATCTATTAGAATTTAGAACGTACATCGTTTTAATATGAAACAAATAAGGAGAAAACATGTCATTTATGTCGTAAAAACATGCAAAACGCAATGCGCTTACATTTTATTTTGGGAAAGTATTTTGGAAAAATAATTATTGAATAGAAGCAGGCGTTACTTTGCGGAAGTCCATGATAGTGAATGAACTACAAGTTTAATTTGCTATAATCCGCTATAGTAGATCCGTGAATTACCCATACAAACGTAATACCGAAATAATTTGTAATTCGAGAATATTTCCACCATATTATGCGATTATTATGATTGAACTTGAATTTATCTAGGTCCCTGGATAATTATTTTTCCGTGAATGAACTACAAGTTTAATTCGCTATAATCCGCTACAGTAGACAAATCTGTGTGGTACAGTGCGTGTCTTTCACTTGCAGCATCAACACCCACCACCCAGCAATTCGCACAGGCACAACACCACACCACACAAATCCTCCAAATCACTCAACGTACGTTTCACTCCGACACCGGAGCATCTTCAGGAGATGTTGACTCGACAATGCACGATTGTGCACAATCGTCAATCGAAACGTACGTTGAGAGTGATTTGGAGGATTTGTGTGGTGTGGTGTTGTGCCTGTGCGAATTGCTGGGTGGTGGGTGTCGCATGCTGCAGGTGAAAGACACGCACTTTACCACACAGATTTGTCTACTGTAGCGAATTATAGCGAATTAAACTTGTAGTTCATTCACGGAAAAATAATTATCCAGGGACCTAGATAAATTCAAGTTCAATCATAATAATCGCATAATATGGTGGAAATATTCTCGAATTACAAATTATTTCGGTATTACGTTTGTATGGGTAATTCACCTTCCGCTGGCACCTTAACGCCGCAATTACACTTGTATGGTCATACGATTTGCGACTCACTAGACTGTTTACATTACATTCCGTAAGTTACTCATCAAAGCGACTTACGTGAGTAAAACTTGCAAGTGTAATCCTGGCATTAGGCTAGTAATCATTTGGTAAACTATTTCCCACAGGTGTTAGTAACATTGTCGGTGCGATGCAAATTCCTCCAAAAATTGGACCTGTCGTGGTGCGGGAGCCATTGCATGATTCAGCCCCAATATGTTGTCAAGTGAGTATAAAATATTGTGTGCTAATTGATAGAAGCGTACCAAACTAGAGGCCTAATTCCCATCAAATGTGATTGTGGTCAAGCTTAAGCCTATCTTATCTTACTAATATTAAATTATTAAATGCAAAAGTTTGGAAGGATGTATGGATGTTTGTTACTCAATCAGCATCAGCTAGTTTTGAATAAATATACTTTGACTTTGTCTTTATTTATATTATACTATGTATTATTTTAATTTGCAGCTTCCTAAAGGACAGTGGTGCGGAGTTAACACACTTACGGATGAATTGCTGCAAATTCGTGGACAATGCCGTGCTAAGAGCCATAGTCGACACCTCCGCTAATTTGCAAGGTGCGTCAATTGTTACTTTGCTGTGAGTCTCATAATATCTTCGCGCCCTTGTGGAGCCTTTACCTATAATTTATTTTATTTATTAATAATTTATTAAACACAAATACAGGTTACACAAATGGGTTACAAAAAATAATCATAGGTCTGAGCGTTTCACGCTAAGGCGGTCTTATCACTTACGGCGATCTCTCACAGACGACCTTTGGTGAGAGAATTAACCTGCGGGATGGTGCAAAATCTTAAAATAGACTACATAAAATTTTAATACTACATCAATACTATCCAAACTAATATTATAAATGTGAAAGTGTGTCTGTCAATCTGTCTGTTTGTATGTCTGTCTTTTACGCTTTCACGGCCCATCCGTTCAACCGATTGTGATGTAATTTGGTACAGGGATAGTTTGTATCTCGGGGAAGGACATAGGCTACTTAGTACTTTTTATCCCGGAATTGAAAAAAATTGATCCACGCGAACGAAGTCGTGGGCAACGTCTAGTATTAATATAAAATAAACATGTAAGGCTTAAAAGAAGGCAAGAAACACAATTGCCAAAAAATTTCTTGATAGAAATATTTTCTAAAGAATGCTCCAATATTTAGGTTTTTTAAAAGTTTTATTCTTTTTTAAATCTTGTAAAATCAAAGAGTTACTCTGGAATTTTCAATTCTAAATTTGTATTTTTTTTAAAGAGCAACAGCCGAGTTTTTTATGGTTCTTTCGACGAGCATTCTGTACCAGTGGTAGAATAATTTGATTCTAAGGCACTAGTAAAAGATTAAATGAAAAAAAAGGACTTTGAAATTAACTAAAGTATTCTACTTCCTTCTTAGTATAATAACAATAATATAGAAAACATTTGTATTTCCAGAATTATGCCTGCGCTCGGTAGTAACCTGTACCGAGTGGTCTTGCCTAGCTGCCCTTACGAAACTAAAGCGGCTAGATCTGTACAGAACACATATAACGACGTCGTCTGCCGTTTCCATCGTCTGGTCTAACCCTGGATTACAGCACATTAATGTTGGTAGGCGATTTATTTTATTTTATTTATTTGGCCACCAAAACAGATAACAATAAATACTGATCTAATATTAATATTACTGATCTAATACTGATCTAATAACAAGATTGAAATATTATTAAACTAATAATATTTCAATCTTGATTGAACAGTATTCCTTACGAAGAGTATTACAAGAAAAATCCTAAGTGCCTACATGCCCACGGCGTATTTTCTACGCGCAAAAGACGCGATACAAACTAGAGGTGTTAGCATATCACTAAACGGTTAAACGGTTAACGGTAGTAAACTGTAACCGGTAGTAAAAAAAAACAATGTTTTTTTTCATAGGAGTGAAGATCGCTTATTACCGCTAACCGTTTAGCAAACGATAGTAAAAAGAAAACAATGTTTTTTTTCACTCGCTAGTGCACACGAGTAAAGATTATTTACTAATATTTTCAACCATTAGCCGTTATACGTTTAACAGTTTAACGACATGCTTTACAAACGAAATTCTAACGCGAACCGTAACCGCGCTTCAGTTATAGCCTTTGCACACGTTCATAAATCAAAACGCGAGATTTGTATTGAAATAAGATTTATAGAGAAACTAGTCCGCGTGGATTGAGGTTTTTTGGTTCCCGCGGGAACTCTTTAATTTTTCGGGATAAAAAGTAGCCTATGTCTTTTTTAATTCCAGACTATAATCTATCCCTGTAAAATTTTTTATCCAGATCCGTTCAGCCGTTCTGGCGTGAAAGAGTAACAAACATCCATACATCCGTACTTACAAGCTTTTGCGTTTATAAACGCGATTCTGTGGCTATTTTAACGCGCGTATAAGGCCATACAAATTTTCGAAACAAATTCTACAATCAGTTTAATCAAGGAACAAGAAGCTCAATTCGCTATCATCCGCCAAAACAGACCAACCTTGACTTCGAGATTTCTTGAATTTTGACTCAACATCTGAGTACGTTCCGGTGTCAAGTGTCCAAAGTGAAATGTTGACAGTATTTTGGAAGATTTGTGTGGTGTGGTGTGCTAACATGCCGTACTGCTGGTTTATTGGGCGATGAATATCGAAACCTGCTCGTTGTACCACATAGATTAATTAACTGTTTCGGCGGATGATAGCGAATTAGTCTTACTTTTCCTTGATTATCATGAACTTCCGCGAAGTAACGCCTGCTTCTATCTAATATTTAAAATCTGTTTTTAACGCTAAGACAACACGTGGACGTGAAACACGCGTATGATTCTCCGGCTCTTAATCTACGCGGATGAAGATGGCAGCTCCTGGCTGATATTAGTTTTGAAAAGAGTAACTCAGTCATATCTAATTTCTGTTGTGTCATGAGTGATGACTAACATGAAAACTACTGACAGCATATGAAAACCATAGCCTAAGGACATTCTTTCTTTTCTATCAGTCATCCGACAAAGATGTCTAGACAGAACAATGCTGCGGTGTGACGGGGGTATAACGAGGGAATGTATCCAAGCTGACTGACTTTTCAGTACATAATTCAGTATTTCTAGCGAAAACTTGTAGCGAAGGTGTAGGTAGGTGAGCTTGTGGTCTGCAATTTGTATAGGCAAAATTGCAGATGCAACATGCAAACCCAAAACAAAATGCAAAATGCAAAATTACCGATCGAGTGTAAGAATATAATATAATAATATACGTATGCTGTGATGAAACTGAGGGACGGAATAAAGAAACTTGAATTTAAATACACCTTTCTTCCAGGTTCTTGTAAAATGATATCTGCAATGGACGAAGTGGCGTTAGCACTGGGCGCCAATTGTCCAGACCTAAAGTCAGTGGATTTCTGGAAGTCATACTCTTTGACCGCAGTGGGGATTCGAGCTTTAGGCAACTGCAGAAACCTTCAAGAGCTGGATGTTGGATGGTGGTAAGAGATTTTATCTATACTAATATTATAGTCTAGAGTTACACATAGGCTACTTTTTACCCCGGAAAATTAAAGAGTTCTCGCGGGAACCAAAAAACTTCAATCCACGCGGACGAAGTCGCGGGCATTAGCTAGTTATTCATATGTCCAGTGGTCCACTGTTCGTTTTTGTGTGAAAATCGATTAAGTTCTTCATTTTTCAAGCCACGTCGATAATATAGTTTGTATTAATAAAAAATTAAAATACGTGTTTCAGGACTCCAAATGATCTTAAATAAGAGATGAAAATGTTTATGTAAATCCAAGTTATGCTCTTATTAATTGATATATAGTATAGTTACCAACCCACCAACTTATCTGGCCCAGTGGCCAAAATTGGAAATAATTTTTATGACTGCGACTTGCGATGGTGTTTTTGCCAACATAGTATTGATCCATCAAAATAAATATCTTACTATCTCAAGTATTTCATTTAGCCAAAAATTGTCCTTTACACCATTCTAATGTTTTTTAAGCCTGCAAGCGGGTGGATCGGGCGAATGGCTGGCATCGTTATCCGGGGGTGAAATCCGCAAGTTGTTTTTGGGCGCCCTGCGCGGTGTGTGCGACAGGGACTTGCGAGCGCTTTTACCCAAAATACCCAAACTGGCGCAACTCGACCTGCTCGGAGTGAGGGCCGTGACGCCTGATATATGCTCTGAGTAAGTGTGAACCGTGTTACTGTACTATATAATATATATATATATATATATATATATATATTATATATATATTATATATATATTATATATATATAATATATATAACTGCCTCGTTGGTCTAGTGGTTAGCATGTTTGACTGCGGCCGACGAGGTCCCGGGTTCGAGTCCCGGGCCGGGCCATAATTAAGTATCGGGGTTTTCGGATTATAAATTCCCAGTACTAGCCCGGAGTTAGGAAGTTGGCGGTGTTTCACCCCCGTGTCTCGGAGAGCACGTTAAGCCGTCGGTCCCGGTTATTATCACTAACATGATAATAGTCGTTAAAGCCGCCAACCCGCATTGGAGCAGCGTGGTGGGTCTAAGCTCTAATTCCCTCTCTCCTATGAGGGTGGAGGCCTGTGCCCAGCAGTGGGACGTTAATGGGCTGTAGTGATTGATTGATTGATAATATATAGTCCGCGCGCCAGCTCTGAGGAATCGGGGGCTGATGTAGCGGGCGGGTGCGCCCCTCGTCCGACCGTCTCTTCATACCCCGCACACTCCCATACTAGTGCCGCCCGTGACGCGAGACTACGTTTTATCGAGTCCTCTTTTTAATTTTGCAATAGCAGGATTATATTGTACTATAAATAGAACAATACTTAAAAGATTATTTGTCCGTGCAAATAGCTGTTTAATTTTTAAATTCCTTGAAGTACTGATACTGATTAATTAGATTGTACGTTCATTTTGTATAGTTAATTATACTTAATAAAATTTTATGATACATTTGTTTTTTCTTCCTTATTGCACTTGATATCCTCATAGAATTATTATTTCATAATTAATTTATGCACGCGCACAGATACTGAAGAAGTGTTAGTATCGATAACGTAATATATCGACGAAATTACAACTCTATCTCATTACGTCAACATTCTTAAGATTCCTCGGACCTAGCGCGTGAACTGTACGTCAGAGTCAGAATCAGAATCAAAATATTTATTGCATTATACACATAATATTATAAAGGTGGTATAAAAGTGGTGGTATACTTTAAAAAAATCTAAATTAAAGTTAATAGTATCCAGTTATAAAAATTTAAAAAATATATGTCAAGTCTTTAAATAAAATAACCAAAAAAAAATTGTTTGAGATTGAATATGTCATAAATTTAGATTAACAGTCAAAGAAATATTGAAATAAAGAAATTTATCGTAGTACAATACTATACTCGAATTTTTATTTAGACAACAAGTTTTGACATTAGCCTTGCTCGGGATTTTTTTTTGGTAAATCGTGTTTTTTTTAAATTATATTTATATACGAATTACATACTGATAATATACTTATGTAGATACGAATAAGATGCGTTGATAAATGGCTTCCGATAAAAGATGAAAATCGTTTTTTTATGAATCAAGCATTCTTAAACAAGAACTATACAAGAGTTGCTCGTTTAAAGGTATTAGATATAGTCCGTCAAACTTATCTGATCCGGTGACAGTGTCGCTAACATATCAGGCATAAAAATTAGTTCCAATTTTTTCCACCGGGTCATATAAGTTTGACGGACTGTTACAGCGATCTGATGTGGTTCAGGTGTGTGATGTGAATGAGTCAATTAACCAGTTCCTGCTTCTCTATTTTTTAGACTGAGCAGTAGTCTCACAATCTTTGACACGGTTCTATAGCTTTCCGAGCCCGTTGTTTCGTACATCTATTGGTATTTCAAAAGGGAATTCATATTGTCCGACCATAAAGTTTGTTTGTAGTTTATATGTAAACCATAGTAAAAAGCCCCAATATATTATATTTCCTCAATAAATAAAACTATAAATCGGGTTAGTAGTTACATGCTACCCCTTGGCCTACAAAAATGTATGGAGGCTGGGTAGTGGGTGGTCTCCTCTTTCATTCAATGGATAAAGCCCCGAGCATCTTCTAGTTTATGATTAGACTGACATTACTTATATATGCCATAGAATAGATTCCTTTGCTCATTTTGAAAGGAGGGAATAATTAATTGATAAAATGTTTTGTTTCAGCATACTGGCAGAATGTCGCGAACTCCGGCTGTTAGACGTCAGTTTTTGCGACCAGATTACAGAATCTCAGGTAATAGTTAACTTTTTTATACGACTGCCTGAAAAAAGGAGTATATTGTTTTCAGGGTTCATGTATGTATGTGAGTTTGTATATTCCACCATAACTTCTATACGCCTGAACCGATTTTGATAAATGAGGTATCGTTAGAATCCCTATCTTATTCCGGGTGACATAGGCTAGATTTAAAAAAAAAATTATGGGGTGACCATGGTCCCGCATTGAAGACTAAAGTTGAAACAAAATATTCGAAAATAAGATTAACTATAATCGTCATCTAGAAAATGATGAGTAGATTCCAAAAATACATTACACTATAGTTCAATATCGAGTGATTCACAAAAAAATATCATTTAATAAAAATGTGAATAAGATTCTATTTATTTAGATTAATTTAGATTTTTAACTTTTTTAATTATGACTTGCTTACAATTTTCACGCCTCGTTTAAGCGGACGCGACCACAGACACCGCTCACACGCCGGGCGTAACTATATATATTTATATATTGTACTAGTAGGCCTGACAAACGTTGAACGTCCTGAACCTAGAACCCAATTGCAGCGCCCCCCCAGCGGGTCTATTCGGGAATATAAACCATCCCGCGACCCACACAAACACACAAAAAATTTCATCAAAATTGGTCAAGCCGTTTCCGAGTTTTAGCGAGATTACAGCAACAGAAATTCATTTTTATATATGAGATTAATTTGAAACTAAGAACAGGATAGTCTTTCCGCCATATTGTGAGAACTAAGCTGGAGATATATTTTTCAATACATTTGCTCATAAAGTAGCTCTCACGTCATCTGATATCAAAACTAGAAAAAAGACCTTTACCACTCTTGGGCGGTAAAAAAATAGCACAATACACAAAAGTACGGCAATATTAATTTTCATGCGATAATATTATGTAGGCACCGCCGCCGCTCTCTTTTCCATGAACGGAATAACCCCCGTTTTTGAACGAGGCCTTTAGTCTACTGTACCGCGCTAAATCACGCCATGCAATAAACTACTTAAATAATAAACTACTTAAGGCACACGTATCGTTATGTTTTATTGTATCCACAGGTACTGGAATGGCGAAAGAAATACCCGCACGTTAGTATAAAGAGGTCTTTTCAAGCGGCAAACCTAAGCGCCGCTCCGTATGCATTGTTTCTTGCGCCGAGCTTCGGCTAAACTTTTGGGTTCATACTCTGAGTTTTAATTTTGATGACATTAGCGTCAAATTAAAATGAACTTAAACGTATGAATATAGAGCTCAATTTCGTGTGTGCATTCATATACGTTTACGTATACGATACGTTTCCAAATTTATATCTGTTGTAATGAATTTGTGACTTTAAATCAAGCGCTTTTGGGTCCATTTTACTGTGACGCTAATGTCATCGAATTCTTATACGATCAATCGAATTAAAACTCAGAGTAAGGGTACAGATACATACAGTCTCACAAACTGATCTGACCCGGTGGCCAAAACTAGAACTCATTTTTGTGCCTGTTCAGTTTTTGTTTCTATTATATTTTTCATAGATACTAGCCAGATAAGTTTGTCGGACTGTACCTATATAGATCAAGCGACGAAGACACACCCCTCTTTTTTGTCTCATCTAGATTGTTGCTTTACATACATTAATCTTACTAAGTCGTGTATTTTATGGTCGTTATTATTTTCATGTTGTGTTTATCTAAGACTGGGGCGCGTCCCCGTGTATTGAACGATTGACGAACTAGCAGAATACTGGGTAGATTTAGTATTTCGATTTAGTGAGAGCGGGTAACTTTAGAAAAGCAAAAAAAAAAACATTTTCATGGGACATAATGGTGTGCGTTTTGCAATGTGGAATATCCTGCGCATAATTTAGACGTGTGTTAAAAAATTATGCTTTAGATTGCTGATTATCAAAATTCATTATTAATCTGACTCTAATTGGAATACAATTTTATGATCAATGCAATGGCAAAGTTTATATCATTTCTAAAGTTACCCGGTTTTACTGTTATTTTCCGTTTTTTTGGGATATCCTAAGGGTATATAACGATTATTATATCCCAAATAAATAAAGTGACTGATTTCCTATATAACCTGCTGAACTGTCTTTATTCCTCAGTTGTTTCACTTTGCGATTCAATTACTTAACAGCATATTATAAAACTAATATTTTTTAACATAAGTAAGACCAAATTAAACCTGCACTTGGTAGTGTCTTGTTTAGGTTCCAAAAGAACAATGGACACTTTCCTAACGTGCTTGGACTAGAAAAATCGAAAACCTTTGAAGTCCATGATCTATATTTTTCCAGCTTTTTAAAATACAAACACAAATAAAAACAGATGATATCTAATAAGTAACTACATGTGCATTTTGGTGATAGTCTGATCTGGGTAATGATTTATGATTTTTTCTAGTCCAGAATGATTATTGTTATTTGATTATATTGTACAGTAAAAGCTCCTTATTCTCATTTTCACTATTTGCGGATCAAAAAATTGCGACCAGATTCCTATATTCGCGGCTAAACATTTCTTTATTCGCGGATCTAATCGGTACATCGGTACATACATATTAATAAAAAGGATTCCAATAGGAATCCAACCCAATATTGTCGCGTCGTGAAATAGACTAATAAAAAAGTAAAATAGACCTTTTTACAACTATGCCTAAAGTATGTATGTTGTTATATATGATATCGCCGCTGTAATGGTTCGGCCTTTGACGTAAACCGCCTCCGCCGGTTTTTGAGAATGTAAATGTAAATAAACTGAATGAAAGCAACCTTATTACTCAATCCATAAAGTATATTTTCAAATGCTGCCACATATTAGACGTCCCGAAAAAATTTAAAATTCTTTAAGCCAAATTAGCCTAAGCCTGAAGATAATAATTAATCGATATGGTCAAAAACTTCAATCGAATAGATTTTTTTATATATTTGTTTTTTATTTTGTCACCTAGGACATCGTATCGTAATCCCATATAAATTACCATTCCATATTCACGGTTTCTGTATTCGCGGCATATTTACGGATCGTATACCCTGCGAATAAAGAGCTTTTACTGTATGAAAATGAGGCTTTCGAAATGAATTGTAGTTCATATTCCAAACAAAATTACTGATTTGTGTTTAGCTAATACTTAATGATATTAGAAAATAAATGTAATAGGTATTTAAAGAAATAGTATTTAAATATATAGTATGATAAATGTGCAATTGCAAGTACAATGTAACAATTTTTGTTTTCTTATACAAAAGGGCATTTCTATTAGAAAACTCTAAATTGCAATTTGTGAGACTATAATAAATCTTACTATAACTTATCTTTAGAATATAGTTTTTAGGAACAGTTATTATCTAAGAAGACTGAAAAATATGACTTCGTGAAAATGTATTAAATTGATATTTTTGTATCAACGTACTGCCTGATTTATTAAAGGCACTTAAGGTGTGGTTTTGTGAAATATGTAGGGCACTCGAAAAGTGCAGCTTAAATTAATAGTATTAAGCATTTATATGTCAATTCGTTAGCGTAATAAAGTTTAATTGTGATTCTAATATGGTTACTAAAATTATGCGTAAGTGTACAAAAATTTCCATCCGTATACCATTCGTGTTTATATATTAAAAAGCAAGGCTAGGCGTTGATATTTGTCATATCAGCATTGTAACGTTTTCGTATAGTTCAGATATGAAATGGATGCATTACCATTTGCTGACGCGGTACCGTGATATTTACTGATCATGTAGGGTATATTCCAATATACACTGCGAGCACTGTAAGGTGTGACGTCAATTTAGTATACTGTGAAGCCGTTCCTTTATAATTAGCTAAACGCAGTCAGCACTGAGAGCACCTTACCTCGAAAACGCTAGTGCTCACAGTACATAAATGGAGGCGATTTATGACGTCATATATTTCCCTAGGATACCTACTGTGGCAGTAAACTGTCAGTCCATAACGGAACGAATTTCTTCTCAGTAAGAGCACTGAACAGTGCTCGCAGTGTATATCGGAACATACCCTATGTAATCTAATGTTTTACGGATGGATGTCAGTATTTATCACAAACAAAATATATCTTGTCCTACAAATTTATCTAACCCGGTGGTCAAAATTGGAACTAATTTTTATGCCTGTTTATTTTTGTTTTTATTTTATATTTCATAGAACTAGGGACGCTGTCAGATACCGGGTCAGATAAGTTTGTCGCACTATAGACTGGGATAAATACTGACATCCACTAGATTACATAAAAATAAATAATATTATGCTTATTATTTATCAGTATGTGGTGTCACAGTATTTACTGGACGTCAGCCTTCACCTAAGAGTGAGCCAAAACTTCACTTCTCCGAGTTATTCTTCTTACTTACTTCAAACCTGTCCATAAATTAATAATACCTTTGTATTTAGGAGAATTGACGTGTTTACCTTAATATTATAACTTGTGCAATAAGACCTAATAAATATAGCTGCATAATATTTTATCTGTGGTTATTTTGCGTGTACTTAATAATTATTATTTAATGTTTAAGCGTGTTCTTAGGCTGCATCACCACTTGCAAGCAAGTCTTATTGTAGCCAAGCGTTAGCCTATGTATTTAAAAAGAAAAAAATTGCGATGGAAAAGGTTCGATCATTCAGTTATTTTTTAAACTATCACGGAAAACACCATCTCATAACCGCAGTTTGATATAATATTTTCTTGATAAGTTTCTTATAAATTATAATAGTATAAAAAAGTCAATTTTGTATAAGTGTTCAGATACTATTATTATTAATCTTAAAGGCTGCTTGATGTAAATTTTTCTCACAATATTAACTATTAGGTACTATATTGATTTTACCTGTTTGAAATGTTTATTTTCCAGACATACCTAATAAAATTCATATCCGTATTGTAAGTCATGGCTATTTTCTGAAATAAAATATGTTTACCAGCATGAACTTCTTGCTTTGCATATTATCATGTCCTCGTTTCTAATTTGTTCCACATTGTGTTAAAACGCTATTGATTTACAACAAAAGATTTTTAATGCGTCATGCCCGCGAATTCGTGCGCGTGGATTGAGGTTTTCGGTTCCTGCGGGAACTCTTCAATTTTCCGGGATAAAAAGTAGCCTATGTGTTAATCTATCCCTGTGCCAGATTTCATCCAGATGGGTTCAGCCGTTGGGGCGTGATTGAGTAACAAACATCCATCCATGCATCCAAACGTTCGCATTTATAATATTTATTAAAAGTATAGATACTATGCCAGTATCGTATCGGGGCATGCACTTTTGTTCTACAGGCTACGTGCATGAATGGTATTTTTGAATTCATCTAGGCGAGGCAAAACTTGCCAAACAACTGTGCGTGCGGCGAAATTTGGAACTAGCAGAGCCTACTCTGTGTGGATCCTGAAATTCAGACTTTATGTAGATAGTGACGCTTCCGCTACACGCACGGATAAGTTTGCTAAGTAATAAAGATAATTCAATTAATGTATTAATTCACGCTAGTAATGTAAACTGGACCCCCCAAAATCATCAACGCCAGCGTGGCAGTCCGAAACGGCGATGGCGCAACTAAATAAATCAATTTTGTGTGTTTTTTGTTTGTTGATTGTATTTTATATTGAATTTATTTTTTAAGTATTATTGTATTTTGTAATATGGGCCTTGTTGCCTTAAACAAAATGAATAAATAAAAAAAATGAAAACTACAGTTGACTGGCCAGCAGAGGCACCTAATAGGGAAATGTGGAGGCATCGAAAGGAGGCTTTTGCCCAATCATGGGACAGTAGATTTTGTTTATTATTCTTTTTAAATACATGCACACAAAATTATCTGTTTTCATTGTACAAAAATTTCTTTTAATTATTACAACCCTATAAAACAATAAACATGTATTTTAAATTCTTCATTTTGGAGTACAAAACTATTGTGATTTAATTAATTAAAATTACAACCCAAAAATACTTAAAACTACGATGGCTGGTTCATAAATTAAGTTAAATAAATTAACATACCGATAAATTAATTTAAAAAACGTCAATTTTCTTGAAAAATCTATACTTAGTTACATAAAGCGAACAAAAATCGGACTTTATGTAACTATACATTTTTCAAGAAAATGGCGTTACTATCCTTTACATAGAATTAGGAATATTATAAACGGAATCCGGACTAAAATAAAACGTGTGGTGTCGTAGGACACCAGTAGGAACGAAGCTCCTTATTAGATAAATATAAATTTCACAGTACAGGTTAATTTAGATTTACTTTGATTAGAATGTAAACCAAGCCTAGGTATTAAGCAAGACATTATTAAATGCATAAATTTTCACTCATACGACACGTGTCACGACCTTTTAGTGATTACTAGGTAAGTAAGTGATGATTAATTAACTATAAATTCCTATTATTGAAAGGTGTTATCAGTATGTACGGATAACCTGTGAACTTACTATAAGTGAACTTTAGTACCTACTATACCTAACTATTTAGTTGAATTAAAGCAGATTCCTTTTTCTGTAATTGAACTAGGTGCACACCTTGTAAAAGTTAGTATTCTGTGCTAGTGCTGTGTTCTTTTACTACAATTATTATAATACTTTTGATATATTTTGTAATTTTTATTTGAGTTAATTCTTGAAAATAAACTCGGGTAAGTATGATGTGTCCGATGGGTAAGTACTTAGTAACATTATTTCATTTTAATGTAAGGTTGTATGGTTTTTATATTACTAACTGATGCTGAGATTTAAAGAGCGTACTTTGACTTGGCTCAGACTTTACTTAGAGTTAAAACGAGATGGACTTATGTGAGTAATATAAATCTATCTCGTTTTAACAATGTCTTAAGTCTAATCAAAGTCAAAGTTCGCTCTATAGATCTCACGCTGAGAGCTTGGACCCTAAGTCCAACGCGACTCTTAAAAGTTGTAATCAAAGAGATTTTGGTGCATTTAACTCTGACGATAAGTAGTTATCGTGTTCTGGCACTGGAATAATCAACCATTGGTTTGATCAACCATTGGTGAAAATATGTAAAACCTTATTAATATTATAAATTTGACTGTCTGTATGTTTGTTAGCCACAATGAACGAACCGATTTAACAGAAATTTAGGATGGAGATAACTTATATCCGGAATAATAAGATAGGCTACATTTTTAGGAAAATTGAAGAATTATCTCGGGTATCGGGTATAATCTAAGTAGTAAGATCAACTTTATGTAAAGTAAGAGAGGCGATGTTAGGTGTTTGATGGTAACAAAAAAAATTAGATAAATACGGTGGCGACTCAAACGTAACTTTTAATAAAGTATGCACTTTCACTTCACTAAACTTGTAAGTAAGTCACAGACCTTTTAGGTAAGTAACAGATCTTGGTTGTAAGTCATTTTATTTTGTATCACCCACCGCTTAGATCCACCGCCTAATTTATTCGCCATTTATCTAAGGTAGGTAGGTATAGTCCGCGCGCCAGCTCTGAGGAATCGCGGGCTGAGGTAGTGGGCGGGTGCGCCCCTCGTCCGACCGTCTCTTCATACCCCGCACACTTCCATACTAGTGCCGCCCGTGACGCGAGACTACGTTTTATCGAGTCCTCTTTTTAATTTTGCAATAGCATGGTTATATTGTACTATAAATAGAGATTATTTGTCCGTGCAAATACCTAGCTGTTTAATTTTTAAATTCCTTAAAGTATTGATTGTTATGATTGCGACAGATTAATTAGATTTTACGTTCATTTTGTACAGTTCATTATAATTAAATTTTATGATACAATTTGTTTTTTCTTCCTTATTGCACTTAATATCCTCATAAGAGTTATTGTGTCATAATTAATTCAATGCACGCACACAGATACTAAAGATGTGTTAGTATCGATAACGTAATATCGACTAAATCACAGCTCTATCTCATTACGTCGACATGCCTTAAGATTCCTCGGACCTCGCGCGCGAACTGTACCTACTTTACATAATATAAGTAATCGATAACTGTTTTACCGACCAAGCATTAAATTGCGTAGATCTGCAGGTAGACAGGTAGACTGCACAGACTTGTATAGCGACTTACTATATGTGGAAATATTTTAGAAATATAATATTTTCTTTTAGAAATGAAAATCCACTTGCTACTGTTCCTCTTCACTCTAGTAAGTGGCGATACTAGGAACAACATGTGGCCAAACAGAACTACCATAGTTCACCTGTTCGAATGGAAATGGAAGGATATCGCTGATGAATGCGAAAGATTTCTTGCTCCAAAAGGATACGGTGGAGTGCAGGTAATATTTAAACCTACGAGTTCTCAAGTTCTATGGATTCACTCGCTATGGTAGGGTGTCTAGGTGCATTTATAAAGGTGTGTGGTATGGTACACCGATGGTATGAAGCGGTGATAGCCTAGTGATTAAGAGACCCGACCTTCTGGACGGGGTCGCGGATTCCATTTCCGGGCAAATCTTTTCGAAGTTGAAGAAGTGTGCGGTAATATCACGCAGATAAAAATTACGTCGATCCGTTTCTCTGTTGCAGCGTGATTGAAGGATAAACCAACAAACACTCGCATTTATAATATTAAGTAGGTATGATTACAGTTACACACCAATACTATACAGTTGTACACGAAACATTTCGTAATCGTATTACGTGATACAAGTAAATACAACGGTACAGTAAGTAACTATATAGGTAACTGCGCCGTTGATGAGTACCTACCAAAAATTCGCCGTCCGTACTGTACAGATAACGGCATCAATTATAATTTTAAGAATACTGATCTATAACATAGGACTGTAGAATGTACTTACCTACCTAGAAAATATTAAATCAAGTACCTATCTAAAACTATCAAGAATAATAATTTCAATATTAAGAAAATAGTAAATAATCCTATACATAACATTATTAAAGTAGGTAGATAGCATATTATTAAAGCTTATGCTTAGGCGCGAGCTGATCTATTTACTTAATGGTATACCTAGAATTAGTAACTGTTGTATTGTATCGGCACGCGTCTAGGGCTTGGGCGATATAGCGTGATCGATTGCTAATATTTTGACGACCTCCCTGGTGCAGTGGTGAATGATATGAATGCGATTCACGGCTAGAGCAATTTGGGTAGGTACCTATTTATAAATTTTTTTTGGCTCTGGTCTGGCCAGGTGGGAGGCTTCAGCCGTTGATGGTTACCCCCCTACTAGCGAAGAATTTGTATTCCGAATCGGCGCGGTGGTAGGTACAGACGAAACGAGAGACATTTTAAGTTTAGCTGTATTTCATGCGATTTTTAGTGTACCTACCTAGCTACCGTTACGACGCTGTGTAAATTATAGGTAAATGATTTATTCAGTTCACGTAGGAATACTTGTGTCACTTATGATACGTCAAGTCACTCTATCACCGGTTCGGATTCAAGATGATTCTACTGAGAAGAGCCGGCAAGAAGCTTAGCAGTTGCTCTTTTCTCAAAAAGATTTTTTTACAAATAAGTAATAAACAATAGGTACAACACGTCATATGTTACGTTACAAATAGGTATTACACTGACTTGTTGGATGCGAGGCCGGTTGCTTCCATGCCACTTTATCATTAAGAAAATCATCGATAGTATAATAACCTCGACTTAACAAATGCTGTTTAAAAGTCTTTAAATTGATGCAATGATAAATCAAGAAACTCTTAGAACCATGTCTTATGAGCGTAGAAAATAGAAACCGATTAAGGGTTTACAAGATCTGTAATATCAAGTTTTCCCTTCCAGATATCACCGCCATCAGAAAACTTGATTATTCACACTGGGGGTGGACGGAGACCATGGTTTGAAAGATATCAGGTCATGTCATACAAACTGATCACACGTTCCGGCAACCAAACCGAGTTTCTCGATATGACGCGGAGATGTAATAGCGTTGGTGTAAGGTAATTCCCATATCCCATTGTACCTATATCTGCAGGGTAAGCATAACTAAGCATGGGCAGGAGAAAAAAAAAATTATCCCCCGATTATGTCCACTGACAAGAGATATTTCATTTTATCCTGCTCATGCTGCTGCTTCTAGCATATAGAGCATGGTAACAGGAGGAAGAAGAAGTATATCCCTTTTTGACATTACAAGATGACAAACTTCCCCCGGCTAGAGCATGGGGGCAAATGAAAGATAAAGTTGTCCTTTTTTGACAGATATCTTTTTAAACAAAGAAACTAACTATTGGCTATTTCTGTACATGGAATCTTTTTCGAAAATTTTACCAGTAGACTTAGCATGCACACAACGAGATATCTCGCGATGAGAGAGAGAGAGGCAAATTTTTCGTTTATCATAACCTAACATGCACAAAATGAGGTGTATTACAAAAAAAAGTCGGCATGTAAGGGTCCGTAGAGAAAAATACCACAGATAAGAAATATTAGGTACATGTGCCTATCTCTACTTTAGACGTAACATGTTAGCTTCGGTAGACAAATAGAGATAACGGGTACACATAATTTTACTCGTTGTGCGCATGCTAGCCCTACAGGAGGAGGCTTTATTATCGATACAGAGCCCAATTTTTTTAATTGTATTATTCTCTGTCTGTCCGTCTGTTTGTTCAATTTTGCAGGATTTACGCAGATATAGTTGTCAACCATATGACAGGTTCTCCAGCCAATAATAAAGGAACTGGCGGCAGTACGGCTGACTTCAATAAATATGACTATCCTAGCGTGCCTTACAACGCATCTCACTTCCACTATCCCTACTGTGGAATAAATAACTACTTCGATACTAGAGAGGTCAGTTTTAACAATAATATCTTCATTTCAATGCAAAGGCTCCCTTGTGAGTTGTAACCTAGTGGATTGCAGCGATAAAGACCTACGGTCTATATACTGGATTTCTGAAAAATGCAATTTTCCATTTCCTTTGTTTTCAAGCTGAATGTGCTCAGATTCTCAGATTGGGCGTATTTTGGGTTGGCATTTAGCTCGCTTGTAAACTATTTCATAAATCCAAATTCCAATCAGACTAACCCGACAGTGCCGTACTTTGAGAGTTGTCTGTGAGGTCCGAAGTCTCTTATTTGGGGCGTGCACATGCACAAAACGTCATTTTTCTTTATGAAAATGCCCACGAATTATGCAGAAGTTGCCACATATAAAGATTTTGCTTCTTTTATTTCTACCTATGGATAAAAGCACCACGCAGCTCATGCGCAAGGCCGCTAAACGTGTTTGAGTAAAATTTTCTTTAACTGTCCTTTTCATGTCAACCCCGTTATAAACTAATCAATGAAAAAATGACAGCATCATAATTAAATCAGTTGAAGCAGTGTTGTACAAGTGGCCTAAATACATGCTAAAGTTGAGATCGAGGATAATTTGATTGCTTTTTCAATTTGCCCAATTTAAAAATGGCTTAGACACAAATTGAACTTTTTCAATATTCGTACTTACCTATCGTGGGTAACTTGAGTGACGTGGATAAACCGCTGAGAAACGTTTTAGGGAAATCTCGCAGGTTGAGAATAATTTATGAGAAAATTTAACTCAATGCTCACGAAACAATCTATAGGTAACAGTGATAAGGGTTAAAACTTGAAATTTTCAAAAGTGAAAAAAAACATCATTTGACTGTATGAAATTCATTTTAAAAATACTTATATCTATTTTCAAATTTGTTCAGGTTCGGGATTGTGAACTGCTCGGATTGAAGGATTTAAATCAAACCGAAGAGTATGTACGGAATAAAATAGTCCGTTATTTCAATAAGCTAATCAAGCTTGGCGTGGCCGGATTCAGGTAGCTTTTGTTATTTTTTTGATGGGTCTGATGGATGGGATGTGGCAGATTAATTTTACTCATAATTAATAATTGATTTCAAAAAATCTAAGTACATAATTAATAATATCCAATATTTCAGAGTAGACGCAGCCAAGCACATGTGGCCGAATGATCTCAAAGAGATTTATAAAAGGATCAACAGTCTCAACCCCGCATTCGGATTTGCCGCAGACGCGAGGCCCTATATCTATCAGGAGGTGATTTATTACGGCAATGAGCCCATACGCCCTGAAGAGTACACGCCTCTTGGGGACGTCACTGAATTTAAAGTAAGAAGGGTACATACTACTTATAAGTATGCTTGTCGGGAACCTGGTATATCTACCTATTATCACAGCGTAAATAGGTATATAATATTCAAATTCAATATTTTTGGTTGAATAAACATTTACAATAGTGCTTTTTAATAGTCAAGTGACCAATGGTTCTGAATGCCATTTCTGCTGAGAAGAACCAGCAAGAAATTCGGGTCAGTGTAGTGTAAGATAAGCTGAACATAACATTTAAATGGATTTATCCCAGTGTTTATGAAATACATTTACTACACCGTCGTATAGAACTCCAAGATGCATATACTAATTTTAAGCTAAAATGACTGAATTTTGTATTGAAAATTCTGCCGGCTCGAGATACTGTCTAGAAGTCCTCGACTTGCGAGTGATGGCTGTTAGATAATAAAGTACTTATCTCACTAGACGTTGATCCGACTCGGCTTCGAACAAGTTATGTTACCGTACTACGTAACACGTTAAAAACCTACAATACTAATTCTTGCAATTTTTTCTTCACGCCTTGTGAATAGACATCCACTAAGTAAACTCGTTTATTAGACTTTCATAAAAGCTATAAGTAAAGCTTTCTCCTTATTAGCTACAGTTGGCTTTTCTTTTCTCTACAGTAAAGAGGATTATAGCTATAAAGCTATAATCCACTGGTTTTCTATAAAGAAAATCAGTGTATTGTAACGAATTAGAAGATGAAAGGGCACTTTTAAACGCACGAATCATGATTAAGTAATCAATTTAGTAAGTCGTGTGTAAAATTTCGTTTTGTTGTTGGCAGGGATAATAAATCTCTATCAAATTAAGATAAGATGATTATGCGATAAATTAATTTGCGATAATTATGTTGATGGCATTGGGTATTTTGAAATTCTTGTCCAAGGTCGATTCCGTACCTAAATCCAACTGCGATCTGTGAAAAAGTCATTAGGCATAACAATTATAGGAGAAGGGATTTTAAAAAAAAGCGCCATGAAGCGATTCTTCTTAGTGAACGTTACTTATTTTTATGATGAAAAGTTGGGAAAGTGCAACGATAGTGTACCAGAGCACAGCTTCTCTTTGTCTCGTATCCTATGACACCTCATTGCTGTTTTGGGTATGCCCCTACAAATAAAATATACAGAAAACACTCTATAAATATTTTTTTGCTGTTTTAAAAATCTCTCCCTAATTAATACTCGATTTATTTATTCTACGTAGGACATACAAGTGTCTTTTATGATAAGTATTAGGTACGTCAGGTTTTGACTCTACCACCGGAAAGCTTCGGAAAGTTTGGAAAGCAGTTCTACTGAGAAGAACTGACAAGAAACTCAGTAGTTGCTCTTTTTAAAAAGCAAAATATTAAATATAAGCTGTAGGTATATAGTATACAGTCAGTGAGTGGTAATTGAGCTATATATAGTATAATACACAGTAGACTAAGTATTATCCTGTGGGACGCATTTTTGCAAGTTTATTTTTGCGGCTATAATACTTTCATATAAAAAAGCCTTTTTTTTATTCAGATGATGCGAAGCTATGACTTATTATTATTATCAGCATTCATCATCAGACTCAACAATGCCCTACTAAGCACAGGTCCGCTCTCAGAATGAGAAGGGTCTTGGCGTTATAGTGCGGATTGGCAGATTTGAAACTTCACACACCTTTAAGATTTTGACGTGTAGCTGGTCTGGTCTGATGGGAGGCGTCGGCCGTGGCTAGTTACCACCCTACCGGCAAAGAAGTGCCGCCAAACAATTTAGCGTTCCGGTACGATGCCGTGTAGAAACCGAATAGGGGTATGGGTTTAATATACCTGCCATGCCCCTACCAGGTTAGCCCGCTACCATCTTAGACTGCATCATCATTTACCATCAGGTGAGATCGCAGTCAAGGGCTAACTTGTAGTGGATAAAAAAAGGCCATTATGAAGATCTCTTAGGCATGCAGGTTTCGTCACAATGTTTGCGTTCATCGTTTTAGAAAGTGATATTGAAATGCAAACGCACATAATTCCGAAAGTTTAAAAGTAAGGGCCCGTGGGGTTCGAACCTCGGACCCCGAATAGAAATCTAGAGTCTTAACTGCTATGCTTCACGAATCAGTGTTTATTTCATCCAAGGCTAGTGGTAATACAGTAACACGATTGTTGCATTAACTGCATCAAAGTTTCAAAACAAAAGGGCAGCCAGTAAATAAGCTGACTCCAAAAGCCACTGTCAGTTATTTTATAAAACAAAAGCCAGGTACCTACTTGGTTTGGAGCTTTAAATTTTAAACGGGGTTTTCTTAAGTAACTGAGTGTTATAAAGAGGAAGCGGCGTACATAAAATATGTAGTATGAAGGAAGCAAGGAAGTGCTTATATAGCTTAGCTATAACTTAGAATCTAGTTCTAAACTCCGTACGAAGACAAGTTTATTTCTTACAAACTAGCTGATACCCGCGACTTCGTCCGCGTGGATTAAGTTTTTTTATTCCCGCAGGATCTCCTTTATTTTCCGGGATATAAAGTAGCCTATATCACTCTCCAGGTCCTCAACTATAGCCATGCCAAAATCACGTCGATCGGTTGTGGCGTGATTGAAAGACAAACCAACAAACAAATACACTATCGCATTTATAATATTAGTATGATTACAGATATAGAAGAAGAAGCAATATATAAAGCTACATAGTTGATTCTAATAGTGTAGTTGAATGACGCAGGTTTTATTTGCTGCGATATATTATGCGCTATTGTAGAGTAATACGATTCAATGAACCGGAGTGTTTTAATATATAGTATTCTAATAATTTTTTTTTATTTGCAGGTTGGTATGGAACTAAAAAACGTGTTCAGAGGTCACAACGCAATAAAATGGCTGATGTCTTGGGGCTCACAGTGGGGCCTAGCGCCGAGCGAAACTGCGCTTGTCTTTATTGATAACCACGACACGCAAAGAAGCAACGATGTCTTGACTTATAAAGAAGCTCGAGCCTATAAGGTATCAAATAAATTACCCCAGTAGGAGGACCGACGCCATCAAGCGAGTTGCAGGGAGCTACTGGATTCAGACGGCGCAAGACCACGGCCTGCGAAGATAATGAACAAAGACTAAATACCTATGGCCGGCAGTAGACGTCTGTCGGGTGATGATGACGACAAAATGACTAGAAATTATTTCTTACCATCGTTACTTTAGCCTGTGGATATCCAATTTCCAATAGTGATGATGAGTTTTCCGTGCCACCTCACCAGATACTTGGTCTCCTTCCTCCAGCAACTAGCCACCCTTTTTATGTCTTTTTACGTCCGTCTTTGCTGGAGTGTGCTCGATACTTCGCCTATTCTTACACGTTTCTTACCATTCGGCTCCAACCTCAATCACTCAATATGATCAAGGCCCAATTGTCTAAGCTAATCGTAATCATTTGACAGCTTAAAACGTATTACTTGAACTGTTTAAGGAGTTCATACATGCATTTTGACGTGCAAGAATCGATGAACTCCTTAAACAGGTCGGATTATCGGTTTAACAAACGATAACAATTAAGATTTCCTTACACAATACGACTTTAACTTACTGAAGGTTTGGATAATGTCAGTTACTTTTGCAATGAATTTAACAAAATAATTATTTATTCAATATCATCATAGGAAGCCGTAGCCTTTATGCTAGCACACCCATACGGTAAACCTCGTGTGATGAGCAGTTACTTCTTTGAAAACAACGATCAAGGTCCGCCAAGTGATGACAACGAGAACATTATATCACCGAGTATTCATGATGTAAGATATCATATTACTTTATCATATTACTGGTATTTTACCAGTACCGGTAGATACTACAGTTACTGGTTTTTATTATTATTGATAACCCTCCAGAGGCCCAGTGGTGAGTGCTGTGAACTAAAATGGGAGAACCCGGTTCGATTCAGCTGGGTTAATTTGAGAAATTACAATAAATTCTAATTTGATTCTGATTTGGTATGGTCTATTTTAACTGACTTCAAAAAAAATAGGATAGGTATCAATTCGACACGTACTAATTAATGTATGTAATATTATTGGAACTGCAAAATGTTCACATTTGAAAAAAAAAATCTTTAAGGGCTTCCAAACAAATACGCAAAATTTCAAAGGTGTATGTATGTATGTTTGTCCGCGGATTTCCCCCAAACTTTTAATTGGATTGTGACCATTCTTTTTAATTTGCTTATATTTATTTGAGCTTAGGGAATAATGCAAGTTTCATCAAAATCGGTTCAGTAGTTTTCAAGATATGGACTGTTAAGTTCGTGGTGGTTATCACGTCTTGTTAGCGTCTTAGATATGCACAGGTCTTATGACTTGAGTAGCTACTGTCAAGGCTAGAGTAGGTAAATTGGTATCTTCTAAGCAAGCGCGCTCCAACCTTTGACCTTGCTTCCATAAGGCTTGTTTGTCGTCAATATGATAAAAATAAATGTAATATTCATTTAGAAAAAATTCTATGATACAGGATGATACATGTGGGAACGGCTGGGTCTGCGAGCACCGATGGCGCCAAATCTACCAGATGGTAGCATTCAGGAACGTAGTGGACAAATCGGCCGTACAAAATTGGTGGGATAACGGCAACAAGCAAATTGCCTTCGGTAGGGGCGACAAGGGATTTGTCGTGATTAATGGAGATTGGGTGGACTTGAATCAAATGTTACAGGTATAACTCGTACTTATAGGTGTTACAGGTAAAGCTTTGCTACCTACTAAAATGGTGTTTAAGTGGAAATAGTGAAAAAAATTGTCAGTTCCAACGCACGACTGGAGTTTACTTTTTACGAACGATTATAAAATGTATAGATTAGTAAATGAGGGTAAATGAACGCGTTTTTTGTTATTACTGAAAGCATGGTTTATACATTTATTTATATTAATTATTAATTATATAATTTGTATTCATCAAAATACATTACATAGTTATGGAAACATATACAAGTGTTACCATGGAAACAAAAAATCAATAACGTAACGGAGAAAATTTCATTTTACTCCCCATAAATTTTCATACAAATATTATATATGCAAATCGATTCTAAAGGAGATAAACTCCAAAAATTCTAAGGTGCGATTCCACCAAAAATGTGTTGCATATATATATAATTAAAGACACGGCGTTATATTTTCAAGTGATATTTACCGAAAATTTGAAACGCACATAGCTTCGAAAAGTTAGAGGTGTGTACCTAGGCATCGAACCCATGGCCCACGATTAGGAGGCCGAAGTCTTAACCGCACTAGGGCCTAGGCTATCACACTTTCCCTGTTGCTAAAACCTACTGATTTTTCAGACTGGCTTACCAGCTGGAGAATACTGCGATGTTATATCAGGGAAGAAGGTTGGGACTCAATGTTCGGGAAGAAAAATAACTGTCGATATAAATTCTAGAGCTCATTTCTTTATACCCAAAAATGCTGAAGATATGCATTTGGCTATACATGTTGGACCTGAGGTAAGGCCAAAGCATTCTACAGTTATGGTCTCACTTTAATTGGGTAACATTTTTTTATGTGCTTGGTGATAACTGATAATACAATAATTTTTATTTGTTTCAGTCCAAAATGTGGAATTAATACCGATATCAACGAGCTTCTAGCAAAGTTGATATATGTTCTTACTTATGGTTGGTGTAAGGCAATTTCCCATACAAACGATTGGGCACCATTAACGACGACAGACGTCTTATAATTTCATTTCATAACTTTTCAATACGTTCAATTTATGATCCACCCGCAAATAATCCATCATCATCATCATCATCAACAGCCTGTGAACATCCACTGTTGGACATAGGCCTTCCCTAATGAGTGCCACCACACCCAGTCCTCAGCCTTCCTCGTTCAGCCACTTCCCGCCACCCTCTTTATGTCGCTGGAGGGCGCCCCACACTACGCTTACTTGTACGCGGTTTCCACTCAAGGATTTTCGGCTCCAAAGGTCATCACTCCTATGACAAGCATGGTCTTGCCCATAGCCACTTGAGCTTAATATTTTTTACGACCAAAAACATTTTAAACAGTCTAATAAAAAATGTGTGATGTCGTGAGACACTACCATACATAAATATTTATTTCAAGTTCTATTTTTACGTCTTTTTTTTCTTTATTCATTTAATAAAAAAAAATATAAACCTTAACACTAAAGCCTTAAAGTTTAATTTCGAATGTACTTAGTATGTTTATATTTAAGACGTTTTGTCTTCTTCTAAAAAAAATCTTTCTCATTTTCGTTACGGACGTTTTTTGCCAGCTAGTGTACCCCTCCGCATCGTGCTTCGTTGAAACTGGAACTTCGCTGGAACTTCGTGCCAAAAAAGATATTTAAAGTTTATAAATAAATGATTAATAATAATAATATACCTACAATAAGCGTTTTATTTATAAAGCTTACTTGTCTCTGATTCGGTAGGTTGTTATTTAATATTGCGAATGTAGCTGGCAAACCCTAAGTATGAGGGTCGAGAAGTCGAATATTCTGTCCTATCTTTAATTAAAATCCCTATCATGATGACAATAATGCAAAGTTCGTAACAGAGATTTGAATATCTTAATTAATATGTTTTCATATTAATCAATACTAATAATATAAATGCGAAAGTTTTATATTATTAGTATAGATTGGATTAATGGATAGATGAATGCCAGTTGCAGTGCTCAATCACGCCAGAACGGCTGAACAGATCTGGATGAAATTTGGCACGGAGATAGATTATAGTTTGAAATAAAACATAGGCTACTTTTTATAAAGAAAAATAAAAGAGAAAGTCGCGGGCATCAGCTAGTAAGAAATAATTTACTTTTGACAAGCATCATTCCTTTTGGGGACAGTGAAATCTTCACTGTGAGTAGTGGTGATGGGCATCTCTAGTTGCATTCAGAATGTAGTTACTTTACAATGCAAACTGAGGTGCGATTATGTACTTGTGCTTACACTTAACTTGTGTCGAGTTTGACGTAGTATACACTTTGCGTGGTCAAGTTGGTTAGTTATCATTCACTTTGTGTAGTCGAGTTGGTTATTTAACATGCAATTTGTACGGCCGAGTTGGGTAGTTTACATACACTTTGTGTGGTGGAGATGGGTAGTTAACATAACAAAAAAATCATTTCAAAACGCGAAAGTGTATCTGTCTGTATTATCACGGCCCATCTGTTTAACCTATTAGGAAGCGTATGAAGTTGTGGGAATCATCTAGTAGTAAATATTTCAGATAAATGGCCCGTTTAAACATAATCTTATTAATTAATCATTTTTGATTGTTTGATTGATTGTTATCTCGGATTAACTAGATAATTATTATTATTGAGAAAGTAGCAGATTCTTATCCTTGGACACCTATTTATAAGGAAAATCGCGGTGGGAGGGCTCAGTAGATAATACTCGCAGGGGGAGAAACTTCAGGTTAGTTGATTTTTGTTATCTTAATACTAGGTACCTATTTATTTTGTTGTATTATACTACTTATATACAACTATACTAATATTATAAATGTGAACGTTTGAATGGATGGATGAATATTTGTTACCTACTCAATCACGCCACAACGGCTGAACGAATCTAGATGAAATTTGGCACAAAGATAGATTATAGTCTAGAATAGCACTTAGGCTATTTTTTATCCCGGAAAATTAAAGAATTCTTACGGGAAACAATAAACCTCAATTCACGCGGATGTAAAAATAAATACGTAAATACGTAAATACGTTTCTTCTTCTTTTCTGTCAATGACGTTTCGTTGCACAAAATGTATGAATATGAAGGTAAGGTTTTAATGCAACTATATTATTATTCATTATTATTTACATTAAAATAATAATTATGTGTCATTTTCAATAGTTAAGGAGTTACTACCACCGCTTAAAGCAGTATTGTTTCAAAATAACGGTTGAATGTCACGTACTTTGACGTCCTTAAAATAATGATTATAACACTACAACATAAACGTCAACGATATTAAAATAATACGGCTTTAAGCAATGGTAGTAGGGTCAACTCCTCTATTTTCGTGATAAAACATAATTATGGAATAAAACACCTGATTTACTTGAAATTATTGCACTTTTATTAATTAGGAACATTAATCAGTCTTAACTCTTTATTTTTAAAGGTGAATTTCTTATTTTTTACAAATACTGCTGGAGTTATAAGTCCAGCAGTGAACTTCGAGTACTTAGCTAATTACGTGACAACCACTTTAAGTCCGTGATACATACTTGGATAATTGCGTTATAACGGAATTACACAAGTATTTCTTTTTTTTTGTCACGGAATAACACTAAATAAGTATAATAAATATATAAAATACTAACTTTTTTTTATTCTTATTTAGTTTACTTGAGAAATAATTTTAGTGGCAGTGTAAAATATAGGTACTATTTAACTTTTTAATTAGACATTTACTTGACCTTAATTAAAAAGTTTTTTTGACCGAGCGAAGCAAAGGTCTCTGAGTCTACTTGAGTGAACTTGCACTTGTCCGTCCGTCCGTCCGTTCGTCCGTCCGTCTGTCAGAGTCTTATAACTTCTGAATTACTGAACGTAATTACTTCAAATTTAAATATAATATGTAAACCGATGGCCTCCAGCCGAAAATTGCTTAAAAAGTTATAAAAATCTTTATTTCAGGGGGATTCTCATAGAAGCGAATGCGAAGTAAAAAATTTTTTATAGCGTTACATAGTGCGGTATATCATTTTAAAGATAATTAGGAATAGAGTCCAAAAATATATTTTTTTAAATTTTTCACCTAAAATTGACTAAATGGGGGGCTTTCAAAGTGGTGATTTTCTAACGTCCAAAGTTGACCTCAGAACTCTCAATTTTCTGAAAGGCTGAGCCTGAAACTTGATCAATTATTTGAATTATATCGTGTACTTGAACAACAAATACTAAAATTAGATAAATATCACAAGGAAACGAAATTATTTAATTTTTAATGAGCTTCAGTATTTTTAACAAAACTTCACAATGCTGTCAATAGATGGTGCTCTGTAAAAGTTACTGCGAGGTCTCAGTTAGTGGCGAACCACTGGTTTAATTAAAGTTATTTTTTAATTGTTAGCAACTGCAAAGCACATTGCTAACAAAACTCTTCGTCGCTGTTTTGATTCACCGAACATTCATCACACATGAAAATTGCTTGTGTATCACACACTTCTTGACTTTGACAGTGAATATGATATGCGAAGGTGCAAAAGGAACATGTTATCCATTCCGCCCCATTTTTAGAGGCTACATCGCTGGAATATAGCCGGTTACACGAATGGCAAACCCAATCGTCCTCGTTTTTTTCGAATGATTTTTGATCAGTTTTTTTGCTTTCAGGCACTTTTTTAGATTTTTTATGTTTGGTTTGGTTATCTGCGCTGGTATCTTTTACTGCTGCTGTTTGAACTGATCTTTTTGTAATCACTAGTTTTGATGCTGTTGTTGGATGTACCGGTGTCAAGCAAACAGCTTTGGGAACTGCCCTTTTAGATAGCTTCTCACATGTTTTAGGTGTGTACTTAGGTAGAATGAGAATATCGTTTATTTCAACTTTCTTTTTTGTCTCAGTTTGAGGTGCAATGTTTGATGCAGTTAAGTTTTTATTTATATCCGAAGAACAAACAAAAGAATCAGACAACGGTTCAATCACATCATTTCCGGTGGAGGTATTATGGAAGGGGTCAATGTTGATCGCAATATCTACGTGAGGGATTGAGAGATCAAAATCTTCTTCAATCCGAATTTCTTCCAACGGCAAAGGCTCTGCGAGAAGAGGTTTGTCTGTGAATCGGCTGGGCGCGGTTTGTTCTGGACTTATTGCATTTCTATTTAAAGGATAAATTCCAGGTTTTTCAAATCCTGCTTTTATATTCGCTTGGGTGAAACTTCTTTCAAATGCTGGTGTCATAAACTTATGAAAGTCAAAACGCGTCGGTATGGAACTAGGATGATTTGTTTTAAATGTTTGCAGTTCGGCGCGCCAAGCCACTTTGAATGATCGAAAGACCCCAACGTCAAGTGGCTGCAAGATGTGGCTTGTGTGTGCAGGCATTGTGAATAATATTATCTGTGTTGATCGTGCAAACTCCAAAACATTTGGGGTAATGTGGCTGGCATGAGAATCCATTATCAGCAATACCGGCCTTGCTGGGGGAATATTTTCGGCAAAAAATTTCAACCATTCCAAAAACAGATCAGCGTTAATCCAGCCCTTTGGCGAAAGTCTTGTTAAACTGTTAGGTAGACTGTTATTACTTAATTCTGGTATATTGCGAACACCCTTAAAAATTGTCATGGGTGGAAGAAAATGTCCCGCTGCATTAATGCAAGCTAAGACTGTTGTTGTTATGCCTTTTTCAGCATATGTTCGGTTGTAAACGTACTTTTTTCCGATCTTTGAAACAATTTTTGAAGATTTGTTGACAAACATTAGTCCTGTTTCGTCACAGTTCCAAATTCTTTCTGGAGATTTCGATAAATTGTGATCAATCATAGTCTTTTCTAACTTTTCATAAAAATCTACTAATAAAGTAGGATTAGCACAAGTAGCTCGCCCGGCAGACAAATTTTCGGGTGTTCGTAAGGATAACCCATAACGTTGCTTAAAGTGGACCCACCAATTCCAACCAGCATGACCTTTATTGGAGCTAAACGAGTGTTTGGGGTTTTTCGCTTTTGCTAAAGAAAACGCCAATTGTCTTATTTGATTCACTGTGAGACCGAAACCCAACTCTTGCATTTCAATAATATATGTTACCAAATTTAGCTCCAACTCAGCTGAAAGTGAGAACGGTTTTCCGATTTTAGCCATGGCAAATTGAGCAGATCCTTGGTTTTCCTTTGCACGACGAATATTTTCTTTGAGTGTGGTCCATGGGATTCCGAACTCTTTTGATGCTCTGTATATAGTCATATTTGATTGTAAAACATTATCGATGGCGGCCTTTATGGATGATTCTGTGTATCTTCTGTTTTTTTTATTTACGATTTCTAAGCTTTCCATTTTAACTGTAAACAATAATAATATAAATCTAAAAAATACATCTCACTTAATTCCGTGATAAAAAAAATGAATTCCGTGATAAAAAAATAAAAATGTTGAATTAATATTACGTAAATTGAAAATTATCTTCCAAATAACCTAAATCTGCATGCCTGTATAATAATTCATATAAAAACTTATTTCATAACCCAGTTTTGTGCAAAAATCATACCAAGCTCCTTTAATTCCGCGAATTGACTTTGATTCAAAACCACAAAAATCGTTAACTTTTCGATGTAGTAAAATAAGGCTTTATTCATAAACTCAACAATATTAGGTAAATATAATTAGTGTAGCACAATACTTACAGTTTTAGCATCAAACGTTGCAATTTTCAGCGAAATCGGTGCACATTTACGATTTTTAAAACACAAATTATCATAACTACAAACTTTATTGGCGGCGCCTCGCGCAAAACTATGCCGTTTTCACAAACGAAAAGCTAATTTATTTCCCCGCAATAAGGTCCATTTTAGAAGTGTATAACTTACATACTTTATTCAGTAATTGATTTGAAACAAGTTATCACGTAATTAGGTGTATCACCAGATTAGGTGAGTCTACCCTATGCCCCGTGTCAGAGTTTTGATCTATACCTAGGTAGATCATAAAAATGACGATTTTTGTACATTTATATCTAAATAACCATTTGAGGTGTGCTTATGAAATTTGGAGCACATATGTATCTCACGGGTCTCAATATATGCGCCAAATTTGACATGTTTATGTGAAATAGTTTTTGAGTTATGAGGGGGTCAAAAGTGGCTCCAAATGGTTCGTGTAATATTACACACGGTGCTGCTCGCCAGTTTTTTTGAACTTTGGCTGGACATTTAGATCTCACTTCTTTTGTCGCTGAAGTCAACAACCAAGGCATATATATCACAATTTTGAATTTGGCTCTCATTTCACATTTATGTTTTTGATGGGATATGTAATATGGGAACCATAGAATGTATGTACCCAGGTGGTACTATGAGACCAAAGACTTTTTGGTTGGATTTTTTTTTTGGTTTCGAAATCCCTACAATTACAATAATTGTAAACTTTGTTCGAAACTTTCTGCTCATATAATGATCAATCAGACAAAGCAATTTGTAGAATTGTATCAAAAAAATCCCGCCACTGAGTTTTCTAGTCATTCACTAGCAAATAGGTAACTTTTTTTTATTCCACTACATGTTAGCCCTTGACTGCAATCTCACCTGGTGGTAATTAGTGATGATACAGTCTAAGTTGGGCTTACCTGTTAGGGTATGTCAGTTACATTAATAGGTTTCTAGTTTCTACACGGCATCGCATCGGAACGCTAAATCGCTTTGCGGCACGTCTTTTCTGGTAGTATGGGAAGTAGCTACGGTCGAAGCTTCCCACCAGGCCACATTCAAAAATTGCTAATTCCCAAATTGACCCTATGGATCGAACTCAGGACCTCCCATAAGACTACAACGCTCACCATTGCGCATCTTCGGCCTCCATAATTTGCTATATTTATTCAAGATATCCATATTGATCTCAGTCACCACTCACCATAGCGATGCGCTTTAAGGGATTTATTTATGAGTTGGTCTCGAAAGTTTTGACTCAAAACTAACTGCTTGATTTTGAAGTTTTGTTTTATTTTCAGAATGCTGCGATTCATAATTTTGCTGTCATCTGCCTCTTTGGCTGTGGCATTCAAAAACCCACACTATGCCCCCGGTCGTACTACCATGGTCCATCTCTTCGAGTGGAAATGGAACGATATAGCGGATGAGTGCGAGAGGTTCCTTGGACCGAGAGGATTTGGTGGCATTCAGGTACCTAAGAAAAAAGCTTACTTACTTAAAATATATACCAGATATTCAATACTGCACCGGCCATAGACTTTCGCAATTCGATGAGATCCAGATGACGCTGTCCGTGGTCTTTGATTAAAAAAAATACTATGTACTTATATATAGAACAAAATACAAGCATTGGAGTTTTCAGTTTTCAGTCTGATAGTGACTTATTAAAAATGTAGATACCTAATATCGTAATACAGAGATATAAATAAATAAGAAAGAAAAAAATTATTGTGTCTTTAACTAGAAATAAAATTATATATATTATTATAGTAATGGGTTCGGGTCGGAGTGCTTAGACACTCGTAATACAAGTTGTCTTAGTACGAGTGTGTAAGCACTCCTTTGGTCTTGTGTAATAGAAGAACAACTTTGTCTTGTTTAAGGAGTATATGATTTTGAACATGTTTTTGAACTATCAATAAATTACCATTTATTAAATATCGGCTGTAATATTATTAGTCTGTTCTGATTCTGTTAGTTACAATAACTTTTAGAGTTCAACTTTAACCTGTACCTATATGTACCTACTTACGTGACTGTTTGTGATGGAAACTGTAAATCTTTGATTGTAAAAATTTATAAAAGCTACAATTACAAGCTAATCAAATACTGCTGAATTCAAGTTAGTTCCAATTTCTAAGCAATATGTTTCACTTTTTCACAAAAGCGTCCTTCTTTTTTCGACATCCGCTCGTAGTATTTTTCCCGGCACCACAGACAGTATTTACGGCGATCCAATAGTTAATTAAAGTAAAGGTGCGATATAGAGGTATCCAGTAACCGAGAATCAATTTGCTGGATCGCAAATTTTATTTTCTGAAAAAGGATGCTTCTCTTCTGTGAAAAGTAATACCGCTAAATCTCGTGGAGCTCTACTCTCTATTGAAGGAGTAAATTTAATCCCCTGTAAACTTATTTGACTTTTTAAATATAAAATGCTAAGTGTCATTGTGTTATACCTGCTGGGAGATATTTTAGGATTTTAATATAAGATTAATTAATATTACGTCGCGTCCTAATGTTTTCATAACTATTATGGTTTCGCGGTCCTTTATAATCCTGCTATTAGGGATAATTTATGTTGCGTAATATATGTTTATATTACTATACATAAACTATCCTTATGTTCAAATTACTGTACATGAATTATCGGAGTTTGAGCACTTTTTGATGAACTTTCACCTACAAGGGCCTTACTTTGGCCAAAGAATAAGTTTGCCATCCAAATGGACAATGCCGCCAGCATATTGGGTACAATCCCCCACTGCAGTGGAAGCGATGAGATTTTACCGATTCAAGAATTTGGGTTTGAATTTAGATGGGTGTATTTTATACGTTATATTATGTGAAGTTAATTATATTATTAATTGCAATGTATTTGTGTTACTAAAGACTGACCGACAACCGACATTTAAATAGCAAAACATACGAGCATATTATAGCAACCGAGTATATTAGGTACAATATAATTATTAATGGTTATAGCTAGTAAGTATTATATATTTATTTATTTACTCTCACAAACTTTTACGGATTCAAATAGAAATATTTTTCCAGTTCGTCGGAAATACATATGCCATAGTTTCGGAATGCCTATCATCAATAGGTACTCGTAAATTCAGGATAGAATCTCCGCAGTTTTCAAATTAAGAACATGCCGGTAGTTCCGATATTAACGTGTACGTTATTTCAGGTCTCTCCACCCAATGAGAACTTGATTATCCGCGCCGGAAATCGCCCGTGGTGGGAGAGATACCAGCCTATGTCCTACCGTCTGGTCACTCGCTCTGGTAACGCTGAGCAGTTCGCCAACATGGTTAAACGTTGCAATAATGCTGGAGTCAGGTGAGAATTAAAATAGTTTCTTAAAATCGAGGTTACTTAAAGCGTAAATTGTACAGTTAGTTACGGTAGTACTGTTAAAAAGAGTAAAAATTCACCAGCAATTAATTGGTTGCCGTTAACATTTTGCCTGATCTGATTCGTACAGACTTAAAAGATCTCCTCAGGATATCCTAGCACATAATAAAATTGCATCTGTTCCTTCTCTCTGTTGTTCTCTTTTCTTAGTCTTTCTTCGTTACTTAGGTACGTCATTGCATTTCCACAACCCTCGATGATTTTCTATCTCTCTTTCTTCTGTATTCAAAATTTATTAACAAATAAACCTTTATTTAAGTCTATCAAAACTGTCTATACCCCAATATTTTCTCCACCCCAAACTGTATTTCGAAGGAGCATACTCATTTATTATTAGCTATTTGTTATTTTGGATTTGTTTCAAGCGATTTAACACATATTTCTAGAATCTACGTTGACGCCATTATCAACCACATGACGGGCACCTGGAACGAGAATGTAGGCACTGGGGGCAGTACTGCCAACTTCGGCAATTGGCACTACCCGGGCGTTCCTTACGGCAGGAACGACTTCAACTGGCCCCAATGCGTAATCAGACCTGAAGATTATAGGAACAACGCCCATAGAGTAAGTTTAGCTGCATACCTATTTATGACTTGAGAAACTGCAACGTTGGTCCAGGTATGAGCATGTATGACGGTGGATAAAGAAGGCCTGGGTTAAATTTCTGGGTGGGCCAAGAGCTTTTTCTGTCAATAAATTCTTAATATTGGCATGGAGCTAGGGAGTTTGTTGTTTTCTGCTCGGGCTCAGGGCAAAAATGGTAGGATATTGTTTTTTGTCATTATAAAAACCCACTATTATAACATCAGGAGAGACGAGTCCATATCCAGCTAAGAAAAAATCAAATAAGGAAAGAATTAAGAAATTATGAGATAAAGATCTATCATAAGATAGTGTTGGCATAATCGGGACGCACTTGGGATCTTTATGGACTTTTAAGCTTGTCCGATTGTGACTTTTAGATTATTTTATTGATTGTTATGAGATGTTTGCGATAAATCTATAAACGGCTTACTTAAATAACGAACTCTAATCTGTACTTTGTCGGCATCCGAGTTTATACCAACGCGCCGAACCAAGAACGTTTAAAACTCTTTTTGGAAGCCGGTTACGCAGAATACTACGTACTTACCGGTTATAAAGTATTTTTTGATCACTTACTGAAACTTTTACCGTGCCTTTAAATTAAGCTCTTACTTATACCTAACTGTTTACTTAAGTGCCTGAAAGTCAGTTAAAAATTTGAAGTTGTTTTTTTTCGCCTTAATTAACTAGGTTTTTGCATTAAAATAATTAAATACGTACAGACGTACAGATACTATTAATTATTATTCCCCCGACCACCAGCAATACAACACCTATTGCTGGTGGTCGAGGGTTCGATCCCCGAGCACGCACCTCTAATTATTCGGAGATCCGCCCTAAAAATAAATTACCAAAAAAGGAAATCCTCGTGAGGAAACCTGCACGCCCGAGAGTTCTTCACAATGTTCTCAAAGGTCTGTCTGTGTCTGTAGTCTGCTAATCCGTAATTGGTCAGCATGGTGGACTATAGCCAAACCCTTTTTAGTCTTAGAGGATACTCGTACTCAGTTATAGTGACCTGTGAAGTAATGATGAATCTTACTTAGAAGTTTTAGAGATGAGTGCTACATTATTTTAATACATAATCTCAATATCTCATGACCTTTACGAATAATCTGGTAATAGGAGCACACTAAATAACCTTTAGGCTGGCTAATTAGCCATTAGATAGTGACATTCCGGGAAGACACAGGCGTGTAATGAGGCAATTAACTGGGTCATGGACGAATACCGGCATATTCGTTTAATAATGCCTTCATGAAAATCTGCCAGATATTTTTGGGGAGCTTTTAAAGGTTTTGCAACGTTATTCAGTAGACTAAATGGAGATGCTATGCATTCTTTGGTAATATTATATTCTAAACTAGATGATGCCCGCGACTTCGTCCGGGTTAAGTTTTTTTTAATTCCTTAACTCCTTAATTTTCCGGGATAAAAATCCATCAAAATCAGTTGAACAGATGGGCCGTGAAAACGTAGCAGACAGACAGACACAATTTCGCATTTATAATATTAGTATGGATTAATTTTATTCGGAGCTGCCCAGACTACCGCGATACGACTCAACGTGTTTCCCATACGACGCGAGCATTACGTGCAGCGGACGTTTTATCCTGTGCTGTAAGTTGTGTGTTTTGGCAAAACATTTACGTAAGTAGTGTTGTCATTAATTAACGCTTACCGACCTACTACGTAATAAACTAACTGGCTCTGAATTGGTCAGAAAACATCAATAGGAACTAAATTGTAGCCACCCGAGAATCGAACCCAGGATGTTGTCAATTGTCATCCGCAACCGAACATGCTAATCACTAACCCAATGACGTACGTCAATAACAAAGCATCATTGTCTATCCTATTGTAAGTCCGTCTTCAGACGAAATGTTCATATTTATGTGGGACAGCTGTTGTTAATTATTTAGTTCACCCAATAGGTATTGCTTGTAACTAGTGCCGTGCCGGCACTCATTATTATTTCCCCAGCGTACTGTTATTACTCATTAAGCATGCAAGAAATTCGTTAGCAAAATTGGAAAATAATACCGTTAAAATAATTGATGAACAGAAAAAGCCTAGGATTTCTTAGGCGTAACACACACAGGTAGAGTTGAGGCACTGCGTCTTTCTTGAGAAGATTATACTATAAAGCATAATTGACATTGAAATAAGGGCTGACGAACTTCTGCTGTCAATTAAAATATGATCCTTACCTACTTATGTTTGTACGAAAGATGTGTTAGGGTATGTTTAGGTAATTTTTCAGGTCTTAAAGATGAATATTTATAATGGCATTTGGACTTTCGGTTAAAAATAAAAAAATAGGTTTTTCACATGTTTTGCATGAAATTTGATTTGGCATGTGATGAAAATTTATATGGGATTTTTAAGAATCCAATTCCATGCGGACGAAGTGGCAAGCAAATGCTAGTTTTATAATAATTAATATTGATAGTAAGTTCGAAACAATAGGTACCATGATATTATTATATTCTCAACATATTATGAATACAATGGGTCTACCTGTGCGAAAATTAATATTAGGTATACTCGTATCTAATCAATCTGCCTTAGTAAATCCAACATCAACAAGCCATTGTAATCATTCGTGATATAACATTGTAGTTAATATTAAGTGGGAGAATTCTAAGCTTTCAGACGCATGACAATGTCTTTAGGTTTTATAGTTTAATACTAAGTACCTGTTCTCATTTGCTGTTCTTGACGTCGATATATCTAATAATTAACACTTCAATACACATTGGACCCAGTGGCATGTAGTTCATATAGGCATAAAAGAGCAGCTTTCCCAAATTGAAATACGTCAATGCTCATAATTCATCAAAACAACTAGTAAATATGTATTCCGACTAACTAATGCATAAGCTTAAAGACCTGTGCACGCCACTGATTGGACCAATATTATCTTGGCCAACTGTCAGACAACGTGTACGCTCTGTTTACATTTTTTTGACCTTATTTTGAGTTTGAATATTGTAAGTTTGTATATTTGGATCACAACAAAATGACTGAATTATTTCGCTGAATTAGCACATGGCTACATTTTATCCCAAAAAAATTAAAGAGTTCCCACGGGAATCAAAAAACTTAATCCACGAGATAGAAGCCTGTGACTTTCCCAGGGATGTAACCTATTTCTATACCAAATTTCGTCAAAATCATTTGAAAAGATCAATGCCAGAAAGCGTAACAGACATTATCTATATTATATAGTATAAAAGCGAAAGGTCACTGATTCATCACGATACCTCAGGAACTATACAAACAACGCCAAAACATACAGCAAAGAAAGAAAGCACACAGACTTGAAATTTGGAAGATAAGTTCTTTCTATGGTGTAGACGGCAGCTAAGAAACGGCTTTGAGGAAATTCACCCCTAAGGAGTTGAAATGGGGGTTGGAAGTTTGTATGAAAGTCCTTTGTTTTTGAAGACATGAAAATTGGCAATCAAGTTAATAGTTATAAATAATAAAAACCCAATAAGCAATTTTACGAAAATTCACCCCAAAGAGGGTGTAATGGGGGTTGTAAGTTTGTATGAGAGTTTTAAGTTTTTGATGTTAGAGACATGAAAATCGGAATTTAGGTTATTCGTTTTAAATTATAATAACCTGTTGGGGTTAATTTTACGAAAATTAACCCCAAAGAGGGTGAAATGGGGGCTGTATAGAAATTAATATATTTTATTTTATATTAATATTTTCGTTTTATTATAACAATAATAACACGAAAATAAATCGTAAGTCAAATAAAATTGAGGTAATAAATCCTAATGTGATTTGCGAAATGGATTAGGGGATTTACGTATCTGAGTGTTCACATAGTCATATTGTAATGCCGTCAGATCTGATTTAGACAGGAGTGAAAGGGAATTGAAGGCTTCCATCCCGCGTTTCGAATGAGAACACATTTAATATTAATCTAGTTGGTAATCTCTTGACTCCCGTTTTACTGATTGTCATTCAGCGTTTGTAGGAGGGTAAAATGGAAAGGACTAACTTTGGAAACCTACCTGGTTCAGTAAAAGCTCTGTGGTCAGGTCCTTGATTCGATTTCCAACAGGGTGGATTTCGGAACTATTAATTTCTAAATAGTCTCTGTTTTGGTCTGATGGGAAACTTCAGCCATGTTATGTTGGCCAGCAATTTAGCGTTTTGTTACCTACGTGGGTACGATAGAGTTGTAAAAATAAGGGACAAGCAGTATCACCGAATAAAAACTTTACGGGCCTTTTGTACACTACATAATATACTATATTATAATATACAGATGAATCTGCATGGTACAAGGTCCACCTGCTTCTTATTATTTTATCCATGTCGGTATACATAATATTAAAATATTTTAATAATATTCGCTTATAGTAGTACTCCTTTTTGATATTTTACAATATTTTTCTACTCAATACGTAATTCCTTTTACATATCACCAATCAATATCACATTAATATTAAATGATTTGTTAAAGGTACGTAACTGCGAGCTATCAGGCCTCAAGGATTTAAACCAAGGACTCGAGCACGTACGAACCATGATCGTCAACTTCATGAATGGACTTATAGAAATGGGTGTGGCTGGATTCAGGCAAGAAGACTTACTCTTATTTCCGCTATACAAATAAGCCCTTGACTGCGATCTCACCTGGTGGTAAATGATAACGAAGACCGAAGTCTAAGATGCAGGTATTGCAGTGACATTAAACCCGTAACCCTAATCTGATTTTCACGGCATAGTACCAGAACGCTAAATCGCTTAGCGGCACGTCCTTCTGGGAGGGTGGTAACTAGCCACGGAAAAAGCCCCCCACCACACCAGATCAGAGAAATTCAGAAGTTATTCATCTATTTCTTATAATATAGCAGATGATCTGGCAATTTAATAATATCCCGCTTTTTCACTTTTCGTGAGTCGTAATTAATTGAAATAACCAATGCTGGCTCCATATCCGCAGAATTGACGCTGCAAAACACATGTGGCCCGGAGATCTACAGGTGATCTACAGCAGACTGAGAAACCTCAACACCGATCACGGCTTCCCCAGAAACGCTCGTCCCTACATCTACCAAGAAGTCATTGACCTTGGCGGTGAAGCCGTCACCAGGACTGAGTATACTCCTTTGGCTGCAGTTACTGAGTTCAGATACGGTTTAGAGCTTAGCCGCTGCTTCAAGGGTCAGAATCAACTTAGGTAGGTTATTTCATGGCTCTTCTTACCATTTGATTCAGACATGGGTAACTCAGCAAAAGTTTTGCGATGATGCAGTAACTCAAACACAGTTCATTGCGCCGGCTTACTGTGTTTTCGCTATGGCGCAGTAGAACATCTTCTATGGCTAATCAAATTTTGATTAGCAATAGAAGATGTTCTAGCCATTTAATCTGCTCCTAATCGTTAATACAATAATAACCCCAATCTGTACCCATATTCTTGCTAATAAATATTCAATGATGGTGTCACAAACAAACAATCATTTATCATACTACTGTACCTAATAATATGCTTGTCTGTGACATCACCCAGAATAACAACTCAGCCATTTGCCCTACATCAAAACTTGCATTTGCACATTTTGTGCAGGGCGCTGATTTTCTTCTTATTCCTTCCTTTCGCTTCTGCAGGTGGTTGAGTACCTTCGGAGCAAGCTGGGGCCTCCTCGCCTCAGGTGACGCCCTTACCTTCATCGATAACCACGACAACCAAAGAGGCCACGGTGCTGGAGGCAGCATCCTCACCTACAAAAACGCTCGCCAGTACAAGGCTGCCATCGCATTCATGTTGGCACATCCTTACGGCAAACCTCAACTAATGAGCAGTTTTGCCTTCACGGATACTGAGGCTGGACCACCGCAGGACAGCTCTGGAAATATCATTTCTCCATCTATTAACTCGGTAAGTTTTATCATTTGTCTGTTCCGTAATCTATATTAACGTCCTGATATTTCAAAGGGTCTCCCACAAAAAATGATTACCTTTTATTAAACAACAATCTCAAAGATTGAAATATATTCGCTAGCAACACAACGGCATAGTTAAACTTTTGAACAAAATAATATAGTTTCTGACCCACTGAATACAAATAAGAACTGATTTCCAAGGAAATCTGCCTAAAACCGAACCTAGGACCGAACCCCAAAGTTCATGATTCCAGTTTTTCGGAGTTGTTTTTCTTGATTGTTGAGGAAAATGACAGCTGAAGATCAGGTTGTTTTAAGGATTATAACCCTGTGGGCTCACATATCAGATATACCACATAGCCGTACTGTGTAATATCAGCCGTAGCGATATCAAAATCTTTCGTTTTGTTTGTATGTTCATGCACGACAATGAGCCGCTTAGAATCGGTCCATCATTACTTAGTATAGATTTCAATACAAAATCGATACTAAGGATTTCCTTAAGCATCTAATAGTTTAGCATCTTTGAATTCGGTAGGAACTTGGTTGATTCAATCATTCTGCCGAATACCTGATACCGTAAGATCGGTCCTATGATTTGATTATATTTTAAGTAACACCTTGTCCAAACAAGCAATACTTTATTCAAACATGCTTTTACAAGCGCCTTTGATTCATCAGTTCATCCATTAGTAATGAATCTACCTTTCTAATCATTACATGGCCTTTGATTAGGACTGAGGCATTAAAAGGCTGTACCTATTCTTTATTCATGATTAAATGCTTAAAGTAACAATTGGATCAACTCATCTGGCGACACCATAGAACATTTTCCATGACATTCACAAAATTATGCCAAAAACTTATTTTTCCCCGGACAGCCAACATCTAGACAGGCAAAGAAAAACCGAAGAAACAGCAAAACCGCAATACATATAAAGAAATAAAAAATATCCACTCGTAATTACGCATAAATTGATAATTGTTATATTTTTGCCTTAGGTACACTAAAAATCATTAATGAATCGTATTTAAAATTACTGTCATAACCTAATTATGCTTAAAAAACTGTCTGCCAAAAAACTAAGAATTACTTTTCCTCATGACTTCATTGATATTAAATTACGTCACACGTCTACATTTACGTGACAGGTACGTCTCATGGCCCAGCACCATTGATGTAGAATTTCAGAGCACTGTTTACTTCGACTTGAATCAGAATTTTAAGAAACATTTGCTAACGATGTGCATAATGCGAGCAGTATGTGAGCGGTTTAAATGCATCTCTAGATTACTGGTAAATATCTGATACGATTTTCACCTTTTTCATACCAACCTTACCATATTTCGTTCAATGTGCCCAGCAGAATAGCAGTTTATGTAGGTCCTGTTTTAGGGGACGATCGCGGTGGTCTACGTGTGAACGATTTATTATTCCTTTTAAAAACAACGAATGGCCTAAAACGACCTCTTTTGGTACAGCATTGTGAACACCCCAGTTTCAGTATTATTATACCATACATTTATTTACTCTCTTTTCATATTTGAAGAGATTTTTGCATATTTAAGTACAAGGCCTATGTTAAGCATTGGTAATTTAGACTTCCTCATTTGAATAGTGCAGGCTTGTTTGTTTTGCTGCCGATCCTGAGGTCCAGGATTCGATTCCCGGGTTGGTCCAAAAATGCTTTTCTGGGTTTTTCTTAGCTTAGTTGTTCAATAGGACGCCAGTTACATAATAGAGTAAAAAATAAGAGTGTGGATATATAGAGCGCATGCAACTTTGTGCACCTTTATTATCTCCTGCGTAGATAGCTAGTCCTTATAAAAGTCTGTTGCTGTGGTCAAAATCTGCCCTGAAGAACTTTATTTTTAATAGTACGTACCTACATACCTACAGTTCGCGCGCGACTTGAATGCAGAGTAAATGTATGGTGACACATACATTTACTCACGTATGTGTCACCATACATTTACTCTGCATTTAACTCGCGCGCGAAAAATAGGTACAATTTACAGGTTTAATGACCCCCGTCAAAATTCGAATAGCAATATCACACATTTGGCCATCGATTTTGACGATGCCACCTACGCAGCATTTATTTACTCATTGATTTCGTTTGCGTCGGGCCTGGGGTTTTTCCCATACTTCATGACCCTTGTCCTGTGCCTTGTCCCTAGTGTAAAACTCATAAAATAAAACTAACAGATTAAGTTTTACATTTATTTTTTATAATAGGACGGTACATGCGGCAACGGTTGGATTTGCGAACACCGCTGGCGTCAGATCTTCTCCATGGTAGCTTGGCGCAACGTTGCCGGCAACGCTGCTATAATTAACTGGTGGGATAACGGCAGCAACCAGATCGCGTTCTGCCGTGGATCCAACGCCTTCGTTGCTTTTAACAATGACAACTGGAATATGCGTCAGGACTTGCAGGTACGTTATTTGTCACCTTTCATTAATTTAGAAGTAGAATCAGTAGGGTGATCCTGTAAAACCTGCATCAATCATTTTTACAGTATCAATTGTTATGATTGTCTGAACATAAGGTATTCTTGCTGCGTCAATGGATTTTGGACAATAGCGGAAGAGAAGAGTGGTAACCAATCATAGGTGATTGCGATCGTTACACTGTAGCTGTCATTTTTAGCCGGTCGCCGCTCCTTTACAGTCCGTCAACCTTATATGACCCGGTGGCCAAAACTGGAACAATTTTTTATGCCTGATAAGTTTTTCTTAATTTTATTTTTCATATCTACTAGTGACGCTGTTACCGGGTCAGATAAGTTTGTAGGACTATAGTTTTGTTATTGTTATCGTTTCCAATCTTTAAAAGGAAACCTACATAAATTGTCTTCAGACATATTACATTCAAAAATAGATCATTGTAAGTATTCCATAGAAATATTAAAAAGAGTGTTCCTATTTTTATGCTCTGAATAGATAACATATAATTAGGAATCCTCATAATTAATATTTCTATTAAACTAGCTGATGCCCGCGACTCCGTCCGCATGGATTGAAGTGTTTTAGGGCTATGAAAAATAAATAGTAGCCGATTCTCAGACCTACTGAATATGCATATAAAATTTTATAAAGATCGGTCAAGCCGTTTCGGAGGAGTATGGTAACTAACATTGTGATACGAGAATTATATATATAAGAGATAATATAAAACTCAAATGCAAAAGCATTTACGTTTGTTTAAATGTTGGATAGAAGTGTTAGTGTGAAGTCCATGATAATCAAGGAACTAGAAGCTTATTAATTACAACTAACTAAACTACAAACTTATCTGACCCCATGACATCGTCGCTAGTATATATGAAAAATATAATTAAAACAAAACCACAGGCAAAAATTTGAACTAATATTTTAGTTCCAATTTTGGCCACCGGGTCAGATAAGCTTGTGGGACTATAATTCAATATAATCCTCTAAAACTTACAAATCTTTATGATACAATGTACAGCATGTGATATGCAACGTACGTATGTACGTCGCTTTGAAAGACGTTTGCTTGCTCTTCTTGCATGTTTAGAAGCGAGGGCGGCGATTGCATGCTGCACGTGTATTTGTACCACACAGATCGATCTGTTTTAGCTGACTGTACAAAATTAAACTTTATGATCCTTGGTTATCTTCGAAATTTTATTGACGATGATATTATTCACCCGTACGAATACATTACGGCAGCGCACATTTTGAAAGTTCATTAGCATAGGCTATGCTATAGTGTTCATAAAACACTAAAAAGTAATTGCCCTTTCAATTTGCACTTTGCCATATTAATTAATGATCAAATCAACAGTGTAATACTTCAAATTCTGTTTATGATTACAGGCGTACATTTCTGATAGCATCTATTTTGAATTTGAATATTTAGGATTTAAGAGCAACGGCGAAATTAGTATTGAACACATTTACTAAATCTTGTTTGTACACAAGTAAGGTAAAGACGAAAGGAATTTGCTTATTTTTTATATTTTATCAAGTATTGACCTTATCTAATTGAGCCTAGGTAAAACAAATAAAATATTTATGGAATCTTTTTTTGATTATTTAGTTCCCGTTTCTCAGTTTAATGTTACCATTCTATGTATAATCTACCAAGTAGCTAGAATAAATCTAAATTGGTAGATTAATAAGATTTTTTTTAAAATGTAATTATTTTGTCTGATTATTATTTCTGTCTGATATTTATGTCTGATTATAGTATGTTGCATATCTGTTATAATCTCTAACAGAGTGGTAATAATGGAAAGAATATTATGGCATTATGGCAGTACTGATGCTGATTGTCTGTGGTTGTGTCCAATGTTTTACTGATCTGTGGTTGTCATTTGTCTTTGTTATTGTGGCTTTCTTCCGGTTGTCATTTTTAGAAGTGACATTACCACATAACCTACAAAACCTTAAAGCGAAATATCGTTTTTTTCTAGGTTCATTAAAAAAAAGCTGAGCTTCGTATTCGACGTTCATAAAAATATTTTTTTTTTCACACGTGTAGGTACATAATTTTTTTTTTTCAATATTATTCATGTATGGAAGTTTGCCGTTGCTCTTTTCACTATCATATTTAGGAGGCATTTAATATTTATTATTGGTAGATTAATCGTATAAAAATCATTACAGGATTTGAATGTGTTTAGTAGTGAAACTGAATATTTAACTAAAATCCCTCATTAAAGCTTGGGCCTGTCAGTATAATGTTGCGATTAGGTAAATGAAGACTCATGAATATCGTATTCGCCAGGGTCCATAAAATATATTTCTTAGTCTGAATAAGGAATTATTGAATCTTATGAAATGTTTCAGAACTGATAACTGTGTGACAGTTTATAAAATATAAATATATTTACAGAATTATTCCTAAACATGTTTACATATATAAAAAATACTACTAATTTGAAAATAATTCTACAAAACTTCCACTCGCTGTGGGCCCTTAAAAAACTCAAGTACCCGGTGGTCAGGGATCCAAATAGAGGAATCTACTTACTGTTTTTGATGATTTTTTTATAAAAGAAGCAACTTTTAAGTTTTTTGCCGGCTCAGTAGAGTCTTGACTTATCATATGTGACTTAAGTTGTCCTCCGAGAAATAAATTAATCATTTATCAAGAAATATGACACCCTGTTACAGCACAGTACGCCAAATTTTTTTAATAATTTTAAATTCTAAGGACGACGCGACGATGTAGTCTACGCATTGGGGCGGTCCGTTGTATAGAGACCGCCGCATTAAATCCTCAGTCGATGAAACTTGGCTGGGTTTTAGTATTGGATGATCCAAAACTTACACAAAAATATCCAACAATAAAAAACATCCAAAAGTTAGGTATATATACCTAAAACTTAATATTTATGACTGAATATTTTCTTGATTTCTTTTCAAAATAGTAGGTAGTAGGTATATTCAAAGTACACTCAAAATCGAAATATCAAATGAGATAAATATGCAGAACATCAATATTTAAACCAATTTTATTATCAAATCTAAACTGCGTTTACGCGATAATGTACCTTCCTGCTTTATCAATTGGGTATAGCATAAAAATCCTTACTTCCTTTCTGATTTATTATTGGATATTTATAATATACATTTAGCTCATGATACTTTATCATACTATAAAGTTTCGTCGCCTGAGGAATTGATATTGGTGGGGTCAACTAGTTTTATTGCCTAGACTAATAGGCGTAGTCAACCTTACATAAAATGGCTTATCACTGCGTCGACTAATGCGTTATAGTTTAGGTATAGTTCGATGGATGCTCTAAATTATTTTTCCAACAGACCTGCCTGCCATCTGGTTCCTACTGTGACGTCATCTCAGGCTCTAAGGTGAACAACCGCTGCACCGGCAAGACTATCACCGTTGGCTCCAACGGTCGCGCCACCATCTCCATCGGAGCTGATGACTACGACATAATACTAGCCATCCACCGTGGCCCTGAGGTTAGTACTCCGAATTTATTGAAAGTGGAACTAGTTTTTATGCCTGTTTAGTTTTTGTTTTTATTTTATTTCTCATAGATACTAGCGACCGTCACCGGGTCAGTTATGTTTGTATGGACTATAAGAGCGGCCATACACACAGCATTGAAGCAAACTGACTGCTTTAAGCGGCTTACTGCACAATTACTATTTCAACTTAGTATATTATGTCGAAAATATTCTACTGATGTACTCCACGCTTGGTTTTATGATGTAAAATTGCAACTTCATTTTCTTATGCGTTCTCAAGACATTATTGCTCTTTGTAGGCATAAAAATAACTATATTATTATTATAGTCACACACACTGCTAAGTTTAGTCAAAACCGAATTAACCGATTATACATATATTGAAAATCTCTGATACAGCTTTACCCAGCTTTTATCCAGATAAGGCCACCAGAAAATTCTACTGTGGAGTGTAGGTTACAATAAAATTAGCATAAAATTAGCACACGTGATATCAAATGAAACAACGTGACAACGTTATCATGTATAATCCTTGTTAATGTTGGGACAGGCGACAGCCAATTTTCCCGGGAGCTTTGAAAGGCATCGAAAGCGATGGAAATATTACAAAATAATATATACAGGAAGAGTAGAGGGAACTGTGTGAAGCTTTTGGAACAGTATGTTCGCAATAAGTTAAGGCATAAATTATTAAATCATTAAGGCTAGATGATGCCCGCGGCTTTGACCGCGTGACTTAAGCTTGTTTGATTCTCGCGGGAACTAAAAAATAATTTATTTATATTATTTATTAATTATTAATAATCACTAAAAATAATTTGTATTTTTCATAGGAAAAATCCCAATTCAATTGTTGAAAAGCGATCAGCCATGCTTATCTATTCGATGTAATATGTATACGAATATCTTCATTAACTCTTGAATTTTATCATAAAAATGTATTCTTTTGTTTCAGTCTCGTCTGTAAAACACCGAGATTGAATGTTATGCTAATGAGAAGACTGCAGGAGAGGAGAGCAAGACAAAGACTATGAACATCACACCCACTTGTATTCAAGATATGTTTTTATTGTATTTATAATAATAAAGTATTGTGTTTCATTTATTCATCATCACATTAGCCGATGGTTTTATTTAGGTATCTTCTAGCTGATGCCCGCGACTTCGTCCACGTGGAATTAGTTTTTTAAATTCCTCCGGTAAATAGTAAAAAAGTAAAAAATTCCGGGATAAAATTAGCTTTTGTCACTCGCCAGGTCCTCAACTGTACCCATGCAAAAAATCATGTCGATGCGTTGCTCAGTTGCGGCGTGATTGAAGGACAAACCAACAAACAAAAACACTTTCACATTTACACCTAATATTAAGTATTAACAGATGACGGCCATGATTCCACATAATTTTAAATAGTTAGGAACATTTTGATTTTCCGGGATGAAGAGGTCCTCAAGTAGTTGTGTCCATGCAAAATTCACGTCGATCCGCTGACGACCTCCTTGGCATAATGGTGAACGCTGTGGGAAGTCCCGGGTACGAACCGGGACCCAAATTGACCTTGCCGTGATTACCTAGTGTAATTTTAGAATTTATAAGTTCTGAATTTGCTTCCATCTAGCCTTTTAGGAGGCTACAGCTCGTAAGAACGCTGTGCGTTCACTAATGCACCAGGGAGATCAGCAAAATTCAATCATGTTCCCAAACTAAATCAGGAAACGGCTCTGAAATAATTTTTAAAACTAAAATAGCCGCGTTGCATGTCAAATTAACTAGACGGCAGCGCTGCGCTGTATTGTTCAATTTTCATTAGGTTAATCTTATTTTGGGCTTTCACGGAATATATGAAATATTTGATTTTTTTAAATGGTTTATCTTTATATTTTACCTATCACTGATCATCATCATTCCCATTGTTTGCCTTCCTTAAATCGAAGTTTGGCAGTTATCATGCGAAAAACTAAGATATCTTTTAATCTAAGGAACGCTCAACTGCACAAAACAAATTTAAAAATGTAAGTGGTGATTAAACTAATGCTTACGATTAAATTAGTTTAAACTCTACTTCAATTTTTGAATTTGTATCGTGTAACTCAACGTAAGGAATCAGAATGCCTAGTGGGTCATTTTTCTCCCCATTTGATCTGGACGTTAACTACATACGCTTGACAACAGCTGGGGCTCGATCAATTCCATATTAATGGTAGTTAACGTTATCGCGATTTAGTAAACAACTCCCACTCAGCCTGCTGTACTGTGCACAACTATGATTTAAAACTTCTCGTAAGTCTTAACAGAGAAACGAAGGCACCGCGTAATAGGAAAGCAGCTGGCGGGTGAATGCTGCTTTTTTACGTAATATGTTATAGGTAGTCCACACTGAAAGGAGTTTTTCCAATAGGATTTTTAAAAATCTAAATCCGCGCGCACGAATGCCTAATAAAATGCTATTCATTTGATATTATGCATTGGCGTAGGCCTAAGTGCTAAGTGCCCTCAATTTTATGATAGTAGAACCACAGAATACAATATAGGACTAACCTACCTTTTAGGTAGTAGAACACATAAATAAACAGTACCTACCTATCTCCTGTACAAACTTCCTTTAAATAAATATTCCGATCATGCTTTTTAAATGATACAATGTGAATAAAATATATTATAAAGACTCGAGTGTCAGATACCTAGATATATCAAGTAGGTATAAGTACGATTCAATCGGTCCTTTTAGGGATTAAATCCCTGAGATGTTTGGGTATCCCTTTTCCATCTTTGCCCGAGGGTACAAAAATATCTTCCCTTTATTTTCCAACGAACATACTTAGAGGCGTAGGGTGTAACGTTCAAATGGTCTTCAATGTTATTTAAGTTTTACGATACCGATTTCGATTCGATCAGATACGTGGTAGTGGCTCATATCACTTCATCAACTAGATAATAGCTGATGATTTTCAAACGGCTGACCTGATTTTCTTGAATCATAGCTAAGAACACTCTCGATTGAGTCACCTTTGAAACAAATAAAAACGAAACCAAAATCGGTTCATCCGTTTCGAGGATACGACGCCACAGACAGACACACATACACACGTTAAATTTATAACACCCCTCTTTATGCGTCGGGGGATAAAAACGTAGCTAAATTTTTAAACATAGGTATTATGTCACGTGTTAAATCACGAAATAATATATTTATTGTTTATGTTATCCTATATACCTACTACATAATATGTCAGTTGAGCTAGTAATTGGATGTAGCAAGAAACGTGCAAGCTTCAAGCTACAGCATTTATATGAATATTGCAAAGCACGGTAGCTCCGTCTAGACATCAGAACGTCAGGCATTAGTTACATAATAAGAAATTGCATTAATTAATTATTTAAAGTTAATGTTTTAACTAGTTAGTCACTTCATATAGGAGACGGAAAATCTTATTAGGTATATAGTTCTAAAGTAACCGACATTGTCGAAGTGTTGCGAAGCTGAAGTGGCTATAAGTGCGGCATAGTGCGACGAACCGATACACGTTGGGGTCCCAAAGTGCTAGAAAGGCGACCTCGCACTGGGAAGCGCAGCGTTGGCTGACCCCGTTCTTGGTAGAATTGCTTGATGTCGCAGGGAGCCGCTGGATACAGGCAGCGCAAGACCGCGGCGTGTGGAAATTCTTGCAAGAGACCTATGTCCAGCAGTGATGATGAGGAGAAACATAGTACATTTGCATGATAATAATTATGTGCCAATGTAGATTATAACCAGCTATCAGTGTTTTAAGTATTTTTTTATCCCCGCGGGAGCTACTACATTTTACTGGATAAAAAGTAGCATAAGTCATTCTGCCATAAAGCATCTGCGTTTGAGGGGAACAACGTCATGTCCTCTCGCGGCAGTGTGTGCGGCTCAATATAAACTACACAGACTACCACGACAAGGCGAAACCTGTTTCTCATATGAAGTGAAACTAAAGCGATGAAAGCCTAGTCTAGTGGTTAAGACGATGCGGACATAAAACAGTAGACGCCCTGTTTCCTATTCGGTTGACAGGGAGTTCGATCCCCGGGCACGACCTCTAACTTTTCGGAGTTATGCGCGTCTTAAGAAATTAAATATCACTTGCTTCAACGGTGAAGGAAAACATCAAATGTATATTCCTGTTGATTAATCTTTAAGACTCAATGATAATAAAGCGTCCAAATATAGGACATAGAAAGCTACTACTAAATTATGGATATCCTACAAAAGATAATGAAAATCCGAGCTCTCGTATGATACATAATATTATTTTCTAGAGTAAATACGCGTGTTACAACGTTATTATAGAGTTTGTTATGGATACGTTTTACCCACAAATAGTATATACATAATACAGTATACCCATTAGGCTGTCGGCCCGGATATTATCACTAACATCTGTTGGTAATCGTTAAACTTAGATGGATTATTTATCCTTAAACGAATGATTTTATCACAGTACATTAGTCAAACGCCATCGTTCAAGAACAAGTATAGGGTTATTTATACTAATCTGAAGCCCGCGACTTGGTAAACGTATCTCTTAATCGAGAGGACTTTTTTCTCTCTTTTTGATTTTTTCTTTGGTTGGTTCACCTACCGACTACCTGTTGGTGAACCAAATGTACAAAAAAACGATTTTCAAGGTTGACTTCACTCAAGACTTCACTCGATTTTCAAGGTTGGTTTCACTCTTCAGGTTTCAAAGTATACATAATATATCGAAGGAATCCATACAAATATTAAAAATGCGAAAGTGTGTTTGCTTGTTGGTTTGTCCTTTAATCACGCTGCAAAAAAGAGCACCAGATCACGATAATTTGCATGGATATTTGAACACCAGGGGAGTGACATTATCATTGAAAACACAAGCCACAAGATGTACATAAGTATACCTCTACATGGTCATAAAGGTAAACATCTTTTGAACTATGGTCACACACATTATATAAGCTCAGAGTCATTCAGTGGGCAATAGAGAGACAGCTACGACTCAAAGTACCTCTACGTGACGAAATCTGAAACAGAGAGATCTGTATTGCAAAGCTTAAGTACTCCATCGGCATTTATCGACAATACTCCCTGCTATTGACAAGGGCTATGTTTCACGTAATACGCTTCACGTAAGTCATAATAATATTTACGACGTACCTACAGCAACTGTATTAAACTCCACTCGAAAACCTGTAGGTTGCATTGCATTGCTCAAATAAACACCAGTTTGAAATTGAACATTATTGCAGAATAGATGACGTGCGAATAGTTCCTTCATTTACAAAGATCATAAGCAATGAGCTGGTGAGGAAAAGTTTTGCAATAGCGATAAAAACTCTAAAGATTTTCTGTAGAAGTATGTTGAGTGTCTTGGTAAACAATCCGGATCCATTTTTGGCTCTGCGTCAAACAGCATTTTGTTCTCCATTCTATAGGCTCGCATTTTCATATTATTTGGTCACATCAAGCTGATTACTGATTGATTCTACCCGAAGATTGATAGAACATCTAGTTGTTCAAGGCACTAGAGCGATGGGCAATCTACTTCATGTTCTATCGTAGGATTGCGCACGTGACACATAATAAGTGCCTTACTTAACAAGTGAGGGCTGAGGTGAACGTTCTCTTACACGAGTGCAAGAGGCAAGGTATTTAGAAAGGAGTTCAGACTCCATCTAGTGCAGGCAGATGAAATTCTTGGAGACTACGATTTGATCCATCATCCATATTTACCAAGCGAACGTCCCTCAGCTTATTTCCAAATGCCAGCCACCCTCCGCGTAACTGGCCGTAATAGATCCACTTACAGCTAATCTATTTTGCGCTATTGAGTGCTCAGAGTGAATTATTTTTCGTTCTAAAAATACACAATGAAAAACATTTCAGATTAGCAGAATGACCTAGAGGTGTAAAATTAGAACATCAAAATAATATGAACTACATGATGCCTGCAAATTTATCCACGTAGATTTACGTTTATTTATCACCGCGGGAACTCAAAATTTTCCGGGTCCTTCCCTGCAATTTTATCAAAATCGGTTGAAAACGAAGACGTTTTTTTGGTTCTCGAGGAAATCTTTTCATTTTCCGGAATATAGTCTGTGTGTTATTTCAGTCTATAATCTATCTCTGTGACAATTTTCATCCAGATCCATCCATCCATCTATAAAACTTTCTCATTTTGGTATAATATTAGTATAGATTCTGAGAGGACACATTATATGCTTGGTGGAATGGTGCATGGTGGAATCCAAATCCAAGCCATGTGCCTTTCATTCTCTTTTCCCATTCCCTTGACCCAAACTCGAGTGGTCGCTTTTTCTCTGAAGCCAGTAATAATTAAATATATTGATTCCGTCGAATTATTCAGCGAAAGTGGAGTAATTTGTATCGACGTATTCGCTCCCCGACGTATTTCTCGTGACTGTTTTTAAAGCAATGTACACTTACGGAATGTGGCGTAATAGACATGTACCTACATCTTTACTACTAACTTCTATTGCTTTCAGTACATTAAACGTAATGACTCCACCACGTTTGTCTGTCTTTACGTGCTAAGTAATGTCTTCAAAATTTACGGATAATTCGGCTTTCATATTACAATAATGATACTCGAATGAATTAATTTTGCGAATACCTAATCATAAGTCCTCTTCTTCTCATTCGTTCACCCTTGGCAGATTGATCGTGGTTATGATTAGGCCTTCACAGCAGCTCTTGCGATCTCCTTCCATCGAATTCTGTTGGCGACATCTCGGGAACCCTCGGAGATGGATAAAGGACATGACCAGTAATTGCCCTCCGATTCGGGACAATGCACAGGATTTCCGTTTTTACAGTAAGGTTTAAAAATTCAAAACGAAATTATTATGGATTTATTATTCCAAATAAGGTCAGGGTTCAAATGACAAAAAAAAACAGTACGTTTATTGTTTAAATCTTGAGCGTCCGCTTTCCTCTTTAAGCACTACTCCATTTTGACGTTCCATTATATCCATGCCTAATAATAATCTTGTAACCCTACATGAATACCATTTCAGTACCTTAATCATTATATTATGAATGATTTATGTTTGATCAATTAAATAGTAATGAAAAGGAAATGTATGTTTTGTTTATAATTATTTTTATTTTTTGACAAGTCTCAAACTGATAGATCGAACAAAGCATTTTGAAATACTGCGCTTAAAGGAACGCCCTTTCACATTACATATGCTGCCATCTGTGGTCGAATAGTTGAACTTGTTAACCAAAAGTAGTGAGCAATACTTAAAAATATTTTCTAGACTCACCACAATAACTAGCGCCATCTAGTGTGGGAAAGCAGCTTTAGGTGAAACTTTTTTTATTTATTTTCTCAGTTTTCAGAGCCTTCAGACTCCTGAAACTTTTTTATTTGAAAACTATAAAATATAACAATTACAATAATATAGAAATAATACTTTAAAATATTTTTTTAGACTCGCTCAACACAATAAATAGCGCCATCTAGTGTGGGAAAGCAGTCTTTTCGTGAAACTTTTTTTGTTCATTTTCGCAGTTTTCCGAGCCTTCAGACTCCTGAAACTTTTTATCTGAAAACAGTGAAATATTACAATTACAATAATAAAGAAATCATTGCTGAACATTGATTTTTGACACCTAGGCAAGCTGCCATAGTTCCATCGGTCAAGTCCTTTGTGGCGGAACGGATTGAATTTGTCCACCTAGTCGGGGAACGGCCAAGTGGACGTGTCCCTTCAACTCGATCTTGTACAGCGAGGTACTCTATCGTACCAGTTTTCCTTGTGATATGCCCAAGATTTGCAGTCCTTTGAGCTCTTTGAGTATAGAGACGTTTGTTCGATGCGCTGTCCAGCTTATTCTTAATAGGCGTCTCCAGCACCACATTTCCAGAGCATCGATTTTTCGCCGGTCAATTAACATAAGTATTTAATTAAAAATCAATCATGATTAGCAAGATACTACATTTTATAGTTCTATCCACGAAGACGCGCCTCTCAGTTCAGATTAGACCTGCACTTTTTCAGGGCTCTCATATTCTACATGCGTTGCACATGTATCCATTGCATTCTTGATTTTCACCACATCCGGATTTCTGTCAATATCTGATTACTCAGTAGGCACGCTGCGCAGAAAGACCTGAGTGGGGGGTGAAAAATTAGATGAAAGTATTTTATAAGAAATCCATACTATCTATCTACTACGTTTTCACGACCCATGTTTTCAACCGATTTTGATAAAATTTGGTTTAGGGATAGGTCGTAAGCTACTTTTTATCCCGGAAACGTAAGGAGTTCCCGCGGGATTCAAAAATCTTAATCCACGCAGGCGAAGTCGTAGGCATCATGTAGATAAATCTAGTTATTTAACCAAAATACGTTAAAGTATATCTTTCATCCAAATTTTTGGTATCAAGAAACCGTCGAAACTCTTGTGTATTTTTTAAAAATACCACAAAAATAATTAGTGGGCTGAAATGATCCAGAAATGAGTCAGAACCAGAAAATATTATATGAGTTATTTTTACTCAAAATAATTGAATCACGTAGACTTGCCAAAAAATGTAGCGCTACCGATATCTTATTTATAATTCGAAGACATCCGTTTTTCCATTGGAAAATGTAAGTTTCATGTGCATATTATGTTTACAAGTTCCAACTATAATTAATACAGAATTCTTAATAGTACCTTACATAAACCTATTATTAGCTCATATTTATTTCCAAGAATATTTAAATTCCTAGACTATCGAACGTTCATTTAAAATCACAAAACTATATTTTAAAAATGTAAACTGAATCAATAAATATTTTTTCTGAACAACGATCTTTTGATTTATAGCTGTTAAGTTTCGAGCGACTTTATAAAGCTGTTTTTCAGAAGGAAAACTATCGACCACTATAGATGAACGATTCAAAAATTTTGTTACAAACCAATGAGAAAATATATTTTGGGTTAAGTTACATATTGCTTAGAATGTAACCTTAAAAATATTAACTGTGTCCCAGGATAGTTAAGTTATAGTTTAATCTATGGGGAGCCTAACCTTAGGGGTACGGTTAACTCCTCAGTTCGAAGTAAGCACGCGCCGGGACAGCTCGCGTCGACCGATCTCGATACGATACCGTGAATTTTTAATATCGATGTTCGAACGTGCTTTTCCAACTCGATAAAACACTTCTTCGATAATTTCCCTATAACTTGACGTCCGATGTCTTTTTTTGTTCTTAAGTGAGGGTTATTTTAAGTTGATGGATCGTGAGTGGGTATTTTAACGTGGTGTCTTGAGTTCTTAAAGTGTATAAGAGAAGAGATTTTCAGGTGGACCTCGTGAGAGTTATTCATCGGGGAGGTAAGTGTATTGCTTTATTTCCTTTTCATTTTAGAAAAATCGTGTATATTCTATCTTAGTATCTATTTTATGTATTGTGTTGATTGCTAGTGCCACAGGTTTCATGAAATTGCGTTTTCTTATTATTTAGGCGCAGTAAGCACGTGCACTATTGTTAAGCCGCACCTAAACTTTTTGTGTCAGAACAGTTTGTTTTTCATGAAAGTTTAAGGAAAAAGTTTGCAAACTCATTTATAATTTTTAAATTTTAGCTTTATAACATACCTAATAGTTTATTTTACACAGTTTCTTGCTAATTAAATTTCTGTAGCATGTTTTTATACGACTGCCTGAAAAAAGGAGTATATTGTTTTCAGGGTTCATGTATGTATGTATGTATGTATGTATGTATGTATGTTTGTATGTACGTATGTATGTATATATATATATATGTATGTATGTGAGTTTGTATATTCCACCATAACTTCTATACGCCTGAACTAATTTTGATAAATGAGGTATCGTTAGAATCCCTAGCTTATTCCGGGTGACACAGGCTATTAAAATTTTAAAACAAATTAATGGGGTGACCATGGTCCCGCATTAAAGACTAAAGTTGAGAAAAAAATATTAAAAAATAACTATATAATCATCATCTAGAAAATGATAAGTAGATTCCAAAAATATATAACACTATAGTTCAATATCCAGTGATTCACAAAAAAATATCATTGAATAAAATGTGAATAAGATTCTAATTTAACTAGATTCACTTTGATTTTTATCTTTTTCGCCAGGACAGTCGTGTTGTTTTTTTTTAATTATTACTTTTTTTTCATTTAAACTGAGACCTATCCAAAGAGAATTATTGAACTCTGTCTAGACCATATTTTTTCCACGATAATATCATGGACAATATTCCTAAGGAATGCATATTTTCGATTAGAAAAGTATTTAATATTCCACTACACTAACGTGTAAAATAAAAAATACTAAGGGCGTTAGGATTTACTATACATATTCTAACGCCCTTGACAGCGATGACTGATGGTTTATGATGATGCAGTCTAAAATGTTAGCTGGCTTACCTGTAAGGGGTATAGCAGTGATACTTGGTTTCTACAAGGCATCGTACCGGAACGCTAAATCGCTTGGCAGTACGTTTTTGCCGATAGGGTGGTACTATAGTGGAAAAATATCTCTACATATAATTTTAAGGAGATATTATACCTACTGACTGAAAATATATGTCACCGTAAAATTGTAAAAACCGTTACTTTGTAATCTAACGCTTTTTATCTCGATAGATTGTAAACTGTCGACACATTGTGAACCGTAACATACTGCTTACATTTTAACGTATTATTTTTCGGTAAAATATAATCTATTAAGTATATTAACCCGATGACCGTTAGATTATACTCTAACGGTTTTTACAATTTTACGCTGACATATTATATTCAAACTGCCCTGTGATAATTATCAACATGCAAACTGGGCAACTTATGCGTACCTATAGGTTTACTTTTTACATGACTGCCCGAAAAACCACACTAGTCAGTCAGTGGCGTGCACAGGGCTTGGAACTAGGGTAGCCAATAGTTAATCAAAATACCTATTTACTAGCTGTTTGAATGAAAAATGAGCATTAACGTATTTCAATTTGGGGAAGCAGTGCTTTTATGCCTCTATGAACTGCACGCCACTGCTAGTCACGGATAATTAGAAATTTTGTCCGAGAGAAACCAGGCCTTACATGACATATTCACTAATTAGCGAACATAACACACTAGACTGCGTGTCATGTCTGTGTCTACGTACGATAATGTTTACAGGCTACAAATTATTACGCTGTATGCATGAATTTTCTCCTATCAACGTATCGTATTACTTAATGTACCTACTTGGAGCTTGGTTTCTTTACTATAATCCTTATGTTCGATGTTTTTACTACTAAATTCACAATATTTCATTACTAAGCAAAATATGTTTTCATTATCATAGTCACTCACAGTCTAATTCAAGAAGTCATGTCGGGAAGCTATGATGACTAAAGTAAAACAATATTCATTAGATTTAAATTAATGTATAGTACATTCATGTTTTAATAAGGAAAAATAAGGTCTGTTCACGTAAAATCTTAGGGGAAAATGTCACAATCTAAACCTAGCATTTTATAAAATCGATCATTGCATATTAAGCTGAAGCAGTCATGTGATTTCTGAGCTGTTCCACTTCACACTGTAGGTAGTAAAAAGTTAGTAGCAATCAAATAGTTTGTTTTCTCTCTCTCATTTATTTGTATATACTAATTTCCATAAAAATTTCCTACACTACATAAATATATTAAAATATACAAAACATCTTTAAAAACAAGCAATAATTAAAAAAAATTAAAATCACGACTGCCCTGCCAAAAAACGAACTAAAAGTTAAAAACAATTAATGATAGTTTTTTGTGAATCACTGGATATTGAACTATAGTGTTATATATTTTTGGAATCTACTCATCATTTTCTAGATGATTTTAAAGTTAATCCTATTTTGGAAGTTTTTTTCAACTTTAGTCTTTAATGCGGGACCATGGTCACCCCATCATTTTTTTTAAATTTTACTAGCCTATGTCACCCGGAATAAGCTAGGGATTGTAACGATACCTCATTTATCAAAATCGGTTCAGACTTACAGAAGTTATGGTGGAATATACAAAGTCACATACATACATACATACATGAACCCTGAAAACAATAGTTAACTCTTTTTTTCAGGCAGTCGTATAATAATTGATTATAAGAAATTATAGGTCCCACTTACTGCAGGGAAGGACCCAAGCATCAGGTCTCTAAATTGGAATTTTATTTTTAAAGGTGTTCTTTTTAAATATTTTCGGAACATAATCTTGATTTCTTTGTGCTTTTTAGGTACCCACGTGTTGTTTGAAAACGTTCCTAATATATATTTTTTAATTTAGAAATTTTGGCTAACCCAACCTCAATACTACTTAGGTACCTACTTACTTTCATTTATTATTTTGCGCAATTCACAATATATCACGCGAACATACGTGATATAGGACCTTATATGTCCTCTCTATTTTCAAGGGACTTGACCTATATCAATTCGACCTGTCAAGGAACCTCCGAGTAATGGGGGTACTCCCAAATTTTCGACAGGTTGTTTATCAAACATCCGGTACATTCAGGAACATTTTTTAACAAAATCTATACTATAATATATATTCTTTATTAAAAAGTTTATTGTGCAATGAGACCAGTTGAAAAACACGCGCTGACTTGAGAACCTACTCCTTTTTGGAAGACGATTAAATAAGAACTGTAGGTACTTATTCTCATCGGCACTACGAACCTTAGTAGGTCTGGGCCTGCTCTAAAGGATTTTCATATTCTTCATTTGCGCTGTTTTTTCAACTATTTATATGCCAATACGCTTATTGCGTGTCTTGGCTTAAGCACTATCAAAATCCATGTTCACTAATAATAATTATAGTCTTCAGGAAGGGAAAATCCATTTCCAAATCGTGATGATTAATGAAATCACGGAATTTTCATTAATTAGGACTGAGAAAAACGACGTTAATTTATAAATGGTCCCATCCACGAAGACGCGTCGCAATATTTTCGTCTCGGCAAAAAAAAACCATCGTACGTTTTGGACTCGTTATTCGGTACATACTTTCCTATTATCCATACTAATATTATAAATGCGAAGGTGTGTCTGTCTGTCTACTACGCATTCACGGCCCACTTGTTGAACCGATTTTGATGAAATTTGGTAAAAGGATAGTTTGTATCCAGGGGAAGGATACAAACTATCCTTTAGGCTTTTTATTCCGGAAAATCCCGCTGGAATCAAAAACATTAATCCACGCGGACGAAGTCGCGGGCATCATCTAGTTAAGCAATATATTTATTTTGAAGAGTGTACTGCATGCCAAATGGTACAATCACCAAAATAAGAGTGTTGGGCGTTTTTGTGGATTGAACTACTTATCTATAGATCCTATTGCGGAGCTATGGAGTAACGCCAGCGAAATAAAAATACACGTCGAGCTTTAGACCTTTGTAATGAAGTCGATTATAAAATTTTGCATCACAAGAACTGGCAGCCTTCAGTGCTGCTCTTGTACGGAACAACATTGTTTGAATATGTGAATATGTGTGAATATGTGAATATGAGATGTTTGTCGAATAAACAAGAGCTGGCCGAACGTGGTCCAAACAATTTCGTTGGACTCTACCGCTGTGACGGACTCGATTGACTGTGGCCGTTTAGTTACATGAGAAATTGTTTGTGTTTTACATTCACCTATCCATTTTCAGAAAAAAGTTGCTGTTTGGGGACATGGAGTATTGTATCGTAGGTCAAATGGAAGTTTAAAAAATTGCTTAAGTAAAACTTTCGTTCGTTCACTCAAACATCTTCTTAAACTTTAATAACACGGTGAGGGAGTAGTGTTACCTATCTATACTAATATTATAAATGCAAACGTTTGGATGAATGTTTGTTACTCAATCACGCAATACGGCTGAATGGATCTGTACGAAATTTGGCACAGAGACAGAATAATCTGCTATAAAGCAGGAACTGAAAAACGGATTCACAAAGGTTACAGAAATATAAGTGTTACAGAATGAAAGTGAAGAAACAGAATCGAAGCTGTAACCCCTTTGAATGTGTTTTTATTCTGTTAACCCGAAACACTTATATTTCTGTAATAGAAACTAATCTGTACTAGAAATAAAGGGATTTAAAGTGTAACCGAAACAGCAACGTTGCGAAATTTACTGTTGACGAGTATTCAAATTTGAACCAAAGGTGAAAGCACCGATGGTTGCAATTGTTTTAAGAAAAACATGGCCATATTGTGTCAGTGTATGTAAAGTTCAATGAAGTGAGAAGAACGCGTTGTCACACCGTGCAGTTTGTTAGGGCATGCACGTATCAGGGTTACAGATAAAACCATTATTAATAGGTTACAGTATCATTTCTGTTTCCGTTATAAGTGTTTCTGTTTTATAACAGTATCAAAAAACAGGGTTTAAACGCGGACGAAGTCACATACAGAAACTTTAGCACGGCGCACTGTTGCGCAGGGTGTCTGCAACGGCTCTCTGTGATGACGTCGACAACCATTAAAATAGTCTTTCAAATTAGCTATCTAAATATAGGTTGACTGATATATCAACGCACAGCTCAAACCACTAGGCGGAGCGGAAGGCAATCACTAAGAAAGGATTTTTGAAAATTTACCTATAATAATAACGAGGGGGTAAAATTTACCAATCAAAATCCAACTTAACCTGAGCGAAGCCGTAGGTAAAGCTAGGATTATAAATGTATATCACGCATAAGCCTAAATTTTTAATAAGTTTTACATATTTTAGCGGAACTTCAGTTTAATATACAATATAAGTAAGAGTAGAGAAGAGATATAATACGAGTTTAATATCATGCGTAGGTCCGCTACACAAAGGGTTTCCATTTCACGATTGATATTATTCGCCAAGCAGTCTCTCATATAGTAAATTAAATGAACTTTAGCTTGCTCCTAATATATGTAAAATAAATCTACTGCCATAATATCAAAAATATTATGGCAGTAGATTTTTTGCTTCTAAATCACTTTCAGAACGTTATAGCCCTTACTTCCGTAATGGGGTTATCTATGATTTGATAAGTCCGACACGATTCGTTGGAAGGGAACAATGATTTGTCCGGTCGCGTAGTTTGCGCGCTCTATACCTAATATTTAAGTGAAAGACGCGGACGTTCTGCGCTCAAGTTTTGACCTGTCCGGTCCCTAGTGTATTTTCACCCTTACAGGTCGTTGCTGGTGGTGTATCACTAATTACTCCCATGTTTCCGAGAGTCCGAAAGCATGGAAAGCCGTCAGTCTCGCGCCTTTCTCTAGTTGTTGCGGATTGCCAGCATCGCATCAGCTTATGAGAGTTTGTGCTTGTGCTGTACATGTGCACTTGTGCATTATAAATTATAATAATGTCTCCCGCGTAGATTACTAATCTTTGTAGAGATTGGCCACTTCGCTTCACTATAGAATTTATTATCCTTCTTCTCATTTCTTCTTTGTTGGACATAGACCTCCTCATGTGCACGCCACAAGTTACAAGTTTCCGCACAATTGATGATTTCGTTGGACCAATGAGATGGCTGTCTTCCACCGTTTTGGTTTTCGGTACGTGACTCCATTCCAGTCAAACAGGTCCATTGATTAGGTATACAGTATTAAGTATGTAACAGTATTACTTCGCCTGAAAGACATGCCCTGCCTACCCATATTTCAACTTGGACACTTTCGAAACAATGTCGGTTAGTACCGTAGTATTTTGGTATTGGTCAATCAGTGATGTAGCTTCCTAGAATACCTATAATATAATAAGTAGAAAATATTACGTACTTAGTTGAAATTAGGTCGGGAGAACATTATTATTAGTCTCAAGCTTACAACTTAGTAATCGTTACTCTTAAAAAAGTGTTTAATAATTTATGATGAACACTGATACAAGTGAATACTAATATCGGATTAGGAATTCGATTTTGTAATTTTTAGGCATTGATGTATAGCTTTAGTAATGTTTTTAGGTTTAAGATTAACTTCAAGTCAGGTATTATTAAAATATTCTCAGGAAATTACATGTTGTTGTTAACTTTTCCAGTGTTGTCGCTTTCTAAGAAACAGCTTTCAAGAAATACATAAACTCGCTCCGCGCAAGTTTTCATTTCCAGTATAATTTCACAAATTGAATCAAATTTCTTGAGCGTTCCAGTCTTTCCTCTTAGTTTTACAAATATTTACTTGCATGCTATAGTCTACATACCTACTACTCTGAGAATTAAAAACACAATTCTAATGGTGTAGCTACGAAACCTTAAAATAACATGGGTTGGTACAACCGCAATTAATATTAGGCTTTTTAGCGTGATGACGGTTTTCAAGTAATCAAGTTGAGAGATTAAAAATATAAATAGTAAGGTGTAAAAAATATGATCACTGAAATACTTTAAAAACTAAACTCACTAATAAATAAACATACCTACCTATTGATTTATTAATTACTAGCTTTTGCCCGCGGCTTTGCTCACGTTAGGTTTGATTTTCATACAAATTTCAAAGCCTTTGTATCCACTTAGATTGAATTTTCAAAAATCCTTTCGTAGCGGATGCCTTATTGCCTACGTAATAATAGCTATTACAATAGGTAATTAACATTAATGAATACATCCATTGACTTTCCAAAATACATCATAAAAACAAAGCTTTAGCTGCTGCTGCGCTAGAAAACCTGTATGACAAAATTCAAAATTCAAATGTTTTTTATTCAAATAAGCCTTTACAAATACTTTTGACTCGTCAATTGAATCTATCACTGGTTCAGAATGTCATTCCTACCGAAAAGAACCAGCAAGAAATTTGGTGGTAGCTCTTTTCAAATAATTCATTTACAATTATTATATCAATGTGTACATAAGTAACTACTGTCCTTCGCATTGCTTGAGCGATCAAATACATGCTCCTCTATCATTTACATAATCTTCAACAGTGTAATAAGCAAAGATAGCAGCAAAAAGCTGTATGTTGCAGATTCTATAACTTCAAATATAAGTGTAAGTACATTGGGCCTTAAATAGAGCTAGCTAAAGAATTCGAGACAAAACAAAAAAATCATTATTATTTATCAACAACACAGTGAAGCATTTTTTTCATACATTGGAACACTCTAAAAATATTGCGTAGGCATATTTTTAGAGTGCCGAGTGCGCTTGTGTATTCTGAAACATGTTTGAATATATTGCCATGTTGTTTTGTCTAAACTGTTGCTCCACAAAAAATACAAACCAATTGAAACGTACAGTATATTTTGTAGAGTTTTGTAAAGTATATTTTTGTAAATCAAATATAATAAGTATACTAAATGAAGGCCACGACTTCGCCCGCGAATTTTAATAATTCCATGGGGAATTCATTTTCCGGAATTAAAAGTAGCCATACTCCATTTTTCAGGTGTTTAGCTATGTCGATGGAAAAAATCACGTCATTCGTTGATCCGGTGGCGTTACTGGTAGTTAAAACAACAAATAGCTAAGCACTCCCATGTAATATACACCAATACAAATGCGAATATGAATAATAAAGTAAATATTTTCAGATCTCGGTAATTAAACTGTAAACGATAAAAGTTGGATAAGGTGCTTACTGCGGATTATATGATTAAAAGTATTTTCATTTTCATATTTTTTATTACCTACTGAATTACGTCACTACGTGTAAGTAAATATTATTTTATCATTATTTATTTAATTAAGAAATTCTCTTTAATGAAAGTAGTTGCAAATTTCTTATTTTAATTCATTACTTTACTGCCGATGACCTCTCTTACTAAAAACTAATAAAATGAAGCACTATTTATAACATGTTGTCGCCATGACACTATCAGTTAAACACAATATTAGTTTCGCTAATTAAGTGCTTCGTACATTTTTATAGGCTCGAGACGAACGAAATTATTATAACATACCCATAATGGGTAGTAGATACGATCAGCTGCGTTACTATTTGTACGACGTACAACAAAATTGGTGTTAAATAACTTTGACACTTATGACTTTTGCTTTAAGATCTAAAATCATTGGCGGCTTGATTTAATATATACGTGACAAAGCGAAAAGACCTTTCCAAATATAGGCGTTACCAATGTCACGGAAAGTGACCGGAATAGCTCTGAAAGGATTAATCATGTGATGGAAGATGGATTCAAATCAAATATGGAGTTGGCCGGAATTAAATGATGAGTAAAGGCAAAGGGTAATTTATAATAAATAGGGTCATTATAATATATATAGCTCAATTACCACTCACTGACTGACTCATTGACATAATTGTTCTCCTAGAAAGAGACAGAAAACGATACAATGATGTAAGGGAGATGTGTTCTGGTGGGGGATTCGAGTAGGGAAAAATTATGACATTTCGAAAAAACAAGATGGCGGCCGACGTGCTTTTTGTAACTCTTTTGTTTTCCAACCGATTTCGTTACAACTCGCAGTGATTGTAGAAATTAGGAAACGATTACTAGATAATGTAGAAAAAATTAGAAAAACAAGATGGCGGCCGAGCTGTAGTGTTTTAAAATTTTTGAATTTTCGACCTCGAACCGCGGCGCCACAGATCCGAAACGGGGTGGTCGCGCATAATTTTTTTTTCTATTTCCGCCTACAATTATCCTGTATTTTGACAGAATTGGAGTAGTTTTCAAAAATTCAAGATGGCGGCTGTCACGGCGGCCGTTCGGTTTGAGTTACGAAAAAACGCAATTTTTAAATTCAAATTTCTCACAGTTGCCAACGTCGGAGCGTTTCGACTTCTACTGGGAGATTGTGGCTACAGATTCGAGGTAGGGATTGGGGAAAAAAAATTACCCCATTTCTCGGGAAAATTTCAAGATTTACCCCAAAAACAAAAAAATCGAAATACGAACTTTTTTGAAAATTCGAGTACGAGCAACCACGTGTCCCACTTGTACGAATGACATTTGGGTAATTTCGTCGCCGAGGTCTGGCAACACTGGAATTCATCAAAGAAAAAGTGATTTTCGACATGGTCTTTTTTCAGGGGCTATCATTTCGGCTGGGTGCGAGCGAGATGAAAAATTGAAACGTCATCAGGATCGGTGTATCCTGTCGTTAACGGGAAAATTATAAAACTATGTCAAATGATTCTGTGAAACGAGGTGGCGGCCATTTTGTATTCTTTTTGTGTTTTTGAAAATTTCAATCACGTCTTAGAGGCGGTTGGCAACATTTGGGAAAGTTGACATGTATGGATCGATTGTGTAACTCGACGGGCAGTATCGAGATATCAAAACAGTGTAGCCACATTTGGGGTAGTTTATGAGATTTTCCCCAAAATTTTCCTCCTGTAAAATTTTGTATGAAAAATTTTTTTTTCACCGATGGCTTCGTATAGAAGTCAGAAAATTTAACTTGAAGAAAAATGTGGAGACACCTGATGATTGAGGATTTCGGAGACGGGTGAAGAGCACGGCCAAGGTATTGAAGATAGGCGGGGGGTGCTCGAACAAATGTCATTGGAAACCTCGTCCAATTGGCAGTAAGTTTAAAAAAAACTCAAAAATGGTGGATTCAAGATGGCTGCCATACAAATTTCGTTAGTGTCTATCTCGGAGAGTATAAGAGATGGAAGTGTGGTTTCATGGTAAGATATGATCAGGACGAGGAGGTCTATTTAGCGAAATGAAGAAAAATTATTTATACTATATATAGCTCAATTACCACTCACTCACTGACTCACTGACTCATTGACATCATTGTTCTCCTAGAAAGAGACAGAAAACGATACAATGATGTATGGAAGATGTGTTCGAGTGCGGGAATCGAGTAGGGAAAAATTATGATATTTCGGAAAAACAAGATGGCGGCTGACGTGATTCTTGTAACTCTTTTGTTTTCCGACCGATTTCGTTACAACTCGCAGTGATTGAAGAAATTAGGAAACGACCAACAGAGAAAGTGGAAAAAATTGGAAAAACAGGATGGCGGCCGAGCTGTAGTCTTTTAAAATTTTTGATTTCTCGACCTCGAGCCGCGGCGCCACAGATCCGAAACGGCGTGGTCGAGCATAAGTTTTTTTTCTATTCCCGCCTACAATTATCCTGTATTTTGACAGAATGGGGGTGGTTTTTAAAAATTCAAAATGGCGGCTGTCACGGCGGCCGTTCGGTTTGATTTACGAAAAACCGCAATTTTAAAATTCAAATTTCTCGCATTTGGAAACGTCGGAGCGTTTCGACTTCTACGGGGAGATTGTGTGTACAGACTCGAGGTATGGATTGGGCAAAAAAAATTACCCCATTTCTCGGGAAATTTTCAAGATTTACCCCAAAAATTAAAAAATCGAAATAGGTATTTTTTGCAAAATTCGAGTACGAGCAACCACGTGTCTCACTTGTACGAATGACATTTGAGTATTTTCGTCGCCGAGGTCTGGCAACACTGGAATTTATTTATTTATAAGAGACGGAAGTGTGGTTTCTTGGCAAGAGATGATCAGGACGAAGATGTCTATTTAGCAAAACGAAAAAAAATTCAAGATGGCGGAATATTTTTTTTCATACTAAAATATATGGCGAATATTGAATTGACTACAATTAGTGTAGAACTATGCAAGATTTTGATACGGTTCCGTTTTACCCACGATGGGGCTCCCTGGGATTACAAAACAGGAAGCTGATAACAAAGTTTTTAAAAATCAGCGCCATTTTGAAATTCTTTAATTATTGACCGATTTCGTTCAAAATCGATATAGGGCTCCCTGGGATTACCAATTAGGATACTGGTACCAAAATTTTAAAAAATCAGCGCCATTTTGAAATTCTTTGTTATTGTTGCGATTTCGTTCAAAATCAATATTTAGGGCTTCCTGGGATTACAAAACAGGAAACTGGTACCAAAGTTGTAAAAATCAGCGCCATTTTGAAATTCTTTGTTACAGAACCGATTTCGTTCAAAATCGATATCTGACGATCACTAGGATCACAAAACAGGAAACTGTTACCAAAATTTTAAAAAATCAGCGCCATTTTGAAATTCTGTGTTAATTGACCGATTTTGTTCAAAATCGATATTTAAGACTCCCTGGGATCATAAAACAGGAAACTGGTACCAGAATTTAAAAAATCAACGCCATTTTGAAATTCTTTGTTAAAAAAAATTCAAGATGGTGGAATATTTTTTTTCATACCAAATTATATGGCGAATATTGAATTGACTACAATTAGTGTAGAACTATGCAAGATTTTGATACGGTTGCGTTTAACCCACGACGGGGCTCCCTGGGATTACTAAACAGGAAGCTGATACCAAAATTTTAAAAATTCTGCGCCATTTTGAAATTCTGTGTTAATTGACCGATTTTGTTCAAAATCGATATTTAGGACTCCCTGGAATCACCAAAAAGGAAAGTGGTACCAGAATTTAAAAAATCAACGCCATTTTGAAATTCTTTGTTAATTGACCGATTTCGTTCAAAATCGATATCTGAGGATCCCTGGGATTAAAAAACAGGAAACTGATACCAAAGTTTTAAAAAATCAGCGCCATTTTGAAAATCTTTGTTAATTTACAGATTTAGTTCAAAATCGATATCTGAGGATCCCTGGGATTACAAAACAGGAAACCGATACAAAAGTTTTAAAAAATCAGCACCATTTTGAAATTCTTTGTTAATTGACCGATTTCGTTCAAAATCGATATTTAGGACACCATGAGATTGCAAAACAGGAAACTGATACCAAAATTGTAAAAAATCAGCGCCATTTTGAAATTCTTTGATAATGTAGCGATTTCGTTCAAAATCGATATTTAGGACTTCCTCGAATTTCAAAACAGGAAACTGATGCCAAAGTTTTAAAAAATCAGCGCCATTTTGGAATTCTTTCTTAATTGACCGATTTCGTTCAAAATCGATATTTAGGACTTCCTCGAATTTCAAAACAAGAAACTGATACCAAAATTTTAAAAAACCAGCTCTATTTTGAAATTCTTTATTAATTGATCAATTTCGTTCAAAATCGATATTTGTCACTTCTTGGGATTACAAAACAGGAAACAGTTACCAAAATTTAAAAAACCAGCGACATTTTGAAATTCTTTGTTAATTTACAGATTTCGTTCAAAATCGATATTAAGGGCTCCCTGAGATCGCAAAACAGGAAAAAAAGTTATAAAAAATAAAGTTATAAAAAATCAGCGCCATTTTGGAATTATTTTGTAATTGACCGATTTCGTTCAAAATCGATATTCAGGGCTCCCTGGGATTACAAAACAGGAAACTGGTACCAAAATTTTAAAAAATCAGCGCCATTTTGAAATTCTTTGTTAATTGACCGATTTCGTTCAAAATCGATATTTGGGGCTCCCTGGGATTACAAAATAGAAAATTGGTACCAAAATTTTAAAAAACCAGCGCCATTTTGAAATTCTTTGTAAATTGACCAATTTCGTTGAAAATCGAGATTTGAGACTCCCTGGGATTACAAAACAGAAAACTGGTACCAAAGTTTTTACAAATCAGCGCCATTTTGAAATTATTTCTTTATTGACCAATTTTGTTCAAAATCGATATTTAGGCCTCGCTGGGATTACAAAACAGGAAACTGATACCAAAGTTGTAAAAAATCAGCGCAATTTTGAAATTCTTTGTTAATTGACCGATTTCGTTCAAAATCGATATTTAGGACTCCATGGGATTGCAAAACAGGAAACTGATACCAAAATTGTAAAAAATCAGCGCCATTTTTAAATTCTTTGTTATTGTAGCGATTTCGCTCAAAATCCTTATTAGAAGCCCTAAGGCTTCCTGCGATTACAAAACAGGAAACTGATACCAAACTTGTAAAAAATCAGCGCCGTTTTTAAATTCTTTGTTATTGTAGCGATTTCGCTCAAAATCAATATTTAGGGCTTCTTGGGATTACAAAACAGGAAACTGATACCAAAGTTTTAAAAATCAGCGTTATTTTGAAATTCTTTGTTAAGTGACCGATTTCGTTCAAAATCGATATTTAGGGCTCCCTGGGGTTACAAAACAGGAAAGTGGTACCAAAGTTGTAAAAAATCAGCGCCATTTTGAAATTATTTGGGGATTGACCAATTTAGTTCTAAATTGATATTTAGGACTCCCTGGGAATACAATACAGGAAACTGATATGAAATTTTAAAAAAATCTGCGCCATTTTATTTTATATATAGCTCAATTACCACTCACTGACTGACTCATTGACATAATTGTTCTCCTAGAAAGAGACAGAAAACGATACAATGATGTAAGGGAGATGTGTTCTGGTGGGGGATTCGAGTAGGGAAAAATTATGACATTTCGAAAAAACAAGATGGCGGCCGACGTGCTTTTTGTAACTCTTTTGTTTTCCAACCGATTTCGTTACAACTCGCAGTGATTGTAGAAATTAGGAAACGATTACTAGATAATGTAGAAAAAATTAGAAAAACAAGATGGCGGCCGAGCTGTAGTGTTTTAAAATTTTTGAATTTTCGACCTCGAACCGCGGCGCCACAGATCCGAAACGGGGTGGTCGCGCATAATTTTTTTTTCTATTTCCGCCTACAATTATCCTGTATTTTGACAGAATTGGAGTAGTTTTCAAAAATTCAAGATGGCGGCTGTCACGGCGGCCGTTCGGTTTGAGTTACGAAAAAACGCAATTTTTAAATTCAAATTTCTCACAGTTGCCAACGTCGGAGCGTTTCGACTTCTACTGGGAGATTGTGGCTACAGATTCGAGGTAGGGATTGGGGAAAAAAAATTACCCCATTTCTCGGGAAAATTTCAAGATTTACCCCAAAAACAAAAAAATCGAAATACGAACTTTTTTGAAAATTCGAGTACGAGCAACCACGTGTCCCACTTGTACGAATGACATTTGGGTAATTTCGTCGCCGAGGTCTGGCAACACTGGAATTCATCAAAGAAAAAGTGATTTTCGACATGGTCTTTTTTCAGGGGCTATCATTTCGGCTGGGTGCGAGCGAGATGAAAAATTGAAACGTCATCAGGATCGGTGTATCCTGTCGTTAACGGGAAAATTATAAAACTATGTCAAATGATTCTGTGAAACGAGGTGGCGGCCATTTTGTATTCTTTTTGTGTTTTTGAAAATTTCAATCACGTCTTAGAGGCGGTTGGCAACATTTGGGAAAGTTGACATGTATGGATCGATTGTGTAACTCGACGGGCAGTATCGAGATATCAAAACAGTGTAGCCACATTTGGGGTAGTTTATGAGATTTTCCCCAAAATTTTCCTCCTGTAAAATTTTGTATGAAAAATTTTTTTTTCACCGATGGCTTCGTATAGAAGTCAGAAAATTTAACTTGAAGAAAAATGTGGAGACACCTGATGATTGAGGATTTCGGAGACGGGTGAAGAGCACGGCCAAGGTATTGAAGATAGGCGGGGGGTGCTCGAACAAATGTCATTGGAAACCTCGTCCAATTGGCAGTAAGTTTAAAAAAAACTCAAAAATGGTGGATTCAAGATGGCTGCCATACAAATTTCGTTAGTGTCTATCTCGGAGAGTATAAGAGATGGAAGTGTGGTTTCATGGTAAGATATGATCAGGACGAGGAGGTCTATTTAGCGAAATGAAGAAAAATTATTTATACTATATATAGCTCAATTACCACTCACTCACTGACTCACTGACTCATTGACATCATTGTTCTCCTAGAAAGAGACAGAAAACGATACAATGATGTATGGAAGATGTGTTCGAGTGCGGGAATCGAGTAGGGAAAAATTATGATATTTCGGAAAAACAAGATGGCGGCTGACGTGATTCTTGTAACTCTTTTGTTTTCCGACCGATTTCGTTACAACTCGCAGTGATTGAAGAAATTAGGAAACGACCAACAGAGAAAGTGGAAAAAATTGGAAAAACAGGATGGCGGCCGAGCTGTAGTCTTTTAAAATTTTTGATTTCTCGACCTCGAGCCGCGGCGCCACAGATCCGAAACGGCGTGGTCGAGCATAAGTTTTTTTTCTATTCCCGCCTACAATTATCCTGTATTTTGACAGAATGGGGGTGGTTTTTAAAAATTCAAAATGGCGGCTGTCACGGCGGCCGTTCGGTTTGATTTACGAAAAACCGCAATTTTAAAATTCAAATTTCTCGCATTTGGAAACGTCGGAGCGTTTCGACTTCTACGGGGAGATTGTGTGTACAGACTCGAGGTATGGATTGGGCAAAAAAAATTACCCCATTTCTCGGGAAATTTTCAAGATTTACCCCAAAAATTAAAAAATCGAAATAGGTATTTTTTGCAAAATTCGAGTACGAGCAACCACGTGTCTCACTTGTACGAATGACATTTGAGTATTTTCGTCGCCGAGGTCTGGCAACACTGGAATTTATTTATTTATAAGAGACGGAAGTGTGGTTTCTTGGCAAGAGATGATCAGGACGAAGATGTCTATTTAGCAAAACGAAAAAAAATTCAAGATGGCGGAATATTTTTTTTCATACTAAAATATATGGCGAATATTGAATTGACTACAATTAGTGTAGAACTATGCAAGATTTTGATACGGTTCCGTTTTACCCACGATGGGGCTCCCTGGGATTACAAAACAGGAAGCTGATAACAAAGTTTTTAAAAATCAGCGCCATTTTGAAATTCTTTAATTATTGACCGATTTCGTTCAAAATCGATATAGGGCTCCCTGGGATTACCAATTAGGATACTGGTACCAAAATTTTAAAAAATCAGCGCCATTTTGAAATTCTTTGTTATTGTTGCGATTTCGTTCAAAATCAATATTTAGGGCTTCCTGGGATTACAAAACAGGAAACTGGTACCAAAGTTGTAAAAATCAGCGCCATTTTGAAATTCTTTGTTACAGAACCGATTTCGTTCAAAATCGATATCTGACGATCACTAGGATCACAAAACAGGAAACTGTTACCAAAATTTTAAAAAATCAGCGCCATTTTGAAATTCTGTGTTAATTGACCGATTTTGTTCAAAATCGATATTTAAGACTCCCTGGGATCATAAAACAGGAAACTGGTACCAGAATTTAAAAAATCAACGCCATTTTGAAATTCTTTGTTAAAAAAAATTCAAGATGGTGGAATATTTTTTTTCATACCAAATTATATGGCGAATATTGAATTGACTACAATTAGTGTAGAACTATGCAAGATTTTGATACGGTTGCGTTTAACCCACGACGGGGCTCCCTGGGATTACTAAACAGGAAGCTGATACCAAAATTTTAAAAATTCTGCGCCATTTTGAAATTCTGTGTTAATTGACCGATTTTGTTCAAAATCGATATTTAGGACTCCCTGGAATCACCAAAAAGGAAAGTGGTACCAGAATTTAAAAAATCAACGCCATTTTGAAATTCTTTGTTAATTGACCGATTTCGTTCAAAATCGATATCTGAGGATCCCTGGGATTAAAAAACAGGAAACTGATACCAAAGTTTTAAAAAATCAGCGCCATTTTGAAAATCTTTGTTAATTTACAGATTTAGTTCAAAATCGATATCTGAGGATCCCTGGGATTACAAAACAGGAAACCGATACAAAAGTTTTAAAAAATCAGCACCATTTTGAAATTCTTTGTTAATTGACCGATTTCGTTCAAAATCGATATTTAGGACACCATGAGATTGCAAAACAGGAAACTGATACCAAAATTGTAAAAAATCAGCGCCATTTTGAAATTCTTTGATAATGTAGCGATTTCGTTCAAAATCGATATTTAGGACTTCCTCGAATTTCAAAACAGGAAACTGATGCCAAAGTTTTAAAAAATCAGCGCCATTTTGGAATTCTTTCTTAATTGACCGATTTCGTTCAAAATCGATATTTAGGACTTCCTCGAATTTCAAAACAAGAAACTGATACCAAAATTTTAAAAAACCAGCTCTATTTTGAAATTCTTTATTAATTGATCAATTTCGTTCAAAATCGATATTTGTCACTTCTTGGGATTACAAAACAGGAAACAGTTACCAAAATTTAAAAAACCAGCGACATTTTGAAATTCTTTGTTAATTTACAGATTTCGTTCAAAATCGATATTAAGGGCTCCCTGAGATCGCAAAACAGGAAAAAAAGTTATAAAAAATAAAGTTATAAAAAATCAGCGCCATTTTGGAATTATTTTGTAATTGACCGATTTCGTTCAAAATCGATATTCAGGGCTCCCTGGGATTACAAAACAGGAAACTGGTACCAAAATTTTAAAAAATCAGCGCCATTTTGAAATTCTTTGTTAATTGACCGATTTCGTTCAAAATCGATATTTGGGGCTCCCTGGGATTACAAAATAGAAAATTGGTACCAAAATTTTAAAAAACCAGCGCCATTTTGAAATTCTTTGTAAATTGACCAATTTCGTTGAAAATCGAGATTTGAGACTCCCTGGGATTACAAAACAGAAAACTGGTACCAAAGTTTTTACAAATCAGCGCCATTTTGAAATTATTTCTTTATTGACCAATTTTGTTCAAAATCGATATTTAGGCCTCGCTGGGATTACAAAACAGGAAACTGATACCAAAGTTGTAAAAAATCAGCGCAATTTTGAAATTCTTTGTTAATTGACCGATTTCGTTCAAAATCGATATTTAGGACTCCATGGGATTGCAAAACAGGAAACTGATACCAAAATTGTAAAAAATCAGCGCCATTTTTAAATTCTTTGTTATTGTAGCGATTTCGCTCAAAATCCTTATTAGAAGCCCTAAGGCTTCCTGCGATTACAAAACAGGAAACTGATACCAAACTTGTAAAAAATCAGCGCCGTTTTTAAATTCTTTGTTATTGTAGCGATTTCGCTCAAAATCAATATTTAGGGCTTCTTGGGATTACAAAACAGGAAACTGATACCAAAGTTTTAAAAATCAGCGTTATTTTGAAATTCTTTGTTAAGTGACCGATTTCGTTCAAAATCGATATTTAGGGCTCCCTGGGGTTACAAAACAGGAAAGTGGTACCAAAGTTGTAAAAAATCAGCGCCATTTTGAAATTATTTGGGGATTGACCAATTTAGTTCTAAATTGATATTTAGGACTCCCTGGGAATACAATACAGGAAACTGATATGAAATTTTAAAAAAATCTGCGCCATTTTGTAATTCTTTGTTAATTGACCGATTTGGTTCAAAATCGATATCTGAGGATCCCTGGGATTAAAAACAGAAAACTGATACCAAAATTTTAAAAAATCAGCGCCATTTTGTTTTTTTTTTATCACAACCCGTGAGCTGCTTTAGCAGCTCACGCACAGAGCGAAAAACTAGTCATAATATAAAGCCACACGTACACACGGTAGCGACTTTTCAGCGACATCCCTGTGGTTTCGACATTACATTATTCTTTATTGAAGTAAATAATTATTTTTTAGAATCGTTATGATTTTAAAATATGATGAAACGAAAAAGCGACACCAAAAAGACACAAACATATTTTACTGAAGTAACTTTTCTGAAGTAACTGAAGTTCCTTTGCGACTTTTCTGAAGCTGCACTTCTGCCTGCACACACACACTTTTTTGTTTCTTTCAATTTTTCTTTTTTCTATCATCCATATTCCATACTAATATACTAATATTATAAATGTGAAAGTGTGTCTGTCTGTCTGCTACGCTTTCACGGCTCATCTGTTAAACAGATTTTGACGAAATTTGGGGTAGGTAAAGTGCATACACGTATTGTGCTGGCAAAATAAACTAAGCTGTTAGATTCTTTATAGTAGACAAGTTGAAATAATTTGAAATTTGAACTTTGATGCAAGTACGTGCATTACTTTAAATTCCTAATGCACTGTACGCTTATCCATTTGAAACTACATAATTCATTTTCCCAAATGAACAAGTTTCTACTTTTAGAATCTTTGAAATAATAAAAATAATATTATGAACAGGTATTAAGATGAATTAATTCTACGTGGACTTACACAATATAATTAAATTAAATGTTTGCTTTAGACCGAAACAAGTATGAGCTTGAGAAATTATTTTCTAGTGAGTACCTAGTTAGTATACCTACAAACTAAAGTTTTATTTTCATGTTTTCTCAAAAATGTACCTATTGTAAAATGTTGTGCGATACTCGGGCGTTAATGTTTTTACAAAATCGTCGCGATTATCGGGCATGGGGCTAACATGAGTGATATTTAGACATTTGGTACCTATAAGTAGATCCTCTCTGCCGAGAATCGAACTCCGGACTTTACACTTAAAATACCATAAATCATAACGCTTACGTCTGCGCTAGTACTCACATAATAAGGATGAGTACCACCACCAGTAGTAGATTCCTTCGACTATTTATAAGCAGCATTGTAAAAAGTCTATTCGAATATAAAACCTTTGAATGAATGAATGAAAACCCTCTTTCTTGTTAGAACCTCCTTTACGACTAACCTTGTGAAATGAAAATGTGTGGTCATTAATTAATCATTATATGCATCAATCGCTAAACAACGGCATACCTATTGGCATATTGGCAGCTCTATTAGCATAATATGGCAGTAACCGATGCCATTTTCATCGGGCGCTCGTTTGTCAACAACTTCTATAATTAGTACGATCCGAATGCGATTCCGATTTGTGCATGAAATTCATAAATGCATGGATGGTGATAGTGGTAATTAGTATTCTGAGAAATGTTAATATGCGATGACAGCCTAGTATATTCCCACAAACTTATCTGACCCGGTGACAGTGTCGCTGTTACAGCGACTTCGTCCGCGCAGATTGAGTTTTTACCATTGAAATGGTTATCAGATGCAAATCGCCTGAGACGTATTTTTGGCCATAGCTTCGAGGATTTTAGAAGAATCAAGATAGGAATAGTATCAAGAGTTGAGGGATTTATCGAGACATTTGTGAGCGTTTGAATTTTGAAAATCGACTGGTAACTTTTTTTGGAATTTTGAAAAATGTAAAAAAGTTGGGATTTTGGAGGGTGTTTGTTTACTAAATTTTTAAATATTTCTGAAAAAAAACAGAAAAATTAAAAAAGGGTCGTAGGTTAGGTAGGTAGTTTAGCTATAAAATGGCGATTTTTTTTTTGAACATCGGTTAATAACGGCGACCTGGTAGGGTAGGTAGTCCCTTTAGATTTGGAATTGTAGAAAAACGGGTATTTTCGCATATAAAAATGACGTAGCTTCTATGACTATTGACCGATCGTCATGGTAATGAAGTTAAAAGATGCAGATGCAGGCGAGAAGTGCATTAGAGTTTGAATTTTGAAAATCGGTTAATAACTTTATTTTCGTAAATTTTTATATTCATTTTCAGTGCTCTGATTCTTGTGGGGACTGCGAAATCTGTGAATTTTTGATTCCGTAAAAGTAGCGTTAATGTAAAGTAGCGTATATGTTATTTCAAACTATAATCTACCTCTGTGTCAAATCTCGTCCAGATCCCATCAGTTCTGGCGTGATTTAGTAACACGCATCCGTCCATCGAAACTTCTGCATTTATAAGATAAGTTTAATTAATAAGAATATATTACAATATTATTTTCATACAAGTGCCAGTCTGAGAAAATGTACAGGAATTAGGAACACGTTGGACCGCCGCTTGTGGTCAGCGGCACGGTCGCTTATCGCTGTCACCATTCGCTGCCGCTTACCACCGGCCTCGGAAATGTGCTATAAACAATCTTATATAAAGAATACTTGCCGATACGTGCCGAGCTGCACCTCTGTAGTCTGTAGTAGGGCTAGGCACCTTTATACTTTGCTTCTTTGTGGAATAAATAATTTTCTTATAATGAAATCGAAGAATAAAATATGAAGCTACACTAGGAAGTACTTTTACTCCTGTGGTACATTAGTCAGTAGGTACCGGTTACTGATTAAATTATTTACAAAGATGTGCGTGGTTAAAGAAGTGTTCATGTTATTTCGAGCTTTATTTATTTGCGCAAGTAACGGTTACATCGATTCTGCTATAATTTGCGGTCTGGTACAATGTTTTGTAAAGCTAAATAGTACCTAAACGTGTTCATTATACTGTTTAAGCCAAATATCTACCAGCAATAAAATTAGCAAAAGATAGATTTATTAGGTCGATTGCACATCACTTGACCCAATATACGTGCACTGTTTATATTTACATTATTAGCAGATAAATTGAGATTGACATGTAAATGATTGATTAAAAGTTTTATTAAAAGTTTTATTTAATTAATAGTCGTCGTTGTATTATTGCTAAATGAGATAATTCCACAGGACGTGTCAAAAAATTAAACTAAAAAATAATATGCTTACCTACTCCAGACTGACTCCAGACTCACATATTTTTGTCGGTAGAAAAATACCTAAGGTAAAGGATGGGTATGGGTATCTACAAAACAAATAAAACGAAATTGTATAACTATTCGGCTTTGTACCAAAATTAAGGCCTTATTACGTAATCACCTCTGGTTGGTTAACAAATAACACTTTTTCCACTGGCCAAAATCCATTGTCACAGCAAGAATACCACAAATCCAGCCAATTACAACAATTGAGACTGTAAGAATAATAACTGATGCTGGTTTTACATAATAGGGCTAATAGAGTTCTGGGGCCATACTGCTAACGTTTATAGGAATACTTAAGCAATATTACTCAAAATGACAGTTTGATGTAACGTACCCTGACGTTCCTAAAATGATGAATATAATTCTAAAACACGAAAGTCAACAATAATGAAACAATATGGCTTTAAGCGTTGGCAGTAGGCCTCTGATTCGACAGTCGCTAGAGCTAATTATTTTCTAGCGTGAAAAGGTAATAGATAGCTACCTACCTCTCTAACTCACCTTTATGGGTGACAACAGTCCAATAAAAAGGACACTAAGAGTGATCGCGTGGACATGTGGACATGTGTAACCTTAGGAGTGACCGCCGAGTTCAACGACTCCTTTGAATCCCAATGGTATTGTAATATGTTTAGTACCTTATTGATCGGTAAGCCGGGTATCCATAAAACATGCTCGTGTATTCTTCAACAGGGCTCTATAGGTTTTTAATGTTGGTTTTATATTTTATTAGAACACAAGATGATGCCTGCGATTTCGTCCGCGTGGATTAAGATTTTTTTGAATCCCGCGGGAACTCTTTAATTTTCCGGGATAAAAAGTGTCACTCTCCATGTCCTCAACTATACCTATGCCAAAAATCACGTCGATCAGTTGTTCCGTTGCGGAGTGATTAAAGGACAAACCAACAAACAAACACACTTTCGCATTTATAATATTGGTATGATAGTACCCACAGTGCTGAAATGGCGATCTCGTACCGGAAAGTTAGAATGTCCTTACTTACACTTATTGTCCAGCAGGAAAAAGGTCGTCTATTTATTTTATTTATTTATGGCTTTTTGATTTAGATATTGATTGGAATTGAACAATTTTTATAGTTTATCGAGCTGATAACGATGACGACGGTGACATATTAAAAAAATACATGAATCAATTATATAAATTAATATATCCCTGCCTAATCTTGCAGGCATTCATTTAATGTAAGTAGGTCCTTTTCTTGAAATTGGTAAAAACAGAAAAGTTTATAGGGTTGGGAATGGAACCTTTCCCTAAGTTATATACTGTTACCCTTACTTACTCGCAGCTGCTGATCGTGCCCTAATTCTCATATCCGGTGTAAATAGACACGATGTTTATTATGTACTACGTATTTACCAAAATATTGCGGTGTATGCAATACTGAGAGAGTGTATCGAATCGTAGATGAAAGAGGTCTGCTTTTGAGTTCGATAAAATATAATGATGCGTGTGTTTAGGTTGTTTTTTTAGTAGAAATTCATTGGTTTTCTGGATAAAAAGAAGCCTATGCCTGACTAACTTGATGTAAGCTGTCTCCAAACCGCCTTCAGACTGAGATTAGGCGCTGACAAAAAGTACATCTATTTCTTGGAAAAAATTATCTATGCTAGTAACGGAGACGCCACTGTCTATTAAAAAAAACAAATTTTTAAGATTATATAACAGACTACATTCTGTTAGTTCTAAATTTTGCCACATGCACAGATAAGTGTGCCAGAGTGTAGTTACGTGTGATTGATGTGCGTGATCAAAATCACTGTCGGGAGAGTCACAGATCTAATTTAACTCAGAAGCTTTCAATTATATCTCTACCTAAGTAAAAACTTACAAAATTAAGTACTAAGCGCTGATTTTACTAACTCCGAATAACTAGGAATAATTATTATATTAATAATTTAAATTTTGACAGGATTCCTAACAACATCTAACTATACTTAACTCATTTATTTTGTAGTAAACATCACTAAAAACCGAAACAACGCATTACCAAAAAAAACAAGGAAGAGGATGGTAAATAATAAAACGAAACATTGAAAACAAAAAGTTTATTTTCGTACCTTCCGCCGCCATAATGTTTTGTGCAAGTCAGTTCCGATCCCGCGGGAGACATTACAATAAACCTGTATGTGTATAAAACAGACGTCAATCTGTCGGTCCGTATGGTTGTCGTTCACGCTTTTACGACGAGAGCTTTGCGCTGTCATCATCGGGCCCACGAAATAGTCATGTTTATGACACTTACGTGGTATACGTTACAATTTCATCAGGATTTGCCGGCGACACCACCTGATCTTTAGTATACATTATACTTCCACTTCATAGAATAGTTTTTTTAGTTCAAAACTTTAAACTTAAAATGAAACAGCATAATATTAGTAGGTATATAGTTTTCATACTATTTAATATTATAAATGCGTAAGTGTGTTCAATCACGCCGCAGCAAAGCAACGGATCGAATTAATTTTTTTGCATGGGTATAATCGAGGACCTCGAGAGTGACATAGGCTATTTTTTATCCCGGTAAACTAAGGGGTTTCCGTGGAAATTGAGAAAAACTTTTTCCAGTAGAACGAAGTCGCGGGCCTCAGATAGTTATCTATAAATCAACTGAGATACTCATGACTTTAATTAAATAGAGCGAAACTACTAAGTGCCGACAACAATGCTACTGTCTTGCGGACAAAAGTTCTCGTTATACACATTTATACTAAGCGCGCATACTAGGCGACAGGATAAATCATGGTTTCTATCCGACGCGGATCCGAGGAAGTATCATTATAATATAATATTTTTCCACATCTTTTGTTTTAGATCTATTAACATAATAAATGTAACATCCTGAGTGAGAGTGCGATAATAGATAAAAGTATACGAAGCTCTAATCTTTCACGTTCTCTCCATTATTATGTAATGGTTAAACTATATAATAGCTTTTAGATAATAAACAAATAAATCTTTCATGCTCGTATTACAGCCAGCTAACAGCTCAGATATGAAGGCTAACACATTTCCATGAAAGAGTATGTAATTAATTTTGACTCGCATCGTCGTACGTATAAATAAAAACATTCTCAGCCATATCATAATTACCATTGCAAAACTACAGAGATCATAATCAGTCACGTACTAATGGTATTTTTATATTTCCTCGTTTTCTCGCAGGAAAATCAACTGATTTATCACGCGGCGAACCAAGACGTTTCGAGCTTTCACCTCTCGAGAGACTAGACGTTTATTTGTTATTCTAGTAGTTTACGGCATTAATTTAGTATTTTATATTCGTCGTTCTGTTTAGTTAAAACGTTTAAACAAATTAATTTATTGAACGGGGTAATCGCGGACTAAACCTAGTGGAGTTCAAAATACTCCTTAAGTGCCTAGGTAATGGAGGCCCAGGCGGAATTTTTGAACGGGCCCTCAGGTTTCTTTTATTTATTGTATTTTTTGTTGAAAGAGACCCAAATACATTTTAAATGCAAACAGTAAATTAGTTTTGTAGAAAGAATCCTTAAAAAACTTTTCCTAGCTCTAAAACTAAACAAAAAATATATATTACCTGATATATTGGTAGCGCAAGCGAAGCGAGTGCAAAAATATCATTTTTACAAAAAGATCCTTAGGGGCGTTCAAATTAGGTCATATTTATTGTCAAAATTAGGAATTTGACTAAGTATGATAAGAATTTCTCAACATTTGAAGGCCTTTTTAGGCAGACTTAGGTAGAGCCAGCCTTAGTTCACCACTGGAGGGGGCCATGAAAGCATTAATAGTAGATAGTTACAAATGATAAGCCATAACAACTGGTTAGATCCCCACGCGTCTGCACGCGTCAACCAAAACCATTAAGTTGTCAGTGCTGATGTCACTTTATTGTTGGAATAAAATTTTTACTTATTAAAGGAGCCTAATAGATTAAACTTTCAGGTGTTTCCGATAATTGTGACCAGTATGTACCTAGTTAAATTGTTAAGTTAAAATAAAGTGAAAATGACTAAGGCACATGGATCACAGACAGAGTGGAACGGCGCGGCGCTGAGGTGTTGCTTCTATTTTTATCAAATTACACAAACCCTATTTTCTTTATCATAAGGTTGAAATTATAATAAAAAATAAGAAGGTACTCAAGCGGTTTCTTGCACGCCATCTCAATTTTGATAAAATATTTTCTAAGTGTTAAGCCGCAAAGGCATTGAGGGAAGTATAATTTATAATTTTACTCTCAGATTTACTCGTATCGGTTAACCAAATGTTAAAACAATTTCGTTTTCAAACAGATGATACGAAACATTTATTAACATAACATAACATTAAACTTATTTAATGCAGACAAAGTCAAAGACAAAAAAAAAACCGCGACATGTTAAACTTTATTCCGTGCGTGAAAAGTAATGTTATATAGTTTCCTTAACTTTTGTTAACAGGTAAACTATTTGTATGTAGAATACATTTTTTCAGAGTTAAAAAACATATACATATATTTCTTTGTTGTTCTCATTTTTCCACAAGAAAAGAAAAAAAAAACAGTATGAAAATTAAAACCAAAAGATTTAGGCGTGTTAAAACTAAAATCTGAGTTTCAAAGAAAGAATAAAGAGTAACTCAAGCAAAAGCTTCTTTAATTTCGAATGTCTTTCATACATTTACTTATTTCCCTTTCAAGATTAGTTTTATGAAATGTACAATAATTAGAAAGCTTATTAGAAATATTGTAAAGAAAATCCTTCTAAGTAAATCGATTACTAAAATCGTATGAACATTAGAATTTAAGATCTCAGTTTTACACGTGTACCTATATTTTCTTGGAGCAAAAACAGACAAAGTATAGTCCGAAAAACTTATCTTACTCGGTGTCAGTGTCACTAGAATCTATGAAAAATAAAATAAAAACGAAAGCTGGTGATTCCTTATTTCCTGGTTTTTATTTTATTCCACTACAAATTAGTTTGATCTCACTGATGGTTAGTGATGATGCAGTCTAAGATGATAGCGGGCTAACCTGTTAGGGGAATGCCAGTTATATTAAATGTATACCCCTATTCGGTTTCTAATCAAATTAATATCGTACACCCTCACATTATGGGAGAGAATCGTGGGCGCAAGACTAAAAGAACTGACTAGAACTACAGTCAATCAGTTCGGCTTCACAGCTGGTCGATCAACAATAGAGTATTGTATGGTTTGTATATTGTTGTACAAGAGATCAACAATATACAAACCATTAGAATACTCATGAAAAAGTACAGGCTAAATAAAGAAAACCTTTATCACGTATTTATTGATCTAGAAAGCCTTGCGCGCATAGGAAATCCCGGAAACATATGCCATGATCCAATATACGTACGATGGTGTCAGCACACATTTGAAAAATTTAAATACTCAGATGGCTGCAAATGAATTTTAAATTAAATTGAATGTAGTGTAAAAGAGTGTACTACTACGGTACTGATTGCAGCTTAAACTTAGCATAATTACTTTGATTTACGATTGAAATTAGTATAATGAGAACAAAAACGGGAAGGCGGAGAGACGCCTCCTTTACTGTGATAAGTACCAAGTAAATCTAAAGTTGTAATCTAAAAATACGTTGTGACAGCCTCATTCCATACTGCTGTGCGCGTTATGCCTACAGCTACCTACAAATATACATAATTGCAATAGTATACCGACAAAAAAAAACAAAAAGGAAAAAAGTACATACCTTATACTTAACTAGCTTATGCCGCGTATATTGAGGTTTTTTTTTGGTTCCCGTGGGAACTAGATAGTGTGTTGGACAAAAAGGAAACAAAAAAGAATAACTTACCTTATAATATATATTGAAACAAATACTTGGCCAGTTTATTTTCGGACCTCCGTTTTGGTTGCTATAAACTTTCCTGAAACCCAGTGTTCCCACGGGACACATTAAAACAAACAGCTTGTAACAACAATAAAACGTACTTATACACTCACAAATAATGTGGCTTTCTATTGGTACCAAAATTTTCAAAATCGGTTCAGTAGATACAGAGATACAACCCACAAACTTTAAATCTTTTTAATATTATAGTATAGACGATGAACTCATTGATTGAACGGATTCAAATTCAGTGTGAACCTTCATATGCACAATTTATTTATCCCGTCTAAAAATTGGCCTAGTTGAAACCATACATCATAAATACAATCACACTGTATTATTAAAGTACAAAAAAAAACAGCTGAGTCTAGAATCTTAGATTTTTTAGGTAGCTTTTCTCTTTGAAATAAACCCCGATAAGACAAGGTATTGGAAAACTCATCTAGGGTCATCTATTAAATAAATGAAACACTTCTAGATTTTTCGTTATATCTTGCAAAAAATCGAACGCCATACCAAACACGAAATAGAAAATGCCATTTCCTGTTGAAATATAGGTCCTGAAAATAGAGTGTAACCACAAGGCACATTATCCGCATACCCGGCTCGGAAATCAAATCATCGATACGAAGAAGACTTATTCATTTTATTTTCGTTGCGATTTCATCATTGCAATAGGCGGGTGATGATTGAGACAAGCGTGGTCTTAATTGGATCTTTTTTTGTAACACTTCAACCTGACGCAATGGTGATGGCTCTCTTATAAGCGGGAAGTCCTAGGTTCGATCTTCGGAAGGGTCAGTGTACAATTTCTGAATTTTCTTTGGTCTAGTTACCACCCTACCGGTAAAGATAAGCCGCCAAACGAGTTACTGCTCCTGTACGATGTCGTATAAAAAATCAAACATTTGACTGCATGAACCCCTAACATGGTTTGCCCGCTAACATCTGCAAATATTTAATAAATGCCCGAATTTTCTTTCATTTAATATCACTTGCTATAATAGCAAGGGATATTGAATTTCTTGACGCGCACATTCCTCAGAAAAGTTAAAAGTGCGTGCGTGCGTTTAGATATCCTGTGGGATAGTTATTTTCTATGATAGGGCGAGATAATGTAACGACAGATATACACACATTCATATTTATAGTGTAATAATAGCTAGCTCCGAGTTTTCCAAAGCATGGCTAACCATAAACTTAATATTACAGTGCACAAATCCAGTTATAGAACTGAGTTAACGGTGCTTGAAGAATTAATTTCCACTAAATATTTTCATGCATAAAAGTTGAATATGAAGGATACGCTTTAACAATGTAAACGTCTGTACATTCATACTAATATGTAGCATATAAATAAATTTATTTCATTTTCATGATATGCGGTGTCGGAACAATAGAAAATTTTAAGAAAATCTTCAAAAATCTAAATTCTGAGAAAATTTCTAAACAATTGAAATTCCATAGCAGTTTATTCCGTTTTTAATACCTAAAATATTGGAAATTTTGCAATTAGTAATAGTTGTACTATAAACGAAGAAATACCAACAGTTTGCCGACAGCCAAATCCATTCCAGTTACAAAAGTTCTTACATTTATTTGAGTGGACCGAAATCACTTTTAAATGTTTTCCCAAAGTTTTACAGTAAAAGAAAAGCGAAGAGTTTAAAGAAATCGAAGCGAAACAAAAAGTATAAGCAAACAGATAATAATACTCATTTCTATTTTTTGGTGATAGATAAACGCCAGAATATGTATAGAGCTTTGCCCCACTTATTAAATTTCGTTTACAAGCATGCCGTATGTAGGATTTAGTAGATTTTTTATTACTGACTAACTACACATATATTTTGAACTATACATATATTTTGAAGCCTCTAACACTTTTTAAGTTACAATATTATTTTAGGTTATATGCATTTTTAATTGTGAAATAAGTAAAAAAAATGCTGTGTATCGTTACAATGCTCTTGCCAAGACATATTATGGCTATAAAGTAGGAGTAAATTATGAAGTGGGATACTCAAATGCCTGCGTAGCTTGAGGTCTACCTGAAGTAATATGATACCTAGTTAATAAGCTTGTGCTATCTTCTCTAACAATAGAATGGTTGACTAATTGGAAATAAAACAACTGTTAGTAATCATTGATTTATTAATCTCCATATTAAATATGTAATCAGTCACTACATTATCAAGAAATACTGCCGTGGTGGATCAATATCATTTTGATGGTAAGCCCAACATGGCAACAACATGTCTTAGGATCCTGTTAACACTCCAGTGACAATTTATGTACCTCAACGTCGTTACTCAAATCGCAAACAATGGTCATCCATGGAATATAGCGTAAGATCGAATTAATATTATAGAAGTTCTGGCAAGTTTTTGGTGAAACATTCAAAACAAGCACGGTAAACAGTCGACTTCACTGAAACCACGATATAAACAATGATCACAAATCACAATGACATTGACATCTTCAAATACGTTTGTTAATGACGTTTCATTGCACAAAATGCGTGAATGCGAAGGTCAGGTTTTAATGCAACTATTCTATTATTCATTGTTATTAGCATTAAAATAATAATAATGTGTCATTTTCAATAATTAACAACACAAAATAACGAATTTAAATAAAGATCTTTTATGTAACTAATAGGAGTTTTGTTTTATTTAAAAACTTAACAACTGTAGTTTTATTTAGTCGTGTATGCGTAGAATGTAATGCAAATTGCCGCAAGAGAAATAGGAAGTGGACGAGGGAGTTGAATTACTTTTTTTTATATTTTAAAATCCGCAACTTTTTTATCAATAATTATTAAATCATACGTGGTCATAAATTCCTAAGATAATGTTAAAAAGTTTACATTTTGTGTAAATTATGAAAATTGGTGGGGCAAAATCTGGCATTCTCTTTTCATTTCACAACCAACGTTTGGCAAAATTATGAAAAAATAAAAATACATAAATGAATTTTTATTGACCAACAATTTACATCAAATTAATCATTAGTACAAAAAATAAAACGTTACATGCAGTATTACCGCAGTAATACATAGGTCCTGTCGGGTTGTCTAACTTAAGTTTAAAAAAAGTATTTTCAGAAGCACTAAAATTTGTAAAACGTACCGACATTTTATAAAATCGCGAATTTGACAAATAAATTATTTGATTCTAAATGTTACTTTAACATTCAGTAATTTTGCAAAGGAAAAAGTTTGCGAATTGAATATTTGTCAAATGATCTTTTATAATAATTGATATTTTTGGGGAATACATCGTTTGTCACCTGAATAGTTTAGGAAACGTTTTTTGTGAAACATTAGTGAACCCTTTTTTTAACTAAAATATACTTATTACGTTCTTTTTAATTTTGGCATAGAAATACTATAATTTCTGTATTCAACCAAGGATAGGAGGATTGACAGCCATACTAATATTATAAATGTAAAAGTGTGTCTTTCGGTCTGTCTGTCTGTCTGTCTGCTACGCTTTCCCGGCCCATCTTTTTAACCGATTTCGACGAAATTTGGTACAGAGGTAGGTTGTATCCCGGGGAAGGACATTTTATTACGACGAATCACTATCATCTAGTTTCAGATAAATCTTTATTTCTATACTATTATTATAAATACGAAAGTTTGGATGGAATGCAAAGATGTTTGCTACTCGTTGTTCGTTCACGCGGACTCGATTAAAGTTGACTGACGAACCAATAGCAAAGCGGTACAGAAACCCCTGTCACTCACTTTGAACTACCAGAAAGATCGACAAATCACCGATTACGCAGGTTCAAGGTCAGACTCCTTTAATTTTACGCCAAACGTAGGTACGTATTATTTGCTTCTCATCTAAAACGTAACTCAAGCCCAATTAGTTCCACGCTGTTGAGTACAATATTAATCAAATATATTATATCAACACACCGATAAAACACGAAATTCAAGCGAGAATCTTGATAACGAACCTGTGCCTGAAACATATTATAACTACCTAACCACTAAACCTATTTCCCTAAATACCTACATACAAAATAACCTTGAACTTATGACACGTAATGTTCGTAATAATATTATATTGACGTACTTATGTCAGAAAAGTTTTCTACGGTAACCAAAGTTTGGTCCAACCTTGCTGTGAAAGTTCAACTTTGCGTAATACGTGTAGATTGGACCTATTAATTTCTTAAAACGTACCAAGTTAGAGGTTCGTTTCCGGGATCGAACCCGCGTCCAGCACGGGAGGTCAGGCAGATTTCTTAACCACTAGGCTATCAAGCTCATTTGCACTTACACAAATTTTATTTCGGGATAAGCTAAAACAGCCAAGATTCTTAAGTGAGAGCATAAGCGGGCACTCGTCTTTTACGACATGTTAGACGTCTAACTACGAGCTAATAACCTGGATCACGGTCGCTAAGTAAAGACCTTGACTTCTATTACTCATACATTGTCGCATTAAGCGAGTATAATGTATCTGGTGCCTACAAGACATCGATAAACCACTTATGTCTAAATTGTTGCGTAGACCACTTATTTTCTTAAAGAAATTGGTAGGTTGTACCTACTTAAATGACACAGTAATCAAAAATCTGTACTACCTAGGTACTTACTTTGTTAAGTCTAACTATTGGTTGATATTTAAATCAATTTGTTTCTTATATATTGGATAATAGCAGGAAGCAGAATTGATGAGAAGCTAAAAAAAGTACCAATATACCTAGTACAGGTTACGAAACTCTAAATGATTTAGTTCTTTTAAAATTCTTATCTCACGGGAACAAAATAATATATTAATATTTTGACAAGTGACAATATTGTGACAAGGCTAGACGTCTGAAGAAAGATCTCATCAACCATCAGGGGATTCGAGTAATCTCATGCAAAATACGAGATGTAATAAAACTAAAACGGCACGTCTCAGCAATAAGGATTGATTGGTCATTCACTTGAGATTGCAGAATTTATTACATTGAAAGTGGAACACTTGCTATAAACCCCTTTCGTATTGTACCCGTAATAAAGCTGAAAACACTAACTTTACGTTAAAAATAAGTAGCTGTAAAGCCTAAGCTTCACACATATTGGATTTCTTTAAATTGTTTCCACGTTGTAAATATCTACTACATGCAAAATAGCAAGTCCTGCCCAGCTGTTTGAGCGTCGTCATAATGAGCGTTGTTCTTAAAGAATTCATTTTTAAATTTTATATCATTTACAAAAACCATTTACTTATTTAATGATATAATAGAGAAAACTAGAAACTAGACTTCTTTTAGACAAGGAAGAATTGCGGACATAGTTCAGTTGTTATAGTCATGATTGCAGGCAAAATAGCTTTAGACCGCCAAATACGCCAAAATGGTTGGACCTTAAAAGGGAATAGTAAACAGGGTTAGGTTTTCCATAATTTAAAGATGCGGATTTGAAAAAAACTCTGATGACCGTCAAACTTTGATTTGAGGAAGGCATACGGCAACATGATGACGATAATGATTATGGTGATTTAGTGCATTTTATAGTGTTTTTTTTTAAATAATGCAAAATTAACACATTCACATTTAAGTAAATTTTTTGTGTAGAGAACTTAATAAATAAATAGGTATCCACTACATCACAATTTGAACATTATGTATAACGTGTCTATGGAAAGCGTAAACGTTTCCCATAAAATAGATTACACCATGTAGAGGTCATCGGACACACGTGCCCTTCAGTGACTTTAAAAAACAGAGTAATTTGTCGGAATCGATAGAGTCAATAAATAATTAATGGAATCGGAAACTAAGTCCGAGTGTGTTGTGTTTGGAGGCTTTTTATTGACCGAGCGAAGCGAAGGTCTCTGAGTCTACTTGAGTGAATTTGCACTTGTCCGTCCGTCCGTCCGTCTGTCAGAGCCTTATAACTTCTGAATTACTTCAAATTTAAATATAATATGTAAAGCAATGGCCTCCAGTCGAATATATCGAAGTTATAAAAATCTTTATTTCAGGGGGGCTGTCATAGAAGCGAGTGCGAAGTAAAATATTTTTTATAGCGTTACTTATGGTTGCGGTATATCATTTTAAAGATAATTAGGGATAGAGTCCAAAAATATATTTTTTTATTTTTCTTTTTTAATTTGAAATTTTATAATTGAATATTGATCATTGAATTGAGAGATTGAACTTGATCAATTATTTAAATTATATCCTGTACTTGAAAAACATATATTAAAATTACATAAATATTTTATGGAAAAAAAAAATTATTTAATTTTTAATGAGCTTCAGTATTTTTAACAGAACTTCACAATGATTTCAATAGATGGCGCTTTGTAAAAGTTTATTCGTTTGTGACCCACTGTACCCGCTCACCGAATGAGCTGCATTTTAGTAAAATACTGTAGGCATAGGTAAAATCAGATTCGGCGCTTTTTAATGCGTACGGTGCAGTGAATAGATACCGCGAGGTCTCAGTTCGGGGCGAACCACTAGTATTATTTAGTATCTTTTGCATGAGAGCATAATACTGCATTGTAGGTACCTGCGTTATCTTGAAGTTTTTCGCAAAAAAAGAGGAAAATAAATGCGCGAGTAACATAATATTCTAAAATGAAATAAACCTGAGAAAACTGACTTTGAGCGTAACGTGAGTAGGATACGATAACCTTATAGCACCTGCTTGTTAATGCTGTATAAGATGTCGCTTGGAACTTGTTTGTTGAAAAATATCTCATGCGAAACGAAGTGCATAGCATATGCTTGTTAATGCTATATAAGATGTTGCTTGGAACTTGTTTTGTTGAAAAATGTCTCAGACGAAACGATGTTCATAACTATCATTTGCTTTCCGATTTGCATGCATTTATAAACGAATATACTACTGTTATAATAGTTCGAATGCACAGGGTAAACTAAGGCAGCAGAGACCTGTCATGTAATGTATCATTAGATCTAAGTCTTACTTTTGTAAAATAATTGTTTAGTTAAGTAAGGAGGTTGAAGTTGAGGTGGTTACTTTACATTTATGCCATGATAAACAATGATAATTAATTTTTGCGTGGTTAGTTGTCATTATCTTGAATTATAAATAAATCAAGTAAAAAAATGTACAATGATTGACGAACGTAAGTTCCATAATTGACTCTCGAATGATAACAATTTTCTAACAATCGGACTTGGTTTTCCAAAACATTTACGTAGTCATACTGCTCATAAGCAGCATAAGCGCATACATAAGCTCTATAATTTGAAATAACAATTTTTAGAAAAAAATGAATTTGAACTACTAGGTATACAGAAAACAAAAATAAAATACCTATACAAAGTAAATTTTTACAATAAATCAAGAGAGTAAATTAATTTTAGAGTAGGCAACACAAAGCTTTCCACGCGTACATTAATTATTCAAGAAATTCACAGCTCAGGAACGAAACTCCATATTGATACGCGTAATGATAGGAGTATTTTTTTGTTTATTTTACTCTGACATGTGGTCGGCGCGCCACAAGTTTACAACGTTACAAACGTTGATGTTGGATAAATAAAACAACGTTCATGAATATTTACCTAGATTGTAATCTTGAGGCGGTTTTAATAACTGCTGAATATTAAAAAAAAGCTTTTCGTTATTGTTAGCGTTTCCCGTAATGTATTTTTATTGTGGAATAATGACATCGGATTTATAAAACCAAGTAATGGAAATCCAGGTCTGTGTACTGTGCGACTAAATATGCGACTCTGACCTCGTTTTTTCTGTTACAGGATAAAACTCGAAATTACCGATTACCGATATAGATTTACACTTACTTACTAATATTATAAATGCGAGTATGTCTGTCTGTCTGTTTCATGACATTTGACAAGGGTAGGTTGTATCCCGGGAAAGGACATAAGCCTAACCCTAATCCACGCGGACGAAGTCGCGTGCATCATCTAGTATGTACATAAATATATTTATACGCTTTATAATACGCAGCTTTTATTTATATTTAGATTTTTAAAAACACGCATTTTAAATTATACGAGTGCGATTTACAATTATAGTCAAAAGTCAATATAATATCAAGACACGCGGAAGCGTGTCCAGCCAAAGTTCAAAAAAACTGGCGAGCAGCACCGTGTGTAATATTACACGAACTATTTGGAGCCACTTTTGACCCCCTCATAACTCAAAAACTATTTCACATAAACATGTCAAATTTGGCGCATATATTGAGACCCGTGAGATACATATGTGCTCCAAATTTCATAAGCACACCTCAAATGGTTATTTAGATATAAACGTACAAAAATCGTCATTTTTATGATCTACCTAGGTATAGATCAAAACTCTGACACGGGGCATACTACCATTGCTTAAAGCCGTATTATTTTAATATTGTTGACGTTTATGTTGTAGTGTTATAATCATTATTTTAAGGACGTCAAAGTACGTGACATTCAACCGTTATTTTGAAACAATACTGCTTTAAGCGGTGGTAGTAACTCCTTAACTATTGAAAATGACACATAATTATTATTTTAATGTAAATAATAATGAATATTATTATAGTTGCATTAAAACCTTACCTTCGTATTCATACATTTTGTGCAACGAAACGTCATTGACAGAAAAGAAGAAGAAACGTATTTGAAGTCGTCAGTTCAAGCTGTCAGTCATTGTGATTTGTATTTATTGTTTATAGTGGTTTTAGTGACATCGACTGTTTACCGTGCTTGTTTTCAATGTTTCACAAAAAACTTTTGATTTTGAACTTTTGCAATCAAAATTGATGAGATGTAGAAATGTGCTGTAGAGGTAGTCTGACCATAGATGTAATCTGTCAATGTCAGTGTAACTCTAGGTATACTATATATTTTTCTTGAGAATTCTCGTCTTTAATTATCTTGTACAATGAGTCGTACAATAGAATTACTGGTGGGTGACACACTGACCTTACACCGAATAATAAGTACCTACTAATGTAAAACGTAAACTAAACTAATAGAAAAGTCCTATTACAGTGTAAAGGATTATTTGAATGATAGCAAGGCATGGGTATGAATTGTTACAGCGGCTGATTATGTAATGTTATATTATAAGTACATATATATAATTTCAAATATTTGTGAGATGGTGATAATAAAAAAAAAGCGGAGTTTATTGCGGGCTCTTCTCAGACCAGGGCATGTTTGGAACCCTCGTAGCTTTAGTTTTAAGATATCGTAGTTAATTATCACCATCACGTCTTATGATCTGTAAGCATGACGTTCAGAAGGTGTACTTTTTAGGTACATATTTTGAATAAATATGTTTTGAGTTTGAGATTGAGTTCAATAATTTCTGTACAAAAAGTAATGATATCCCATCAAAAACATAAATGTAAAATGAGAGCCAAGTTCAAAATTGTGATATATATGCCTTGGTTGTTGACTTCAGCGACAAAAGAAGTGAGATCTAAATGGGTGCCAAGTTCAATGGTCAGTCCTGCAATTTATTTATCCCATCAAAAACATAAATGTGAAATGTGAGCCAAATTCAAAATTGTGATATATATGCCTTGGTTGTTGACTTCAGCGACAAAAGAAGTGAGATCTAAATGGGTGCCAAGTTCAATGGTCAGTCCTGAAATTTATTTATAACAACATATAATATATTATAACAACTTAAAATATCATTTCTTCTTATAACTTATTATAAAATGTTGAAGACTAAGGCTTTGGCTTGGCTAGTTTCCATATACGAATTATTATTAAGTAGATACCTTAAAGTACAGTTTCAATCAGCAAGCCAAATTTTCGGAAGAATAAAATAAGAACTTACAGCTTTACAACTTGTGAACGCTATAATTCGTATATGAAAACTAGCCAAGCCAAAGCCTTAGTCTTCAACATTTTATACTAAGTTATAAGAAGAAATGATATTTTAAGTTGTTATAAAATATTATATGTTGTTATAAATAAATTTCAGGACTGGCCATTGAACTTGGCACCCATTTAGATCTCACTTCTTTTGTCGCTGAAGTCAACAACCAAGGCATATATATCACAATTTTGAACTTGGCTCTCATTTTACATTTATGTTTTTGATGGGATTTAATCTACTAGAACCACTCAGTGTATTACGTCGAAAAGCTCAGGAGTCTCTAAAGGACAGACTGGTAAGATACATTAAATGCTCCGTTGGTTTCAGTTTCAGTTTCTTTATTAGTTGCAATCCCATAGTTACATTATTTCTTAATTAACATATAATAGTTATTAGTAAATAAGGCATGCTATGGATACCCAGTTGGGTGTGGCAACAAAACAGTACATGGTGGTTGTGTGACCGAATGTATTAGTGTTTGTCAGTATCATTTCTTTGAGTGAGTAACAGGATTGCTGACCGAGTTATTTAGCTACGCTTTATCAAATTAAAAACGCGCTCCTAGTATGGTAGTTTGTATGAAATACATAGTTGTGACGTCATCAACACACTTTTCTTAATCGCAGACATTAATAGACTACCATTAACAGAATATAAATAAAATATTCATCTCCACCCAAGACAACAGCGCACTAAACGTGTGAATTAACCACATGGCATTACGAAATACCTATCTACTTAAATTCTTTTGTAAGCTACTGAAGCTTTGCTTCTTGAGGCACTGTTGGCTTATTATATTCTTAGGATTTATTTCTTGGGATATGTACGTATGTTTATTTTCTTTGTGGCTGAATAGTCTGTTTTCTCTTTGTGGCATCATTTTTATTTATAACGTACGTAGAATACTTTTATAAAAGGGATAATCGCGGTACGTAATCGCAATAAGACGCCATATACCCTGATGTATTGTCAGAAGTTAACGTGGGTTTGGATAATAATGACATGAGTAGGTATTAAGGCTTCTCTATTTAGTATGGACTATGAAACGTCGTGGTTTTATGAAATATATCTTCATGCGAGCAGATTAAAGTCTCGAGTGACACGTTTTGTTATGAAAAGTTAAGCCCAGAGAAAACTGTCAGTTAACAATAATTGTGACACCGACCGTAGCTTAAATCAGCCTTGCCTTTGTATGTTAATATTGCTGTTGATTTACTTATTCACCCATATCCAATAGTCTGAAAATTCTTTATCATTTGAGAGCTTAAAACGTATGACTCTAACTGTCAAAGGATTTCACACATGGTTTTCGATTTATAAGCGTCTATGAACCCCTTTAACAGTTTGAATTACTCGTTTGCAAACGTAACTGATGAAAAATTTCTTACACAATCCTACTATAGAGTTTAAATATCAATGAATATTTTCTTTGAATCTTATGAGATACTTAATGATAATTATTCTCGCCGCTATTTGATTAAAGCGCCTGTGATTTTGTTGCTTAAGTTATTTTAACCCCTTAGCGTAATATCCTGAACCAGATTTCACAAATAACTGATTTCGACCTACGCAATCCATTAGGTATAAATCACAAGCACATTAGACTGGAATAAGTTTCGACCTAGGGGTAACGATCATAATCATATAATTACTAGCTTACTGTGCTCATTCGAGTATGAGAATGATGGCATTATTACTTATAGTAATTATTTGATTCATTACATTATTTCGCACAGGTCATTAACTTCTTTGTGGAAAGGTATTTAGAAGTCTCTAGAATATTTATGTAAAAGTTTTGTATCATTTTTTATAGTAATCTTTAATTTTTGCGATAAATATGGAAAAAATCATTGCAGGAGCATTATTGCCTAACCCCAAGGGGACACGTCCCCAGGTGGCGGAAAGGGGAATTCTCGTCAGATATCACTTGTGGTATCTGAAGGGAAGGGGTGAAATAACCCCCGTGGACCATATAGAGCTTGTGAGTTACATTTTAACTTTTTTAAGTAGTCCTTCTCGTTACAATTACAAAAAATTATATTGGTCAATTCTGGCTGACATTCTTTACTAATTGATCTCAATCCATACTAATATTATAAATGCGAAAGTGTGTCTGTCTGTCTATCTGTATTCACGGCCCAACCGTTCAACCGATTTTGATGAAATTCGGTACAGGGATAGTTTGTATCCTGGGGAAGGACATAGGCTTACTTTTTAACCCGGAAAATCAAGGAGTTCGATTTTCCGGGATAAAAAACTTAATCCATGTGGAAGAAGTCGTGGGCATCATCTAGCAGATAATAAAGATAAGAGTAATTAGAAAATGTTGAGGTTACATAATAGAATTTAAAGATTGTTCACCCAAAATGTATTATTATTTTACAAGTGCTTTTGAATCGCCAAGCGAATCTACTTTATCTATAATTTCTACACCAGCCTTATTTAACAATAAATAATCCACATTCGTTAAATTTATATTGAAGAAAAAGGCTTTACGGATTAGCGGGGCTTTAACAATTAAACAAAACACGTTTAAATACGACTGTAACATTATTCAGAACAGACATATTGACACAGTTTTAAAGTAACCTTGTTTTTAGGGTAAAATTTCCAAAAAACCGACTTCCAAAGCCACTGTAAAGTAAAAAAAATAATTTTGTTTTCTACACACTATATTTAAGTCGGGCGTGTTTAACAAGGGTAACCAAATTTGACGCTTCAGGCTTGCCCGACTTCAACATAGTGTGTAGAAATCAAAATTATTTTTTAATTTACAGTGACTTTGGAAGTCGGTTTTTTGGGAAGAATTTTGATTAAGACATAGTAGCTTAAGCTGTAGGTTGGAGCTAGTCAATTTATTCATAATAATATTATCAAAATGATGTCATGTCTATCTTTCTGCTATGTTTGAACGGCCCATCTGTTCAAAGGTTTTAGATGGAATTTGGTACAGCGAAAAATTGCATCACGGGAAGGATTACTTTTCCGGGAAAAACTTGAATAAATGAAGAATGAAATTAATGAAGAAGTCGCGAGCACTGTCTGTCTTTATAAATGAACGTGCAAAACAGCTTTTTTTACAAAAATATTTCAAAATAGTAGTAGGCAACAAAATAAAACCAGCAAAGTAAAGGATTGTGGTGTAAAATTTTATTTTATTAATCCATAATTATGGACCGAAAGTCTCTCATTACCTTTTAAAACACATTTTTCGTTTCACGGTTCCGGAGGCGGACCGTGAGCGTAAAACTTAATAATTTTCGCAAGCCCCTCTTTACCACTATATTAACTCAACATATTTCAAATTTAGTACCTCCTCATCAATTTTTTTGCTTGAGAAAATAAAATATCTTGAATTCTTTAACAAACCTCTTTTTGATGTTCGATAATTAAATCTCTGAGCTTTTAGGACCAATTTATTTTCTACGAGAAAACCTATTTGTATCCATAAATATCTCTTGAATAAAAAGTAAAAGCGTTCCTTAAAATTTGCGAATGTCAGAGCGAAACGTGATCGCAAAGCAAATCTCTTCATTTTTTGCTCATTCTTAATATTTTGGGTGATTCGAAAGCATTGCGACAGTATAGCAAGTACTACTTTTAGTAGTTGACTTTCGTTTGCACATTATAAATGATTTATAAACTTTTGACATATTAAATATGTGGCTAATCTATTTATTGACTAAGACAACGGGACGCTTGCAAAAGGAAATTTAAACTGATTCAGTTTAATTTTTTAATGCTGTACATTTTTGCCCGAGTAGATATTATCATATTGCACTTGCCAAAAAGTGACAGCATTAAAATATTTAACGAAATCAATGTATAAGAGTCGTTGTGCAAGTGGATCTGAAACTTTTTTAGGCATTGAAATCTTTACTTATAATATTATAAATGCGATAGTTTGGATGGGTGGCTGTTTGTTAATCGATCACGTGAGAACGGCTGAATGGATCTGGATGAAATTTGTCACAGGGATAGATTATAGTGTGGAATAGCACATAGACTACTTTTATCCCGTAAAAATTAAAGAGTTCCCGCGGGAACCAAAAAACCTCATCCACGCGGACGAAGTCGCATGCATCAGATAGTATTAGAATTATCCAGAAGACATGTTACAGATGTATCTGAATAAGTTCAAAGTAAATGTAAAACGTAAACTCATTGAAAAATGTTATTACCATGTAAAGGACTACTTAAACGACAAGGAAGCTTGGCAATAATTTGCTCAATGGCTCTGTTCCTTAATTAAGATGATTTGTGAGATGGCGATAATAAAAAAAAAACCGGCTGAGTTTGTTTTGGGCTCTTCTCAGACCATGGTGCGTTTGGAACCCTCGTAGCTTTGTTTTTAAGATACCGTAACCAATTATCACCATCATGTTTTATAAGTAAGTAATTTTGTACGTCAATAAGTGAACCTACAGTGTACCTATATTGAATAAATCATATTGAGTATATTGAGTATGTGCGAGAGAGAGGAAAAGTCTGGCTACCCTGCAGCCTTAAAACATAAATTCGTCTTTTTAGCAGCGGCGATAGCGGAACGTAATTTATATCGCTACAAGACTATAAAATATAAATTATACTCTACGGCTCTTAATTATCATTTTGTTTGCCACGTTAACATCAGCTTTCAGAATAAGGCATCTCTTACTTTTTAGCACACTGATAGAGTCGAACGTGAGTAAACAAAAAAACTCTACACTAATTGCTACTTATATTATAAACGTCGTAATTCCTACTTATATTATTGACTGCCTCGTTGGTCTAGTGGTTAGCATGTTCGATGTCCTGGTTTCGAGTCCCGGGTCGGGCCATAACAAGTATTGGGTTTTTCTGGCAAGAAATTCTTAGTTAGGAAGATAGGAAGTTGGCGGTGTTTCACCCCCGTGCCTCGGAGAGCACGTAAAGCCGTCGGTCCTGCGCCTGATCTTTCTCCGGTTGTGTCGGATTTCCGTCACACCGGGTTATGAGAGTAAAGGAACAGTGAGTCCACCTGTGTATGCGCGCGCACATACTTGTGCACTATAATATCTCCCGCGCAGATGGCTAATTTCTCTGGAGATTGGCTGCCGTGGCCGAAATTCGGTCGGGAGGACATTATTATATTATAAATGCGATTGTGTGTCAAGACAGACACGCAAACTCGTGCCGTGAAAGCGTAACAGGCTTTCACCTCTTTAACCTCGGTTGGCACCTCGTCATTTTAAAACCACTCTCGAAGTCCTCGGCTTTGCCGTATCCTTCCAATATTACTCAGCCGTGAATTGCTTTATTTCCGGCCTGGCCAGTGATGTACTATTATGAATAGTTTTGAAAAGCAATCAAACATGAGCTAACAGTTCTTTTCGTTATTATTAGTCGGCTGAATACGAATTTGTGTACAAAGCGTTCATTTAGGGACGAGTTGTAGTGTAATAACTTGTCTTCGTTGTTGTTAAACTGACTTCCAAAATTGAGGAGGTTCTCAATACGGCAATCCTGTGTTTTTTTTTTTCTGTGAAAAATACGAAGTAGTAGTAACACTTTATCAATAACGTCCTCATATTTTTCAATATTATTTGATAAATGTTACGCCTAATAAGGCAAAGGTAATGAAGAAAACAGGCCGGTAAATGTGAATTTATTATTTCAGCGAAGACATTTTCCCTTTTTTACACGGAATCCAATTTGTTCGCAATTGTTTTATGGCTTTTATCATGCTTTTATGAACTAAACAACAACTCATACTAAAACTCAAAATATACTTACATTTAATAAGTTGAGTTTTTCAACTTAGAAAAGATCATACGTAAATAATATCTGATTAAGATAACCGTGTCTGTCTATAGTCTAGTTTGACGTATCAGGTTCAATTTCAGGTACAGTTCGCGTTCAGTTAAATGCAGAGTAAATGCATGTAAATAAAGTACCTAAATTATAATTTCAACATTTTATCTGATCTGGTCATAATAACTGTCCACACAATAAAGACTGTCACTAAGCGATTTAGCGTTCCGATACGATGCCGGAAGGGAGACTCTCACTTGTTAAGGTCTAGCCCCACAACAGATGCACGTATGTTACTCATACATTTGTATGAGTTTGTATGGAGCTGGGCCCACTTAAGCGACGCGGCACTGCGACATAATTGAACGTAAGCAGTGTTTCACCCCCGTGCCTCGGAGAGAACGTTAAGCTGTAGCTGACTTCTCACCGGTCGTGTCCGATTGACCATCCCATCGGACTATGGGAGTAAAGGAACAGAGAGTTCACCTGTGTATGCGCACACACTTGTGCACTATAATATCTCCCGCGCAGATCGCTAATCTCTCTGGAGATAGGCCGCCGTGAGGACATTATAATTTATTTTGTTCTAAAAAATGTGAGTTGTCTTCTATAATATTCAGGTGCAGGGTCGCGCAGGAATAATACCAAGATATTGCAACGAGATTTCTTTATTTTATAACTTATTACACGGCAAATCAGAACACAGCGCCTGACCATCACACACGGAAGTACAAAAATCAATGTTGCCAGCCTTAACTCAGTGTTACAATATAAAATTTATACTCCAACATATAACATAACATGTAACACTGTGTACACAAATTGCGTACAACACTTTTTCGAGGAGTTTTCTCAAAGGGTATTAATTCAGAAGTAGAACAAAGGGGTTCGAAACACTGCTCTCTTAACGTTCTACGTCAGAGGTCGCCCCTAAATTATAATAAGCCACTGATGGATCATTTGTAATGCATAGTTAGCAATTAATCAAGAAATAATTAAGGCCGCCAATATAATCAATCAATACTCCAGGGATGTGCCTTATCAGGCAGTTTCAGGGGCGGGTGCAACTAAAGTTATATCTCGGCGCTTTGAAGACCTCAGTTTGACCTTTTTGACCGTTAGACCTTAGAGTAATTTGGTCTTAATTTGGTCCCGCGTTCAATTCCCAGCAAGTTCAATTTAAGATTTTATAATTTCTGAATTTTCTCTGGACTGGTTTAGTCGGAGGCTTCGTGGCTACCACCCTACCGGCAAAGACGTGTCGCCAAGCGATTTAACGTTCCGGTAAGGTTCCCTGTACGTATGGGACTGGAGAGAGAACTGGCACAGGATCGATGGCTTACCGTGCTCTCCAATTCATGGGGATGATACACCACCTAACTCCGGACTGACAATTTTTTGTCAGAAAAACCGAATACTTGCTATGGCCGGACCCGGGACCTCGACGGCCATAATCTCACATGCTAACCACTAGACCAACGAGGTAGTGAAAAATAGGCTATACAGATGAAACGTTTAAATGTAACTGGCAGATTGACAAACACACAGACACTTTCGCATCTATGATATTAGTATATTCGTCTTCGGCTAGGGCTCCAGGTTTACGTCGTCACGTTTTAATGAATCAAATCAGTGATTGATCAAAACTGAGACTCAAGATCTTCTGTTATGAATAATTAGTAATTAATCAAGAACTAGTTATGAAGGCCGTTATTATAATGAATCGATACTTTAGTAAGGCCCCTTATCAGGCGGCTTCAGAGGCAGGCACTGTGTTACAAGTGAGGCCAACGCACCCTGATTGATAAGTTATAATAGAATTTGCATACAACTTGATAAGTACTTTTTCATTTAACCCGTATGGAAAGTGCGAGTATCAATGCCTGTTGAGCCACCCGAAACTAGTCAATTTCAGATGAAAACGTCATTCAGCGGGTAGAAAGTCGTGAGTGGTAGACTACCCAAGTAGTTTTAAAATGACGAGGCCTTAAACACAAAACACAAAGGGTGTGGGTCGGGTGCGGCGGGTTGAATTCCTTGTTGACCGAGCGAAGCGAAGGTCTCTGAGTCTACTTGAGTGAATTAGCACTTGTCCGTCCGTACGACCGTCTGTCAGAGCCTTATAACTTCTGAATTTCTGAACGTAATTACTTCAAATTTAAATATAATATGTAAACAGATGGCCTCCAGCCTAATATGGCTTAAAAAGTTATAAAAAACTTTATTTCAGGGGGCTCTCATAGAAGCGAATGCGAAGTAAAATATTTTTATAGCGTAACATAGGGTTGCGGTATATCATTTTAAAGATAATTAGGAATAAAGTACAAAAATATTTCTTTTTTAATTTTTCCTCTTTTTTTTTTTTTTTTTTTTTTTTTTTTCCCTGGGGAGGAGGAAATCCTCATGGATGCCACCATAAAATGGTGGTATGTCCGACTGCACCTTTCTCGGTGCCCTACGGACTAAAACCTCCTCCCTTCACTGGCCGTCCTTCCCGGTACTGCAAGTGTGCAAAGCTTCAGGAGGGAGGCTGTCAGGTTAGGCTTCCTTACTCTTTTGCCTATCCAATTCGTCCTTTACCCGTCTAGCCATTATATTGCGTAGCATATTCGTACCTTTGCTCCATCCTTCAACACTACTCAACATCAGCGGCACTAGATTTCCTTTAGTGATAGGTTCACCATCTCCACTTGCGTTTCTCCTTTCCTCTTCGAACTCCTTGCACTCAAAAATGGCATGATTAGGCGTGTCTTCTTCGTCACAATAGGTGCAGGTGTCGCTAGGGGCTTTGCCAATTGCATGCAGGTAGGTATTGAAGACACCGTGCCCGCTCAGGGCTTGTGTAACTAGCTTGTCAACTTCGCCGTGATTTCTATTCAGCCATTTTTGGAGATCTTGTATAAGGTCCCGTGTCCACTGGCCTTTCCCCCTTTCTTTCCATTCTTTACCCCATTCCTGTATGGTTCTCAACCGCTCTTCTTCCGGAGTTTTCCCATCGACTTTTTTGTACAGTCTCATTCTTTCTGTGACCAACCTTTCTATAGGAATTAATCCTGCGATTACCAGGACGGCTTCTTTTGAAACTGTCCGGTAAGCACCACAGATTCGAATGGCTAGCCGACGCTGTATTTTGCCAAACATATCGTTGTACTTGGCCATTTGAAGTACCTTACCCCAGACTGGTGCTCCGTATAGCATAACTGAGTGCGCAACAGATGCTAACAACCTTCTTTTGCTGGCCCTTGGTCCTCTTTTCCTAGGCATGAGCTGACTCAGTGCTGTTGCTAACTTTTCAGCCTTAGCAGCTGTTTCCGTAATATGCCTATCTAAATTTTAAGCTTCTGTCCAGCCAAACTCCAAGATATTTCACTTTGTCTACAGGTTTTATTTGCACACCTTCGATATCAAAGATAATTGGGCCGTGCCTTTTTCTGCCGCTTAGCATTATTGCTTCTGTTTTTTCTGGGGCTAATTTGAGTTGTTTGCTGACCATCCACTCATTTATTATTTTCAGTGCTCTGTTATTAATTTTTCCTCTAAAATTGACAAAATGGCAAGCTTTCAAAGTGGAGATTTTCTAATGTCCAAAGTTGACCTCAGAACTCTCAATTTTCTGAAAGGCTGAGCCTGAAACTTGATCAATTATTTGAATTATATCCTTTACGTGAACAAAAAATACTAAAATTAGATAAATATTATAAGGAAACGAAATTATTTAATTTTTAATGAGCTTCAGCATTTTTAACAGAACTTCGCAATGATGTCAATAGATGGCGCTCTGTAAAATTTTATTCGTTTCTCCAATAACTCTTTAGCTCTTTTGTGTCTAATATTAAAAGTTAACTATTACAATTATATAGTTAAAGCTATCTTAAGGATACCGCGAGGTCTCAGTTCGGTGCGAACCACTAGTATTTACACATCACACACTATCGGGTCGGGCGCGTGGCGGGTGACGCTGTGTGATGCCGTCTATTTTTATATGTCACCGTAGGATAAATAGACGGCACTATTTTTATATGTCACCGTAGGATTCTAAAAACCGTTAGATTATAATCTAACTCGCGAAATTGTAAACTGTCGAAAGTATTTGAACTGTTCAATGTTCTGAGTGTCAATTTTTGAAATATTCATTGTATTTACGTTTTCTTGTCTCTTTCTTGTAGGTTAGGTTAGGGTTCGACATAAATAATGATTAGGTTATAACGGGTTTATATACCTATCAGATTACAATCTACCGGAAAATAATACGTTAAATTGTAATCTTTCGACAGTTTGCAATTTTGCGAGTTAGATTATAATCCAACGGTTTTTACAATCTTACGGTGACATATACAAGGAATACAACCTGCCGCGCACCCATCCCGGCCCGCGCCCGACCCGCGGCCGTTTCCTATGTGTTTTGCCCTTTATCCGGGATGCAATCTATCTCTGTACCTATTTTCATATAAATTGGTTGAATAGATGGGCCGTGAAAGCGTAACAGACAGACAGACACACAATCGCATTTATAATATTAGTAGGGATTAGTGTATAGATTTTTTGCACTCACTATTTTCTACGCGCTGAATGACGTAACAGCCCTTTTAAATCCTGTCAGAGAATGTTTTTTTTTATTTTAAACCTTTTTAATTATCCGGTACGATACAGTTCTACAGACCGATTTAATTTTATATCAACCACCTAAATTTCCAATAAAAGGGCTTTTTAAGGCTTGAATAGATTTCCGAACCGGTAGTAGAGTCAAAACATGAGGTAGCATGTAGCAACACGTACCGCCCAAGTGTGAGTAGAGCTCCGTGGCTGCCCGTGCGGACTTTTTATACGATGGTCGACTATTACTCGTTAACTTGTAAAGTTTACTTAGCTGTGATAGCTTTCCTTTTAAGTTCGTTATAATTGGTACTTCCATGAATTTTTCACATAATATTCAAAAACAACCGTTTTGCTGGTAGAGGGGGGCGGGATACCCTTTGACTCTAATAAAAATTAACACTTTAAAGCTTGATATATTGCAAACGGATGCCTGAAACCAAAATTGGTTTTGCCAGACAATAAATTTTTTTTGAACTATCTGGCTAACGACACCCCACACCATGAGATAGATGAGAAAAAATATCATCCACACTTAACATGCTTTACATGTAGGGGACGTACCGTAAAAAAAACACTTTTTGCGCGTGATTAATATTTATACCAATAGCGTATTACAGACTCCAAGTAGTAAGAGTTTCTGAGCTCAGAAGCGGATGGATGGACATGGCGAAACTATAAGGGTTCCTTGTTAACGGAACCCTAAAAAAGCGTCCATAGTCGAAAGGCGAAAATACAATTTAAACTCAACAAGCTAATCGAGTTGTTTACAGTTCGACGAAACTCGAAACTAAATCGTAAAAGATTAACGACAGTTTATTTCGCATAGCCATTCGCCAACCGTTTACTTTTCATTCGCTTCTGTTTGCACATCCCACCATCAAAAGGCGATTCGAGTTTCCCGTTCAATCATTGTAGGAAATCGAATGGAAAAAGTTTGTTCGCATTGTTGTAAAGCGGTATTGAAAACGGAGCGATTTTCCGAGTTCCAACTTGTTCTTAGTCGTTTGACGAGGATATTATAATTTCTTGTAGATGTAGGCTACAGCCTTTGTACCAAGTTGCTTAAAAAAAAATTGAATGATGCCCGCAACTTCATCCCCGTGGTTTAAGGTTAAATAACACTGCAAAACCTTTTAATTTTTCGGGGAAAATAAAAGGAATCTTTGACAAAATTACCAGGTTTCTCATGACTTTATTTGCTGTATAAATAAATAAATAATAAAGTCATGATTGAAGGACAAACAAACACGGCAATAACCGCAAACGATAACAGTTTTGCATTGATAATATTAGTAGAATTTTATTAGAGCACTCAACATACTTTAAAAAAATATTACCTCAACGCTAGGATACGAAATTCTGTTCCGGTACTATTCCATGGTTCCGGCTTCCCTTTTTGCCCTCCATGCCTTGAGGTTCCATTTTCTACCTGCCCTGGGGTCTCTAGTGTTATTTGAAAATACGTATAAATCTTTAGCCGGCAATTCCAAGTATTATGGAAATAGAATATTAAATTGCAGAAACACAAATAACATGTACGAAACACATTTAATACCATCGTAGCAAACAGAAAATAAAACCCATTGAGCTATTTATAGCGTAAATGGTTTTCATAAATTCTAAGACGTAACAAAGCATAGGTATTTTGTATTGTATTAATTACTTGCTTATCTCTGCGACTTCATCCGCGTGGATTGAGGTTTTTCGGTCCCCGTGGGAACTCTAATTTTCCGGGATAAACAGGAGCCTATGTGTTGTTCCGGACTAGAATCTATCTATGCGCCAAATTTCATCCAGATCTGTTCAGCCGTTGGGACTTGTTTGAGTAACAAACATCCATCCAAACTTCCATACACCCATCGATCCAAACCTTCGCATATATAATATTTGTATTAGTTTATATAAGAAGTCCAATGGTAGGTAGAAAGGACGTATCATCATCATCGTACGCCTTCTTCGAATTTTTGTCTAGCTCAAAAAAAAATTGCGATAACTTAGGTAATATTTTGAATAGTCTTCCAAAAGTGCGTTGAACATGGAACTAGGAATCTGCTTAGTAGCGATGAAGGTTGATGACGTCTTAAGTAGCTATGTGTTAATTCATAATATGACTTTAAACAGCTCCCTTAAACGCGCGTTCTGACTTTTGTTGTATTGATAAAATTATTACGCGAAAAGTTTCTCCGTTTAAAGCCGCATCTTAACATTTTGGGTAGCCTGCGCCTACTATTCACGAAGAGGTGCCGCTGGCTCTTGTCTCAAGATTAAGAATATCATCACAAGTTAGTAATATTGTTATAATAATAATTAATCACATGAACAATTACCGCTAATTGTTTGCCGTTAGCAAGTAAACTGATATCGCACAATGCACCATAAATTATACAGCTTCCAGCTTCCTAATGCCTATTGACGGATTTATGTTGATGACCTGTAAATAGTCATTTGTAGCGTGATAGAAATGAAAGGTTATACAAGGTTATTTAAGGTTACAGTATGCGTTAGGTAATTTTTACATGATTTTTTTTATTTCGTGACTATACGGCCCTACAGACCTTGTCCTACCCTGAACCTAAGTACCTTACTTAGCCTATTCTTTCAATTACTCTGAAATTTAACTTTGAATACGAAGGAAATGTTATTATTTTAATATGATTACATAATGTTTTGATCTAGTCCTGTATTAATTTTCAGTCAATATAATATTTTTAACGAAGCTCACAACTTCATCATCACTACAGCCCATTAACGTCCCATTGCTGGGCACAGGCCTCCACTCTCATAGGAGAGGGAATTAGAGCTTAGACCCACCACGCTGCTCCAACGTGGGTTGGCAGGCTTTAACGACTATTATCATGTTAGTGATAATAACCGGGACCAACGGCTTAACGTGCTCTCCGAGGCACGGGGGTGAAACACCGCCAACTTCCTAACTCCGGGCCTTTCTAATCCGATACTTACTAATCCGATACTTAATTATGGCCCGACCCGGGACTCGAACCCGGGACCTCGTTGGCCGCTGTCAAATATGCTAACCACCGAGGCAGTTTTGAGAACTTGACATCACAAAAAAAAAAACAATTTATTCCAATAAATTTGCACATTGCAATCGTACTTTATATTTATAATCGAGTGCATGAACCTTCCATAAACAAACATCACCTGTACCCCGGTACCATAAAAACCAGCCTGAAAAGCCCCCTTATCACACCAGTGTAGATTTTAACATAACGCCACCTTATCGAAACCATAATAAAAGCTTAAACTATAAACTCAGCCTAATGCGTCACTTTCATACGTCACGTCCAGAACGGTAATTCTACGAGGTTCGAAGGCATTACCAACCATTTACCAACCGCTGACCTACGTCAACCTAGTTCTGTAATAAAACTTCCATATTCTCTAGATTTGCAAAACTATGGCAACTACACAACATAGACTGGTCTAGTTTTATAAGCACTTTAATATTAATTTTTACTCACAGAAAGTCAGTCAAAGCAGGTATTTTCTACTAGATGATGCCCGCGACTTCGTCCGCGTGGATGAAAAACGAAAGTTTTTCGATTGATCCGCGGGATCTCCTTAAATTTCCATTTCCTTGAAAAGATAGGCCGGAAAAGCGTAACAGACAGACATACACACCTTTGCAGTTATAATACCTATTTGTATGGATATTTTTATGTATGAAAGCGTAACAAGATATCTATTGAATTAAATACCTTTTTCAATACACTTGCTCGAAAAATGCACTTACAGAGGCAGTAAACAGGGCTTGTAAGTTAAATTTACTAATTGTACTAAATTTCCAGTTTTTTTTTATTTTTTAATCCACGTTACCTATAATTAAAAAGTTTTCTTGCAAGAAGGTTCATAATGAGATTGACTTTGTATGTAGAAAACCTTAAAAATAATGACATTTAGATGTGAATTGATGAAATTAATTCATAAAATAAAAATAAAAAATAATATAATTTATTAAAATTGATTTATGTTTTATAAATCAAAAAAGTAAAGGCTGGGAGCTAAGAACTAGAACCTAGAGCCATGAATTTAATAAAACAAACGCAATTACAACAACGCGCCGTAGTTAATAGTCATAGAATTTTTCTTATAAATTATCAATAAATATGAGTGGTAGATGTGATGTGGAATTTTAAAATTAAATCAACAATTAGGTATTTTAGATCTGAGAAAAAAATCGCGCTTTTATTAGCCGCCAAAAATCTCGAAATAAGTATGGGCGTGAAAAGCTATTTTCTAGTGAGCACTTAGTGCCTACCTACTGGACTTTTATTGAAAATAAAAGTCCAGTAGGTAGGCACTAAGTGAAGAACTTTTCTCACAAATGTATTGTACAAATAGTGTGTGATACACGGGCGTTAAGGTTTCTACATACTCGTGACGATGGTCAGCCCTCGACTGGCGTCATCGGGCTGACATTAGTCAACTCGTATGTAAAAACCTATTCACCGCTCTTATATCACAAACTACTATTATATACACCGCTGTTAGAGATAGACTTAAGCTACTGTACTAATATTTTATTATTAAATCCGTTACCTAATTTTAAAATGCAATCATGAAGGCAGTATACACTTTGTATACTTTGCTTTCTTTGCTTCGGGTGCTATACTTATAGCACCCGAAGCTCTGCTGAGTCGTAAAACATTAATATGTCTAGGCAATGAGGCGATCCGTTGTATGGAGACCCCCGCATTAAATCCTCAGTCGATGAAACTTGTTTGGGTTTTAGTATTGGATGATCCAAAACTTACACAAAAATATCCAACAAAATAAACATCCGGAAGTTACCTAACTAGGTATTTATGCCTAAAACTTAATATTTATGATTAAATATTTTCTGCATTTATAACTGCGTTTACGCGATAATGTACCTTCCTGTTTTAACAATTGGGTATAGCATAAAACCCTTACTTCCTCTCTGATTTTTTATTGGATATTTATAAAATACGTTTAACTAAATATTTTACCATACTAAAAAGTTTCGTCGCCTGAGGAATTATTGTTGGGGTCTACTAGCTTTATTGCCTAGACTATTTCACTAGGTAACCTAAATTCCTACATCCACGTTTGTCATTAAGTAGCTCAATGTCGCTAGTCTCGCATATTATTACGTCCATTTTGATGTTCGAGACTACACCCATGGAAGTTTTGTTGTTTTATGTTCAAATGTCACGAATATGTTGTTTTAGATTCATAATTTTAGGCTTTAGGAGTTGGACTAAATGACTTACTACTAGAGGTTACCCTCCTATTTGAAAATTTCATAGCAAAAATGGAGAAAATAATGTACAGTCAAATATTCTATCAGCCTGTTTAGATGATGCCCGCGACTTCGTTCGCGAGATTGATTTGATTTTCCAGGATAAACCCCTTGCAACCTATGTCTGTGCCGAATTGCGTCAAAATCCGTTGAATAGATGTGCCATGAAAGCGTAGCAGACAGATAGATACACTTTCGCATTTATTATTTTATTAGTCGGTATATGACGATATATAGTTAATATTACAGCCAAGGTGATATAATAATATGAGAGTACAAAACTTTTGTATGAGTACGCACAATTTCTAGCTATTGCAAATATTATAAATAAGACAAAGGATTAAATATAAAATTTTAGTTAACAAAAACCCCGCTTGTCGTTTCTTTGCTATCCTTGGTCTTTACTAAGCTAAGGTCTAGCTCCATTTGAAATGCACTGTACGGGGCCGCGTGGCACAATACATCTCCGAGTGGGCCAAGCTCCATACAACCTCATACAAAAAACACTTGCTGCTACGTTCCGCGCCGCACCGCGTCTCTGTAGCAGGGCTAGACGTTTAGAGGCCTTCAGTAACGGCCACAGAGATATGATGTACCTACCTTAAAAACACCATACGAGTAGCAACATTACATCATCGCAAACGAATGTTAAGGGTATTGAACCAAACACTAATAATACCCCAGTACTAACATGATAATTCATTCATAGTTCCCTAGAGTACTCAAATTACTTTACTGGTAAACACTTCCAACTGGCATAAGCACACAGCTGTGGCCGCACGCAATGCCTTCGGGCTAAATATTTTATTATCACGTGAAGGATATTTTACTTAAGCCTTATATATTTTTGTTCCACCCTTTTGCAACGTTATACAAACGTATATTATGTACCTACGTGCTAATATTATAAATGCGAAAGTGTGTCTATCGGTTTGCAACGCTTTCACGGCACGGTTTTACGGTAACCCGGGGAAGGACATAGGCTACTTTTAGTCCCGGAAAATTAAAGAGTTCCCGTGGGAATGAAAACTACAAAATAAGATGACGGGTAAATTATTTTACCGTTTCGGAACAAAGATAAAGGGTTTAGATAATTTTTTGAAAAATATTTATATCGGATAGTGCATATTGAGGCTAGCTAGGCCTCAATATGCGCTTTTTGTATCTTCTTATTGCTAGACACAAAAAGGCTTAGTTTTCAAATAAAGAGCTTTCAAAAATGCTCTTATATTTAATTTTATCACTTGCTTTTAGATTGCATATTTAGTAATTAAATTGACCAATTAATTTTACAAAGTTAAAAACTGTACCAGTGCTACAATCTTTCAATAAATTACTATTGACTTTATTTTTAGACAAAAATAGTATGTCAAGCTAAGCTTACTTCTTTGAAAGCATTAGATGGAGGCTTTTTAAAGTTTGATTTGTGTTGTGTTTTGCTCTTTTTATAATAAGATATCTCTCTGCCTCCATGAATCTTTGATGATCGACCCGGTCGGAATGTTTCATTATTTTTAGGCGACCACTAGAGTCGCATCGTATTTAGTACAATAGGTCGGCCGATCGATTATACCGGAAATAGTAGGCAACAGTTAGTTTTACTATTGACCCAATTTCCTATTATATCGTCATTTTATATTGAACAAACATTAGTCGTCTAATCTACAAACATCTATGTGGGTAATTAATAACAAATGGGTTTTCATGATAAGGTTACATACTAGGACATATTAATGGAATGTTGTCGTACGGCGTATTTTTATTAATACTTATTACTAGTAAAACGTACTAGATTCGGCATAATTTTAAAAAAGCATAACCACATTGATTAAATTCAACCGATTTTGATGAAATTTGGTATACAGATAGGTTGTTTCTTGGGGAAGGATATAGGCTATTTTTTTATCACGGAAAATTAAGCTGTTATTTAAAAAACTAAATTCTTGCAGACGAATACGCTATTCGTCTATTCTAATCCGGACTTATACCGACAGGGTGGCTTCGCGGTGGGATATGTAGGTATAGTGCGAAGACGGGCCAGGTCTTTTAATTATATTATATTTCTTTAACTTAATTGATTTTATAAGCGATGCGTTATCCAGACTATAATTTACTTTCAACGTATATAGCTTTAGAGCTTTAGATAAAACATTAAAATAATCCACTTTCATGATGAACGCCGGCAATTTCTTTAAATCCCTTCGTTTTTATAAAACACAATCTTCTGTCCCCCAGAGACATTCCGATATCAATTTCATTGAGCTCTGAATCTTTTCTATTACATTTTATAGACACTTCAATTGGTTGTTCATTATTTATATCTCACACGAAAAACTAATTTCATAATATTATATATTTTGTCGTAAGAAAATAATTTAAACAACTTTTCTGATGCGATCTCAATCCACGATGAAGAATGTATCTTCCTCGTGGATTTAGGTTTTTCCAAAATGCTTAAATCCTTATTTACCTTGTCTTAACGTGCGGAGGTCCCGGGTTCGATCCACGGCAGGGTCAATTTGGGAATTTATAATTTCTGAATTTTCCCTGGTCTGGCCTGGTGGCAGGCTTCGGCCGTGGCTAGTTACCACCCTACCGGCAAAGACGTGCCGCCAAGCGATTTAACGTTCCGGTACGATGCCGTGTAGAAACCGAATAGGGGTATAGGTTTAATATAACTGCCATGCCCCTAACAGGTTAGCCCGCTACCATCTTAGACTGCATCATCACTTACCATCAGGTGAGATCGCAGTCAAGGGCTAACTTGAAGTGGATAAAAAAAAAGTTTTAATATTGTTGATGCCCTTGTTTCAGAATTATGATTCTTATTGTAGAAGGGACGTCAAGGAACGTCATATGAAACTGCAATTTCAAAATAATACTGCTTTAATCAAGCGATGGTATGCGCCGTCCCTTACAATGACTAATTGTCATTATCAGCGCAGGGCATTTCCTCACTTAAGCTAAAAACATGAAAATATTACACTATCAGAAGTGTAAACCTAGCCCTCGGCCAGGGAATTGTGGCTAAACACTAACCAGGTAATGAGCCTACTGAAGCGTTGGAACGAGTCAACGATGTAGTTAAGCCGTCAATGGAAGCCTTGTTAATTGGTGCCACTGAAAATACATTGTTTACATTTTTGTTTCACGGTTTTATAATGGCGAAACATTATTCTTAAATAAGCTAACTAAATATATGCGTCTGTGAAACTTATAGCTAGCTTCAGAAAAGTACCCTACGAATGAATGAGATAAATATAACTTGTATGTTTCATTATCTCGCATTATCTCGCAGGCCAAATCCTATTATGAATAATATGTTTATCCCTATAAGGTGTCGCTTTTTCGTTTCTTCGAATTTTCAAATCACAAGGATTCTAAAGAAGTTTTTTCACTTCATAATTATAAATAAGCAAGTTTTATTTATTTATATTTATGTATTTCAATATAAATTTGTATTGTGAATGGGATATTCAAATCACAAAGCTGTTTCAAAAACGCTCCAATTAATCATTTCAGATACTTTAATCATTTTCGTTCGAAGAGATTATTTCATAAAAAGTACCAATTAAAGGATCAAAATTTTCTTTCCCGCAGAAAGTTGACCGAAATCAAGATTGATGAGCGGGGGATGCCAAATTGAGGTCACTGACCGAGTCTCGGGAGAGAGAAAAAGTTTAGGAAACTTATGTCTTGACATCTCATAAATATAGAAAGATTTTTATCTAAGAGGAGTTGATCACTAGGAGTGAACTTTTTATTTAAGAAATAGAAACATATGAGTATAGTACAATACAAATATATTAATCTTCTATACTGATATTATAAATGCGAAAGTTTGGATGGATGGATGTTTGTTACCCAATATCGCCAGAACGGCTTAACGGATCTGGGTGAAATGTGGCACAGAGATAGATTGTAGTCTATATTAATACTAGCGGGCCCGACAGACGTTGTCCTGCATGATATTTCAAGCGATACCGACTGCAGCGCCATCTGTCGGGGTATGAAAAATAGATAGTAGCCGATTTTCAGACCTACTGAATATGCATATAAAATTTCATAAAAATCGATCAAGCCGTTTCGGAGGAGTATGGTAACTAACATTGTGACACAAGAATTTAATATATAAGAAGATATACATGCGAAAGTTTGGATGGATGGATGTTTGTTACTCAATAACGCCAGAACGGCTAAGCGGAACTGGATAAAATTTAGTACAGAGATTATAATCTGGAATAACACATGGGTTACTTTTTATCCCGGAAAATTAGAGTTCCCGCGGGAACCAATAAACTTCGATCCACGCGGATGAATTCGCGGGCATCAGCTAGTGTATTATATTTATTAGTTTCTCACACATAATAATATTAAGTAACAGGTAATTTGGTCATTACACAGCGCCTTTCACCACGAAAGGCGCTCAGGGCGCGATTCCAGGAGAAACGCAGTTTCGAATCCAGCCGGTTTCGCAATTTTTCCGTATTTAAAATTGTTTAGTTCCCATGAGATCTAAAAAAAAAACGTAAATCCACATGGATGAATTCGGGGACATCACCTTGCTTTTAACCCATTCCATTTCCCAGTTCTCGGCTGAAACATGAGAAGGTGATACATTTCACCGTCTAAATGATAATGAGAACTGTCTAGCGAAGGGAAACTCGAAATGGCTACGCCATACGCGCTAATGGAAATCTATTTATACGCTGCTCTAATTCCTGAAGCGCCTCCGCTGTAACGATGCACATCATACAGCATGTATTTATGCACCCTTTTGTAGTAGGTTTGACTGAGGCAACCGCGCCTACAATCGGAAATTCTTTTATATTCTTGGTTTTATCAACTAGGGACGAGTGGCCTAGTTGTGACGCCGCATATCAGCCTTTTTCGAATAATTGACCCACAGGCTTCCCGAGTAGAAGTTTTGGCAGTATGCTTTAAACAGTGTTATTTTAGCTTCTTTACTACATCGGGCAACATATATATAACAATAATACAATGTCAAATTGATCCTTAAGGTCCTCCGTAACGTAGTGGCCCAAGTTTTTATATTATAACACACGCGAGAGCACAACTCCGTTTAGTGCAATACTTGGCTCGTACGGCACCTGCTTACGGGGGGCCCTGAAGATCATGTATTGACTTTTAGCCACATTATACAATAAACCATGCCTGGTAGCATATTTCTGGCAGGTTTGAAGTAACTCTCTGATTGAACCAGCCGTTGAAACCAGCAACACCATGTCGTCGGCATAAGTTATGCTGTTTAAACAGACTCAGTCTATCCAACACCCGACTGCCTTGATGCTGAGTTCCTTGATCAGCCCGTTCGCGTACAGGCTGAATAGCTTCGGTGAGGTCACTCCCCCTGCCTCATGCCGCACTCCAGCCTGTATGAATCAGAGAGCTCCTTCCCCCACCTAACACTATTTATTTGGTTTGCATACCAGAATTGCATGACTTTAAGCAGCTCCTGTTCCACGCCTGCTCCCCCATCTTTTGCCATAATATTTCATAGGAAACTAAATCTTTTGAGAGATCAAGGAAACAGGCGTACACAGGTGTTTTTCTGCTCGTATAATATTGTACAGTCTGTTTAAAGCTAAATATCGCGGTCTCAGATGACAGTCCGGGATGAAAGCCGAACCCAGTTTCGCCCAGCTTCCTGTCGAACAAACTGTTCAACACCTTAGCTATAATGGTTGCAAGTGATATGGATCTACAGTTGAACTTATCAGACAGGTCATCTGTTTTATTTTTAGAAATAGGGACCACTATAGTCCTCATCATATTAGCCAGGATGTACGTGTGACTGATGAAGAGTGAATAAAACATTGCTAGCACCCTTGGTAAGTGAAAACCCGCGTACGTCAAATGTTCGACGCTAAGGTGATTTTCCTTGGGTCATTTTCTGAATAGCCTCTGCTGCTTGCTTAGTGGAAAAATGCAGCAATTCTTGATCACGACTTACCTGAGCATCGAACACTCGAGTTGACGGCCCCAACGGTGATGACACGCAAAAGTGTTCCCTGAACATATTTTGGTATTTCTTCCTGACTGTTACAACCGGCGACACTCACTGGTAAGCTCGGACGAACGTTCAATTTGTTGGTCGAATTCCAAAATTTTGAAAAGAAATTATGTCCATTTTTATTTGGTCTTGATCTGGCTCTCACACATCTCGTCCCAAAACGGTATAAAACTAGATGATGCCCGCGACTTCGCCCGCGTGGACTAAGGTTTTTGATTCCCGCGGGACCTCTTGAATTTTCCGGGATAAAAAGGAACCTATCCCTTTCCCCGGGATAAAAATTACCTCCGTACCAAATTTCGTCTAAATCGGTTGAACAGATATTTTTTTTAGTTTTCCGAGGGAATTATTTTTTTTCCCGGAAAATTCAAGTCGGGGAAAAAGGACCTAAGTTACAAACTACACCCCACTAAACCCCAGGATACAAACTACTCCTGTACCGAATTTCATCAAAACCGGTTGAATGGATGAGCCGTGAAAGCGTAGCAGACAGACAGACAGACACACTTTCGCATTAGTGTGGATATTACATAGGCGAACGAGTTGTAATAATAACTATTTTAGCGTGCAAAGTGATTTTTAAAATAATTAAACATTCAAAATGTCTATCGGAAAGTTGAGCGAATTTGATTTGCCGTCGTACGTTGGTAGACTCGATATGTATTTAAAATTTAACAAAGTGAAATTGCCTATTATGATTGCGTCGTTGGGTGATCTGTGTTTTAAATTCCCAAATTGACCCAGCCGGGACTCAAACCCGAGATCTCCCACTATGAGACCACAGCGCTCACCACTGCGCCAGAGAGGTCGTCAAAAATCAAAATATCTACCTACCTACCTATTTGTATGTATATACGATGTATACATTGGTTTTATAAAAGATATATCTGTATTCTTAATGGATTCTTGAGTTGGAAATTTGCATGAAAATTTTCCTTAACGCGAGCGTAGCATCGGGCAAAAGCTAGTTACATAATATTTCTGTAAAAATAGTCCTTTGTTCAATCAACAAACACCTAGTTAAGTAGCTAGAAAGCTATCTTTAAAACAATGTGAAAAGTTGACGTGAAATTGACGAGCGGTGAAGACGAGTGCCTTAATTTATTTGTAGAGTAATTAACTCTACAACAGGAAATTGAGCTCGGATCAAAGCATAAAACTACTCAACCGAACTATGGCTGGAGGTTGAACTAAGTAATAAATACATTCAATTTAAAGTTTCGACTTGGAACTAGCTTTCAAGTAAGGTAATGACGTTACTTGAAAGCTAGTTGTATAATGTACTACCGTTCCCCCGGCTTCGCACGGGTAGCACTTATCATTATAATAGTCGATCTATACTAATATTATAAATGTGAAAGTTTGGATGGATGGATGTATGGATGGATGGATGTTTGTCACTCAATCACGCCAGAAGGGCTGAACGTATCTGGATGAATTTAATTTAAATGAATATCTCTTACGATATTCATCTAAATTAAATGGTGTAAGGAGCAATATTAGTCTAAATTAAATGTTTGAGATGATTTTATTTTGATAAGGATCAATACTACATGTGTTAAAACACCTTTGCAAGTAAAGCATTGTTTTATATCAAATTAATAAATTTCCATATTGACCCTGACCACTGCGCCAATGAGGTCGTGAATTTATTGTATTGTGTAAACTTCGTGTTTTTCACACAAGGAAATACAATTTAAGGGTATATGATTAAATAACACGAAACACGATCCCTACTTGACCGGGATTTTCTTATGAGATTCATGAATAATAAAAATTGCCTCGCACAATTCTAGGTGCGGAACAAAGAGAGCGGTCTCTTATGCAAATTAACTTTAATTAAATTATGTATCACTTATATCTATCTCAATTTAGCATAATATACGAGAACTATAATTTAAACACACGTTACTATTTTAAAACGACTAAGATAGAGGTTTCACTGAAATGCTTTCAACATTTTGTAGATAAATTACATAATATATTGGTAGGTATTATGGAATTTTATTTTTCCCGAGTGTGACTCGAACCTGCGATATCTTGCTTCTGACGCGACTCAACTACAGCAACGCCGCTCTGATTTTGTTCTATTTGTTCAATATATTCAAGAATGACTAATAGTCTAGGCAATAAAGCTAGTCGACCCCAACAATAATTCCTCAGGCGAAGAAACTTTACAGTATGATAAAGTATCATGAGTTAAACGTGTATTATAAATATCCAATAGAAAATCAGAAAAGATGTAAGGTTTTTAAGCTATACCTAATTGTTTATTAAAAATTCAGTCATAAATATTAAGTTTTAGGTATAAATACCTAACTTCCGGATGGATTTTTTCTTGGATATTTTGTATAAGTTTTGGTTCATACCATACTACAACTCTAACAAGTTTCATCGACTGAGGTTTTAATGCGGGGGTCTCCATACAACAAACCGCTTCATTGCCTAGACTATAAAATAGTTATTACAAATAAGTGGTCTGCCTGTCTCCATCTATACCAGAGAGTAACGCTTTTCCGTCAGGAATACTTCTTACCCAGGGCCCTGCGTATTATCATGCCATAAAGAACTTAGGTTCTAATAAAGATAAAACGGCCAGGACAGCATCTTCATTTCAATGGTTTTCAGAATTATTTTAGGTTTCATTATTCGAGCCGTTATAATAACGAATAAAACAAACAAGAAAATATGAGCTGTTTTATAATATATTATTATGTAAACACGAAATAAAGACAAAACATACCAGAAGTAAAAAGTTTCACCAGTCATTGATGGATTTTACTTTAGCAGTAATAATTTAGTGACAGAGAAAAGGTCAGATTACAATATGAAATGACTTTGTCCACATATGGATAATAAGTAATTTTAGCTAAGGAATAAGCTGGAACTTAGGGCTGGGTCGTTTATAACGCGTAAAAGTAACAGTAGTCCAATCATCATCAACGATGCGCCACATCTATCTCACAATTTTGCAACGTGCTCACTTCCCTGCTACGAAAAATATTCAAATTGATACTTTCTTTATATATTAATAAAGGATGGCCCGCGACTTCGTCCGCGTGGTTTAAGGTATTTTGATTTCCGCGGGAACTATTTCCGGGATAAAAAGTAACAATACCAAATTTCATCAAAATCGGTTGAACGCTGCTTGAAAGCGTAACAGACCGACAGAAATCTTTCGCATTTATAATCCATACTTAATATTATAAATGCGAAAGTGTGTTTGTTTGTTGGTTTGTCCTTCAATCACGTCACAACGGAGCAACGGATCGACCTGATTTTTGGCATGGATATAGTTGAGGACCTGGAGAGTGACATGGGCTACTTTATCCCGGAAAACTAAGGAGTTCCCGCGGGAATCAAAAAAACTTAAACCATGCGGACAAAATCGCGGGCATCAGCTAGTAATATTATAAATGCGAAAGTGTTTCTGTCTGTCTGCTACGCTTTCACGGCCCATCTGTTCCACTGAGTTTGTTCCAAATTTTGTATCATGGTAAAAGTCATAGGCTACTTTATGTCCCGGAAAATTGAAGAGCTCCCGCGGGAATTAAAAACCTGTAATCCACGCGGACGAATTCGCGGGCATCATCTTAGTATGGATTTATAATATTGTATGGATTATGTAAATGTACCTTTAATACAAGAAACTTAATACAGAAACAGTTTCATATTCTGTAATCAGCGATAACGAATCTAATCCCGAGATAAATCTATTGGACATGACAGCTTAGCTGAAGAAAAAATCCTACAAAAGGGTGAAAATTTCTCGCAGAGAAAAATTTTCCGTTGTAGTCAAATAAATTATGATCCCTTGAGTGAGTTGAACATAATGACAAAGAAACTTGGCTACAGAAAAACTTATTTAAGTAACTGAATACCGAAAATATGTTTTTAACGTTCAATTTTCTTTTTCATCAAAACTAGTCATATTTCTCTTTTGTTAAATATTTTCCTTAAATAGCTTTGAAAAAAAGTGATTTTTAAGGCCGTATTAACCATTAAGTACTTGGAACATAACAGTTTCACTATCTATGGCCTCATGCACATTACAAGGTAATATGTATGCGCCTGTCTTTTAAGACATCTTGAAATATGTATGGTCTCATACAACAACCATTGCGACTGAATTTCTTAGAAGACATTTCTAGACAAGACACAAGAAATTTTCTTATAATGTGCAACAGGACTAATCTTACATTTATATTTACGTATATGTATCTACGTGACATAATAATATTATTGACTTTAGCCATTCTCATCTTTGGAACAACAAGTTTTAGTTAAATATTCAAGCAAATTAGTGGCATGAAACCCTTATTTTCAGGTTGCTGCTTACTTAGTAAAATTACAGTGTAATTAACTGGAAGACAGCGGAAACAAAACAAAGCCAAACTCGGAATGAGGTGTAAAATTATTATGTTGTCCAACAACTGTGAAAGGCAAATTTCCATAGTAATTAAAGGCTTATATCTGAACTTATTTTTGTATCAATACTAAAAGGGGTAGGTAAATACGCTTGTATGTATATCGTATTTCATAAGGAAGTCATGATGGAAAGGACTGTTTTACAACTTACTTATTTCCAACTACTTGCAATTTGGACAGTGGACTGCAATTTCTATGAATTTGTAGCTTTCGTTTTAAGATACCATAATTGATTATCACATTGGCATATAATATGAGTACTTGCTGCTTACTTGTTTCTACTTATAAAATTTACTTTTGTTTTATTACATTAATCATTTTTGTTACTGTGGCGTCACCCGGGTCACAGACGAAAACCAGCGCCCTGCTTTGTATGCAATTTATTGGCATACAATGCAGGGCTTAATGCTGAGCTGTACACCCATTCTGGGTGGTGTCACAGACAAAATTTTTTATAATCCGTGTTTTGTCTGTGACACCATTGTCGTATAAACTGTTTTTCTTTCTTTCTTCTTTCTTTCTTTCATTGATGTAGAATTTTAGTACCTATTATCACCATCTTGTTTTATAAGTTTCGGATATCCTCCCTGGCACAGTGTTGAGCGCTGTTGTCTTAACGTGGGAGGTCCCGGGTTCAATTAGGGAATTTATAATTTCTTATTTTTCTCTGGTCTGGCCAGGTGGGAGACTTCAGCAAATCCCTGTTCCAGGCAGTTTTTTATCAAGCAAGGAGCACTAAAATTGCTTATGCATAGCATAGTGACTGCTTGCCAATTGGATACATATCCAATTGGCAAATAGTCACCTCGTTCAATTATGGACCTCCCATTTACTTTTCCATTACGTTTTCACTTACCCTATTGTTAATAGGGCTTTTCGATTTCATTCGGTCCATTCTTCGCACTAAAGTACTTGAAAGTTCTGGGTATTCGTTATGACAATAATATGTTCCCGTGTGAATGGCAGGATTTCGAGGGTTTTTTGGGTCAAGAGCCCGTACCTTTTGTGCGAGGGTCATTGTTGTTCCTATTGTACGCAGTTCTTTGCATTGGTAGGCACCGGAAAAGGTATGAGATGATGTCGTAACTTGATTCAGGTTTGACATAAGATAATATAAAAAATATGGATATAAACATATTACTAACAATAGAATAATAAGCAGCTCTACTTTAGTACAGATCCTTTTACCTGAACTAAATGTGGCTGGTTAACTATGTTGTTAAAAATATGTATTTTTTTCACAAAGGGGACCCTGAAATATTATACTCAAATGCGGCAATTTGTGAAAAAAAAATCTGCTCGTTTCGCTCGTGGTTTTCACAATTATTGTAAGTTGTAACGCTTTAGGTATAACAATTTTGGAAGTGAACCTTGTTTAGAATCGTTATGATTTGAAAATTCGACGAAACGAAAAAACGACACCAAAAATAAACAAACATATTCATAATCAGATATCGCCTGCGGAGAGAATGAGATAATAAAATACAAATTACATTTATCTCATTCTCTCGTAGGCTATTTTTCTGAAGTTTCATCTGCCATGTGTGAGTTGCACACACACTTTTTTAATTCTGCATTTAAACTATCACTTATTCACTAATACCTGGAATTGATTTCAGTTGGCATCGAAATTTTCTCCCCCGCAGTATTGTAAATCCTATTTGTGATCAATTTACCTATTGTCTACAGTAAATATGAGCAATATGTGTACTTAGCTTTAATCATAATTAAGTAAATCTAAAAGCTGCTAAAATTCCTTTCAGTGTATTACAAATTCAATGAAACGTAACAAAACGGTGGGATAAAATTGCGGATGGGACGGAAACTGGACGTGACTTGTTTAAAACGACCACGTTTCATCCCTGCCGTGATCCTTTCGTCCATATTTGATTACGTACCTACTTGGATTTGAATGATATTTCACTCCTGTTCTATTCTTGCCCTGATTGTATTTAGGCATCAATGTTCTAGTGAACGGACTTTAATTAATGTTAGATTTAATATTTTAAACTTATTTACATGAGTCTACGGTGCGTGTTTATGACTTTTATAATATGAAAACGATTACTTACTTATTTTGTATAAACCCGGATACTGGTCTGAACTGTTAAAATTTAATTGTAATCGGTCTTTTAATTTTATTTTCACTTAGTAGGTATAAAGTACTACACGTATTCATAACTACGTAAAACGTTTGAGTGGAAAGTGTTAATTATTCACAGGCATTGGTCATAAACAAAATCGATACATTATAATCCGATTAAAATCTCGGCAGTGCTTCACAATGCCGTGTGTTAATACCATAATGACATTAGGCGGATTTACATTTATTTTTCAACCTGTTTTCATTGGTAAATTTTTATGATATTCTGTACCTAAATGTGTATAATTACTATCGATTTCAGTCATGTTATGTTTTTCTCTATAAGGATACTAACATTGATCTCTAAAAGAAATATACGAACCTTTCTTTAAAATTCAGTCTTCATTCCTAATTTGCGTTTTTAATTGGGTCCAACACACGAAGTCTTACTAAAAATAATACCTAACACTTCATTTTCTCAACCATCAATAAAAGGCACCAAAGCGACTTTATAAAAAGAGATCACGCCAAATTGGCTATTATATTCGAGAAAATCTAGTTTAGGAAATTGACCTCTGTGTATGAACCACTCAACTATTTATGTAACGATGTTTGGTCTCATATCTTGCTCTTTTATTTAACGAGATTTTCTTTTAAAGTACTATTGTAGTATTTTTAATTAACATTTAATATTTTTATCTCAAACATCAACAAATATGCACGAATTCAGCGAATAGATGAAACGAGACCAAGTCAAAATTTTATGATCTAAGAAATCTAGTTTATAAAATTGTCTTCTTTCGTAGTAGCCGTCTTTTTTCATGTTCATTCTTCGTAACTGAATTTTTTATTAAAGGATAAAGAAACGTAGAGTAAGTACCCACAATAGAAGTATTACATGTAATAATATCTTAAGAAGAAAACACACCGAAAAGTCCGCGTTGGAGGAAAACGTCATCTCATACCGTTTCCTAGCGTGCACACTCCTTACAAAAGTAAATAACGCGGACTTTGCACTTCGGTTTTTTTTTTAAATAAAATCCCGCACTTGCACTTTTATTTCAGTAGGCAGCGATACGCTCGCGCCATTCGTTTTGTGCATAATGTTTTCAGTGGCGAGCGGAAAACGCGGCGGATCATTAAAGCGCGCAAGTGTCATTAAAGCGTTTTCCGCTTGTATCGTGTAGTTGATATGGGCGGATCGACGTATTCCCCTGCCGGTTACCGATAATATAACTGCGTAACGTTGCGTATATTTTTCCGCTTCGCTCCCCGCTGCCCAAGAAAAAATGCAGCATTGTAAATGGATATGACGAAACATTAACCTAATATGAGAAACATACCATAACATACACGCACAACGGGCACTTTTGTCTAAGTGCGGAAAAGCCCAGTGGAAGAAGAAGATGAGAAACATACGACGCTGACGTTTCGCTAAGACGTTTTGTCCTATCCTGTCCGTAAGTGTGATTTCATCCTTATTTTATTATTCTAGGATCAGACCCCCGTAGTTATATCCTACGTAGTACCTATTTATATAAAAGTTGTATGAACACTTTCTAGCGACTGGATAAAACGAGACCAAGTCAACATTGGCTATAACCCGAGAAAATGTAGTTTACAAAATTGACCTTCGCTATCCATAATTCTACTGACTTCGTATAAAGTTAATACTCTTGGACTGATCTCGATTTATACTATTTTATTTTACACTTTTGTTCTTAGCAGCGCCCGCAATGACCAAGATATTGATTTTGCTTCGGGAGAATTCGGCAGTGGCTAGTTACAAAGTTACCCTACCGGCAAGGACGTACTGCCACGCGATTAAGCGTTCTAGTGCAATACCATGTAGAAACCGATTATGGGTACTTATGGATTTCATTTATAGTCTAAGCAACGGGGCGGTTCATTGTATGGAGACCCCCGCATTAAATCCTCAGTCGTTAAAACTTGGCAGGGTTGTAATATGGTATGAACTTACACAAAAATATCCAAAAAAATACTATGCGGAAGGTAGGTATTTATACCTAAAACTCAATATTTATGACTGAATAATTTCTTGATTTCTTTTTTTAATAATAGTAGGTAGTATATTTACACTCAATACCGAAATATCGAACGAAAAAATCATGCAGAACATCGATATTTAAACCGATTTTAATATCAAACGTACTGCGTTTACGCGATAATCTACCTTCCAACTTTGACAATAATTGGGCATAGCCTAAAAAAAATTCTTTCTTTATGATTTTTTATTGGATATTTATAATATACGTTCAACTAATGATACTTTATTAAACTGTAAAGTTTCGTTCCCTGAGGAATTATTGTTGGGGTCGAGCTTTATTGCCTAGACTGCCATACTCCTAACTGCATCGCCGTTAAGTGTCTTTAATATTGGTAAATGGTCACGGCCATAAGTAATATGCTGTGAGAAAGAAATTAATGCAAATCTGTAGGGTATATGAATAATCATATCCCAGACCCAATTTCATACATCCCCTTTTGCATGCATAAGTAGGACACACTCTTTTCCTTTCTATTCGAAGTAAGTAGTTTATTCGTTGCAGTGCTCTATTCTAGTTTACCGCAGAATATATCATAATAACGTTTGTTTTACCACAAAGAAAACAAATTATGTTGAAGCATGCGTGCGTATTAAGCGGTTCAGCTTTATATATGTCAGCGTAAGATTGTAAAACCGTTAGATTATAATCTAACTCGCGAAATTGCCAACTGTCTAAAGATTACAATTTAGCGCATTATTTTTCGGTAGATTGTAATCTGTTAGGTATATTAACCCGATAGAACCTAAGGCACTACCTGAATATATATGTCGAACCCTAATCTAACCTACAAGAAAGACACAAGAAAACGTAAATACAATTAATATTTCAAAAATTGACACTCAGAACATTAGACGGTTCACAATACAATACGGTGACATATACGAGTATAAAGGAGAGAGGGAATTAAGTAAATTTGCATAGGATATACTCTATAGTTTACCTTTTAATCTGTGATTGAGTAACAAACATCCATTTGTGTTTTATTGGTTCCCGCGGGAACTCTTTAATTTTCCGGGATTAGTAGGTAAGTATTTTAAAAATTATTTCTTCCATTTTTTTACGACAAACACTTGCTCTATTTCACCATGCACTAAACGCCGCTGTATTTTGATCTCATGGACTAAAAGCCTTAAAGAGTCAGGATGCCAGATTTAAATGATAAACTTTACTTATCCGGTTGAACTCACTTGTCAGAGTTTACTTTTCAACATCTCCGGGGTCCTTATTCATGACACGCTTATCTTGTAGGTAGGTACACGCAACGCAGAATGCGTGTCATGTGGGCGGCAAGGCGCATTGCACGCTGTGAGCGAAGCTGAGCTATAAACTAAGCTACCTTGTCCTCCTATATTTTATACTAGCTGATGCCCGCTACTTCGACCGCGTGATTTAAGTTCTTTTGATTCCCGCGGGAAATTTTCCAGGTCCTCAACTAAACCCATGCCAAAAATCACGTCAATCCGTTGCTCCGTTGCGGCGTGATTAAAGGGCAAACCAACAAACCAATAAAGCAACAAACAAACACACTTTCGCATTTATAATATTAGTATGATGCAGATTGTAAGTAGGTAAGGCCCTATCCTACGTCAGCGACAAACGTAGCAACGCGACTCAATATAACGCATCAAGCAAGCAATATCAAGCATTAGCGGACCGTTTACGTGGCCTACGAACTCGCGTAGATAAGTTTGTAATATTCTATGGAACCGTAACGCGTCGCGTCACTTTCATTACCAAGGACAACGGATAATCGGTTTCTATGCGAATATGTACCAAAAATCGCTTAGAATAAGTAGATAATAGATATGTTAAGTACTGTATAATAATATACCTACTATACGAAATGCGTCACCGTTCGCGATAAGCTTAACAGCCCGCTGAACGCGTATGCTAATGACACGATTAACCCTCATGTAAACAAAATATAAAGTAAATATTTTATGTCATCGGTTATAGCCTAGTGGTTATGACAACCGACTTCCTATGTGGGCTTCGATCGCCGGACACCTCTAAATTTTCGAAGCAAATGTGCGTTTAAAAAAATCACCACCTTAGAAAATGATAAATTGTTGGGCATTGTTTGTCCGCTGGCTTGCTTAAAATACCCCTTTCAAGTTACCCCGACTCCAGACTACATTATCATTAACACTACTAGATATTACAGTCGAAGGCCAACTTAACATGGAACAAAATAAAAATTAAAGTTTTATGCGAAAATAAAACTCTTATTATTATCTTGAATATAACTTTGCCCAAAGAACTTGCAAAAATGCTATTTTAAAAGGAGCATCGACCCTTATTTAATTAATCTCAATTGACTTTCGTAACTTGATTTTCTTTTTGCTTTTCTGTCGCGAAGCAATTACTTCAAATAATCGTCTAAGAATAATTGAATGTACAAGTGTTTTTAACGGATTTTATTTCAGTTTTCTGCAATAGATGTAAAATTATTCTTGGCTTTTTCCATTAAAATCTCAAACTTTTATTCCCACCGAATTTCCCAAATTTGTTTTTATTCTTCATTGCAACATAGTTCTTTGAGACGGTAAAATGCCAGGACGCTGGAAAGAATCGTATATGACACAAAAAACGTCAATCACTGTCTCCCTATTTTTTTTATAGAATAGCGACAGTAACTGTGTTTCTAATGGGTGTTCAACGACCACACGGCTTTTTTATTGAATAATTATAGTAAGCTAGATGATGCCAGCAAATAGCGAATAAATTTTTTTTAATTATTTCTTCCATTGTTTTTTGCGACATGCGATTTCACCCCGCGCGCCTTTATTTTGATCCCGTTAACTGAGAGCGTCTTAGTAAATAATTAATTAAATAACGCGATAATAGCCCAAATTATTTTACTGCCTATCAACCATAAAATAATATCCTCTCCAATTTTAATTAATTTCGTTAACCTTCCCGAAACTTTATTGCCTCTCGGCCTTTTATTATTTGAACTCAAAATTCCTTTATTTTAGGTACTGTTGTTTGCGATTAAGAAATTAATCACTAAGCCCATTTAAGTAGTTTGGGTTGATGTGCCGATAAATTCCACCGCTGTTTAATCGGCTTAGAGAGTTTATTCATTATGTATTTACTATTTGTCGAAGTTCTTGCGACAACCCTTTCACGTGTTTTTTGTAAGACTGCATGCTTGGCTTGGCTTGCATCCTTTAAATTTCCAAGTAAATTGATTTCAAATATGCACTCAGGTCTGCATTTGCATGTAAATAGATGGTGTTCGTGAGTTTGCCCAAGTGTATGCAGGTTTGTTTTTAATAACGTGGGAACTCTTTGATTTTCCGGTATCAAAAAGAGCATAATATATAACTTTTAGGTCCTACCCCGGCATGTAACCTATCTCTGTACTTAAAAATGTCCTTTCCCAGGACACAAGATATCTCTATGACTTCATTAAGAGCGGTTGAAAAGACGGAACGTGAAAACGCAGCAGCCAACTAGAGAAATAGAAACACTTTCACATTTCAAATAAAATTAAAAAGTATCTATGTATAATTTTGAACAGCGGGGTATTTCTTCACTTTTTATACGACTGCCTGAAAAAGGAGTATATTGTTTTCAGGGTTCATGTATGTTTGTACGTATGTATGTATATGTATGTATGTATGTATGTATGTATGTATGTATGTATGTATGTATGTATGTATGTATGTATGTATGTATGTATGTATGTGAGTTTGTATGTTCCACCATATAATAACTTCTATACGCCTGAACCGACCTTGATAAATCGTTAGAATCCCTAGCTTATTCCGGGTGACATAGTTCAGAAAATTAAAAAAAAAATTGATATGGTGACTATAGTCTCCCATTAAAGACTAAATTTGAAAAAAAAAATATTCGAAAAAAAAATTAATTATAAAAACATCATCTAGAAAATGATGAGTAGATTCCAAAAAAATATAAAACTATACTTTAATATCCAGTGATTTACAAAAAAATATCATTTAATAAAAATGTGAATAAGATTCTAATTTTAGATTTTTAACTTTTTAGTTAGTTTTTTGGCAGGGCAGTCGTGTTTGAATTTTTTTTAATTATGACTTCTCTATTACCCTAGTCCCTAATCAAAAATACCCTGTTTACTCAGTGTCATTTTTAATTTTTTTTTTTATTACGGTGTCCCAAGATATCATGCTTCTTGATTCTTGATAAATATATTTTTTTTCTATTATTGAGTACCAACTAATAAATAAATAAATGACGGTGATAAATATTTCGCTCGCTTCAGAAGCGGCATGGCATGAGCGGAAGCGTGGGCGCGACATGCGGCGAGCGCCGCTCGCGCAGCCCGCCGCCCTCGCTCTTGCGCTCTCCGTGCTGCTGCGCTTCGTTGACGCCGGTTTGTATTCTGATAGATCCGTACTGATATTTTAGTTCGCCAATAGGCAAGATGAATGATTTTGAAAAATGGTCAGATTGTGTTCGGAAGAATCTACTATTTCGATAAAATATCTTATTTCAGCAGAAAAATAAGGTTTGGTAGGAAAAATTGGCTTTGGCCAAAACGCTCGCTAGTGTCATGGCGTCGTTTGTGACGTCACTATTGTTTTTACTGATGCACTCTGTGCAGTGTGCAGTAAACAATAGTGTGATTGTCAAAGCTCGAAACCAACAATTGTGACGTCATTCGCTTTTTGGTGTTTCATCCATTATGGCGGATTGGTGTATTTTATAGATTTATTTTATCAAAATAAATAGCAATCTCACTCGAAATAGGAAAATAAAGACGTGTTTTATAATCCATGAATCCTATTTCATTAGATAAATTCATAATTTCATTGATTCTTGGTTACTGTCATCATGCCTATTCGCTCGCAATGCTACGGCGACTCCTTCACTGTCAAAACTGTGATTCTCTGGAATGCGCTACCGCGGGATATCCGACACTACGATAACTTTTAAACGTCGTCTTAAAAATTACTATTTATCGCTAGAAAAGTATAAATATTTATAGTGTAAGTAAGTTTATGATATCATCAAGACACGCGGAAGCGTGTCCAGCCAAAGTTCAAAAAAACTGGCGAGCAGCACCGTGTGTAATATTACACGAACCATTTGGAGCCACTTTTGACCCCCTCATAACTCAAAAACTATTTCACATAAACATGTCAAATTTGGCGCATATATTGAGACCCGTGAGATACATATGTGCTCCAAATTTCATAAGCACACCTAAAATGGTTATTTAGATATAAACGTACAAAAATCGTCATTTTTATGATCAACGGTATAGATCAAAACTCTGACACGAGGCATGCTACCATTGCTTAAAGCCGTATTATTTTAATATTGTTGACGTTTCTGTTGTAGTGTTATAATCATTATTTTAAGGACGTCAAAGTACGTGACATTCAACCGTTAGTTTGAAACAATACTGCTTTAAGCGGTGGTAGTAACTCCTTAACTATTGAAAATGACACATAATTATTATTTTAATGTAAATAATAATGAATAATAATATAGTTGCATTAAAACCTTACCTTCGTATTCATACATTTTTTGCAACGAAACGCCATTGACAGAAAAGAAGAAGAAACGTATTTGAAGTCGTCAGTTCAAGCTATCAGTCATTGTGATTTGTATTCATTGTTTATAGTGGTTTTAGTGATATCGACTGTTTACCGTGCTTGTTTTCAATGTTTCACAAAAATCTTTTGATTTTGAACTTTTGCAATCAAAATTGATGAGATGTAGAAATGTGCTGTAGAGGTAGTCTGACCATAGATGTAATCTGTCAATGTCAGTGTAACTCTAGGTACACTATATATTTTTCTTGAGAATTCTCGTCTTTAATTATCTTGTACAATGAGTCGTACAATAGAATTACTGGTGGGTGACACACTGACCTTACACCAAATAATAAGTACCTGCTAATGTAAAACGTAAACTAAACTAATAGAAAAGTCCTATTACAGTGTAAAGGATTATTTGAATGATAGCAAGGCATGAGTATGAATTGTTACAACGGCTGATTATGTAATGTTATATTATAAGTACATATATATAATTTCAAATATTTGTGAGATGGTGATAATAAAAAAAAGCGGAGTTTATTGCGGGCTCTTCTCAGACCAGGGCACGTTTGGAACCCTCGTAGCTTTAGTTTTAAGATATCGTAGTTAATTATCACCATCACGTCTTATGTTCTGTAAGCATGACGTTCAGAAGGTGTACTTTGTAGGTACATATTTTGAATAAATATGTTTTGAGTTTGAGATTGAGTTCAATAATTTCTGTACAAAAAGTAATGATATCCCATCAAAAACATAAATGTAAAATGAGAGCCAAGTTAAAAATTGTGATATGTATGCCTTGGTTGTTGACTTCAGCGACAAAAGAAGTGAGATCTAAATGGGTGCCAAGTTCAATGGTCAGTCCTGCAATTTATATATCCCATCAAAAACATAAATGTGAAATGAGAGCCAAATTCAAAATTGTGATATATATGCCTTGGTTGTTGACTTCAGCGACAAAAGAAGTGAGATCTAAATGGGTGCCAAGTTCAATGGTCAGTCCTGAAATTTATTTATAACAATATATAATATTTTATAACAACTTAAAATATCATTTCTTCTTATAACTTAGTATAAAATGTTGAAGACTAAGGCTTTGGCTTGGCTAGTTTCCATATACGAATTATTATTAAGTAGGTACCTAAAAGTACAGTTTCTACCAGCAAGCCAAATTTTCGGAAGAATAAAATAAGAACTTACAGCTTTAAAACTTGTGAACGCTATAACTCGTATATGAAAACTAGCCAAGCCAAAGCCTTAGTCTTCAACATTTTATACTACGTTATAAGAAGAAATGATATTTTAAGTTGTTATAAAATATTATATGTTGTTATAAATAAATTTCAGGACTGACCATTGAACTTGGCACCCATTTAGATCTCACTTCTTTTGTCGCTGAAGTCAACAACCAAGGCATATATATCACAATTTTGAATTTGGCTCTCATTTCACATTTATGTTTTTGATGGGATATATAAATTGCAGGACTGACCATTGAACTTGGCACCCATTTAGATCTCACTTCTTTTGTCGCTGAAGTCAACAACCAAGGCATACATATCACAATTTTTAACTTGGCTCTCATTTTACATTTATGTTTTTGATGGGATATGTAATTATTATATGAGTATATAATATTATTTTTATTTTATTTTTAGATTTATATTGTCATAATTAAAATAGTATGTAACTATAGTATGTACTGTTATGTAAGTTTATTACATTGTAATAGTTAGTTGTAATAGTTAAGTAGTAGATTGTTATACGTTTTCTTTTAGAAATTTACACGTGTGCAACGCCCTGTCATCATGCGACCAATCTGCTATGTTAAAAGGGTTGCCTGGAAGAGATCACTCATAGTGGTAAGGCCGCCTTTACACCGTAACAAGTTGTAAATTCTGTCACGATTCGTTTTACCTCTGTTCTGTTATTTGTTTGTGTGTAATAAAGTGTTTTTACTTACTTACTTAATATTCTAAATCCAAAACTGAGTGCCTGTCGGCTACGCGTTCACGGCCCATCCGTTCAACTGATTTTGATGGAATTTGGCACAGGGATAGTTTGTTTGGGGAAGGACATAGGCTACTTTTCATCCCGGAAAATTAAGGAGTGTGTTATTCCAGTGAGAAACAAAGAACCTCAATCCACGCGCACAAAGTCGCGGGCATCAGTTAGTTATACTATAAACCAGCCAAGTACGAGTTGGACTCGCAGACGTAGGGTTCTGTATCATCATAAGAGATTTAACACTATGTACTTTCATAATATTGTTTACTAGCTGATGCCCGCGACTTCGTCCGCGTCGATTAAGTTTTTTCAATTCCCGCGGGAACTCCGCAGGAACTCACTCATGATTTTCCAAGATGAAAAGTAGCCTATGTCACTCTCCACGTCCTCAACAGCAAAAAAACACGTCTATCCGGTGCTCTGTAGCGGCGTGATTGAAAGACAAACCCACAAATAAACACACTGCCACAGTTATAGTATTAGTAAAGATGACATTTTACGATGCCATGCAATACATCGAGCGTTTAACTTACATGTTATGACAGTAATAGTCGACGTATGTATGTATATACTTTATACACCACAAAAACACAAAAGAAACAAGATACAAGGAAACTAAAATATAGGTACAATAAGGTCTTATCGTTTACCAGCGATCTCTTCCAGACAACCTTAGCGCTAGCTAAAAAAACAAAGAACAGGGCAACGGAAGGTGGTGCAGAAATAAAAATAAGGTTAAACACTAATATCTAAACGTTTTATTTTTATAATGCACAACCGATATTATTAATTATTTGTTTTAATAAGTTAAGTATTGAAAGTAGATGGAACTCAAAACAGAATAAATTGGTCATGGAAATCTCACCGTAGCTTTCATTTTATGAAAATGCTATTGTAACGGTTAATTGGAAATTGGAGAGTGATTTTCTGCGGTTTAATTTGGTTAATCTTACATTTCGAGTTGCGAATAAATGAAAATTAAAAATGTCGAACTTATTATGCGGTGGAAACTAGATAAGTACTTACTGTGCAAGAAATTGGTGGTACTGACTTTGGCCCTACTTTTGATTTCTCTTTGGCAGTCATTTTTTAAATTCAATGACACTAAGCACTTGACTTTGATTACATCCAATGTGTCCAAGTAGGTATAACCTATATAAGCGGTCATAGACCAGTAGCTTAGTAGTTTTGACACCCAATCTCCAATACAGGGTCGCGAGTTTGATTCCTGGGGACCTCTAACCTATACATATGCGTTTTAAGAATTTAAATATCACTTTCTTTAATGGTGAAGAAATCATCGCGAGTAAATCTGCATCACTGAGAGTTCTCAGTAAGTGAGTGAGTGAGTGAGACTTGCCAATGCAGAATAAAGGTCTAGCCCCACTACAAAGGTGAGCCGCGCCGTGCATCTGTAGTGGGGCTGAGCCTTGAGAAGTGAAGTCTGCCAATCCGCACTTGGACATTGACTTAACCCTTCTCATTCTGAGAGGAAACTCGGGTACAGTAGTGAGACGGTGACGAGTTGAAATGGTGATGATAGAGGTATATACTAGGATATTCGTATTATTGGATTTTCAAACCTAACACATATGTGAATAAGCTACATTTTTCCAGGTTCAATGGGTCCAGGCGTGCCCGAGAATATAACCGTGACGTTCTTGAACCCAACCACGGTGCGAGTCTCGTGGTCCACCACTGCGGACCTGGTCGAGAAGTATGACGTTACGTATAAGCCTTCAGACGCTAGGTAAGATGATTTTGCTACTTCAATTAGTTGTGTGGGCTAAACATTAACCGACTATGAAATAATATTATTATACCTATGTAAAAAAATAATTAAAAAAATGTTATGTAGGTTCCTAGTTCGACGATTAAAATTAGCCACTACCACTAGTCAGTGAGCTATCTAGTTATAATAATGGACTGGACTTACGTTCGGACTTACTATACCTAGTTTATAATAGTGGTTTCAAGTTTAATAGGTTTATTTTTTTCAAATAGTGTGTAAATTATAGGTTATCTCTCAATTCTCAGCACAGTTGGTTGATGTTTAGTCAATTAATTGTTGCATGTCTTTTCTGTCATCTTTTATCTGGGTTTAATTTCTCCAAATAATAATATTTAAGTGCTTAAAAAGTATGCCACTACTCGGAATTACCTATGTATTCTAACATTTTCTTAAATACAATTAGTAGAATGCAGATAGAAAATGTCTATACTAATCTTTTTTAGTTAGACCACAAGTTCGAAATTACAAATACATTATAATATACTTACTTGGGTCGAGTCAGTTTTGTTTAGTTTTTAGTTTTCAGTATCTAAGACCGTTGGATACAGTTAACTTCTATTAGTTCTAGTCTGCTCAAGATTCTGTAAAGAAAATAATGCTCGTAGTAATATAATCTTGCAGAGACTGAAAATACTAGACGATGCTTGTGACAAAATTCGCGTGGATTTAGATTTTATCGCATGTGAAATTTTTGTTTTTCTGAGATAAAAATTAGCCTTTGTCCTTGCCCGGAATGCAAAAACTTTGGCTACTTATAGTAATATTAGTAATGATTATTTATATTAGCAGATCTCTCTGCGGTCGTGTAAGATTTTCCGTCCCATCGGGCTATGAGTGTAAAGGAACAGAGAGTGCACATGTGCACTATATTATCTACCACGCAGATGGCCAATCTCTATAGAGATTGCACGCCGTGGCCGAAATTCGGTCGGGAGGATATTACTATGGATTATAATATTATTCATTTATATTATAATCCATAATTTTTTTCGGTCCCAAATCCGGAAAATATATCTTTATATTAACATACCTACAAGGTATTATTTAACGTTTACTTGAGTTAACGCTAAATAATACCTTGAAGTAACGAAATAGGTACGTACGGAGATGTTAATGCATAACAGATGCAAGTGACGGCAATCACGTTGAAACTTGAAGCGTATCTGCTTAATGAAACCGTCTTCTAACAGCGTAGTTAAACTGACGTTGAATCCATTTTCTGCAATGTCTGTAACATACTATCACGTAAAGCAGTATTATTTTAATATTTTTAACGCTCTTTTTTGAGAATTATAATCCTTAGGGACGACAACGTAGGCACGTCATAAAAACGTCAATTGAAAATAATGTTGCTTTAGCCCACAGTACTAATGAGAACTTCAATGAAATTCACCAGTTGAATGTCTCCTGGTGAAGCGGTAGAAGCGGTGATAGCCTAGTGGTCTGGGAGTGAGGGTTTGATCCAAGCGGGCAAGCACGTATAACTTCACAATTATGTGCGTTTTAAGGAGCCCGCGACTTCGTATGCAAGCACCATCATCATCAAGCATCATCTAGTACTTAGTAAGCCTATTCGATCGCAGCCGGGGCGGGTCGACTAGTTTGAGATAAAAATTATCTTGTCATCGATCAATATTCTAAGTGGTCTACTCAATACGACTCCGCTTCGTCCCACTTCAGTGATAGGGTAGGGAAAATATTATTAGTAGGTAAGTACTAAAACAGGCCTATCATGTCAACTTGTAATCTTGTTATTAGCCGGCATCATTATGCTAAGCGGGTTCTGCGAATAAACATGATTATTCATTGTATAGCAGTTGATAAATCAATGCGGTCTATTTGTGGGCTTACTTGAATACACGCTCAGCAAATTACATAATAAGGCATAGTACTGACTTGCAGTACTCGAATGCAAATGGCTCGATTTGAACTGCGGTCTGCAGTAAAAAAAATTGTCGTTGTTTGAATAGGCTCGGTGAGAGTGCTGATTTTCTGGACGGTAAATACTCGTTCCTACAAATTTAATCTCAAGTCAGATTTTTGCGGGGTTACCGCACATTAACCCTATATACCCCATTTATTTATATATATATTCTTGCAAATTTCTAGAGGATACTTGAAGAAGAAAGACGAAAAAGCTCTCCTGACTCATTTATTAACATAAACAATAAAAATATTACAGCGAGAAAATAGAATCACTCAAGAACGATACGCAACGACGGGTGACAAGGTAGAGCGCCCCTGGCAGCTGCGCACGCATCCTTTTATAACCTCGTCTCTGGCACCATCGTTATTTTTCTTAATCGCAGGGAATGAATTCCATTCTTGAATTTCATTTCTTTATCCTGAAACAAATATCTTATGTTAGTTTGTATCTTCAACAATATATATATATATATATATATATATATGGAGCTGGGCCCGGCAGGGAGATAGATTGCGCGACGCGGCCACGTACACGTAAAATTTCCCGCCACGTGCCACGCCCTCATCTTAATGGGAGTAGATTTTTAGCCGTTCTTCTAGGTTAGGGACGAAAGCTCCACGACGTAACAATGCAATGGATTCCATAGAAAATGACAAAATTATCTACACGATAATATAGGCCACATGAAGGGTCAGCTAGTGTTGCGTCGCATATTATCAAATCGCATTGTCGCGTTTGTCATTCACGTAGGACAATGCCCTGATATTGATACTTATATTTGTCCATACTAATATTATAAATGCGAAAGTGTGCCTGTCTGTATGATACGCTTTAACGGCCCAGCTTTTCAAACGATTTTGATGAAAGGTACAGATGTTGGTTGGAGAGGTTGTATCACGGGGAAGGACATTAGGCGGTCATCGAATCAGACAGGGGATAGAATCTACACTATAATTTCGCTCGCAAATAAAAAACATGTGGTCGGTTGTGCTTTATCTGCCGCGTCTGAACTACCCCTAAAATTTCTTACACTTCTTTTATTGCATGGTTTCATGCTATGGAGTCGTGTGACAAATGTGATTGATTACCATAACAATAACGTGAAAAAAAAACAATTAATTATTTTCAAATTAACATAAAGTTAACACTAATTTTATAACGTTCATAAAAAATGTGCTGATTAAAATACTAAGGCACTAATTTATGGGTCAGCAAAGAGCAAGAATAAAAATGCAATAAATTAAAACACTACCAAAATACTATGATGGTGAGAGTTTACAAAGTATATAAACGAAATGAAAGGAATTTTCATCGTTTGGTGTAATTTTCCTAAGAGTTCCCACGAATAAAAAACCCCTAAATCAACGCTAACGAAGTCAGCCGGTATAATGTTTTATGTGAGGCAGTTATAATATAAATCAGGACGGACGTTAATATTTTAATCTCGAAGGTACGGTCGATGTCAAAAGTCCATACATAGCTTATATGCTAAAACTGTTCAATTCAATATCATTTTTTATTCAATAAAGGTATAATGTTGGTACACTTATTGACGTTAAAAATTACTTACATATAAAACATGATGGTGATAATCGGTTACGGTATTTTAAAGCTAAAGCTACGAGAGTTCCAAACGCGCCCTGGTCTGAGACGAGCCCACAACAAACTCAGCCGGGTTTTTTTATTATCACCATCTCACAAATCAACTTAACTAAGGAACTATCAGAGTCATAACTGTTTGCAAGCAATCCGAATCACTCATCCACACAAACATAATCTGTCCAAAATATTTACCTTAATTTAACAGCATTAGATTTAAACCATTAATATTCAATACTACTTAGATTAATGCCATAAATTGTCAACAATGTCAACCTACAAGATTGTTGAATAGAAGCAGGCGTTACTTTGCGGAAGTCCATGATAGTGAATGAACTACAAGTTTAATTCGCTATAGTAGTAGTAGTAGTAGTAGTCGCGTACGTTGAGAGTGATTTGGAGGATTTGTGTTGTGTGGTGTTGTGCCTGTGTGAATTGCTGGGTGGTGGGTGTCGCATGCTGCAGGTGAAAGACACGCACTGTACCACACAGATTTGTCTACTGTTGCGGATTATAGCAAATTAAACTTGTAGTTCATTCACAACCTACAAGATGAACATTATTTATCCAAGTTTGAGGGTAACTTTGTAACTAACAAGCCATTTTATTTGCTTATTTTAATGGACTTTAGACGTCGACCGTACGTAATATAATGTTTGACTGTCAGACGTCCAGTCAGTCACCCATCGTGGCCAAATGTTACTGATCTTTGAATCTACGCGGTAAAACTAAATACCTGGGTACAATTCTAAACATCGTGAGACAACTTGCATAAAACTCAATAAACTCAATTTATTTAATAACACGTTGGACATACAGGTGTCTCTTATGTTCTAAATAAATGTTAATAATGTTCATCAGCTATTAAGCGATGTTAGGTCAGCGGGTGGCCCGGTCCGGTCCGGGGCGTCGAAAACTCTTTTTTTTAGGGATCGGCTGAAAATCAGCGCGGTTACGATGTATCTACACCATAACAGCATCACGCTGAGTCGATGCCCTTTTTGGAATTATTTTGTCACAGTTTATAGTTCGAAGTTTTTTTTTCTTTACTACGAGTACTAGTAAGTTTGTCTATGTACCTTCACTGTGTATGGTAATTCCAAACAAAGATTTTATTTATTTATTTATTAATGTTACGTCATGTTTTGACTCTACCACCGGTTTCGGGAAGCAGTTCTGCTGAGAAGAGCAGGCAAGAAACTCAGCAGTTGCTCTTTTTAAGAAACAAGATATTAGAAAACGTACATGCATATTTTAAATACAGTAGTGTTAATTCTTTAAAACTATCCTGTGAGGCGCTGAACCCAAAGTCAATTGCTTCCATACAATTTTGTCATAAGAAATTCGTCAATAGTTTAATACACTTGACTCAACAAGTGTTATTTTACAGCTTTTTTAATTTGTGTAAGCGAATAACCACATGCCCTAGAGTTCCTCATAATGTTCTTTAAAAGAGTGTAAAGTATTTCAATCCGCGCTTGGCCAGCGCGGTGGACCAAACCCTACTTATTTCGATGAGAAACTCGTGCTCAGTAGTGAGCCGGATATGGGTTGAAATGAGGATTGTCCTACAACATTCCCTTTGTAGATAGTGTACAAAAATCTAGCAGAATATTATTTGTTGAATTCGGTATTTGCAGAACGCGTTCCTGGAAACTCCCGGCTCAGATATTTGTAAATCCTTACACGTGAAACTCTGTACTAGAAACAATGTTCATGTTGAAATATTGTCGTAGTTTAGAAATCATATCGTGGGACATCAAATGCAACTTTATGGAGATCGTCACAGTACAACACGCAAAACTTAATACAGTTAAGTTGCGCAAGAAGAGCCGCGCTACTGAGAGCTAAAGTTCGTATTCTGTGGCTATACTGTGAATATCTTCTTATCAACTACTAAGCAAACGAACATTAACAAGAATGTCTTACCTTTATATAGTGTTGGGAAAAATTAGCGAATATGGGAAGCATAAGCCAACTTATCACCACTGTTTATTTAACCAACTATCTATGTTTTTTTTGAACCACTACAAGTTAGGCCTTGACTGCAATCTCGCCGAATGGGCAGTGATATGCAAACTAGTAATTATTGCGATTACTTTAAATAAGCCTCAAACATTTTCAAATTGTGAAAACATGATAGCAGCAACATAGTACCACCCACAAAAACCCTTATAATGTTTTGTACAAATGTTTCCGAACTTTTTTACCGCAAATTTTTGGGAACAAGGCGATTGTGCGTCACCGCGAAACGGTTTTTTAACTGTATGGTCGCTAAACTGTGTCAGTACAACAACTATGATGCGAGCGTGAAATATTCAACTGAGCGTCTCTTAAATGACCGAGCGTTTTGTGAAAGCAACGTTTTGAATAAGAACTGCTTTGCCCGCTTTCAGCGCAAAAGAGAGGATTATAGAACGGGTCGCGACTGCCACTGGGATAAGCTGGGATGTTTTCAGACGGGTGAATTTATAAAATTAAAAAGTTTTATTATTTTGTTTGCTATCCAAGTCTCAAGAAGACATTTAATTTGTCTGTATTTTAATGTACCTACGTTGCAGCTGATACTTTCGTGTTGTTTTCCTTGAATATAACATTCAAGGAAAACAACAACTTGTTTATTTTATTTTCATTCGTTTGTTATAGTTAATAGTTTATGTACCACGTTAAAATAAACGATAATAATTATCTTAAGTTATTCATCGATTGATGCCATGTTTGAAATGTCCCGAGTTTTAATTAATAGGCATGATCTCATGCAAAGCTAAGCTGTGTTTTATAAAAGTCGCCATTACTTAACATTTTACTCTCTGTTGTAATTATGTTTGTATTACTATCGATCATAAGATTGTTTATAATTACTACGAGTGTTGAATCTTTGTCATTATAAAGTATGGGTTTTCTTCAGATTACTTAGCTTTAATCCAGTATGCTGCCCAGATTCTTTAAAACAATAGGGAAAATTTAGATTTTTTAACGAAGGCTACAACAACTCGTTTACACCCGATAGTGAGGATTTAGCCTCCGTAGTTTATTAAGGGCGTAATCACACTACTTAGGACAAAAAAAACGTTAGAGCTTAAAGTTTACTCGCGTATAACTTTTATATGGAGCTCTAGAAACCTGATTGGCACGACGAAACGTGTTTCACATGAGACGCGGACGTTTTGTGATTAGGTTTTGTCATGTCTTGTCACTTGTGTGTTTTCGTCCTAATTAATTTCACACAAAAGGTAATCATGCCTCTTTTGGAACAAGGGATATATTGTAAAGGCTCTTATCGTTTCGATTTCCATCTTCTTTCCCCTTCTACCCCCAGCTTGTCAATAGAAAACGACGAAATTGACTCATGGTACGTTAGTTACAGAGTGGTGCTGGAGGTGGCGGGTAACTCGGATGCAGTAATCCTCAGTGGCTTAGAAGCAGACACGCAGTATCAAGTGACCGTCGCCGCTTTGTGGGGTGGCCACAAGTATAGAAGCAGGCCTATAGTCTTCCGCACGCTGGGTAAGTGACATCAATACAAATTTTCTACTGTACTGAACAGTATGTAGCTAGATTAATTGGAAACTATAAATTCAAATGATTGAAAATTAGAACTCGATTTAGATTGAAAGATTAGAGAGGATTTCTTTGCAGAACTATAGGAAGGTACATATTCTTTATTGCTGACACGCGAGTTACGTAAGGCGGCAGCCAGAAGGATACAGAAGGAGACGACGATAAATTTACTACTAAATTTATTAATTAATTCTTACATTATGGCCTAACCTAATGCTACGTCGATTTTAGACGCAGCGGTTCACATTATGACTACTTAGGGCTAACCTAATCTACCCTAACTAGCATCCTGCGTCGATGTTAGACGACAGGATTAATGAACGATCTTCTCATTATTTCATTAGCTTTTATATCTTACATTATCGTACTAAAATCTGAGCGAATGCTCGATGTCACGTTTCTTCGGACGTGATGCTATTCCGCGGAATCCGCTGACTATGCACTGGTACCATCGCCGTTCGCTGGAGGTGCAAGGTTGAGATCTTGTAACGAAAGTATTTTTTACATGACTCTGTAGGTATACGTAACTCGCGTGACACGTTGTTTAATGTTTTCTTGGGATGGTAATAAAGTGTACTTTTGCGCATAATGAGTCGACTATTAGTAACTGATGTCAGTGATAATAACCGAGACCAATAGCTTTACGAGATCTCCAAGATACAGAAGAACGGTCAAAAGACTTCCCTGGTGCAATGTTTGGCACTGTGATTTTATAAGTGGCAGACATTGGATTCTATCCCCGACAGGGAATAACTTAGTAATTTACAACTTCTAGAGTGTCTTTGGTCTGGTCCGAAGCAAGGCCATAAGTGGCCGTGGTAAGTTACCACCGTACCGCCAAAGATATACGGTTAAGTGATTAAACTTTCTGGTATGACGCTGCGTAAAACCGAGTAGTGGTATAGGTTAAATATGGCTTCGATAACCCAACTATGTTGGGTTAGTAGTAGTAGTAGATTACCTAACTATTGTAGGGTACTACAATAGGTCAGGCAAGGGCTAAATTTTAGTGGAATAAAAACCAACTGCAAATCGGCCGGAGAACGGTTGGTAGTTTTCACACCATGGACAACTTACTGTCTTTTTGCGTAGATTTAAGGAATTTTCCCCAAATTTACACTAATTCCCTAATACCTACTTAATAATTAGTAGGCCCTAATTGTTGAAACATATTTAAATAGATTTAAAAGACACGTTCTGGCAATCGCATGTTCTGGTTAATATTTAATAGTCAGTGGCAAAGCGTGGGTATTTTTCCTGTAACTGTTCAAGGCTTGTCATTTTCACAGCTGTTTCTGCATACACCAACGTGCCGTATACTCGTGTATTCGTGTACTCCCTTTCGCTTTTGTTTCGCGTGTCGCACACAAAAGCCGTAGATAGTGGGCACATGCAACTAGAACATTACAGTACCATGTGGTCGGGAAAAGTTGAAGGTAAAATAAAGGGTAAAATTTTAATTTTATCGGAAATCCTTTATGTACCTATAAAACCTATAGCGCACCGAACTGCGCTCACTAGTGCAATAGGATAAATAACGTTCCCCTCCGACGCGACGTTTTCCTGTTCGGTACCTAATTTTGTTTTCGCTGAGGCATGCTATGAAATGTGGATCACTTTTTTGTCGATAATCTTGTGTAAAGCTTGGAATCAATATAATATAAATGCCATTTAATTAAAGGTAAGCTGAAGGAACCAAATATTTTACTTAATCTAGACAAGATCTGAAAACCACCCGTATAATTAAGCTGAAATAAATAGTACCTACATATGGGTTTCTCGTATTATCTTTTCAAGAGTTATATGAGTGCCAAACTGGATCATCGTATTACCTAGCTACCTGCTTTTTCATTAACCGCTTGAGTCGTCGAAAAGTTAATTTCTAGGCAGGATCCGTCTTTCATTAAAGATTCATAAGTATTTATATAGTATGGAGAATGGCGTGAAATGTGTACGTGAAAATCGATTGAATCTGTTTATAGAGTAGAGATTAATGTAAATAATATTTTGCATAGATATCTATTATGGAAATGGTATTGTAGGTAATAAGAGAAATTTTTTAACAGTCTATTCATTTACTATTTTTCATACTATTATTCAGTCTATTCATACTATTTTTCATTACTCTATCATATCTTATCTGACTAATCTTATCTTACTAATTTTATTAAAGCGAAAGTTTGGATGGATGTATGTATGGATGTGTGGATGTATGGATGTATGTTACTCAATCACGCCCCAACGACTGAACGGATCTGGCTGAAATTGGCACAGAGATAGATTATAGTCTGGAATAGCACATAGGCTTGCACTTTTTATCCCGGAAAATTAAAGAGTTCCTGCGGGAGCTAAAAAACCTCAAACCACGCAGACGAGGTCGCGGGCATTCGCTAGTTATCATATAATTATACGAAAGTATGCCTAAGAATTATTTATTGAAAAAATTAACAGAGTATTAAAAACAGGCGGGCTTAATACTGGCCCCTAAAAGAAAAATAACAGTAGGGAAAAGAACTATTTTTGTAAGACTTGCGTTAACACAAGTTTATGGAATGCTCTTAGAAAAAGCTTGTCTTGAGGGACGAGTGGCCTGGTTATGACGCATATCAGTCGGATATGATTGTAAAGCAACGTTGACTCAAGTCTGAAGTTTGGAGGTTCAAATTTGGCCTTTTCGTTTTCTCACGTTAAGCCGTCGGTCTCGGTTATTACCACTAACATCTAATAATAATCGTTGCAAAAGGAGTTAAAATACTCCTAAGTATGCGGAAGGACCTAGGAACCCACCGCATTATTATCCCAAGAAAACCCCTGCCATTGTGTGATAAATGGAATGGGGTCACGACTCTCAGAAATGAGGAACACGACGCAGAGAGAGAGAGAGAGACTAATACAATTTACTCCATAAAATAAATTTATGTCACGTTCTAAAACTAATTTAATTTAATTCGAACATTCTAAAACCAGTTTGAGTTGAATCCTAATTTTTGAACGCAGCCAGTGGTGCGGCTATCCCAATTTACATGCGAGTGATTCTAAAACAGTGAAATGAATAATAAAATATGGTAATCTTGGCGAGCGAAGAGGACGATTTTGAAGCAGGCCTAAGCCAAATCTATTTTCTTTGAAAATGATAATTTTAATAATTTCGTAATTAGCTACGTTTTTGGTAAGAACTCCTGAGGATTTTGTAACTTTACTCCATTTTAGGGTTTCACTTTATGGAATCAATGGGGGATAAAATTCAATCAAAGCAAAACCACCAGGATATTATATATTTTTCGTAGGTTTGAAAAATGTATGTAATGTAAATGCAATCTAAAGAACGTTTGATTTCATTATTTCATTGATTACTTAAGATACAATTCAATGAATTCTAACTCAACTTAACTTTACAAACAACTTAACGCGATTTATCTAGTAAATCTAATGAGAGTTCACACGGAATTTAAAAAAAAATTTAATCCACGCGGCCTAACTCACAGGTATTGACTATTTAACGGACAAAAGTTTCACCAGAAAACGACGACAGTTTGCGACATATTTAGAATTCGTCGTCTCACACAATTTTATTATTATGAGTAAAGTATAAGTGATTAAATAAAACTACCCGTGTTGTAGCGACTCTAACTTGCTCATTCGTCAACATTAGTTTGCATGCAAAAATTTATGGTTGGAGAATTTTACCGTGGAATGTACACAATAATAGGAATGTAAACCGAAAAAATATAAAGCTAAACTCGAGGTACAGAAATCATACTATTCATACTAATATTATAAATGCGAAAGTATTTGTTTGTTTGTCCTTCAATCACGCCACAACAGAGCAACGGATCGACGCGATGTTTTGTATGGGTCTGGGACTTTGCTTGTTTTTGGCAGGCAAGTTGAAGGTAAATAAAGAATAATATAAAAGCTTAATTCAGCTTGAAAATTAATGAACCGAAGGCCAGGAATAAATGTAGCGGAATTTCTGTGTTGAGTTATTACCTAGTAGCTACGCTAAAATGTCGCTGTCCTAAAACCTAACATAATAGGCACCTATTCATAACATACCTGCTCTTTCGTATAATCGTGCTTATCCCGTTTAAAAAGGGAATGAAAAACCTATCCATAATATAAATAAAGAAGAAGCAATAATAATGTGTTTTTATACTTCAACAACTTCCTTCCCCAGGAGACATCTTAACTCTGTACCAAGTTTCGTCAAAATCGGAAATTCAAAGAGGACCCGTGAAATCGTAGCGTGCAGAGAGACAGGCAGACGCACTTTCGAATTCAAAATTTTAGTGCGTATTATTCATGACTTTTTTAAACTAGTGAGAAGACTCAAAAGGACACCTTTTGAGTTAGTGCATAGTCATATGTGACATTGTGGTGTACATAAGTGCTAAAAGAATACGTGAACAAAAGTGTCTATATTTGTCAAGAAAGTAAACATCAATGGACAATTTCTTAGTAGGACATAAGATAACTTAAAAGTTTAGGTTAACACTAATAAAACAACTCATTAGTCAATTAGTTAGGCTAGATCGTAGTTACACGAGTACCTACCTGGCTGGTACTCAATAATAGGAAAAAAATATTTTTTTTAAATAGTAAGCCTTTGAGTTTCTTGCTGGTACTTCTCGGTAGGAATGTCATTCGGAAGCGGCAGTAGTCTTTAGTAGATTCAGTTGACGATTCAAAGTTTATTTGAATTAAATCGTCGAATTATTCACTCTTCGGGTGAAGTCACGGGTATCAAATAGTGAACATAATAAGAAATTCAAATTTTGCAGAGACGTGTTAAAACAGCCGAGACGCGGCGAGGAAGCGAGTTCCTCTCAAAGCCTGGCAGCTCGTTAATGTCGAGGCCAATTTTAGATGTCGGTCATAGCACTCCAATCGCGCTCCAGAGACACTTGCTGTACCTACACATCTCTAATATTTTATTTTAATATTGTCCTCCCGTCAGAATTTAGGCCACGGCCTATCCCCAGAGATAGTGCACAAGTATGTGCGCATACACAGGCGCACACTCTGTTCCTTTACTAACATAGCCTGTTTGGTCGGAAAATCCGACACGACCGGAGAAAGATCAGGCGCAAGACCGACGCGAGGGTGAAACACCGCCAACTTTCTAACTCTGAGCTATTACACAGAATTTCTCGTCAGAAAAACCCATTACTTGATAAGCGACCCGCAACTCGAAGCTGCGGCCTCATCGGCCGCAGTCAAACATGCTAACCACGGGACTAACGAGGCTGTTAATAACATTTCATATAAATATAATATGATTCATTGTGGGTATAGATTGTGGTTTATTAGATTAGACGTCGGCCTCGTTTTCGGGTTGTCGAAGGTTTGATCCAGGCACGCACTTCTTCTTACAGCTATGGATGGATGGAAAATCACTTGCTAGAATGGTGAAGGAAAACATTGTAAGAAAAACTGCGTGCATGAGTTATTTCAAGCTTTGTCACAGGTCCGCACTTGACCAGCGTGGTAAACTATGGCCATGTACTTCTCATTCTGAGAGACTAGGGCTCAATAATGGTCCGGTGATTGGTTGCAATTACCTAATATGTCTGTCAGGGTCTGGAATATCTCAGAACGTCAAATTAGAAATTATTTAAAACTATTTATGATATGATTGAGTTAAAACAGTTGTTGTACGCACATGTTTAAAGATTTCTGAGATTGTGCTATCAATAATATATATACTAACTAGCGGATGCTCGCAACTTCGTTCGCGTGGCATAAGTTTTTTTGATTCCCACAGGCAGTGGTAATCAAAAAAAACCTTAATCACTCTCCAGGTTATCAACTATACCCATGCAAAAAATCACGGCGTGATTGAAGGACAAACTTTCTATTTAACGACCCTGGGGATGAAATTTGCAAAAACTGTGAAACACGTATTATATACGTTACGTTCTATATTTTAAACCAGAAGCCCAAATCGTACAATTGCTCATACAGGTTATTATTATTTAAATCGAATAACCTAAATCCCGATTTTCAAGTCTCTAACTTCAACTTTCATACAAAGTTACAACCCCCAATTCACCCTCTGTGGGGTAGATTTTCCTACAATTGTTTATACAGTTTATTTTAACTTAAAACTAATAACCTAAATCCCGATTTACAAGTCTCTAACTTCAAAAACTTGGGAGCCCTTATGTAAGCTTCCAACTCCCATACCCCATTGGGGTAGATTTTCGTAAAATTGCTTATACAGGTTTTTATTATTTATTACTAATAACTTAACTGCCAATTTTCATGTATCTAACTTCAAAAACAAAGGACTTTCATATAGACTTCCAACCACCATTTCAACCCCTTAAGGTGCCAGCGGAGGGTGAATTGCCCATACAAACGTAATACCAAAATGATTCGTAATTATATATTATATTCCCACCTTATATTATATATAATATTTCCACCAGATTATGCGATTATTAAGATTGAACTTGTATTTATGTAGGCCCCTGGATAATTATGTTTTCAAAATATTTTCCCAAAATTAAATGTAAGCGCATAGCGTTTTGCTTGTTTTTACGACATGAATGACATGTTTTCTCCTTATTTGTATTATATTAAAACCGAAGATATGTTACGTACTAATTGACCAGGAACATAGCCTATATTGTCAAGTTCCCGAATAAAAACACGAAGTGAAAAACACAACAAGTTATCATTCATCATTTTTGGTATTTACGGAACAAGACTAAACTTTGTGAAAAAAATTCTGTACGCTCATATTGCTATCGCGTTTGCACGCGATCATGTGTCATCAGCCAAATAGAGATAGCAATATACCGGCAAATTTATATTTGCGGATTGAATAGAAATTGCGAGCGGCGATCACCGGCCTCTTAAGGGTGAATTTTCTCAAAACCGTTTCTTAGCGAATTTTAAGTTTGTATGCTTTATAGGTCCTGAGATATCGTGATGAATCAGTGACCTTTCGTTTTTATTTAAATAGATTAGATTAGATTAGATAGATAGATTAGATTGGATTAGATTAGATTATATATATTATACTAATATTTGGAATGCGAAAGTTTAGATGGATGGATGGATGTATGTTTGTTACTCAATGTCGCCACAACGGCTGAACGGATCTTGTTGAAAATTGGCACAGAGATATAAAAAAAATAGGCTACTTTTTATCCCGGAATATATTAAAGAGTTTCCGCGGGAACCAAAAAACCTCAATCCACGCGGATATAGTAGCGTGCATCAGCTAGTGGGCGATAAATAGTAGTACGCGCTCGATTTTAATGCAGAGCTAATGTAAATTATGTCACCATACATTAGCTCTGCATTCAACTCGGTTGCGAACTATACATAATCAATAGCAGACTTTATGTAGGTAGCCTATAGGAGTAAGATAGAGTGACCAAAATATTATAACTCCCAATTATATGATGACACGTTTATATGGCTCCTATCTTATGTCAAAGCTGCGTTATTTTTAGGCATTGTTCGCGAACACAAAGCAGCCATTAGTAAAATAAAAGATGGGAACATGAGAGTTAAGGCGACTCTTGGTTTACATCACGGGTGCATCCGGAAGATTATACGCAGTGGATGAACTGTCTGGAACTATGCCAAAATGGAAATTTAGCGTTGCATCGCGAACATTTCTGTACAGGCATACATTTTTAATTGACGCGGGCGGTCTGTAATGCCGGTCAAATGCATCGTTCAGTAATGTGTATGGGAAGTGTAAACGAGGTGTTTAACCGTTTATTAGAAGGTGATTTTGTGGGCTTTTCATCATGACGTTCACTTTGTTTGAAAGCTATAAATTATTATGAGAGAACTAGAAGTTTAATTCGCTATAATCCGCCACAGTAGGTAAATGTATGTGGTACAGTGTATATCTTGCACTTGTGGCTTGCGATATTCACCACACCGCACAAATCTTCCAAATTATTCTCAATGTACCTTTCACTCCGACACAGGAGCATCTTCAGGAGATGTTGACTCGACTGCATGATTATAAAGTTCACAATCGTGTATTATCGAGTCAACATCTGCTTTAATATTATAATGAACTTCCACAAAGTAACGACTGCTTCTATAAAATATTATAAATAAATTATCGCTTACTTTATTGTTTGATCTCTTCATGTCTTGCTATGGTCTTGCTAAAGTCGAGATATAAGGGCTGGATTACACTTTGTTATGTTAACAGTGCGGGTAAAAAGTGCAGGTGTTAAGTGATTAGTAAAATCAATGTGTCACGCTGTTAAGTGTGAAGTGCCAGTAAAGTTATTAGAGTAGAGCATTTTGAGCTAAACATTTACTTTAAACTTAACACTTTTTTGAAGTTTTCAAAACTATTTAATGTACAAAAATCGTCCAGTTCCAGTTTTATAGTTAAAGATTTATTGTAGGAAAGAGGTGACTAATCTAATTCAATTGTTATAATATTAATTTAACCAGGCCTCCAGCCACTAGAGTATCATAGCGAATCGTACTTAGAGATTTTATCAAGTAGACGTTAAGACCTAAGTAATCAGATAATGTTCTTTACTTCGAATCAAACGAAATAATCTCTTATCCCTATATTCAGTTCCCTTTATAAAGGAAGAAGACAATAAGACAACTAAATCTTTTGTGACTCGTACAAATGAACGTAGGTATGTATTCCAATCAGAACAAGTGAATCTCTTTGAGATTGGATTAGAACCCTTGTAAGTTGCATAATAAGTATTGCCTAATACAATTACAATATGCTGGATTCAATTTCATTGTTGCGTGTCCTATAATAGACCCGGCTCACTTGGTCACGAGAAATACATTTTATTCTCTACCTACGAGAAATTTCCGTTCGATCTCATGTGGATGTGTGCCAGCTTAATTACACTTTCGCCAATTAAGTCCCTATTTATTGAAGTGAAAACTTCTTTAGACGCGTTGAGCACTTTTTGTTAGGGGGTAAAAATGTTGAACACGCGAGACCGACCGCGAGACCGACACCGTTCTTCTTAAGATACAAGGTCCTAACTATAAATAGTTCATTCGTAATAAAACTTTAATGCATTCGTTTTAAGGTTTATATTTATAGATAAGTGCTGTGGAACTGAGACCGACACCTTGCGTTGTTACGAAGGCAAAATATCTTAAATAAAAATATAGTACATTCGTAATTAAGCTTTAATGGCCTAGTTTTAAGGTTTATATTTGAAATATTTTTATTATTAGGCATTACTTTTTTTTTTTATAATTGCATCTATTGCAAAAATGCAAAAGTACTACGTGCATCTTGATCTACTCTTCTTTAATTAATATCAAATTTAATTTGCTCTTAATTAAAGAAGCAAGATGTACGTAGTGATTTGTTTTTATAAGTTAGACGGACCAGTCACCATAACATTACAATGATACAACACGGGCAGTAACTAACGACCATACACTTTAAAAAATTTGTTTTTCTATGCTACAAACATTACTGTTCAAAACTCTTCCATAATCGGATAATGAGGTCGTAGTATCACGAGTCCACTCAGCACTATTTAATGTATTGCACCTGTTGCGTGCCACGGCATGCGTGTACATCAAGTGTCCCAAAGGGGACCACTCATGAAAATAGACTTACCTCGTGTGTATAATGCCCTACTTAGGATGTAGGCCAAAGCAGATTTGATTTAGTACCCGCGCAAACTTAATGTATTTGGGCCCTGAGTTAAAACGCGAAAGCAACTCGATGCAAAGTGATGTCAACGAAGTTTTGCACGCTTTTCAATATATAGTACCAGCACAAATATTAAATAAACATTATTTGAGTTTGAGTTTGAATACTATAAGGTTGAGGTATAATTGGTCGCAATGATTGCAGTAGTAGTGGATTCTTCAGAGCTGCATTATTGTTTCGCGCACTAACGATACTTCTAACGTTGGAAATTTGTATTTGGTCGCCTTTTGGATGCTTTGTTGATAATCCCTAAAACGCTAAAATTGGGTTACATAGATAATTTAGATCTAGTCTCATAACTTTAAAAAGCTAGAAGCTCGAACTTTTAAGTATTTGATCGTTAGTATCGGAAGCTTAAATGCGATGACTACATGTTATAACCGAATCCATGCGAATATCATTCGCAGCTCTGTCATCGGTTATTTGATACTATGAGTAAATTATGGTAAATATTTATTTGGTAAAATATGGTACAGACAAGATGTTATTAGGTTAATTAGTACAAGCATATTTTATCGTTACCGACGTCCATATATTAAATAAATATAATATTCTTATCAAAGAATTGAATAATTCTTGTACCGAATAAAAACAATGATTTAGAAGATATTCTAAAGAAGAAGATAGACCATTTTTTAAATAATGGTAGATTTATTTCTTTTAGTTTATTGGGTTGGAAGATATAATAAATAAATAAATAAAAATCTAGCCTAAAAGGTCGATAAAATGTGCAATTTAGATTAAATAAATAAATGAGATCTAGGTTGATGTTTATATCTTAGCCTCCTTCAAGGTTAGGTTTTTAGGTTATAGGTTTGTATATAGTCATCAGAACGCGACGCACTAGCATAGTCGCAGATCGGCGATACAAATGTATTGCGTGTGCTTTGAGCCTTAGGCACACGGAATTAGTCACTTTGATGTCTTGTTTTGTTTCAACATGTCGCCAAGTAGGTGGAGTTTAAATTAGCTTATTGCTTGGTGTTAGGATTATTTGGAGCGTATGCTTACTGTAATAAAAGCAATCTGTTTACTTATGCGTAGACACAGCTATTTATATTATACTTCATAAATATACTCTTATGTAAATCGTTTGAAATCGTCTTGTTTTATCCCTAGAGATATAATACTATTTCAAGATTTTTTCTAAGCTTCCGTGGCAAATTTAACATACTTACCCATAACAACGACCTCCGTGGCGCAGTGTATAGCTCTGTTGTCTTAACGTGCGGAGGTCCCGGGTTCGATCCCCGGCAGGGTCAATTTGGGAATTTATAATTTCTGAATTTTCTCTGGTTTGGCCTGGTGGGAGGCTTCGGCCGTGGCTAGTTACCACCCTACCGGCAAAGACGTGCCGCCAAGCGATTACGCGTTCCGCTACGATGCCGTGTAGAAACCAAATAGGGTATGGGTTTAATATAACTGCCCTGCCCCTAACAGGTTAGCCCGCTACCATCTTAGACTGCATCATCACTTACCATCAGGTGAGATCGCAGTCAAGGGCTAACTTGTAGTGGATAAAATAATAAATAAAATAATAAATAATAAACAGCTCGGGCAAATTTAAAAAATGTAAGAAATACCTGTTTTGACCGTTATCTTAGTCATTATCTAATACCTATTAAACGAGCAATTCCTATTTTATATATATTTTATATAGATTGTAATCTAACGGTTTTTAAAATCTTACGGTGACATATATAATCTGAATCTCGGAAACGGCTCAAACGATTTTCATGAACTTTAGTATACAGTACAATTTCGGGGGCAATAAATCGATCTAGCTAAGATTCATTTTTAGAAAATGTCGTTTATATCCGTGTTTTCAGGCAATGAAAAACTGCTGCAATATCATTAGAAGGTAAATTTCGCCACCATCTACAAGGTTATAATAGCTCAGGTGTGAAAACGGGGGGTCTCATAACCCCAGTTCGAGACGAGACTCTCCAAACCGATTAAATTTTCCCTTTTTTAAAAAATAATGTAATATTTTATTTAAAAAAAATAAAATATAATTTATTATTTAAATATAAATTCCAAAAAACACGATTTACCAAAACAAAAATACCAAGCAAAGCTCGGTCATCCAGATATTTTAGCATTAATCAAACAAAAGGTAACAATTTTGGAAGGAGTCTTTTAATGCTTCTAGACAACTCCTACTGTTTCTACGCGGCATTTAATAAGGTTACCATAGAAAAAATTATAAAATAAACACAATTTATTTGAATAAGTAATTCTTATTTCATCCGTAAAATCAAACAAACAAAGCTCCTGATTGCTTTTGGAATTCGTAAAACGGCGTACTTTCGTACTACGTTGGTACAAAAGATTTGCATATTTTAATTATTACGACGAACACCCTTTTATCCCAGCCAGCTAATTTGCTTGTCGGATCTTATGAAATCGAAAGCAGAAGTTTAGGTATAGTCTACTGTAATTAAGTAGTTTTACAAGCTTTTATACATTTATGATCTATCTAGACGTTAGAACCTATTGCGTGTTCTGCACGCGTGTGACAATTTTTTTTAAAATCGTATTTCAAACTACTCGTATACTTATATGATAGATGATAATTTTGCATCATTCTCAAAGTCATCCGTGGACTCTTCAGCTGGTATATTACGTGGTCGCCCCTACGGAGGTCTAACTATCATGTGGCGCAAGTCTTTATTTAATAACGTAACCGTGGTCGATTGTGAGAGTGATAGGTTGGCGGCTATTAAAATTAGTACTGTAGATCGCCATTTATTACTCTTCAACGTTTATATGCCTATCGATATTGAAGATAATCTGACAGAGTTCACGGATGTTCTTAGTACAATGAGTGCTGTGATTGAAGAATGCGAGATTGAGACCGTATTTATGCTTGGTGACTACAATGCGCACCCCTCAGCTAGATTCGGCAGAGAAATGTTGTCATTCTGTGAGGAGCAGACGTGGGTCTGTACTGATATAGATATATTAGGATCTGACTCGGGAACATTTTCATTCCTCAGTGAGGCACATGGAACGACCAAGTGGCTGGATCATTGCCTGACGACTATTGCTGCACAAAATACTGTCCTTAGTGTATATGTAGATAACAATGTTAGTTGGTCTGATCATTTCCTACTGTTCGTGAACTGTGATATTAGGTTAATGACCATAAAAGTAGATAATGAGGTGTGCAATTATGATAAATTAGATAATGACATAAAATGGGGACTGAGAAATTTTGACGAAATTAATATGTATACAACCTTGTGTGCCGAAAATCTTAGTAAATTACTCGATTCTAGTCAGTATAATTATGCAAACTGTGATAATAATTTAGAATCTAAGGAAGTTTTATATTTTATCAATAATTTTTATATTGACATTATTAGTATTTTACAAAGTGCATCTATTAATAGTAAGTGTACAGGGTCTGGTGTACACAAATCCCGCAATAAGAGACAAGTTATCGGTTGGAATTACCACCTAAAAAGTATCTATCAAAACGCAAAACTGTGCTTTAAGTTCTGGATAGATTGTGGTAGGCCTAATAGTGGAGTAATCTATAATGATATGTCGAAAACTCGTGCCATTTTCAAAAAGAAATTAAAATGGTGTCAGAACCACGAGGATGCTATAAATATGGATATTTTAGCAACACATAGAGCTGATAAAAATTTCACACAGTTTTGGAAATCTACTAAATTATTAAATAAAAAAGAAAGTAGGTCAGTTAGCGTCAATGGCGTACAGGACAGCATGGAGATAGCTAATATGTTTGCGGAACATTTTTCAGTAAAGCCATTACACGTGGAGCATGTGGTTGACTCTCAGACATTGTCACCACCCCGTGTAACATTGCAGTTTAGCCCAACAAGCATATTTCGAATCATTAAAGATATGAAGCGTGGTAAATCGCCGGGTCATGACGGTCTGAGTGTTGAGCATATGCTCTACGCCGGAAACAAGTTGCATGAAGACTTCTCAGTGCTGTTTAATTTATGCATTAAACATGGCTATCTTCCTGTGGATATGTTAAAAACTATAGTGGTTCCTGTGCCAAAGAATAAGACGGGCGATATGTCTAGTATCGCAAATTATAGGTCAATATCGTTGGGAGCTATTGCGGGAAAGGTGCTTGAGCGGTTGCTGCACCCTGAACTGATGAAGGCTGTACAGATTAGGGATGCTCAGTTTGGTTTTCGTCCTTGCGCTTGAGAGACCTCTCAACAGACTCGGCAATTCTATATCTGAAACACGCCGTAAATTATTACAAAAGTCGTGAAACATCCGTGTACGCCTGTTTTCTGGATCTGAGTCGCGTATTTGATCTTGTTAATTATAATATATTATGGAGAAAAATGCGCGACTCTAACATCCACAGCGGTATTGTTGAGCTGATGAGATACTGGTACGAAAACCAAACGAACACTGTGCGTTGGGGCGACACAGCGTCTAGTGTTTTTAGACTAGAGTGCGGTGTACGTCAAGGGGGGCTAACCTCTCCGGACCTGTTTAATCTTTATATAAATGATCTCATTGGGGAGCTAAGTGGCACTGGCATCGGTTGCCACATAGACGGAGATTTGTTTTAATAACTTAAGCTAAGCCGATGATATGGTGCTACTTAGCCCCTCAATAAACGGTCTCCGTAGATTAATAGCGATTTGCGAAAATTATGCATTGAGACATGGGTTACAATACAATGTGCGAAAACTTTTACTTTTACTGTAAACGTGTTTTTATATGGGTCCCCGACCTGCAATAAAATGATTTATTATTTATTATTATTTATTATTATTATTATATACGTACCCGTAATTATTGCAATATAAACCTCGTTTAGACGTTTCATAGTCTTGGCAATAAAGTTAGTCGACCCCAACAACAATACCTCAGGTGACGAAACTTTACAGTATGATAAATATCCAATAAAAAATCAGACAGAAAGTAAGGGTTTTTATGCTATACCTAATAAAATCGGTTTAAATATCGATGTTCTCTGCATGATAATTTGTTTATAATTTTCAGTTTTGAGTGTAAATATACTACCTACTATTATTTTTAAAAGAAATCGACAGAATATACAGTCATAAATATTAAGTTTTACGTATAAATACCCAACTTCCGCATGTTTTTTTTTTAATATTTTTATATAAGTTTTGGTTCATACCAATACTACAACCCTGCCAAGTTACAACGACTGAGGATTTAATGCGGGGGTCTTCATACAACAAACCGCCCTAGACTATCAGTCAAATTTAGAGGTATCATCTACATTGCTATGATGATTCGAATAATGATCAGTTAAATAAAGCTTATCGTTTAACATGCAATAGCTTACAATAAATCATTGTTCTGACTAAACTAAACTAAATCGGGGGCATCAACTACATAGCTAATTAGCATTTGAATCGTGATTCCTCTAAGTAAAGTATATTTTTTTGTGTTTTAAACTTTGCATTAAATAAAGTTCGATTTATTTAAAACTCAGGGCAAATACTAACTTTATAGCAATTTTATTATTAAAACGTTAATAATCTAAAAATAAACAATTTCTACTTAGACAGATATTAGACAGATAGATAGAGAAGTATGGATCTCTAGAAAAGTGTAAACTACTTCACGCGGTTAATTCATAAAGACCGTCTCACTCAAAAATGTTTGCATCTAACCTCCATCTAACAACGCCTAAACGCCTTTGGCTTGCGGTGCTAAATTTACTGTTTGGCACAGTTCCAGTCGGTTCATCTACCGCGTATGATCTTCCGGATGCATACTTGACGTAACAAAATCGGTGTTATAATGGGCGGCTATTTTAGTCTTCAAGCTATAAAATAATCTGACTGTACAATGTATGATGAGATGACCTATGATCATAGGTCATCTCGTTAACATGGGACAGAGATCCCGGAAAATGTAAGATTTCCTAGGTAATAGACAAGAGTGCTGTTTTTACTTATAATTTGTCTTCGACCTCTTTATCGCTTGCACGACGTGCTTGCCTACAGTTGGGTTAAAGCGCCCATTAAGTGGAAAAAATAACTAAAGAAATTGCAAACAAAGTACAAAGCGGGCGTCCGCGCCCGTTTAAATATTCAAGTTAATGCATTAAGCTTGGTTAGTGTCTGAACTCTGAAGCTGCTCATAAGTCAGATTTGGAAGAAGCTTATAACATAATTATAAAGAACAAAGCGTACAGAAGTAGCTTATAAATAAAAATATATGTGAGATTTCATATCTTTGGATAATGTTTACTACTTATTAGGTTTTTTTAAATTCTCATTATATTAACATTCGTTAATATTCCGGGAAACATTGATTTTCCAGGATTAAAATTCTCCTGTCTATCTCCACGATATAAATCATCACCGTACAAAACTTGTACATTTTGAAACAATATGAAAATTGCTAAGGCTAAGGTTTTGTTGATCCACTACAAATTATCTGTTGACTGCAATCTCACTTGAAGGTAAGCGATGGTGCAGCCTAAGATGGTAGCGGGCTAACCTGTTTGGGGCATTATATTAAACCAATACTCCTAATCGGTATTTACACGGCATCGAACTCTTGGCGTAACTAGCCACGGCCGAAGCCTCCCACCAGGCGAACCTGCCGATATTACCTATATTAAAGAAATTATAATACACGTCTAGTCCCACGGCCTTGTGATGAATTGTTTTATTGTGTTCCGTTTTAAAACTAGTACGTAAAGGGTGAATCGGTGAGTCAGGTATCCAGTAAGTATAATTACAGAAACGTGAGTCGTAATTTTAATGTCATTATAACAATGACAGTGCATTACAACCATAAAAAGTAGGTGAAAATATAAATGTAGGTCAAAATGTGATACTTGACCGCGACTTCGTTTGGGTTTTTTTTAATTTAAGGGAGAACGCTGATTTTCTAATCTAGATTGAAAACTCTGATTAAAATTAGTTAGAAATTAAATAGAAGTTAAATTGGAACATTTCAGTTACATAAAAAATTATTTTGTTTTTAAAGAGAAAGAGAAAGACTCCCTTCCTTCCGGACCTCCGTGCTATTCAGTCGTCTCCACGTATTTTCAAATTATTTTCAAATTGATTAAATTAATAAACAGTTCTTTGGCAAATTTAGTTCGTTATAAATATTAGGACAGCAGAAATTTAAAGAGATCAAATAGCAGTGGCACTACGGAATACGCACACGCACGCACATCACATTGCAAATCGCCTACATAGCAGCAATTTCTGGAGCTCCGTAACTATAAACCGTATGTAGGTACTACCACAATAACTTTGCCCAAATGCAATCCTAAAGGAGAGATACGAAAATTCTTTTGAGAGAAAGAGACGTCAACATAAACGAACATTCGTTTTAATTGGGTCCAACTTAAACTGGACGGAACGCTGTATACAATACAAACGACCACTCTGAATTACCTCTCCGTGCAGCCGATACGCGAATTGTTCCGGCTAATATCTACAGCTAATTTCTGGGTGCCTGGTACTTTTAAACTGAGCGTGCGCATACCCTTTACATACCTTTAAACATGCCGCTCAAACGCACACCACCTCAAGCGTCTACATCGGAACAAAATCTCACCACTGGCAGTGGACTCGACCCGACCGGTTATGAAACAATCTGTAGCACCCCAAAGTTTTCTGTTAGGAACCCGAAAAGGAGGCGTCCGGGTTCCAATAGTGGTGTAAAACACTTCATGTCTAAGATGAGACAGATGTTTCAGGACCTAAAAGACAAACAGTCTGAATCAATCGAGAAACTATGTTCTGTGGTGGAAGACCTTCGCACCTCAGTTAAATTTTTGTCGGAAAAATATGACTCCCTTTTGGTACAGCAAGAAAAGCTCGTGTCAGACCGTAACAATGACCTTAAGTACATTAAGGCATTAGAGGTCTCACTTGAGAAGGCAGAGCAGTCTTCAAGGGCAACTTGCCTAGAAATTAGAAATATACCGGTTCAAAGTCGTGAAACCAAAACTAGCCTAATAAATACAGTTATCAACACTGGCAGGGCCCTTGAAATGGAAATTCAGCCACATGATATTAAGGACGTATTTCGAACAAAAACCCAGTCCCCAGAAAATAAAACTATAATTGTCGACCTAACGAGCGTTATCATGAAAGAAAAGATAATAAGTGCCGTACGAAATTTAAATAAAGGACACAATAAATTATCAACCGAACATCTAAAAATCACGGGGCCCGTAAAACCGGTTTTCATTTCAGAAAACCTGACGTCGAGAATGAAAAGAGTTTTCTTTTTAACCAGGGATTTTGCTAAGTCAAATGACTTCAGGTTTTGTTGGGTGTCGCACGGCAAGATCTATTTGCGCAAAAGGGAGGGTGGTCCTCCGATTCGAATCTCAAGTGAATATGACTTAGCTGACCTTCAAAATAAAAAATGACTATGCCTGCAACCACCATCATTAAATAAATTCGAGATCGCGAGGTTTGTTTTCGCATTCTCACCTCGGGAAGTACTGTAAGGAACTGATTTGTGTTTTTATATTGTTTCCGTTGGTTTTAGCATACTCGTTTTCTCTCACACTTTTTACACACACACACCATTACACATACATAACATCTAAAAAATATTATACCTATAAAAAGTTTTTCACCTCTAAAACTCTCACTGAAACCGTATATTTAATATTTTCAACGTTTGCAACAAGTACAAATTCTCATGTAATTGTTCCACGGCTAAGCTTTTACTCGTTCAATGGATGACATTAACACTATTGCGAATGAAATAGAACATATATTTAAGTCGAAATCCTTAATTTGCTCCCCCGAAAACACTTTATTTTATTATTATTATTATTATTAAAGCCTACCTCTAAAGCTACATATATATTTCTGTAAACTCTAAAGCTATATTATATTTATATTTTATATATATTCTTGCAAATTTCTAGAGGATACTTGAAGAAGAAAGACGTAAAAGCTCTCTTGACTCATTTATTAACATGAACAATAAAAATATTACAGCGAGAAAATAAAATCACACAACAACGATACGCAACGACGGGTGACAATGTAGTTCGCAGCAGATGCGCACGCATCCTTTTATAACCTCGTCTCTGACACCATCGTTACTTTTCTTAATCGCAGGGAATGTATTCCATACTTGAATTTCATTTCTTTATCCTGAAACAAGTATCTTATGTTAGTAAATATCTTCAATACGGCCAGACTGACCCGAGACCGTCCCCGGGCTCCTTCATTTCAGCTTCTCTAGTCCAGCAGTGGCATTGCTTAGACTACGTTGGACACAGACCAGGATCTCGAAGCTCTTAAATGGCAGGCGCAACAGAAGCACCTGCAAGCCTCGGCACCACAGAACGTTGTTGGTTGCTGGCAACCCGGAAGATCATCTCATGTCCTTGTCTGCACCTGCGACATAAAACAACAAACTTAACATATCTTTTTACGGCCATTACCGAATGCAACGCTTCAAATTTCAGAAGACACGTTAGACGTATAAATAAAATTCGAAACGTTACGGCCACTGGTTAAGTCATTAAGCGCGACGTTAGCATGACCTACCACGACAAGACAGTGGCACAACGTTTTACCCTAACTGGTAAGCAGTGTTAGAACAACTTGGGCCTAAGTCATTAAGCACGACGTTAGCATGACTTAGCCCGGCAAGACAGTCGCACGACGTTAGCTTGTCTGCCCGATACGATGAAGAGTACACATCTAAGTCATAGGCACGACGTTCGCATTAACTTAGTACGGCAAGATAGAGGCCCGACGTTAGCTTTTCTGCCCAGAGTGTACAGACAGCACAGGCCTAAGTCATTAAGCCCGACGTTAGCATGACTTAGCCTGGTTAGACAGAGGCGCGACGTTAGCTTGTCTCGTTGCGGCATCGTTGAGAAAAGTATAAAGAGCAACTTCATGGCATAAGACATAGGCGCGACGTTAGCATAACTTAGCCCAAAAAAATAGTGCGCTCGGCCAAACCTGAAACCACATCAGTCACCGCATCCCTGCACGCAGTTAGTCGCGTAGCGTCACACCTCCCAGTGTGACTAGCGAACACGCAGTGTCACGCCTCGCAGCGCGGCAGGCGAGCGTGAAGTGTCGCGCACTAGGCAAGCGCGCAGCCCTGCGCGACCAGCAGACGCGCAGCAGCAGGCAAGCGCGCAGCCCTGCGCGACCAGCAGACGCGCAGCAGCAGGCAAGCGCGCAGCCCTGCGCGACCAGCAGACGCGCAGCAGCAGGCAAGCGCGCAGCCCTGCGCGACCAGCAGACGCGCAGCAGCAGGCAAGCGCGCAGCCCTGCGCGACCAGCAGACGCGCAGCAGCAGGCAAGCGCGCAGCCCTGCGCGACCAGCAGACGCGCAGCAGCAGGCAAGCGCGCAGCCCTGCGCGACCAGAAGACGCGCAGCAGCAGGCAAGCGCGCAGCCCTGCGCGACCAGCAGACGCGCAGCAGCAGGCAAGCGCGCAGCCCTGCGCGACCAGCAGACGCGCAGCAGCAGGCAAGCGCGCAGCCCTGCGCGACCAGCAGACGCGCAGCAGCAGGCAAGCGCGCAGCCCTGCGCGACCAGCAGACGCGCATCAGCAGGCAAGCGCACAGCCCTGCGCGACATGTAGACGCGCAGCAGCAGGCAAGCGCGCAGCCCTGCGCGACCAGCAGACGCGCAGCAACAAGGCAAGCGCGCAGCCCTGCGCGACCAGCAGACGCGCAGCAGCAGGCAAGCGCGCAGCCCTGCGCGACCAGCAGACGCGCAGGAGCAGGCAAGCGCGCAGCCCTGCGCGACCAGCAGACGCGCAGCAGCAGGCAAGCGCGCAGCCCTGCGCGACATGTAGACGCGCAGCAGCAAGGCAAGCGCGCAGCCCTGCGCGACATGTAGACGCGCAGCTCGGCTCAGCAGGCGAGCGCGCAGCCCTGCGCGACATGTAGACGCGCAGCTCGGCTCAGCAGGCGAGCGCGCAGCCCTGCGCGTCATGTAGACGTGCAGCTCGGCTCAGCAGGCGAGCGCGCAGCCCTGCGCGACATGTAGACGCGCAGCTCGGCTCAGCAGGCGAGCGCGCAGCCCTGCGCGACATGTAGACGCGCAGCTCGGCTCAGCAGGCGAGCGCGCAGCCCTGCGCGACATGTAGACGCGCAGCTCGGCTCAGCAGGCGAGCGCGCAGCCCTGCGCGACATGTAGACGCGCAGCTCGGCTCAGCAGGCGAGCGCGCTGCCTGGCGCGTCCAGAACGCCTCACACCGTGTTGAGCGCCGAATATGAAAGAGACATACAACAGATAATGACCACACCACACACGTTTGCCACAGGTTCTGAATACCTTTACAAGCCATATCACATGAACCACATTTCGAGTAATAACTTCGTAACATATCCATCGAACGAAACTAACTTGAACAACATTCTCTAAATGTGAACAAGTAGAAATGTTCCTTTTTGGTGCTCTCTATAAATGTGAGCATACCAGCGGTCCTTTATCTGTGAAAGAAATACGAACAAACAAACCAGACTTTATTCTACGTACACAACTTTAACAAGATCACAAAACGACCAAAAATTAACAGGTCAAACTTCAAATAATTTTACACGAAAGTAAATAAACACAAGTAGACAAATAATTGACATGACATGACAATATGTCATGGCTGATATGCGCAGAACTGAATAAGAACCTGAACACCCAATGTTTACATCTTCTGTTTACACGGCAACCAGGCAACGATGACAATTAGACTGCAATCCAGTTTTTCAAAACATCAATTACCCAACACTGAGCCCTCTCACTATTCGCAAACGAAGAAGTGAACGACAAGCATAGTCAACATATGTGCTGTAACTATCTGAACTCTTACTCGTTACTTCAAACAAAATGATTGCATATCCGCATCGCGTCACTTACAACACATTCCGATTCAACACCCAACATTTGACCCCTGTATGGTGCACCCAGCGGCTGCAACATGACCGCCGGCTCATAGAACATGACGGAGGTTTTTCCAACAACGTACGCCTATCAGGCGATGGTGATATTAGGCGTAGCTGTCTGACTTTTCAAAGCACCTGACGCGAACTAGTATCGCGTCCACCTCATGCTTCAAACAACCATTATGACCAGTTCTACGACATTCACGCGATCACAATCAGGCATTCTTGCCTTCCTTCCTCAAGTATAGAATTATAGAATCAGAATAGCCGGTAGGATTAGGCATCACGTTGATACCGAATCCCACTTCTGATCTTGCAAATTTCTAGAGGATACTTGAAGAAGAAAGACGTAAAAGCTCTCTTGACTCATTTATTAACATGAACAATAAAAATATTACAGCGAGAAAATAAAATCACACAACAACGATACGCAACGACGGGTGACAATGTAGTTCGCAGCAGATGCGCACGCATCCTTTTATAACCTCGTCTCTGACACCATCGTTACTTTTCTTAATCGCAGGGAATGTATTCCATACTTGAATTTCATTTCTTTATCCTGAAACAAGTATCTTATGTTAGTAAATATCTTCAATAATATTATAATTTTTTTTCCTTCTTTTGTTCTTGTTTTTTTTTTCTTTTTTTAATAAATATTTAGAGGTCATCCCATACTTGGGCAATGGCCTCCCCCCTCTTCATCCATTCATCTCTACACGCAGCCAGACGTGTCCATAGTACGCCGAGGCCATCAAATTCTTCCAGTTCAGTTCGCCAGCGGGTGCGCGGCCGGCCACGGCGACGCGTTATGTATCGTGGACACCAGACTGTGCTTTTCCACGTCCACCTCTTGTCTTTCTGTCGCATAATGTGTCCCGCCCACTTCCACTTTAGCTTCCTCGCTTGCCTAATAGCGTCAATCACTTTCGTCTGGTCCCTTAAATATTTCTTTCTTATTCTGTCTGAAAGCTTGACTCCGAGAATGCTTCTTTCGATCTTCCTTTGTGCAACTTTTTTTTTCTTTATCTCGTCCTTATTCATTGCCCATGTCTGTGCTCCATACGTCAGAATAGGTATAATACATGCGTTGAATACTTTTGTTTTAATAGTCATTGAAGTTTTTTTGTTTTTAAAAATATATTTTAGACTCCAGTATCGTTTCCATGCATTACATATTCTTTTATTTATTTCTTCACTGTGTGTAGAGTTTTTAAATGATATAATTTTCCCTAAATAGGTAAAACTGTCCACCGTTTCCAAGATATTATTGTCTAGACCTATATAAGTGGGATTGCCTGTATTGGTCATTATCTTTGTTTTACTCTTATTCATAAACAACCCGACTTTAATACAGAGCGCATTCAGTTGGTCTAGCATCTCCTGTAGGTCTCTCTCGTTACTGCTGAATATAGCTATGTCGTCTGCAAATCTTATATTGGACAGGTACTTGCCATTTATTTTTATACCTTTGTTAAGCCAATTTAATTGTCGGAAGATATGCTCTAGTACGCTGTTAAAAAATTTTGGTGATAAGCAGTCGCCTTGTTTTATTCCTCTCTCTATTTGTAACGGATCTCCTAGCTGGTCTAATTGGATTCTGGCTGTGCTGTTATCGTACAGCTTCCTCAGTATTCGAATATACTTGTGAGATATGCCGTCTCTTTCTAGGGCTTGCCAGAGGTAGCAGTGCTCTATCGAGTCAAAAGCTTTGATGAAGTCTATAAAGGCGATGAACAGCGGTTGTTTGTATTCTTGCACCTTCTCTACCAGCTGTTGCATTGTATGTAGGTGGTCGCACGTACTTGCGGAATCCTGCTTGCTCAACCGGTTGTTGTGCGTCCAAGGTTGATGTTAAGCGGGACAGTTAACAGTGATGTTAACACTTTATTACACGTCAATAATACGAGCGATCTTTTCAAAATTATGCATATTAATATACGTAGCATAAACTGCAACTTCAATAACCTGTTAGTCTTGCTGCACAGAATTCAACACCGACTAGACATAATAGTTTTATCCGAATGTTGGCTAAGTAAATCCCCACTTATTCCTCCCTTGGATGGATTCATTGCCCATGCATCATCGTATAGTAACCAAAACGAAGGAATAGTAGTTTATATTCGGTCTGAGATCAATAACAATTACACAATAGAATCTACCGATATTATTGATGCAAACAGTCTAGTCATTAAATTCTCAAACTCTCTTGTTGTTGTGAGCATATACAGATCTCCATCTTATAAAAACCCTAAGCCGTTCATCAATTGCCTGGATTCATTGCTAAAGGTTTACAATTATTTTAGGAATGTAATAATAGTTGGAGACCTAAACATCAACATATCGCCTGATAATTTTGATTCAATTGCTGACGACTATTTGAATATGCTCGCTGCACGCGGTATGCTTCCCGCGCATAGGTTACCTACTAGACTCAAGAGCTGTCTAGACCATATAATATTTAAATCTACAAATCCTGTAACCACCTTGGTTCTAGACTCATACATCACTGATCATGCGCCTATTCTATTTTATTGTGATGTTAAAATTAGAGCACAAGCATTTCAACATAAATCCCAGAAATTAGACATACAAATCGTGGTTAGTTATCTGGAACAAGTTGACTTCTCCCCTATACTTGGTTCCTCGGATCCTGAAAAAGCTGCCAATCTACTCATTAATACCCTTTCAGACGCTATTAAGGTCAATTTTCGTACAGTAGCTATTCCTAATAAAAAAAGAATAATTAAACCATGGATTACTCCTGGCCTCCTAAGATGCATTCGATATAGAGACAATTTATACAGAAAGTCAAAAAAACATAAAGATAATTTAACCCTTAAAGTCATTTTCATTCGCTATCGTAATTACTGTAACAATCTCCTTAAAAAAGTTAACCAAGAATATGAGCGGAATGAGTTTCAGAAGGCCAAAAATAATCCTGGAAAAACTTGGGAATTAATTAAGAAAGTTGCTAATCTTAAACAAAAAGATCCGAGCCCGTCTGATTTGCTGAATCTATGTACTCATCCAGTTGATTCTGCTGATGCAGTTAACGGCTTTTTCTCCAGTGTAGGTAAAACTCTTGCAGAAAATATAACTCTATCACCTGAGGATCAAACCAATATAGCCTATACTTCGAACCATAATGGCTTAAATACCATGGTCTTACTGACAATTGAATCCATCGAAATAGAAGACGCAATCTCTAATCTCAAAGAGAAATGCGCTGTAGGCTGGGATGGCATTCCTTCATCAATTATTAAAGCTAGTGCACATGTTCTTATCCCTATATTACAACATATATTCAATCTCAGCATATCTCTAGGCATCTTTCCCCGGGCTTTTAAAAGAGCAGTTGTGCATCCTACTTATAAAAATGGAGACAGAGGCAGTGTCACAAACTACAGGCCAATCTCAGTATTAACAACCCTTTCGAAGATATTTGAAAAAATTTTGAACAAGAGGCTTTTAAGTTACTTAAATCACAATGATATATTATCACAAAACCAGTTTGGATTCCGTGGCGGGAAGTCTACCGAAGACGCAGTATGGAAACTGTCTAATAACATTTTAAAAAATTACGATAACAAATTAAAATCTGTCGCAATTTTCCTTGACCTTTCCAAAGCTTTTGACACTGTCTCTGTCCCCAAGTTGCTAAATAAACTCGAGCAAATAGGTGTTAGAGGCTTGGCTTTTAATATATTTAAAAGTTATCTCTCAGATTGTACTCAATACGTTAAGATAAATAACTTCCAAAGTAAAGACGCCCCAATTGAGTACGGTGTCCCTCAGGGTAGCGTCCTGGGACCTACTCTTTTTCTTATTTACATGAACGAGTTATGTGGCATGTCACTGCCTAACTGCAAGATTAGCACTTACGCAGACGAAACTGTACTTCTCATCCACGGGAAAAACTGGCTAGAAGCCAAAAATTTCTCCGAATTCGCTTTAAGACTTGTATTGAGATGGCTTAAACAGAATCTGCTCACCCTTAACGTTGCTAAAACTAAATTCATTACTTTTGCTTCTTCTACACCATCCCAAGCGCCTTCTTCCTTCACAATCCGAGCGCACAGCTGCCTTAATAATGATACTTTTAGTAGTTGTGATTGTCCCCTCTTGGAGCGCACATTATGCACCAAATATTTAGGTGTTATTATGGACGGTTCTATGACATGGAACCAACACATCGATTCATTGGTGTCACGACTCAGGAAACTCATCTTTGTTTTTAAGCGGTTGAGGAACGTGGTGGACTTGGGATGCTTGAAAACCATTTACTTTTCTCTGGCTCAATCGATTTTGACATACTGCATTACCTGTTGGGGTGGCTCAGGCGTAACGTCTATGTTAAGACTTGAAAGGGCCCAGAGAATAGTGCTAAAGGTTATGTGTAATAAACCCATTTATTTTCCCACGGCTGAGCTTTATGCAAATACGAAAGTCCTAACTGTGAGACAACTGTTTATTTTATGTACGATCCTGCGTAAACACCTACAACTTCACTACGATTCAAAAATTTACACAAAACGTAGACCTCACTCGGTGTGTACAATGCCTTCATCTCGGACAGCAATTTCGGGACGTCATTACCCTTTCTTAAGTTGCTTACTGTATAACAGAGTCAATAAATTATTAAATATCTTCCCCCTCACAACATTTTCTTGTAAATCTAATTGTTCCGGTTTGCTTCAATCACTCTCCTACTAAGAGACAGAAAAACTTTTGATAATAGTTAAATAATTAGGTTTACTCTATTAGTGCACAAACAAATAAACTCACACAATCACACACACTCACTCAACACACACACACACATACACACACACACACACACACACACACACACACACACACACACACACACACCACACACACACACACACACATACACTAGCAAAACTTAGTATGCTTCCGTTTTAACTAAGTATAAGTTTTTGATATCTGTATAGCTGTTTCGGAGGTGGGCGTTGACGGCTGAAACGCAGTTTATACTTTTTTAGCCGTCATCGTTCCTAGAAATAAGGTCAAATGTAATAGTTTGTACAGAAAATAAATAAATTTCATTTTCATTTCATTTCAAAGAGAAAGACGCACGATAGAAATACATATTTGGTTTTCATCAAATTATCTTTAAAAGTTCTAAACTTAAAACATGGAAAACCAATTTAAGGTACAAGCGTTTGAATGGTACAGGGGCATTAATTTATTTCAAACGAAATCACTTAAGCAATTTGATTCCAACAACCAACTTACTCGTAGCTGTGCTCGTAGTCTAAAGTTCTAAACTCTACCCGTTCGTTCTAAATCCGGATGAATAGGTGCACAATTACACACTTGCTTTTGGTAAGTGAGACGCCAGTGCTCCGGTTGAAATCTTAATTGGCCTTGCCATTTTACTAACGTCTTCTAATACGTAGGAAACTCGATTTCAAAGCGCCTTCTTCGAAATTTTCTTTACATAACTTTTCTATGGTCTTTTTTTCAAGAATTTTATTTATTCCGTGTAGGACATTACAAGTAACTCTTATGTATTGACCCAACCACCTTTATTAATTATATAATGACTAGCTGATTCCCGTGACTTTGTACGCGTGGAATAAGTTTTTTATTTCCCACGGGAACTACTTAATTTTCCGGAAAGTAGCCTATGTCATTCTCCAAGTCCTCAAATATACCCAAAAAATCACGTCAATCCGTTGCTTGAAGGACACTCCAACAAACAAACACACAATATTTTTTTTCTTAATAGTCCATAAAACTGACTACAATTGCTACGAATAAGGTTATAAGACATGATACATTAAAATAATTATACACAATTGAGTCTTTTGGTCGTGAACATGGCAACGTCTCTACAGCGAAAACATCAATAAATATCTATCAGAAAATTACAAAAATTGTAGCTAGTAATCATTTCAATTTAGCGTGATTACCTTAGCTACAAATCAAAATATTATAAATGCGTATAAGTGTGTCTGTCTGTTTGCCTACCTGCTTGTTTTTACGCCATAATATATTTGTTTGACCAAAGTTCATGATAGATAAGTTGCATCCCGGGGAAGGACACAGGCATAGATTTAGGATTGGTCTTTGGACCAAAGACCAAGTCACTATCATTATTAAGTTTAGAACAGGAATAAAGGTAAAGCAAGAAGAGATATTATTTGTATTTGGTTTTCGTTACTATAAGTAACAGTAATTAAGTTAGTTTGGCCACATACGTGATTTACAATTCATGATTTCTTGGTCTGGATTGTAATTATCGATATTGTAGTGTTTAGCCTTCGATTGAATATGTGTGTATGACCTTCGATCGCAGGAATTACCTAAGTATTATTGTTCTGCATAAATCAGAATGTAGACTTGACTTCTAGCAAATACTTTGCTAATAATAAACTAGATGAATGCCCACAACCTTTTTCGCGTAGTTGAAACTTTTTTAGCATCCGGGATGCAACCTGCTTATCTATCGAATTTTGACAAAATTGTTTAAGCCGCTGCTAAGCTACGCGTAAGCTTAAAGGTAAGGCAGGTTAATCATTTTGGCCCAAACCCAATAATGTTTTTATTATTTTCACAAATAAAATGTAGAATATAATTTTTGGTTTTTACGTACTCGTAAGCGCTTGACGTAAAAGACAAATATAATAATATTAACGAATTAAACAAAATAAAAAAATAAACAGAAATAAGTTTGGTTTGGCAAATTTACCACAAACTTAGGTTTTGTACCGTATAATATTATGATTTCTACCCAGTTAGGTCCAATCATTTTAGTCAATGCAAACTCAATTTGAGAGCAAAAATGCACCCAAACATCCATGCCAACTGAGCTGTATTGAGTGCGTACAATGTCAACTAACACCTATTTATCTTCTCTATGCAGAGCCTCCACGGACTTCACCTCAGCAGGACGGGGGAGTGGGAACCCCCCGCTCTACCGCGTCGCTGCCTGAGCCGTCGCCCACATTTCCAACGGTAAAATAATACTAATATTAAGGGTCTGCACAAACGGGCTACTCGCTACAGCCATGCATCCTTACGCGGGATGCATATACATCATGCACTGCGCGACGCGGCCCCTTACAGATTCATAAACATTAATATATGCCACTACGTGCTGCGCCGCTCCGTGCATCTGTAGTGGGGCTAGACCATTACAAGCTTCAAATGTGGCCACAAAATGCCGTAAGCAGTCGATACCAGCCCTAAACGATTTCCACCCATCTCTCGCCGCAAATTACTCATAAGCCCCCCCCTCATATAACTATTATGAATCCTGAGATAGCTGCGCATTTGTAGTTAACGAGTGCCGGCAACTATTATAACGCAGAAGTATTACATTTCTTTACCATAACTACCCCGCACCACGTATCTACTTTAGGAACTATCTCAGTCAAATACTACAAATGTAGTACGGGTGAGAGTGACAAACCATCGGTGACAGCCACGCCGCCGCCACTCATAATATCCTCGTACGTCACCCGCCGTCCTAGTTGAGCGACGGAAGGGAAGCGTCTTAGAAAATGACAAACTTGTCTACGCGACAAAGTAGGCGACGTGAAGGGTCAGCTACTGTTTGGTAACGTCGCGTCGTGTTGTATCGAGTCATGATGTCTCGATTGTCACTCACGTAGGACAACTGGTCAGCGACAGATGCGACAACACGATTTGATACTACGCGACAGTCTTAAACAGTAAGCTCACCCTTCACGTGGCCTACATTGTTGCGAAGTTTGTCATTGTCTACGGAGTCGTATCACAATGCAATGCGACGCGATCGCTTTAATCGTTTACTAATGGTTCGAAGTTCCGTCTTGTTCTTGATCGCCGGCTCAAATTCGACTGGCGTGTGGCTCACTTGCGCCATGCCTTACAGCAATATATGTGCAGTGTTTGCTTCACGTCTTTTACGTCTGTGTCAACGAGTAGTGTTAAAATAAACGGACTAGCTCGCTTCAAACAATTTTGTTCTGACAAAACAAAAAATAAGACGTTATATTTCGTTAATATAAAAGTTGTTACCATTATTTTAGCAGTAGAAAAAAAATGATATTTTTTAACGTAAAAAAAACTTACTTTGGCAGACTATGACTATCTGACTGATATCTCATGTACAGCCTAAGCTGCTGGGGTCAGAAACTTGTAACAGTAGGTTTCATTTATTATATATTTCATTCTCTTTTTAGTCTTCTTTATTCAATACTCAATATCATTTTTTCAATATAGGTACACTGTAGGTACACTTATTGACGTTAAAAATTACTTACTTTTACTGACTTTTCGAGAATTACGTCCTTAAGAGGGTTTAGATAAGAGAATTAAAGTTTGTATGCAAATCCGTAATTTTTCAATCCATACAAGATAGTCATACTTAGATTAGCCCGAGGCGATTCACTGCATGACTTTAGTGTCTGATGCATTCTAAGTATTGAAAAATGCATTACGCATTATGGTCCAAGATCCCGCGACGATCAGACCTTAGTTATTTTATTAAAGCTGAAAGTTTATAGTATATCTTTAATAGAGGTATAAACGATGCCCGACTATTGGATCGTGGTTGCTTTGGAAGGTATCAGGTAAAAAAGGTGGCACCTTAAATTCGTTAAAGTATTGAGCTCCGTTCTTTTATATTTTGCCTTGGAATAATATTAGAAACCACGTTGTCAATTGTCAGACAGTACGACCCCCTGTCAGACACTCTTACATCATAAAACAACTCTTTTATGGAATGCGTTTCTTGGCAAAGACGATCAAGATTTCGTGTATCGTTTACACAATTGAGTTGAAACATTGTGCAATTAATATGTGCACTTGCCTGAAGGATTCTGGCATAAGCGAAATAATTGCCGTTCCCCTAAAACCCCGAATCTTAGACTGCATTGGCACTTAACATCAGATAAGATCACAGTCAAGGGCTAACTTTTAGTGGAATTAAAAAACCTGTAAGTTAAAACATTGTTGCGGGCTGTTTAGTTGTGTTACTAGTTACACCCACATCATAAATTTCATAGCTATTGATCGGTCTGCGTTCAACGTATTTTAAAATGTTTGCTGGAGCTTCGTAAAAATATAATTTACTAATTTGACGTTTTTTAACTGTCGTGATTTTTCATTTTTTATTTCTTCAGTACCGAATTTCATCAAATTTGGTTCAAAGGATAGGGTGTGTAAGCTTAGCAGACAGACAGACAGGCACACATTCTCATCCACACCTACTTATATTATAAATGTGAAAGTGTGTCTATCTGCTACGCTTTCATAGACCATCTTTTCAATTGATTTTGATGAAATTTGGTACAGATGTAGGTTGCATCTCGGGCATTTTCTTGCTCCGGAAAATTTAAGAGACGAGAGTCAAGACATCCATACCCAAAATTAAAAAAAAATTAAAAAACGAAATCAAATCTTTTTTATTCAAGTTGACTTTGACAATGGCCTTTGAATTGAATGGCGAGTGAATCTACTACTAGTTCGGAATGACATCCTTACCAAAAAGAACCAGCAGGAAACTCGGTGGTTACTCTTTTGAAAAAAATAATTTACAATTTCATCAATGTGATGGATCAATGGATACATAAGCAACCGCTGTCCTTAGCATTGCTGGAGCGAGTCAAATCCATGCTCTTTTATCATTTACATAATCTTCAACAGAATAATTCGTCAACGCGGGCGTAGCCGCGTGCATCATCTAGTTTATAATATTAGTATGGATATATTATTCAAATAAAGACCACAAAAAAAGATACCTACGCGCCGAATTGAGAACCTCCTACTTTTTTGGAAGGAATAAAAACAGAAAGGACAGGGAGTAACTTGTTAGCAAAACAAACATATCTCATTCAAATGTCGGGAGCAAGTCAAACATGCAAGTTCAGAGAAAATCTCGTAAAAAAAATGTTTGATGTGCAAAAATCAATACAAAGGTATCTACAGTTACGTGATCCCAATTCCTCAGTTCATTATACCTTCTATAAGAAACTTTGATGTCCTAGGAGCAACACGAAAAAAATACGATCTTTGCTAAAGAAAATCCACGTTATTTTCCTTTGAGTCCACTCACGCGAGAAAAAAGGGTAAATATTTCAGTTTCCTCGAAAAAATCTTCGACTCGCCTGAAATATTTACTTCGCCCGCAACAAATTTCCTCTTGCATGTTACTTCAAAGTAATAGTGGAAACTTACTAAAGATCTGCTCATTTAATAAAATACTAGGTAATACTAGCGATTTCGTCCGCGTGGATTGAGATTGTTGGTTCCCGCGGGAAGTCTTTGATTTTCCGGGGGGAAAAAAGACAGTGTGTTATTCCAGTAACAAATATCCATCCATCCAAACTTTCGCATTTCTAGTATCAGTATAGATAGATAATGGGGCTGATTCTGTAGTGCATAATCTCTAAACTAAAATGACAGCATTACACATATTGCTATCCCTTTCATAATACTCCCTGCAGAAAGGGACAGAACTAGATTTAAAGCTGTCATTTTAGTTTAGTTTAGAGATTGTGCTAAACAGAATTGGCGTCAATAACTCCAACATTTATCAATGTCTTGTTATTTAATAATGTTGGTATATGAGCTCGCAGGGGAAAGAAAAGACGTCTGCACTGTATGACTGTCTGTTTAATAATAATGAAATATTGTACAGGCTACAGCAAAGAGCAAATGAATGGTGAATGATTGTTTAAGTGAGTGAAAAGAATGTATGAGAGTGACTGAAGGAATGAAGTATGAACTACGTCCATAGATAACTATTATATTGTGTCATTACAGACTTTTATATCATAGACTAGTATTTTTGCTATATTCCAACAGTCCCCCTCAAAAATACAAGTAATCGAACATGATTCTAGTTATCTATAATTAAGTGCATTATTTTTTTATTTAATTAACATAAATTTAGATTATCTCTTAAATCTATAAATTTCTGAACAGCTATCGCTTTTGTAAACATGTCAGCAAGTTGGTTTTATTATTTTACTCGCGATTTTCTCCCTTACAAAATGGTATTTAATGTCTATGTTTAGACCTTTTATGATTTGCAGGGTTATTAGCAATGCGGATACAACTGTTGTTGTCTTCATTTATTTTTATTTCACAAATCGTAACGTATTTTGAGGTCAAAGACACTAACCTCACAAAACTTTTTATCTCGAATAAATATAAATACGAGTAACTACTTTCACTTTATTGATTTTAAACGAATCTACCACTGGTTCGCAATGCCACAGTCCTAGCGAGAAGAACCAGCAAGAAACTCGGTGGCGTCTACCATTCAAAGTTACTTTTTCACAGCCACTGAACAATCAAAAAAACTATCACAAATTGATATTAAAGTTTCTAATGTCGGTACATTCAAAATGTAAATTTCAAATTATTCACTAATTTGTTTTTGTAAAACTGTTTAACTTCTGTATTCTTAGTTGCAATAATTAAATCATCGACGTACAAAACTATATACACATTTTTATCTATGCATTTTTTTAAATCTAAAATATATAAACATGGATCAACTTCAGAGTTTTTAAAACCCATATCTTTAAGAGATCGAAGCGCTCGTACCAGCATCTGGATGATTGTTTTAAACCATATAATGTTTTATTTAATTTACGTACTTGGTTATCTTTAGCGATAATCCCTTCTGGTACTTTCATGTAAATATTTTCTTTTATTGTACCATTGAGAAACGCAGTTTTTACATCCATGTGATGTAAAAGTAAGTCAAATTGATTTGCTAAAGCTAAAATAAATCTGAACGTATTCATCCGAGCTACTGGTGCGAACGTTTCGTCATAATCCTGTAAATACTCTTGGGTAAAACCTCGAGCTACTAAGCGGGCCTTATGCCGCGTGGGTTCACGTAACTCATTGTTTTTAATTGTAAATACCCATTTACAACTAACGATATTTACATCTTTTGAGATTTCAACAAGATCCCATGTTTTATTACTTCGAAGTGAATCAATTTCACTATGTATGGCTTTTAACCATTTATCTGTGTCGGGTCTGTTAAAAATATCTTTGAACGATGATGGTATTGAATTTACAGAGAAGAGCGATAAAAATAAATCAGGGTCGTCCATTTTCATATTATCTATAGGCGTTAGTTCCTTAATTCTTTCGCTACGCCTTAGATTACTGTTTGATGAACTATCTATTGACGAGTTTTTAGAATTTTTGTTCAAAGAATCTTTACGTTGACTTTCTATTAGCTTTACCGATTCAAAGTCAGGTTTACTAATTTTTTTTGTGGGAACTTCAATGTTTTCACTAATGCTACGTACAGGACGCGTTTGATCGAAATTTAATACATCAAATGTAACATCGCGAGCTATAAAAACTTAGTTTTATATTAACATCAAATAATTTATATCAGTTTGGATGGTAACCAACTACTACTGATTTAAATGATTTTTCGTCAAATTTAGTTTTACGCGTTTTGTTATGTACGTATGCAGTAGCACCAAACATTTTTAAATGATTAATTTTCGGCCTTTTACCATGCCACATTTCGTATGGTGTTTTATTTGTCAGAGCTTTAGTGGGTAGCAAATTTGTAATATGTTGTATGCTGGCTGTTAAAACAGCTTCACCCCAAAATTGTTTATCTAATTTCGCACTTGTAACCAATGTACGAGCCATTTCGGTTAACGTACGATTCATACGCTCCGATACACCATTTTGTTGTGGGGTATGAGGTACCGTCAAATGATACATAATTCCCTTGTCAACACAAAATTCTTTGAACTCATTCGAAAGATATTCTCGTCCGTTATCACAGTATAAATTAACTACTTTAGAGTTTAGAAAATTTTCATTTTTTGCAACATAATCTGTAAAACATTTAAATACTTCCGACCTAGAATGCATTAAATAAGTAACTGCATAATGGGTAAAATCATCAATGAAGGTAACAAAATAATTTTTATCATCGAAGGTAGTTGGCGTTATTGGGCCACAAACATCTGAATAAACAATGAATAGGGGTCTATTTCGAATTGATTTATCTTTTGACTTTGCAAAGGGACTGTTTACTAAGTACACAAGGTTCACACAGTTCGTTATTTGGAATAATATTCTCAATTATATGATAGTGATCAATAAAATTTTTAAGAATATTAAATTTTTTTTTGTTTATATGTCCAAGACGTTCATGCCATAACTTATAAGAAATGGAGCTCTTAGTTACATTTAATAAGGATTGAGATTGATCAACTTGAAAACTCAGTTTAAAAAGATTATTATCACGCATACCCGTTAGTAAGATTTTGTTATTTTTAGATATACGAGATTGATCATTTTCAAAAATTACCGTCATACCTGCTTCTTGAATACGACTTACCGATAACAAGTTATATGGAACATACTTTTACAATAGACTTTTATATCATTGACTAGTATTTTTGCTATATTCCAACAAATAACATCACAATAACAGATCCATAGAATTGTACTAATGGCTAAATTCATGAATAAATGCGAAACAATATTTCTTGCTTTTATGGTCTCTTGATACCCCTGATAATGATCTCTTTGAGGGCCCGAAAGGCCTTGATGTAAGATTGTGAGTAAACTTCAAGAATTTTACTCAGGGACAAGAATCCTGAGTAAAGTAAATTTGTGAAAAAATTCAGCGAATCGTATTGTTATAGATAACTAGATGATTATATAGAGAACTAGATGATGATATAGAGAACTAGATGATGCCCACGACTTTGTCTGCGTGGATTAAGTTGTTTGATTCACGGGGAACTCTTTAATTTTTCGGGACAAAGTCGTCTATATCCTCCCCCGGGATGTAACTTACCGCATTGCCAAATTTAATCAAAATCGATTTAATAGATGGGCCGTGAAAGCGTAGCAGACAAACAGATAGACAGACAGACAAACGCACTTTCGCATTTATAATATTAGTATGGATACTTTTCAAACTTAGGTCACGGTTTACCATACGGGCCGTTTTGCTACCGATCATTATTATTTCAGGAGACAAGGCTCTAGCATGAATTAATTCATTTACAATGTCATATTTGGTTAAATAGATCTACTATGACCGTGAATTTGGCTGATCTGCAAAAAAAGCCCCAATAAATGTTTAATTTATGGTATGTCAAACGAACTTCATGGAATAAAAAGCGCGAAATTATATTTTTAAATAGATTGCGCGACAGAACATAAAGTCGTTCCTCTCCAAGGCATACGTTTTCTTCTGTCCGGTCTCTCGTGTGCTTTCGCCTTTTCTATAGTAAAAAGGTACTTTGATAGTAAAAATCAAAGACTTTGGAAAAATTAGTTCTCAATACTCATAAAGCATCATTTGCCCGTAAAAACAGTGAAAATTTTTACGAAAACTAATAAACTCAATCAGCCGGTACTCTGAGCGTGGTTTTTGCAGTGTTTGCTCTCTGATATTGGATATCGTATCTATTCTGCACAGGTTGATTCAGTTTCCACTCAATCCACACATTTGTATGCAAATAGCACCGGCGGAATTCATATTGTTCGTTTAGTTCATATAGTTGAGTGAACTGAGTTTATTTAACGAGAATATGCAGATTTAAAAACGGCAAAATATTTGCTTTCAGAACTTGTAGATTTTTGAGCTGTCGTACTAGGTACCTGTTAAGAATTTGGCCTAAATAAAATAAACAAAATCTGTTCCTCCATCTCTGACTTTAAAATCAATGACTTTGAAATCAGAAAGAATGTGGATTGCTTCCCTATCCATCAAAATTTTAATACAAGTGAATACTGAGAACAGACCACTCTGCCAAAGTTAAATAAAATAAAAAAATAAACACTGACAACAAATGTACAAATGAACGATGCCTGAAAAAAAAATCAAAGGTTACAAAAGTAATGAATGCACAAACAACAATAAACATTGATTTATAAGTATATACCTAGTATTATTATGAGTTTTCCTTTACATTCACTAAACTGTAACAAGTACTTTCTAATATATCATTACGTTCAACAGATACGGGGTGTGGAGATTGGAATAGTCGTTCTAGTGCTTATAGCCTGGATCGGTGCCATAGTTCTTTTCTTCAATAGATGGGGCAAGATCCGAATGTTGCTACCTTACCAGCCCGATTACAAACAAGAACAGCTGAAGGTAAAAATATTAACTACTTATCACTATTTTGTTAGTTGAAACCACGCAGAAGTAAGACTTTCTGACGACACTGATCCTATAATAAACTTTTTAGATCCCAAACATAAACCAATTTTATTATCATTATTATATTATGCTTTGATCAACACAATTATATAGGTATATCGCACAAAACCGAAAGACCGCAAGATATCTCAAAAATGCCAGAGCCGCAAAAACCGTTAAAATGTATCTTTCAATACTAAAACCGCAGATGCGTGTGATAGATTTGGGCGCATCGCTCGCATTCTAGAAGTGCTATTAAGATACTTGATGCGCACAAATTTTAGATAAAGTATGATACGTTTGTTCGCTTTTACATAATGATTATGCTTTAAACTAGATTATGCCATAATCAAGTTTACAGCAGAAAAATATTGCATTATAAAAGTTACCCTATTTAGATTATGTTAAAGTTTAAATCGCCTGTAACGATATGAGTGGATATTGTAGCATCCGTAAGCTCATCAGCTCAGAAATCGCTGCTGATCATCATGTCTTGGATTCGTTTGAAATATGAATCTGGTCAAAAGCATTGACTATTTAAAAATGCTTTATTGGTTTTTGCAGCCTTTCGGTTTTTGCAAGTCTTTCGGTATGTGTTCACCTTTTTTCGATTTAAATCACATATTTCTAATTTTGTGCACTCCATTATCAATCAAAATTTTGACAGGTTGAAGGCCGTTCTTCAAATTCTACGCCATAGGATACATTGATGGTGTGTTTTTACTCAAACTGTAATTGCTATAATTCTTGTAACATATAACGTTTCCTCTACAAATCATATTCTTATCGAAAGTAATAAACCCTAATAAAACAAATATCATATATAATACACATCCGTTTTAGCAAGCTTTTGTAGAATCAATCAAATAACTACGCTGTCTTTTTCTTGCAATACATTAAATTGACAACTAAACGTTAACCGTAATAACCTATAGTTTTAGGTGACCTCATTATTTCAGTGCTTGGAACGGTAATAATAGCGACCCTGTCACATTTTGTAGAGATACAATTTTAATTGTATTTCTTAGCTTGTGTAATACTGGCTCTTAGTACGTAACTTTTAAGACTTTGTATTAGTCCAAACTAATAAAAAAGTCTTAAAAGAAAAAAAAAATTTTGCATCATTCCTTTCAAACATATTTTCGTTTGAGAATAATCAAAATTGTCAAACACACATCATATCTTTCAATTCTCTGCGGTTTATGATTGTTTTCTTCAGTTTTTGCTAAATTAGCTCTATATCTACTAAGTTATCCTTTAATTCGATAAGAAATGTCAGTTTATGAATTGTTTGTAACCCACAGGTGCCAGGAAGCAGTGCTTTGGCTGCAGCAACAGCGGGAGGAACTTGTGGGGCACATTCTGCGACCTCGGCTTGTTCGGTAATTGTCCAATTTTTCTAGATTCCACTATGAAAGTATATTATAAATAACAAAATTTCATCAATAAGTGTAGGGCTTGTCCATTTTCCGTAATCAAATTCTAGCGTAGCAAGGGTTCTTGACGCAGTGTGACAATAGAAGATTTTTTTAAGTCTTGCCATGTAAATAGCTCGAGTCATCGCGTAATTTTTACACCGTGCAATATTATAATTATAAATTTTGTGTTGTCTTAATTTGTATCGTTACAATAATCAATGTTCAATTTTATTATATGTAAATTTCTCTTCTTGTTTTGCAAATACGGCATTAGGATATTGGAAACCATTCTGATGTAAGAATTTTTAACGTAATTGCTAAGCACGAAATAGTCCGTAGTTTGGCCATCATTGATAATATTGCTTAAGTTCTGGTTTCCTAGTGGTCTTTAATATCTCATGATGTCACCTAAATTTTTTCTATTGAAACAGCATCAGCATTGCATGATTTCCTACAGAACGTTTTTTGAAACAAAACCATCGGCGTAAAAATTGCTGTATCTACTGCAAGAGACGGCTATTTTTACGATTTTTACTATCAAATAGCGACTGCAATATGACGGTACCGGTACCCTAGGCAACCAGAGCTGCACTTTAATTATTAGAGCCTAAGTTAACATTAATTGACAAACACCGGATGTATTGCAATGGCTCGCATAGTGCCTATAGTGCTTGACGCCTCAAGGTCATTGAGACTGAAGGTCTGAGATTGCAGTACAAAGACAGGGTTGGCGTGATTCCTATTCAACCGCATTGCACCATTTCTATACCGTAAAGGTCGAGAAAATCCTCTTGTACGTGAAGTACGTATACAATTAGTTACTTCCCTAACATTAACATTATGATTTCTGCATAGTTCAAATTTTCTTTAAGTAGGCACGGTGAATTCAACAGGTCGTGTCTGCTTTATTAAAATTAAGAATGTCTAGTAATTAATAGTCTATTCACTGTACACTTTACCAAGCTGTGCATGAACCGCCAGGATTTTTGCAAAGTTTTCTTAAGGCGCCCGGTACACAGTTAATCTGGATTGCGATCCAAATTGATCGTGTACAGAATGGATTGACGTTGGATTCACCATTTTTGACCGTCACTCCACTCTATACACGACCAGTCTGGATGGAAGCAATATTGGCTAGACAAAAACTCATATTATTGCGTTTTAAAAATAAACTATGCTATTAGCAAAATAACAATTTAAAATTATAGTTTTTTTTTTTAAATAATACACTTCATAAAATTAAAATCTAAAAATTGTATCAAATCGTTGTAGGTAACCAAAAACACTTTTAGGGTACGTTCTCATTTCGAAAAACATTCACGCGAATTTTATTCATCTTCATAATATTATGATTTTCAGTGTTACAGAATTGTGCAAACGTAGCCTAATAAGTAGTTTTGAAATAAAAAACTCCAACGCAGAACTTTCAATAGGTTACCATCGAGACTGCAGGGGACTTGGATTTCGATTCTTGCGACCATTTCTATTTTAGTAGAATTTCAATTTTAAGCGCTAAAGTTGAAAATAGACTATTATGTGCTCAGGCAATAGTACCTAGTTAGTACGCCTAGTCCAAAAGAGCTCATGAAGTATGCAGTTGGTATTTTACAAATTATCGGAGCGGTAAATCGCTAATTTTATAGTTTGTAATCATATTATAATTATTATAACGTCTATACTACCTCTTTTAACAAACCTAAACTTAGTTGGTATTGTGTTTCGTAGATTTTATTTAAATTGAAACAATATTCAATCATACATATACAAAAAATTTATTCGGACGTTGCCGTTGGATAAATTTAATCCAACCATACACAAGCAAAAAAGAACCAATTTTAGTTACAATTGTATCGAACGCGTTTGTATTTCAATATTTGTGTCTGTTTTTCACGCTCTCAGATTATTTCATGGGAGGTCACGCTTGTGGTTCCGTGGTGTAATAACAAATTGGCAAAATTTGTGTTGGATTTATTATTTTAGTGGTAACACTTTCATTAATGAAAATTTTGTAGAGGTAATTAACACAACCAACTTTACTATGCACTATAGTAGAACTGTTGTAGAATTTACGTAATGGAATAGGAACAAAATTAATAAATTTAAATTAATGCTAGGACATATTATTACTAAGATTTGCAATGAAGATAGACTAAGATTAGTTGCGACTACTACCGAAACGAAGCCGAAACATAATTATTATGTATTTTGTAGGAAATCCAGTTAAAGAGCATGGAAAATGTTAAAGTCAGTTAAAAAGAGCTGTGACTTACATTGAGTGCTTAAATAATAAAATATACTTGCTAATAAATAAAAATAAGAATGACGATTACGATGCAAAGTTTCTTAAAAACAGTCATAAATATTATAATGTAGTTTACTGAAAGACGTTAAAATTTATGGGTCGATTCCATCAAAAAGAGGTGTAGCAGCTGTTTATAATCCTATAAAGAAGGCTATAAACGCCATTTTACTTTATTATGTGTTGCATTACAAAGTTGTTCTTACTACATGACCATAGCAATATTGTTAAAGCCACTTTATTTGCATGATATGGTAGGTATGGTATTAGTTTGTAATCATTTTCTACTGAATAATCATTCTTTATTTATGGAATGTAGCTACCACCTATTATTATCATGTTAGTGATAATAAATGGGACCGACGACTTATCGTGCTCTCCGAGGCACGGAGGTGAAACACCACCAACTTCCTATCTCCGGGTTAGTACTGAGAATTTCTAGTCAGAAAAATCCAATACTTAATTATCGCCCGACCCGAAACCTCTTCGGCCGCACTAGACTAGTGAGGAAGTTATATTGCCAACTACTTAAAAATCTGTAATTCTATCAAACTTTTCAAACGCGCTTAGAATACTAGCTTGTATCAAAAAGGATCTACTATACTAAACTTTAAGACTAAAGAGGACATCGATTTTACGTATATTAAAATATTTTCCTAAGAGGATTTTAATTTACGTAATTCTACGCTGTTGTAGTCTTGAGTTAGATTCTTGGTAGGATCTATTCAGGATTTCGGAATTTCCAAATTGAATGGGCTGGTCAGATCTCAGAAGCCGTTGTTCGAAGCATTCTGGTGCGACGACTTAGGAACAGATCTGGTTTAGGTATGTGTTTAGGTATATTAAGTAGGTATACCTACCTAAACACATAAGTCTAGGTGTATGGTAGTTTTTATTAAGCCCATATTAATTTTCTATCGATTAGTCTTAGTTACTTACTTACTTACTTAGTTATTTTAAGTACTTGGATTTAGGATCTTTTAATAATAAGCAAAATATAAAACGAATTCCTTTTAAAATTGTTAAGTACTTAAATTTTTTTAAAGTTTTATACGTAATATTTACTAAACATTTTCCATATTGGCCTTGTCAGACCTTGTGACATGGTAGGGCATCTTTATCAATACACCCTGTCAATATAGATCGTGGTTAATGATGGAGCCAAAAGTCAAAGTCTATTAAGTACCGAAACTTTGCGAACAAGTGTCGAAACTCACTTATCATGCTCTCCTATTGTTGAATAGATAATGTATCGTATTACCAAGTTGCTAATTGATTTCACTTACTATCTTTTGTTCATTTTGCATTTCATCTACTATTGTTATCATGGGGACTGTATTTGTCGCTCGATTGGTCTCTAGAAGATTTTAAAAATTCTTTCACCTATAGAAAGCTAGTTTATCAGAGAGTAATATAGGCTATATTTCATTTTCATAAAAATTAGAGATCCTCACGAAATTTGCAATAATGTGAAGTAAGTCGGAAAAAATCGTCTCTTCTAAGAGCTTACGTGGAGTGCGCTGCGTAAATAGTTAAAGGTACACGAAAACGATGTATGATGGAATTGCTCCTCATAAAAAGTTCAAAATAATTGTCCGCGATAGCATACATCTATCTTTTAAGATAGAGACTCACAACAACCAAAATCATAAAATTTTCAAATTTGGTCTAAACCAATGTTTTACTTGCGAAGGTGTTTTTACCGACATAGTATCCTTATCAAAATAAATATATTAGTCATCTCAAGTATTTAATTTAGATGAAAATCTTATGAGATATCATAGAAATAATGTAACATGCAAGTGAAAAAGGCGCGACTTCGGCCGGCGCTCAGATTAAATACCTATAATCTAAGGTCTAGCGGCTATGGCAGGTGTGATGAGGATGGGCCATACTCTAACAATGTAATATGAAACTTTAAAACCTGCCCACTGCCCCTGGCTATGTTGGTTATAGACTATTAGGATTATTAGTGCTAGCCGTGCGAAGCCGGGGCGGATCGCTAGTGGTTTATATTGCTGCTAAACGATGCTGACGTATCACACGGCAGTTTTGTTGTCCTGTCCGCAGTGTCTCGGTAGTTGGGTTTGAAGTGACGAACTTTCAGATTTCAGTACGCTTCCTGACCCTTGAGCTATTGAGACCCTATTGTTTGCTTGTACACATAAATCCCTACATTAAGTTTTGGGTTGGTTATACAAAAGTTCGCAAAGGATCGAGCGTGATACATTCGGATGTAGCTTCGGCTTGTTATCAAAGAAGTGATTAAGTTCTATCCTATTGTATGTTCAAAATTTGATTTTGTATTAAAACTAAGTATTATCAGATCTTCATGAATTTAAGCTACGCATTTTTTATAGGATTGGGCAGACGCAATCCAAGCGGTTCAAACTATCATTTAAACGGTTCTAGATCTGTTCGGTCTATGCAGAGAAAAAAAACCGTACATCTCAATTTTATATAGAGCTGCTCAGACTAGCGCAACAAAATCACAACAGACAAAACGATGATAAATGAAGATAAACTCCAGCGCAGAGGTTTCACGCAGACGGCTAGTCTTATCCAACCCGCTTTGTCACACACATGAATATTATTAGTCTATCTCAGAGAATTATAACGGAACAAATTAAGTCCTAACAAATTTGCGTTCAAAACGTAGGCAACACTTAACATAACATCCAATTAATGTAAATTGTTCGGTAGAAATTGCGTGTATAAAATATATTTTTTGATGATTAGGTACGTCTTGAATTATCCCTTTAACACTTAATGCCCGTTTTACAGCACACAACATCATTTTTTAGTAATTTTCTTCAAGTTAATCGCGTATTACTCAGATTCAACCTTGATCAAGGCTCACATAAAATGTGAACTGCGCCAAAATCACTGGGTCGTGTAAGTAAAGCATTTCTAAGCGTTATAGTTCTATAACCTATCTATTCAAATACATAGAACTTTGTAATTCGTTTTAGTGAATGGAGATTATACTTCCACGAATTATCCTTGGCTCTATCTCTCTCTAAGTAAATATAACTTTACCATTTACTTTGGCTTACAATCTGAAGGCAGTATTTTACTAACTTAAATTGATAAATTCCAAATGAGATTATTCCAGATAAGATTTCTAAATCAATATCAAGAAAAGGTCCACATTTACGATAAATACGAAATTTTGGTCTAAGAAAAGTTACGTTGTGAAATATTTCACTGAAAGGTTTACGAGTATCTTACATTGTTTTTTTTTTGTTGTACCTGAATAGCTGGTGGTATTAGATTTTTGTGTTAGAAGAATTGATTTGAAGTTTATGAAATCACCGCCTGGACCCCGAGGGATTCTATATTGGTCCGACATTTGGGTTCCATTAAAACTTAGATGCTCGATTATTAATTCATAACTGATCTTCTTCGGATAGTGACAACAGTTTTTTTTAATTTTAATAAGTATTTATGTTAGTCTTTCTTGTGGGAATATTTACTGTCTTTTACTTTCTAAGCCAGTTCGAGTACTGTTGTCGTTTAATAATATTGTCTTTGGAATCCAAATTTAACTAACTAATGATGCCTTCTATAAAACGTAATTTATCTATACTAACATTATAAATGGGAAAGTTTGGATGAATGTATATATGGATGGATGGATTGTATGGATAGATGGATGGATTGTATGGATAGATGGATGGATGTTTGTTACCAATCACGCCAGAACAGCTTTAAGGATATGGATAAAATTTGGCACAGAGATAGATTAAGTCCGGAATAACACGGCTACTTTTTATCCCAGAAAATTAAAGAGGTCCCTTGAGAACCAAAAATTCTCAATCCACGCAGACGAAGTCGGCATTAGCTATTAGAATTTAAAACCAAGAGCTTCATTGATTTTTGCAGAAATAATGTGTGGGAGTTCACATTGAATTTTGTCACGTTCGACTACTATACTTAAACAGGTATATTTTTGTCACAAGTAAATAATGCAAAATTAAGATAAATAACATTTTCTCATTATGGACTCAGTAAGTAATGATCCGTTTAATGAATCACCTGACGATGGCCACACGAGATTAAATGACCCGTAATTGAATACGATACTACTGTTAATTAACACTACCATTTAATTATGTATATATTTGTTTAATACCCAACATTATGTTGAGTGAATTTATATTGGCAATCGGGCGTGCACTGACACGTTATTGATCCAGTACGCTAATGAACTATTGTCTCATAATATTGGTAGATTTATTATCATGGTTAATCAATTTATGACCTATAAAAAAACAAATATTACAAGCTATGCGGTGAAAGTAAACATTTCAAGGTTTTCTGTTGTTTTCAAAGATGTGTCAAGTCAGCTAATTCTCGCTTTGCGAGCGTGATGGACTGTAACGCTGGAATAAAACTTAAGCCATACTCATTGAGACAATCTCATCAGAAAATACCCGAGAAACGAATGAGCAGTGATGGATTGAGAATTATGATGAATCAAGACCTTAAACGCTTGTTAGACTTTTCTATCACCATACTACCCACAGGAAAAGAGAATACGACCTTAAGCTCGAGTAACTTATTCAGCCGTTATATAGATTAAAAAAAACCAGCCAAGTGCGAGTCGGACTCGCGCACCGAGGGTTCCGTACAAACCTGTTGTAAGTTTAAAATTATTAAAAATATTTTTATTGAGTGATGTAACTAAAAATGTATGCTTTTCGAAATTTTTCCTTTATCTGTGCTATAAGTCGTTGCTTCTTACCAAATTACAAGATTCTGAGTTCACGAGAAGTTCAGAGTTCCCTGTAGGTTTTGATTCCCTTGCAATCTTTTGATTGCGTTGGCTTAGAAGTTTGATATATAGTATAGAGACTCCAAGGGAGAGTAGACCTGAGTATTTGATATAAATTTCAGCTTGATATCTCCATGCGTTCCTGACAAGAAGGGTCTTGCCAGACAGACGAACGGACAACAGAGTGATCCTATAAGGGTTCCGTTTTTTCCTTTTGAGTTTTTAGTTCCGTAGTTTCCTTTTCCTAAAAAAGTGTGTGTGTGCAATTCACACCCGGCAGAACTGAAACTTCAGAAAAGTAGCCTACGAGAGAATGGGATACATATAACTTGTATTTCTATTCCTAAATCCTATTGTGAATATGTTTCTCTTTTTGGTGTCGCTTTTTCGTTTCATCGAATTTTCAAATCACAACGATTCTAAAGAAGTTTCGCTTGAAAAAGTATGACATATAATTGTTAAAAAGTAATGAATATGCCGACTGACTCAAAAAAACATTTTACATAAGTTACTTTTTATGAATAAAAACATAGATAACTTAATATCAAACTAAAAAGGTAGTTCATTCGCAACATTAGCATCAAAAAGTAATTGACCCAAAACTGGAAGATTATCGACAGTTTGCATGTTGGGAAGCACTGAGTGCTAAAATATCGTGTCCATTCCTTTCCACAATGTAACATATTACCTACTCGTACGTGTTAGCGAAATAGCACTCGTGACTGGTTTTTTTAATTTTATCAACTACAAGGTAGCCCTTGACCGCAATCTCACCAAGTAGTTGGTACCTAAGAGATGATGCAGCCTAGGATGGTAGTGAGCAATCCATGAAACTTGGTATTTGGGCTTAAATAGGGGATGAAAGTTTTTATGGGATTTCTAGGAACCCAAGCCCACGCGGACGAAGCCGCGCTAGTAATAATTATTTTATAGGTGGCGAACTACTGCGATTCTATTTACCTAATCCATATCCATACTAATATTCTTAATGCGAAAGTGTGTCTATCTGTCCGTATGTCTGTCTGCTACGCTTTCACGGCCCATCTGTTCAACCGATTTGGATCAAATTTGGTACAGGGATAGGTTGGATCCCGGGGATGGGCATAGGCTATAGGGATTGCTTTGTATCCCAGGAAACTAAAGAGTTCCCGCGGGAATCGAAAAAACTTAGTCCACGCGGACAAAGTCTCAGGCATCGTCTAGTAAATAATAATGTAGTAGTAAGCTTCGAGCTCTTAAATAAATAAGTCACCTCAACTTGGAAAATCTTACACTTTTCCATTTACTGTTACATATTCTGTACCTTTATAGCCACAGTCGGCGAGGACGACTGAAAATGCGAATGCATTAGCATAGCCTGCTATAAAAATCTACGAACTTAGGCCAAAACAATACTCCAGGAAAATATTTTTTTTCTGGAAGACTCCGCGCGTGCTCTTTAATATGGAGCTGCAAAGACTTATGTGATAGGACAGGACAGGACGTGCTTGTCCTAGGAAGCGGGTGTTTTGCGCGTACGTTATTTCATATCCTGTGTGCAGTGTGTTTTCGGCCTTACTGTACCCTTATAGCCACAGGAGGCGCCCGCTGTGAAAATGTATGAACTCAAAGGTCACGACAGCAACGACCTCTTTGTACAATTTTACTAGAATGAAACTCGGAATTTTATACCAACTTAACGAATATTTAAACGAATACGAAAAAGCGGCGGCAGAGGTTCAGACCGAATCGGTCTCCTATTTGTGTGGTCGGTAGTTCAATCTTGGGTACGTACTAAATTTTCTTTTAACTTTTCAGCCCTTAGGCAATTTTTTTTTTTTGTGTTAAACAGCGTTGGTTATTATATTATTAATGATTTTCTTAATGACAAAGTTGCATGGAAGCAACCGGCTTCGCATCCAGCAGGCCACAAGTCAATCTAATAATTTATACCTACTTGTTACATAACGTATGCATTGTATATTATTTACAAATTATTGTAACATTTTTGTTTTTATGAATAAAGCAACTGCTGGTTTTCTTAGTAGAAATTTTCCGAACCGATGGTAGAGTCAAAACATTGTAACGTAATATGCAGTTACACTAGCGGTGATTTAGAACATTATCAGGATACCTTCACGCCCGAGAGGTCTTCATCATATTCTTAAATTTGTGTGAAAAGTGCCAATCCTAAGCAATGTAGACTATGGCCGACATCCTTCTCATTCTGGAGGCTTGTGCTCATCATCATTCTATCGCATACCCACTAATGCGATAGAATGATGATGAATGAATACTATTAGGGAGTGAAGCATGCTCACTTGACTGTTTGGTTCTAATATCTCCCTGTTAAAAATCAGATAATATCGGTCAAACTTGGTTAACCTTACTCCGATATATTAAAATAATAATATGTAGGACAGTTTCTTTTGGGGTACCTAAATTGTTCTAATTTTTGGTGTTTTTATAGGATCAACTCATAATACAATAGCTATTTCTCCGACAGACGTAAAATGAAATGTCACTAATGATATTACGGTTCGAATTACGGTATATTGGAATCAGATTCCGTATACACGCTTGTTTGATTCGATCGAGATATTGGAAAGGAACACAATACAGATGGCTTGGTTGAATCGCAGCGTAGATCGAGGCCGAGTTATCGGGTGAGCTAGAAATTGCTCACGTATTTGTAAAAGGAAAGAATTTCGACATTCTTGATACAATTGCCACGAATATATGGATTGTTACCGTACACTGAACAGTTTCTTTTGGAAGTTAAATGGTGCTAATTTGGTTACAGTAAAGTCAAATAAAACTTGGAGTAGAATATAAAAATCCACTGCAGGAAAGTGTAATGTAAAAAAAATTTGTGTTAGGGTTTATATGTTTATAGCTGATGCCCACGACTTAGTCCGCACTCTTTAATTTTCGAGGATAAAAAGTAGCCTTTGTGCTATTCCAGAATATAATCTATCTCTGTAACAAATTTCATCCAGATCCGTTCAGCTGTTTTGCCGTGATTGAGTAACAAACATCCATCCATCCATACATCCAAACTTTCGCATTTATAATAGTATAGATTCCACTACAAGTAAATCCTTGACTGCGATCTTAACTAGTGGTAAATGATAATGTAGTTTAAGCAACCAGAAGTGGATAAAATAAAAAAATAAAAGCAGTTAAGTCAAACCAGACTTTTTAATTACACAATTCAAACAAATCAAACAAAATTAAATAAAAAAGGAACCACACAACAAACATGACTCCAATCTTTACACAAATTAACACAAGATTTTAGCACTCAGCTTATGACTAACATAAATTCACAGTTAAAAAACATGGTAGCTCACGCGTGCCAAACAGCCTGTTATCGTGTAAAAAATCGAGGTGAGAGTGGCGCTCACAGAGTACATTATATATACTGGTATAGAGTTGCTACTCGACTTTCCATGTACAGCGACATCTATCGGGAAGTTGTCCAACTAAAATATGTATATATATATACATAATATAACCATAAAACAATGCTATAGTACTTTATATTACAAGTGTTTTGTATAATAATTTATCTTAATTATTAGAAGATCACCTAATTCTGCAACTATAGAATTATGTGACCTTGTTATAATTAAGATAAATTATTATACGATAAACACAAACTGTAAAGATGTTCAGATGTAAGTAAATGAAACGCATGTTGATTATTTTCTCTTATATTCTCAATTACAAAAAATATACATAAAGTATAACAATTAGTTTCATGTTTTTCACATCGTATACACAGTTTCATGTTTTTCACATCGTACACACTTAATACACACTCTATTAATATAGTTTCACAATTGTAACGGATTTATCAAAAAAATTATAATTTTGTCCACCCGGCATCCGGCATGCCAGAAAACGTCAATGTCAATGTCGAATTTCAAACTTTAAAATGGCGGCTGTCCACGTTTGGAAATTAAAACACAAATGTTTCATTAAACTTCTAACTCATTCCACTAAACTAAATTTATAACAATCTTTATAAATTATCTAAGATAACTCATATTCTGCTCAAAATAAAAAAGTTTTATATAATATTATTAGCTTTGTGTTTATATAAATGGCAAAATCATTAATTTATCTAAAACATAAGCTTCTGAACGAACACTTATTTTAGCGCCATCACAGACTTATAAGTATACATACTTTCAGTACAAGATAAGCGCCATGAGCGCCATCCTTTAGGGAGTTGTGGAACTAACATCCCCATACAACAGAAAAATGTTCTAAGTGCAAAGGCCCTGGTGACGCTGCGCCCGTAGAACGCACGCTTTTGTAGCCGTAGCCGATCGGATTTAATTAACAGCAAGCGGGTACTTCAACAGCAGTATAAGCACAGCATAGGGAATAGTACTTTGGTATAAGGTAGTGGTATAACCTGTTAAGGATGTTGGTAGTTAATAACTTTAATTATTATACTCCCCAAAGGTTGTCTGGAATAAGGGTGCACCCTTCTTATTTATCTTTTAACCTTTTTGTTTATTGTCTTTATTTTAAGTGTGTGCAATAAAGAAAGAAAGTAAGAAATCTTTATTCAGGGATACAAGACAAAAAACACAATTTATGAGAAGAAAAAATGGCGAAATGAGACTTGATCCCCAAAATGGTCTTCACTCAGCATGTGCTATACCTGTTAGGATACAGCGCTGATCTTCCGTGAAGCCAGTATGCTTGGAGTTAGACTAAAGAGTTTTATTTAGAGTTTAATTACCAGTACAACAGTCTGCCCACTATTGTACCACACTCTAAAATAATGTCGCATGCAGGCAATTGTTTGAATATGTTCTATTATTAATATTATGGCGACTTTGCACGTGTTCTGAATATACATAAAACTGTAACACGACTTTTCGTTGATGTTGAATAAGTTAAACAAAGCTTGTAGCTTACTTTTAGAATGTTTTCACTTCAAAGCAAACAGCAGCTGTGGTAGGATAAATAATTTTCATCTACCAACAGAATTAATTACTTATTTTTATTGTATCGACAGAAAACCTTTTCTCTAGCCATATTCTAGCTATCATTTCAAATAAATTCTCGGCGCAAAGCAGTCCATTTTCAAACACCGGTACCAATGGGAATGTCAGGCACATTTTTGCTTCTTGTACAAAGATTATTAAAAAATACAAGAGATTTCTCTCAGTGCTGTAAAAATCCTCATAAGAAATAAAATATGAATTTTCGTTTAACTGTAGACTCTAAAATGATTCAAAATCTTTATTATCCCTATTCGTCGCCGGCTCTCTATTGACTGTTCACCCTCGTTAGACGAGTTTAGGGCAGTTTCAGACTAGCGTATTTTTTGCGCGTATAAGCTCGTAAACGCGCCTACACTTGGCCTACACGAACTTATTTCGACGTGTTCGCTCGGACCCGTGAGTCTGTCAGTAGTAGTATTCAGTGTTATACGAGCTGATAAGCGCGTCAACGCTAGTAAGTGTTGTGCGTGCGGCAAAGGGCGCTCCTATACGCGCCTCCACGCGCTTTCAAAAACAAGCTTATAAGCGCCAAAAAACGCTAATCTGAAACCACCCTTAGGAGGCATGCCTACTTCAGAGTTCCAACTGTCAAGCATGCAGGTTTTTTCACGGTGTTTACCAACACTATTATATCAAATCCATACCCATAGTATAATATTATAAATGTGAAAGTATTTATTTTTGCTGTCTATCTGTCTATCTATTACGCTTTAATCTTTTCAACTGATTATGATGAAATATATTATAGAGGTAAGTTACATTCTGGGGAAGGACTATTTTTTATCACGGAAAATTAAGGAGTTCTTTAATTTAAAAACAACTTAATACACGCGGGCATCATTTAGTTATAAATCATAAAACTGTTCGAAAAGGCTTGTTATATATTTATAATTTATGAAGGCTCCAATCAATTCATAATATAATGTCTATTCTTAAATTGCATTATCCACAACTAGCAACCTTCCGCGGCGTCGCTCGCGTGCGAAATTTGAATGGCCTGATACTCTACTCTTTAAAGGAGACTTCAGTGTGAAATTTCAGCTTTCCATTATAGGTCCAATGGTTTGGGCAGGGCGTATGATGAGTCAGTGCGTGTGAGAGTTAGCTTATATGTAGCAATTGTGAGATAACAAAGAAGAGATAGGTCATACAAAACATTTATTTTAGTGATTATTTTATTTGATTTCTACACACTATGTTGAAGTCGGGCGAGCCTGACGCGTCAACTTTGCTTATCCCTGTTATACCCGCCCGACTTCAACATAGTGGTTTCGAAATCAAAATTATTTTTTATACTTCTACCATACCTTTACTACTGTTTTAATCATACTTTTGCGGGTCTAAAGTCAGTCTTCATGCCCTAGAGCCGTAATCTAGTCGATCGATCGCCCAACTAGTTGACCAACCCCATACTGTAAATATGCATAACAGAGTCTAGGCTCCAGACTGGTCGACCAAACGATCGTACCATGTGACATAAAAGTTTTTAAACCAAGGAGTATGTGTACCTGCATAAACACTGGCAGCATGAAAAGCAAAAAGTTTGAAATAAAAAGTTTAATTTGTCTTTTCTTTTTATTATTTACTAGACCTATGTATCCTACTTACTATGATTTGCAATAAATATCTAACCGTTACAGTTTGTTTTACTGTTATGGTAGAAGTATAAAGTAGAGTATACACCGCCGGGATAAAGCAGTTTTTTTCTTGGGCGCTTGAATCCCTCACTGCACTCAGGACTCAATCTTAATTCCCTCCCTTTGGTCGGGAATTAACTTATAACACCCTCGCTGCGCTCGGGAGTTAAATTTGGAGTCCTTCGTTACGTTCAGGATTCAATGTAGCGCCCGTGACATAAAACAGTGCTTTATCCCCTTGGTGTATAATCTACTATTACTTCACAGTGGCTTTGGAAGTCGGTTATTTGGAAAGAATTTTTATTTTTAACTTTTTAGTGTCAGGATTAAGGATTTGGAGTCAGAATTTTGGGACCGCCTCGAGAGCCTCCTCTAACGACTGAAAAAAAATTTTTCAAATAGGTTTAGAAACCATGTATATATTATGCACCGACATACATTAAACAAAAATACGCGCCGAATTGAGAACCTCCTCCTGTTTTGGAAGATGGTTATAATAAATTTCAACTAGCTGATGCTCGTGCCTTCGTCAGCGCGGAATAATTTATTCCTGCGGGAACTTCTTAATTTTCCGGGATAAAAAGTAGCCTATGTCTCTCCAGGTCCTTTATCCGATCGATCCAGGACAAATCAACAAACAAACACATTTTCGCATTTATAATAATATTAAAGCATTAAGTATGACTAGGTATTATAACTATTAGCTGACAGAGGGCGACAGAGGTAGGTGTATTGCGCAATTTAATAATTATTTTAAATTACCATAGGTTGATTAATTTTCCAGCAACCATTATTATAATGAAACAAAATTGCACTAGTAAATAGTAATGACATACCTGCTTACATAATTAATTAAAATGTTTTGTATTTCCAAACAGCCAGATGTTCAATGGCTCTTCATGGATTCATTGATTAAAACATTTCTGTGAACAAATTAAATCGCACTAAGGCATTTTCCACGGTCCACTAGAAATAATATTATATGTTTAAGATATGGAATATTATGCTTATGAATGAATGAATATAATATTTTGTTTATGTTTTGACGACCGCCCTGGCGCAGTGATGAGCGCAGTTACCTTAACGTGGGAGGTCCTGAGTTCGATTCCCGGCAGAGTCAATTTGGGAATTTCTGAATTTTCTCTAGGAATCGAACCCGGGCCCTCCGCACGTTAAGACAACAGCGCTCAACACTGCGCCACGGAGGTCTTCAAAAAAGTTTTCGTAGAGAAATGCACGATGGTGCGTGTGCAGTGTATGGTATACAATGGTGTAGGCCAGAGTAGATATTATGTTATATTTATACTCTATGGTGTCCTATCGCCTGTCGTGACTACATATCATTACGTGTTTTTAAGAGTAGGCTCTTATTAATTCACTTTTTATTAATAATGTACTTATTAATTTCATGTTTTTTTTAATGAAAGACCTTGATGGCAATCCCTTGAAGTTATGATGCAGTTAGATCGAAGCAGGCCCACATTGGAAATGTATGGAGTATAGTGGCAGTTTGATTAGCTGAAATGCCTTAATCTGTTTCTAAGCAGCATAAATTGTACTGGATTTTTCAAAATTTGAAATCAGGGCTTCTTCACATTATTTGAAGCACCTCGGCATTTTCCTTTGTATTGCGCCACATACTGGCGTCAAAAAATTGTAATAATAAATTAATG